>JBAJHW010000003.1:38007211-39295961 GCA_037013535.1 Intellagama lesueurii | reverse complement strand
GGACAGCAACCTAATAAATGTTTTAGAGAAACAACTGAGAGAACCAAATGGAACAGAGATCTCACTAAGCAAAATCAATCAATCAACCAATCAATTTCAAAAGGAGGGTTCCCTGGCTGTGTAAACCGGCTGGGTAATTCACAGCACTTAGTGTGTCACCAGGAGTAAGACCTTAGCATTGCTGAGTTTGTAAGGCCTAAGCATTGTTGAATTTCTATGTATGGGCCAGGACAGCAACTGGCATGGAATACATTTTGGTCCACTGGATGCTGACTATCCATCTTATTTCATTGTTATTCATCTATAATATTGATAGTGTATAGCATCTGTCATATAATTCTCAGAGCAGTTCACAGCAAGCAATATATTCAATTAAAATAAACATGACAATGAATTAAAAGTATAATACAGTGTAAGAACACAAATTTGTCAGTTTAAATGTCTTACAGATTCAAATGCCTGGCAAAAATGAGAAGTTCATTATCCATAGAAGTTCACTATGGATAGAGAACAACAGACCAGGTGTCAGGAAACAGTCTCTGGGATAGACACTCCATAACATTGGCTCAGCTGTTTCCTATCACTCCTGCCTCAGGACGTTTAACGGGGACATCTGGAGAAAGATTTCTAAAGAACATTATAAGTTCCTGGTAAGTATACATGAAACAAACAGTTGCTCCAGGTATATAGGTATATTATATGTTTTGTTTTATATTCTAAGCTAGAGACTGGCTCTGGTGGACAGGTTTCTTGATTTGTTAGGCTGTTGGTCATTATGAAGTAGACAAATGGTTGCAATCAAAACAAAAAAATTAGACTTCAGCACCATCACTGATTAACAGCATTGAAATTTGGATCTGATTCAAACTGGGGCCTCCAGGGCTTGAATCAAAGCTCAAAAGCAGCAGCTTAAGATTTTAAGGAAAGACAAAAAGAGAAAATGAATGCCTCGGCCCCTTCTCTAAAATTTGGACTGGTACCTATTATTCCCTCTGCTGTTTTCTTTGATTATTTCATAGGACTTTTTATCTGGAAGCAGGGACATGATACATCTGTCTGCTTCCTTCTCAGTGTGAGGAGAAACTTGCCAGAAGGTTGTTTGATAGGAGTATGGTGCTAGAAGAGTCTCTATATTTAATTTTGAGCTCTGTAGGTGATTCTGAAGCAAGAGGTAGGGTTATATAAAATAAAAGAAATATTTATATATATATATATATCTACATTTCAATCATTCGTGTCCCCTCTCAGTTCACAAGAAAAAAAAAACCATGACCTTTAGTGTTATGGTTTATTCCCCACTGTGAATCACTTTGAGGTTGTTATTCTTATGGGAGAATTTTTCTTTCTAGACACTATTAGTTTTTAGTTCAGCTTTTTAAAGTCTTGCTGTGAGGTGCTTTACAGTGTTGACGTGCTTATGAAGAGATGCTTTGGTTTTCATTTAACATTCCAGCTGGGGTCCTAGGGCATCCATTTCATCACAGTGTCCCCTCAGGAACAGCAAATATATAACTTTAATATTTTTAGCATTCTCTCTTTCAGCCAAGAAACTTTTTTTTGGAACTGCCAATAGTGTTCTCTGTGAGTGACTTCTTTGCTCCCTCAAATGTGAACAGAGAAAGTACAAAAACAGATAAAGCTGGTGGGAGTAAGAGACAAATCCCTCAAAATGAAATGCAGTTTGGGTTCTTCTAAAATGCAAGAATCTAAGCCAAACTTCAACATAGGGAAATATCAAAGAAAAAAAGACCTGTTGTGTATTTTGTAAATTGCACAAAAATTAAGTTTCTTAGATTGTGTCTCCTTCTAATATACAACTAAGGGGACAGAGGTCATTGTGGGAGGAATGGAGAGAATTCCATGTTTTTTAAAACCATCAGGTTTAGCATTATTTTGTGTTTTCCAAATAGTTTCCCACCACCCTACAAAATTCAATTAACTATACTTATAAGTATGGAATTAAGGTGATTTCCTTCCTTCTACCCTACATGTGGAGTGGTCACAAAGCACATTTCCAAGAAAGAAAGAAAGAAAGAAAGAAAGAAAGAAAGAAAGAAAGAAAGAAAGAAAGAAAGAAAGAAAGAAAGAAAGAAAGAAAGAAAGAAAATTCATAATCATAACAAAAATAACACAGAGATTTGGATAAACTTTAATTATGTCAAATTAGAAAAACTAACTCAGAAATATACTAAATGCACCCTACTGGGGAAGCCAATGACCAGGTGATATATGTGCTTCTTCAGTCTGCTGTTCAGGTGCAAACTACTGGAGCAAATTCGAGACCCACATTCTTTTCTTGTGGTTCTTTATTTTTAAAATGGAGTTGGACTGGAAAACCTTCTGTACAGGATTGTCCTCTGGCAGCTTTTCAAACAGAAGACAGCCATCTGTAGTAAAATATAAGGCCATTTTGGTTCCATTATGCCTTACTGCTCTACTCCTAAACAAAAACCTATGATGAGAATTTACATGCATATAATTATCCACTGTATGTGTGAATTAATTCATTATTGCTATTGTTGCATAAAAGGGAAACTGAGACCACAAAATACTATCTGAGGACTGTAAGGCAAGTCTTCAGCGAAGCTGGGGTTTGAATAATCTATATCCATCTATTCCAGTGCCATGTTGGCATACTATTTTCACCTTGCTCAGTTGCAGAAGGACCTTTATTACTGGCAAAAAGAAAATCATATTGAAATAACTTGATGGGCTTCATCCAGATACTGGAAATCTTGGTGTGTTTTGTTTTTTTAATACAACTTCCAGAATCCCTTGATAATCATGAATAATAGACATGCTAGTTAACTTCAGGAGTTGTAGTCTGAAAAAGTTAATATTTCCAAGTTATAGCCTGATCCAGCTAAGGTCCATTGTGGCTGAGTTCAGCTGAAACAACTGTATTAACATACAACTGTTTAAACTAAACTTTATACTAAACTGATTTCCTAAAACAAGTACAATTTTTCTCAGTGACAGCACTTATTTTTAAAAGTCTTCTTCCAATACAAATGCTTAGAAATATCGCAGATGGCAACAGCTATCTTTAAAAAGTATTTTAAACATTTCTGAAAATTGAAGTTGCATTTACACATCAACTAAAAGTAATGGTCTGAATCCAGTCCCAGGTAGAGTAGACCAGTGTCGCGGCTCCGTCTTTGAGGCTTTAATTTTATTCTTGGCCCTCACAAAGACCCAAGCTGCTTCTTCCTCCTCACGCTGCCACCAGATGTTTTTGATTAAACATCAATCAATTCCGGGACACACAAGTTATCAAACGCATTCAGTTTATTGATCAGGGTGATTGGTTGGAAATAACAGTGTCAATCACAGGAAGTAACTCACTTATATTAACTTGGGTTTATTTAATTCCTTCTATTAATTCAATCTATTTCCAAATCTCCCCTTCAACAGCTCTATCTCAACGCTCAGCTCTTATTTCTAGTCCATCAATCTATATCTCTAATCATTCTCTTTCCAATCACTGATCTCTCATCTATCTCAATCAATCCCCTTCTCAAACCTCTGATCTCAATCACTCCCCTTCTCAAACCTCTGATCTCCTGTTCTCTCTTCAGACTCCTCTTTTTGTACCCCTCCTTCTTTCCTGACTCCGCCTTCCGTCTTCCTCATTGGCTCTCCTGCCAAGGTTCCACTGTGACGGACAGGTGACGACTGGGGTAACCGCTAAAACCAGTATAACTAATGAGATTTACATAATTGTTGAGAACAACAACAGCTTCTATGGCTGAAATTCTGTTTATTTTCATATAAAGTAAAATTAGGTCTGCATAAGTGTGCCAGGTGTTACGCCCAGGCAACCAGCACTGAAAAATTTGATTGTGCAATCAATTGTGCATTTCCCACCACAATATTCCCACTGTGACATTGCACAAGAAATGCTTAAAGAAATGCTTCAAGAATAGCACTTCTGCCTTGCCACAGTTTTCAGTAACACTTCTACAGTTTTGCATTGTGCATGCAGAGCTGCGTAACAGGATTTCAGCCAGCGAGTATAATCTATTTGTGACTAGCATCTGTATTTAAGTTGTTTTTTTAAAAAAATCAAATTATTGCTATTATCTACATATGCCAAAATATGCAGATCATAATCATAATAAATTAATCAACTAAGATTTATTTAACAGTGGCAGCCCTAAATAAGATAAATTTAATAAATTAGTCCTGACTAATATTAAGTACTATAATTTCCAATGGAGCTTAGGCACTGCTAGCATTGACTGGATCAAAGCCCAAGAGTATTACAGTCTTGTTAGTTAAACCACTTGCCGGCCCTAAATTATTTTTCTTTTAATCACTGAGTGTTGAAAGGGAATCACTTACGATAGGTGGTGTAAAAAGTAATGAATAAAATGTTCTATTGCAGCATCTTGAAGCAAGGCTCCTTGTCGTATTAAATAGTAAACCATGCATAGCCATTTTATTTTTTAATTCAAGAACAAGGTGGATGTAAAATAATGCAATAGAATGACCTTATTGATTTAATGCGATGACATTATATGGGTACTTTCAATCACTTCTCTGATCACATCTCACCAATAAATTATGTTTTGTTGGCTGATACGCAGTGCTGGAAAGAACAGACCCTCTTATACTAGACAATGTCACTGCTAGTCAGACTTGCCTGTTCCCACTGCAGTTTTCACCCAGAAACAAAGTTGTGCAAGGGTCTCCGAAGAGGTTACTCAATCTCCTTACAGGTAGCTCAGTGCAAGGGAGGGTGCTAACACCAATGAGAATGTACCAGTGCATGGCAGATAAAAAAAGGAAAGGACATGCAACTCATCTATTTATATGTTCTATATTATATTTGAATCCTACTGTCCATCCAGTCATAATCAATTATGCATATCCAATGTAGTGTAGTGCAGTTTAGAGAGATGGACTAGGATTCAAGAGACCTGAGTTTGAATCCCTCCTTGGCATGGAAACTCACTGGCAAGGATGGAACTGGTAAAGCCATTCCTTAAATATCTTACTTACCTTGAAAACTCTGTTAGGGTTACTATAAGTCAGTTCCAACTTGACAAAAAAATGTAACCCACATACTATCCATGGAGCTTAGAATACATGGCTTTTCTCCAGCCATTATATCCTAACAAGAATCTTAGTTGCAAAGTTGAGAGGGAAGAAAAAACTCTACTGCCATCATAGCCTGACACTTTACTCCAAGGATAGGAAACCTGTGGATCTGCAGATCTTCTTGAATGAGAATTCTCATTGTTCTGCCCATTGGCCATGTTGGCTTGGGCTGATAGGAGCTAGAGTCTAAAGACCTCAGATTCACACCCCTTTCATTTGAAATGTGGTGCTGGAGGAGAGCTTTGTAGATACCCTGGACTGCCAGAAAGGAGAACAAGTAGATCCTAGAAAAAAAATCAAGCCTAAACTATCTCTGAGAGCAAAAATGAAGAAACTAATTCTCTCCTACTTTGTGTACATCATGAGAAGACCAGATTCTCTGGAATAGACAATCATACCAAGAAAGGTTGAAGGCAGCAGGAAAAAATGAAAAACAAATGCGAGATAGATTGACTCCTTAAAGGAAGTCACAGGCTTGAGTTTACAAGAGCTGAGCAGGTATGTTGAGGACAGGATCTTTTGGAAATCTCTCATTCATAGGTTGCCATAAGTCAGAGGTGGCTTCATGGCATGTAAGAACAGCAACAATATCAGAAAATGTGGATAAGCTCGAGCTGTAGATTTTCTGTGAGGATAACTACTACAGGTTGTCTTTATCTCACAAAGAGGAAATATGAAGTGCTATACAACCAATTCATGATAAATGTTATTATAATGAAAGTGTACAGTGCCAAAATAGTTACATGCCATTTGTCATGCTGTAGTATCTTTTGGCCAGATCCGCAGCTGCCATCAATCATCTAATATATCTCCTTTGACACCAGCTGGGAATGTAGACTTTTAATAATGATGTTGGAGTAGTTTATGCTTGACCATTAAATATGTTCTGTGTAGATACAGAGCCTTTTCATTTTTTCAGCCACAGTAGGGATAGGGAACACAACACGAGAAGCTATTTACAGAATATATTAAAATTATTAAAATGAAAGTCATACCAACATTCTTCAGATTTTCTGTTCTCCTTACACTTTCCAGAAAAGGTTTTTCTCAGATATGGAACAGCATATAGATTTTCTACCTTCAGCCATTCCAGTATAGCTTAATTTGATCAATCAACTATGGCTTTGGCAGCTACTAAAAATACTTCTATGGAAAGAGTTTAAGCCTGTTTTACCTCTCTTCAACAATTGTTTAAAATCAAATTTAGTGAAATTCTTACATCAGAATTGCAAGTTGACCTGGGATGGAGGGGAGGTTCCCTCCAGGCCTGTGATTTCCCATTTTGAGATCCAGCAAGCTTCATAAGCAAAATAAAATATTTTGTGAAGTACCTTTCCCATGGCTCTGGATATTAGCCTGATGACTCTCCATTTGGAATATCAAGGTGCCCTTGGACCTTTCTGAAGTGAGGTTGCCTTTTCCCACCCCCTATTGTTAGTTATGAAATGTGAAAATGTAGATATCTGTAATTTAACTGCAATTCTGGAGCAAAAGCAGCCTGAAGAAGTTGGGCTAGAATCAGAACAGAGTTCAGAAATCCTTCATATAAAACCGTGTGTCACCAGTTACTTTTAACAAGCCACTGTTCTGAAAACCACTTCTCTTCAGGAAATCTTAGCATCCTTTACACATATTTTAGCAATCCACTTCCTTGCTGGAGTTTCTCCTCTAGTGCTATCTCTCCCCCCACCCCCTGTGCTAACTGGAATCATAATAGAAAGCTCTGACTAGCGATAGAAACTTCCAGTGCAATCACCTTACTATTAAACTCTAACCAGGGCACAAAGTGAGACTTAAAATAATATGCTGAAATGAGGTTTTTTAAAAAAAGCAAACAAAGCTCTCTGGAATTTTTACCCTACCCCTACCCATGTCCACTCCCCCAGCCCCCAGCCCCAAATCCTATCCCTATTGAAAATGAATGAAATTAAATCATAGAAAAAAGCAAACAAAGCCTCCCCACTCCCATCCCAAAAGCAATGAATTAAAGAAGACAAGCCTTAGGTTTTGAGTATAGCAGGAAAAATATAGATAAAATCAGTGCAGAACCCAATATTTTTAGCAAGAGCAAGTGCTCCATTTTGGAAAAACTCTCAGTTGCTGCCCTTTAGTCTCTGCATACAGTATATGCACAAGAACAAAAACCCACCTCACCTTGAGGCGGGACCTGAGATAAAGGTGTGCAGGTTTGTGAAATAAATCCATTATTCCAGGTGGGAGTAGGACTACATCAAAAATGTACATTTGGTCTATTGTATTGCAAGCTGCTTTTGTGGGCATTTTTAGGATTAGGCAGTAGCATATACACTCTCTTATAAATTAACTAACTAGTTAATTTTAAAAACCAGCTAGATTGTGAAAACCCACAAAGGAGACAGCTGAGGAAGATATAGGTATGAAAACAAAAAATCAAAGATGAAAATGTCATCAATGACTTTGCAGTTCTGTAAGATAAAAGGAGCCACTCAACCTTGTGACTCTGATATATAAGGGGCACATTGTGGTAGACAAATCTACCAAAGAAGGATGAAACAGGAACAGATGTTTTCATTTGTAATTACAGTTGAGAACAAGTTCTGGTATCCTCCCATGATGAACTTGAAGTGAGCTTTCAGCTGCAATCAGGTGCCACTTCATGCTTCTTTAAATGCATTTCTCCTTCCTGACACATCTGGCTTCTGATACTTGAATGACTTTATTTTCTCTCTCTTCCTTTTTTTAAAAAACCCCTGAAACTAAGAGATTGCTGATCTCAACAATGAGACTAAAATAGGTTCCTCTTTTTGAGAAGGCATGCAGCTTTTCAAACACTCCCAAGAGGCACAAAAATAACTGAGGCTGAAAATTTTAGGTCTGTGCAAATATGCCTTGGTAGGCAGAGATCATGGTGAACACCCCCCCAGGATTTCAGCTATAATGACCTAATCAGTTGAAATATCATGGGTAATTTGCAATGATTTCCTAATATCAGAACAATGAAATGGAGGAAATGCAACTGAGGTTCTGAAAGCAGATCAGGTGCCTCTGCATGACTTTGAACTTTCCAAAACTGGAAACTTTGAGGGCTGTATAGATAAAAACAACAAGAAGATGGCTGAAAAAAAGAGATGAAGAGAGAGAGGAAAAGCCAATAGTTTGGTGATTTCAGAGTTGTTTAAAAAATGTTGCTTCCAGTGTTGCAAAGAAGCATGTTTGGTTTTGAGTCTTCTAATATAACTTGCAAAGTAAAATAGAGAGCAGCCATTAGTATTGTATTGAGGAAAGGGGGCCATGGAGGGTCATGGTATTGTTCCTAAAATATTTCCCAGTTCAAACAACCTGAATAGTGTAATTGATAGTCTGCCTAGGTTGAAAAATCAGATTGTTAAATGATAAAATAGCAGCCATCCAGAACTTGACCTATGTTAATAAGACCCAGCTAGATGAAGCTGGGAGGGGGGAATCAGTCTAGTAGACCTCTGAGGTGGAGCTGGATGTGTGAATCAAAATTCTACCCCAATCATTAGGTAGTTCATTCCACAGTCTGCTGGCTTGGTATCTGTATATTTGTAAGTAGGTGTCCAGCACCACATAGGGATTCTGTTGGTATACTATTCATGTCAATGCTCAAAAGTTTATCTTATTGAGCTAGCTGAGCTGGTCTTTGGGGTGGTGCTGAAATCCCCTTAGCTAGCTGTGCTGGGGAACTTTGTCCTTTTTGATGTTGATAGCTTTCTTGATCTGGATAAACTCTCTGTAGTCCAGTTGTCAAGAGTAGATCACTACTGGTGATGATAGACTCATGGGAAATTAGAGCTTCTTTAGGGTGAGGAACCTGATTAAGGTGGTCTGTCCCAGAAAACCATTGCAAATTACCCAAGATCCTTCCTATCATCTTTGCAGATGTTATGATTTAATGCTTGGTTGATTTCTGGAATGGATAAATGTTTATGGCAGGGGACATAGTAGCATCTAAAAACACAGTGCAAGGCCTACTTCATGCTGAAGGTGATGGTGAAGAAGTCATTCCTGTCTGCAAACACTGTAGGACACAAGGGTTGCTTGAGGGGGACCTGGCTTGGGAGTAGTACCTGTGAAAAAGACTTTGGCATCTAAGTGGATCTCAGGATGAATATTAGCTGCAATAAACTGTGAAAGCTAAGAAAGCTAATGAAGTGTTGGGCAGGATTAACAGAAACACAGGGCCATATTCATGAGAGGCTGTGCTTCCATTCTATTCTGCATTAGTCAGACTGCATACTTTGCCCAGTGTTGGTGGTGGGGCATTTTAAGAAAGCCAACAGACTTGAGCTTAACATTATGGGAAATTTCCTAACAGTGCTTGGCAGCAAAATAGCCTGCTATCAAAATAGCCTTGAAAAGGCTGAGTTCTCCTTTATTGAGAATGTTCTAACAGAAGCTAGATAGCTATTTGCCAGAGATCCCGTTACTTAGGAACAGTGATCTGCGGGAATTTCAGGGCCAAATTTCTGCCCCAGGCCCCCTCACCATTAAATGACGAAAGTACTCAATAAGTGGCTCAATGCTAGCCCATTTTCCCCTATTCTGAAGGGTTAGGAGCCCTGGGAGACCCCCCAAGTCATCCAAAATGAAAACAGTCACTGGCAGGAATAGACCATTTTGCGAGGGTGAGAAGCTTCTTTTTTTCCCTGCATTGTTAAACTTGGGAGGGTTCAGCTGGCCTTGGGGGTCACAAAAACATCCCTGGAGGCCACATGATGCCCACAGGCTGCATGATGCCCACCTCTTATGTAAGCACGCATTGCACTGCAGAGCCTGCCTGAGCATGAACTTGCTTTCCAAGGTCCTTCCAACCCTATGACTCTACGATTCCAGTGTCAGGTATTATAGTAATAATAATCTTAATCTTAGAACTGCAGAGCTGGAAGGGACCCAATGGATCATGGAGCCCCTGTCAGGGAGGCACAGTAGGGAATCGAACTTCTACCTTCTGGCTCTACAGCCAGATACCTACGCCATTCAGATATTATATGCATTGGCTCTCGAGGAATAATGGCTAACATCCTAACACTGGTATTTCAGATCTATTGTCATAGAATCATTGAATAATGAAGTTGGAAGGGGCCTATAAGGCCATCGAGTGCTGAGGACGCGGGGGAGGGTCCTCTCTGTTGCTGACCCCAGACTGTGGAACTCCCTCCCACTGGAGGCCAGACTGGCCCCATCTTTGCTGTCCTTCCCCAAGCAGGTAAAGACTTCTCTCTTCAGGCAAGCTTTCCCTCAGTGACTAGTTTCCTGAGAGGGTTTTTTTTAAAATGGATTCTTGTGCCTTACTGTTTTGAACATGTTTTCGGTGTTGCTTGTCTTTACTGTCTTTTAGTGTATATTTAGTGCATATTTGTATACTTACTGTTTTTAGCTTTTACTATTGTCTTTTAATGATGTAAGCCACCTTGGGTCCTCCTTAAGGAAGGATGGATGGATGGACTGAGAGATAAGACAGATGGATGGATGGATGGATGGATGGACTGAGAGATAAGACAGATGGATGGATGTGCTACTGCATCACTGTCTGATCAGCTAGTTACCTGTCTTTGGCCTCAATCTAGCCCTGGAGCCATCAGGTGCCAGCACCAGGCAAACAGTATAACTGTGCTAACTGAAATAGCTGCTTCCGTAGTAAGCATTCCATTAATATACAGCTTCGTGTTTCTGTTTCAGAGACACCTTCTCCCCTTCTTTTTAAAATCCAGGCAATCTTTATCAGCAATATATAATAAAGATTTCCATCTTCCTCCTGGTGAATTTTGTCCAAAGTGCTTTGAAAACTGAAATTAGCCCTCTTTTGATTTTGGCCTCGCTTTGCTGGGAAGGAAGGAAAATGTTGTTTGGTTGCTCTCCTTAGGGGGAACCAAATTTGGCGGCGGATGATATTGGAAATTATAGGCCCGTTGCCAATGTTTCTTTCCTTAGCAAAGTGGTGGAGAGGGTGGTGGCAGACCAGCTTCAGACACTTTTGGACGAAACCAACACCCTGGACCCATTTCAGTCGGGCTTCAGGCCGCGTTATGGCACAGAAACGGCACTGGTCGCACTGTTGGATGACCTGTTGAGGGAGGCAGACAGGGGCAATATGTCCTTGTTGGTCCTCCTCGATATCTCAGCCACCTTTGATACCGTCGACCACGGTATCCTCCTGGGGAGGCTCTCCAAGGCGCTTGCCTGGCTCCGATCCTTCTTGGAGGACCACCCTCAGAGATAACAGCTTGGGGAGAGTGTTTCGGCCCCGTGGAGTCTCAATTGTGGGGTTCCGCAGGGGGTCGATCATCTCCCCAACGCTGTTTAATATCTATATGAGGCCGCTGGGTGGGGTCATCAGGGGGTGTGGGGCATCGTGCCACCAGTACGCTGATGACACGCAGCTCTACATCTCCTTTTCACCTACTTCAGTGGATGCCGTTCTGTCCCTTCAGCGCTGCCTGGAGGCTGTACTGCAATGGATGCAGCTGAATGGGTTGAGGCTGAACCCGGACAAGACGGAGGTCCTGAGGGTGGGTGGTCCCTCCATCAGTGGATTGGGTGACTCCCTTTCTTTTGGGGGGATGACTCTCACCGCAAAGAGTGGGGTTCGCAGCTTGGGGATACATCTGGACCCGGCGCTTACCATGGAAACCCAGGTGGCGTCTGTGGCCCGCTCCGCCTATTTCCATCTATGGCGGATTGCCCAGCTGCGACCCTATCTTGATGGGGGGGCCCTCACTACTCTTGTCCATGCGCTCGTAATCTCGAAATTAGACCACTGTAATGCGCTCTACGTGGGGCTACCTTTGAGATTCACGCGGAAACTTCAAATGGTGCAGAATGCGGCGGCCAGACTTCTTAGTGGGGTGAGAAAATATCAACATATCTCTCCCACTCTGGCTGCCTCGCATTGGCTGCCCATTTGTTTCCGCGTTGACTTCAAAGTGTTAATGATGACGTACAAAGCCCTAAACGGTTTGGGACCTCGATACTTGGCAGATCGTCTTCTCCCACCTAGATCTACCCGAATCACTCGGCATAGCCAGGAGGGACGGCTGTGGGGCCTAACGCCGAGAGAGGCCTGGAAAGAAAGAACAAGAAACCGGGCCTTCTCGGCAGTGGCCCCTCAGCTATGGAATAGTCTCCCAACAGAGATCCGACTGGCACCCTCGCTGGGTGTTTTTAAAAGCCATTTAAAAACTTGGCTCTTTAGGCAGGCCTTCCCTTCAGTCAATAACTGATATCTATTCTTTGTTTTATAATCACTCCCATCTTGGTATTAATCTAATCTAATTGTTTAAAAATTATGATGTTTTATGATTTTGTTATATAATGATGTTTTTATGATATTTGTAAGCCGCCCCGAGTAGACTTTGTCTAGGGGGGCGGGGTAAAAATCCAATAAAGTAAGTAAGTAAGTAAGTAACCCCCTACTCAATGCAGGAATACAAATTAAAGGATAATTTGTCTAAATTTTTCTTGAAATTATTTATTTATTTATTTATTTATCAGACTTATATACCATCCATCTAGAACATGTCTACTCTGGGCAGTTAATACAAAAACCAAAAATACAGATATAATAAATGAAACATAAATACATTAAAAGATAATAAAATGCTAATAAAATTAGTATTTTATTATTCAGTTGTTCAATATTAGTCATGTGTAACATGCCCTTTCCTTTGTCCTAGTGAGTTTGGATTCCAGTAACAATTTCTGTGCATCTTTAGTGATACAGTGGAAATTCCTCCTCAAGTTCTGAGCCTGAAACACAGCAGTTGTGTAGAAAATGGGCCACCATCTTCAAATCTGGGCCCTTCTGTTGGATTTTGATTAGAGATGGGGGTATTCGTATTCGAATATCCCCCCACAGGTGCAGATAACCAACCACTCACCATTCTGCTGCTGCCGCAGGCTCTGTGATCTGGAGTGATAGGAAGGGATTGCAGAGCCTGCGGCAGCAGCAGAATGGTGAGTGGTTGGTCTGGCCCCAGGGGGCCGGACCCTCATTATCTGCACCTGTGTGGGGATATTCGTATTTGTATACAAATATCCCCATCTATGATTTCAATCTCGTTTAGTTTGTCAAATGCCTGCTTTGTCTTTTGTATGTAGGCATGTACTACAGTCATGCAATTGGTCATACAAATTTGCAGGTTAACGAACTCCAGAAATGTATTGAATATGAACTTCCTTTTTTTCCAATTAACTCTAAAGCAAATGAAAGTTTAAAAATAACTATTTCTAGTTAGGCTGGGCACTAGCACATTAAGTACCCTGCAGAGTCTATCCCAGTCTCCAGCACTGCAAGGGACACTTGAATAAGGTATTGTGATCCATTTCTCCTTGACATTTGGAGCCCACAGAGGGCTGTGCTAATGAAGACCTCACAGCTTAGGAATATAATGTCTCTCTATCATGGACATGCACACTCTGGTATCAGGAAAAAAAAGTCCTTCTCATTATCAAATGCATGGGCTTAATTCAATTTTCGACAAGGCAATGCTCTCAGGAGTGAGCAAATTCTGTTCAGCCTTCTGCAGTGTGTAATTATCAGGCAACAGAAGCGAGAACGTGATGGAAGATTTTGAACACAGCCTGGCTATAAATTACGCTATAGGGAATGCATGCCCTGACCCACCTCTCTCCTCCAGAAGGTATGGAGAAAGGGAAACTAGGAGAGAACTACAGGAGTTAAGCCTTAAACAATTATATGAAAACACCATTAAACAAAAGTCATAGCACAGTTCCTTCATTAGAAGGAATCTGCATACAGTGGGAGAGCAAAGTGAGAAAAATTAAGGAACCTGGGGCAGAATTATGTCCCTCTGCTTTCTGCCTTTGTTTTTATTGCTTTGCATACACATTAAAAAGAGAATGTTTATTTCCCCAGTGGAAGTATTTACTTAGATAAGGAAGCACAGTGGGCATGGGAAGACTTGGTAATGATGCACAAACACTTACTTATTTGGAAGGCTGGCCTCCTACATTTTGATGGGTACTAGCCACTAATGAGTTTTTTTTTTAATTCATTTCCATGCATTTGCTCCATCTGATTGGAGGAGAGTGGCTCTTGAAAATATAATTTATTTCTCATTTGATTCTGCTTACCTCTCCCCTCTATCTCTTTGGGTTTGTTTATTTGTTTGTTTGTTTAATTACATTGTGAATTGCCCAAAGAGTGATAACACTAATAGGGTGGTAAAAAAGTGGAAGGAAGGAAGGAAATATTTACCATATTTTTCCGTGTATACGACCCCCCCAATGTATAAGACGTCCCCCTTATTTTGACCCTTGCTGGAGGCGGAGGAGCAGTTAATGGGCAACTGCTCCTCCACCTCTGTCTCCTGCTGCTGCTGCCTCCACCGCCCAATCACCTCCTCCATTGCGACTGCCAGGGCTCACCTCCAGCTCACATTGTCGCCACCTTGTCCCCTGCCCAAAGGAAGTGCTGGGGAAAGCAATGCCATGACAGCAGTCAATGGGCAGCAGCAAGAGGTGCCTGAGCACGCACAAGTGCTCCTTTGCCTCCACCTGCTGCTGCTGCTGCCTCCACCACCGGAGGGGACAAGGCAGCGACAAGAGCTGGAGGTGAGCCCCGGCAGTCGCACTGGAGGAGGCAATGGGCAGCAGCAAGAGGTGCCCGAGCGCGCACGAGTGCTCCTTTGCCTCTGCCTCCTTCCGTGTATAAAACGACCCTCAATTTCCCCCCTAATTATTTTAGGAAAAAGTGTCATTTTATACACGTAAAAATACGGTATTCTTTTCATGTCTACTTCAGGAAAATGTTTATAATATGAACAGGAAACAAGAAAAGCAACACCTGAGGCCTTAATTGCTTCTTTTTCATAGCTATATATGTGTTTTGTTTCCTTGTTCACTTCATGTATTTGGAGATCCATATTTCCTTGTGCCTCCTTACATCATACGGGTTTGAAACATCATTCAGATCATTGAACTTGAAAAACTCTCCCAACGATGCATGGTTCTTTTGAAGACACTTCTTCTCCCTTAGATTGGACTCTGCATATTTTAGACTTTGCTAATGGCTTTCCACCATCTTTTGTTACAAAAATATTCTCCTTCTTTTCAGGAAGAGCTATTTATATTTCGGCGGCTTATTTTGCCTTCTCTTTCTTTAACAACCTGTCAGCAAAAACTGTAGCATTTCCTCTTTTGACATAGCTCCTTCTTTTCTGATCATAGAGCCCAGACAGTACTGTTCTTTGGACCTTAGAAGTATAGGAAGGGGGGGCTATCTCTCCTGCAGTGATGATATTGAGCCAGGTAAGATGTTCTGAAGAAGGTTATGGAACAGCAATTCACATCACACAGGGCATAGGGCTTTTTTTTTTTTAAAAAAAGAAATACCCATATTCCTTTGCTTTAAATTATCTTTAAATTTCACACTAATTTTCTAACTTGAAAGAATTAATTCTCCTGTTTTTCTCACCCTATGATAAACTACAAAGTTCCCATTGACTTTGAAAGAAGTTGTTCTAAAATGTAAAGGTCACAATCAAGCATACAGGCAAGAGTATGCCAGCCCATTAATTTAATTGGGATTATGCACACCTAATTTTGTATTGGGTTATGCTTCATGCATCCATGTGATTGCAGTTCTTACAGTGGAGAGCTTCTTCCCAAATTCACCTTTTGTCACCAACTGTCTCATTCACTTGTCAGTACACCATACAGTTTAGATAC
Source organism: Intellagama lesueurii (assembly GCA_037013535.1). Lineage (NCBI taxonomy): Eukaryota > Metazoa > Chordata > Lepidosauria > Squamata > Agamidae > Intellagama > Intellagama lesueurii. Next base: position 39,280,166 of record JBAJHW010000003.1, on the reverse strand, counting down.
TTGAAAAACTCTCAAGAGTGCCTTTGGATTCCATTTACTCTCCCCAGCTGTTACATTTCTAACATAATTGTCCCCTCCCTCAACACACAGGTTGTTGGATATTTGAATAATAGCTGCCTAAAAAAACTTCAGATTAAAGTGAATTATGTGGTAACAGATCTAAGGAAAAGATTATCAATAGAGATGGGGATGACTCACCATTTTGGCGAGTCGTCCCGCTTCGTGAGTTGTCAAAAGTTGATGACTCACAAAGCACAAAGTTGCCCCCATGAAGCAACGAATAACAAAGTTATTCATCGATTTGTGGGGGTGGGGTTATTTAAAAAAAAAACACCCCCGCTGCTTTAGCCTGCCTTAAGGGAATCCAGGCTGCCCTTTGCAAAGATGGCAGCTGCAGCTTCCCTACCCTAAAAGAAGCCGCAGCTGCCATCTTTGCAAAGGGCAACCAGTCTCCCTTTTTATACACCATGGCTGCGGAGGCCAGATGGAGACCTCGGCGGCAGCAGCAGTGATTACGGTAAGGGGGTGTCGGCGGAGGTGGGGCTAAGGTAGGGAGAGGAAGGGGGTGGGGTAGGCTGTGTGGGTGGGTGGCTGTGGGGGTGGGTGGCTACGTATCAGCCTGCCAATCAGCTGATCGGTGGCCAGTAGGCAGAATGATTTTTTTTAATTTACGAAGAGAAATAAAAACGGGAAAATATTCATCAATCCATATTTGTTGGGACTTAAAATTTGACGAATACGGATCAACGAATATTTAATGAATTGACTATTTTCGTCAAAAAAGCCAATCTGTTTTTATATTCGTCCCCATCTCTAATTATCAACAAAGAACTTTGTTGTAGCACTGCGGCTGGAAGGGAAATAAAAAAGTTGAAATCTCCTGACAAAATGGGTGTGGCGGTGAGATTTTCAAAGACAAGAATTCATTATTTCCACTAGGAAAGTTGCTGTGGGAACCGCTGGTGGACACCCATCCCCCCCCCAAACATCCCACAACAACAGCTTGGATCCAAGGACCACGTCTCCCATTATGAGCCTGCTCGGGTGTTAAGATCATCAGGATATGTCTGTCTCTTGTTTCCCCCACCTTCACAGGTGCATTTGGTAGGGACACAGGAGAGTGTCCTTTTATAATGCTGCTCCCAGACTTTGGAACTTCCTCTCACAGGAGACCAAGTTGGCTCCATCTTTGCTGTCCTTCCGCAAGCAGGTAATTCTCTTCAGGCAAGCTTTCCCTCAGTGATTGGCTGCCTGAGTGGGATTTTTAAATGGATTATTGTGCCTTACTGCTTTGAATGTGTTTTTAGTATTTCTTTTGTTTACCATTTCTTAGATTGGTATTTGTTTGATCTGTTTTAGTATTTGTATATTTATTGCTTTTAGCTTCAAATATTGTCTTTTAATGATGTAAGCCACCTTGGGTCTTTGTAAGGAGAAAGGCGGGATAGAAATATTTTAAATAAGTGAATGAATAAAATAAACAAAGCAATATATGATACAGTCTCTCCCAAATACTGAGAATGTTGGGCAGCCATTTTTTCTTGTTGCTAGTAGTATCTCCAGTCACAAAGAGAAACTGGGCTTGGGGAGGGGCTGAGGGCAGGGACAATTATCTTGATTCTCACACAGGAAGGAAGATACATGTGTAGGGGCATCCATATTACCTCTTGTTCAGTGCCATTGATCAGATTCATTCCCATAAAAGACAATGAAAATGATTCCTGAAAATGTGCATCCAATATCCGGGACATCTGTCAAAAAAATAAAAATAAAAATAAAGACAAAAATGTTGTGGAACCTTAAAGACTAACTGCTATATTTTAATGTGAGCTTTTGTTGAGAAATCTGAGGAAGTGGACTTATCCACAAAAGTCCACATAAAAATACAGCAGATAGTTTTTCAGGTGCCACAATGTTTTTGTTTTCCTTATTTTTTTATTTTGTTTTTGCCTGATACACTAGCACAGGCCAACACGGTTACCTCTTCTAAAATTACTAACAATATCTAGTAGTAATTTCTGTATCAGCAAGGCACCACTGGTCCCTTCCCAAATGAAATATACAAACATTTTAAAGCACATAGATCCCCAAATGAACTACAGGAATGATTCGACTTAAACTTTAAATCTTCCATTTTTATTCCTTGTTCAATTTATTTCCTTGCATTCACAGAGCAAGTTGGGGAAAAGCTCTTATTAGATTTAAGCCTTGTAATGATGGAGAGTCATTAACTAAAGACTTTACAGAAGAAGGAATAAAATCAGTTTGAACTTTCAACTGAATTCGGGTTATCACCCTATCTATCTATATTTTATTGCAATTTTTTCCCTCTGTATAAAGTAGGTTCATAACATCTTGAGTGCTCCGTTAGTTTTACTCTTAAACAACTTGCTGCCTTTAAAAATACTGATTTCTTTAAAGAACTAATATAATAAAACTTATTTTAAATGATAATAGTTTTGAGTGTAAGTTAAAAAGGACTTTCTTAGAATTTATTGGGTGAAATCCAGTAGTAAGTAACAACTAGAGTAGGTCCCATTAAATCTATGGGGATTTGGTGAGTCAACCCCTTTGTTAGGGTCCATTGATTCAATAGGCTTAGTCTACTTGTGACTTATTGAATTTCAGCCACAATCCTCATATTTGTTTATAATCAGTGGAACTTGAATATTTGATTAATGCATGAAAAATTTGTGTTTTTTTCTTTCTTTCTTTCTTTTGATACTTCTGATATACTTGATCAGGAGAAGTGATAATATACAAACTGCAGCGTGTCACAGGTATATGAGATATTACTACCAAGAAGTCATGCTAATTCCTGAAAGGTATGTTTCAAAGACAGCTTGGGGTGAGTTTCTCATGTTCTACACAGGATCCTTTGAGTGCAATGTTCTGCATCAAACTGTGATTCAACGCATCTTATTCAACACATCCTGAAAGTCCTGGACCACACTGTACATTTATGTGTTATCTAGAGTACCAGAATCATGGAATTGTAGAGCTGGAATATAAAGCAAAGTGAAGCAAAGTGTGCTGATTATGTATATACTGCCCATAGCACTCAAATTTTTCTTTGGGAAGTTTACAGTTAAATTATGCACACTACACATTGCACTCCCAGGTGAGCTAGTGCTAAATTTACCAACTTTACAAGGATAGAAGGATGAGTCAACCTTCATCTGGCTATCTGAGCCCAGGATTGAACTCAGATCATGAGCAGATTCTTTCTTTAACCACTGCACCATGGGCCTCCTTATACATACCCATTGATCATACAGTCCTACCTTTTGCCAGTGTAGTAATTTACAGCTAAAGCATCCCTGGCACTGGTCATCCAATGTCTATTTAAAAACTTCCAATGAGGGAGACTCCACTGCCTTCTCAGGTGGCTCTTAATATTACAAAATCCTTCCAAATATTTAGTCAGAACCTCCTTCCTTGTAGTTTGAATCCATAAGTTCATGTCCCTCCTTCTGAAGTGACAGAAAACAATGTTGCTCCATTTTGCATATGCTTCAAGATTTGAGAATGACTATTATATCACCTCTTAATCTTCTCTTCAGGCGAAACGCATAAACTTTCTGCACCTTTCTTCATGGCTTGGCTTTCAAAATCTTTACTGTCTTTCTGACCCTCATCTAGATATATTATCAGTGTGCTGATGATCACAGTTTGCAGATGTATTTTAATATTTCAATCTGATTCAGAGTGTGCTGTCCTTATGCTTATTCAAAAACCTAATCAAGTGATGGGTGAGCCTCTGGGCTAAATTCAGAACTGGCTCAGTATTTATAAGCTTTATTGCCATGCATTTGGAAAAAGTTTCCATGCTTCATAAAGCTGGAGCATGTATGTTGATGATACTCCAGGCATTCATATTATTACAGTAGAGATGGATTTCTCTCATTTTCTCATTTCCCCATTTTAAAATTTGATCCATCTTTAACTTTTTTAGTTTACATGAAAATTCATGTGCATTTATGTGCATTTCTCCTAGTGCATGCATTTCCGTATGCATTTTTGCCTTATATAGAATTTGCAAGTGATATTTTTAATATAATCTATTTTGGACTATATTGGACTCCACCATTACTGCAGAATCAGAGGATGTGTCCAGTGTGCTGTGCTTAGGTCAAGTATTAATGGATGAGTTTCAATTGTTGAGACCTGAGGATGTGGACAGGGTGCTTGGATCTATCCGTTCTACCACCACTCTGCTCAACCCTTCCCATCTTGGCTAATTGGAAGATCTGCCAGGGGGGTTCACACCTGGGTCCAGGAGGCCATGAATGCCTCTTTGAGAGAGGGAGTGGTCCCTACTGCCTTGAAAGAGGCCGTAATTCGGCCACTCCTAAAAAAGCCTAACCTGGACCCAGGGCTGGTGGTTAACTACCGACCAGTGGCGAACCTCCCTTATTTGGGCAAGGTGTTGGAGCGGGTCATGGCCGGGCAACTCGAGGTGCTGCTAGATGAATCAGATTTTCTGGATCCATTTCAATCTGGTTTCAGGCCAGGCTTTGGTATGGAGACTGCCTTGATCACCCTGTACGATGACCTCTTCCGGGAGAGAGACGGGGGAGTGTGACCCCGTTGATACTCCTGGACCTCTCAGCAGCTTTCAACACCATTGGCCATGGTGTCCTTCTGGATAGGCTGGCTCGGTTGGGAGTCAGGGGCACTGCTTTATGGTGGTTCCGCTCCTTCCTGGCTGACTGTGGCCAGAAGGTGGTGCTGGGGGGCAGTTGCTCTGCCCCATGACATTTATGTCATAGGGTTCCTCAGGGCTCGATACTGTCCCCCATGCTGTTTAACATCTACATGGAACCGCTGGGAGAGGTCATCAGGAGGTTTGGGCTGAGGAGTCAGCAATATGCTGATGACACTCAGCTCTACCTCTCGTTTTCCACCAATCCACGTGAGCAGTTTCTGTGCTGAACTCATGTCTGGACTGGATGACGGTTAATAAATTGAAACTCAATCCAGACAAGACGGAAGTGCTATTAGTGGGTGCTTCGCCAGACAGGCTGGAGGGCCATTTCCCTGCCCTGAATGGGGTTGCACTCCCCCTGAGGGACAGGGTCCACAGCCTGGGGGTGCTCCTGAACCCCGGTCTAACTGGAAGCCCAAGTGGACTCGGTGACCAGGGGCACCTTCATTCATCTGCGGAAATTATACCAGCTATGGCCCTACCTGGACGAGCAGAGTCTCATGACAGTTACGCATGCACTGGTAACATCCCGTATAGATTACTGCAATGCGCTGTATGTGGGGCTGCCTTTGAAGATGGTCTGGTGACTGCAACTGGTTCAGAATCGAGCTGTGCGGCTGGTGAGTGGTGGGGCCACTAGGGAACACATCAAGCTGATTCTGTTCAAATTACATTGGCTACCAGTCGCTGCCCAGGCCCAATTCAAAGTGCTTGTTTTGACGTATAAAGCCCTAAACAGCTTTGGATACCTGAAGGACCACATCCTTCCATATGAACCTACCTGGCAATTAAGATCTAGCCAGGGGGCCCTCCTGAAAGAGCCATCCCTCAAGGAGGTAAGAGGGATGGCTTGTAGACAAAGCCTGGACTAATGGGGTGATTATCAGCTTCCTTTGTCCTAGCAGTAAACACACATGCAGGTTTATATTATAAATTAATTCCCTTCAAATCAAGTGAAGGGGGCTTCAAACAATAACCCTGTAGGATTCCATACATTTGGATGGAATCTTTCCAACCACCTGGAAGCTTGCATACGGGTAACTGTTCAAGCTTTAGCTTCTTCTTGCTAAATGTCTGCATCAACATATGAAGAAGAGGGGATGGCACTGGTGTTCTAATGCTTCTGAATATGACCAGTGGAACAGAGCTTTCCTCCAATCTCTACATAAATACCTTGAGAAGGGGAGTGGTGAGGGCTGGAGAACAGCTTCTGGGAGTGAAGGGGAAACCCACTTAATTCATAGTGCAAGTGAGCATTATCAGCTGCACAAATCTCTGTCCAGTATCCTGTTGCATAACTCTGACTGCACCATAGAAACAGTATCACTGGCTTGGCAGATTGTTACAAATTAAAAAGCTCTTTTTTTAAAAAAATCAAGGCCATGTTAAGGATCATCAGAGATTTGTGCACAATGAGAAGAAGTCATGCAAACTCTGAAATCAATGATGATCTGCTAGTGATGTCACTTTAATTGTGCAGGAAGAGCTATGCAATAGGATACTGGCCTTTACCGGGTAACTACGAACATAAGCATGCTAAATATTCTTACCTCCAAAAGCAGGAACCTGAAAGTATTTAATAGTTGATTTTAAACTGGCAGATTGAGGTGGTGAACCCCCTTTCCTTGAAACTATTTTTGTTTGTTCCCAAATTTCCCCTCCTGTGGTTGGAAAAAAGAAACCTGTTGCCACTGTGTAAAACTAGATATAGTTCACTAAACTAGGGAAAACATTATTGAACAAATCAAGACAGATATTCACTCATGTTTATGGAGCAGGTTTGTACAAGAAATATTTAAAATGGTGTGAATCGAGAGAATCCCATTAATACTCATAATGATCATGATAATCATGTCTTTGAGCCTAACTGACTAAGATAGGTCATACTCCACCAATGATAAAAAATGCATACACAGACAACACAGAGGCCACAGTGATGCTGCTAAGACTACTGAGAAATGATAGCATCCATTCATCTAGTTCCAGGAGAATTTGCCAACTGTGACAACTCCATCAGGGACATTTCTCATGTGATGGAAATGAATAGGCTTCCAGAAGGGCATATTTCTCAAGAGACTGTGCTCTGTGGCATCAATCCACCTGTTGGTTCTTTAAAAATACTGAATATTGATGTATGAACATATCAGATCTCATTGAAGATGATAGCTGCTCCACTAGCAGGACTGGACTGGGAGGTAAGCCAGGGAGATCAGTAGCACAGACTTCACTTAGAATGTCTGAGGTCTCGGATCCACACACTAGCACTTATAGTTATAAAAGATCTCAGAAAACAGGAATAGCCTCCACTACCTTAGCCTCTAGAGCAGAGGTCCCCAACCCCCGGTCCGCGGCCCGATGCCGGTCCGTGGCCTGGGCCAGACCGGGCCGCCGAGACAGACCCCCGCCCCCCCCGCACGCACTCACCCCCGTGCCGCCCGTTTGCGCCTGCACGCGTGCTCCAGAATGCCCGTATGAGCACTGCGCCACCATTTGCGCATGTGCACGGGTGGACGGGTGCCTGCACGAGCACTGCACTGCCATTTGCGCATGCGCATGGGTGGGCGCACACCCACACGCCTGTGCGAGAGCGCGTGTGCGCTTGTTCATGCACGCACGCAAGCGTGGGGGTGCCCCGCCTTCCCCAGCCAGTCCGTGGACCGAAAAAGGTTGGGGAACGCTGCTCTAGAGAGCCCTGTTAGACCTTACGTATATGACCCTAGGTGGACCACTGGCTTTCAGCCTTGCAAAGCACATCTTCCTGCACCCATAGTCAGAGGCAGTGTGTCTCTTACCAAATGCTGTGACTAAATGTCTTTGGATGTTCCTTTTGTGAGCTTTTCAGAGCCAGGAAACAGGTTTCTGGGAGACCAATGTGACATTTTGCCCAATCTAGCATGGCCTTTCTTTTTCCAAGGTGGTGCAGCATTTTGCAAAAATGTTTCGGCAGGAAAAGGTATAGATAAAACTCCATACATGTCCATAAATATGTAGAAAAATTGAGTGTGACAATTAAGAGACTCAGCCCTCTACTTTTCTCTTACACAAAACACCTGTTGAATTGTAGTCTTTTTTTTTTATTGAGTGATATATCTTTGCGTTTATGCAGCTCTAAAAGCTCCAGCATTCACAGAACTCAATCAAGTCTTGGCTCATGGGCATAATCCATTTGTGCAATGATCAATCACACTTTGAGGAACCAAAAAGATGTTACTTTATCCGTAATGGAAAAAAGAAAGCAAATCATATTGAAATAACAGCAACTATGAAAACAAGGCATGGCTTTGTATTAATTATTGGACTGAATACGATCAGGCCTTGTTGTCTCCTGTATTACTGGCCAATATAAGTCAACATGAGAATTGCAATTTTTTTAAAGAAAGATTTCATATAAAATGCAGAGAGGAAGACAGGGAGAGAGAGGTGCGGAGACTCTCAACTGGCGAATGATAATTAGCTAGACTTCTCTGGATTCTGAAAATTCTTATAGCTTTTAATTTGCTCCACACCCACCCCTCACTTCAAAGATACGTTAGTAAACAGAGATGATGCAGCAAACTGATTAAGTTTTGCCTATGGCAAATCAAAGCAGCCTTTCAGTGAGGAAAGAGAGTTTTCCTTTATCTCTTGAATTAATCATTGAGACTTTATGTAATGAAGAGCAGCTGAAATGCTGCAGTACCAAAATCCTTTCCCATTTTTTGCTGTTCTCATTTCAATTAATTATCTTGCAATACAACCGGCTTAGCAGGCAGCCCTTAGAAATCCCTTCATCAGTGTACTATACCGCGAAGCAGACAGTTTAACTAGATGATTTTATTAAGGATGCAATTAACAGATCCCCAAAAAGCAGCTAATCCATCTTCTTGTTTAGCCCAAATGAGCAAAATGTAGTTGCTATACTAAAATCTCTCTTGCCCCTTAAACAATTTCTGAAAAGAGAAGGCTTCTGGAGTCAAGCAAACCTGGTTTCTGAACAGTTTTATTATCAACTTGCTTAGACACCAGAGAAGGCATCCTTGATTTAACTTCTCTTAATATGGAGCAATGAACTGGAAATCAGCGAGTTATACAGACCTTGGGATTGGTGGCTATGAATTTTAGCTCAATATAACATAACAGAGTGGGTTTGTCCACAAGGGGCTATGGGAGATTCAGTGGTGCAATAACTCAAAGAAGATTAACTGAAGGCCAGTATCCAAAGGTCACCATGATATGAATTTTCCCTTCAATATTAACATGCTTTATGTGGTCTGAGAAAATCACCCACAGGTGGTAAAATGGCAAATTACCATCTTCTTTTAAACGCTTACATGCTGTATATTTTCTAGCACACAGTAACTTGGAACTTTAACAGATGGGAGGGAGGCTTTCACATCTAAACACACACTTCTTGTTCTTCATTCGTATCAGAAGCAATTGAATGGTTCTTCCAGAGTAGAAAGATCACCTGACAGATTGCTAGCATTGCCCAGGGAATGACCGGTTGTGCTCACATGCCTTGAGGAGGATCCTTCCGTGTCCCCTATATGAACACACTGATCTCATCTGATTTCAGAAGCTAAGCAGGGTAAAGTCTTGTTAGCAGTTAAATGGGAAACGATTAGGGAGTAGCAGAGACCTTCAGGTAGGGCTAGGAATGAACCATGCTTGCAACTCTGGGGAGCCACTGCGAGTCGAGTTGACAACACTGGTCCAGATAGACCAACGGTATGACCAATTGTAAGTCAGCCTCTTGTATTTTTGTGTTACAATGTTCATAAAGAAAGCTTCGGTTTAAGTGCAGTAAGAGTCAGAAGCATACACCTCAGCCTTGGGTCCCCAATTCTACTCCTGACCTCTCCATGTTAACTGGAAATTTAAGGTACATGTGAAACATGTTTTTCTGCGCATATAAGCCCATGCAAGTGGAAACCCTGATTTATCAAGGTTCCCAGTCTCACAAATCAGTGTAAATACCTTCACTTGAATGTACTCAGTCCCTCTTGCAGGCCGTTCCTGTCAACAACACAAGGAGTAAGAGAGTAGAATGAATCAGGGCTAAGCAGCAAGTTTTCAGTTCCAGGTTTGGCCTTACCTTTTAACTGGAGGATGACTTAGGGAGCAGATTTTGATTGTGATGAAAGTGCACCAAATTATAGAAAATGTCTTGGATTGGACCTGAATGTCTCATTCCAGCTTACAGCTGTCCTCTTTTGGTGTACTCCTGAAGCAGTCTATCGTAAATGCTGGGTAGCACAGGGTTTGTCCTATAGGGTTTATCAGGTTTGGGGGTTTCTCCTATGCTTTTTAAATTGTGTGATATCTATATGCATAAACACACACAAATGGGCATACATTCATTCAGAAAATGCCTCATCTAATCTCAAAGCAGGCATATGAACATATGTACAAGAACCTCAGCCTTTTCCAAAAACCTTAATTCTGGAACCTGGAACCTTCTATACGCAAATGCTATACTATCACTGAGCTGTAGTCAGCAAGACCATCTCATGTCAACCATGATCCTCAGAGGAAAGAATATGTTGTATTTTCAACCCAAGCCTATAAAGACTGCTAATAAAAATTCTACTCTTTGCTCTTTCTCCCTATGCATGTAGGTTATCTCCAGCTGTGGTTTTGTCAGTGACATCTCAGCACTGACCTTAGCCTTACAGGGTCTCAACTCTGCCTTTAGCTTCCCTTGTGCAAATGTCCATGAGAGTGGACTATTTTCAAATGAGAAAAAACTACCCCCATGAGACTTGGTTAAAACCTCCACATTGATTTGACTGAGCACTTCAGGTCAGACTTCAAACTGATCTTTAATCCCAGCCACCATCATTTATAATGCCCCTCCTTCCCTCCTCCTCTTCGGCACAAAGCTTGGCCTCAAAAGTCAGGTGCTGGGTGTTCAGTAAATGATGTATGTCCATTTTTGTCCACTCACATCATCAGAGGGCAATTGGTTCAATTACATTATTACCACTGGAAGGAAAGCAACCATATGGTGAGCAATATACCTTGAGATAAATGGCTCAATGCAACTCCTGAACTCAGATTTCACTGCGTGGGATTTGCTCTTAGATCATATGTCTTGGATGAAGTAGCAAGGGAGACACCTGAAAGTTCAAGGATGAATCAGAGAAGTATTGAAAGATAAGATTCTCCTCTGAAGATATGTTGAACTAGCTGATAATTTCCATATAGTATATACTGTATATATAATCTATATGCTGGCTTTCTCCCCATTTGGGGCCTAAGGCAGCTCACAACAATTAAAACTATAAAACAATCAACAGTTTAAAAATACTATATAAATCTCATATTAACCTATGAAACATATCTCAAGATTATGACCAAGATTAAACACCATTAAAAAAAACATTTAAAAATCTGTAAGTCAATAAACAAAGCATTCCTGAGACACTTACTGCTTAAAAGCTTGCCTGAAGAGGAAGGTCTTTGCCTTCTTCTTCAGGCAATAAGGAGGAAGGCTTAATATTGTACTTCTCTGCCTCCAATTGTGTTTTAAATCCACATACAAAGATATACAGTGTTGTACTCTATACCCAAGTCTTTGACATGAATACATAAATAACAGGAAATTTAAAGACACAAACATACATAAAGAGCCATTTAAAAGCCAAGCCGTATGCTACAGTTATCCCATGGCTAGTAGAAGGAATTCTTTAAAGGCCAAGAACTCCTTGTTATCACAGCCGAAGGCTTCCACACTGGGTATACTTTGTAAATTAACTTGCTTTGTTTTGCAGTTGGTCTTTGGATGAAGTCAAGGAGTTCACTAGCAAGTCCGGTTTCTCATACTGAGAGATCTATCTGGATCATGTCTCTGAAACACTAACAGAGGTCCAACTTGCAACAATGAGGTATCTGTAATGTACAATTTGGTCAAGAGGCATTTAGTAGTTGAACAGCTTTCAGAAAGACCTGATGTCTCCAAACTGTTTGTCTATTGACCACTAATGGATCATGAGGTTTGTTCAGATAATCTACAGGATGGAAAGGAAGATATCAGTACCCGGATTGTTTTCTTTGGGGAAAAAAACCCACAGAGTTTTAGATCTATTGAACCAGAGGAATAACCTCCTTCTTGGCTGTTTCTGCTATATCAGGGGTTCATACGAAGCTCCTTTACACTGAGCTAGGCATGGAGTGACCTTGTGGGGATGGGAAGGGAAAAGACAGCACCACATCAGCAGGAGAAAAAGAAGAAGAGAAACAGCAATGCTGTTGAAATTCATTTCATGCTTTGGGGGGGGGGATCTTTTGCAAGGGAGAACATTTGAGAAATTCAGCAACAAAGACAGAGGATTTTCCTGCACTCTTGTGGGAGTTTGTTGTTTAAATAAAAATAAAAATCACAAGAAGAGGAAAGGCCTATATATTTGCTGTTGAATTTCTGTAATGTCTCAGCTTGCAAAGAAAAGAGTATTTCACACTGAAATGCTTCACCTATTTATAGACAACTATTACATACATTTCAAATAGCATCAGCCTATTTTCCGTCTTATTGCTACTTACTTGCATTGAGTGAGACTGTGGTTTTATTTGGCTGATTATTGCCTATACTTAGGGCTGCTAGGTCAGACACATTCCATTCTCTGCAATTTCAGAACCAACACCAAATGCTAGGGGGTGGGTCCTTGTGCTGATACAGAGGTGGGAAGGGAGGCAGAACTGCTTCTGGGCTATTTGGTTTGGGAGACAACATTTGGATAATACTGATGAAAGAGCATCAGGATAAAGCCCAGCTAACCAAGTGATATGCCAAATCAAACCTATAGGGGTGGGGCTATAATCCTTTGGTGCCCATACAGGCAGCAAATGAACAGCTAGATACTCAGTAGTTTAGGTATCTGGCTGCAGAGCCAGAGGTTGGGAGTTCAGTTCCCCACAGTGCGTACTTGATAGGGGCTGGACTCATTGATCCATAGGGTCCCTTCCAGCTCTGCAACTCTATAATGATGATGATGATGATGATAAATTGTGCCCAGCAGCTTCCATTCCCACCCGGCCCCACATCATATGTGGCTTTGCCTACAATGTATATGAGACACAGGAGTTTTTCCATGTCTGTGCTGATGTTTGTGCCTCTGAAAGGCTCACTGCCAGTCCTGAACCCTACATCACTGCTACAAGAGTTTGTGAAAGAAGACTTATGAATGATGAAAATGGCATTCCAATCCCCACCTTGCTCCAAATGCTATGATGTGCAGAAGTACGTACATACACTCACAAGCTATTTGTCCAGACACAATGCCTCCCTTCTGGTACACATCTAAACACCTTTATGCTGAAGCAGTGTGTCCTGGCACCAGCTGGGAATGAGTAGAGAGAGGAGTGTCCTGATACCTGGGAACCCAGCAACCCTAGGAAACATTTTCCAGTAACAGATGTGTTGGTAGTAAAATCCATTTGTATTCTGTAGCCATAACCCAGCAAAGCTATGCATACAATTACTTTATATGTATTGTGTAGGCTGTATTTGATGTTTCTGCAGAAACTTCTAGCAAAACTGAATAAAGAAGCTGCTTCCCACTTACGCTGAAAAATGTATTGTCTCTTCAGCACAAGGTGCTTGAAAATCTCTGGTTTGTCAGCACTTCCTCTTATTTTCATCATGGACGTCTTGCACACCACCTGAAAGTGCACAGTGGCCCACAAACAACACCAGATGTTATGCAGTGGCAAGACCCAAAGGGCCTGCCTCCAGTGAGGTCCATGAGTTCCAGATATTTCATATCAGTTAATTAAGCATCTTTGAAGTTCCAGAGCAAAACCAAACTAAATCTACTGCCTGAACCTAACGAAAATAGGGAAGATGGCTAATGTTTCATAGTAAAAAGTATTACTGTATTTGAAAATCTTTGCTGATTTCCTCATCCTTAATTTTACCTTCTCAAAAACACACATACTTGTAGACTGGCACACTCTAAAATAGCAAAGAACATACGAGTTAGCTGTTGTGAAGGAGTTACAGTTATGACTTCTCGGAAAAATGTTTTATCTGCTTTGATTACTGAACTGTTCCAGCTTGTCTGCTTTGCCTCCACAAAGCTGTTTTATTTCAACAAACCCAGCACATTATGGGTGTACTTCCTTATACTATACCTATATTTACTTAATACAGGAAATGCCATGAATACCACAAATGCTGAGATGAAATATCCAGCCACTTAGATTGCATTTGTTTGGTGTGAAAAAGAGTTGAAATGCAGGTCTCAGTTAAGGAGAGCTTCATGGTGAGAAAGAGAGATCTTTTCAGGACACCAACTGCTGTTTGCCAGAGTTCATGCAGAAGATGACAGGCCATTCTTGCTTTTAATCTTTATTGCATTTAAAAAAGAAATTACAAAAATAAGTAAATAATTATCACAATATTAGCACATAACCAAAATAACTTTCTATTATCTCTTTCTCAAAACAGTAAATCTTTAAAAATTTTACTTCCTTATTTTCCACCAGACATTTATTTTCTTTGCAATCTTAATAAATACCTTTCTTAATTCTTATTTTATATCCATATTAAAAATCTGCTTTACTTTGTTTTTACTTCTGTTGAGAGCAGTTTTGCGTCTAATTTAAACCTAAGTCACTTGGTACAGGTTTGGGATCTTTCTTCCATTTCTCTCTAAGATAACTCTTTATTTTCCCCCATTGAGATTCGTGCTCCATTCTACTATTTCCATTCAATGAATCTCTTAATTTGTCCATTAATATTAGTTCCTGTAATTTTATTAAACAATCCTCCACCAAAGGTTCCTCCTTGTCTTTCCATTGTTTTGCCACTTGAACTCTGGCTGCACCTAATATGTATAAACAAATGTTTGTCTCTTGTCTCGAGTTTAAGTTTCCCATATTGAACAAATAAGTTTCAGGTTTCATCTCCATTTTTATTTTTAAATCTATGGTGATTATTTTTTCTATTTCTTTCCAAAATTTCCTAATAAATTTACATCCCCACCACATATGAACTCGTATAGTGTTCCTTCTATTTTACATCTCCAACATTTATCTTTCTCATTTTTCTTCACCTTTGCCAATTTCTCTGGTGTCATATACCATCTATATAATATTTTCATATAATTTTCTTTCAAATCTGTACTTATTAATAGGCCATTCTTGTTTATAATAAATCTTCCAGTGCACAGTCATTCATTATTCCAAGGATTGTTCAGGGTTGTGCACCTAGAGTTAGTATCTTGTGCAAGTATCACAGCTGGAGGCAAGGATGAAGGAAGATGCAAAGAAGGAATGAAAGCACTATACTGAATTTGATAAGGTTCAGCATGGTGTGGGCAAATGACATTGTCTAAGCTGTGTGAACAACCATCAACAGCTACTGAAGACCCCAACGGCCAAATAAGGCAACCTAGATCTTGGAAAGTGTTACTGCCAGCTTCTGGAGGCCCAAACTAAATGAGATGGGAGCTTCATTATTAGAAGTAACCTGTCTTAAGAAGTGAAGAGTGTATGAGTTTCCTACAGTCCATCACTTGGTTTCTTTAGTTCTGCCCAAATCAGATTCTGGAGAAAGTACAGGGCCTGTGCAGAGTAAGGCAGCTGCCACAGGTAGCAAACTTTGAATATCGTGAAAGGGCAAAAAATGGTACATTATTAGGAATATTCAGTGATTGCTCCACAGATACAATTACAATGCTTCAACAAGGGTGAACTTCCCTTATGTCCTCAGCTTCTACACATAGAAAATGATGTGTCTGCAATAGAGGTGTTCCTAATTACAATGTTATTTCCATGTATAGACAGCAACAACTGAGGGGAAAGGACTAGGTGCTTCCCCCTCAAAATGTAGCAAATGTTTCCATAGAGGTAACAAGAAAACATTCCAACTGGATTTGTTATTCTTCTAAAAGAAATGAGAAGAGGTGCTTGAAAGATTTTCTGCTTCTGTGCCAAAATAGTTTGGCTGGCTTCTGAGAAGAGATGTAAAGGACTGTGTAGTGAAACTATCAGTTGAAGAGGTTTTACCAGGTACCAAAAGTTCATCATCAAGCTGGATTAGGGAGGGAATGGATTTGGAGCCTTGTGTTATCAAGTATCTATGTTATACTACCTGTTGGCTGAGTCACTGTCAACACTACTTGGATGCATTACAGGGTGCTGTTAACCCAAAATGTCTGATGTATTTCTATTGTTAGAATACTTGCTTAGTATGTAAATGCAGAATGAAGTGGTTTGAATGCTGTACAGTTCTGAAAAGAGTCATATACGGGTCTCTTTGTGCTATTTCACAAATCAAAAAGACAAATGTTACTTTTACATGCACTTATGCATAATTTTTCAACATATAAGATAACAGGATTCTGACACACACACCCATGTACACACATATGTGAGTACTTCAAGTATTATTGAAGACTGCATTAAGCAAGGTCCATTTTAAATGTTCCAAACTATGGGGGCAAGTGTTAGTGATGTAAATAATACCTGTTAAATTCTTTTGTTTTGGAGTTAAGACAGAGTTAAGAGGGAAATAACAGGTAGAACAAGCAGGACATGCCAAGAACACACAGAATCTCTCTGTGTGTTCCTAGCCATCCTGAGGTAGGGCTGTGTGCTGGCATCCAGACTCATCTGGCCCGCCCTGCTTTCAGACTCTCTCACTTTCTCCTCAAATAGGCAGCAGGTCTATGACAGTTCTATGAAAGTTTATTTATTTTAAGTATTTATAACTCACTTTCTCCTCAAAAGGACGCAAAGGGGGTTACCATGTTCAAATGAACAATACTAACAGTGGGGGGAAAAATCAATATTTAAAAAAACAATTAAACTGATATCAAATTAAAAATTAGTGGATGAATTCAATCTGTCCACTAAATAAATATCCACAAGAAAGTCTGTATATAGAATTTTGGCTAACCTGGCACTTAATTTGTTGCATTACAGATCCCATCCTATCTCCAACTGGATTGTGTGTGGGTTGGATTGTGGTTCAAGACAACTGGGAAGAAAGTGCCAAGAAAACTCTTGCTTTTTAATGTATGTATATGTGTGTTTTACAGTATTCTGTGCAAGCAACACAAATGGCCACTTGAGGAAACCAATGAGCATTTCATATATTTTTCATTGCCCACCCTACCCTGGAATAAAGATGAAAGACCAGAATTATGGATTAAACATGGGCCACACTTTATTGAAATAATCATTATTGGCATCCTTTGGCAAAGGGGGGTCCTGCCATAGTGCGGAATCAGGTTTAAGCACAGAGGTCTCAACGGACCCCTTAACCAACAAATGGGTGAGTCCCTGGCCCCAAGTTCTCATGGTCGTAAAGACAGTGAGAACCTGGCTGGCCCCAATTTGACCACCCCCGGACCTCAAGCCACCTTCTCCT
The DNA here is from genome assembly GCA_037013535.1 of Intellagama lesueurii. Classification (NCBI taxonomy): domain Eukaryota; kingdom Metazoa; phylum Chordata; class Lepidosauria; order Squamata; family Agamidae; genus Intellagama; species Intellagama lesueurii. The sequence continues at coordinate 39,263,103 of JBAJHW010000003.1, read as the reverse complement.
TGTTGACTGTTGGTCCAGGTGTGGCCCCAGCGCATCTTTCCTCCCAAGCACTGTAATCGCACGATCCGCAGCGCTGGGAGGTCAGATGAGTTATACCTTACCTGAGATTGCAATGGGACTCACCAAAAACCTGTTTTATCTGCACTACCCACCAAAGCTTAGGGACTAGCTGTGCTAAGTCCCATGCCTGCCATCGAGCCTATCGAGCTCAGCAAGCAGGCCCCCCTTGATGTCTTCCAGGAAGACATCCAAACCTCCATCGGACAGATGTACACCATCTGACCAAAAAACGCAGGCCTATCCAAATGGATCCTCTGGTGACCAATCACCAATCCAAGGCCGTTGCAGACCGCTCTGCAGACTTCCCTATTAACACTCCTGCGTGCAGTGTTAATGGGTAAAAAATTCCTGGCATCTCTCCATGCCAACCGCGGGATGATTGTTGACCAAACGATGCTCATAGCCGGGTACGTGGCCTTCAGCCATGTTAGATCACGAAGCACGTCCAGGATCAAGGCCTTTCCACAATGCCTGGCCAGATCGTTACCACCCAGATACATCACCAACACATCTGGGAAAAACTGGCCAAAAGCGACCGCTCTGCACAGCTGGCACCACAGCATTCCACGCAGCCCTCTCCATTCAATATGGGCTCTGGTTCCAAGGCACAGACTGCTCCCCCATGGGGATGCAGCCACATTGCGAGCTGCCCAAAAAACATAACTGTGGCCCACGATCATAACATGCCTTCTCCTTGCCGCCGCCATGGGACCTACAAGATAAAACAGAACCAGGCCCCTGCCTAGACATTAGGAAGTGTCCTAATATACCTACAATAGGTGGATGAAGACCACCGTCCTATCCACTTAATTTTATCTGTATTGTAACCTAGGGCCACTGCGGTGGATGCCGCACCAATTCTAAAGGAATGTGTACCGAATCTCAATCCCTGCACACCAACCTTATCCAATGCAAAGTCAGTCAGCTTCCAAAAGTGGTACTTCATTAATGGTAAACTGTCCCTATGTATAAAGAAATATCCTTGCTCCTGACCCCTAATCTTCAGATATGCATCTGTGGCTTTCACTGGGCAAAGGTTTTTCATGTGGCAATGCGCTAATGTAATGTGAACACCCTTACCTTGCTGATCGGCCTTGGATCGGCGAATATGAATCTGAACCATTCCGTCCACTACCCTAATGTCCTGCCATTGCAGGGCTACCTTGGTCTTGTCTCCCTTTCTGGAAGCGACTACCTCGCTAATCCTAAGGGCGCCAAAAAATGTTAACAAGGACGCCGCTTTGATTAAAACGATTTCATAGTCATCTCTACATAGAAGCTCCCACTGCTTACAAATGCTTTCTAACAATGCAGGTGATATGGGAGCCCTAGTATCCTTAACTCTTCCCGTTTCTTTAGACCACCCTTCAATCATTTTCTTAATGCGGTAGTCTGATGAGTAATCCTGATAAACATGAACCCTGGAGTAGTAGGCGAGCGCCAACAATCTAGCCTGCATAGTTCCAGGCGCCAGTCCCTTCCTATTCAAATACACGATAAATTTCTGAAGGTGTTCCACTGGCGCAGGCCAAACTGGCTCCAGATCGACTAGTTTCATAAACTCCTGAAACTCTATACTCACAGCCGAGTACCCTTTTCGTGTCCTTGGTGCCAGGGCCAAGCCTATTGCTCTGTCCGCGTCTTCATGCCAATTTGCCAGACCTCGTGGGGCAGAATCTCTGGGAACTGGTTGGCTCCTGGATCTAGCTCCCTGAACCACTCAATCTGTTGGCGTGACAATGCATCAGCTAAGCTATTGTCTATACCTGGGACGTGTCGGGCCAACACCAAAATATTAAATTTTAAAGCCCGTAATGTGAATGCCCTAACTAGTGTCATGACCCATTCTGAACGCGACGTAAGGTTGTTTATATCATATTGTCAAGATTGTCGCACCAAAACCGCACAACAGAGTTTGCCCATTCACCTGCCCAGAGCCACAATGCTCCAACTATTGGGAAAAATTCCAGGAATGTTAAATCCGTGGTGATTCCAGTCTGATGCCAATCTTCTGGCCACTTTTCGGCACACCATCTGCGTTGGAAATAGATTCCGAACCCTAACAAACCTGCAGCGTCCGAGTGGACCTGGAAGTCAGCCTTGAGTCCCAAATCCTCTCTCTAGAAAGATATTCCATTAAATTCAGCTAAAAACTGACTCCAAACTTGCAAATCTTCTCTCATACCTCACGTAACTCTCGTCCTATGCAAAGGGCGATGGAGACCTTTCATTGCTTCGCAAAGCTGACGCAAAAAGGCGCGCCCAGGCGCCACAACTCTGCAGGCAAAGTTTAAATGGCCAACGATCTCCTGAAGCTCCCTCAGGGACACTTTTTTCCTCTGCAACATTGAGGCTATCCGGCTCTTAAGGTCATCTAATTTGCTGTCTGGCAGTCTAGATTTCTGTTGTACAGTATCTAGTTCAATACCCAAGAACGTCAGGGACGTAGCTGGTCCCTCTGTTTTCTCTACAGCCAGGGGTAGCCCCAGTTCGTCCGCCATTGTTTGAAAAGTATTCAATATAAATCTACATCTTCCTGTATTCCTTTCACCACAAAAAAGATAATCATCTCAATAATGGGCAGTAAACTTACAGCCCACTCTACATCTGAGATTCTATTCCAAAAAGGAGCTGAAATGCTCAAATGCTGCACATGAAACAGAGCAGCCCATAGGCAAAGCTCTATCTATATAAAAGGATCCCTGAGAATGAAATCCTAACAGATCAAAATTCAGTGGATGAACTGGCAAAATCTGGAATGCTGATTTTATATCGCATTTTGCCAACTCTGCCCCCACACCACACTTCTGTACCATGCAAATCGCCTCATTGAAGGAGGTGTAGGGCACAGTACAAAGTTCCTGAGGGATGGCATCGTTAACCGAAGTCCCTTCTGGGTAGGACAAGTGGTGTATTAATCTAAACTCCCCTTGGGCCTTTTTTGGGACTATTCATAAAGATGAGACCTGTAAGGTATCCAAAGGAGCTGTTGCAAAGGGTCCCAAAACTCTCCCTTCCTTCACCTCTTTAGCAATTTTTTCCTGGACAACATTCTCCATTCCGCAAACTGATTTCAGGTTCTGAGCAAAGAACGCCTTACGCCCACCCACCGCTGGTATTTGAAAGCCATACCTAAAACCTTCCAACAAGTAGCTGGCTTCCTCTCTATAGGGATAATCGTGCAACCAAGCTTCCAAAACTAGAACCCTAATTGGGCTGGGGCCCTTTTCCAGGGTTACTCCCGCCACTACTGGTTTTTTTGCCGCTTCCTGGACCCTTATTCTGTTGTTGAGCCCCAGCCTTGAAACATGAGGAACTGGGGTGCTGTCCACCACATATTGAGCACTCATGCCTAAAGCAGCATGGTTTCCTAGCACAGACGCCCTTGGCATTGTAGTCCCAGCAGAGCAGGCAGGGTTGAACCACCTGCCCCACTCCTACACAGGGATTCTGATTCAGGGCAGTTTTTCTAATAAGGTAAAGGTTCCCCTTGACATTTAGTCCAGTCATGTCCGACTCTAGGGCGCGGTGCTCATCCCCGTCTCCAAGCCGTAGAGCCAGCATTTGTCCATAGACAGTTTCAGTGGTCACGTGGCCAGCGCGACTAGACACGGAACGCCGTTTCTAATAAGATGTCCACTATCAAACCTGTCGCCCAAATTAGGCCTGGCAGGCATCATAGACTGCAGCCAGAGGCTTGGCAGGGGCTCATCCCAGTGAAGGTTTGGGTGAATTGCGCTCCGCATATAGAACAATTCATCATAGTTAAGCCATGCTTGTCCAGCGAAGTCTACATAAGCCCTATAAATCAAATCTAAATACCAAAAGAGGGATTGAGTTCACCATGGCTGGGCCTTCACTACCACTCCGTGGTAGATTAAAAACCCGGGTAGCCAATTAGCCCATGTCCTATCTGGCTTCTTTCTCCTTCATCTCTCTTTGTCTTTCTCATCTTCTTTGTCCAAATCCTTCTCCACATTTCTGTTTAGCAACTCGAATAAATCCACGTATTTTTCCTTTCCATATTTTTTCTTTAGTTGCCGGGGTGAGGTGGTCACCTAGGGGCATTGCATGGTCTCCGAATGGCAAAGCTTGTAAGGGCATGGTATTGTAACCCATGTCCAGAACAGATGGGTATGGCCAAACCCCTAGACCAGCCGTAGGATTTAATGGTGCTGGAAACATAACTTGCGGATATGGCGCAGCCCATCCGCCAAACTGTGCACTTGTACCCCAGGCCATGGGGTACCATGAGCCCTAAAACTTTGAGTGTCATAGGATGTGTAAACAGGGGAATTAAATTGCCTGCTGCCTGGCCAAGGCCAAGCAGATATAGGTGAAGGAGTGTCCGGTGCAGCGATTGACTCACCTGACAAAGGTGGCACTGCAATTGGTTCCTCCCCACCAGGCAGGTATTCTGGAGTAGCCTCCTCCATCGCTTCCTGTCTGTCAGGAGCTGCTGAACCAGTTGCTGCTGAAATCGGTGTCACTCTACCTTTGCTAGCACACCTCCACTGTGGTGTCACTGCTGCCCCATCTGCTTCCCATCTGGACATCCCTTCATCTTGTTGCTCTGCTTCTAGGATGGCAAACCTAGACATTAGATGATCAGCTATAGCCTTAAGTTTAGCCCTGCGATGACTCCCTAGCTGAGCGGCATGGCTGTGCCTCGCAAGGCTGAGGGGCCTGTCTCGCCTCTCTCTTGGCTTCCAGAGAAGAAACTTTTTCCTGCAGCTGTTGCCATACGGGCCAAGATTCTTCATCTAAAGAAGACTGAGGTGGCGACACTTGAGGAACTGGCTGTTTCTTAGTCGGTTGTTTTCCCTTCCTAGTACCCTGACCTTTAAGTGAAGCCATTATAAGCCTATGTTCAATTATTATCCAAACTTGCAGCAAACCTCAATATCTTTGGGCCTTGCTCTGACCAGAATCCTGTGTTCTTTTTTACCAACATGAGGGGCACCGACTAGTGACCCCTAGATGTGATCCAGTTGTACAAGATGTACCTTCCTTGCTGTAGATATTTATGCTATGCCAATGTTGCTAGTTCAATTAAAATAAATATAGATTTACCTTGTCAATAAGACTTAATTATAGCAAGCAGTATTTAAGTATTATAGTCAATATATTATGCAAATATTACTAATAACGTTAATTACCCATGTATGTGTTTGTAGTTAAAACTTATGTATCTAGACTATTATTAGTAATTAATTCACTTAATAATTTTAATTATTCAATTAATTAATTAAATATCTATTTATTTAATTACAATGAATTTAGAATCTATCAACAATCCTCTTAATGAATTATAAGTATTCAATTATCTCTAAATTAATTACTATGAATTGATATAATATTACACTTAACTATAGAAGACTAATGAATTAAAATGCTGCGTAAGTCACCTGAGAATATTTATATGTATGTATGTGTGTGTGTATATATATATATATATATATATATATATATATATATATATATATTATTTTATTTATTATTATTACTTTTCTTTCTTTTTTAAAAAATTGATGCCTCACTGATGAAGCGCACTTATTCCCAACCGCCACGCACGTGGTGCAGTTCAAATCTGAGCTCAGTCAAAGGCTCAGACTCTTTCTCTCCAAAGGATGGGGGGGGGGAAAAAGGAGGTTGAAGCAGGGCGCTGAACAGCTGAGGAGCTGAGTGGCTGCACCGTGCCGTGGCAGCATCCTATCTACTCGGCCTCCAACAATGGTAAAGTGTTATGCTGGCTCCTATGAGAGGCTCCTAGCCCTTCATGGATTGCTGCCTTGTCATGGCGAAGGGGCTTGAGTAATTCAGAGAAGCTATGGGCTATGCTGTGAAGGGACACCCAAGACGGACAGGTCATAGGGGAGAGTTCTGATTAAACGCAATCCACCTGGGGCAGGAACTGGAAAGCCACTCCAGTATCTTTGCCAAGAAAACTCCATGGACAGAAAGAAAAGGCTAAAAGATATGACGCTGGAAGATGAGCCCCTCAGGTCGGAAGGCATCCAACATACTACTGAGGAAGAGCGGAGGACAAGTACGAGTGGGCTCCAGAGCTAATGAAGTGGTTGGGCCAAAGCTGGAACATCCGTCAACTGCAGACGTGCCTGGAAATGAAAGGAAAGTCCGATGCTGCAAAGAAAAATACTGCATAGGAACCTGGAATGTAAGATCTATGAACCTTGGTAAGCTGGATGTGGTCAAACAGGAGATGGCAAGAATAAACATTGACATCCTGGGCGTCAGTGAACTGAAATGGACAGGAATGGGCGAATTCAATTCAGATGATTATCATATCTACAATTGTGGGCAAGAATCCTGTAGAAGAAATGGATTAGCACTCATAATCATCAAAAGATTGGGAAAAGCTGTACTGGGATACAATCTCAAAAAATCATAGGTTAATTTCAAGATGAATCCAAGGCATACCTTTCAACATCACAGTAATCCAAGTTTATGCACCAACCACTGATGCTAAAGAGGCTGAAATTGACCAATTCTATGAAGACTTACAAAACCTTCTAGAACTGACACCAAAGAAAGATGTTCTTCTCATTATAGGGGATTGGAATGCTAAAGTAGGGAGTCAAGAGATAAAAGAAACAACAGGTAAGTTTGGCCTTGGAGTTCAAAACGAAGCAGGGCAAAAGTTTTGTCAAGAGAACAAGCTGGTCATCACAAACACTCTTTTCCAACAAAACAAGAGGCGACTCTACACATGGACATCACCAGATGGGCAAGACCGAAATCAGATTGATTATGTTCTCTGCAGCCAAAGATGGAGAAGCTCTATACAGTCAGCAAAAACAAGACCTGGAGCTGATTGTGGCTCTGATCATCAGCTTCTTATAGCAAAACTCAAGCTTAAACTGAAGAAAGTAGGAAAAACCACTGGGCTAGTCAGGTATAATCTAAACCAAATCCCTTATGAATACACAGTGGAAGTGAAGAACAGATTTAAGGAACTAGATTTGGTGGACAGAGTGCCTGAAGAACTATGGATGGAGGCTCGTAACATTGTACAGGAGGCAGCAACAAAAACCATCCCAAAGAAAAGGAAATGCAAGAAAGCAAAGTGGCTGTCCAACGAGGCCTTCCAAATGGCAGAGGAAAAAATGCAAGGGAGATTGGGAAAGTTATAGAAAATTGAATGCTGACTTCCAAAGAATAGCAAGGAGAGACAAGAGGGCCTTCTTAAATGAACAGTGCAAAGATATAGAGGAAAATAATAGAAAGGGAAAAACCAGAGATCTGTTCAAGAAAATTGGAGCTATTAAAGGAACATTTTGTGCAAAGATGGACATGATAAAGTACAAAAATGGTAGGGACCTCACAGAAGCAGAAGACATCAAGAAGAGGTGGCAAGAATACACAGAGGAATTATACCAGAAAGATCTAGATGTCCCGGACAACCCAGATCATGTGGTTGCTGACCTTGAGCCAGACATCCTGGAGAGTGAAGTCAAGTGGGCCTTAGAAAGCATGGCTAACAACAAGGCCAGTGGAGGTGATGGCATTCCAGTTGAACTATTTAAAATCTTAAAAGATGACGCTGTTAAGGTGCTACACTCAATATGCCAGCAAGTTTGGAAAACTCAGCAGTGGCCAGAGGATTGGAAAAGATCAGTCTACATCCCAATCCCAAGGAAGGGCAGTGCCAAAGAATGCTCCAACTACCGTACAATTGCACTCATTTCACATGCTAGCAAGGTTATGCTCAAAATCCTACAAGGTAGGCTTCAGCAGTATGTGGACCAAGAACTCCCAGAAGTACAAGCTAGATTTCGAAGGGGCAGAGGAACTAGAGACAAATTGCTAATATGCGCTGGATTATGGAGAAAGCCAGAGAGTTCCAGAAAAACATCTACTTCTGCTTCATTGATTACGCAAAAGCCTTTGACTGTGTGGACCACAACAAACTATGGCAACTTCTTAAAGAAATGGGAGTGCCTGACCACCTTATCTATCTCCTGAGAAATCTCTATGTGGGACAGGAAGCAACAGTTAGAACTGGAAATGGAACAACTGATTGGTTCAAAATTAGGAAAGGAGTACGACAAGGCTGTATATTGTCTCCCTGCGTATTTAACTTATATGCAGAATACATCATACGGAAGGTTGGACTGGAGGAATCCCAAGCCGGAATTAAGATTGCCGGAAGAAATATCAACAACCTCAGATATGCAGATGATACCACTCTGATGGCAGAAAGTGAGGAGGAATTAAAGAACCTCTTAATGAGGGTGAAAGAGGAGAGCGCAAAAAAAATGGTCTGAAGCTCAATATAAAAAAAACTAAGATCATGGCCACTGGTCCCATCACCTCCTGGCAAATAGAAGGGGAAGATATGGAGGCAGTGACAGATTTTACTTTCTTGGGCTCCATGATCACTGCAGATGGTGACAGCAGCCACGAAATGAAAAGACACCTGCTTCTTGGGAGGAAAGCGATGACAAACCTAGACAGCAGCTTAAAAAGCCGAGACACCACCTTGCCGACAAAGGTCCGCATAGTCAAAGCTATGGTTTTTCCAGTAGCGATGTATGGAAGTGAGAGCTGGACCATAAAGAAGGCTGACCGCCGAAGAATTGATGCTTTTGAATTGTGGTGCTGGAGGAGACTCTTGAGAGTCCCCTGGACTGCAATGAGAACAAACCTAGCCATTCTGAAGGAAATCAACCCTGAGTGCTCCCTGGAAGGACAGATCCTGAAGCTGAGGCTCCAATACTTTGGCCATCTCATGAGAAGAGAAGACTCCCTGGAAAAGACCCTGATGTTGGGAAAGTGTGAAGGCAAGAGGAGAACGGGACAACAGAGGATGAGATGGTTGGACAGTGTCATCGAAGCTACCAACATGAATTTGACTCTGGGAGGCAGTGGAAGACAGGAGGGCCTGGCGTGCTCTGGTCCATGGGGTCACGAAGAGTTGGACACGACTTAACGACTAAACAACAACAATGATCTACCCAATCCCTTTGTCATTTGCCCCTTCTTTTTATTGATATTTATTTGCTATTTATTATTTATTTATTTATTTATTTTAATAATAACGAAGCCCTAGTAAAAACAAGCCCCGATAGACAAAATGATGATCAATGCAAGATATCTGATCGTGCGGAAGCACGGCCCGCACAACCCATGCGGCCGCCCCCCCTTTACTGTTACCAGTCCTGAGAATTAATTAATTAAAATTAGATAAACTGAGCTAAAATTAATTAAATAAACTTCAAGCAAACCACAGGAGGGAGCCGATGCTACCCCCCCATTCCCAAGCGCCGAGCCGTGCAGGCCTCATCTGGCACTACGCAGTGAAAAAATGAGCCGAGCAGTTGAACTCCATCCTTGTCTGTTGACAGCAAAGGAAGAGGGAAGAGAGAGGGGTGAACAGCTCTTAAATAGCCTATCATCCCCCCCCTCTCCTCCCAAGGTATTCTCGTGAGACTGTAAGTCTCACGGTATCCAGGGAAGAAGGCAAAGATGAGCCGCGCTGCCGAAGCGTGGCTCAACAGCGGCTCGGACAATGTCTGCACAGTAATGAGAAAAGGGAACACAATAAGAAGGAATGGGAATGTGCTACCACTCCAGACAGAGTAATGGTAACTGTAATAACCACTTGTTAACCCAAAGCAGTGAGGAATGGAATGATTTACACTTTTTAAAGCATCATTTTCCAGGCTCTGACCTGGACAGAGGACTGTGCTATCTGATCTGCCACTTAGGTCAATCACATTGGCAGGACTGTGATCCAAGCCTTTTTGGTGGTAGCCCCATATATGTGAAATTCCCTCTCCAGGATCTCAGTGTGCCCTCCTCTTTTGATGTCTTTAAGTAATTTGTGGTGTGTATATCTATTATTTTGCAAAGCTTTTCATTAATCATTTTGTTGAGTTCCCCTTGAATGAATTAAATCCAATGATAGGCCTTGAGTAAATGTCTTGAATTAATTGGACATTTTTAATCAGCCTACCATTAAGTGCTATTGGTTTCATTGGGTCTAGTTTACTTTTAACCAATATTAGTGTTATCTTTATTTATTAACTTGATGCTTGAAAAGTGTATTCAATTATTTTGAAACAAATATTTTTATTGAAAGCTTGTGAAGTCCTGACTGAAAGTGTGAATGAAAAAAAGAAGTTGAATAGCATTGTGACAAATGCCTTACATCACTCCTGTCACTCAGAGCGGAACCTCATTTGCATGAGCCTATGAGAGGACTGGAGGGGCGGGATCTGTTAGACAGTTAGAAGGAGTTAAAAGAGGAGGAGAGAGGTGATTGCAGAGAGATAGATAGTCAGAAAAGTAAAGAGAGATAATAATAATAATAAAAATAAACTGATTAAAGTGAACACATAAAGCAGGTGGTAATTGAATGTATATTGACTTGATTATATGAACATGAAATGAATAAAGAACATCTGAAATTCTGATTTTCCCTAATAACCTTAAATAAAGTTCTGTTGGCAGCAAATGTCTGAATGATATCTTTTACAGCGTGGATAAAGGAAATCCACTGGTGGCAGCAAAGGAAAGAAAGAACGTAAACCGTGTGAGCCCTTTATTTGAGGGAAACAGGTTGGGATCACAGGGGAAACGTCACAAGCATATTTGTTTCCACCCATATTTTTGCTCTGAACTACTAGTTTTAAAAGTACTTATACATTCAACCACGCGGTTAATTTATTATTTTGCCCACAGGTCATATTCTAGGAGCATGTTAAAATAATACATTCATTGACCAGAACATTCATTATGAACATCTTTGAAGTCTCTCCCAGTCCCTAATACCCTTTCCAAACCTTTTAATACCTGATTTCTGCTATTATTCAGCAGCAGGTGCACACACTGAATTAAACCCAAAGCTTTTAATGGTTTCTTCTTCCTTCTTTCTTCAGATAGCATGTTGAACTGATCATTTCTTTGAGTCCTGAACCCTGGAATTCTTTTCTTAAAATAATTCATGCATTTGTAGCAGTATGCTTTAATAAAATTCCATCAAAGGCTAGCACATCTTATGTTTCCATCAAGCCCAGAATTAGTTATGAAGGCATAAACTTGTGTTTAACTCTATATGCATTAGTGCCAGTGATGCCAATAGGAGTTATACACTTGTGACTAACGCAGATAAAGGCCATTACTTCCTTAAACAGCCAAGCATCACACGCTTCATTTGGTTCTACTGGATGCAAACATGCTACAAAGCAATCGGCTGCCCTGTCAAAAAAACTTTAGAATGCCCAAAATCTTCTTATGTTTTTATGCTGGCACAATGCAATTGGCATAAATCTTGTCAGCAAATGGCATCAACTTGCTGTGATTCAGTGTGCAACAGCAAATGCCTACATAACTTTCTTAACTTGGGGCAATTCACTGCTAAGATTTATACCAACTTTTCTGATTTATATCAACTACACCAGCAGGCATTAACTAATAGGTTTTTGGCCACAATCTCCATAATATAGCAGACGTTTTGAGAAAATAAAATGAAAAAGAACTGCATGTGTGTGTGTGTGCATGTTTTAGAAGTATTGTATATCCCGTTCCTTCATCAAATGATGACTTCAGCATTCAGCAAATGTGTTATCTTATGATTTATATAACCATCACAATTGCTATGTTGCAAAAACTTTTGTGGCAGGGCGAAGACGTGTCACAGCCATCATCATCCTATACCAAGCTTTCAGTCTTTCAGACCATAATAAAAATATGTATGGCAAAATCTAAGCTATTGTAGAAGCCACAGATTAATCTGAACCTTATTCCTTATTTCAGGATGTAAATTACAGGAAATGGTTCTAATTCCTGTTGCAATTAAAAACCTGGACCCAGACATTTTTCTAAATTAAGCCAGATAGTTATAACCTGTCCACCCCCCTTCCCCAATGACTGAGTACTCTTCGCTCCAGGAAGCGGTCATATTGGTACTTAAGGTCTATAACACTTGATGACAGCCTAAACTGACAGTGTTCAAGTGTAAAGTAACAGCATGTTGGAATGGAACAGCAGAAGTGGAAATGGACACTGGTGTGGCCAGATCATTCTCTCTCATATCATCTCTTGCTTTAAAACAAAATGTTGGATCTAACAAATGAGATGAATATTAGATGCATAGATACTCTACCTTCCCCATTCCCTTCTGCTTGCTGCAGCTCCTTGCACTCCCATTCGCACAAGCTGCTTTCCATTTCTGAAGAATTTTCCTTCTCACTATAATCCAGTTACACAGCCCATGGTGCTTATGGCCACCCTTACTGTTAGAGGTCTGTTATAGGGCTTATGGACACCCTTACTGTTAGAGGTCACAGCTTGAGTAGGGAACAGGAACAAGATGTCTATACAAATGGCCTTGTACTTAGAATGCCTTGGGATCCTATGCGTTGCTTGATCCTTCACAAAAATACACAGGCTCAATTCAGACTATCCTCTTTTCTCCTGTGTCCTCTCTTACGAGTGGTTTCCACTTTATTATTTCTGGTTCATTTTAAACAGTTTGCAGTGATACCTGAACTGGGAAGTCCTTAGTATTAAAGATGTTGCTGCAGTAGCATAGTCTGTGACTCTCTGCTAATGTAATTTCAAATAATGATGTTTGCAAGTTTTGGTGTGATTTATACATTTTTTAAGAAGTCAGACTTGAAATATATGTGCAGCACACACAAACACACACAGACAGAGAGAGAGTCTGTCTGTCTGTCTGTCTGTCTGTCTGTCTGTCTGTCTGTCTATCTATCTATCTATCTATCTATCTATCTATCTATCTATCTATCTATCTATCTATCTATCTATCTATCTATCTATCTATCTATCTATCTATCTATCTATCTATCATAGAAGGTGGCAGTGGTACATCCCTGCTGAATGTTCCACACCAGGAAAACCCTATGATGAGACAGACCAAAAAGAAACAGTGCTGGAAGATGAGACTCCCAGTTTGGAAAGCACTCCAATCTATTGGAGATGAATAAAAGACAAATATGAATAGCTCTGCTACTAATGACACAACTAGATTAAAGTCAAAAGGACATCTAATAACTGACACAACAGATACACTGAACATGGAACATGAAAAGTATGAGTCAAGGTAAACTGAAAACTGTAAAGCAAGAAATGGAATGTACAAACACTGCAGTGCAGTGTACTAAAGTGGACTGGAACAAGATATTTTCAGTCACCCAACTACAAAGTGTTCTATTCTGCAAATGTCAAAACCAGAAGAAATTGAGTGGCTCTAATACTGAGGCAAGAAGTAGCACAGACAGTTACAAGCTATAAAGCAAGGTCTAACCAAATAATATCAATCAGATGAGTAACTATCAGCTGAGTAAGTCTGTGCTCCAACTGCAGATGTTGAAAAAGATGAAGTTGAAAGCTTTTATGTAAGCATTCAAGAGGAAATTAATCACACACCAAAGCAAGACATACTTATAATCATAGGTGACTGCAACACAAAAGTAAGGAACAAAGCAGAACCAAATGATGTTGGAAAATTTGGAATAGGGAGACAAATGAAGCAGGAAAATGACTCAGAGTTTTGTAAAGCCAACAATCTGTTTATTGCAAACATGTGTTTCAATCCATCGAACAGACAGATGTACATGCGGGCATCACTAGATGGTTAATATAGAAATGAAATAGATTATGTAATTGGAAGCAGGAGATGGAGAAGCTGTAGTCTCTTAGCCAAAACAAGACCAGGAGTGGATTGTGGTACTGATCATGAACTGTTAATATCCAATATTAGAGTAAAGGTGAAAAAGAGCACTAAAACTGTAGTGCCAAAATATAATTTAAACAACATTCTGGATGAAGTTAAAGTCCACTTAAGGAAATTATTTGCTTTACTAGACTCAATTGACTGTGAAACAGAAGAGCTGCAGATTGAAACCAGATATATTATTAGGCAAGAATGTAACAATACAATTCCAGTAGTAAAAGAAAAAGAAGATGATGGAAGAATCAATTAAAATTGTAAGGGCAGGTGAGAAGCAAAAGTAAAAGGTGACAGAAACAGGGTCAGAACCCTGACAAAGAACCTGCAGTTCTAGAAAGTAAAGTGGAAACTGTTCTGAAAGCCCTAGGAAGAAATAAATTACCAGGGGTTGGTGGAATACAGTGGTGCCTCGCAAGACGAAAACAATTCATTCCGCGAGTCCCTTCGTATCGCAAAAACGATCATCTTGCAAAGAGCGGTTTCCCATAGGAATGCATTGAAATTGCCTTCAATGCATTCCTATGAAACACCTCGCAAGACGAATGCCATTTTTTTTGTCTTGCGAGCATCACTGCAAGACGAAAAAAAATCATCTTGCGAAGCACGGCCATAGGAAAAACCGTCTTGCGAAGCGCCTAGGACATTGCAAAACGCTTTCGTTTTGCGAGTTTTTCGTGGCGTGAGGCGTTCATCTTGCGAGGTACCACTGTACTAATAATATTATTCCAAATCACAGAGACTAAATCTTCTAGAATTCTAAAACAAATATGCCAACATATATGGAAAACAAAACAATGGCCCACAGACTGGAAATATTCAATTCACAATCCAGTCCTCAAGAAAGGAGATGCCAAGTAGTGCAGCAACTATAGGACCACTGTTTTAATGTCCCATGAAAACAAAGTGAAGCTCAAAGTGTTATAACAAAGGCTTTTACCTCATATGGAGTGCTGGCTACACAAGTGTACAAAGAATTTCAGAAGAAAATCAGTCTATGGTTTATAGACTACAGCAAAGCCTTTGACTGTATAGATCATGAGAAACTATGGGTTATTCTGAAAGAAATGGGTGTCCCTCAGCACTTGATTCTCCTGGCAGGATATGGAGAGACAAAATGGTTTCCTATAAGTCAGGGTTTTAGACAAGGGTGCATTTCATCCCCTTACAGTGGTACCTCGCTTTACGAAAGCCTCGGTTTACATAATTTTCAGTTTACGAACGGAAATCCATAGAAAATAATGCCCTGATTTACGTTCTTTTTCTCTCTTTTTTCCGCTGTACAACAGGGTTTCCCCCAGGATGCATTGCGCTTGGAGGCTTCTAGCGCCGCCCCCGTTCCTAGTGCAATCTGCGTATCGGTTTACGAAATTTCCGCATGACGTAACGTCCCGGCGGATGCACTAATTTCATAAACCAAGGTATGCCTGTATCTGCTCCATCTCTATGTAGAATATATCATATGAAAAGGCAGACTAGCTTCAGAAGGACGAGAAATGAAAATTGGTGAAAAAAATCAATAATTTAAAATGTGCAGATATCACCATCTTACTGGCAGAAAGCACTAATGACTTGCAATGACTTTTAGTGAAAATGAAAGAAGAAAGTGCCAAAGCAGGACTGCATTTGAACATTAAGAAAACAAAAGTCACGACTCCAGAAAAACTCTTCTACTTTAATGTTGACAATGAAGAAATTGAAGTAGTGAAATATTTTGCATACCTTGGTTCAATCATCAATCCAAATGGAGACTGCAGCCAAGAAACCAGAAGACTGAGACTTGGAAGGGCAGCACTGAAGGAACTGCAGAAGAGCATCAAGTATAAGAATATGTCACTAGAGACCAAGGCCAAGATCATCCACATTCTTGTATTCTCGATCACCCTGTCTGGGTGTTAAAGCTGAACAATAAAGAAAGCTGAAAGGGAAAAAATGATTTATTTGAAATGTGGTGCTGGAGGAGAGCTTTGCAGATACCCTGGACTGCCAGAAAGATGAACAAGTATTTCAAATCAAGCCTGAACTACCTCTGGAGGCAAAAATGATGAGCCTAAGCTGTCCTACTTTGTGTACATCATGAGAAGGCAAGATTCTCTGGAAAAGACAATAATGCTGGAAAAAGAAGACAGCAGGACAAGAGGATGACCAAATACAAAATGGATTGACACCCTAAGAGATACAGGCTTGAGTTTACAAGAGCTGAGCCCACAGTAGGACAGCCTGTTGAGAACAGGACATTTTGGAGATTGCTCATTCATGGGGTCACCATAACTCGGAGGTGACTTGACTGCACATAACTATAATGACATATATATGGGCTTTGGGGGCTCCAAAAATAGCCTTAGAAGCCACATGCATCCCATGGACTAGACAATTCAGGACACACAATTTCAATCCATTGTTTTAAGAACAACCCTTCTTAGTGCTGCTATTGCTTGTCTATTTCTCTAGGGTTAGATTAAATCAGAAGAAAATGAGCCAGGTAAAAGAGGAATAGAATACAGACGTGTGTCCTGGGTGCCCATGTTACATATCCGACCTAATTGAAAGGAAAATTGCCATTGGGAAACTCTTGTGAACTGTGCCAGTATGAGAAAAATCCAATGAAGTCAGTGCTTGCTGGGGACCTAGAATCTGCCTATAATCAACCCATTTCCTCTTCTGCTGTAATCAGCCCAGCTCCTCCTCAGGTTAAGTTAAGGTAGCAAATTGTCCCGAATTAACAACTTGTTGGTTACATTCTTAGATGAACACCTCATCAAATCTGAAATAATTCAAATCTTTGATTTCTAAAACATATTTAAAAATAAACCCTGGAAATCTGGCATGTTGCAAAGTGCCAGAGACATTCTTAGAAAATAAGAATGATAGATGACTGCAGCCCAATTCTTCATTTTTCAAGATGCCCAGTTATCTAGGGGTCAAAAAAAGGAAGGAAGGAAGGAAGGGGGAGAGAGTAAACTGGCCGAGAGACTAGAGGGAATGTGTTACTTCTTATCATTGGTGTGATCTATTTTATCTCACAGTTGATCAATCCTTCCATTCACTTGGGAGATGTTCCTTCTCCTGTGAGAAAGATCCAGACAGCATTTCAGATTGCTCTGATTTCTTGATTATTGATACCTGCCTTCCCCACCTTTTGTCATGATTGTGATTCTGCAACTTCTCCCCCCATTGGTTCTCTCTATATTTCCATTGCTGACAATTTTTCATTGATTAGTTTTCAAATGTGTGCTTTCCTAGAGGCATGTCTGCTTTCCAGCATTGCAAGACAGCAGCAGGGTATTAGAAGCCCTCCCCTCCCCACATTTAATATATTTTCCTCCCAATGACTCAGCATTGCATCAGGCACTATGTAGATATGGATGGGTGCTCTCTTATATCTGATACATTGCTGAAACACTTAGGATAATATTTAAAAACAGAGTGAAAATGAAAATAGAGGAGGGGGGTTTCTCCACCATCCTTTCTATTCTCATGACTCACTACATATGTCACAAAGTTGTCACCTAAGAGAATGCTGTCCATAACTCGTGGGGGGGGGGGTTGAACTCAGCAACCACACAAACTGCCAAATGGGATAATCAGGGGTGCTCTCAAAGGCAGCATATAAATTGCATCCATAGTGCTATTCCATAAAGGAGAGGGACAGCTTGCAAAAGGGTTGGGATGGATCACTCTTATTGAAAACAAATGTGGTCACCAGAAAATAGTGCAAACCAAATTGCACCAAAAGCAAACCAAATAGTGAGCTATATGCCTGTCTGGTTGCCATCTTTGACAGTGTGTGTCAATATAATCAGACATGTAATTTCTAAAACTCTAATTTCTAAAACTCTAACAATTCACTTACAGCTGCTGGTGACTGAAGTACATAACTCTGTTTTCCATAGTTTGCTTATGGGCCTCATTCTTTTTCCTCTGTTCCTCCCTTCCCTCATGATCTAATGTTTTGACAAAGACAGTAGAACATTCTTTTTTTAAAAAAAATTGGATTCCATTGAAATGAGCTTCTCACATAGAATTGGCTGCTTACATTTCCTTAACATTGATTCTTATAAATGAAATATCTAATTTGAAAATATAGGTGCCTCAGCCTCTTCAGTGTTCAAACAATGACTCTCTAGAAATGAAACTTTGTTTACAAATTAAATTGGGTATCTTATAACAGTTCTTGATCTCCCACAGTGGGCAAAATTACCCCAGATCTCTCCAGTGTTTCAGGCATAATTACCAAGATAAAAGCTAACATTTCTTAACTTAAGCTTTCTTTATATTTTAAGATTTCACTATATTTTCTGGAGTTACATTTGGTCTAATAGCATTGATCATTATCTCTTCTTTCACCCAAGAAAGGGCATTCAATCCATTCAAATAACCCTCTCTTTTTTATGAATGTGAGATATTGTGTTCCTATATCCACAGTACAAAATGCCAGGAAATGGCCCAATAGTGCTGCAAAATATTGTGCCCGCATTGCCAGCAGGGAAAAGGATTCCAAGCTTTACATAGCAAAGGCAGCCTGAGGTTGACAACACCAGTGGCAGCAGTCAAGATGGCTTACAGGATACCCTCATGTTCTCACTACCATTCACAAAGGGACACCACACATGGGAAAATTCCAGAAGCTGACTCTTTTTTCCATAAGTTAACCACGTCTTACCCAAATGCAAAGTGATTGTCAGGGCTGCTTTTCAACAAGTGTGAATTGTAGTTGTCTCCTAGATAGTTGTGCATCTGCAAAACAGATATTATTAATTAATGCCTGAAATCCTATTGCATAAATTTACACCCATACAAACTGATGGTGTTTATCAGCCATGGGCTTTTATTCCCTCATTAAAAGTTTCCTATTTGGCTCCACCCCATTTCCAAGGTTTCCTCAGGATTGCTGGGATCATGACCAGCAACACAAATTTTAGGGCATTGAAAGCTTCCTTCCCTGTCCAAGGCTCCCAAAGGCTTCCCTAGGTAGAAAAGGAATCCCAAGAAAGCCTCAGTTCTGGAACAGATAGAAGATGAAACTTTCAATGAGTGATGAAAGCCCACAGATGATGATGTCGTCAACTTTCATGGGCATAAATTTACACACTAGAGGGTTGGCCAGTATTTCTGTGCTCCTAGAATGAATTCCATATTTGCTTGTTCTACTCACCAGTGAATTATCACTAATAAATAAAAGTTTGATTGCTTTGCTAGAAATCTCGGGCTTAGAGCTGTTACAAACACCATTAAAAGAAGAAGAAAAATAGACACTTCAGTGTATGTACTTATTTGCCCATTTTCTGTTCACATCTTTTTCTAAAAGAACACCTTTAGTCATCTGGGGTTTGTTTAGTGCAATATTTTGCAAAAGCATTTTATATAATAGAGCTTTATTTTCTCTTCATTCAGTTCCTTCAGAAGGAAATAGGTCTCAAAAGTGTCAGATGAGAACTAAAGAAATATAATGGAGATATTTTAAATCAGTTTTTTGTTTGTTTTTAAAAAAAACGTTTTTACTAGTTGGGGGCATATTCTACTCAGCTGAATTCTCAGTGATTGTTGGAAATAGAAGCTTGCATGAAAAGCCCTTTGACACAATGAGAACCTTATTCTAAGAGCATTCTTATTAATTTTACTGTTTCATTGGACAAAAGGAAAAAGAAAATAGAGCTGTGGGATGAAGGGAGGTCTACAACTAATAAGGTAAAATGTGTGTGAGAAAAAATACGACAAGAAAAGTTTACAAAAATCTAGAGAATTCAGAGTTCCCTGAGACTACTCACTGTTTTTTTAGTAATCAATGATGGTTTTTAGTTATTAATTATGGAAAACGCAGATCTAAATTTATATAAATTAAAAATGAACTGATGCATAGCTGCAGTTTTATAATATAGTGGTGAATAAAACAAAATAATGAGAATAATGAGAATAATATTCTGGTGAGGGTGAGGAGGAGGAGGAGGAGGTGAATGTGGAGGTCAAACTACTTCATTTCTTTGTGTTATAGATCCAGACACCTGCAATTTTGGATTCTCCTTGGGGCTGTGGCCGCAAGAATGATCAAAATCAGTGCTTGCTGGTGTACCAGCTGTCACGTCTCTGGGCCCCTACTTTCACGATCTCAAAGTGGGTCAGCATGCAGACTTTCACATCCCAGTGCCATTAACTTGGAGTGCAGAGAAAGGGACAATTGATCCAGGACTACTGCATTTAAGGAGCTCTGGGGTTATATATGTACAAAAATCAAACAACATTGATCTATTTGTCCAACTCCATGGATCAGAAACTGGAGAAGTTGACCACCCTGGGGTGTTCAGTGAGGCTCACACTTTCTTAGCCCCTCCCCCAAAAGTCAGGGTTTAGCCAGAGAGTTCTGTTAGCCTATATGCCTCCTAATATTTTTGGTTTTAGCATAGGACCTTGTTAGCCTGTCCTTTCTTGGGATCCTGTCCATGATTTCCCTGTGTTACTTTATTTGGGTACAACACTTCCCAACTTCAAGGCAGTAAAAAAGACTAAGGAGAGGTAATTTCAGTCAACCCTGAATCTCTCTTTAGAGTATTTTCTCACAGATAGATAGTTTCCCCCGTACATTGCCTTTATGTATGTGGATCTTTCTCTAGCCACACCAAAATATTTGTGGAGCTAGAGAGATTCTTACCCCTTCCCCTTTTAATTTATATCTTCTTCAAGCAGGAGTCCTTTGAGCCTGGTAAATTTTGCTTCCTATAAGTTTATAATATTTCTGAAGCAAATGTATTTGCTTCTTTCACCGTATTTTTTTTTTGTATTTCTCAATACAATTATTGCATATATTTTAATCTGTGTGTGTTCAGTAAAATGTTTGTGCTTAATAGCTTTGTGTGAATGGGATATACTCAGCCCAATCTGTTTCAAAACACACTATTGCCATGGTTCAAAGATCCCTTGTGGGTGTGTCCCAGAACATGTATAAGTTTGTGCATGTGCTCTGAAAACATTCTGGGTAACAATGTGTTGTCTTCTTGCAATGGAGTTTGTTCTTAACATCACAGCATTACCCATGTGTTTGTAAATTAGCCAGCTGTCCAATGTCAAAATGCCTGTGAACATACCAATACTTTCCTGGAATATTGCCTTTGAAATCTAGGGGCTTCATCTCCAACTAAATGTGTTCAGAATCAAAATGCTTTCCATATAACCTGCGAAAAATACCGGAAGAATCCCTGGTGGGAGCATTTTCTCTGTGTGCCATACAAAAAACCCAACAACTTTGCATTTTAAGTAGTCAGAGAGCAACGGTGGCAGATTGTGATCTACACAGGAAATAACTGCTGCCTTCTCACTAACCATCACCAAGGAACAGAAGTAAACCATCTATGCTACCTTTCTCTCCCACAGGGGCTCCACAAAGTTCTCTTCCTTTCCCTTTCCCCACTCTGCCCACCCTTGCTGCATAACTAAACCCTGCATAACTTTACCAGGAAGACAGGGAAGCCTGCATAATAATATGCAGAGTGTGGGAGCAACAAGTAGTTTCTAGGGATGTACAGAATACTGGCTGCATTCTTCATTCTTGTCTGTTTCAATTCTATGAGGCACCTCAATGAGGAATTTTTATGCCCACCCCTGATTTGTCCCTTCCAGAAGAGAACAAGACAAGGAGCACTAATTTTTCTTGTCAGGGGTTTCTGTAATTTCCCCTGTGAGCTCAGTTCCATTACCAAAAGAAATGGGATTTGAATCGGGTTTAGCATGTTTTAAATTGATTTTTTTAAAAAGGTGACTACATGACATACAAGGAAACTCAGATCATTTCCCCCCCAGGAAGTGTGGTTTTTGTGTGTGTGAAAGTGTGTGTGTGAGAGAGGGGGGGGGGGAGAGGGAGAGAGACTGTCACTGTCCAATCTTCAGGGAGACAAATGGGAAAGCCTGAGGTGATGGGTTGGAGGTAAAAGGTGGGTGAGATATGTAGCCTGAGTGAAGGGTGAAGAGCTATCTTTTCAATTCATTTATTTATTTTATTTTATTAGACTTATATACCGCCCATCTAGAACATGTCTACTCTGGGTGGTTTACACAAAATACAAAAAGCAAAGATACAAATATAATAAATGAAAACATAAATGCATTTAAAAAAATGAGGGACTCAATGGAGCAAAAAGAAAAAGAATCTGAGGCACATCCATGCTTGGGATCCATGTTTTTGCATGATTACAAAGCCATGCACCCATGATTTTCTGTGGTGTAGTCTGTGGGTACAAATAGGATTTAAGATTTTACAGTGGTTTGTGGCAAATCCCACATAAAAATCATGTGGATCCATGAGGATTCATGCCTGAGAACCATGTTTTTGTGTTACTGCAAATCCATGCACTGAAGAACCCATGATTTGTTTGTTCTAATCTGCAGGCTCAGCTGGGATCTCTGATACGACATTGGTTTTAGGAGGACTGCATCTAACAATCATATGAAATCATGAGGATCTGTGCCTCATATCCATGCTTTTGTGTCACTGCAAAACCATGCACCAACGGATACCTGAATTTTCTGTTGTGGTCTGTGGGCATAGATGGCATCTGTGATTTGATGGCAGTTTGGTCTGCTTCTGCCCCTGCACATTCTGAGGCAGTTGTTGGTGTCAGAGGCAGGGACTCAGGCACCAGCAGTAATCCAGACAGCAGCAGCATTTGGAGGAAGGAGGCCAATAGGAGATGACTGTGATCTCTGTTGCTCCTCTGCAGAGGGGCAGGTAGAGCTGGGTGGGTGAAAGGAAGGTTGTCAGGGGCTGGGGTGCAGAGCAGGTGAGCATGCAGGCTGGATAAGCACAGTCATCAAGAAGAAGAAGAAGAAGGGGAAGGGGAAAGGGCAAGAAGGAAGAGAGGAAGCTTTGCCTGGTTATAGTTCTGAATCATTCTTTCCCCTTTTCCTGCCTCTCTTCTCTCTCCACTCCTTCCCTGCTTCAATATTAAACAAACAAAGAAACAAAATGTTACCACTAGGGGCGCCAAGATTGTCATGTAAGCATCAAGTTCTGCAGGTATCATGCAACAATTTAAATAAATACGATTTAAATTGTGAGTGTAGTCACGTGACTAAATCAATTTCAATAACACTGCCACACATTCTGAGGTATTTCAGTAATGTGATCGGGCCCTCTCTCTCTGCAGAGCTATTGCTCTTTTCCTTTAGGAAGCAAAGCTTGCACAGGCAAGTAGAGAACAACAGTTTGGTCTTCTAAAAAGATACAAGAAAACTTCCGAGTTCTTCTAATCTTTAGAATCTTATTCAAATGGGTAACTTCCATCATCCATTTGCGCAATCTGCATTGTTTGTGTTAAAGTGTTATTTGACTTATCTTGTGAGTTTTGCTTAGCCTGCACAAAAAACCATTCCTTTTCTCATTCTCAGCTGTTATCAAAAGTACCATAAACTTCCTGACCTGCACTTTTTTCCTGAAGCAGTTAATCTTTCATTTTAAAATGCTCTTTGGAATAATGCATATACCAGAATGCATGTAGCTGTCTGGTTGCTCAGTAGTTTAGGTTTCTGACTGCAGAGCCAGAGGTTAGGAGTTTGATTCCCCATTGTGCCTCCTTGCGAATGGAGCCAACCTATGTGGCCTTGGGCAAGCTGCACAGTCCCAGGATGGCCCAGTAGAAAAGAACAGTAAATCACTTCTGAGTTCTCTATATATGAGAAACACTCATACCATTCGGAATAGGGAATTCTGAACTTTCTAGTACCGCATTTTCTTTACTTACCTTATTTATTCATTTAAAACATATTCAAATCCCAGTTTATTAGCTGAAAAAGCTCCCAAACCAGCTTACAAAGATCAGTAGAAAGAGAATCTCTGCCCTGAGGCTTACCAGCTTGAAGACATGACATTCAAGAAAAAGGGAGTAGAAAGGGGAAGCGTGGAAAAAGGCCCAGGCATCTGTGCTCAAAGTTGCTTTTAAATTCTGAAAGATGTTCACTCTTATTGTTGATGAAGTATTAAAAAAATCCATCAAGGAATCTTCTATTCCAAAATAATTTGAAAGCTTCTTTCTGTAATACTTGCTTCAAGCTTTAGGCTCACATGTGCTGAGCATGTAGGCCACATCTACAGAAATTCTTTCTAAGTAATTGCACAAAGAGAAAGAACCTAAATCACACTCTTTCTTGTACTTTACACCATTTAAGGCTAAGTTTGGAATATATTAAGATTGACATTAGAACTTAGACTGTATAGGGGCTAAAACCAGCCCAGAACCATTTGGAAGCTTATTTTCCGAGAAATACTTCTTTATATGTGTAGGTATGAGGGTGTGAGAAGTGTCCCAACTTCCTTCATGGGATGATATGAAGAGGGAAGAAACAACAACAACAACAACAACAACAGCCTGAGAACTGCAGAGCTGAAAGGGAACCTATGAATCATCGAGTCCAGCCTCCGTCTTGGAGGCATGGTGGGGAACTGTACTCCCAACCTCTGGCTCAGCAGTCAGATGCCTGAGCCACTGAGTTATCTAGGCACTCCTAACTCCAATTTTGCAAGGATGTTGTTGATGTGGAGAGGCTAAGCACAAGCAGGAACTTCTCTTCAAGCTTTTTCTGTCATCTTGGGAAGAAAGCAACAAGCGAGGGGCTGAGGCTAAGCTCTCCCCGCTCAGCATGTCAAGGAAATATGAATATTTAATAAAGTGTGGCCCATGTTTATTCCATAACAGTTGTCTCCCGTCTTTATTCCGGGGTAGGGGGATAATGCTTGGTCCACTGGAGAGCCTCTTCAGCAGCGTGGGCCATTATCCCCTTCCTGGGATAGCGTGAGACATCACGGTCTCGCAAGAGCGACCTGGGAAGGGAGGGGGAAGGAAAGTATACTTAAAGAAGAGTCCCTCCTACCTTCAGCCTCTTCCTTTCCGACAACCCACCCACCCACCCTGAATACTAGTGTGAGTTTTACTGGTTGCCTGTTGGGGCCAGATAGGAATTTTTGACCCGCATCCTGATTGGCCTTTGGAAGCGGGGATTTTTCGCATATCCCACACTGGTTGAGGTGCGCTGGCATATTGAGACGTGGTCAAATTTGGTCACAGATGCGGGTAAAACAGGTTTCGGTGAGTCCCCTCACAACCACAGGTAATGTATAGCTCATCTGATCTCCCAGCGCTGTGGATCGGGCGATTACAGTGCTTGGGGGAGAAGATCTGCTGGGGCCGCTCCCGGACCAACAGTCAACAAGAAGAAGGGGACTTGAGGTCCGGGGGTGGTCAAATTTGGGCCGGCCGGGTTCTCACTGTCTTCACGACTGTGAAATCTTGGGGCTTGGGACTCGCCCATAGTTTGGTTAGGGGTCCGATTCCGCACTACAGCAGGACCCCCCCGTTTTTTCATTGAGGATAAATATGAATATTTAATAAAGTGTGGCCTATGTTTATTCCATAACAGTTGTCTCCCATCTTTATTCCGGGGTAGGGTGATAATGATCCCTGCAGTATAATCACAGTGCTCTGAATTCTGTTAAAGGCTTCCTGAATCACTGTTCTCAATTTTCCTTGAGTGGGGAGGCAGACAATGATGGTTTGACTTCTGAAAGTGTGTAACAGGACTATGTGCTATATTTGGTCAAATACTGAAAGACTAACTCAATCATGACCAGGTGTGTGTCTCCTTGTTGATCATAGGGCAGAGCTGAACGACATTTGCAGATTGCCCAGATCACTCATGTGGGATTGCCTAGATCCCTCATGTTAAATCTGCCATTCAAACATGTTAAAATTAAAAAGGAGCATGATTTAAGAAAAAAGGAAAGTGAAAACATCAGTGCCTTAAAATGGAAGCCATTGAGTCCAAAGAAGGAGGCTGACAGCTTCACACACGAGTGTGAGCACACACACATACACGTGAAGACAAAATCTCTCCTGTACATTCCATTTGTTGCACTGCTGGGAGGCTCTCTGAGCGAAGCCTCCACCTGTGCAAGCCACTCCCCTTTTTTTAAATCTATAAGGCAAAGTGTAGGACTTCTTTTAGTTTTGCTTAGGCTTTGTGTTCTCACATATTTTACCATTCTTTTAAAGAACTTGGTTGCTTATATTACTGAGCATGCATGTATGTGCAGATTAGTTCCAACATTCCTATATGGATTTTGACTGGTTTGTGTTAGTATACAAAGGTGTGTTTGGCTTATCTTTTCTTGTTGGTATCACTGTCAAAGTTCATAAACAACTGCCTTGTACATCTCCTAGAGAAATGCTGCCCATTCCACTTGATCTTCCTTGTCCTCACTGCTGCAGGTGGCCACACTGAGGGAGGCAAGGAAGGTCTCAACTGGAACATGGGCCTTCTCAGTAGTGACCCCTGCACTTTGGAATGGTCTTTCATTAGAGATCCAGCAGGCCTCCTCCCTCCAGAGTCTTAAAAGGTGGTTATAAACTTTACTATTTAGATAAGAGGGATGTGGTGGCGCTGTGGGTTAAACCGCAGAAGCCTCTGTGCTGCAGGGTCAGAAGACCAGCAGTCGTAAGATCGAATCCACGCGACAGAGTGAGCTCCCGTCGCTTGTCCCAGCTCCTGCCAACCTAGCAGTTCGAAAGCATGCAAATGTGAGTAGATAAATAGATACCACCTCGGTGGGAAGGTAACGGCGTTCCGTGTCTAGTCGCGCTGGCCACGTGACCACGGAAACTGTCTTTGGACAAACGCTGGCTCTACGGCTTGGAGACGGGGATGAGCACCACCCCCTAGAGTCGGACACGACTGGACTAAATGTCAAGGGGAACCTTTACCTTTACTTACTATTTAGATAAGACCTTTAAAATATTCTCTTCGACCCAGTGCCACTGGAAGGCTTTTGCCATCACTTGGTTTTATTTGATTCGTCTACTTTGTTTGTCTTATAAGTTTGGGATGTCTATATTTTATGGTTTTCTACTGTCTATGTTTGGAATTGGTGAGTGAGGTTAAGGTTTATATTATATTGCAATGACTGCCCAAAGTAGTGGTCCCACTACGTCAGGTGGGATATAAGTGTCAATAATAAATAAATAAATGTCTCTTTCTTGTGTTTTCTGGGTTGGAAATAGACAAACTATTCTATGAGAAACACTCCAGTGACACTCTGCTAATCCACCCGCCCCCTCTTCGCAGGGGGCAGCACACCCAGACCATGATGTATGAGCCCCACTTTAGGAAAGTTACCTTCATGAACATGGTATTTCCTCTGCCAGGCTCCCCCATTTGCAAGAATGAGGTCAGAGTGTCTTCAAAAGGGCACAGAGTCAGTCAGGACCAATCTGTGTGCCCTTATTTGGGCACTGTTGTTAATATAGATCACTCTACCTTGTAGCTTGCTGTATTAATAGGAACCAAAGTGCTCTGTGAATAATCTAGGCTTCTGGAACACCTTTTTTCCTTGGAATTTAAAAGGCTTTCTGTATTTAGACATAAATATACATAAGCACTGGTAGGCCATAAATCACAAACCATAAGTATGCACAGGCACACTTAGGATAAGCATAGATTGTAAGGCATAGGCCATAAAGCTAAGCATAGAACAAGATTAAGTATAAAATATAGGCTATAAGTCACAGATAATATCTCTCTAATCAATAGTTAAGATTAAGGTACATTTGATTAGTTATTTAGTAGATAAGGAAGTGCTAAGCAGTGAGCAGCAGCAATTGACTGCAGATTTGATATAAGGGAGGGTCCATCTCCTGTATGCCTCAGGTCAGGACACAGGAGAAACAAAACAAAACAAGGAAGGAATTGGCCAATGGAACTATTTTTGTGGACCCTGAAAAATGACCACCAGCACGAGTTATCCCAGTAGAATAAACAACTAACCACAGATTAAAGGACCATGATCGCTGGGAAAGGTAATCTAACTTTGGAACCAAAGCTAATCGTTTTCTTGGTGTGAATTTTGGAACTTTCTGTTCTCATATCAGATTTCTATTGGGGCTTTTCTTTAAAATAAACTTCTTTAATTTAACCAGGCTACAGTTTGTGTCTGAAAGGTTTTCAGAGGGCAGACTGATGATCCCATCCTGTAAAGAATGGAGGAAACTATGTCAGTCCTCATTTCTCTGAACAAAGTCCCTACCTCTTGCAGCTATTTACATAATTCATACAAGCCAAAGGGCTGGGCTGGAATCTGATTCCCAGCAAGCTATATAGGCTAGTCTAGAAACTGATTCTAAAAGTTTCTTCTTTAATTCTCTCACAATAAAAGTGAAAAAGCAACTTGTGGTGCTTATATACCAACCCATAGCGCTTAAAGCACTATCTGGGCAGTTTACAAGTTAATTATGCAGGCTACACATTGCCCTCCCACCAGCGAGCTGGGTACTCATTTTACTGACCTCAATAAATAATTACGTGCTGGAGGGAAGTAGGTCTGGAGAGAACCAATTCAAAATTGGAAATGGAGTTCAACCATTTTGAGATCAGCAGTAGCATAAGTTACAGTGTCAAGTAAAGTTTATCTACTTCAGTTTGATATTGAATTGTCATTTAATGTTTTCAGGAAACATAATACTCTCGTAATGACATGGGGCTCAAACAGATCATGTTGAGCTTTCCTATAAAATATTTGGCATTGTACTTTCCCCCCTGAGCAATTCATTATTTGCATGTCTGTGATATTGAACAAGCAGTACAGTAAGAACTAAAATAATTTTTGGAAAGGAATGAGTATGATATCTTATGCCTAGTTTCAGTGACAAAATAAGTGTTCCAGTCTTCAAAGTAGCTCCCGACCCTACTCCAAATTTGCTATTCACAAGCTTCTGTCACTCGGAAATAAAACTTTTAATTGTGGCCACATAGGTCTCTCCTAAGCTGCTGTCTTGTAAATGGCATGGCATGGCATGGCATAGCATGATGGGAGTCCTGGAAATGTTAGCATTAGCATTTTAAAAAAATATATTTTATTGTGTTTTTTCCTACTTCTCTATGTGTTGTTGCAATCAGAGGTTCATTACAGTATATACAATCCGTTTCATCTCATCCTATTCTAACTAATATAGTACTGATCTAATCTGTTCTACTTAAGTCGATGTAGATTCAATCCAGGTGTAAAGCAGTTCCCATTTGTTTTTCTCCACTCCTGTTATTCTGTCATTTAGTGTGTCTGTCAAGCATTAGCATTTTGACTAGGGTCAAATGTCTAACATCTGATTGCTAATGGTAAGTTCACTGATTTACTAGAAATAACAATTCATTAGCTGGTTTGTTGCGGGAGGTTATTTTCCCTCCTCCATCACCACCAACCTGAAATATGCTGCAGCCTTTGAAATAATTCAGATGTCCATAAGTATGAAAGTACATTTTGTATCAACAGTAATGCTGTTGCAGTATACTGTGGTGGATAGAGTTTCGGACAAGGACTCAGCACACCTCAGTTCAAATTCCTACTTGCCCATGGAAATTCACTGAAGTGTAGCACTGATAAAACCACTTCGATCCTTAAATATCTCACAAACCTCAAAATGCCTAAATTCAAACCAACTTGATGGCACATAACATGCTATTGCCTTTATTTGACAGCTAGTATCCTATTGCTAGTATCAACTAGAGCAGTAGTTCCCAACCTTGGGTCTCCAGATGTTCTTGGACTAAAACTCCAAGAAGCCTTCACCACTAGCTGTGCTGGCCAATATTTCTGGAAGTTGTAACCCAAGAACATCTGGGGACCCATGGTTGGGAACCACTGAACCAGAGCAGACCTATTGGCTTTACAAGATTTAAATAAGTATTGACTTACCATTCAGTTAGTGATTCAATGGCTCTACTCTTAACTGGAACTAGCAGTAGGATATAGGTCTACAGCCTTTACCTTATACTTTTATTTTGCATGGTAATATTCTTTACCTTTCTCTCCCTCCCTTCCCTGATATGACTCATTATTTCTCAATGACTTTCACTTATTACTAGCAATCACATAATTTATATTACCTATTTTTAGGGTGGAATCTTTTTGTTCAGTTGTGGCACCCATAACTGTTCACTAGCCAATCTTGTTCAGAAGCCCAGTCAGCTGATTATTGTGAGAGGATTGTTCTTCCTCAAAATTATGAGGCTTTATGAGGTTTTGCCACCCATCCTAGAGAGGAATTTAGTTGTTCATATGTCTAATTTCTGATTTTGATGACAGCTTTCTTTGGTCTAGGATGGTAACTAGATAGATGGTCTATAGATCCACAAATTAGTAAATAAGAATTCTATGGCTGAAATCCTGGAACTGGATTTTTTCCCAATTTTTGGGAAATTGCTGAATCATGCCATCCAAAATGTATACTTCTCCAAAGCCCTATATTTTGCCTTGAAGCACAAAACCTCATAAAACAAAGCCTTAACATTTATTATAAATATGACTGGTTTAGTTGTAATGGGTTACAATTAAGAGTTTTAATAGTTAATCTGGTAGTACAAAATAAGTACTGATTCTTTTAAGATGAAATGGGGAAGAATAAATCCACTCTTTTTTAAACATTAAGAGACATTAAAACAAAAACACCAGGTAAGTGGCATTCAGAGTGGATAGATAACATTTGGATAAATTCAAGCTAAAAGTTTGATCTTCACATTGATTGGCTGATTAAAATTACCTATCCAAAATATGGAGCTGCCTTACCTACCATGCAGATCTACAAGAAATATTGTCTGAACTAAGAATCATAAAAGGTTACCTTGCATCTGAAATCTTAACTCTATCCTTTGGACAATCACGATGCCATTTATAAAATACCAGCCATGGAATGTAGGGCTAAACTAAATGTTCTGTGTGGCTGCATGTGTTGTTGATTTAGTCTGGGGCACTGGAGATTAACACTTTGGAAACTGCAACAGAACAGGAGATATAAGATATGTACAGTTAGGGAGACAACTTGCTCTTGCACAATTTCAAGCCTAATTATGCAGACTCAAGAGATTTTGACAAGCTTTTCACATAACATAGCCTGAACTTTTGGTCCTTATCTGAACAGCACCAAAGCAAGGATTAATATGTTTTGCTGTTGTTGCTGCTGCTGCTACTGCTTTAAGCTGAAATTGAATTTTTGACTTCTGCCAGTTTTGCATTTTTCTGAGTATGCAGGACATTTTCCTTGACTGCACAAGATTAACTCATTGTCCCAACAGTGAGAATGTACTTTCTGTGAAAAGAGGTCAACTTATTTTTGTGAATTCTTGTATTCATCAACAAATTGTGCATTATAATCAAGGAAAAAAGTCTACACTCAAGTACTGTAGTCCTATACACCAAACAGAGTAGAAATGCTTGATCTTTGGATATCAGCACTGCTCAGCTGCTGGAGGGTCACATATATTTTGCTATAAAGTGAATGTTAAGATTGATCTCAGAAAAATTAATGAAATTGATGTGGGTGACACTGGTTTCATCCAGAGGGAGACCACACATAAACCCAGTAAATTATGAAGCTTTTGTGACTTTCATAACCCAAGATGGTGTCCACTATTGTCATTGTTATAACTAATAGTAATTAATAGAGATGTGTGCTTCATATTCTTATCCAGGGGATAGGAATATGAAGCATGCCAGTGCAGGTGTCCTGGCGGTCCATTTCTGCCCCCTGGAACCAGCCTGGTCCACTTACCATGTCCTGTGCGGCATACACGTCCGTTAACATTGGTGTCGCGCCAATCATGGCAGTAATCCCGCTGTTGCTTCTCTGCCTCTCCCCACAGCCAACAACTCTGCAGCTGAGCAGGGAGATTCGTTGGCTGTGGGGAGAGCTGGGGAAGCGCCAGTGGGACTACTGCTGTGATTGGCACAGCACTGTTGATGGATGCGCGCACCATGAGGAGTCCAGTAAGTGGACTGGGCTGGTTCCAGGTCAGCAGAATGGACCACTGGGACACCTGTTCTGGCATGCGTCATATTCGTATCCTCTGGATATGAATGTGAAGTGCAGATCTGTAGCAACTAAGCAAAGAAGAAAGTGCCAAAGCAGAATTGCAGCTGAACGTTAAGAAGACCAACAGTCATGACTACAGAAGAACTACATCAATCTTAATGCTAAAAATAAAGAAATTGAAAGAGTTAAAGACTTTGTATACCTTGGTTCAATCATCAATCTATATGGAGATTGCAGCCAAAAAACACAGAAAAAAACTGAGACTTCAAAGGGCAGCAATGAAGGAATTAGAAAGTGTAAGAATGTGTCACTGGAGACCAAGACCACAATCATCCACACTCTTGTATTTCATGTGTGAGTGTGAAAGCTGGACATGAAGAAAAAAAAAGCTGAGAGGGGAAAAATCAAATATGGTGCTAGAGTAGAGCTTTGTGGATAGCCTAGATTGCCAGAAAAATTACAAGTGATCATAGATGAATTATCTCAGGAGGAAAAAATGATGAAACTGAGGCTGCCCTACTTTGGACAAATCATGAGAAGGAAGAATTCTCTGGAAAAGGCAATCATGCTTGGAAAGGCTGAAGGAACACGTGCACACAACTGCACGAACAGGCTGAAGGGAATGGACCTGAGCCTGCAGTGTTTGCTGGGTCAGATAAAAAGGCAGGGTGGGCCAGATGTGGCCTGTGGGCAGTAGTTTGGAGACCCTGCTCTAAAGGAAGCCACAAGCTTGAGTGTGCAAGAGCTGAGCAGAGTTCTTGAGGATGGGACATTTTGGAGATTGCTCATTTTTAAGGTCATATAAGTTGGAGATGACCTGATGGCACATAATAGCAACACACAATTTCTGAGAAATCTATCTATTAAAACAAATAGGTAATAAGGACACATTATCCTTTTCCTGTTCTAAATCAATAAATGTTTTCTGGTTTAGGTAGTATTAACACAGAAGTGAGACTGGCCTGCTCATCATGTCCAAGTGTGAAAATTATGGGTCACTATTTGGGGACCCTCTGAACTAGAGATGGGCATGAACCACCAAAATGAATTGAGTTGTTTGGGAATGGTTTCTATAATTCATTACACTTTACATCAGACCATGACTTATGTTATACAGTTATGTGAAAAAGAAAGTACACTCTCTTTGATTTCTATGGTTTTATGTGTCAGTACATAATAAAAATCATCTGGTCCTTAGCAGGTTTGAAAATTATGTAAATACAACCTCAGATGAACAACAACACATGACATATTGCACTATGTCATGATTTGATTAAGAAAAAAGAAAGCCAACATGGAGAAGCCATCTGTGAAAAACTAAATACACACTTACTGTTTCCATAGGAATTAAGAGGCTAAGTGGCAGCCAAGTGCTGTTAATCAAATGCCTTTGAGTAACTGATCATCAGCAAGAGGGACCACCTGCATAAAAGTCAAAGTTTTAGTAATTTGCTGTTCCGGAGCATTCAGGTGTGTGTTAATGCAATGTCAAGGAGGAAACACATCAGCAATGATCATAGAGAAGCAATTGTTGCTGCCTATTAACAAAAAAGTGCAACTGGATACGGGCCCATCACCTGTAGAAGGGGTCCACTCTAGGGGATGGTTATAAGGTCATTTCCAAATAATTTAAAGTCCATCATTCTACAGTGAGGAAGATTTAGTGGAAAACACTCAAGACAGTTGCCAATCTTCCCAGGAGGACATCCAAGCAAATTGGCCCCTGTGCAATGTTCAGAGAAATTGCAAAAAACAAACAAACAAAAACACCCAAGAGTTACATCTGAGACTTTACAAGCCTCAGTTAGCACATTAAATGTTAAAGTTCATGACATTACAATTGCAAAAAAATACAAGTACGGAAACATTGCCAAGAGAAAGCTGTCGGACAGATGGCCTCACATTTGACTCTAAATTACTTTGGTATACAGAGGAGTTCATGGTCGACTCAATGACTGCAAGGTGCCTAGGTCCTGGGGGTGAAAAACAAGCCCAAATCATCACCCCTCCACCACTGTGCATGAAAGTTGGTATGAGGTGTTTGTGCTGTGTTTAGTTTTTGCCAAACGTTGTACTGTGAATTATAGACAAACATCTCCACTTTGGTCTCGTCTGTCCAAAGGATATTGTTCCAGAAGTCTTGTGGTTTGTCCAGATGCAACTTGGCAAGCTTAAGCTGTGTTGCCATGTTCTTTTTAGAGAGAAGAGGCTAAAGCTTGGCGGAAACTGGGTCATACAACAGAACAATGATCCCGAGCACACCAGCAAATCTACAGCAGAATGGCTGAGAAAGAAAAGAATCAAGGTGTTGCAATGGCCCAGTCAAAGTGCAAACCTCAACCTGATGGAAATGCTGTGGCTGGACCTTAAGAGAGTTGGCATAAACAAATGCTTGCAAACCTCAATGATCTGAAGCAATGTTGTAAATAAGAGACAGCCAGAACAATGTGAGGGACTGATGAAGCCATACAAAAAATGATTATTTCAAGTTATTGTTGCTAAAGGTGGTTCTACAATATATTCAATCATAAGGTGTACTTAGTTTTTCACACATGGCTTTTCCATTTTGGCTTTATTTTTGTTAAATAAATCATGACACAGTGTAATAGGTCATGTGCTGTTGTTCATCTGAGGTTGTATTTACCTAATTTTCAGACCAGCTAAGGGCCAGAGGATTTCTATTATGTTCTGATACATAAAACCATAGAATTTAAAGAGGGTGTACTTTCTTTTCCACATGACCGTATAAATATTCCAATTTGAGTGTCTCCATCTGATCCCGCCCCTTCATGGACTGCTGCCTTGTCGTGGCGAAGGGGCTTGAGTAATTCAGAGAAGCTATGGGCTATGCCGTGCAGGAACACCCAAGATGGACAGTTGATAGTGGAGAGTTCTGACTAAACGCAATCCACCTGGAGCAGGAACTGGCAAGCCACTCCAGTATCTTTGCCAAGAAAACTCCATGGACAGAAACAAAAGGCTAAAAGATATGACGCTGGAAGATGAGCTCCTCAGGTCGGAAGGCGTCCAACATACTACTGAGGAAGAGCAGAGGACAAAGACAAGTAGCTCCAGAGCTAATGAAGTGGTTGGGCCAAAGCCGAAAGGATGTTCGCTGCGGATGCGCCTGGAAGTGAAAGGAAAGTCGGATGCTGCAAAGAACAATACTGCATAGGAACCTGGAATGTAAGATCTATGAACCTTGGTAAGCTGTATGTGGTCAAACAGGAGATGGCAAGAATAAACATTGACATCCTGGGAGTCAGTGAACTAAAATGGATGGAAATGGGTGAATTCAATTCAGACGATTATCATATCTACAATTGTGGGCAAGAATCCCATAGAAGAAATGGAGTAGCCCTCATAGTCAACAAAAGAGTGGGAAAAGCTGTACTGGGATACAATCTCAAAAATGATAGAATGATTTCAAGACGAATCCAAGGCAGACCTTTCAACATCACAGTAATCCAAGTTTATGCACCAACCACCGATGCTGAAGAGGCTGAAACTGACCAATTCTATGAAGACTTACAACACCTTCTAGAACTGACACCAAAGAAAGATGTTCTTCTCATTATAGGGGGCTGGAATGCTAAAGTAGGGAGTCAAGAGATAAAAGTAACAACAGGTAAGTTTGGCCTTGGAGTTCAAAACGAAGCAGGGCAAAGGCTAATAGAGTTTTGTCAAGAGAACAAGCTGGTCATGACACTCTTTTCCAACAACACAAGAGGCGACTCTACACATGGACATCACCAGATGGGCAATACCGAAATCAGAGTGATTATATTCTCTGCAGCCAAAGATGGAGAAGCTCTATACAGTCAGCAAAAACAAGACCTGGAGCTGATGGTGGCTCTGATCATCAGCTTCTTATAGCAAAACTCAAGCTTAAACTGAAGAAAGTAGGAAAAACCACTGGGCTAGTCAGGTATAATCTAAATCAAATCCCTTGTGAATACACAGTGGAAGTGAAGAACAGATTTAAGGAACTAGATTTGGTGGACAGAGTGCCTGAAGAACTGTGGATGGAGGCTCGTAACATTGTACAGGAGGCAGCAACAAAAACCATCCCAAAGAAAAGGAAATGCAAGAAAGCAAAGTGGCTGTCCAACGAGGCCTTACAAATAGCAGAGAAGAGAAGGGAGACAAAATGCAAGGGAGATAGGGAAAGTTACAGAAAATGGAATGCTGACTTCCAAAGAATAGCAAGGAGAGACAAGAGGGCCTTCTTAAATGAACAGTGCAAAGAAATAGAGGAAAAGAATAGAAAGGGAAAAACCAGAGATCTGTTCAAGAAAATTGGAGATATTAAAGGAACATTTTGTGCAAAGATGGACATGATAAAGGACAAAAATGGTAGGGACCTTACAGAAGCAGAAAACATCAAGAAGAGGTGGCAAGAATACACAGAGGAATTATACCAGAAAGATCTGGATGTCCCGGACAACCCAGATAGTGTGGTTGCTGACCTTAAGCCAGACATCCTGGAGAGCGAAGTCAAGTAGGCCTTGGAAAGCATGGCTAACAACAAGGCCAGTGGAGGTGATGGCATTCCAGTTGAACTATTTAAAATCTTAAAAGATGGTGCTGTTAAGGCGCTACACTCAATATGCCAGCAAGTTTGGAAAACTCAGCAGTGGCCAGAGGATTGGAAAAGATCAGTCTACATCCTAATCCCAAAGAAGGGCAGTGACAAAGAATGCTCCAACTACCGTACAATTGCATTCATTTCACACGAAAGCAAGGTTATGCTCAAAATCCTACAAGGTAGGCTTCAGCAGTATGTGGACCGAGAACTCCCAGAAGTAGAAGCTGGATTTCGAAGGGGCAGAGGAACTAGAGACCAAATTGCTAACATGAGCTGGATTATGGAGAAAGCCAGAGAGTTCCAGAAAAACATCTACTTCTGCTTCATTGACTACGCAAAAGCTTTTGACTGTGTGGACCACAGCAAACTATGGCAAGTTCTTAAAGAAATGGGAGTGCCTGACCACCTTATCTATCTCCTGAGAAATCTATATGAGGGACAGGAAGCAACAGTTAGAACTGGATATGGAACAACTGATTGGTTCAAAATTGGGAAAGGAGTATGACAAGGCTGTATATTGTCTCCCTGCTTATTTAACTTATATGCAGAAGACATCATGCCAAAGGCTGGACTGGAGGAATCCCAAGCCGGAATTAAGATTGCCAGAAGAAATATCAACAACCTCAGATATGCAGATGATACCACTCTGATGGCAGAAAGTGGGGAGTTATTAAATAACCTCTTAATGAGGGTGAAAAAGAGAGTGCAAAAAATGGTCTGAAGCTCAACATCAAAAAAACTAAAATCATGGCCACTGGTCCCAATCACCTCCTGGCAAATAGAAGGGGAAGATATGGAGGCAGTGACAGATTTTACTTTCTTGGGCTCCATGATCACTGCAGATGGTGACAGCAGCCACAAAATTAAAAGACACCTGCTTTTTGGGAGGAAAGCGATGACAAACCTAGACAGCATCTTAAAAAGCAGAGACATCACCTTGCCGACAAAGGTCCGCATAGTCAAAGCTATGGTTTTTCCGGTAGCGATGTATGGAAGTGAGAGCTGGACCATAAAGAAGGCTGACCGCCAAAGAATTGATGCTTTTGAATTGTGGTGCTGGAGGAGACTCTTGAGTGTCCCCTGGACTGCAAAGAGAACAAACCTATCCTTTTTGAAGGAAATCAACCCTGAGTGCTCACTGGAAGGACAGATCCTGAAGCTGAGGCTCCAATACTTTGGCCATCTGATGAGAAGAGAAGACTCCCTGAAAAAGACCCTGATGTTGGGAAAGTGTGAAGGCAAGAGAAGAACGGGACGACAGAGGATGAGATGGTTGGATGGTGTCACCAAAGCTACCAACATGAATTTGACCAAACTCCGGGAGGCAGTGGAAGACAGGAGGGCCTGGCGTGCTCTGGTCCATGGGGTCACGAAGAGTCAGACACGACTTAATGACTAAACAACAACATGTGATTCCAAGTTTCATACAACCCATAAACCAGTCTCATAAACTTTGGCAGAACCTGCTGTCTTTACTATGGGAAAAGGGTCTGTGGGTTTCTTTAAATCCTAAGCTACAGAACATTTGTCCTTAGACAAACATTTCGTGTGACTTATTCCCCTATTTTTCCATCTGTTTGAAAAGCACTTGCTCTTTCAGTAGTTAATAGCAGATGATTTCTTCAGTATCTGATGTCTCATAAACCTTTCAATGTTTTATCAGTCTGCTGCTCAAGGTTCAAAAAGGAAATGTGGATTTCATTGGTGTGGTTTACTGTGAGAAAGCTAGAACATTGAAAGAATGTAAAGGCAGAATAGTCAAGCATTCAGAAATGGGAAAATTTATGGAATGAAGGGGTCAGCATGAAAAAGATCCCATAACAACAACAGCACCTCCAAAATTAAGAATGTTCATATATTTCCAGAAACGTTTGCTGTTAGAAAAAGAAGTTTAGATATGTGGTTGTGTGTGCCAAGTAGACTTTTGCTATAGCTGTTGTAGACCTGTTCATCAGATGCAACCCAGGGTCAAGGATTTCATGGAACTCACCTAGGAATTGTATGACAGAGATTACCACTTGGGTGAGCTCTGGGTCAAATACTTGATTCAGTCAGAATTCAATGAAAAAGGCAGGGGATGTAGTTATAGTCTTCTTCTTTTAATCTAAATTTTTGACCAGAGGTGAGGAACTGGTGGCCTTTTTGATGATTTTTGGCAGCTCCGATCATCCATCACTATGTTGCTTAAGATGATTAGAGCTAGTGGGAGTTTCAGAACAAAAACATCTGGAAGATGACACTTTCCCCATCTTTATTCTACACACACACACACAAAAGAGGCTTGAAAAATCCAGACCAAGATTTTCAAAAGTGAATTTTCTTGACTCCCAGTCTGAAAGTGGAACTGCATACAATTTGCAGTTGAAAATCTCTGTATCTTAAGCTCCAAAGGGAAGGGAATAAAAAGGAAGGAATAAAAATGTTCCTGACAACATTGTGCACATTTGCAAAATGCAGGCACCCTCTCCACGGTGTAATGGTGCAGAGCATGCCCTGCTTAATCGCAGAACAGAAAATCACTGGTTTTTTTTCTCCAAACAGCAAGAGGATATGATCATAAAAATTGGTCTCAGAGACAGCTTGCACATTTGTGAGGCCAATTTTTGCATGAATGAGGGAAACCTAAAAGAACAAAAGCACAGGCTTTTAGAAAAGCATAATGACACTGTCATGAAAGTAATGTTACCTGTCGAAATCAGTGGAACACATCTGGATCAGTGCTTGGCAGTTCTGGGCATCTCACAGCAACATCAAAGATTTTGGCTTAGGTTGGAAGGGAAGGATTTTATTGGCCCCACCCTCCCCTTCCGTTCTCCATTATGTGATACCTCACTACTCTAATTTGGAACCTGACTTGATGGAGCATTTGGTTTTCCTCAAAGTCAGCTTCCCTTTGCTTTGCTACTTCAGCCATTCACCAAGCATGACTGTGGAAAGCCTGCTCAGTGACAGTTTGCTGCCTGTTTCCCAGCTTCAGTGGTTTCCTGGGTCTGGTTGCTCACATTTCTTCCTACCTCACCACTCATTTCATTAGTGCATCCCTGCTGTCTTGTGGTTGTTTATGCTGGGCTACTATAAAACTAAAGAACTAGAACTGAA
The DNA here is from genome assembly GCA_037013535.1 of Intellagama lesueurii. Lineage (NCBI taxonomy): Eukaryota > Metazoa > Chordata > Lepidosauria > Squamata > Agamidae > Intellagama > Intellagama lesueurii. Next base: position 39,223,805 of record JBAJHW010000003.1, on the reverse strand, counting down.
ATTATTTTTTCATGTCATTTTCTTTGCCTATGAACCATCTTACCAGCCAGCCTGCCCTCTTGCCAGTGTCAATGCCAACCTGTCTTCTTGCTTGTCCACCTTCCAGCTTCTAGGATTTGCTTTTTGTTATCATAGTAGTAGTTGAGGACTTTCATGGCTTCTGCATGGTTAGGTGCACGATTAACCCTACAGAGAGTCTGCATATAGGATCATATAGTGCAAAGGCTATATAAGACAGGAAAAACCACTCTGCCAATCTGCACCATAACAAAAGTTCATCAGTCACTGCACATGCTGAGCTGCTCAACAGGATTTCAGCCATTATATTATATTGTAATGCCTGAAATCCTGTTTATCTTCACACAATATAAAATTATGCCTGCATACCTTTCCTAAGCATTATGTCCAAGATTGCACAATTCATTCTCTGTTGTGACTGCAGAAGTGCTTTGTGATAGCATTTCCACCATGCTATGATTTTATTACAATTTTCACAGTTTCATGTTGAACACACAGAGATACACAACATAATTCCAGCCACTATACTATACTATACTATACTATACTATATGCATTGAGTTTCTTCTTTATAGACCACAGGTTCCTTGATACATGTTCAATACATTAAATAGGGATGCAAGTGAGAGGGATGAGTAACAAAGTCTTCCCTCAGTTCTGAATGTTGTTCCTTTCATCTTTTTTTCTAGTGTTTCATGGATCTGAGACATTACAGAGACACCTCTGAGACACCTACATTGGGTTGGTATTCCTGTAATCTGAAAATATTTTCAGCAATAAGTATTGCTTTACAGGTTTCACGTCTGTTTTAAAAACATTACATAAGAACCAATCCTAATTCACCAATAAATATAATTTCCTCATGTTAGTAAGTATGAGAGAAGAAATATTCTGTGCACATTGGGGAAAATTACACATTCAAAGGGACAAATAAGATGCAAAGAACCCAGATTAGATGTCATTAAGTTATATTAATGGAAGAAGTTATACACTATGGAAAGAATCACTTCTGTAAATCCAATCTTCAGCATCGACTACAACCACTTAAAATAATAGGTAAGAAGAAAAAAAACCTATAGGGTTTCTGGCTGCTTTTCATAAATACTGAGGAAGCTGTAACACAGAATGGCAAATATATATCTTTCAAAGACATGACATTTTCCCCAAAGCCTGATTTTAAATGGGATACTATCTAAATACAATAAGGAAGCAATTTGCCAGATTGGTCTGGATACATCAGAGGGCAATGCAACAATCATAGTCTGCATAATTTATAATGTTATCCTTGTTACTTGCTAGTCCATTAGCCAAGCAATTTGTCTGGAAGACTTGGAAACTAAACAGCTAGTCAATGTTTTAAATTCCTGATACGCAAAAATCCTCAAGGCAACTACGTATTTGGGTCATAACCCCACATACAGTGCTGGAATGATGGACAGAAACTGCAGGGGTTAAAATTCACAGCCCCCCCCCCATCTGATCAGTATCATGAACCCCAATTATGGAGGCCAGGACAGAACATAAGAGAGGCAGGTTTCTTGTGGCCCTCCTTGTAATTTGAGCATTGCTCAACGTACATTGCTCAAAGTACATTGGTGCTCTGTTGTAGCTCTCTTCTTCTTGCCCTATCTGCTGCTTGAACTGTAAGGGAAGCAAGTGAACATGAGGGATTGATTTTTAAAAATGAGTAACTTTGAACATTTTAAAAAAATATAATTTCTGAAGGATCTCATAATATGGAGACGTGGTCCCTAAGCTCAGTGTTCCATTAGGGGATAGCTTGAGGAAAACATGGTTCTTTAAACTATTGAACTTATAACCTCATATGAGAACATGATGTGTGAGAACTTAAAAGCTGAGGCAGATTCCTTATAGGCATGGTTGAAATGATATTGGAAGAATAAACAAAAGGATTAGAAATACACAGGTAAGAATTTTGGGAGTCAAGGGAAAAATTGCAGTCTGTTTTCCTTCTCTTGCAGAAGGAAACTGTTACAGGCCAAAGTTAAGGCCCTCTTCTCTTTGCACAAATAGCCAGTGCAGAATGGGTGAGAAGCCATGAGATGAAGAGGAATGTCTCTCTTAGTCCATTCTGAGTCATTGTCTGATAATGCATACTGATTTTTGAAACAACAGTAACAACAACAAAAGAAATTCTTCCACATAGTGGGAACACATACAAACACACAATGATATTATCATTTAAAAATCTGCTTATCTTGGATGGATGAAACTTGACTGACAGGGTAACAGATCTAAAATTTCAAAGGCTGTCTGTGGAATTGGGGTGGGGTTAGATATGGCTTACAGAAGTATCTGTCACCTTTTGATTCATGCATTGTGAGCCAAGCACGTCCTTATAATTTAAATGAACTTACTCTTCCCTGTGAAGGTATTTTTCTTCTGTTTACTTTGACCTACAGATTATTCTGTCTGAAAGACATGCCAGCTAAAAACATTATGTGGCATCTTGTCAATGATTTTTATATCCCAATATGACAATGGTGGGGTAGAGGATGTGAAGGAAATGTGAAGACATTTTAACATTATTATGTGCACATCCTGTCCCCCAAAAATATGAACCTTTCTTTGTGGCCATAGTAACGTACATTAGCCTGGCTATAAAGGCACAGGAGGAAAGGACTGACCTGCGTACTGTGTCAAAGCAGCATCATGGAGATAGGAACCAACAGCCATGTGGGATGAAGCCAGTAGGCAGGATGACCAAAGTGACTTAGAACCAAAGGACGTATCTGCAGACGGGTCAAAGAGCAAATGAGAAGTCACAACTAAAGAGCATCAAAAGACAAAGGGGAAGGCACGATATAGAAACAAGCCAAAAGGCAGGACTATAAGACAATCAAAATCTACAGAAAATGCCACAGCTCAGGATGACCTTGCTCTTCAAGAAAAACTTAACTGGAATTGAAAGTTCCTTTATATTCTCTTCTGTACAGGAAAATACACTTATTTCTTCACAATTTAAAACATGGACATCTATTAAATATAGGTGAAATTTAAAACAACTTAAAATGTTAAGATCATTAGACTATTGTTGACCAGCAGCAGGGTACTTCAAGAGAGTTATCTCAGCCATTTCCTAACTCTTCTTTTGTACATGTGATGAGGCATAAATTGCATGCACATAATGCCATGATGTCTTACTAGCCACCTTTTGCGCCATCCAATGTTTAAAGAGATTGGAGTTTCTTAGATGGAGGTATCACATAAAGCTACAAGATGTCTAAAAAAATGAATAACCTAAGCCTGCTTCCAGCATTGTGTCTCCTAGTTAGGGAAGGTTTGGCACCCAATGATTCAAGATGGCAGTGCAGACATGAATTTTAAGAAAACCATTAAAAATTTGGGGTGGGTGGGTAAAATTTTCAATATCGCTCCACAGAGAGGCAGCTTGGTCTCTAAAATGATGCTCACTTACAGCTCCTGAATTCAGCTCTCTACCAGTTCTTGTCACTCTTAGTGTTTTAGATTGTATTCTGTTCCCTTTATTTTCGGTAGACATACAAGTTATCTATCACACTTGGGGGAGTATAGGCTTACCTCTAGCCCATTCTGAAGATTTTCTTTTTTCTGACATACTGCCATACATAATTACATATGGAGGCCCACACACACAGAGGGAAGATTCACCAGACAAGAAAGATGATTTATACAGAGGTAATGCCTATGCTGTTCCAGAAGTGGAGAGAATAGAAGTGAAAGATTCAACCACATGGATCTACCAAAGCCTGACCCAAAATTGGCTCTGAGCACTCAAGTCAAATCTCATAGTTGCCTGCTCTTAAGGAAAACCTTACTCTTGAGGATCCTTCTCAGTCCTGAAGAGCCTAGTGTCTGCCACCTAGTGATTCAATGTGGCACTGCAGGCTTCACATATGCTTTTATGTGCATTGCAATTAATTAATTGTTTAAGAATGCAAATATGCATTTTAAAACCAGATAACCCCAAGATGCAGATGGCTGGATCTCTTTAGCTTCCACTGAAAGTCTGAGATGTCTAGGTGCAGAGGTCTAGGAATTGTGATGGAAACACACAGACAGATATATACATGCATATTATTCATTTGTTTGATTTTATATCCTACCTTTCTGCCCCAGACTAGGACCCAAAGCAGATCACAATAAATAAATAAATAAATAAATAAATAAATAAATAAATAAATAAATAAATAAATAAATAAATAAATAAATAAATAACCACTCCAATACCCTAAAATAAGCACAGATAAAAACATATTTTATTCTTCAAACACAATTAAACAAGTTGTGGCAGAACACGAGCAGTTAAAAAGCAATTCAAAATTTAGGGCATTAAGTTTTATTGCATAATTTGTGCAGGTAAGGTGTTTTTTTTTTAATGTTTCAAAGCCATTTCTACAATATTTAATGGGGCACCTGAAATATAAATAGTACGGGGTTGGTTTAACACAGATGCAAAGAAATATGTTTTTAAAAAATGCCACAGGAAGGAGAGAGCAAAAAGGAGTATGAGTACATAGTTTTGCCTCTCATTCATGGGATACACCACTGACAGTCCATGACAGACTGTAGCCTCTGAGTCGTGTCATGAAAGGAGAACACTACTATAAGAGGAAGGATGAAAACATTGTTGTGGCGGAATGCCCATGTCCCACCTGTCCGTCATGTGGAGCTCTAGAGCTGGAGCCTATGAGAGGACAGGAGGGTGGAGTTAGAGGGACAGTTGGAAACTGAGAGAGCAAGAGAGAGAAGGGTTTTAGAGAGGTTTATAAGAGAGATTGGAAAGTTGGTGTGGTACAGTTGGTTTATGGTTTAAAGAATAGATAAAAGATAGAAGTAAAATAAATAGACAGTCATCTAATAGTATTCCAGTAATTCACAGTGGTTTATATGAAAAGTACTACCAATAAAGATGCGTGTCTAATGTCCAAGTAATGAGTACAACACAATACAACATCTATTAAAATACTTATGTGATTCTACAACTAAACAATAAATAATCTGTTATATTTGACAACACGTGTCCAGGAAGCATTATTGGTAACGTGTGGATAAAGATCCACTGGTGGCAGTTGGTGTAAGGAGAATAAAGAACGTCGTGCCCAAAGGTGGGACCTGGGTTTGAGGGAAACAAACTAGGGACACTGGGGGTGCGCGACATAAGTGGTGGCATCAGCGGTGGGATCCGAAATAAATAAATTCCAGTGAGCCAAAGGAAAAGAACAGAAATTCTCTGAGTCTGAGGGACCTGTTAGTCCAATGAGAAGGAGTGGGGAACCCTAAAAACTGTGTGGATAGCTTGGAAGGGACTCCTGATCGTGGAAAGACTAAGGCAGGAAGAGACTCTGAGGAGAATTTAGTGTTTAAAGTTTACCTCAAGCTTAGGGAAAGACCAAGAGGGCTAACTTTAGATCCCTAGCTCTGAAAGAGGAGCGCTGAAGGGAATAAAAGGGAAGCCAAGGTCAAAGGAAGCTGAGGGGACGAAATCTAAGTGGTGGCTGGAATAATATAAATATTAAAGGAAAAAGCTGGGTGTCTGGAGACTTGAAGAAACAGTGTTTCAGTACCAGAGGCAGCGAGGCTAGGTGCCTAAAGAAAGAAATAATCCGCTGCTGCAGCGGAAGGATACTGTATATCACTCTCTCTCCCTAACACAGAAAAGGAAAAAGTGTTTTTAAATTGAGGCTTGTCTATTTGCCTCTAATAAACCAACCAACTTATCCAGAGAAAAACCAAAAAACCATGCCTTCTAAGCGAGGGAAAAGGTTAACAATGGAGGTATCTAATGTACAAGGTTTACCTCAAGAAGGGGAAAGCCCTGAATTAGCTGAGCAATATGGGGCGCAAGAGGATAGTACCTCAAGGGGAGAAGCTGCTGCTTTAACCTCCCAAGAGTTTCAAAAGTGGAAATTGGAACAGGAATTCCAGCTAAGACAAAATGAGTTAGATTTGGAGAGAGAAAGGATTAGAATAAGGGCTGAGGAAAGACAAAAAGAGTTACAGCTCAGGGCTGATTCTGAGGCCAAAGAAAGAGAGATGGCCATGGAACAAGAAAAGAGACAGATAGAATACCAACTAGAAATGAAATGATTAGAATTATCTGCCCAGAACAATAATAATAATAATTCAAATACTGAGGAGGGGAATTTATCAAAAGCTGACTTAAAGAAATTCCCTCAATTCAGAAAGGGTGATTGCGCTGAGGCATTCCTCATTGCTTTTGAGAGGACATGCTGGGACTATAAAGTGAAAGCTGAGGAGCGAATGATTATTCTCAGGTCTCAAATAAGTGGAGAGTTAAATGAGATTTATTCTCAAATGGCCCCAGATCAAGCAAGAGACTATGAAGCATTCAGAAAGTTGGTTTACTCGAGGTATGGGATCAATGCTGAGCACCTCAGACAGAAATTTAGAGCATTGAAAAGAAAACCTGAGGAATCATATTATCAATTGGGAGCCAATCTGGTCAAATACTTGGAGAAGTGGCTAGAACACGCTAAAGTTGAGACTTTAGAAGAAATGAAAGATATTATAGGGCTAGAACAATTCTATTCAGTTCTACCAGGAGAACTAAGGTATTTGGTCAGGGATAAAAAGCCCAGAACGGTTCGACAGGCGAGCGAAGAAGCTGATTTTATCTCAGAAATACGAAACCCAAAATATTCTGAGGTAAAACTTGGAGGTAACAGCTGGGAGGAAAGAAGAAAAGAACCCAGAGATTACCACAAGAACTATCAGAATACTGGAGGCCATTTTAGAAGCAAACCCTCAGAGCAGAATCAACAGATGAAACAAAGCTTTGAAGGGAAGGGAGAAAAGCCCCCTCTCTTTGAACAAAGGGGTCCAAAATTGTGTTATGGCTGTGGGAATCCAGGGCACTTCATTTCCCAATGCCAAACCTTAAAGAATAAAGAGGTTCCACAGAAAGGAGGTGGAAATGTACCCAGGAAAGTGTACTATGTACAACAGCAGAGAAAGACAGTTGAGGCAATTGAAAATGGCGCTGAAACAGAGGTGGCAGAGGGCCAGGATAAACAGCTGCCATTAGCCAACATTGTCCAATGCTTTTATATTGAAAATAACCAAGAATTGTTTCAGTGTTCTGGGGAACCCATTTATATAAATAATACAAAATATCTAGCGGTGAGAGACTCCTGCTCACAGGTGACTTTGTGTCATCCTGATATTATCCCTCAGAAAAATATAGTAAGAAATCAATACATAACCATAAAAGGGATTGGGAAAGAATTAATTACTCTACCTATGGCTCAAATACCAATGAAATATCAAGGGTGGACTGGAGTGTGGAAGGTAGCCCTCACGAATCAAATTCCTACTCCATGTTTGATTGGGTTAGATCTATCTGAGCATGTAAAGAGTGTTTTAATCACTACGCGCTCCCAGATAGAAAAAAGAGAAAAACCTGAAGAAAATTGTGAGATCCCTAATGAAATTATAGGAGGAGAGGAAGACAATATAACAGCTGAGGTGATAGCTATAAGAAATCCTCAGGAAAATGTTTTTAAACAAGAGCAAAGACAGGATTCTACGCTACAACAATGCTTTGAGCCAGCCAGAGAAGGAACACTAACCCCTGAAAGCCCCGAAGAGTTCTGTGTGGCGAAAGACCTGTTATACAGAAAGGTCTTAATTAAGCCTCAGAGGGGAGGGGAAAATGTTCCCCAACAACTGGTGATCCCTTTGAAATACAGGGAAAGGATTATGGAGAAAGGACATAATGCTCATTTAGAAATCACACACACAAAGCAGAGAATAGCTCAGAATTTCTACTGGCCAGGAATGGGGAAGCAAATACAATCATACTGTCTAAGCTGTGATGTATGTCAAAGGCAGGGTATGGGCAATGATAAAGCTAAAGCAAAATTGAGCCCTTTACCAATCATATCAACCCCATCTCAATGCATAGGCCTGGACATTGTGGGACCCTTCCCTACAGTAACTAGCAGGGAAAAATTTAATGGGACCCTAATGCGAATGATCAGAGCTTATACAACAGAAAAACACAATGACTGGGATCACGAGATACCACCCTGGGGATATGCATGCCGGTCTGTACTCCAGGAAAGCACTGAGTTCAGTCCATTTGAACTGCTATTTGGAGGGAAAGTGCGGAGACCCTGGGATTTAAGCAGACAAAATTGGGAGAAACAACAGGGAGAATACCCAGAGTCAGTGATCCAGTACATAAATAAATTAATGAAACCCTTGAAACAATCTCTGAAGTTAACAACAGAATACTTGCAGAGCAAACAAGGGAAGGCCAAGTTGTGGTACAGTAAAAAGGCCAGAGAAAGATCATTCAGTCTGGGAGAGAAAGTCCTGAGGCTGAAGTATATAAAATGAAATAAGAGACAAATAAACTGGGCAAATCCTGTTAGAATAAAATCCAAGATGAATGAAATAAATTACATAATTCAGGAGGAAGGAAAGGAAGGTCAGAGAGTGGTCCATGTGAACTGGATCAAGTGTAGAGAATTCAAGGTAGCATACAAAAATGAGATAAGGATCTATAGTCAGACGTGGACGGATCCCCTAGACCATAATGAAATCGTGCTACTAAGAATACATGAGGCTGGAGTAACAGTGAAGGTTAGCAAATGCCAGCTGGGTAACTCCAAGTTAAAAGAATTAGGCCATATTGTTGGGGAAGCCATAATCAAAACCCTAACACTGAAGATGAAAGAAATCAGTAGCTGGCCTAGAACAACAGCAAAGAAGATCAGATCTTTCTTAGGGTTAGTTAGCTATGAGAGGCGCTCTATCCAGAACTTCAGTGAAATAGAGGCCCCTTTATTGGACCTAACCCATAAAAGAAAAGCTGACGAGATCCTGTGGTCGAGCAACTGTGAAGAGACCTTCGAGAGGTTGGAGACTGCACTGATGACTGGTCCTGCCCTGAGAGAACCAGATTTCCAGCGAGGGGGCACCGTCTTCACAGAGGCATCCCACATCGGACTGCGAGCCGGGCTGAGCCAGGAGGACGACAACGGGGACCTTCATCCGGTGACGTTCCTGAGCGAGAAGCTGCAGGCTGGCGAGAGACACCTGTCCATCATATACCGTGAGTGTCTGGCGATTGTATGGTCTTTGCGGAAGCTCGGACCGTACATATGGGGAAGACATTTTGTTCCATGCACAGACCATTCCCCATGGCTGTGGTTGCGGACTGTCAGAACAATAAGAAGTTGATGAGGTGGGCCATACCCCTACAAGACTGTGACTTTGTGGATCCAGAGTCAAAGGGACTCAGACTGTGGTAGCCAAGGACGCCTTATCAAGAAGACCAGAAGAGTGACTGACGGAAAAGAAGAAAAATGTAACTTTTAATGGTATTAAAATTGTTCTAAATAAATATTCTAGGGGTAAATGAATATGAAATAAATGAAAATGCAATGTATAGATGAACTAACGATAGGTAAGGATAAAAGTGACTGAAGTAGTTTGTATGTAATAAAAATGTTGATTAATGTTATTTGAATATAAAGTAATAAGAATAATATGCTTTCAACTGTGTAAAAAAGTAAGTATAGAGTAAGTATAAATTGCAAATGTGTAAATGAGAATTGTGTTGAAAAAAATTGTTAGAAATATTGTTATGTAAAAGCATACGTTGTTCATGAGGGTAAACTACCATAAGTTTTACCCCATGAAACAAACTTTCCAAGGGGGGAGGTATGTGGTGGAATGCCCATGTCCCACCTGTCCGTCATGTGGAGCTCTAGAGCTGGAGCCTATGAGAGGACAGGAGGGTGGAGTTAGAGGGACAGTTGGAAACTGAGAGAGCAAGAGAGAGAAGGGTTTTAGAGAGGTTTATAAGAGAGATTGGAAAGTTGGTGTGGTACAGTTGGTTTATGGTTTAAAGAATAGATAAAAGATAGAAGTAAAATAAATAGACAGTCATCTAATAGTATTCCAGTAATTCACAGTGATTTATATGAAAAGTACTACCAATAAAGACGCGTGTCTAATGTCCAAGTAATGAGTACAACACAATACAACATCTATTAAAATACTTATGTGATTCTACAACTAAACAATAAATAATCTGTTATATTTGACAACACGTGTCCAGGAAGCATTATTGGTAACGTGTGGATAAAGATCCACTGGTGGCAGTTGGTGTAAGGAGAATAAAGAACGTCGTGCCCAAAGGTGGGACCTGGGTTTGAGGGAAACAAACTAGGGACACTGGGGGTGCGCGACAATTGTCCTTACTCTGGCTGGGCTTCATGGCAGTGCAACCTAAAGTGGTAAAGCTGGGGAAGGCTGCTATGTCAGACTTATTATCTCCCACTTTTCACTACACAGAATCATAGAATTGGAAGGGGTCCTCCAATCCCCTGCTCAATGCAGGAATACAAATCAAAGTATATTTGACAGATGGTTGTCTATTTATTTTTTAAAAAATGCTTCCTGCATTGGAATGCTAACCACCTCCAAAGGAAACTGGTTCTATTGTTGTACTACTCTAACAGTTAGGAGTTTTTCCTGATATTCAACTGAAATCTGGCTTCTTGTAGCTTGAGCCCATTATCACATGTCCTACACTCTGAGATGACTGAGAACAGATCCTGCCCCTCCTCTCTATGACAATCTTTTGACATGTAGTGCTACTCTACCTCCCTTTTTATTATTTCTGTTCATTTTCGACAATTTATATCCTTCAATTGCTATATTCCAGTCATGGGAATCATCCTATCCAACTTTCAGTTATCACTATCAAGTCATATCCTGAATTAAGATTCCCAGTTCTTCTTTTTTGTTTCCCATACTCCTGGCATTCGTATATAGATATTGGAGATGGTGTGATTTGTGGCCTGCTTATCTTTGTACATTTTTATACAGATTATTATTGGGCATAATTACATAAGAACATAAGAAGAGCCCTGCTGGATCAGGCCAAGGGCCCATCTAGTCCGGCTTCCTGTATCTCACAGTGACCCCACCAGATGCCTCTGGGGGCACACGAGATAACTAGATACCTGTCTCCTGATACCAATCCTGAGCATCTGGTATTTGGAAGTACCTTCCTTTTAAGCCTAGAAATTATACATCCCCATTATGGCTTGTAACCTGCGATGGACTTTTCCTCCAGAAATCTGTCCAATTCCCTTTTAAAGGCATCTAGGCCAGATGCCATCACCACATCCTATGGCAAGGAGTTCCACAGACTAAAAACATGCTGGGTAAAGAAATATTTTCTTTTGTCTGTTCTCACTCTCCCAACATTCAATTTGAGTGGATGTCCCCTGGTTCTGGTATTGTGTGAGAGGGAAGAACTTCCCTCTATCCACTTTATCCATCCCCTGCATAATTTTCTACGTCTCAATCATGTCCCCCCTCAGGCACCTTTTCTCTAGACTAAAGAGCCTCAAACGCTGTAGCCTTTCCTCATAAGGGAGGTGCCCCCGCCCAGTCATCATTTTAGTCACTCTCTTCTGCACCTTTTGTTCCACTATGTCTTTTTTGAGGTGCGACCACCAGACCTGTACGCAATACTCCAGGTGCAGCATTACCAGCGTTTTGTACAATGGCATTATAATGTTGGCTGTTTTATTTTCAATCCCCTTTTTAATGATACCTAGCATGGAATTGGCCTTCTTCACTGCCACCGCACACTGGGTTGACACATTCATCAAGCTGTCCACCAGCAGAATAAGATCTCTTTCCTGATTTGTCACGGACAGCTCAGAACCCATCAGCTGATAACTAAAGTTTTGATTTTTTGCCCCAATGTTGATTTTTTTGCCCCAATTTACTTTACATTTTCTTATATTGAAACACATTTGCCATTTTGCCGCCCATTCTCCCAGTTTGGAGAGATTCTTCTGGAGCTCTTCACAATCCTTTCTGTTCTTCCCCACCCGGAAAACTTTCGTGTCATCTGCAAACTTGCCCAGCTCACTGCTTATCCCTGTCTCCGGGTCATTTATGAACAGCTTGAAAAGCACCAGTCGCAGGACAGATCCCTGGACCACACCACTCTTCACCTCTGTCCATTGTGAAAATTGCCCATTGACAGCTACTCTCTTTTTCCTGGTTCTCAACCAATTCTCAATCCATAAGAGGACCTGCGCTCTCATCCCCTGACTGTGGAGTTTTATCAGCAGCCTTTGGTGAGGGACCATGTCAAACACCTTCTGAAAATCCACATAGACAATATCCACTGGTTCACCCACATCCACATGCCTGTTGACCTTTTCAAAGAATTCTAAAAAGTTTGTGAGGCAAGACTTACCTTTACAGAAGCTATGCTGATTTTCCCTCAGCAAGGCTTGTTCTTCGATGTGTTTTAAGATTTTATCTTGGATGAGGCTTTCTACCATCTTCCCTGGAACAGACGTTAGGCTAACTGGCCTGTAGTTTCCCGGGTTCCCCCCTCCTTCCCTTTTTAAAGATTGGAGTGATATGTGCTATCCTCCAGTCCTCTGGCACTGTGGCCGTTTTAAGGGGCAAGTTGTATATTTTAGTTAAGAGATCAGCAACTTCATTTTTCAATTCTTCAATAACCCTTGGGTGGATGCCATCTGGGCCCAGTGACATATTGATCTTCAATTTATCGATTAGGTCTAAAACATCCTCTCTTTAAACCTGTATCTGATTTAATTCATTAGTCAGGAGGGGCTGTTTGGGCAGCGGAATCTGTTGTGAAGACAGATGCAAAGAACTCATTTAATTTCTCTGCAATCTCCAAGTCCTCCTTAACCTCCCCTTTCCCTCCCTCACCATCCAGAGGACCAGCCACTTCTCTGGCAGGTTTCCTGCTTCTAACATATTTAAAGAAGCTTCTTTCTTTGCGGTATATACCTCCACTGGGCCTCTACTACCGTTGTTTTAAACAGGCTCCATTAACTCTGGAGAGATTGGATTCTTTTTACCTTCCCTTTCAACTTCTTTCTAACGAGTTTCCTCATCTGAGGGAAGTCCGCCCTTTGGATATCAAGGGTTTTTGTGTCAAATTTGCTTGACGCTCTCCTCCCAACATGCATGGCAAAAGAGATTGCAGCATGGCCACTACTCCCTAGTGGCTCAGTGACATTCACGTCCCTAACCAGGTCCAGAGTACCACACAATATTAAATCCAGAGCCACCTGTCCTCTGGTGGGCTCAATCACAAGTTGCTCCAATGCACAGTCATTTAGCATGTCAAGAAACCCAGTCTCTTTCTTGACCTGATCACACATTAACTCAGTCGATGTGAGGATAATTGAATTCCCCCATGATTACAATCCTGTCCCTCATGGACACCTCCCTGATTTGTCTCCTCATTTCACAGTCTCCCTCAAGTTTTTTGATCTGGAGGATGATAGCACTCCCCCACTATCACATTACTCCTTAGGTCTGGCAGTTTAACCCACAGTGATTATATGATGGAGTCAGACCCGCTGTCCATCTCCATTCTGACATAGATGGCCACCCCACCTCCAACACACCCCTCCCTATCCTTCCTATAGAGTTTATAGTCTGGGATTGTGGTATCCCACTGGTTCTCCAAATTCCACCAGGTGTCTGTTATGGCCACTATATCAATGTTATCCCTAACCACCAAATGTTCCAGCTCTCCCATCTTTGCTCGGACACTTTGGGCATTTGCGTAAAAGCACCTGTGTATGTGGTCCCCCAAGAAGGGCTGCTTGTTTGTTTGTTTGTTTTTCCACAGCTTCTCATTCCAGTGGACCAACTATCACATTCCATCATGCTCCCAGTCCTAATTCCTACACTATCTTCACTTTGGAGTTCTCTACCCTTTCCACCGTCATTCCACAGGGATGAGGAGTCCCGAACCAGATACCACTCAGCTCCTGTCGGCTTTTCCCCGGGATTCAGTTTAAAAGCTGCTCTGCCACCTTTTTAATGTTATGTGCCAGCAGTCTGGTTCCGTGTTCAAGTGAAGCCCGTTTTGTCCCAAAACATTCCCCAGTGCCTAATGAATCTAAACCCCTCCCCCTGACACCACCATCTCATCCACACGTTGAGACCCCTGCGCTCCGCCTGCCTACATGGCCCTGTGTGTGAAACAGGTAGCACTTCTGAGAATGCTACCTTTGAGGTCCTGGCTTTGAGCTTCCTCCCTAACAACCTAAATTTGGCCTCCAGGACCTCACGGCTACATTTTCCCATGTTGTTGGTGCCGACATACACCACCACTGCTACCTCGTCCCCAGCACTCTCTACCAGCCTATCCAGATGAGACGTGATGTCCACAACCTTTGCACCAGGCAAGCAAGACACTGTGCAGTCCTCACAACCGTCACAGACCCCTCACTCTTTGTTCTTGACTATCAAATTGCCCACTACCAGAAGCCCCCTTCCCCCTCCCCATGAGGAGTATCCTCAGTGCAACTGGATACGGGCCCATCACCTGTAGAAGGGGTCCACTCTAGGGGATGGTTTCCCTCTTGTCCAGATTGGCATCCTCCATCCTGGAGACTTCCAATCCCAGCAGCTGAGGAGCTGCTTGTCTGTGGGTGGGATGATGCCTGAAGGTCCCTGGAAGTCTCACCATGGTCCCTCTCTCTCTCTGTCTCTACTTCTCTTGGTCCACAACCAAGACCTCAAGGAAGCAAACCCATTCCTTGAGTTCTTGGAGCTCCTTGCAACAAGGACACACCCATGGCTTTTGCCCAAGAGGCATACAGTCATACATATGATACTCGGTGCAAAACATGGGATAGCCCCCATACCACTGCTCTCTGTCTGACTGCATGCTGATATTTGTTTAGAGCTTGCCAAACCTTTTATCAAGGGAAGTGACAGGCAGTGTCACTTCCCTTGAGAAGTGGCCATGGCTTCCTCACCTGGCTGCTGAACTCACAGTGTCTCTTACCCTGCACTTTGTTGCTGAACTCACAGTGTCTTCTTACCCTGCACTTTGTTGCACTGCGGCACTTCGTTGCAGGAGGCACTTGCGCTAGAGCCACCATTAAAGCTGCTTCATCTGTTCCTCTTACACATCTATCTTTATCTCTGAACTTATGTCTCTCCTCCAATTCAGCTGAAAGCCCTTCTGACCAAATTCTTTATGCTGTGGCCAAACATGTACTTTCCAGTCCTTGCAAGGTGCAACCCATCTCTTGCCAGCATTCCATTTTCCAAGGAGTGTACTCCATGGTTTTAAAATCCAAATCCCTCATGTTAGTACCACTTATGTGGCCATCCATTCATCTGGAGTATTTTTCTTTCCCTTTATATTCCTTTTCTGAGTACTGGTAGGATGAATGAGAAGACTATCTAGAGCCCCATATGTGTAGCTCTCATAAATTATAATACAAATAATGGCAGTTGCTTTGAAGATACCCTTTTTTGTCCATTAAATCAATTTAAATTATATAGTTTGATCACAGAAATACTATAATAACAATCAGAAAAATTGGTGATTTTATTCCTTCATTAAAATCAGGTTCTTTCCTTCAGAGAGAAGTTATACATCTTGTTATAAATACAAATAGTCCTTGTTTTTCTATTGTAGTATATTAGGTTGAAAATGCTTCTTTATATCCACTGTGCTGGCATTTAGCAACCCAATATTTTGTGCATCTCTATTGACCATGCACAACACACATAAAAATCTCCCGTTGCAACCAAATACTAGCATTTGGGACCTATTGACATCTATGTGAACATTTGTTTCTTCTGTGTATGTAATCTAATATAGCCAGAAATGTTTGGCCTACTGATTTCCACAAATCACTGAATTGTGGAAGGATGGGTAATATGGTATCACCCTCAGTTCCCAGTTGTCCTGGGAATATTACCTTTGAATTTGACAGGGGAATCATGCTCTTGAATATGAGGTAGCTAGAAGTTCTTCCTTTTTTGTAACCCTCTCCCCCACAAGTCTTCAAGGAGGGATTTAGTTCTTAGCATCACAGCTATGATCCACAAATAGATTCCACTTAAGAAGAACAATGGTTCTCTGGAGCATTCTGAAGAAGAAGAAAAGACAGCTGTCCCCTCTGAATCTTTCGGTTGGGTTTCTAACAGAAATTTAGTTAACTAGAGCATAGTCAGACATTTAAGAAAGCAGCAGGGTAGTAAAACTATTGATTTCCTTGTATTTTAACATGATTGGATCCAGATTTAATCATACCTAGAGTGTAACCCTTGAGAGGTTACAATGAGGACTAAAATTAGTTGTGATTAAATGTGGTTGAAATTTCCAGAAGGGTAGCTGTGTTAGTCTTTTGCAGAATGGACAGTAGAGTCGTCAAGGCTGGCAAGTTGTATTGGGCATAAACCTTTGTGGAGTGCAGCCCACTTGATCCGAAGAAGTTCATGAAAGTTTATATCAAATAAAATTTGTGAGTCTTTGCAGTGCAACACTACTCTTTTGTTGTTTATGTCTGGTTTGGTTTCAGTGGGTCTGCTGTTGAAGTCTGGATCCAACCTCACAGGTGATGCAATAGGAGTGCAGAGAGTGTTCAGGTGTACTGTTCCGGAAAAAAAAAACGTAATTTGCCTTGCTTTGCTTTTTTACAGCAATTTCCTGCCTCTTTAATACTTCAAGTGCAAGACTGCCTGTCTTCCCTTGTAATTACTTTGCCTCCTCACATCTTTTTCTAGCTCTAGTTCTATGACACCTAGATGCTTCGGTTAACCCTGACCTACAAGCCTTTGAGTAATGCTTCAGAAAATGTTGATCTGTCCACATAATTCATTTGCTTAGCTTTTATCAGGGAAACTGGAGACACACTGGCAAGAAATTATGTCATAATTGGTTTCATAATTTTTTAACTGTTTGTGTCTTTGAGAAGGAGAGAATAAGCCCAAACGGAGAAATCTTGCTACAGTTTTAGGCAAAGGATACACTGCTAGCTGTGTCATGTTAGCTTTGATTTTTTAAGGAAAAGAAAAGAACTGCCACTGTGCTTGGTTTATTGCTTGATAAACTAAACCTGAAGCAATGTTGGAATGAAACTGATATTTTCAGAAGTCTAGAGTGCAGTGAAATATAAATGTACTTATGTAAATATAAATAATAGATAGTATAAATAATGGATAGTATAAATATATACAAATCGAAGCTGTCCTCCTAGTTTCAGGATGTTCAAGATTCTTGAAGATACTTTTGGGCACTAAAACTCAGTTCCCTTGAAATTTCCATTCACAAGTAGAAACTGTGGAGAAGACCTTCCTTGGTATCACTTAGACCAGTTTGTCCTTTTTAAAGAGTTTTTGCTCCGTTTTGGTAGTCTGGAACTTGATAGTGGAGGCCAAAGGGTCCATTTACAATGAAAGCCTGTACATAACTACTCGGGAACTGAATTAAGCCCCTTCCAGCTCTGGAGTTCAAAGATTATTATTATTATTATTGTAATTGTTGCCCAACCTAAAATTTTTGGATGGTAGCATATGTCTCAAAATAAAGTCTTTTTGCGTTTCTAACTATTTTTCAATTACATGTTTTGAAATTTCAAAGGAGAGATACTTTGTATCCTTATGGTTACAGCTGTCGGAATGGGGTACGCCTGTCAGAAAAGGACATTCACAAATTGAAAGTTAGTTTTAAGTTCTGATTTAAAAAACATTTTTTTAACAAGAAAACCTAGCTGAAGTGAGAAAATAGTCTAAGAAATAGTTCATTTGTAAGTAGAACTAATAAGATTAAATTCTTTCTCACACACATCCCCTCCCCACATGCACACACATATCTGAGATTTGTGTACAGTCAGCTATTGGCCTATTCCCGACCCCAGTAATAAGCAGCAACTCAGCATCTGCTGCTTCAACCAGGAGCAGTTCTACGTGGGTGTTAATTCTTCTAAATGCAGCACATGCCGAGATAAGGGGAATGGAAACTTCTCCTTAGAGCTGTATATAACTATGTCTTGAAAATAACCACAGTGAGTGAAAAAGTTATAGTGGAAATATGTCTTATGTGTAAGAAGAAAAGGGCAAGTTCAAAGGTAGATCTAACAAACAACAATGACTCATTACTACCATCCAAAGTTCGTGGAAAGGTTGACAGGCAGTTCAAGCACGCCATGCTGTTGTCCCAGTATTGCTGCCTTTACAGATTTGATCTCATCTCCAGTTTTCCATATGCCAATTCCCAATGTGTAAATAACAAAGTAAAATCCTATAGAATTTTCTTATTGTGTGCTATATCAAAAAGAGATAGGCATTGAGTATATGGGAGTTAACCAGCAAATAATTAACCATGGGTTGTATCCAGTGTTGGCTTAGCCTTAGTGGAAAGATCTTTTCACACAAGCTGGGACACCCATGTTTTGCTGTATCATCTGTCATTTTATTCCAGATGATCTTCCAAAACTCCAAAGGAGTTCTGGAGGTAGATGGGTCTTCAATAATGCAGAGGTCAAAAATATGGGTGCCTGAATTTAATGTGTGGACTCCTGCTAAGACAGGGCAGAGCTACTTCCTGGCAGGAGGGATATATTGACCTTTCTCTCCCCCCCCCCCCCAGATCTTGGGATATTTATTTATTTAATATTTATCCTACCTTTCTCCTCAAAAGAACCCAAGGCAGCTCACATCATTAAAAGGACAATATATAAAAGCTAAAAACAGTAAGTGTGCAAATATTTTAAAAAAAGAATTAAACAAATCTCATGTTAAAAATGGTAAATAAAATCTATACTAAAAACACATTTAAAGCAACAGAGCCCAGAACCCCTCTCAGACTGCTAGTCACTAAGGAAAAGCCTGTTTGAAGAGAAAGGTCTTTGCCTGCTTGTGGAAGGACAGCAAAGATGGAGCCAGCCTGGCTTCCAGTGGGAGGGAGCTCCAGAGTCTGTGAGCAGCAACAGAAAAGGTATGTCCCGTGTCCCCATCAAATGGGCATGTGAGGGTGGTGGGCCATATCAGAGCTCTCAAGAAACAGACACACCTGGCACACTAGTCTCAACTGTGCAAAAGTGCTCCTGGCCACCACTGAAACCTGAGCTTCCAGGCTCAGAGATGAATCCAGGAACATCCCCCAAGCTGCACACCTGTGTTTTCAGAGGGAGTGTAACCCCATCCATCACAGGCTAATTCCCTATTCCTTGATCTGCCTTTCAACTGACCAGGAGCACCTTTGTCTTGTTTGGATTAAGTTTCAGTTTATTCGCCCTCATCCAGTCCATTATTGGCACCAGACACTGATCTAGAGTTGAAACTGCTTCCTCGGATTTAGATGGAAAGGAAAGATAGAGTTAGATGTTAGAGGCATATTGGTGACACCGAACCCCAAAACTCCAGACAACCTCTCCCAGCAGTTCCATGTATATGTTAAATAGCATAGGGGACAAAAAATAACCCTGAGAGACACCACAGGCCAGCATTCAGGGCAGGGCACCCCAGTCCCACACCAGAGAGATGACCCAGAAAGATACCATGGTTGATGGTATTGAAAGCCACTTAGAGGTCCAGCAGAACCAACAGGGACACATTCCTTCTGTCCAGTTGCCAGCATAGGTCATCCAATAAGGTGACCAAAGCAGTCTCTGTCCCATAAGCAGGCCTGAAGCCAGATTGAAATGGATCTAGATAATCAGTCTCATCCAGGAACCCTGCTCCAGCACCTTGCCCAGGAATGGAATATTAGAGACTGGCCATTAATTATTCAATACTGTGGAGTCCAAGGAGGGTTTTTTCAATAGTGGTCTTACTACTGCCTCCTTTAAGCATGTCGGGATCCTACCCTGTTACAAGGAGGCATTCACCACTCAGTGAAACCATTCTGGCAGCTTTTATAAGCCAAGAAGGGCAAGGCTCCAGGAGACAAATGGTAGCCTTCAGCTCTCCAAGGGACCTGTCCACATCATCAGGTTGCTAAAACTGAAACTTACCCATTAATACAGGACAAGCAGGGGTCATAGTTACATCTAGAGCCATTGCAAATAAGGCCCTACTTCTAATAGAGGATTTCTTGGCCTCACCTCGAGTGGCTACCCAGAAGATCATGGCCTGGGGAAGATCTAGTGGGTTGGGTGGATGATCTTAGGAAAAGGCGCTCTGACAGGTAATGTGGTCCCAAACCATGAAGGGCTTTATAGGTGAACATCAAAACCTTGAATCTGATCTGGGAGGCAACAGTGCAGGTGAGCCAAGACTGTGCAGATGTGGTCAAACCTGTGCACACTAGTCACCAGTCTGGCTGCCATGTTCTGGACCCATTGCAATCTCCAGGTCAGATGCAAGACACCAACGTAGAGAGCATTGCAGTAGTCTATGCGGGAAATGAGCAATGCATGCACCAATGTCCTTAGGGACGTCTTATCCAGGAAGCGGCAGAGTTGGGCAATATGCCTCAACTGAATGAAGGCAGCTCTGGACACAGCCGTAACCTGGGAGACCCAAGATGGAGCCAGGCCCATGAGCACAACCAGATTATGATTTTGATCTCTGACTAGAAGGACAACGCTGTCCAGTCTAGGGCAAAATCTGTGCCTCCCTCAAGCCTGTCCAATGAGCCCCTTGGCAGCAAAATCTCTGTTTTGTCTGGATTCAGTTTGAGCCTGTTAGCCCTGGTCCAGTATAGAACTTACATATGTTTTTCTCCTGTTCTGAGACTGAATTGCGGGCACAGCAGTCCTGAGCTTGTGGCAATATTCTCTTCCTAAATACAGTGAAATTATATAGTGATTTCTATCCACATTGTTTCATAAGTATCCATATTCCCAGAATGCCTTGTTCTTCTCTCTCATTGATGGTGACTCAATTGGGATTTTCATTTTTGACTTTAAAGAATAAAAAATCATTACCATTTTTTTGAAATTTATCAATCTGACATTCAATTGGTCATTATCATCAACAAAGCTAGAAGAAAAAGAAGGCAGGCAGAAATCTATTCTACCTTTTATTTCCCTTCAGAAAGATTATTAATTAAAACACAAATTCTGAGTTTTTGTGGTGATTCATTAGCAAAAGCTATTGGTATCTCTGTGTTAATCTATAAGTCTATGGTCCTGCTGATGGGCTTTCTATAGATATACAGTATCTTGAGGTTAGCAAAGCTTTTAACAAAGTGCTTCATGGTATTCTGATTAGCAAGCTAAGTGAGGGTTAGATATAATAACTATCTGGCAGATCCACAGCTAGTTACAGGATTGAACTCAGAGAGTAGTTATCAAGGATTCTGTCTCAAACTGGAAGGAGCTAACAAGAGGGGAATCACAGGGCTCAGTCCTGGGCCTGGTGCTCTTGAACATTTTTATTAATGACTTGGATTATGGGCTGCAGGGAATGCTTATTAGATTTGCAAATGACACAAAATTGGGTGGAATAGCTAATACCTTAAAAAGTAGAAACAACATTCAAAATGATCTTGATAGGCTCAAGCTCTGGGCTGAAAACAACAGGATAAAATTTAACAAGGATAAATGCAAAGTTCTACACTCAGGGAAAAGAAACCAAATGGCCAGTTACAAAATGGTAAATACTTGTCTCAGCAATACTACATGTAAAAAGGATCTCGGAAATGTTAATCACAAGCTGAATATGAGCCAACAGTGCAATGCAGTTGCAAAAAAGGACTATGTTCTTGAAGGCTACATTGACAGGAGAATAATTTCCAAAGCAAGTGAAGTACTAGTGAAGTTCTGGCACAGTGGTTAAGTACTGCACAGTACTGCAGTCAAGAATTTGCTCACAACCTGAGTTCAATCCCAATGGGATCAGGAAGCAAACTCATTGTTGACTCTGCCTTCCATCCTTCTGAGGTTGGTAAACTCGATTCATAGCTCACCGGGGGGGGGGGGGGAATGTGTCGCCTGGATAAACCTCCCAGAAAGTGCTTTAAGCACTATGGAGCAGTATATATGCAGCACACTTTGCTTTAGTTTCCCTCTATTTGTCATTGGTTAGTTCTGGACATTGCACTTTACAAAGGATGCTGACAAACTGGAACAAGTTCAGAGGAGGACTGCAACGATAATCAGGAGACTGGAAGCCAAGTTCAGTGAGGAAAGACTGAAAGAACTGGATATGTTTAGAGAAAGCTAGCCATACCTCAAATATACTCGAAACTGGATTCCTGCATTCAGCAGGGAGTTGGGCTCAATGGCCCCTTCCAATTCTATTATTCTGTGATAATGATTCTATGATTCTATCTCGCTAGTCTAGGTAGGCTTTTGATCTGACCCACCATGACTCTTCTTATGTTCATATATTCTACATGTATTAGATGTACACCTAATCTTTTTCATAAAATAAGGACCTGGCATGATTAGAGTTTGAGATGGTTCTATCCTTATGTTCCAGAAATACAGACATGAATTTCTGAAGGATGTTCTGTAATATCTCTCTATTTGAGCAGTTGAAGAAGGTTTTTTATAGGCAACAAGAGAAAATAAGGGGCCTCAGGTTTCCTGTTCCAAACCTCCCAAATTTCCTCTGTATTACAATCCAGAATTACATTTGCTGACAGCACATTAAAATGAACATTAGCACTAGAATTTTATTTCCATTGCTTTCTCTTAGTTCTCTCTGGGCTGCATATAAATAAAAACTAAAGTCAGGAACACCTGCATATGGCACCAAAACAAGATATCCACAGATGTTTGATTTTGAATCCTTCCTTGAAAAGTAATACAGAAATCCACATTAGAATCTGAAGAGAGGAAGGTAGAGAGGAAGTCGAACATTCTAGATATTTTTCATTAAATGGCTTCCAACAGTTCTTGGATAGCAAGATTATGGGATTATTGCAGAGATTGCAAGACTGAAGCTTATCTTCATTGTTCTAAAAAAGAAGGTCTCAGATAATGCAGGACTTTATTTAGATTCAGCTTCTTGAATTGCATCCAAATGTGATATCTTTGCTTCAGTTAATAATTTCTAGTTTAAAAACAGCTGCTGTTCTTGTCTTCCATTGCTTCCAGATCATCACTGGTAGAAGCTCCTAGGACAGCATATTGGAATAACCTGGATGATATAACTATGGGGAACTATAGTCTCCTCCAGCTCTGTCATTTTATTTGAACAGTCTTGTTTTACAGTTTGATATTTGAAACCTGGAATGAGAGCTTAAGTTGCCTGATAGTTTCAGTTGCATAGACTCCATGTATCTGGCTCAGTGAACAGGAAAATTCTGGGATTTAGAGCTACCACTCTGGCTATCAGAAATTTTGGTTATCAGGAATCCACTAGCAGAATTAAACACAGTATCAGATACCATGTTGTATCTGTATATCTGAAATAGGATGTCTGTTAAAGGCCTGGGCTTTAATAGCTACATTTTTGTGGTTTTCTGGAGTTTGAATGAACATCAAAGTTCCTAACACAACTGTGATGGTGTTACTGGGTTCAGGGAGTCTGTCTGTAACCACTCAACCACACTACCCTTTTAATCGTAGAGTGGGTGAGCCCAGGAGAGTCAAATGTGGTGATGGTTAAGAGAACTGGCCAGATCCCAGTGCCTCCCAACACTCCAGTCTACCCTTAGACTGAGCAGTGCTTTCAGAGAGTTCTAAAAAAACACAAGGTTAAGCATTTATACTCTTACACCAACCCTTTCTCCACATTCACAGAAAATTTGTCCTGTATCCATAGAGCCCCATTTTACTTGATTATTCTTTGATACTCCTACTTCACTTCAGAGTCTATTAACTTCCAGATGGTTCAGTTAGAATCTTGACCTGGTGGGAGGCACTCTTCAGCATTCATTTTCACAGCAAGTTGAGTTGTTTTTGTTCTCCATATGTTTAGTCTAGTCTCTTCTGGTTTAATATTTAGAGCTTGAGATGTTTGCAGTTTCTTCGATTTTAGATGTCATCTAGAGAGTTGGTGTCCATGAAGTGGATAGGTTAACCCATACATTGGTTCACTGGCGAAGACTGCCCCTCCTTTTCTTAGCCAGCCATTCCCAGGCACTGACAGAAAAGCATACATTTTCCAGAAGAGCCCATAACCCATGTCCCTCAATTTCTCAGTTTGTGCACAACATAAATTGGGGAGAAAAAACTGTATACGTCTCTTTTCCTCATTCCCCCGTTCCATCAATCTCACCCTTAATTTGGATCTCAAAGGAGTTCATACGTCTTCCCTACTAGTTCTTTTTCTTCCTTTTCTTCTTCCTTTTGGTCAAAATAAAATCTGAAACAACTAAGCCCTTGTCAGTTCACAAAAAAATTGTTCCCAGTATTTGCCCAGAACATTTCAGACAGCTTGCATTTTTGCCATTTCATTCTTCCAACAAATATAGAAGTCCTCCGTAATTAACAGTTCATGACCTTTTTGAAATACCTTTGTTACTTTCACAAATAGTACCTTACTTTTTTGCCCTGTGTCCTCTGTGCATCTTCTGCAGATTCTTCCACTGCTGTGGCATTTCTGCTCTACCCTTTCCTGTCATTAAAAATAAGTGAATCAGTCTCCTTTTGGACTGTATTTCTGTATTAATCTGAATTTTGGTATTTGAAAAAAAAACTACATGTAGGTTAGTATTTAAATACCTGTTATAATGTGTATTTTGAAATCATTTTCTCTCAAAAGACACATTTTAAATATATTTTAATAAATGTAAACTGCTGAAAGTGTTTGTAACATAGGTGAAATAAGAAATCTAATGGAAAGCTACGTTTCAGCCTACACAGTAGCCAAAGAGATAGGGGTCAGGTCAGTTTAGATTGGAATTGGAAGGTCAAAGTCCTCAAGCATTCCCTCTAACCAAAGTAAATAAATACATAAATATTAGTTCCAAGAACTTATGGGGCACTGTGTTTCTTCTTTTTGCTGAGTGATGTAGAGTAGTAAATGGTGCTTTCCCATCCACCCAAGATAAGGCATAAGCTTTTCCAATTCTGCCATGTCATTTCAGTACAGCAGTTAGAAACATCCCTCAAAACTTACTCCTCATCAGTATAACACATCATATAACTAACAATTTGGACTCCTTTCATGCTTCCCCAGATCTGCTTCTTGAAGAGGTTGCTTCACTCTCCCATATGATAGGGGTGGACCTTCCCTGTCTGTTTCTCCTGCAAGTGTCAGTATTGCTACTGAAGGTTTTTGTTGGAGCTGTCAGTACCCCAACAGCAAATAAGGGCTGCAATCCTTTTTAGCAATCTTTTGAAATGGAAATTATACTTCAGAGACTTCTAGTTCCTGTATATACCTCTCTATTCCTGGCACTATGCTTTTGCTTTTCTAGTGCATTGGTATCAGAGGCTTGTTTAAGGTAAATGGGGGGGGGGGGAGCACAGATACTGCAGGATAAAATAATAGGTTAAGGTGAGAGGCCTTTGATGATGTAATTTACTAATTTCTGTTCTGTTAGGTTCCTGCTAAGTATTTTTAAAAAATACTTTGTGACTTCCACAATTACAAAACTAAAGAAATGCAGTATTTCCTGGATCTGCTTTGATGAGATTCACAGGACTCACAGCACTTCCTGGTATTTTCATAAAATGCTCATTAAAGTCAAAGCTCCCACTGAAGATGATGCAGCAGGCTCTTACCTATTTTTCACAGCTATTACTGTTCTACTACTAAGGCAAAAGGAGTGTTGGAGATTTCCCTGCTGGTAATTTCCCATTGATACGTTGTAGATGTTCAGTGGAGAGCAGTCTGACAGAAAGGCATTTTAGCTTTGACTAAGGGCCTATTCACCAGGCTTAACTGTGACAGTGGTTGGAGAATGAGTTCCACTTGAGATAAAGTGGTTGTGTAATGATTTCATCATCCTCACCACTTGCAGTGTAACCTGAATTTCCCTTCCTTTGCTCATTAAACATACCAGATCTTTGAAAAAAGGAGTAGAGACAAAATTTGATGGGAAATATTTGTTTGAGGAGGAAAAAAGAAGAGGAGGTTTCCTCTTTATAAAGTCCTGTTCTCCAAAAATAATTTCAAAATGTGCACTGAATTTTTTCAGGCACTTTTCAATGGCAACCAGCTTCCCTATTCTTATGTACACAATGCTCAAGAGCTATGCTTGGGAGAGAATGTGAAACAGTGGCAAACTACCAATGTGGCCTCAGCAGAAACAAAATTACAATGGAATCAGTGAAAAAAATGTTTAGTTGTGATCCTGCCACTGCTTATTGAGTGCTGTCTCTTCAAAAAATGTTAGAGCATTTGTCATCACCCTGGAGAGGTTTGGTGTAATTATTTCCCCTTCCCAGTTTCTCTGCCCGCCCTTAGGATGGAAAATTTCATGTCACTGAAATGACATGGCATGACCCATTTGTGCATAGCTTATATACTTGTCGGTTGAGATGGGAATTCTGTTGTGTAGATTTACTTTATTCTGTACTCACAGCCCATATACGTGTACTTCCTGAAATTCCATCTACTGATGCTAAACCTCAGATTACTGCCTGCCCTTGGGAAAAGCAACAGAGGAAAGAAAGGGTTGGGGACCCTACCACCGCTACACAGAGACGATTATGTCCAGAAATCCATTCCAGTCTGACTTGAAGCTTTATTATTGGCCAAGTGTTTTAATTACCTTAATTACCTACAGTCCCCCAGCATCCCCCAAAGGTATGCTGGGGGACTGTATAAAGATATATGCTGTTGGTGGTTCTGCTGAACCACTGAGCAGTTTCAGTGCCAATATAAGATCTTTCTGAGTTCCCTGCCTAGGATAGGATCTGAAGGTACTAATTTATGGTGGTTCTGGCCCTTCTTGGAGGGGCAAATTTAGAATGTACTGTTGCTGGAGTATTCCTGACTGAAGCCGTTCATGACTTTTTATGTCCCACAGGGTTTTGTCTAGTCCTCCATGCTATTCAACATATGCACAAAACGTATATGAAAGGTTGTTTGTAGTTTCAGCATTTAGTGCCACAATAGGTAGATTGTAACCAGAACAGAGAATTCCACCACCCCCACAAAAACAATTGGGAGTAAGGCACCCCTCTTGGTCCACGAGCTGCCACTGTGTGCCTCCATATACTAGTAATTACCAACTTTCCATTTAAATCGGGTGTAGGCAAACCCCTTCAGAGGTTATTCAATTGCAACTCCCAACACTCCTTGCCATTAGCTATGCTGGTATTATAGCTGGATAGAAAATGTAAGTCTTAGGGCTGTCCATCAAGCCGTGAATTCCTCACAGGCAGGTCTCCTTTTAGCAGTGCTTCCATTTCAGTAATGTTTGTTTCTTACTCCAAACTGCAGACATTCCAGAGTGCAATCACATCATCTTAGGAGATGCTATCATCAGATGGCTCTTGACATTTATGTCTCTTTCTACCTCTCAGGCAAGTGAACTTATGATTGTCTGACTTTAAAAAAAAAACTCAACATACCAGGCTGTGAGACAGAGATATATTTAGTAATGAAAAGAGAAAAGGATATTTCATTTGAAAAAACACAGGTTATCTTTTAAGTCTAATAAAGGATACCCTAGTCTGGTCATAGTACAGCAGATTGATCATATGACTTCTGCTGGGTAACTATGGACCCTGGATGCTAAATTAATGCAAGCCCCAAGCCCCATGTGAAAGGAATTAAGGGTATTCAGAGAATGATTTCTGTAGTGACATATTTCAACTTAAAGAGCTTCATGGTTATAGGAGTGTATCTGTGACTTGGGGACAGAATTAAAATTTTTATATGGTCAAGGTATACTGTAGCCTGAGGTAAACACTGAGATGGCACCCTTCCCCATTCCACATAAAAAAGCAGGCTCTCTAGCACTTGACTCTCCAAACTGATAATACAATAGCATCCTCAACTTCACCTGAAGGCAGCAGGCTAGATTACAGTGGGGAGGGCAGGCCTAGTACCACATAGCTCCATTCTCTAGCTTCTGCCAATGAAGCATCCACTTTACTCTCCCTAATGGTGGAGCTGGCCCTGATGATAGGAAATGTGTGTGGCCATGAGTGATCCTGATTAGGGATATGAAGAGTAAACTGTGGAACTGTCATTCTCTTTGGTTTGGGCTGCCTTGATGCAACCAGACATTTAGTTGAGGAATTTTCAATGAGATTATTCAGTTCCAGGTGAGAACAAGCCAAGAAGTCTTCTTTTAAAAATCGGCATCATCATAGTTTGCACAAACTGTCTCTGCACAAAACTAATATCCTTGCACACCACACACACAGCGAGCACAGGATAACTAGTGTTGAAAAAATGGAAACAACTCCGCCAATATTACAATCCTGAAATGTCCATGCAACGAAGAAGCAGCTATAGTTGCTTTCTGAAGTTTGCATTATTTGCATTACATTGTTATTTGCATTATTTTGCGATTAAGCGAAAAAGGATCTCATTTTCTTTTTTTGTCAAGAGTGCCACCATCTATTTCAGGTTGAAGAAAATCTTTTTCCAATTCTTCATCCTTCCTCTTATGAGAGAAGGAAGTAGACACTCCTCTGGAGATGTGGGGATTTTTTTTTTTGTCCACATTATAACTACACAGTAGATTCTAGAAGGCAATTCTAAAAACAAGGGCAGCCTAAATGAAACATTATAACTTTGAAACTGGACTTCAGATCAGCATCAAATTTGGCACTGGCATAGCAGATATTCTGCTCTTGCTTTGTGCCAAATTGTTCCCCCTTTCAGAAATAAGCAACTCTGAAGTATAAGCAGAGATAAAATAAGGCATGAGGATTCAGAATGGAGAAAATTATGCTTTTCTAACATTTCTTCATATGTAGAATGGAAAGAAGTTTAGAGTTTAAGAAAAGGTGGAAGAATCTGAAACTGAGTAAATCCATCATTCTTAAAAGTTCTGGGTCTGAAAACTGAGCAGTGGATTGAGCAGATGCCAAGCATATGTAGCACACTAGAAACGTCTCCATTATAATCTTATGCCAAGCAAGTCAGCACCTGACAATGTGGCTGATAAGAGGAAGGGAAACAACCACCCTAAAACAGTACAAGTCCACACTAGTGGGTGAATTATCTGACTTTCATCTGTTGACTTCCAACGACTTTGCACAGTTCATGAAGCAGTCATGTCTGAGGATATAGTCATTGACAGTTCTTGAAATGCAAGTTGCTCTTAAATTGATGCCAGCCCTCAGTGAATTGGCAATTGGATAACTTTGTTATTATAGATTTCACTTTCTGACTCACAGGGGTAAATAAGGACCGAAGAAATAAGAGATAGTAAAGCAACCTTATCACCAAAGGGGAAGTCAGTATTTCTGAGATACTGGTGCTGGAGATGGATGTGGTACCTAGTTCTTGCAATACTGTTCACATGAGGAATAAGGTTAAGGTTCTTCTCTTTTATCTGTTAGCATGTCTCAGTCATAACCAAGGGAAGGTCTGTATAAACATGATTTATATGAATATTTCCAAAGAACTTTGGATCAATCTTCATGTTATATAGACTTCAGAATACTTCCTTAGACACTTTTTAGATTTGCATATATCTAACCTGCTGTGCTGTGTTGTTTTTACTCTATATCCTTTGCTTATTTTAATGGGATTTTAATATATATGCTTTATCTTAGTAATTTTATGGTAGGGCTGGTTTATATAATTTTACAATTTTTCTTTTAACTAAATGTGATTTTATCTATTTTTGTTCTTTTAAAAAGTTTGTAAGCCAATTGACTGCTGTCTTTTAGTGGAAAAGTGGTTATAAAAGTGATAAATGAATTGAATTGAATAAATAAATAAATAAATAAATAAATAAATAAATAAATAAATAAATAAATAAATAAATAAATATTAGCATAGTATCTGATTGCCACACTACTACAGGAGTTCAAAAGCCATCTATTTTATTTTGTTTTTAATATCTGTATGTGATAACTCTTGAAAGCCTTGAACAATGTGGAAGGAATAAATGGTGCAGGTCTTTCTGGTCAATCATTGTACTTCCTTTTTTCTTCCTAATTGATTGGGTGGAAAGGAAACAATGACAAACTCATCTATATGCCTTTAGGCTTAGAAATGTGATCACAGTGGTGTAACAGGAAAATAATGGAGAGCAATTCCTATGTTTGTGTGGCTACATGTGAATAGGCCCTGAATTTGAAACATAAGCTTATTCTGAATTCCGTGTAAGTTTTCTTTTGAAAACATAATAGTCCTTTCCTTTAAGAAAATACTGCCAACCTGTTTGGCTACTGTGATACAAGAATTAGTCAAAGTAACACCATTGATTAGTTCTGAGTCACCACTTGGCATCAACAATACCTGAAAAGGAAATTAAATTTTCGTATTTGCTATCTTTGAACTGTAAGTGCAAATTAAGGAATCGTTGAAAACAGTAATTACCCACAGGAATGCAGGTTGTTTTCTTCAGAGGTTTGGTGGTTAAGCAGAATAATTTGGCTAAGAAAATTAATATTTTCAATGCAGAAATTAGAGAATAAATTTATGTAATATCACATTATTATAAAACCAGTCTACCCACCATGAAAGATTGCTTTGTATTCTCACCTTGTCAGACTCTGACAATTTTCTCCTATTTTTGTTGAGAATCAGTATGCTTTCTACTCTCTCCTTTAGGGATTTAACTAGAGGTGGTAACTCATGTGCAGACAGAAGAGCAAACAGAGAAAATTTGAAGACATTACAATCAACTTTTTTTCTGAGATCTAAACATAGAACATTCTTTAAAATGAATGATAGTGATGGAAATGATAAAAGATAATAATTAGTTCCTGAGCTTAAAGTTTTAAAGAAGGGCAGATTAAAAAATAGAATTAAATATTCCCCTATGATCCCAAATAATATCTGCTAAAAGAGACTTAAACCTGTGAAGAAGACAAACCCCACTGCACCACAGCTTAAAAGTTTCTGAAGCAGGGAACAAGGAATCACAAATGCATGCCAAAATATTTCCCTTCACCAGTGAAGCCATACCTACATACATATGCTCAAGTTGTGATCAGATTGCAAGAAAGGACTGTGTCTGATTGAGTTGGGGGTTAGACTCAATGGCCTTCATTATTCTATGATTCTATGAACTGGAAAGGTGATATCCCTTAAAGCAACCCTTCAACCATTCCAGCCCAGCCCCCCAAAAAGAGTAGCTCTTCTGCTGGACCAGAAAGGCACAGATCAGGGTTTAGCTGGTTAGCAATCACCTGTATAGTGTGCAATCACCAGGAAATAGCTCACAATGGACCATGCCACAAGCAGTCCAAAATACAAGCTATTTCCCCATCTGATTGTATCTTCTGTCTGGCAGAGTAACAGTCACTTAAAAAAGCGGGAAGTGTCTACTACTCCTTGGTGGCCTCACATAGAGACCCCAGCATCTCAGTAACTGAAGTGTGCAGGAG
The DNA here is from genome assembly GCA_037013535.1 of Intellagama lesueurii. Classification (NCBI taxonomy): domain Eukaryota; kingdom Metazoa; phylum Chordata; class Lepidosauria; order Squamata; family Agamidae; genus Intellagama; species Intellagama lesueurii. The sequence goes on along the minus strand of JBAJHW010000003.1, from coordinate 39,192,618 downwards.
GTCTAGGACCTCAGATGTGTGTGTGCATGTGTGTCAGTGAACACACATGTGTGTGAGGGGAAGATAAAGCTGTCAGTCTCCCTTCCCTTTGGCTCTGGCTCTGTGTCCTCCTTATCAGATATGAAAAGTTTGCCATTCCCACTTTTAATCATGTTGCATCATTTTTGTTGCAACATCTTTAACCCATAAGTATCAGATTTAAGATGAAGGATTTACAGCAAGTGCCCTTCCATTCCCTGGGCTCTTTGGTGTGCTCCATGGTTGCCATAGAAGTGAACCAAAGCAAATGTGATTCAGTTAATGTTTTGCCATTCAGTCCAAGATCTGAAAGAGGGTTTGCCTCCCTCCCCTTAACTGTTGTTCCAAAAGAAGAAACACAAGTATGTTGGATACTGCTAAGCATTTAGTGGGGCGATGTGTACGAGTTACTGGGCTTTTTCTTAATAAGAAATGTGCATAGGAAGAAAAAGAGAACTCTTTGGGAAACAGAAAACAAAAGAAGTCTCAGGAAACATAAAGACTGGTTGGAAAATGTTAGAAAAAATAAATATTAGAGACACATGGGACGTGAAGCATTTGGTGTTTTCCTTCTTTAAACTGCATACCCATCCTTCCACTTAAATTCTAAAATATTTACATTTGGAAGTGGGTAGTTGTAAACCTAAGCCTTAACATAGAGTAGACATTTCTGAATCACCAAAAAAAGGCAAATATTTGCATAAAATTTGCATACTCTAATTTATATCTATAGATACCGTTTCCCGAAAATAAGACCTAACCTGAAAATAAGCCCTAGTATGATTTTTCAGGATGCTTGTAATATAAGCCCTACCCCCAAAATAAGCCCCAGTTCAGTGAAACCCCGCCCTCCACCATTGTGCAGCAACCAGAAGAAGATGACATGACTGTATTTGAATAAATGTAGATTGTTGTACATGGAAAAAAAACATCCCCTGAAAATAAGCCGTAATGTGTTTTTGGAGCAAAAAATAATATAAGACCCTGTCTTATTTTCGGGGAAACATGGTACACATTGAGAAATTATGAGCACAGTTTAAATTAAAAAATATAGAACATCCCACTACTGAATATAGTGGGAGAAGTCTGCATGTCTACTCAGTTTGCTGATCAGATGCTTACTTATTGACTTGGGATGTAAAATCCTCCCTTCTCTTGCTCTCACAGATGAGGACAACGACCTGAAAGATTATTGTTTTTGCCTAACAAGAAGGCCAGGTAGTTTGTGGCACTCTCAGTAAAAGAAAGGCATGAGAATGTGCAAATTAAGCAAAATTGTGTGAAGTGAGACTCTAATGCAAGTAAAGCTTTAGTACACATAACAGGGCTTGCATAAAATGATGGTACCTGCTATGTTGCTTCAGTTTCTAAATATTACACACATCAGAGAGGTTGTCTGCATCTTTTTAACAATTAGCCAATTATTCTATGTACGTATTTGCTTTGCTTCTCAGCAGGAAAGGACATTAGTTTTGTGCAGTTTGTGCAATTTATGGAGACCTTGCCATAAAAAAACCAGCAGTCCTTGTCTCACTTTCACCTGAAGATAAGGAGTCAGGCCAGAAAATTCCTCCTCAAAGTGTGGCATCAAGTTGAGCCATCAAGCCTGTGCAAATGAGAGCAAAGAATTTAGCAGCTACTCCTAACATGGCTATTTTTCAAAGCCCCTGTTCTTTAACCCCTTTGTTCTTTTATCTTTAAGCTAGACATGGACTGGACAAATTTCTTTCTTATTTATTTATTTATTTATTATTTTCATTCATATGCCATTATTTATTTATTATTTTCATTCATATGCCATTCTTCTCTCTGAAGAGTCCTAGTGTGGCATACAACATAAAAACAATACATATATAGAATACACAACAATAAATTACTTCATATAAATGAAAAAAAATTGCAATAATACATATCAACAACTTAGACACTTTCATCTTGTATACCTTCTCATATAAAGAAAGCTTTCTGCATGAATGGTGGAATAACAGTTGCTAGCAGCTTCAAATGGAGGATACATTCAACTATCAGAACTTTTTCAAGGATGAGAAGACATTTTCTAGATGCATTGGGTCCCTTTGTTGGGAGAAATGTGGCATACTAATAAAACTAATAAAACTAATAATAAAACTAACAACAACAACAAAACAACTATTATTATTATTATTATTATTATTATTATTTAAATATAATAATAATAATAATAATAATAATAATAATAATAATAATAATAATAATAATAATAATAATAATAATAATAATAATAATATGCCACTCCATGGTTCTTATTGTTAAAATGCTCAGTGCCCTTCAGCTGATTATTATTCTGAGGCCTTCTTCAGAGATTTAAATAAAACAGTCTGTAGAAATTTCTGGTAAGAACACAAGGGAGTACTGATTAGTACAACATACCGTCTTTGGGTGCTCCCAGTGTGGGGTCGTGGATAGACTGATGGAAAAAAACTGGAGAACAGGGTTTGAATGGGAACTCAGCGAAGGAAATTCACTGGGAGAGTGGATCTGGTAAAATCACTTCTTAAATATCTTTCTTACTTTGAAAGCCCTATTAGGTTGTTATGTATTTGGATTGCTATAAGTTGGTTCGGACTTGATGGGACAGAACACACACAAGTTGTATTGGAATCTCTTTTACCATACGTTTCTGCAAACTGTTTTGTTTGACTCTCTCCCACATGAAGGCTTCAGAATAGCAATCAGATGAAGTGTATTGGATGTGTGAATAATAAACATCTCTGGTTAGCTTCTTGAGAGTGGTTTCTTCTATGCATGAGTTTTATTCGGATGCACTACATTTTTCTGTTTTAGAGTGAGACACATGGCCATCAGGTTATACTTGGTCTGCAACAATTAGCTGCAAGCCCCATTTATCTTCCCAATGTATTAATACCTCAAACTATTTGAAAGGAGTTTAAAAAAAAACTATGAAGTAAAATAAAATGATTATTAATATATGTTATTGTCCTCTGCTTCTTAAATTCCTTTTATGAGATTAATAAACTCAATTAGCAGATGGAGCCACATTTAAGGCATGAGAAACCTTCCAGAATAATTTTTTTATTAACTCTAATTATGCCTACCGGTGAAGAAATAACTAAGTGACTCAAGTTTCCCTGCTGTTTAATTGTATCTAAGGAACCGTGACTCCTTTAACAAGTCCTTTCAGGAAAGGAGAAAGATAATTTGCCCCTTTTATTGGGTTACATAAGAAACAATGAAACCATTAAGTATCTTCCCAATATACTGTATAGTGCAAGTATACAGAGAAAATGTGATAGGAAGAGACAACACAAAAGATAGATTGAGAGGTTAATGGGATTGGGTCTGTTACCTTTGAATGATGCCTTGTCACCTGATTTTTCTTTGGTAATTTAGTTCCTTTCAAATAGAATTTGCAAAGTGATTTTAACAGTTGTAATGGAATCCAGGAGGAAGAGAATGTGATTTCAGTATTGATCGTAGGTTTATTTAAGGAGACAGTACTCAAGAAAGAAAAAGAGCCTGAATCTAATGTAGATATTGCATTCCTTATAATGCATTGTTCCAACTCTGCTGTCACTAGAGTTTAGATTTCTTGTAATCTTCAACTACACATGAGTCCTTCAATCAATTAACCACTTTTCAATAGTTAATGCTTGTTACAAGCTATCAACATACTATGTTGTTTTTTTCAGCAGCACAGTTCTAGATGAGTCAATGCCTTTATCAGATGAGTAAAACTTGTAAAAGTTTACAGAAAAGGTCATCTTTTGAGCCATAACAAGATGCTTTTTTATTAGACCACACTGTAGTGAGAAATCCATTTCTTCTGGTCACCAGGCATGACTATCAACTTGACTGCAGATGTAACTGTTTGGCCTGTACGATAGATACATTTATCTGCCTACTCTGCTGTTGTAGAGATGGACACTAGGTCCAAGAGTTGGTTTTGTTTGTTTGTTTGTTTGCTGAAAGCCTTCCATGCTGGCTTGAGGTCTTGAACAGGGCAACTGGCAGATGTGCAGGGGTCCAGGCCAAGTCTTTGTCTTCAGTAAGGTGAAGTACATGGGGTAGTAGTGATGCTGCACTTGTTTTCAGAGCTCTCAAGACATTAAAAATATTATTCTCATTTTACAAATGAAAAAAATATGATTGTACTAATATGCTCCATGATAATAGGGAGAAAGAGCTGCATTTTCCTTTATTATCTACCATGGCTTAATACTATGAGATTTTCAAATCTATAGAGGGATTTTATAGAGGGTCTTTTGAGCAAGCCATTTTTCTAGCTCTGTTGCTATACTGTATGTATTGTCTCTATACAGATATTCAAAATTCAAAATTCAAATGTATTAGATATGTGAGGAAGGTGAGCATGCTAAGCTCTATTCCTTGCATGTTACTTCCTGTTGCCTGCTAAGTAGGAAGTGTGGTTTTCTGAAAGGTTGAACCTCTGTCCATTGAAGATATCCAAACAATTATGAATGTAGATTTTAAAGTGTTCTGGTTTGTGTGGAGAGCTTACGCCATATACAAGAAGGGCACGTAAAGAGCAATGGACCACATGAAGAGTGAACCAGATTCATGTGCCCCCGTTTATGTGTTTAGTATACACAAATTGTGAATGTACAGGGTACCAGCAGCTTATAATAATAAAAATTATAGCAATTATTATCTGCAGAAGAGAAAACATGTCAGTAGACAATTCAAGTGAAGAAGTTGTCCTAAAACCTCTAATTGGCTTCCTCAGGAAATTGTCATTCAGAAACCTGTGGTCAATCTTGTGTGCAATTAGAAGGCACAGTTTCGCTTTGTTTATGTGCTACTTATATACTGTCCTATAGTGCTTAAAGCACTCTTTAGAGTGCTCACACACTTCCACATGCACATCATACAGTCTCGCAGGTAGGTAGATAATATGGGCAGAGCAAGCAAGACGTGGGACTTACACGGTGCTGGGAGTTGGCAGTCAGTAGTGCCACAATAGATTAATGTAATAGCCATGTTAGATCAGACCACATGTCTGCCTAATCCAACATTCTGTTCCCACAATGGCAGTCCAAATGCCTATGGGAAGTATTCAAGCAGGATTTGATACACAACTACCAGGGATACTGGCATATTTTTTTTGGTCTGAGCCCTTACTCCAAGTCCAAGTCTTTGGTACCAAGATCCGAGTCCCAAGCCCCAAGTCTGAGTCCCTATTAAAAACAAGTTTTCCCCCCCATGGTTCTGAGTCATGAGTTGAGTCCATATCATTAAGAAAAAGCAAGTCAAATCTGGGTCAAAGTGTGACTCAAGTCCCCATTCCTGACAACTACCCTTCTTATTGTTCCACAGCAGATGATATACTAGTCATAGATACTTCTCCCCTCCTTGATTTAAGACCTATCCAGACGAAGGGTATACACAGAAGGGGAAAAAAGCTAATTACATCCATTTTGTCATCCCTTTCTTAACATTAAGTAAGTACTTTCAATGCAAGACATGTTTGGGCCTGCATGGAGAACTTTCATGGCCTGACAACTGGGCTGGTCCCACGGTCTATGTCTTGGCTGTCTGAGGCACAAATACATGATCACAGAATCAGAGGCAAGGCAGAGTTGAAGTAAATAACATCCTGCAGGAAAGGTAAGGAAAACAGGTGTAGCAGGTCCCATAGCAAATCCAAGAAAAACTCTGAGCCAAGCCAGTCCAGTGAAATCAGAAAAACAAAAACAGGAAGAATCTGAGAAGCACAATCAAACAGTCCAAAAGCCATGCATAGCCAAAACCTCACCAATAATTTTCAGCTCCACTGGGCCAGGTTCTGCCCCTCGAACATGTGACTCTGCCTCTGCATGGAGTTCTGTCACAAACCAAAGGAGCAGAAAACTATTGTTGTGGGTGTACGGGGGAGGAAGAATGCTGCATGGAGGGGAGGTGGAGTCATGTGCGCGCAGACATGCACCTCAGAGGGAAGCTTGAGCAAGAGTCACAGTATACAGCAGATACAGTCCAGTCTGAAGAGCCAGAATAGCCATTGTCTTTAGGAAACTCACAGACCTCTTCTGAGGTTTACAGAGCTGAGCTCTTGAAGCCCAGTCGGATCTCAATTTCAGGCAACTGGCCACCTAGTAGAGGAACGCATGCAAAAGATTTGACCTACGGTTCATCCTGAGAGAAAAAGATTTCTCTCAAAGACAGGCCTATTCTTGAGGATGCCTTTTTCTCCTGAGGAGTCTTCTCCTGCAGCCGACCCGGATGGCTTCTAGATGGGCTCATGCCTTTATCCGGTGGTGTTCTTATCTCCCTCTTTGTGCATTTAGTACACTCAGATGCTCAATGAATAGGGCTTTTCTCTTATCTCCATTGTAAGCTATTTTCATTCATAGGCATGATTGTATTACATCTTGCAGCTCAGCTACAGTCCTGTTCCGTTTCTCTGGAAGTGACTTAAAGAAATTTGTGGGGAAGGGAAGTAAGAAATTCTGCCCCCTCCATTTCTGCTTTTGTCACTATCTATGAAGTGCAACTTCCTCAGTCAATGTGTCTCCAAAATCTGACCCTTTGCACAAAATGTTGAATGCTTATTTTTCCCAACATTCAGAAAAACAAAGCCATTAAAAATAATTGAAATAATACATCAGTAAGACCCTAAGAATAATGTAAAATACTAGGTTAAAGAGGAAAAACCTGACACCTTTTCTGAAAGCCAAGAGAATGGGGCCAATCATAATTCTGGAGTCAGAGCACTCCACAGTCTGAAAGCAAGATGAGAGAAAGCCCTTTTCTGCATGCTTCACAAGCTGGCTTCTACAGACAACAGCATCCTCAGGAGGGCCTCTCCTGCAGATCTTAATAACCGAGCAGGTTCATAACAAGACAGGTGACCCTTTAGATAGCCAGGCCCTAAGCCATTTAGGGATTGAAAGGTTAAAAACAACAACATGATTTAAGCCCAAAAAACAATTGGCAACCAGCGCAAGCCTTTCAATATTGATGCAACATGATCTCGGTATTGTGCACTGCATAGATATGAACAGACAGACTACCTTCCTAAAAGAGAGGAAAGGTCTGTTCCATTTAGCCCAGTGTTCTGTTTGCAACACCAGCTAGCCAAATGTCTTCAGAAGCTCAAAAGCAAGCCATGATTATGAAACTGGTAGCCACCCCCAGCCCTACCCCCACCGGTGATTTGCATATGGTCCTTTTAAATGTTGTATTTGATAGTCACAGGTGAGTGTGAAATTTCTAAAACAACTGCCAGTTGAAACAGAAAAAAAGCTCTCTGTATTCAAAATCTTAAAAGAGCGAGAAGGGTCTTTTCTTCTTTTCCTGGCAAATGTCTTTCGTTTCTACCAAGACAAATGTAGAGAAGCGAAAGCAACTTAGTTGAAGGCTTAGTCCCAGAAGGAACTATTTTCAATTCCAGGAGCAGGTCAGTCTCTGAAACCAAAGGGAGCGGAGACTCAGCAGGTAGATGGCAATTGAAGCTCCCATTTCAAATGGTACAAAAATGCTGCAGCTAAGCTCTCTGTTTAGATTGGCAGAGCACATCAAACATCCCCGACTTTCCTCATAAACTCTTTCAGAGCTTCATAGATGAGTTGTTGGGGCCTTCTCAGACAAGCCTTAGAATTGATATTTTGTTTCCAGGCTGAAAATCTTTAAGGCAAGACTGGTGGTTGTAGGGAGGGCATTCTTTTAGCAATTTGACATTGCTTTGAAGGTGTTTGGAAATCACAGTAAAATATGCAGAATGTCTCATCCAAATATAACTTTGAACAATAGTATTGAAGGCATTGTTGAGGTAGGCAGGCTGGCAGGCATAGGAAAGCACATCCATCCAAGACTTGAAAATGTCACTTTTTTGGATTATGGTTCTCAGAACCTCTGGCCAAAATTGTGTGCATCTAGATTTGTAGGAATTGCAGGCCTAAAAGGTAATATTGTCAAGATTTTTGCCTAATAGGCAAACATTCATGAGATACCTGAGTACCATGGATGCCCATTCTCTCTGAGTTTCTTTTGGAAAAGGGTAGAAATGAAAATCAACCTTTAGAAGTCTGTGCTAACTCTTTAGTAATTAGTAGTGCCAAGTTCCCACCTGACTTACTATGCCTGAGCTGTGAAAGTGCATACAGAGACATCTACAAGTTTTACATTTTATTTATTTATTTATTTATTTTTAGATTTCTACCCCGCCCCCCTAGACAACGTCTACTCGGGGCGGCTTAACCAACATTATACCTGCTTAACCAAGGAAGAAGATTAATCAAATACAGAAAGCAGTAATAAAGAAGTGTGTGCAGGGGGGACTAGGAACAATATAAGCAGAATTGTGTGACACATCAATCAATCTGCTCTAATAGTCCAGCCTCCTAATCTATTGAGATCAGATTCATAGCCGACAGAATTTCAAACACAACCTTTTGCCTTTTTTCCTGTGCTGATTAAATGAGGGTTTTTTGTTTTCATTTGCGTTATGTATCATATATGTATAAAGATACACACACACACACACACACACATGCATGGCTCCTCGCCTCTGGAATAACCTTCCTCCGGAGATTCGCGAGGCCCCTACGCTGGGTACATTTAAAGTCCAACTAAAAACATGGATGTACATCCAGGCCTTCCCTCCTGTCAGCTCTTAACTCTTTTTCTTTTGCTATTTATTATTTATAATATTTTTTCACTGTTTTTACTATTGATTATGTTTGTGTTATATGTATGTTGGTAGCCGCCCAGAGTGGTAGAATATACCAGATGGGCGGGATATAAATCAAATAAATAAATAAATAAAATAAATGCATACACATTTGCATGCAAACACACACTCACACACAAACACACACAAGGAAAGTAACCATCACTTATTCTAATAATGACCTGAATGCCATATTTGATCTTAGTCTTCCAGATTCCCACATGGTTTCTGGATTAGACCTTGAAGAAACGGAATGCAGATGGCTTGTCAAGGAATTTTAGAAAATATTTTGTATGAAGGAATGAAAAAGTGGTGCAGCAGTAAAATGATGTGATTCTGCCATATCAAAATGGTGTAAGCAAACCATTTCAATAATAACACTAAAAAGAGATGGGCAAATTAAAGCTCACCACACCCAAAAATGCTTAAGACTGACATGAAAAACCTACAAAATGAAGGGGCCTTCCATATTCTTATTTAGTATATATTGTGCATATATGAAATCCTATAAACTGCATTCCAGAACTGGAATATTTGAACAATATTTAACCCAAGCAGAACTAATTAGAGTCCAGGAATATTCATGAAATGGAACTGCTGTGTTCAATTTTGTCTATATTAGGTTTGCGCAGTTGTGATGGCATTCCATCCATAATATAATCCCTGAATGGCTGGCATGTGAATAATTTAGAGTAGACAAAGGGAAAAAGAAATTGCTTATTTCAACAAACAGTATTTAAAGAACTATATGACTCAACTGAATAATTATAGTTGATTCTCAACCTGTCTTAGAGAGAGGAGTTTCTGGAATGTTTCTAATTTTAATGATGTTGGCCATTGGTCATCTCTGCTGTTTAGCTGAAAGAACAGAGATGAACAACTTGATTTGGGAATGCTTGAATGCCCTTCCTCTTGCTTCTTGTATGAGTAAGGAACTTGCCTGCTCTGAGGATAAGGTCACAATCAAACAGTTTCAGTCATGCTCTGCTTTCCTTGCATAGCATTACAATCAACTGAGCTAGGGGAGAGATATTGAGATTCCCCCATTTCCTCCCCCCAGCATAAAGAGATTTCCAGTATGGTGTAGTGGACAGCGTGACAGACTAGGATTCTGGAGAACATGATTTGAATTACCACTTGGCCATGGAAAACCACTGGAGGGGGGGTGGAACTGGTAAAACCATTCCTTTAATATCTTATGTGTGTCTGTACCAACAAGTTGGAACAAAACTTCTAGAGACCCTAATAGAGTTTTCAAGGTAAGTGAGATATTTAAGGAGCTGTTTTGCCAGTAAATATTTTACTTACCTTGAAAGCTCTATTAGGGCCACTATAGGTTGATTGCGACTTGACAGCACTGCACATGCACACCCCAACATAAACATTTGGACATGTAACAGTATGCATATCTTCTTCAGTGTATGTCCTATTGCGTCCAATGCGACTTATTCTGAGTTAAATACATATATGATTGTGGCTTTAGTATTCTTCAAGTACATTTGTAACCCAGTGGAAATTTGTTCCTAGCCTTTACTGCTTGGGAGAGTCATGCAGGGAATAGCATTCTGGCTGTGCAGAACAAGGAGTTGTGCTGGTGTGCAAACAAACATTATGGCCCAAATCCAAGAGCTAGTTCCAGCAAAAGTAGACCTGTTGAATCAAATGCTAAATGGTGACTCTATAACACTTATGCAAATCCCATTAATTCAAATAGCCTACTCATAGATCCATGCCTATGTCCACACATTAATAGATGGGAGAAGTCAGATGCTTCATGAGCTGGACTTGAATCAACCGATTCTTCTTTTAATGAGCACTGAAATGACAACCTTTCCCCTTTCTCATCCCTTGCTCACATCCAGCAGGGGAACACAGGAAGGATAACTAGTAGCTGGATAATGGGGATATTGCTAGGGAATCTTTCATGTGATTGTAGATCTTCTAAAGCAATGGTTTCCAATCTTGGGTAACCCAAGTATTTTTGGACTGGAATTCCAAGAAGCCTTAACCATCATCTGTGCTGGCCAGGGTTTCTGGAAGTTGGGAACCACTGTTCTAGAGTGACACCTTAAAGCTCTGTACCTCTGGACAAATGAAGGGTCCAATTTTACTCTTCATCTGTCACACACCTAAACTTACTGGACTTCGGAGAGAGCAGTGACTCAGTAAGGACCTATGGAGATTTGCAAGTGTGGCTTGTGGACATGAGGCCAACAAATATTCAGGATTAAGGCCAGAGCTGGGCAGGTATGTCTAGAGAAGGAGCTAAAAGCGGGTATCCTTGAACTGGCATCCACCTAAGCTATATTCCAGATAACTCAAGAGATTGCTGCATATTTCTGTTTGTAAATATGTCCCTAGTTAATCTAACACCCTAGTCTCTCCTTTTTAAGAGCAGTTACAATTGCTGATTTCTTTCCCCAAGTTGAAATGCAAAATATTTGGCACCATCCTGTTAAGAATGAAGACAGAAAGTTGCATTATTAAATTTACTTTCCACAGATATGCTAGCTTCCTACAGACAGGTTGTCCTCAAAGTGGGGGAACTGCATCTAGTCATGTATTTTCCTTACTTACATTCTAAATGGTACTGAATGTGTAGATCAGCTCATGGGGGAGGAAGATTTGGGTGGCATGAACAATTAATAAATGATGGGGTGGATAAAAATAGAAGATAAATCAGAATTGGAAGAATTTGTAAGCAGTCCATGTTTATCCTTTTCCCAAATGTTTATCTTCTGAGCCTGGTAGTCCAAGGTGCTCATCTATTAATAACAGTAAATTTGACAGTGTTTCAAATCAAAACAGAATGTGTGTTTTTTTAAAGGACTATGGCTATTGGCTGCCTTCCACGTTCCACTCCCAGTTTTAAAAACATCCCAAGATTCTGTTCTTCATACAGTCCTGAAAGGGGTGTGTGTGTTTGTCTGTGTGTGTCATTTCAAAGTAGTTTTTAGTGTCTGACAGTAAAAATTGTACTCACCATTACATTACTTCTGTTACATTGATTATGTTGCTGCTTACTATGGCTTTGAACAGTCTTTTAAAGTTAACTCACATAATATTTTCTTATGAGGAATTATGTGACATCTGCTTTAAAGAAAACAGACTTAAAAGCACTTCATGGTCAGATTTTCATATACATATTCATCAATCAATGCAGCATTAGTAGATAGTTATTCAATGGCAAGGACATAAAGAGTATTGTCTAATTAGTTGATTCTGCACAGTCTGTTGCATACATTTGTTTAATGGTGAAATGTGAAACAAGCCAGATGATGGCTAGAGTACAGATAACACAGGTCTCAAAATGAGTATGACTGGTAACCACTGAGGACTTTTTCATCTGCCTACTATGCTGCAGTGAAGAGAGCAAAGAAGTTTTACGTTGCTAATGGTATTTCATCATCCACCTGCTGCCCAGCAGAATTGTTAGGTAAAGGTAAAGGTTCCCCTTGACATTTAGTCCAGTCGTGTCCGACTCTAGGGGACGGTGCTCATCCCCGTTTCCAAGCCGTAGGGCCAGCGTCTGTCCGAAGACAGTTTCATTGGTCACGTGGCCAGCGCGACTAGACACGGAACGCCATTACCTTCCCACCGAGGTGGTACCTATTTATCTACTCGCATTTGCATGCTTTCGAACTGCTAGGTTGGCAGGAGCTGGGACAAGCGACGGGAGCTCACTCCGTTGCGTGGATTCGATCTTACGACTGCTGGTCTTCCAACCCTGCAGCACAGAGGCTTCTGCGGTTTAACCCACAGTGCCACCATGTCCCTCTCAGCAGAATTGTTAGGAATGGTTAAAAGCTTGCTGGGATCAGACTCAAAAAGGCTAGCAGTGAAACCCTCAGTCACCTGCTGTGAGACGTTTGCTAGGCATTCTGAGGAGAAAGTTTGTTGGAACTTAATGCCACAGATTTTACTGTGTCTATGGAGGTGTCCAGTGCACTGTCTAGTTGGGGGTTTTGAGATCAGTTTCAATTGTTGCGGCCTGATGATGTGGACAGGATGCTTGAATTAGTCCATTCCACCATATGTATACTTGACCCTTGAACATCATGGTTAATAACAATCTAACAGGAATGGATTGACTGGGTTGGGCCTAGGAGGTAGTAAATGCCACATTATGGCAGGGAATGCCTTGAAAGAGGTGGTGGTGTTCCTTCTCCTGAAGAGGACCACTTTGAACTCACAAGAATGTGACAATTGCTTCTTCATTGTAACATCCCCCTTTGGGGCATATCTGACGGCTTAGCAGCTTCAGACATTCTTGGAGGAAACTTACCTGGACCCATTTCAGTCTGATTTCAGGTCAGCATATGGTATTGAAACAGTTTCAGTTGCCCCTACTGATGACACACTCAGAACTAATGACAGGGAGAGTGCATCCCTGGGTTGATTCACTTGGTGGCTTTCACTACCATTAATCATGGTATCTTCTTGGGCAAGCTCCCTGGAATAGGAGTGGGAGGCACTGTACTACTGTGGTACCATTCCTATCTTCAGAACTGTTTCCAAAGAGTGTCACTGAGGGAGTTCTTCTCAGCCTCATGGTGATTAAGCTGTGGGGTGGTGCAGGGTTCCATTCTATCTCCCATGGGGATTGGGTATCATCAATATGCTGATGGCACTTTGCTTTACTTTATCATTGGAATCGGCTGAGGCTGTGCAGGTGCTGGATCAGCATCTGGAGGATGTAGTGGGCTGAATGAGGGCCAATAAATTGAAGCTGAATCCTAAGAAGATGGAAGCTCTGTGATATGGTGGTTCCCAGGTCCAGGAGTTGGGAAAGAGACTGATTTTGGATGGAGTCACACTCCCCCTCAAGGAGCAGATGCAGAGTCTGGTAGTACACCCAGATTCATCTTTGCCATTGAAGGTTTATGTGAGCTCAGTGGCTCAGGGTGCCTGGGGCCAGCTTTGATTGTCCACCAACTATGACCATAACCTGGCCTCAATAGCCCATGGTAACCTCCCAGTTAAACACTTGCAATGCACTCTATGTGGGACTACCCTTGATGATGACATGGATGCTGCCGCAAGTGCAGTCTGCAGTAACAAGATTGTTAGGAGGAACATCCTTCAAAACTCACATAACACTGGCTATTTAAAAAAATTTAACATAAACAAAGAAAATCATATAAACATTAAATAAACAATTAACAAAATCTACTAAATATAGTCCTCCCCCCACTGGAACCAATAAGGAGTTCCAACCATTTACCTCAATGGAGCCCAGTTCCCCTTACAAAATTATAATGACTCTTGTAAGGGGGGTTGACCGTTCTTTTTTATTAATACAAAATTAATGCATTCTCTTCATGTATCTGTAAATTCATCTTTATTTAGCTCCCCAACTTAACTTTAATATGTTAGCTTATCATTAATAGCTATACCCCAAACTTCCCTATACCAACCATTTAATTGGAAATTATACCTTATTTTCCAGTTTCTATCTCTAATCAATGTTGCCACTGTTAACAAGTTGGAAATCAAAATCTTCAGTTATCCAATTACATTCCTCCTTTTCATATATGGATAAAAGCACTACTTCAGGACATACAGTTAAGCTTAATTTACTTATTTATTTAATTATTTAATTTGAAGGAGTGCCTCTCCCTATATATACTTGCTTGATCATTAAGATCTGCTATGGAGGTGCTTCTCTGTGTCCATTTATTGAGAACAACATATTATGTGGTGACACAGGGGAGGGATTTTTTTGCCATAGCACCCCAACTGTGGGGAACCCTCCTCTTATTTATTGAGACTGTTCAGCGTGAGGGCCTACACAGTTTAATGGAATTGTTTTAATCTTTTAATATTTTTATGTTTTCATTTTGAGTTTTAAATTGCTTGAATTTCATTATATATTTTAAAATTGTTTTATTTAGTTCTGTAACCCACCCTGAGAGCCTGTGAAATAGGGCAGGCTATGAAATTTTTTAATAAATAAATGACTAATTTTACAGTTCATCAAGCTCTCAGAACAGTAAGGTCTTCAACAACTAGCATACTTTGTTTCTTTCAGTAATCAGAAACAAAATGTGTATTTTCAGGCTAAAGGGGAAAAAAGTATCATAAAAGTTATACAAGAACTTTGGAAGAAGTATCTTAAAATAGTTTAATAAAAGATTTTAAGATTGATGATCTTAAGAATTTAATATTTCTGCATTATGACAATTAACACATTAACCATCAATCAGATTACTGTGGTGTATCCAATATGATTTTTCTTTAAAAAACAAAAAACAAAAATAATACATAAAATAAGCTAAAATCAGTGGATATGTAAAAGCAGCATTAAAATATCCAAGACAGAATAAAGTAAATCATAAGCTATTTATAACCTGGGTTTATGTGGACAAAAATTATAATGTATGGGGGAAGAGACACATCATCTCATGCTGTTTTTGGTGAATGATGATGTGGTAAAGCAGGATGAATTTAACGGAGAAACTATGCAGATCATCTCAGCTTCTGTTTGTTGTGTTTTTTCTCCAAATAACATTAATTTTTAATCACTATCCATGGGAGAAAGAAGCTAGTGTTTTTTTTTCAGTTGTGAGTCAGTCCTTCAATTGTAATTGATGGCTACCCATTCTTTGTCAGTGTTTTGTTCTTATCCTCATTTTGCACTGTCAAATGTTCCCTTTATTAAGATTAGAACATTTGTGTCATTTTTGCCAAAGAAAATATTGTTTTTCTTATCCCTTATTATAGATGAATTAAAAGCAAACACTTCACAAGGCTTCGTTTTCTTTTGGGAAGCTCCTCCTTTTCTTCTGCTATTGTGATGTCTTTCTTTCTATGGAGTAATTTGTCATTTCCTGCTTTGATCCGGTTCAGTGGTAGAACTGTTGTTCATTAATGGCATACTAAACAAATTTCACTCTTTCAACTGCCTTTTATGTTGGATTGATGTTGGCTTCTTCTTCAAGCTGATTCTTTTAAATTGTTTGCCTTTTTTAAAAAAACACTATATTTCCTGTTGCTCAGGTTTTTCTTCTTCAAGTATTTGTATGTTTTTATACTAACTTTACATATTTCCATGTTTTATGCTTTTGTTTAGAGTGGTTTCTTGGGGGGGGGGAATCCACCTTCAGGATCATAATTATTTTTCATTAAGCCAAGGAAGCAAACAATGTAAGTCCTGACCTAAAGGCTTAGTTGGGAATAACTGATGCACAGTAAAGGTTCATTCCTTCTCCTGCATCAGGAAATGATAATCTGAGAGTGCCTCTAAACAACACAGTAACACCTACTTTGCTCTAGCTCCATCCCATGGAATTCTTGATTTCTTAATTTGAGGAGGCATTCAGAATTCTCTACTAGAAAATTCTACTCCTATAGTTTACATAATAACACTAAAACTCTCTAGCAGAGAAATGTAGCATGCTCTGCAAATTATACAGCCTATTAATCTGTGGATTCCCAGTGTGGTGTAGTGGATAGAGTGACAGACTAGGGCTGCGGTCAGACTAGAGAAATGCCCCCTTCTTTCTCACATCTTCTGGTCCCTGTGTAGTTGCACATTGTGGTCATGTGGCATATACCCTGTGATATATCTGTGAAGATTCTCAGTCATCCAGGTGAGGTTATCTGGAAGTTGAGTCATGGCAACTGGATTTCTTTCTTATTAGGTTGAAACATTTCACTACTCATCCAAATAGCTTCTTCAGTCTGAGGAGAGTTGGTAGGAGATCCCTGATATATCCTCTCCATTGGTTTCACTTCCCCCTGGTCTGAATAGGCTCGTTAGATGGACAAAGGACTGGGGGGTGAGTGAAAATCCCACTTCTGCAATCCTTCTCCACCCATTGACATAGATCGTTAACAGTTGTTAACAGTGGTCTTTCTGGTGTGTGTGGTCCTGATCTTTCTGGGGATGGATGAAAGGGCAGCATGATAAATAGGAGACAAATTGTATCTAAGGCCTCCACCCCTGTTGAGTGAGGGATTTTCTATATGTACATGTATGGCCTCCTTGACCCCTCTCTCAAACCACCTATCTCCTCGGTCCAAAATGAGTACATTTTAGTCATCAAATGAGTGTCCTTTGTCCTTCAAATGAAGGAACACTGTTGATTGTGCTCCTGAGCTGTTGCCTCTCCTGTGCTGGGCTATTCTCCTGTTTAGTTGCTGTTTCATTTCTCTTATGCAGAGCTCCGAACACTCCTCTTTCCTGTGATAGTGGTTCATACTTTTTTAACCATTCCACCTTTTTAAGTGTAAATTAGATGTGGTACATTTATCCACATCCCTCAAGTGGGACATATCTCCTTCCTTTTTTTTAATTTTTCTTTTCCCCACTTCTCTGCATTTTTTAAAAAGCTGCTGTAAATACTTCTCTGTGTCAGCAAAATGACCTTGCTGGCCTCTTGTGGCTCCTCAGGGCACTGCCAAACCACCCAGGAGCAAAGCTGAAGTTTTTCTTTGTTTTTCCGCCAAGCTGCCGGCAGTTTTATTTGCTGCTGCTGCTCTTCTGGCTCCAGCTCCACCTCCTTCATGCTTCTTTGCTTCCTGTTCTGCCCCATTGTTGTTGTTTAGTGGTTAAGTCATGTCCGACTCTTCGTGACCCCATGGACTAGAGCACGCTAGGCCCTCCTGTCTTCCACTGCCTCCCGGAGTTTGGTCAAATTCATGTTGGTATCTTCGATGACACTGTCCATCCATCTCGTCCTCTGTTGTCCCCTTCTCCTCTTGCCTTCACACTTTCCCAACATCAGGGTCTTTTCCAGGGAGTCTTCTCTTGCCAAAGTATTAGAGCCTCAGCTTCAGGATCTGTCCATCCAGTGAGCACTCAGGGTTGATTTCCTTCAGAATTGATAGGTTTGATCTCCTTGCAGTCCAGGGGACTCTCAAGAGTCTCCTCCAGCACCACAATTCAAAAGCATCAATTCTTCGGCGGTCAGCCTTCTTTATGGTCCAGCTCTCACTTCCATACATCGCTACTGGAAAAACCATAGCTTTGACTATGCGGACCTTTGTTGGCAAGGTGATGTCTCGGCTTTTTAAGCTGCTGTCTAGGTTTGTCATCGCTTTCCTCCCAAGAAGCAGGTGTCTTTTCATTTCGTGGCTGTGTCACCATCTGCAGTGATCATGGAGCCCAAGAAGGTAAAATCTGTCACTGCCTCCATATCTTCCCCTTCTATTTGTCAGGAGGTGATGGGGCCAGTGGCCATGATCTTAGTTTTTTTGATGTTGAGCTTCAGACCATTTTTGGTGCTCTCCTCTTTCACCCTCATTAAGAGGTTCTTTAATTCCTCCTCACTTTCTGCCATCAGAGTGGTATCATCTGCATATCTTAGGTTGTTGATATTTCTTCCGGCAATCTTAATTCTGTCTTGGGATACCTCCAGTCCAGCCTTTCACATGATGTCTTCTGCATATAAGTTAAATAAGCAGGGAGACAATATACAGCCTTGTCATACTCCTTTCCCAATTTTGAACCAATCAGTTGTTCCATATCCAGTTCTAACTGTTGCTTCCTGTCCCACATATAGATTTCTCAGGAGGTAGATAAGGTGGTCAGGCACTCCCATTTCTTTAAGAACTTGCCAGAGTTTGCTGTGGTCCACAGTCAAAGGCTTTTGCATAGTAAATGAAGCAATGAAGTAGATGTTTTTCTGGAACTCTCTGGCTTTCTCCATAATCCAGCGCATGTTAGCAATTTGGTCTCTAGTTCCTCTGCCCCTTCGAAATCCAGCTTTTATTTCTGGGAGTTCTCGGTCCACATACTGCTGAAGCCTACCTTGTAGGATTTTGAGCATAACCTTGCTAGTGTGTGAAATGAGTGCAATTGTACGGTAGTTGGAGCATTCTTTGGCACTGCCCTTCTTTGGGATTGGGATGTAGACTGATCTTTTCCAATCCTCTGGCCACTGCTGAGTTTTCCAAACTTGCTGGCATATTGAGTGTAGCACCTTAACAGCGTCATCTTTTAAGATTTTAAATAGTTCAACTGGAATGCCATCACCTCCACTGGCCTTGTTGTTAGCCATGTTTTCTAAGGCCCACTTGACTTCGCTCTCCAGGATGTCTGGCTCAAGGTCAGCAACCACACTATCTGGGTTGTCCGGGACATCCAGATCTTTCTGGTATAATTCCTCTGTGTATTCTTGCCACCTCTTCTTGATGTCTTCTGCTTCTGTGAGGTCCCTACCATTTTTGTCCTTTATCATGTCCATCTTTGCACAAAAGGTTCCTTTAATATCTCCAATTTTCTTCAACAGATCTCTGGTTTTTCCCTTTCTATTCTTTTCCTCTATTTCTTTGCACTGTTCATTTAAGAAGGCCCTCTTGTCTCTCCTTGCTATTCTTTGGAAGTCCGCATTCCATTTTCTGTAACTTTCCCTATCTCCCTTGCATTTTGTTTCCCTTCTCTTCTCTGCTATTTGTAAGGCCTCGTGGGACAGCCACTTTGCTTTCTTGCATTTCCTTTTCTTTGGGATGGTTTTTGTTGCTGCCTCCTGTACAATGTTACAGGCCTCCATCCATAGTTCTTCAGGCACTCTGTCCACCAAATCTAGTTCCTTAAATCTGTTCTTCACTTCCACTGTGTATTCATAAGGGATTTGGTTTAGATTATACCTGACTAGCCCAGTGGTTTTTCCTACTTTCTTCAGTTTAAGCTTGAATTTTGCTATAAGAAGCTTATGATCAGAGCCACAATCAGCTCCAGGTCTTGTTTTTGCTGACTGTATAGAGCTTCTCCATCTTTGGCTGCAAAGAATATAATCACTCTGATTTCGGTATTTCTGGTGATGTCCATGTGTAGAGTCACCTCTTGTGTTGTTGGAAAAGAGTGTTTGTGATGACCAGTTTGTTCTCTTGACAAAACTCTATTAGCCTTTGCCCTGCTTCGTTTTGAACTCCAAGGCCAAACTTGCCTGTTGTTCCTTTTATCTCTTGACTCACTACTTTAGCATTCCAATCCCCTAGAATGAGAAGAACATCTTCCTTTGGTGTCAGTTCTAGAAGGTGTTGTAAGTCTTCATAGAATTGGTCAGTTTCAGCCTCTTCAGCATCGGTGGTTGGTGCATAAACTTGGATTACTGTGATGTTGAAAGGTCTGCCTTGGATTCGTATTGAAATCATTCTATCATTTTTGAGATTTTATCCCAGTACAGCTTTTCCCACTCTTTTGTTGACTATAAGGGCTACTCCATTTCTTCTACGGGATTCTTGCCCACAATAGTAGATATGGTAATCGTCTGAATTGAATTCGCCCATTCCCATCCATTTTAGTTCACTGACGCCCAGGATGTCAATGTATATTCTTGCCATCTCCTGTTTGACCACATCCAGCTTACCAAGGTTCATAGATCTTACATTCCAGGTTCCTATGCAGTATTTTTCGTTGCAGCATCAGACTTTCCTTTCACTTCCAGGCACGTCCACAGCTGAGCGTCCTTTTGGCTTTGGCCCAACCACTTCATTAGCTCTGGAGCTACTTGTAGTTGTCCTCCGCTCTTCCTCAGTAGCATGTTGGACGCTTTCCAACCTGAGGGGCTCATATTGCAGCGTCATATGTGTTAGCCTTTTGTTTCTGTCCATGAAGTTTTCTTGGCAAAGGTACTGGAGTGGCTTGCCAGTTCCTGCTCCAGGTGGATCGCGTTTAGTCAGAACTCTCCACTATGACCTGTTCGTCTTGGGTGTCCCTGCACGGCATAGCTCATAGCTTCTCTGAATTACTCAAGCCCCTTCGCCACAACAAGGCAGCAATCCATGAAGGGGTTTATACCCATTGCCCCATACCCATTGCCAATTCCCCTTTTCCACCACCGCTGCCACTCAGGGGAACCACAAATGGAAAAAGTTTTGGAACCACTCCAGTCGGGGGACTGATGCTCTACATGCTTCCTTTCAGTCATTCCTGGAAGACTTTGGGGAAGTGTCCTAGTATTATACCTGTCCCCTCTACTTCTTGGATAGCCTTCAACTTGCCCCATTGACCCCCTTCTCTCTTTCCCTTTACAATCCTCATGTATGTCAAGCCCTATTTGACAGAAGCATACCAACGCACCAATATTCCACTTTGAAAATTGTTTAGAAAAAAGAAGAAAAAGAAGTCAGATGGCAGCTATTGGGGGACATAGACCCACACACCAGATGTATAGGGTAATAAATTGATTTAGGAGTACACACTCCATGGAATGCAGGTAGCAATACATGGTGAAACGCTGAACAAAAATAGTAGTAGCCTCCTGGAGGGATGGATTTGCTGTGGAGATAAGCACGGAGGGGAAACAAAAGAACTGGTAATAGCTGTATATCATCTGAATCCCCCAAAAGAGTCAACATTCACAAAGAGTTACTTGGGAACATGTTGCAAGTCTGACCACAGCCGAGGACTCTGGAGAAAAGGATTCAAATCCCCACTTGGCCATGTAAACTCACTGGAGGGGTGGAAGTGGTAAAACCTCTCATTAAATATCTCATTTTGAAAGCCTTATTAGAGTAACTATAAGTCAGTTCTGAATTGATGCCACATAACAACACAATGAGTCTATAGAATGGAGATATGACAATTAAAATGGTATCAAACTAATATTCCTATGTAGTGCAATTACAACCAGAGAGAGAGGAACACAAACAGCTGCTTCCTACCAGGTCACACTGTGTCCATTTAGCTTAGTAGTGCCTGCTCTGACTTGCAGTGGTTCTAACGTGTGATAGGGTGATTTTAACTAGAGAGGCTAAGGATAGAACATAAGACATGCCTAATGTTTTCTTCTCTAATCATCACATCTAGGCCTTCTGTAATCAGCTATAGAGCAGGAAGGAGGAAATATTGTGGCATCTGGATTTAAGCATCTCCTGCATCATTTGTTAAGTAGTTGACACCTTTAGCTTTTAAAAGTTCAATGGTGTAAATTGCAGCAATGAATTGAGTCACCACTCACCTTCCTTATTAAACACCAGTGGTGCCACTTGGCATTTGATGCAGAATACAAACAGCAAATCAGCACTATTATTTACACTATTACACCCATGGCAGCATAAGTAGGATTCTGACTGTTGAATACCGTACAAAGTATATGAGGCAAGATGGAGACAGATTAATCAGGGATGTTTACTCATAATGATGTGTGTGTATGTGTGTCTGCATGTGTGTGTGCAAGGCAAAGATTCCTTCTAACAGATTCCATCACTTTTTTTAACCAGTATCTGAGAAACATAATCTAGTTGCTACTGAATTTTTCACACCCTAACACTTTGAGCTTTTCTATACTCCCATCTCCTCTGCCAGGGCCATTCTTTAGGACTTGGATAGTCAGCAAAATCTATTAAAATTAGAATTACAAACAGAAACTTGGTTTTGCTTACATTTTCGGGGGGGACTGCTTGTTTTGTACATTGCCCACACATGCTAGTATAAACAGGCATAAAACTGCTGAAGTTACATCAGCACAAAGGAAGCTTTTGAAGAAATAAACACCCCATGGCAAATTCAAACAACAATTCCCTCTTGAAGTGTAATTATTTTAGTAGAGCGCCCAGCAATTGCCCCAAGTGGTTCAGTTATGACACAAGAGAATACCAAAAGTAAGGTTAGCTTGTAGGTCTTATACTATCACTTCATTATTTCATTTATTTATTTCCATGTAAATTGTTTATTATCTTTCTGTCAGCCAGGGCTCGCAAAGCAACTGACCACCTATTTGGTCATCAGTCTCAGGTCATAACTTGGATTACCTCATATCCAGCTCTGGCAGAATTCTTCTCCCTTCTTACTGAACTATTAGCCACATGAAATAGAACCCAAATAAGTAAGAGAAACAAGGTTTCAAAGGAGACCTTAGATTTTTGGCTGTGGAAAAATATGCAAAAGAAATACCAGCACATCTCTCCACGTGGTTCTTTCCCGCTGCCACAAGTATTTTCAGCTTTAGCAATGATTCTTACTGATCTGAGCTAAAATAAAGACTTTATTAAAAATAAAGTAAGCTCCCAACCATGGGTCCCCAGATGTTCTTGGACTAAATCTTCAGCACTAGAATGTGCTGGCCAGAAGTTCTGGGAATTGTACTCCATTAACATCTGTGGATCCAAAGTTGAGAACCACTACTCTAGAGACTAGATGAACATAAATTGTAACTGCATCCTATAAAGAACTAAAAAGCAAACAAACAGTGAAAAAGCAAAAACTACCCCCCCCCCCCCCGGCTTCACACTTTAATGAAGGGATTTAAGTGTGTCAGGGAAGCTGAGGTCAGTGTCATCAGGAGGCTAGATGCAATTACCAGACACCTAGCAGGCAGAATGATCAAAGCTGAGACACCAAGGATGTATGCATCTTTGAATTAAGGATCACATTAGCAAAAGTGAATTGATCATTCCAGTAGTGATACAGGTGAAGAAATTCCAAAAGAGCAGCAAATGGGCAGCAGCAGTAGCAAAAGGTATATAAGGAGCCCTTTTATTATAGGAGCATAGAATAAGAGAAGTGTGAATCTAGGTAAGCTTGAACTCATAGAAAGAAAAGAAAAGTAAAACTTATGTATAAGTATCCAGGAGAAAAATTATCACACAATGCAATAGAATGTGCAGATAATCATAGGTGACCAGAATGCAAAAGCAGGAAATAAAATAGAAATGAATGTATTTGGAGAAATTGGTGTAAAGTAGATAAAGTGAAGTAATTAAAGTGAATAAGTGAAGTAAAATAAGGTAAAACCTGCGGAGCCTCCAGATAAACGCTGCGAACCGCACCCTGCCGGAACCGGAAAACCGGTGTAGGTGTTAGAAATGAAGCATGAGAATAGCTCATAGAATTCTGTGAAGCCAACCATTTGTTTATTGTAAATACACAATTGAGACACATAGGGGCAGATGGCCAAGAAATTAGCTATTTCAAGCTACAGAGGCTGAATTTATCAAAATCCTAATAAGAACATGCCAGCAAATACGAAAAAGAAAACAATGGACCCTATATTGGAAGCATTGAAAATATGTTCCAATCCTGAAGAAAGAAGACACCAAAGATTGCAATAACTATAAATCCATTGTATTAATTTATCATACAAGAAAAGAAATGCTCAAAATTTTACAATGTAGTCTTTAATTGTATATGGAATGAGAAATGACAGATGTTCGGGTGGGATTTAGAGCAGGAGGAGGCACTAGGCATTGCATTACAAATATACATTGGCTGCTGGAGCATGCCAAAGAATCTCAGAAGAAAATCAAGCTGTACTTTATAGATTGTTGTAAAGCTGTAGACGGTGGGGCTCATGAAAGTCTATAGACTCTTACATAACATTGAGCTGTCTGATGCATAACTTATATTTTGGACAAGAGGCTACTGTTAGGGCAGAAGATGGAAGAACAGAAAGATTTCCAATTGGTAAATCTATCAGACAAGAGTATATTTTATTTCCTTACCTGTTCAAACATATATGAAAAGCTGGATTGGGCTCAGAGGAAAGAGGAATGGAAATTGGTGCAAGAAGCGTCAAAATATGCAAATAGAATTATATTACTGGCAGAAAGCAGCAGCAACTTGAACTTACTCCTGATGGAGGTGAAAGAAGAAAGTGCAAAAGGCAAAGTGAACTTGAACACCAAGAAGACAAAAATGATGACTACAAGAGAATTACATACCTTTCATGTTGAGAATGAAGAAATCAAACTTGTTTCCTTCATTTTGTTTCAAGCATCAATTAGAAGGGAGACTGCCATTAAGAAATCAGAAGAAGACTGTGTTTTAGAAGGGCCAGTATGAAGGAAATAGAAAAGGTCCCAAAAGTGAGGATGTCTTACTGGAGTCCAAGACCAAGATCATCCGATCACTATTTACCAATATGAAATCTCCAATATGAAATCTGTATGGTGAAGACCACTGACAGAAAAAATTAATTAATTCCACAAATGGCATTTAAGGAAAGCTGTACCAACACCTTTGACTGTCAGAAAAATAAAAAAGTGGGTTCTGAAGCAAATCAAGCCTGGGCAAAATGACTGAGACTATTTCACTTCAAACTTATCATGAGAAGACAAGATTCAGTTGAGAAGACAATTATGCTGTGAGAAGTGAAAGGCAATAAGGAAAAGAAGACTTAACCTGAGGTGAATTGGTTCAATAAAAGAAGCCACAACTTGTAGTTTGCAGAAGCTGGGCAGAGATATTAATGAGAGGACCTTTTTGGATGTTCGTAATTCATGTTTGTCATAAGTCAGAGGTGACTTCATGGCACTCCACAACATAGAAAGTGGAATTAAAGCGAGGGAATTCAGGATAAAAGAGTGACTGAAATAGATCTCTCTCTTCATCGTCATTCTTCTTCCAACTATTTTTTCATTTCTCTTCAGAGTTTCAAGGTCATGGTAGTGACAGCCCTTCCAGAGTGGCAACTACCATTTGTACTCATGCTCCAGGAACTCACAGCATCATGGAAGCTTCCTTCAATTCTTATTCATGTGAACAGGGTCCATGCACTGAAAAGGACACTAGGATTGCAGCACTGCTCCTGATTTCATGTTCTACATCCTTTAGCCCAGCCACACTTTTTGTATTTGGCATGGGAATTTAAGCCAGGAAAATCGATGCCTGTATGCCTATATCCATAAGCTTCTACCTGTGGAAATCTATAGATGACAGTTTTGCCAGGTCACACCTTTTTATCTTTCAAAAGTGTATATCTGATGGAACCAACTGAATTTTGGACTTCTGTGACAATTTTGCAAAACAATTTTTCTATAACTTAGTATCTTGACTATACTGTACATCTGAGCCAAAATATTTTTGCTGAAAATCAGAATCATCTCAAATGTTTGCTGCGAAAACTAATGTATTTTTCATCGAACCACCTTGACACTAATTATATGTAGGAGAAAATCAGTATCAGCAATTGATATATCTTGCAAAGTTATAGCTGAACTGTACGAAATTAAGGTCTAAAACTTGTGCAAAGCACAAAGAAATATTTTAAATTCCGCTTAATAACAAGCAAACAATGCACATTTTGAGGCCTAAATCTGAAACATGCCCCCATTCTATTTATTTTTCTTAAACATTACAATACTAATTAAAGCTAGAAACTGAGAAATTTTGAGCATCGGATGGGGTTATAGACACATGGGGAAATGTTCTGCAAAAGTTTGCTATTAAGTGTCCTATTACTAGGACAGCAAGTACAGCATAATCCTGGAAAAAAATCCCAGAGGGCCTCATGAATTGCATTAGTGAAGATAAGAATACATTCTGTACTCTCATAATGACAATCACAGTGATAATAAGCATGCCCGCACTGTATATGTTTGCTTTGTTAAGACTGTGTCACATCCTTTGACAATAAAAACTCTGAGATTGATTTCTGAGAAACTCTTCTCCCACTGCACTAGCAAGTTTTGATAGCTACATTTCCCATCACAACCCATCTCTTGGTGAATAATACTGCCAAACTGAACTGGCTTTTATTTTTGTACCTTCCTGCAAGTTCTAATAAAGTAAATTGAGCACTATTCTCAGTTTATTGTATTGATAAACAGATTGTAACGTGTTTTATGATATGGTACTCCTAGTGTGAAAGACAGTAGATGAACATAAATTGCCACTGTAACCATCAAGTACTAAAACACACACACACACACACACCACCCTGTATTTTTCCTTCAGAGTTTCTACTGTGTTAGGCTGAAAGAAATAAAATAAAACAGACTTGTTTATTAAATATATTTAATGTAATTAAATGTTTGAACAACTTCTTCATGCTAGCAAATCACTTTCCTGTCTTATTTCAGCAGTCAGTAGATATGTATACCCACCATCTTTGCAGTCCTTCAAGGGTTAATTCCAGCTAGTGCATGCCAAACATAAAATAAATCAATGAGTATGTAAGCAAGCTTTATTTGGAAAAAAATGATATAGTTTTGTTGGGAGGATAACAGTAATACTATTTTTAAGAAGGTCTAAATAAGTAATCATGATAAATTAGACAAGCTCCCAACCTTGCACTTCTGTGTGAAGGTTCTCCAGCTTCCCACAACTGAAAAAGAAAAAAGAGAAGCTTGACTGGTGTTCGGTTAACTAGGTCTACAACTGGATTAATATGGAACTAAAAAGGAGATCTGCAATGGATACTAAGTTGTATGGGAACCCTGGTTACAGTGGGATTGTCTAGAAGCATGCAAACTTGCTTCTGCCATGTACCCATGCACTTCTGGAATTGAAGGTAGGAAAGGATTGATTGATTGATTGATTGATTGATTGATTGATTGTGTTTTAACTGCTTCAAAGAATCTACATGTCTTGACTCTCATTGGAATTTACACTTTTGTGAGGCTTGTATGGTGTTTATGAGAAAAAGGGTGCACAAACAAATGGGCAAAATCCTGTTTGTATGGGTGAAACTTTGTGGAGGAAAAAATTTGCCAGGCATTGTGCAGAAGCCATAGGGAACCAGGCAATCTGACTGCACAATCTGTCATGTGATTCCCATTGTGACCATTGCACAATGTGTCTGTAGAAGTGCTACATGGATAGCACTACCACCTTGGACATAATGGCAAGCATAGCTATAGTACAGGATTTCAGCTAGTGCTTATGTGTTAGAATACAGAAGGCTAAAGAGCACACCATTTTAGAAATGTACACAAATATGCTTTCATCAGTGGATGGAAAATGTTTACATAAATGTGCACAGTTCACAAATGTGTTAAACACTGTAGATATAATAGAACAAATTCTTTCTAAGTGCATTGTATAATTCATGTTCTGGTTTTCATTTACTGTTCTTATGCTTACTCAAAATTAATCCCCTGCATAATGACTATTTACAGCATTATTTACAGTGACTGAAAACTAATTCACTGTAATAACAATTTACAGCATATTTATTTATACATTTGGGGTTTGTTATGCAAAACTTTACTAGTGCTTTATTTTGCTAAGTGTTCTTTTTTATGATGACCATTGGAAGAAAAAAGAAAAAAGAAGTACTAATTAACTGATATAGTTTGAGAGCCCAAGTCCTATAATATTTTCTGTTTCCCAGATTTCAAAGTCTGAAGGCTATTGCTGTAGCTTTCTGGACACAAGGCTCTGGAGAACTAATGGAAATTACATGCAGAATAAGAACAGCAGTACAACTGTGAGGGCATGAACTGCTGATTCAGCAGTTTGTGCCAGTTCGTTTAGTGACCAAACAGGTGTTCAGTGCTTCCCAGCCCTGCCTCCACCAGCAGGTGCCCACTTAGAGGCAGCACGCTGGCTTCCCTACCCGCTCCTCCAGGCATTGCCTCTGAGTGGGCACCTGCTGGGAAGTGCCAAATAAACCAGCACAAACTGTTAAACTGGCAGTTTGTGCCCATCTCTAATCCTTACCAAAATGGCTGATACGAACTGGCCAACTTTGCTTAAAAATTAAACAAATTCATCTCTTCCTTGTAAGATTGTAAATTTATCAGCAAAGTGGTACAAGGAAAATGTTGTTGTTTAGTCGTTAAGTTGTGTCCGACTCTTCGTGACCCCATGGACCAGAGCACGCCAGGCCCTCCTGTCATCCACTGCCTCCCGGAGTTGGGTCAAATTCATGTTGGTAGCTTTGATGACACTGTCCAACCATCTCGTCCTCTGTCGTCCCCTTCCTTCACATTTTCCCAACATCAGGGTCTTTTCCAGGGAGTCTTCTCTTCTCATGAGATGGCCAAAGTATTGGAGCCTCAGCTTCAGGATCTGTCCTTCCAGTGAGCACTCAGGGTTGATTTCCTTCAGAATGGATACTGTACGTTTGTTCTCCTTGCAGTCCAGGGGACTCTCAAGAGTCTCCTCCAGCACCACAATTCAAAAGCATCAATTCTTTGGCGGTCAGCCTTCCTTATGGTCCAGCTCTCACTTCCACACATCGCTACTGGAAAAACCATAGCTTTGACTATGCAGACCTTTGTCGGCAAGGTGATGTCTCTGCTTTTTAAGCTGCTGTCTAGGTTTGTCATCGCTTTCCTCCCAAGAAGCAGGCGTCTTTTAATTTCGTGGCTGCTATCACCATCTGCAGTGATCATGGAGCCCAAGAAAGTAAAATCTGTCACTGCCTCCATATCTTCCCCTTCTATTTGCCATTAGGTGATGGGGCCAGTGGCCATGATCTTAGTTTTTTTGATGTTGAAGGAAAATACTAAACCTAATTAGAATTCTGCCCTTTATGTTTTGGATTAAAGAGAAGATCATAGAGACTAATTGGAGAAAAGAAATAGATCTGCTGTTGTACAAAAACTGGAACAGTCACACTCTAATCTGTATGGGTTTTAGCTTTTAACCAAGACACACTACTCATGTCTGTAAGTTCTTCCACTACAGAGGAGCCTCATAGCACAGTGGTTAGACTTAGTATTGCAGCCAAAACTCTGCTCACAGTCAACATTCAATACCAACAGATTCTAATAGCGGGCTCGAAATTGACTCAGCCTTCCACACTTCCAAGGTCAGTAAAATGAGTACCCAGCTCACTGAGGGGACAATGTGTAGCCAGTATCATTTTTAAAAAATGTAAACCACCCAAAGAATGCTTTAAGAACTAGGGGGCGGTATATAAGCAGCACACTTTTGCTTTACCGAGTTGTTTAGCAACATCTTTGAAATTCTCTTCTCATATCCAGCTAATCATCTAATGAAATTTTAAAAATATTCCAAGATACACTTGGAAGATTCTCTTAGCTTTATTCACTACACCCACATCCAGTGAACCCATATCATCTTGTTTACTGTTCAGTTCTAGGAATTTTTAGATTATATGTGTCCTCTAGAAACAAAACAGAGCCAAGAGGTCCATGGTATTCAATGAAGTTGTCTATTTATACAGGTTAGGTACTCAGAAGTTATTGTAAATGGTGATGATATTTCTTCCTTTAATACGAATGTTTGTGTCCTAGTTCAGAATATATTTTGCACTTCACGGATCATTAAACTAAAGACAGCTGCTGCCAGAGGAAGTGGGTAAATCTGTTTCCATATCCTAAAATGCCTAAAAACCCTGATTTTATGTGATGGTTTTTTAGAAGTGTGATAGGAACAGATATCTGACACATATCATAAACCATGATAACTAGATAGAACTCAAGGTGCCCTCTATTCTGCAACATAGTTCACCGTTTTACTAGATGAGGTATTGCAGATGTTAATCCTCCAAATTTGGTCAAGAAAGCAATTACTTGATCATCCCAAAGGTCTATGTAGTCCAGCATTCTCTTCATATGGTAGCCTGACAAAAATATATATGAGGCAGGAAATGAGTGCAATAGTTTTCTCATGGTTGCTTCCCAAAAAAAACTAGTCAGCAGTAACACATGGCACCTGATGTTAGGTAAAATATTAAACCCTCATACTTAAAATACATGGGGCAGCCCACCAGCACCCCCGACCTGCAGTGCCAGGGTCCCCCAGCAATACCTCAGCTTCTTAGCTCGGAACAGCTTTTATTTGTGGTACAGCATCACTTCCCCCTGCCTTTTTCCTTCACAGTCTCATATGGCTGAATTATAGTCTCTAAATCCTTGGGCATCACTTGCCATTTTGGGGACCCAGATAACTCTACTGGAGTTCCCCAGAGTTCAGGTTCTGATAAGCAAGAAGGAGAACTTGGGTCAAGGAAATGTATAGGTGAGCAAAAGAAGTTAGGCTCTGCAGTTCATCTCTTCCCATTCCTTCCCTCAGCATGCCTGTCACTTGCCTCTCCAGGGCTGCAGCAGTGTCCTGGTTAACATAGACCTCCCTAAGCTCATGGGTGGAATTTCTGATGCCTGACTCTTGTCACAAGTAAGCAAAACAGATGAGGGGAATGCTTCCAGCATTCTCATTTGTTATATCCTCCCACGGGTCCTTTCCTTTAGAGATAGGTGATGACCCAGTGCCTTCCCAGTCCTGTACTTTCATTCTCCATGACTTTGCTCCTCAAGCTGCCTTTCATCAGGGAACTGTTTCTCCCTCAAATGATCCTGAGAAAATTTACCCTCCTCCCAGCTGCCTGCTACTTGTGTGCTAGGGCCAGATGGCTCACTAAGGGTGTGCACCTGCACCCCCTCACAGGCATTAATAACCATGTCCTCCACTAATTTACTTCTCCACTTTTAAAGTCGTGGTAGTTCAAACATATGCTGTGCGAAGAAGTATTCTGCTTTGAATCTCTCACCATTCATCTTTACTGGATGGAACTGGGCTCTGAATTTATAAGAAAGGGAGAAGAAATTCTCCTGATTTACTCTACACCATGGATAATATTACAGATCTCTGCCCCATCATTTTTTAAAGCTAAAAAGCCCCAAACACTGTAATCTTTCAGCACACAGAAGTTGATTCTCGTCATTTAGCTTGCCCTTTCACATGTTTTCCAGCTTTATAATAACCCTTTTAAAGTATCAGTTCCCACTGGTAGAAGTAAGGATGGAGAAATATAGCAGTAGCAGCTCACTATACCTGGCAATATATATTCACTTTCAAATTAGGGATTGCAAGACTGTATTTAATTGCATGTTATTTTAGTAACAAGAATAATGTGTAATTCTTTTTGGGCCTTAAAATACACACAGGCTGAAATTCCGTTGCTTAGTGCAATAAGTCATAAGTCCAATAGGCCCACTCTATCAACAGAACTTTCTGAAAAGTCAACTCACCAAATTACCAATGATTTAATGGACCTATTCTAGTTGCGACTTACTACCCTAAGCAACAAGATTTCAGCCAGTTTCCCATCTGTAGAACCAGTCCTATGAATCAATTGCTTCTGAGTTACTTCTAGAAAGGAGATTTAACCCAAGAAAGAGATAAATATCTTAGCAAGTTCCATGCTGAAGTAGGTAGGGCTCTATGTTTTGTAGCCCTGGTATTTTGTATCATGGAACATCATTGAAAGTATGTATGACTACAATGTCTGACAGTTGCTGCTCTTCTTCTGAAATTGAAGGCATCTGCTATGAATACTGCAGAGTAGAAATAAATATCAACAAAATGACAAAAGTATTTTTTTCATTTTGTAAGATGCATTGATGATATTGGGCTCCTGGTGATTCTCTAGTGTTCACTAATAAAATTCTCTAGTATTTACTTTATTCTGCTTTCCAAAAAGACTATCATATTGTCAAGGAATATTGTTTTAACAGTGTTTTACAACACACAGCTGACTTTCTCTTTTGTAATCTAAAGTCCAAGCTGTGAATGGATAGAAGAAAGAAAGAAAGTTAATTTCACTCAGCAAAGCAATAATTAGAGATGAAGGCAGAATACTTGAGCACACAGTTGTACAGTGTGTTGCAGTGGAGAGTGTGTTAAACTAGGATTCAGAATAAGAGATGGGCACAAATTGAAAAATGAATTGCAAAACTCATCGAAACTGGTTAATTGATCAATTTGTATTCATAAAAATCAATTTCCCCAATGAAATGAATCAATGATTTTTTAGCAATTTTTGATTTGTTTATTTGTTGTACTGTAAAAATCACCCACCAGGCACCTAGAAACACTGATATTACAGAGAATCTTCCCCGACTCTCCTGTACAATCCTTACAAGTTTGGTGAAGTTTGGGTTTTGGATGTCCAAGTTATACATCCACAAACATACCCCCCTCAGGAACCTAGAGACACGAAAATCACAGAGAAACTTTCCATGGTTCTCCTCTACAATATCTCCCAATTTGGTGAATATTAAGCTTCCCCGAGGCAGCTGATAAAGGGCACTTTCCTGGGGGGACCCATTTTGTGGGTGTATAACTTGGACGTCTGAAACCCAATCTTCACCAAACATGGAGGGATTGTAGAGAAGAGTCATGGGAAGCCTCTCTGTGATTTTTGTATCAATAGGTTTCTGAAGGGACTTTCCTGGGAGGGGCTTTTGTGGGTGTATAACTCAGATGTCTGAAGCCCAAACTTCACTGAATTTGCTGGGTTTGTAGAAAAGAGTCAGGGGAAGCTTTTCTGCAATTTTGGTGTTTCTACATGCTTGGGGGCCATTTTATAGGATTTAAAGACAAAAATGAATGGACAAATGGATTCATTATTCGTCAGAAAAAAATCATAAATTTGTTTTTCATGATTCATAGACCTTGATGAATCGTGAATCAAAACAAATCATAATTTTTCTGATTTGTGCCCATCTCTACTCAAAAGAGCTAGATTTAAATTTTAACTCAGCCATGGAAATTTATGAGAGGGGGCAATAGTAAAATCACTCCTTAAATATCTCACATATCTTGAAAACCCTTCTAGTCATGAGTCAAAAGTGACTTGGCAAAACATTACACACGTTTGCACCATACAATGGACAGAGTAGATCAAGCAGGTATTTTATATTTAAAGGAAAGCTATAGAGGAATTTTTGACCCTTGAATTATATGAGACATACATTGATCAGACAGAAACTTCCCTTTACTTTTAATTTCCCCTCCACCCCAACTTTCATGTTAGCAATATCTTTAAAAATCACTTTCCTATTGCATAAAGTTGGGCAAAAGTATATACTTCTACAGATTTAGTTTTGAGTTGAAGAGGTTGGCCAAACTTTGTTACCTAGTGTAGTAACTTGCACTAGGGAGCCTATTGAATCTATGGGAATTTGGTCTGGCAACTTCTCCATAAATTCCATTGATTCAAATGGCCCTACCATAGTGTGATGTACTATGCTAAGCAATAGGATATTGGCTATTCATTCCCACTTTAGCTGAAAATTCATTGCACGATCAGGGGAAAAATGGGATAGATGCAATAATGAACAGCTTTGCAAAAATGTAATGAAGCAGGCACATATTGTAAGTTCCCTTGCAAATGCGAGGAAAAAAATAGCATAGGGTAAGGATAATTTCTCTTTATCTTCATACATTTACAAATTTCATTTTTTTCTTATGCTACATTTACAAATTATATTTTACATATTTTATTATGTTACTGTTACTGATATCAGCACTACCATCTGATCAGCAGAACAACAATTCAAATAGTTAATGAGTACACCTTGATTAAGTTACACAGCAATTTGCCAAGCCTATTTGCTCGTATTCTCTTGGGAACACAGAATATGGAGCAGATGGTCTCAAATGCCTTTTCTGAACAAGATTCCCCAGTCCCTGCTGATTCCATCCTCCTGCTTGCAACTTCATATGTTAGGGTTCATATTCCTGCTTGGAAGAAAATGTTGGGATCTTAAAGAGGTCTGGCAGCACACATTTGTTAACAGCTTTAAGGGGGGGGGGATCAAGTGTTTCTTAGACATGACTTCTTAAACTAAACATTTACTGATGTTACCATTTATTCCATTATTTTTTTAAGTAAAAGTGTTAATAATATTGTAATCCAAATAATATGTTATAGTATTTTATAGTCAAATACTTTAAAAATAGTCATCTCTGACTTATAATGTTAGGGGGAAGTGTACATTCCTCCAGATTATTTGGACTTGAGTGCAAGAATTGAGTCTCCCTTACCTTCAGTTGGTTAGATAACACAGTGGTTTAGATATTTGGCTGCAGAGCCAGAGGTTGAGAGTTTGGTTCCCCACTGTGCCTCCAGGGAGAAGCTGTAGAGAATGTGATTGGAACTAAGTGACCACTGATTACCAGGCTCAGGTGACTATCAAAGAAACTGCCCTACAACAGGACAGATTAGAATCAGGTATTTTGTACTATCTTTGCCAAAAGATTTGAAAGACTCTTAAAAGAAAAGATTACATTGCTGAATTAAGTGTCCACTTGTGCCAGACTGATTATGGAAAGAGGGAGAAGAGTAAGTTAGGTAAGAAGGTTCCAGGATGTAGTTAAATGCTGAGATGCTAAGTAAAGGAAGATTTGAGAGAAATAATAATTGGAGGAAGTTTGATAAGAAAGGAAGAGTCAAAAAGAATAAATGAAGGAGGGACAAGAGCAAAAGTATGAAGATTGGATTTAAAAGGAAAGAATAAATGAAGTTATTGTGAATAAACAAGACAGTTAAAGAATCAGCAATGTTGTTTACTTCAGTTTTCAGCTAAAGGAGGACTTTGCTACAAGTCACTTGCAGTAACATGAAATGATTAAGGGTTAACTTTGCTGTGAAAGATGAGTGACCCAGATGATATATCTGACATCTTGGCTGATAGTGGAATGTATCCTGGGTTGGTCTGGGAGAATGAGGAAGAGACTATATTCCATATCCTATGGAAACATGCTACCGTGTTTCTCTGAAAATAAGACAGGGTCTTATATTAATTTTTGCTCCAAAAAATGCATTAGGGCTTATTTTTAGGGGATGTTTTATTTTTTTAATGTACAACAATCTACATTTATTCAAATACAGTCATGTCATCTTCTTCTGGTTGCTGCACAATGGTGGAGGGCGGGGTTCCACTTAACTGGGGCTTGTTTTTGGGGTAGGGTTTATATTATGAAACATCCTGAAAAATCATACTAGGGCTTATTTTCAGGTTAGGTCTTATTTTGGGGAAAACAGGGTAATAAGCACAGACTTTGACCAGACACTGATACACATGTGTTCAAAGCCTGGTGTGGGAAACTTCTGCTTAAAGGTTCTAGCTGCGATTCTGTTCCAGTGACGTGCAAACACTCCTGGCAGGAAGCAGCAGCTGTCAGCAGGCAGGGTAACCCCTTCTTCTGCCCTTTTGCTTAGAGGTAGAGCATAAGATCAAAGGGTTATTTTAGCCAATCCTAGTTACGATTAGGTAACTAGTATCCTATCTGTTTCTCTCATAACGTACAGTGGTGCCTCGACTTACGAACACCCCTACTTATGACCATTTTGAGTTATGACCAGGTCCGGCCGCAAAATTTTGCTTCGACTTGCGGCTGGAGCTTCGACTTCTGAACAGAAAAAGGCAGGGGGAAAAGGTGGGAAATTCAAACCGTTGGTGGCGAAGAGGCTGCTCTTTCGCCCCGACGGTTAGGGAAAGGGATGCGGCAGCAGCGGCGGCCCAGCACTGGGAGGCTGAGTCTGGCCGGGGTGCTCCGGCCACTCGCCTCCCGGCGGCGGCGGTGTCCCAGCGCCAGGAGGCTGAGCCTGGCCGGGGTGCTCCCTCCGGCCGCTCAACTCCTGGCGGCGGTGGCCCAGGGCCGGGAGGCTGAGCCTCACCGGGGTGCTCCCTCCAGCCGCTCGACTCCCGGCGGCGGTGGCGGCAGCGGTGGCCCAGCACCGGGAGGCTGAGCCTGGCCGGGATGCTCCCCCCTATGGGAATGCATGCTTCAACTTATGACCATTTCGACTTACGTTCCATCTTCTGGAACAGATTATGGTCGTAAGTCAAGGCACCACTGTACTATGTAATCATGCTAAGTAAATAAAAGAGCTCTCAGGGCGTTGCCAGTAGGCTCTGCTGGCTCGGACAACTGCTGTCGACTCCTTTGTTCTCTCTCTAAGGCAATTAGCCTTCCTTTGTTCCGTGATCACCCACAGCCTGGTCAATATTCAAAGGGAAATTCAGAAATGGCATAACAAAACCAGCCAAATGGAAGACCAGGTTCCACCATGCTTTAGAATTCTGATTTTAGAGAAGCAAAAAATAGATCTTGGCCAGATATCTTGAAATCCTACAGGGTTCATTGTACTGTTCCAAAGAAAGAACAGTACTGGATGGCATCAGGTACGTGGCAGGGTTTGCCAACTCCCACCCTATCCCATGCAAGTAGATTGAATAACTATGAACCACTTCACACAGGGTATTGCCAGATGTAGATCAATTTCTATTATACAGGAAAGCTAGTAGGACACACTTTCTCCTCTTGCCCTGAAGGTTTTAGAATCTCCCATGATGATCCCTCAAGGCTCAAGTCTGTTCCTTTTCCATCAGCAGATGTAATCTTGGATGGCTTGCAAAAACAGACAACTGAGAAACTCTTCGAGTACTTGGTGAAAAGTATCCTTTTGTGTAGCAATAAATCAGGAGTCTTTGTTGAACTTCTGTGCAAAGGCAGAGTTTACTAGAATGGAAACATATAGACTTGCAGCTGATGGAGCAAATGAATGAGAACAAGAGCATGGATTTAAATCCAATTGGAGAAGGTGAGATACAGTACAATTCCCTATATTAAACTCTAACATTAGGACATGCACATATGCTTAAAGGCTCTACCATTAGAGATAATCTAATAAGATGCTCCCCTGTAAAATCAAGACTATATCCAATTTATGGATATAAATATATCCAATTTATGGATATTATCCAATTGACTGTATCCAATTTATGGGCAAATTGGGTGGTGACAGGGCAGCTCCAGATGTCCCTGGAGGAGGAAAACTCCCAGGATCCATTTCAGTCCAGGTTCAGGCTGAACTATGGCATTGAAACAGCACTGGTCGCACTGCAGGATGACCTGCTTGGGGAGGCTGATGGGGGTTGGGACTGACCTTATTGGTGCTCCTTAATCTCTCATCAGACTTTTATATCACTGACTACAGTAGGATAGGAAGAGAGTCAGGAATTGTGCCTTCTCAGTCATGGCTCCCACCTTATGGAATAGGTTCCTAGTGGAAATTTGTCAGCCCTCCTTGCTCCCATCCTTTAAGAGGATGCTTAATACTCTACTGTTCCAGGAAGCTTTCAAGGGCATCATCCCATAAGTGATTTTTTTTTTCAGGCTTTCCCACAATACACCTTGGTTTATTTGGTTGTTATATCTGTGTTTGTTGCTGTTTGGGGTTATTCGTTTTATGTGTAAACTACTTAAAAGTAGTATTGTATACTGAGGCAGCAGTCAAACTAGAGAAATGCCCCCCTTTTTTCTTGTGTCTTCTGCTTCCTGTATAATCATGCATTGTGGTCATGTGGCATATATCCTGTGATAGTAGTTCATACATTTTTTAACTGTTCCTCTCTTTCTTGGGGGGAATTAGATGCGGTATGTTCATCTACACCCCTTGAGCGGAACATATTCACTTCCTTTTCTTGTGCTTTTTTATGCCTTCCTTTTTTTTTTTAATTTGTGTGGTTACATCACTGTCTCTGCAAAACACCCTTGCTGACCATGTGCTGATCTGGGGCATTTCTTCCTATTTCCATGCTTCATTACCCTCTTTGGAGAAGAACCCACAGCACACTGCAGTGGTAGTCAAAAGACAACAGGGGGACTGCTACTCTGTATTTGTCAGAAGTATACCAACACGCCGACGTTCCCATTTGAAAAATAATTTTAAAAAATAAGGGAGTTGATGGTCTCTGGGGCTGGGTTACTGTTTCTCTTGATTCCT
This sequence comes from Intellagama lesueurii, assembly GCA_037013535.1. Classification (NCBI taxonomy): domain Eukaryota; kingdom Metazoa; phylum Chordata; class Lepidosauria; order Squamata; family Agamidae; genus Intellagama; species Intellagama lesueurii. Next base: position 39,154,755 of record JBAJHW010000003.1, on the reverse strand, counting down.
TTTGGTCTTCAGTTACTCTGGGAAGCTCACACGCATGCGCACGCACACACACACACACACACACACACATGAAATATATTTCTATACCGTTGACTTAGGCTGCAGCCATACCAGCAAAATGTTTTTGAGTTACTCCTTGTGAATTTCAACTCTTTTTTGGGGCTCATCTTTTCCTTCCCCTCTTCTTCTGTCATTCCCTGTGGAATATAAAAAGCCACATAGGAAAAAGCTAGAATGGCAAAAACAGGACAGGTTCATGAAGAGCAGCCATAGAAAATGGAAAAAACAACCAAATATTTATGTTTTTGGTTATGTGAAACTCCGAAATAGGTAAACATATGTCTACAGCCTTACTGTGCATTTCTATTGCATCCCTATTCAGAAGTAAGCCCCACTAAGTTCTGAAGGATTTGTTTCCAGGAAAGTATTATTGGATTGCAGCTTGTGGGTATCTTTAAATTTCTACAGAAGGGTGGCTCACAATCTTTTACCATAACAAGTTCCATGTATTATGCATTGCAGATCTTGTACTATCTGATCTAATGATTTCAGTGTCTTTCTCAAAGAGGAAAGTTCTCAATTATTTGCAGAGTGCACAAACTCTTTATCACTCTGCTCCTTATGAAGAAAGTATGGACTTTTCCAAAACATGTTTCGCATCTTAATAGATACAGTCACTTTAAAAACTTTGTTTTTCTTTTGGTTTTGCTTGTTTGTCTTTAAACCAGTCAAAATGAGCTGTAATACTTCATCTAAAACTCCCTTGGTAAAATGAATAACAGATGCTCTTCCACCCCATTTGTTATGTACAAAATGCCCAGCTTCATGTCATTCACTGTGTAACTGCTTCAGTAAACTCCCTTGACTCTTAGGCTTGACACACAGTTTTGATCGGAGATTGGATGACATTTCCTGGAGATTTGATTGGAGATTAATTTTTTGGACTACAGTTCACAAAATCCTGCATGTCAGTGACCATGGAGGTTGTATTCCAAAAAGATAATTTTTCTAATCTCTGGTTTTGTTTAAAATCATGGAATGTTAGATACAGAAGAGACCTAAGGGTCCTCAAGTCCACGTTTTTATGCATCCCTGCAAGCAATCCAGCCTCTGAGTTCAAACCTCCAATCAGGAAGAGTCCATCAACTTCCATCACAGTCCAGTCCAAAAACAGCTCAGTGTTAGGAAGTTCATTTTTATATTTAGTCAACATCTCCTTTCTTGTAATTAGAATTCAAGTGCAGTTTGGACCACACCCTCTACAGTTACCCCCCCCCCCCAAAAAAAGTTCTCTCTATTTTCCATATGGTAGCCTTCCATGTGATAACCTATCTTGCACATGAAAAACCTTCTCAGTCTTCTCTTCTCTTCTCTCCGCAGTCATACCTGGAGGAACAGGATTGACCCATTCCAGTCTGGATTCAGGCCACAATGGGGTCCTGAGACGACATTGGTCACACTGCAAAACGACCTTTTAAGGCAGGGGTCAGGGAACTTTTTTACCTTTTACCCCCCCAAAAAATTTATATTCGCCGACATTACCCCCTTGATTTGAAAGGAAGGAAATCATACATTATTTGAATTCAAAATATTATTGAATCTACACAGGCTGTGTACCGAACTAGCAGGATATATCATCAGTATCAATGGCTGCCAGGCTATGTACCGAACTAGCAGGATGCACCAAATTTAATAAAGATGTGCACTATTTTTGCTGGAACACATTGCACTCTAGCCATGGGGTGGTATAGGGTGTAGTAAGGTGTCCAACGTGCCTAGCAAGTTGCATTAAATTTTTGCTAGCTCGCAGAGGATTTAATCATCATCAATGGCTGCCAGAGTGGTGCTAGCAATGACATGCTTGCTAGAGACAGCCAACGCGGGGGGGGGGGGCTTTTCCTACCACTTTAATCATTCTGTGTGTGGTGTGCAAAAAGGAACAAACCAGGCTAAAGGTCATGTCACCCACCCTGGTGCCACAGCCCAATATCAAAGGACCAGTGCGCTATTTTTTTTATCATCATCAATGGAAAACTCAGCAGTGGCCAGAAGATTGGAAAAGATCAGTCTACATCCCAATCCCAAAGAAGGGCAGTGCCAAAGAATGCTCCAACTACTGTACAATTGCACTCATTTCACACGCTAGCAAGGTTATGCTCAAAATCCTACAAGGTAGGCTTCAGCAGTATGTGGACCAAGAACTCCCAGAAGTACAAGCTGGATTTCGAAGGGGCAGAGGAACTAGAGACCAAATTGCTAACATGCGCTGGATTATGGAGAAAGCCAGAGAGTTCCAGAAAAACATCTACTTCTGCTTCATTGACTACGCAAAAGCATGGCAGAAAGTGAGGAGGAATTAAAGAACCTCTTAATGAGGGTGAAAGAGAAGAGCGCCAAAAATGGTCTGAAGCTCAACATCAAAAAAACTAAGATCATGGCCACTGGTCCCATCACCTCCTGGCAAATAGAAGGGGAAGATATGGAGGCAGTGACAGATTTGACTTTCTTGGGCTCCATGATCACTGCAGATGGTGACAGCAGCCATGAAATTCAAAGACGCCTGCTTCTTGGGAGGAAAGCGATGACAAGCCTAGACAGCATCTTAAAAAGCCACCCTTTTTCCCCCGCCTTAATTCAAGCCTTCTGTTTTGCTTTCCTGTTCCTTTTTTCATAGTTTTGAGTCAGTCTCTCTCTCACTCTCACTCTCTCTCTCTCACACACACACACAGATCCACCCACCCACGCTCCCTCCCTCCATTTTCTCCATATATTTAAACAAGGTTGATGAAGCCACCCTTTTTCCCCGCCTTAATTCAAGCCTTGCCTGTTCATTTTTTCATAGTTTTGAGTCAGTCTCTCTCTCTCTCTCTCTCTCTCTCTCACACACACACACACACACACACACACACACATCCACCCACCCTCCCTCCCTCCATTTTCTCCATACATTTTCTACATACATTTAAATAAGCTTGATGAAGCCCTCGGTCTCTCGCACCTTCCTTCCCTCGTTAACTGGATCCTTTCCCTCCTCCTGCTTGCTTGCAGTCATCTCCGGCGGAAGCAGTCATTCACAAGCCCCAGATTGATTGACTGCCCGGCCCCTTCAACAGCTGTAACCAATCAAGCAGGCTTATCTCCGATCTCTGAAGGAACGGAGGATTTACATTTGCCCTGCTGCAACCAAGGAAGTAACAGGAAGAGGTGGCTTACAATTTGAGGTTTGGCTGCAGGGGGTGGGGGTGGGAGGGATGGGGGTAGTGCTCTGCTCATTACCCCCAGGATTTTCACTTTTATCCCATTTGGGGTAAATTACCCCTGTTCCCCGACCACTGTTTTAAGGGAAGCTGACAAGAGCAGATGCACCCTGTTGGTACTCTAGATCTCTCAGCGGCTCTTGATACTGTCAACCACAGTATCCTCCTGGACAGGCTCTCTGAGGTTGGGACTGGGGGCTTAGAATTGAGCTGGCTCCAATCCTTCCTTGAGGACCATGTCCAGAGAGTTCAGCTACGGGAGGAGTTGTCAGAACCTTGGACCCTTTGGCATGATCCCCAATGCTGTGTAATATCTATGTTAAGCCGTTGGGGGTCATCAGGAGTTTTGGACAACAACTCTATCTCTCCATTTCCACCTCTGCAGTGAATTCTATCCGGACACTGGAGCGTTGCTTGGTTGCAATACTGGAAGGGACCAGGGCTAACATGCTCAAACTGAACCTGGACAAAACAGAGATTTTGCTCTGGGGGGGGGGGACCTCCTGTAGGTTAGGAGCCAGTCATGGCTCCTCAGGGTGGCCACCCTGAGGGAGGCCCATAAATCCTCTACAGGAACTTCTTTATGGAACCAGCTTCTAGAGGAGCTCTGCCTAGCCCCCTCCCAGTGGACTTTTAGGAAGCAATTAAAGACATTGATTTTCAGGAAGGCTTTCAACACTGACCCCAGATGACCACCTTCCTCCCCTTTTCCTCTCCGCTCCTCTTCTTCCCTCCCCTCTTTTCCTCCATTCACTATGAAATTAGTCAGTTCCATATTTTTTTTTTTTTAGGATTATTGTTATCAGTTTTAATATTTCTATTTTCATTTTTGTTGTCTATTTTACTAGTTGTAACTTGCCCAGAGTAGTGCTGTGATACTAATGGGAGCAGGATACAAACTGAATGAATGAATGAATGAATGAATTCTATACTAAATATATTAAGCAGTGTAAAACCTTTCTCAATGGCTTAGTTTTCAGATTGTCTACTATCTGGTCACATTCCTGAACATATTTTAGCTTGACAAGATCCTTCTTTAGTTGTAGTGCTTAGAACTGAATACAGTATTCCAGAGGATACCTGTCTAAAGCACAATAAATTGGAAGTATTAATTCCTTTGATCTGTACACCATATGTCTGTTGATACAGCCTAGAATTACATTAGTTTTTCTCCTGCTGCTGCATCACACTTCTAAGTCATGTTTAGCTTCAGGGTCTATTGAGATCCCTAGATCACATGCAGTAATATCAATAAGATTCAAAGTAATTATTTATATGTTCTCATTGTGCTTTACATTTGTTTTTCTCATTGTGGTTCAACACAAACGTATCGCAAACATAGAACTTTGTAAACTCATTCATCCTTCTGCTGTAGAGCTGGTAGCATTAAAGGCCCTCACCTCAGGGTGAAAAAAATCTCTAATTTCAGACTGATGAAATTTGTCAGTCACTACAGGTTTCAGATTTTAGCTTTGTAGTGTTTAAAGAAGGCCATTGTTTGCCACGGACTCTAATATTACAATTACTGTTTTCTTAATTTAGAAAATGCCCCTTTTATAGTTTGCAACAAAGATGGAATAAATTCCACAGGTGTAGTTCCCCAAATAGTCACTATTAACAGTCAGTGTCAACTTGTGAAAAAAAGAAACCTTCTTTTCATGAATCAAGATGCACCTGTTTCTGTTTCTCCAATTCCTACATCTGCCCTGAGGTTCATTTTCAACTGGTATCCCATACGTCTGCTGGACAGATATGGGTACATCCTTTAGGCCAAAACAGGCTATTTGCACAAGCCAAGCTCTGAGGCTAGCACAGCCTTATCCTCTGCTTCATCAGACCATTTACCTTCAAGGGATCTTCAACTGTTTCCTGGAGTCTCAGTGTGATGGAAGATGGGACAAGCTTCTTTGCAGGTGTGCTCTTCGAGGTAGGATAGACAGGCGAAGAGCATTAGAATCCTCACAAATGCCATCATCTGTCCTGGTGTGATATGAGACTGAAATCTATGCTTAATTTAAAATGAGCTCTGCTTTTGGAGAAAACTAGCCTCATGTAATGTAATCTCCACTTTTCAGCACCACACAGGTTTGCCAATGGCCATTGTTAAGACAAGGAGAAAAGATGAAGCATGCTGATCTTTGCCGATTGCTCCCAGAGAAGATTACAGAGCATTCTTAAGCAAGCTTTCTTGCTAATTGTTCTAAATGCAACAACATCATTCACACGGGGGGGGGGGGGGCTATTGTTAAATTGTGTACATATTGGAGTTCTATCTCCTAAAGGATATCATTTAAATAAAATCCCTTCCTCCCTCCCAACACCATCCATTTTAGTTTCAGGGGATGGAGTTCTTTTTTGTTTTGATAATTTTGTTCCTGCTGAAGTTTATGTATGAAGGAATGGCAAGGAGAGATCAAGATAACAGAACATGTCAGCGGAGTATTATCTGTCTCTACATATACTTGTACTTTCTGACTGCCAGGGAAAAAAAAATCCCTTTTATGGACTGCCTTTGTCTACCTTGTTATGTCTAACATTCTGGTACAACAAGAATGGGAATGAAGGATAGCTTTACTCCATGCATTTTCAAAAATTACAAAGTCTTTAAAGTCAGCCCATTCAAGTCGATTAGACAATGCCCTGTATTCAATGAAAGCAATGAATACTATGCTGAATGGGGTTGGGGGTGGTGGGGGTAAAGAAGCACTTGAAGCAACCACTAGGGAAAAATGATATTTCATTTTTGGAGACTTCATGTGTCTTTGGTGCTTTGTGTGACTTTCTACTTTCATTGCCAAATATACACATCTTTTCATTATCCTTTGAATGAGCTGCCAAAAGAATCATTCACTGTACATTTCAGCAATGAGGGTTGACAGAAAGGCAGGAAAGAAAACATTTCTCTCCAGCATTAAATATAGGTAGATTGGGCTTACTTCCACAGTGACTGAGACATGTTTTGAATGAGAAAAAAGAAAGAAAGAAAGAAAGAAAGAAAGAAAGAAAGAAAGAAAGAAAGAAAGAAAGAAAGAAAGAAGGCAGTTTATTGCGTTACCACTTCATGTACGTCACAACAGAGACTAAAGCTTAGACAGAGGCTGAAAAAGAAAAGGGGGTGTACTACAACTTGTTAGTCCAAAAAATATAACTTTTTCAAGCCCTGATTCTGGCAAACTAAAAGGAAAACTGGCCATTAACAAATCACCATAGACACCAGTTGCATCCTGAGTGTGTGACTCAGTGTGTCTATGGCAATTTCTTAACATCAGGAAATTCACCTCCAAACAGTATGCCACAACTGTAGTTGCAAAAGAGGATTTTTGACCAGTCTTTATTTTAGTTCTTCATAGTCAGAATTCAGAAAAGTTACTTTTTTGGACTACAAATGTTGTGTGTATGTATTCTGTGCCATCAAGTTGGAACTGACTTATAGCAAACCTAATAGGGCTTTCAAGGCAAGTGAAATATTTAAGGAGTGGTTTTACCAGTTCCACTCCCCAGTGGACTCAATGACTGAAAGGGAGTCAACCCCTGTTCTCCAGAGTCCTAGCCCATCACTCTATCCACTACACCACTCTGGGAATCAAGTGTTGTAAATAGGCAAAAGTATTTGGGCCACAGTGAAAAACTGAAATCATTTCAGTTTTGGAGAACCAAAAGAACAACTGCAAGGTTATTTGTTTTCACTCATATATTTTACCAAAAGCACTCATAAATGTACTTTCTAGACCAAAAGCGATTCAATTGTTTTGTTCAAGTTCAAGTTCACTATTGTTAACAATTTCCCCTAGTTCTAAACAATATAAATTTCCTTTCCTTATCAAGAGGCTCATTTTGCTGCATCTTGATTGCAAGTAATTTGCCCAAACCATTTGTCTTTTAATTGTTTGTGCCTCTTTTTAATCTAGAAATTCTAACTTAAGGCAGGGCATCTTTGCCTTACCATTTCCTCTTTGCAAAGGCATAACTAATAACCTTGCTCATATCCTCTGGCTTTATGCATGCAGAATCAGATGAACAGAAGGAAAAGACTCCCCATTTGACTCCAAGTCCATTAAAAACAATAATAAAAATCCATAGCATCTTTGTATTTTGAAAGGGAAACTTAAAACGTTATCCATGAAATTTTGTTCCATTTTCACTTGCAAATCAATACACATTACTCTAATACAGAACTGACTTGTTATATTGTTCTGAATTTTCCTTTGTGTGCTCTTTGGGGTGTGTAATCCTAACCACCAATTTAGGCACCTAGAGTTAATCAGAACCCAGTGACTTTCACTCACACATTTTGGAATTGGCACCATTTCCCCCACTGGAGAAAGAAAGCATGATCTCATTAGTCTCTTGACTTGCTCAAAGTCTGTGCATTAGGCAGCCTTTTAAAAGTAATCTCATTAGAAACTCTTCCAAATATGGTACCCATGCCAGATCTTTTTAATTCTTTCCACCCAATCCTCTTTTCCTCCAAAGTGCTGCATAAATGTATTTATGGGAGATTAGCAATGCAGTCAAGAATAATCTTTCCCTATAGAATGAATGATACACACACACACACATGAACCCTAAACATTTTGCTTCTGTTAACTATATTAAAGCTAACTGACAAAGTTAATAATACTAATCTGCTGCCTGATATGAATAGCAATACAATACAATATTTGATGCTATGTTATTTATATAACTCTGCATCAAGTGATTTAATAGCCATTCAATCTATGAAAAGGAATGCTAAGGGGACAATTTTCAAATATTTAAAAAAATCACTTCAGGGAGAAGAAAATAATTGTAGTTTAAATTTCAAAAAAATTAAAAATTTGCCAAAAGAAAGGAGCAAAACTTTGGAATGTCCCTCTCAAGAACTTTTCAAGTAAAGACTAGATGGATTCCAGCAATGTTTTACAGGCATGGTCATGGACAGGATGTAACACATTAATATTGCACCTTTCCCCAGTAATTGGCAAGGTTCCTGCAAGGATTTGTGGAACTGGCTATGAATTGCCAGGATTACTCACAAGAACAAATTGCATCAAGTGATGAATGGTGGCATTTCTAGTTAATGAAAAGTTCTGTTGCATAGCCCATCTAGGTAACAGATTTTCTGTATGTAGCCTAGCTGATTATTGAGTCTGGAAAATGTTCAGTTCAAAGTCTAAAACACAGACTAAAACAAGAGCCTATTGCTCACATTTTGGGAAGCAGCAGTCTATGACTTGGGCAGATAGTTTGACCAATATGGCACTACCCATACTGTGATTATAGCTGTGAGGACATAAACTCTGCAGGGGTGGTAGGCACTGGTGAAATTCTTTTCAATAGAAGAACTCTAGTGTGCCTGACTGCCACATAGGCTGGCAAAGGTTAGAAGTCAAGATAGGGTTACCATGACTAAGGACACCAAAAGAAGTATCAAGAAATTGTTATCCCCTCCCATCTCTAAATGGACAGCGAAATCTCATGACAGACTGGTCTAGAGGACTACGATGTTTTGTTTTTGTTTGTGACATGTATTTAGAGCCTGGTGCTAGAATTCACTGTCTCATCATGAAGGTGTTTGTGTGTATCACATTTGTGCAATGTCAGCAGAGAATGGACTGCAAGTGTCATGATTCACAACCTTCTTGGTATGCAAGCCCTTGCACCAGCTGTTCTCAGCCTGGAAAGGAAATATTGCTGTTGGTTGGTAGTGAGCCTTTGACTCTAGCATAACTGCTGCCTAGTGTAAAGCCTGGAAATGCAACTCATCAGTCTTTGAGCTAAAGTTTAGACCCTAGGGAATGCAAGCCTTCATGGTAATGATGGCAACTACTACAGCACTGGGCATATCATTTCTGCCTAGCCACAGAACAATGCTTTGTATTCTTCACACTTCAGGATTGACATCTGGTAAGCAATGTTTTATCAAATTCTGGACCCATTTACCCCAAATTGCCTTCACAATCACAACCACAATCAACTGGTACAGAAGCAGTCCCAGGCCCACCCGCCCCCTTCCCCGGCCACCACTGTAACATCATAAATGCTCCATCCTGTGACATAAAAAGGATTAATTCCTGTTTGGTCCCCGAAATCTCAGGGATGGGATGCTGCTGAACTGACAAAGCTAAGCTCAAATTCTTCAGGATGTTTTCATAAATACTTTCTGGTTTCTTGAGATCAGAAGATATTCCTTTTATAGTCCATTTACCTATCCTTCCCTACCTAGTGAACTGGCATATGTGGTAATTTATAAATGTATCGGCCAGTATCCTGTTGATGAAGAGCCATGCACACAATGGTCTGAGACATGCTCAGTTCCTTTGTTTTCTGACACTTGGACAAAGGTAGATTTACCAACATATTGTGCAAGTCGGAAGCTCTGAATGAAGTAAGGGCATGATCTCCAACTTATATAACTGCAAACTGGAGATGGAGAAGGGGAATCATGGAGTGTTCCAGCTAGAGTGATGTCACACACTGTGAGAGCTAACAGGATATTAGCTACCATAGTTAAACCCTATCATATTCAAACATGGCTTAAATATAATATGTATATTTACATAGCATTAACAGCAAGCAGAGAGACCATCTCAAGAATGTTTTGCACTAGACTGGATTATAGCCCTAAGTTTGGCTCAGCTCCCCCTGTCTGAAATATAGTTATATCTGTGTACTTCAGGTTTGGGGGAACCAAACAGGATTGTGAACCATCCTGTGTTTAATGTCATCTTTCTTCATTTAGGTACAATTCTCTTGGTATAACAATACAGAATTTGTCTCAAGTTCAAGAGCAAGACCTCAGCACTAAGGATGGGGGAAACTTTGCTTTTCCCCATGTCCAGCTTAATTAGATCTTTGAAAATGTATGCATTTAGGTAAATTTATTAAAAATGAATGGAAACAAAATTCCTCCTCTTCTACACTGGCCATATCCAAAAGGTTCAACTACTGCAAGCATGGAGAGAACCGTGTTTTACATTTCTGCTGCAGAGGTGTTAAGGATGAGCAGTCTTTGGGGTAGAAAAATAACCTTAATCCAACACTAACATGGCTGAATGCATAGGACTTCAACCCTGGGCATTTAAGAATTAAGCATTCAATGCCTTGGGCCTGGGTGAATGAATATACAGTATTTTGTCCACAATAATTTGCACACTTTGATAAATTATGTAAAAACTAAGGTACACTGAAATTCTTGTCCACCACTACTAAGCATAAAAACCTGGCTTCCTGGATCCTGTGTGACAATTCCTCTCTCTCTTTGCCAGGAGAAATCATCCTGTTTTCTTGGAAATATCTGAGACAGTCTCACAGTAAGCTACAAAGTTATTAATGTTCCTTGATATTTGCTTTGACAGCTGCTCTGTATCCTCTTTAATCATCCCCATCATGGTTACAGTTCTTCCCCCCCCCTTCTTCATTTCATTTTTGTCTGTTTCTTTAGGACAGTGTTATAGCACACACACACATACTGATAAATCTTCTAATTTTGTATGTTTTCTACTATTTTTCCCCCTCTTGTTGTCCCCTAGGTGTCCATTTTTCTATTTATTTATTTATTGGATTTATACACCACAGCATCTGGCAACCAGGCCATTCTGGGTGGCTAACAACAAGACAAACAACACAATATCAAAACACAATAAAAATAAAATAATACAAATATTCAACAGGTACAATAACTAGTAGGATAAATTAAAACAGATGGCTATGAAGATGATAAAAAGGATGATGAAAGGATGGCAAAAAGGATGATAAAAGGGAAGCTGAGATATCAAAAACTTAACACCTGGCAGAAGAGCCAAGTCTTCAATGCTCGTTTGAACCCATCCAGAAAGGGTGCCAGGCGGATTTCTATCGGCAGATTGTTCCACAGGCAGGGGACGACCACCGAGAAGGCCCGGTTTCTTGTTCTTTCCCTCCGGGCCTCCTTCGGGGTCAAGGCCCTCAGCCACCCTGCCTGTGAAGAATGGGTATTACGGACAGATCTGGCTGGAAGCAGACGTTCTGCTAGGTACCGAAGTCCTAAATTGTTTAGGGCTTTGAATGTTATCATCATAACCTTGAAGTCGATGTGGAAACGAACCGGTAGCCAATGAAGGGCAGCCAGAATGGGGGAGATGTATTGAAATTTCTTCACCCCCGTTGTTAATCTGGCCCCTGAATTCTGGACCAGTTGTAGTCTCCGCATCAATCTCAAGGGTAGCCCCATGTAGAGAGCACTGCAGTAGTCTATTCTTGAGATTACGAGTGCATGAATCAAGGTAGTGAGTGCCCCCACGTCTAGATAGGGACACAGCTGGGCAATCCTCTGAAGATGGATTCTACTGTTCTCTGAAAAGAAATCACAGGGTGGCAGGGAAAATAGCAATCTAGGGTGCCTTACAACTTTGTTAGCAGGATGTTTAGATTCAGGACAGAACATTAGCTTGCAGCCCACATCTGTTCAGCAGTAATTAGGTTACGCATTAAGAGGGTTCTGTCAATACTTGAGAAACCCTTTCAAAAAAATCATATTACATGTTAGCAGTATGACTTTATTGTATTTGCCTGCATTTTCTTCCTGATTATTGATAATCTTTGGAGGCACAATGTCTGATTAACAAGACCTTTCCTTCCCCAGTCATGTCTTTCAGTGATCTCGTATTCCCATGTTCAAGAGCTAGTTTCCCAGGATTAATAATCTCTGTGTTGTATATTAAACAATAAGAAAATATAAAACGAGAGTGGTTGTCCCTGTCATATTGCCTAACATTAATCTTTCCTCAAAGTTTTGCATCATCTTTTATACAGTATTTGAATATATCGTAAATATAAATAAGTATACTCACCACCTGATATAAATTAAGTCGCTTCTCATTAGAGAGACTAGATTTTCCCTTTTTTGATGCAGATCCTGCAGGAAGTAGTGGATGAGTGGCATTTTTAGATTAATTACTAAGAATCTTACATGTACTGTATATGCTTAAGGGAAATTCTGAAGAAACTAGAATGGCGAGTCTGTTGCTGCTATATTAGTAATACTTACTATTTCTGCAGCATTTTCACAGTGGAAAAGAGTTTCCAGTTTGGGGCTGTGATAAACTTACTAATTATTAGGGTGAGGATTTCTATGACACATCATTTTTTTCTGCAACCATTATTTGAATTTATAAGTAATTTAAAAAAAAGAGTAATCTGGTGAGAATTATGTGGTTTTTATTTTGCCTGGAAAGTCATATTTTGATCTTTTTAGAGTGTTATGACATATTTATGCTTTATTTTGTAATAAACATTATATTTTGGTCATATATTGGTCATCGGCAACCCTCCCAATGAGCCAGCAAAGCAGACAGGTAGTCGTGAGGCTGCCTGAATCACCTAACTCAGATGTGTGTGTTTGAGGTGATGATGTCACACAAGGAAAGATAAGATCTGCTTTTGACAACAAGATATACAGTAGGTTTGAACAGATGAAACAAGTGATTAAACAGGAGATATGTAGCTAATGTTATTTGTGGCACTCTGAAATGTGCCAAGCATGGTGAAGTATTTCTTCTAACATGTGAAACTCTACAGAAAGGAAATAATTCCATTATCGCTATGCTCTTTGATGATTCTATGAAACTATCCTGGCCGGATGATTTAAAAAGGGAAAAACATCCTCTTCTTTGTAACAGGCACCGTTCCATACATACCTAAGGCAGCCAAGAAACTTAACTTCTTTATCTGAAAATGATCCATATCACATGTCTTGCACATGGTTTACACAGAGTTGAAGAGTTGATTGTAAAACAAAATGTGTTTTTATTATTACAACTGGTTTATTAGTAAGGTTTGGAATAACAATAATACATAGATTTAGATATTTCATGAAGCTGTTTTTGTCTATCAAAACTAAATTGTATCTTTTCATATATCTAATCCTAATCTAAGGTTTACCCTAGTAAACTTCAAAATACTCTTACTGATTTAATGAAAAGTTGCAATCCTATCTATCTATCTATCTATCTATCTATCTATCTATCTATCTATCTATCTATCTATCTATCTATCTATCTATCTATCTATCTATCTATCTATCTACTTGACATCCCAAACACTTGTTCACTCTTATATACTCTCTCCCACCTCCCACTGGGACCGGGAAAAGCAGCCAATCGCAAGAGAGTTCTATGGAGGCATATTCTTATCTCCTTCTCCATTGTCATAACTGTCCTGTCACTCACCCAATACTCACTTGTTCTTTCTGTCATGCAACAAGCTAACCTACCTACACAATTACTATCCACAAAGAAACAAACCACAGGAGGGGACTGAAATCATCACAGAGTCATCTACTTTTATTCTCTTGAATATGAGAAAAAAAACCTGCATAATCAAGAACTCTGCATCTATGTGCTCCCAACTGAGTTATAGCCCCTTTCCAATTGTTTGTAGATAATACAATAATAGCAAAATGAATGATTGGCAATGTATTTGCTCTGCTTTAGGTAAGTTGGATCTCCCCAAAACCAAAGACAAATTTGTATGGGTTGAAATCCAGAAGCACCCCTAACCAACAACACTAGTTCTCAGTTAATTGAGTCAAAACATTTCATCCATCTGTTCTATGTGATGAAGTAATAGATGTGGCCTGGTCTAGCAAACTGGAGCCAGTTATGGAAACAAACTCTACACAGAGATCTGCTATACCAGATGCCTAATAGCCTGGATAATAGCTTGTTGTGCAGAGGACAAGAGTCAGTATCTGGAAACATCCCCATGAGAATTTCCATGAAACAAAGAAATGTATGCAGAAAGCATGGTAGAGTTTTTGGCAAAAGGATGATGCAGCCTTTTGCTGCCCCCATGGGTCTCCAGAACGCAGGACTGGCTAATAATTAGTTGTTTTTTGTTTGAACAGGAATTACAACAATGTTTAAATATTTGTAAGAAACTGATTGTAGTGGGGCTGGCTTGATGAATGAGCAGAACAAGGTGGTTGGTTCAGGTCACAGATGCTGAGGGAGTACAGAACAGCAGCAAAGGGAAAGCAAGGGCTGGAAGACACAGCTGTGAGAGTGCTACCCTGCAGCCCATAGGCTACCCTACTGCCCCAGGTACAGGGCAGGATGCTGCCCTGGTGCCATTACACAAGTAAGTTTACACAGGTAACTTTAAACTGTCAGTCCATTCTGTTTCTAGAATTAGTCGGAAGAGGCATCTTCCCCTTTGCCTTAGGGAGCAGCACGTCTTGTGCCAGGTATGTATGGACAGGGTGCTTGCTAAAATCTTCATTCTCGTCAAGTCAATATCTTGACTTAACATGATATTCATTTGATGAGTACTTCCCAAGCATTTTCAGGCACTGTGAGATTTCTTGCTTTTAGATGAGAATGTGCCAAAAAGAGCAATTTTTCTCCTCAGTGTCTCTGTAATTTGGACAAACACTGTTTGCATAAAACAAAACAAAAAGTGGTTTCCCCTTCAGACGGTATGCACACAACACATAGAGAAAGCACAGAACAACTGGGTTATTCTTAAAAGAAAGAGAGAAGTTTGTTAAATTAATGCTTGTAAAATAAGATGTCATTGTCATTTGCTGCAATTAAAGCATTATTTGCACAACTTTGGTTCATTTGTTTGAACTCCAGTTCTCGTTTGTGTCCTCTTTTGTTACAAGTGCTACAGAATACTTTGCTCTTCTGTGGGAATGTGGAGTGACTGTGTGGTTCCCTGTTGTCCCCTGTGAAGATGGGGCAAAGGGCATTCTAAGCACCCGCCGTGGTGCATGCGGGAGTATTTATAGCATTTTAATTAGATGGAGGGGGAAGCAGATGGAAGTGCAGTTGTTGACTAAGTAGAACAGTGGTGTGTACATGACTTTGAAACAGAAGCTGACAAAACCAGATGTTCTTGG
Source organism: Intellagama lesueurii (assembly GCA_037013535.1). Taxonomy (NCBI): domain Eukaryota; kingdom Metazoa; phylum Chordata; class Lepidosauria; order Squamata; family Agamidae; genus Intellagama; species Intellagama lesueurii. Next base: position 39,139,638 of record JBAJHW010000003.1, on the reverse strand, counting down.
TGGATTTCCAGCTCTTTGTGCCCCCCAGTCAGGCTAAAAATATTCAAGAGCAAGTATTTCTCACACGTTGAGGATTAAATTGTGCTTTGTGATCACACATCTAGTTTCTTATTACATCAGTGGGTTGTGAATAATGTGACAGATAATTTTGGCTCTAAAGTTAGTAGAGTTTAAAGTGAGACGACACATGGGAAACGTAGCAATTGAATAGTTTCCATAGAACATTAATTTCAAACCAATGATCACAGGTGCATTTTTCCTCCCAAATATTCATTATTATTTAACATGCAAATGGGAATTGTTATTGTTGGAAGCAATTTCTCTGCCCACCCCTGTGCTGCTCTGCCTAATTCCATTTATAAATTATTCCTCTTGGCTTATTGTAAGACAGAAAAGTTGCACCCAGGGAATAGGGCTTTCCTTCCTAAGCTAAAATTTATCACTGTGGCAACACCTTTCTGGCCAGCTATGCAAGATACATAAGGGAACATATCCTATTCTGCTCTTGCTCAAGGCACAAAACCTGTGAGATGTGTTTCTGGGCAAAACCTTATCTTTCTTTCTTCAATTATTTTCATTAGGTGGACAAAAGAGAATCCAAAGCTAATTAATCTGATGAAAGAAGTTCTTGGTTTTCCATGGCTCTTATTGTTTTGGATAGTCTTGAGAAGTGTGTTTGTTTTTTCTTTTTTAAAGAAATACATGTGTGCACATGAAAGAAACCTTTCAAAGCAACATTTTTGTCTCCAGATTCTGTCTTCCTGAATGGAACACATTCTTGAATTGCTAAGCCTCAGTCCAGAAGTTGCTATACTGCCAAAGAACTCACCTTCCCAGATACATAGAAAAAAGATATACCATACATTTTAAAAACTAGATCAGGTAGTTGTAATCATCATCATCATCATCATCATCATCATCATAAAAACATTGATGGCTATATAACAGATACAAGTTTTAACCAAAAACCTAAGTATCTGATATATATCTGCGCAGTATGTATGCTGTTCATAATATTGCTTTTTTGGTGTAGCTCTGATGGTGTTATTTCTGAGATCTGCAGTTGCTTATAGTACTGTGTGAAATTTCTTGATATTGTTCCCAAAGCCCCAATGACCAGGCATAGTTCATATTTTTATTATTTTGATTGACTTTGGTGTTTTTTTAACAACAACAACAATCATCATCATCATCATCAAAGCCATAAACAAATGGGCAGTTCCAGTAACTAGATACCCAGCTGGAATAATTCATTGGACTCAAAACAAATTAGAAGAATTTGATCAGAAAACACGGAAACTAATAAACGTTCATCACGCACTACATCCAAAAAGTGATGTGGACAGATTATATTTACCATGAAAAATCGGAGGCCGTGGATTACTGCAAATACAGCAGGTTGTAGAGGAGGAAAAAAGAAGCCTAAATGATTATATCAGTACAAGCAGAGAAAAATTACTTAAGGCGGTGAAAATGGAGGATATTTTGAAAACAACAGAAACAAAGACTCAATATAAGAAACAACAATTTGAAAATAAATTACACAGTTGGAAAAACAAACCACTACATGGATAACACCTGATAAATTGATGGAAAGCATGATCATAATTCAACATGGGCATGCCTAACACTGGGGACCATTAAGAAAGAAACCAAAGGCTTGATTTTTGCTGCACAAGAACACTCCAAATCAACATGATGAAAGCTAAGATCCAAGGAATTAATGCTAACAGCAAATGTTGACTCTGCCAAGAAAAAGATGAAATTGTGTCACACCTCATTTGTGAATGTCCAAAGAGTGCAGAAACAGATTACAAAGTTAGACATGATAGAGCGACAAAATCAGAGCACTGATCATTATGCAAAAAACATAACTTGCCAGCCTCCAAAAACCCTTGGGAAAATCAGACAGAGAAGGTGTCAGAAATTGAGGAAGTCAAGATCTTGTGGGAGTTCTGGATTCAAACGGATAGACACCTTGAACATAACACACCAGACATAGTAGTAATAGAATGAAGAAATGTCTGGATCATTGACATTTCAATTCCGGGGGATACCAGAGTTGAAGGTAAAGAATTGGAAGAACTAACAAAGTGCAGAGATCTGGCAATCGAAATATCTCGTTTGTGGATTAAACACACTCCAGTGGTCCCCTTAGTCATCAGAGCTTTGGGAACAATATCAAGAAATTTCACACAGTACTATAAGCAACTGCAGATCTCAGAAACAATACCATCAGAGCTACAAAAAATGGCAATATTAGGAACAGCATACATACTGTGTCGATATTTAACAGATGCTCAGGTTTTTAGTTACAACTTGTTATCTGTTATGTAATGCCAGTCAAGGTTTTTATAGTTTTGATTGACTCTGTCTGGAATTTTTGAATCATCACCATCTTAGAACTGCAGAGTTGGAAGTGACACTATGGATCATTGAGTCCAGCCCCTGTCAAGGAGGCAGAGGAAGGAATCAAAGTCCCTAACACTGGATCTGCAGCCAGATACCTCAACCATTGAGCTATCCAGCAGTAAAACTAGATCTAGAAATACTGCTATCGAGCAGTACAAGTAGATCTTGAAACAGTAGGTTCCTGAAGTAATTACACAGGCATGCACCAATTCTACCATGCTTGATTCCATTGTGATTCTTGTTTTCCCATCATCAGGCTCATTCTGTATCAGTTCCAGATCAGCCCTCCAAAAACTGCATTTGTATGAGACAACAGCTACAATATAAACAAAGTCTTTTTCCTTTAATAATCAGAAAAATGAGGAAGTCAGTTCTTTGATTAATCCATAAAGTTATTTGATTAATCCATAATCAAAGAACAAGAGAGACACTGCAGACTAAAACAACCGGAAAAATCAGCAGTAGCTGAATATGCCCTAAAACAAGCTGGACATGAAATTCTATTTCAAAATTCTGAAGTACTGGACAACACCAGCAATCATTATGTTAGACTGCACAGGGAAGCCATTGAAATCCACAAACACCAGCAGAGCTTCAACAAAAAAGAAGAAAGTTTAAAACTCAACAAAGCCTGGCTCCCTGCACTGAAAAATACAGCCTGCAAAAGGTCAACAAACTCTACCTAGCTACAAGGACCGGTGATCACTGCACACAAAAGATCAGCTAACGACACCCATCAATCACAGTGACAGATAATCTCTCCCTCTTATCACAACAATACACCCACAACAAAAAACACGCTGATCACCACAATCACCCATCTCCTAAAAGGACAAAAGCTGATCCCACAGCTATAAATACTCAACTATCCAAACAAACTGCACCAGAGCACAGACAGAGTTCTGACTCCTGTCCTCTGAAGATGCCGGCCACAGAGACTGGCGAAACGTTAGGAAGAACAACCTTCAGAACACGGCCAAAGAGCCTGAAAAACCCACAACAACCATCTTTTTCCTTTGTAAATTTCAGCCATGGGGTGGGAGTTTTATCCACACTACGAGCTCAATAGGTTAAAGCCCATCTACCCGCATGCCAAAACCCCAGTCTTTTTCAGAACCCTGCATGTAATTTTGAGTAAGAAAAAGAAAGCACTGGAATTTCTGCCTCCTGCATATAAAAAGCAATGACCAAAATCCTATTTCACAAAAGTAGGTCCATTGAACTGATAGTGATTTGGTGGCTAAATTCCTCTGTATGATCCACGGATTCAAACAGGCCTACTGTAACTGTGACTTTAGCATAGTAAGTTACAGTTAGAATAGGCCCATTTCTATTGATGGCACTTGCAGAAGAGCTGACTCACTAAATGCCTATTAATTCAAAGGGCCTAGTGTAAATAAATAAATAAATAAACAAAGAGTACAATTAACTATGTTAAGCAATAGAATGTTGGCCAATGAGATATGAACAGAGAGTTCAGTTTCATTTGTTTGCATGAAGTTTGGGACACTACTGGGGGGAAGGAAAACTTTTCCCCAGGAAAAAGGTATGCGTCTATGAAAACCTATGAATGTGAATTGTTGATGCCCTCCTAATCTCACAGAGGAACCAAGAAATAGTCAGCTTTCTCCTCACAGCAGGATTTTTTAATGATTTTTTTCACCTCAGAAAAAATATGGGAAATTTCACAGAACTTATCAAAAGTTTTGTCTGGAAGAAATTCAAGTCCTCTAATATAACTAGATATCCTGTGCAGAATGTATCCTTCCTGCACAGGAGTCACATGCATCAAGCTTTAGATATTTTTTTTCCAAAATGGCATCTTTCCTACACAGGATTCACAAGAAAGAATGTTAAGGTGTGCAGAATTTGGCAATTTTCTGCATAGAACTGTGAGTGGGAAATAGGAAAAAGAAAGGGGGAAATGAGATGGGTGCTCTTCATTTTATAGGAAGCCCAGGAAATTTTGCAAGTAAATATAAACCCCTAGTAAAAAACATGATAGAACTGGAAACATAAAATATGCATTGGCAAAATGACTGGAACAACAGAGATCGAAAGGTTCAAAAGCTTAGTTGCTAGCTATTGTTTATCATTATTAAAGAGTATCTGGGTGCCTCTGAATTAAAGTACCATATTACTATGCTATAAATGTGTTTGCAATTCTGCAAAACTCACAGATTAGAAAAATCCAGAGTTTGGGGGGGATGGGAACCAAACTCCCTATGAAACTAGGTCACTTGGAAGTTTCTACTAGATTTCACTCCTCTTATTAGGGTTAAAATGAGGGGGAGCGAGGGACAGGGAGAGGAAGAGAGAGAGACTTCTCCTGTAAACAATATCAAGGCTTCTTAGTTTCTTAATGATATGATACGTACGATAAGATAAGGTATATATTTATTTATCCATAAATGAGAATCATGGCTCTGTTTAAGCAGAGTTCAGAAGTTCACTGTTATTTAAGCAGCAATATGTAGGCAGATTAAGCTGCCAGTCAAAAATTATCTGCAGCTAGTAAGAAACTACCAAAATCTGAGCAAAATCTCCTGCCTTTTATATGCAAGGAAATGCACAGTAATGTCAGCAGGGAGTTTATCACACCCTGTAGACCATTGTTGAAAAGGTAGGGATAGCTCTAAAAAAGTTGACTATGCAGTGTTTATGTTAGAGCACACCAAACCATATTTAATGCAGATCAATTCATCCCAAATTGGTCTAGGGTTGGAGCCTGCTGTTTATTTGGAATGAATAAGAATTGATCCAAATAAACACAATTTCTTGATGTGTGATCTCCAAGATTGTTTCTGTGGCAATTTGTCAAAAAAAATTCTGGTTTTCTCAACTGGTGAGGCAAAGAAAATATTTTATATATATATATAAAACTGACATATCACATCAGCACCTAAACAGAAAAAAAAATCATGTCCCCTGCCCTCTACTGAACAGAGTGATTAGTTTGCCATAATGCAGAAGTTGCTTGCTTATTAAGCCATTTCACAATATAGTCTTTGGATCATCCTAATCAAGCCCAACCATCCCAAAACAACTCAGGCTAGATCACTCCTAAGCACTAATGTAGCTGCATCCAGACTTGTATCTGAATCCGATACTAATTATCTTAGTATTGATATTCAGGTACACTAGATCCACAACACGGCACACAAAAAGGCAGATTGATAGCAGATTTGGGAAGGGGAGAGTGGTATTCGCAGTATGCATAAAACAACAATACCCATGGAAACCATGGGGAAAAAGAGTGCCAGAGAAAGGTATTGATAAGAACTGTTGGGTGGTTCAGTGGTTTAGGTAGTTGGCTGTTCAAATCCTCACTGTGCCTCCCTGACAGGAGCCAGACATGATAATCCACAGAGTCCCTTCCAGCTCTGCAGTTCTATGATTTTATTATTATATTATATTTTTAAAAAGGTGTTGCTGCCCTCTAACTCGAACAGAAGCAAACAACACTAGACTATTACAGAGGATTGATGTCTACTTGTATTCACTATATTGTTGTGCGTATTATGAATCTCAGTTCTCAAGAAATGACAGGAAATAAAGTATAGAAATAAATGGACAGAAAGAATATACTATGATGATAGAATGGATCCTACATCCAATTAACTTATGAACAATGAACAGGATGTACAGGAAAACTTTATCCACATTATCAAGGATTTCCTACAGATCACCAGTCCATACTTTGAGTAAGAGAAATCTACATGTTGAGACACAGAATATCAGAAGGAACATATTTGTATCTGCTCCTTAAATAACAACAATAATAATTTTTAAAGGGATTGATACTAGAAATGATCCAGTATCAACAAGGAAAAAGCTGTTCTTTTGTTTTTAAACACAGTCTTTGTTTTACATTATTTCTCAGACTGTTGACAGAATGAGATAAAGAGATTAGGCTTTGCTGACGCTGTGAAGGAAATAAATGCATGCAATTAATTTAGAGATCCAAAGAATGAATCATCCAGAAAGATGCTGGGACAACACTAGGTCCATGGTTCTTGGGGAAAGCTAAGAGTCCATCAGATCATCAGTATCTCTCAGGTTTTGCCATGTACTGCAGACATCTGCAAGACTTATTCCAGATGGCTCTTTTCAATTTACTGCTTGCCTGTCTTCTAGCATAGTGGTAACATGTTCTAATTTTGTTTTGTTTTGTTTTAAGATTTTGCTTTAGAGCATCAAGTGTAAGATCCTATTCCAAGGAGCAGTTCTCAAATAAGATAGTAAGGACAGACGACATGTAGGGATGTGGAAAATGTCCAGTTTTGATGTTGTTATCTCTCTCCAAATCCCACTTTCACTCTCATCCTATCTTTTACATAACTTTCTACCCAAGCATGAAAATCAATGTATGGTTTTGCTGCACATTTTTGTGCACATTTTCCCATTGACTAAACAATGTTTATGCATATTTTTCAACCGCCTCCATTTTCAACTATTTGCATGTTTAAAATGCATTTAGAATTTTTCCAGTATTTAATTTTTCTGGGTTTTTCCCCCCCTGAGATACACTGCAACTCTCAAAAATGTATCACCTTTTAAAGCAAGATGTCTTAGAAGGCACTACCATAGAAAACCACGAACAACATCCTTCTCCATCTGAAGCGATGTGTCCAGACATGTGTTAAAGGAACTGTTAAGGTTAAAGGAGAATAATGTCAGGAGGGCAGCTTTATTACAATAAATACAACAACACAACAAACAGCACTGAAACATTTTAAAGGCTTGTGGATTTACAGCACAGCTCTATGCACAGTTCAATGAGAAGAAATTCTCATTGGCCAAAATCCTCTTACTTTGTGCAAGCCAAATCATAACTTTCAGTCCATTTCTTCCTGGTAAACAAACCATCCCTGATGGACCTTGGGTATGCATGCACATGGTGGCTTGGTGAATACATGTGTGTCCCCAAGAATTATGGTGGGCATGCCTTCTTCATCAGGAAGAATAGGATTTTGGCCACTGAATGGGAACCTGTTGAGGTGAAGCATGCATGCAGTGAATGTAGCAGAAGTCATTCAACTTTTGAAACCCTTGCTGAAGGAAATATCTAGTACCTCCTTCCAGAAATGTAAACCAGAATTTTGTAATGGGAACCCCCACTTGTGTACTGTCAGCATGCATGCATGTGGGAGATCCTGCAGTATTTGACAAAAGTTATACTCCATTGGTGCACAACAGGATCTCAGCATTAATGTTCAACATGGCTGAGTGGACACATGGTTTTATAGGATTATGGCCCCGTCTCTGTATCAATTTTGCTGCATTCCCTTGAATCCTGCTTACTTTTTCTTCTTGCTTCATATCAGGCTGCAAAATTCTGTGTTTTTCCTCCACCTGGAAATGTTTCCCGACTTTATATCATTTTTTCCTACTCTGTACATTTATTTACACATCTTTATTTAATGGACAGATTTCCTATAGTATATTGACTAGAACATGTTCTTGGACATTTCCCTCCATGTTTTTCTGGATTTTAGCGGTTCACATTTTATGAAGTGTACCTTGTTTTTGTATGTACTTTATGTTGCCAAATGCCCTGCAATGCACCCTCACAAACATGTTAATCTTGAGGTGAGGTGTATTTGTAGTTACAAGTTTCAGGAGACAAGGAAAAACTGCTTTTTGTTTTAATTACTAAAGATGTAAGGATGTTGTTCTTTTTCAATACAACAAAAAAACAGTTTTGTGGTAATTTTAAGACTGATAGCATTAGACTGAGTTATTATAGTATGTGTTTTCCTGGACTAGACTCCACTTACTTTTTGTTGCTACTGACAAATCCAATTAAACACTTGTCTGTTGCTAACTGAAACTTTATTATGGCATCAACTTTTATAACCCAGCACCCGTATCATTATGAGCATTAAAAATATATCCTCAGTTGGCAGTGAAGGACTTTTAGTCCTTAAAAGATTATACCATAGTGAATCATACTGTCTGGATTCCATAGGCCTCTTTACTGTCTATAGTTATAAGAACATTTTCAGTTTATACCTGGACCAGTATATGGAGCATTTTTATGCCATACATACCCAAGAACTAGTATTATGGCAACAATGATGCTCCCAAATTACAACAGTCTCACTTTATAATGAAAGAAAATTATTTGTTTGAAATATGGTGCTGGAGAAGAGCTTTGTGGATCCCCTGAGCTACCAGAAAGGTGATCAAGTGGGCCATAGTTCAAATCAAGCATGAATTTTCTCTGGAAGCAAAAATGACAAAACTGAAGCTGTCCTACTTTCGGCACATCATTAGAAAGCAAGACGCACTTGAAAAAACAATATTGCTGGGAGGAAAGTTGAAGGTAGCAGGAAAAGAGGAAGACTAAATATGAGAGGAATTGACACCATGAAGGAAGCTACAGGTTTGAGTTTTCAAGAGCTGAGCTGGGTTGTTGAAGACAGGCCATTGTGGAGGTCACACATTCCTAGGGTCACCAAGTCAAAGGTGACTTGACAGCACATAACAATAACAACACTTTATTCATTTTCTTTTCTATAGAGAGTTCAGGCTTGACTTGATCCAGCACCCTCCTGTCTACCTACCCATGGAATCCCTACAGTTACAAACTTCTGATTTCTTGGGTGCATTCTCCATTTAGATTTATGATTGGACCAAGGAATGCAAAATATTTTAACTAGTACTATAGCAGCACATGATATGCATATGAATTGTTAACATATCATTATGCAGCTTCCTCTGTCCAGAAAAAATTCTGCAGATGCTCTGGCCTATCATCTCTTAGGTTAATGTACCTCATTGAGTTATTATAAGATAAAAAATGAGTAGGGATACACCATGTAGACTGGCATGGCCTCCTTTGAGTTAAAACAGGAAAAATATATAATTAAAAATACATTACTTAGTAGAACATTGTTATAATGCATATATTTAATACATATAATAATTTCCATAAACAATTCATATAGTATTTTTGCAAGTATCTCCTGTGAGGGTTCGACTTTCTGGTCCTGTTGTTTCCCAATAATTTCAGGCAACACCGGCTGCAGTGAAAACTGTGGAACATTTATTTTTGAATCAAGTACAGTGGAACCTCTACTTAAGAACGTCCCTACTTAAGAATGATCCAACTTAAGAACAGCTCCGTTCGCTAAATTTTGCTTCTACTTGAGAAAGGAGCTCCAAGATAAGAACGGGAAAAAAAACTTTCCTGCCCTTTTTTTAACCTTAGGTCATCTTAGGTTAAAAAAAAATCTCCCCCTAGTGGTAGAGTACGGATTAACCGGCTTTGCATTAGTTCCTATGGGAACTAATGCTTCAACGTACATAATAAACAAGTGTCCTGAACTGGTGAGCGTGCTTTGTCTCCTTTCTCCAACGGGTCTGGAAGGGGTTTCCAACCATCAAATACAAAGGGGTTGCTATAACTATTATTCCAAGGTCCCGGTAACTCAGGTGGAGTCCATCCTTTCAGGGTCGTCCCCGATGGTACATCAAGCAGGGGCACTGCCTCGTCCTCAGTGAAATTGTCCCACTGGGCACCTCTCTCTGGTTCCAAACTCTCCCAACTCATTCTCTCTCTGCTAACCTCCTCATCTCCATTGCTCTCCATTTGATCCTTTCTCTTCTTTCCCTTTCTACTGGTTCTTTCTCCTCCCTCAACTTTCTTCTCCACTCTCTTGCTTCAGCTTCTCCCCAATAAGAGGGTAGAGGAGAAATCACTGTCCTCCGCCTATAATCAGCCTCCTCCTTAGGGATTCTCAATCTCTCCCATTTCTGCGTCCATGGGTCTTGCATCCACACCCACTCCCAACCAGGAGGCAACTGACTTTCTTTTCTCCTTACTTCTCCTATCCCTGCTTCTATCTCCTCCCCCCTTTTCCTTCCCTTTCCTGCCTTTTCTGATGGGTCCTCCTTTATTTCCATTCCCCTCAGCTCCTCTGTCACCTCCTCTACTTCTCCCCCCTGGCAAGACTCCTGGGACACTTCATTTGAGGTCGGCTGGGGTTCTCCTCTCCCTCTATCCTCTGTCTCATTGATGAGGAGGGACGGCGGTCCGGCGAGCAGGATTCCTGACTCGCCTCCTGTCTCACATCTCCATATAGCAGTAGTTTGGCATATACTACTGTTGTTGTCCTTGTTGTTATGTGCTGTCAAGTTGGAACTGAGTTATAGTGACTCTAATAGGTTTTTCAAAATAAGTGCATATACTACCACATAATAATTCTAAGTTCAAACTGAAACGTGATGCGTTTATTTAAGGAGGCATGAATCAGCTTCCTTTTCAGCACTTACTCGTGTAGCAACTGAAATCTCCTTCACAATGTCTGAGTATGTTACTTTTCTAAGAATTAACATCAACCTATGTTATTTTTCAGGCTTCACATTTTATGACTCTATGAAGCTGTGAACTCCGTATTTCAATCCAAAGCGTATGACAGACTCCTTGGGCCTTTTTTTTTTTCTGTTCTACTGGTGGATTTGGTTTGCATTTTTACCACACCTTAAATCTTCGCAGGACCCCTCTCCTGAGAATCAGAAATTTGACCACTGAATCAGATGTTCTCATATAAAATAGATGAGAGAAAAATGAATACCAGATGTTTCTACATAGTTGCAGATGTTGATAATTTTTGTTATGTCTCACATCCTCAGTATTAAACAAGTCATATGACGTGAATGATGGTTCACATGTTATCTGGATGTAATTTTGGTTCCTTACCTTGTTCTAATGAAACCGATAATTGTGTTCTCAAAGCCTTTCATGGCTGGGATCCGATGGTTGTTGTGGGTTTTCTGGGCTGTTTGGCTGTGTTCTGGAGGTTTTTCTTCCTAACATTTCACCAGTCTCTGTGGCCGGCATCTTCAGAGGACAGGAGCTAGAATTCTGTCTGTGTTCTGGTGTAGTGTGTGGTAACAAAAACCTGATCGCACAGCTACAAATACTCAACAGTCCCAGACTGATGAAATGTTAGGAAGAAAAACCTCCAGAACATGGCCAAACAGCCCAGAAAACCCACAACAACCATCGGATCCCAGCCATGAAAGGCTTCGAGAACAAATTTTCAGTTTTGTTAGAACAAGGTAAGGAACCAAAATTACATCCAGATAACATGTGAACCACATGCGAACATGCCCGAAAAACCCACAAGAAGCAAAACCGAAAATTGTTCTTCAGTATCTTTATGTAATATCCTAAATGACCACCTTATTTTGTTGGTGTATGAACCGTATATTAAAAAGCACCAGCCCAGCACTATCACTACCACCAGATCAACATGTGCAACCTTGTGCACAACAGAGAACCTGCATATTGCCAAATATTATCTACAGTCATTAGAATCCTGTTAGTTTTTGTATAAGACTTGTGTAACTTTGCCCTGGTCAATTTCAGCTAATCAAGAAGGTGCTGGGGCGGGTCTTGAACACGTCTGACCATGCACCTGATTAGCCCTAACACCTTGTCACTTAGATGCAATTAGCCATGAGCAAGTTATGCAAACCTTATCCAAATAATAACAGGATGTTAACCAATATATAAAGTACAAAGTGACTGAAGCAAGAGAATTGTGTCATGTACTGCAATAGTGGGGTCCCTATTAGGGGACAAAGGTGGGATATAAATAAACAAACAACGAAATAAATAAATAAATAAATAAATAAATAAATAAATAAATAAATAAATAAATAAATAAATAAATAAATAAATAAAATTATCTAGACTAATCTTGCCTGGCACAAGATTTCTTCTGGATCCCAAACAACAACAGTCTATCACAGATGGAATATGAGCCAAACAAATCTATTGAATTTTTCCCCCTCTGAGGCATATTTTTGTCCATAATATGAATGTTCTTGATATCCCAGAGAAGAAGGGTAACCCCAACATTGCATATAGAGATGTTACTGGATTACAAGTAAGGCAAGGGATTTCAAAGTATGTGTGCACAAATTATAGTTCCAAGCACATCATTCTTGTTTTACTTTGAACATGTCATGTTAAAAAAAAAGAGAGAGAGAGAGATTGAGAGAGAGAGAGTTTAATGTAGTAAGAACGGCAGGGACATGACTCTGACCTATACATTAGGGTAATAAGCACAGCCGCTTGGTGTACAGCAACTTCCATTATCAAATTGACCCAGGTTCCTGGCAGAGGTTTAGACTGAGCTGAGAGCAGAGTATGCCCTTCAGAGCTAGGAAGTGATGTTGCCTATTAAAACAATTGTGCCCAAGACAGTAAAATCCGGCTTTGACCTTGTGTAGCATGCTGTTAATTGTAAACCTTGGTATTGGTAATATATCTAAGTGGAAAGCAGAGTGTAACCATGGCTGTCAATTGTGGATCACAAGGCCACTGTGAGCCTCAAGCAGGTCAATAATTTAGCCCCTGAATAACCTCTGTGCTTTCTGATTATGGGGGGAGGGGGGATTAGAGTGCATATTATAAATTTGAGCAAAACCTTGGTGAGTGCTTTCTAAATAAGGTGCACTGGAATGATTCCCAGGAAGCGGTAAGACTGAGGAAGCATTCCCTTCTTTCCAGCCAACACACATGGAATTAAGCCGATGATGGTGATAGAAAGACATCTTTTTTGCCTTTGGGTTTATCAAGAATGTTTCAGGTTGCCATTTTTTTTCCAGTATACTCGTAAGCCTTTACTTTTAACTTTCCAATTTAACTGCTTCCTTTTTTACACACACACACACACACACTCTTTAACACAAGTACTAAAAAGGCCACACATTTATTAAATCTATTAATACACAGCCTTCTCACAAAAACACCACACTCCAATACACATACCTCACTAATAGATCATTCTTATTCACTCCCTCTCTTTAACTGTTGAACTCCTTCATGCACTATCTCTTCTTTTATATAAGCAAAATCTCTTCAGACATGAACTGCATAGACCTATCAGCTTGCAGTTCTATTTGTAAACATTATTTGTATTTCTCAACTGCCATAACAGTCACTCATGCCACACATTCCACAGATGCCTATACTACAAGCAAATACAAACCAGCAAATGAAAGAAATATGCAATGCAAACTTACCACAAATTTCTCATTAGAAGCAAAAAATGACTGAAGTGAGATTACTGTACTTGTGTGTATCATATGTAGACTAACTGCGAATGACATAATGGTGGGGAAGGTTGAGGGCTGCATGGAAAGACGAAGACCAAATATGGGATGGATTGATTCAATAAAGCAAGCCATGGCTTTGAGCTTCCAAGACCTGAACAGGGTTATTAATGGAAATATCTAATTCATAAGGTAGCTATAAGTCAAAAGCAACTCAAAGGCACACAACAACAGCAACATGAAGACAAATAGCTTAACTCAGTATAAGGAAGCCCTGTATGTTCTTATGATTCATTCAACTTCCTTTGTAATAATTTTCTGGTCATGAGTAGAGGTGCCAGGTAGTAGCTTGACATTTCAGAGCAAAGCAAAAACTGGAGACCAAGCAGTGAATCCTTCTGATGTCACAGGATTGGGCCTTTACTGCAGAAAGGCATCTAAGATAAATCAGCTCCAATATAGGGGCATTTGGATTGAGCAAACAGGTAGCAAAATGCTCAATAAATCAATAGTTCTCTTCTGAGAGCTGCAGGCCCTGAAATTCATGTCTTCACCTGGAGACCTAGAGAAGTACAGCAAACCACTGAGGCTTCAGCTGGTGCCCTGGGATGTGGCAACCCCTGCTACAATTAAAGATCTCCACTGGGTCTTCACTTTGCTGGGCCACATTTTTGCCTGCTTCATCTCTACTGCAGGCATGGCAAAATGGATGAGCGTACCTTTTGCATGAGGAAGGATCCAGCCCATGTTCAATTCCCAAAAGCTCCAATCATCATCATCATCATCATAGAACTGCAGAGCTGGAAAGGACTCTATGGATCATCGGGTCCAGCCCCTGTCAAGGAGGCACAGAGGGGAATCAAACTGCCATCCTCTGGCTCTGCAGGCAGATGCCTAAACCACTGAGCTATCCAGCAGTTCATAGGGTTGCAAAAGACTGTGCTTTCCAAAACTGAAGATTTTTCCTGCCACATAGTGTCACACAATATTAAGCTAAATTAACCAACATGGTTGAAGTACCTCCAGTATTGTCCTTCCTTCCTTCCTTCCTTCCTTCCTTCAGTTTGTTCATCCTGTCAGGAACTGTGATGAAGAATCTGGTTATTTCGCTTTCTATATTGTTCATATTTTTAAGCATTTCTGCATCAGTATCAGGATGTTTTTTCACAGTCTACATGAAAATTCATGTGCAGGTTTGGATGCAATTTCCCATAATATAAGCATTCTTGCAAGCACTTTCCTCTAATATATACATTTCAGTATGCTCTTTTCCCTAATATATGAAAATCTGTGCGCACTTTTGAATGAAGAACTGTATTGCAAATTCAGAGAACTGCATTACAAGAAATTAGGGGGGGAAAGCCTCTAAAGGGTAATTTCATTCAGTTTTGCATTGTACTTCAGGAATTCAGTAGTGCAGATTAGGCTGGCTTCTACTGAAATGTGAGTGAGGAAATTTTTTATTCAGCCATAGCTACATGTATTCAGTACCTCATATTAAAAATGTATAGGGTATTATAAATTCTTTAGATAAGTAAGCAAAATAACAACCCCTGATTAAATACTAATTCAGTGGTAAAAACAGGACTATATAATGGAG
The DNA here is from genome assembly GCA_037013535.1 of Intellagama lesueurii. Taxonomy (NCBI): domain Eukaryota; kingdom Metazoa; phylum Chordata; class Lepidosauria; order Squamata; family Agamidae; genus Intellagama; species Intellagama lesueurii. The sequence goes on along the minus strand of JBAJHW010000003.1, from coordinate 39,124,553 downwards.
GAATAAATAATTGCAGCATGTCGTGAAACCAATAGGAGAGGAAGCAACCCTTGATTAAGTAGAGCATATAAACTAGTATAAAAGCTATCAAGTCCTCAACTGAAATACTTGGAAAAGTTACATTTTTGAAGTGTAATTATCTGACTCCCACCTTCCAACCAGCTAGACCACTGACCATATTGTCTAAGAGGGTCTGAGAATTTTAATCGAAAAACTGTAATGTTTCCAAGAGCTGAGAAACAACCATTAGAAAAATATCAAATTCAACCTACAGCTCAGTGGAGGATTTCCCAGATACTCCCACACTGTGCTTTCTAACCCTTACTAACCAAGAATAAAAAACAACAACTTGGCAGTGCATAAGTTCTGAAGTATTTTCTGACCCCATGAGAATCCCCATACACTGAGGATTAGTAACAGGATTGGTGGCAGATTTCTCCTTAAGGTTAAGGTTGTGAGACTACTTGAATACACAACTTCTGTTTCCTAAACTCAGTGAGATACTCTTCCACTGTCTTCCCTAAATGGGCCATCCTTCCAACAAGCAGACTCTATCACTCCTGCTTCTTGGCATCATGGTTTGCCCCCCAAAATTGAGATGGGCCAATTTATTTTATGGCCCGAACATGTTGCATGGGAGAAAAGAAAACAAAACAAGCCACACCAATGGAAAAATAGAACTGATTTGTTGGAATCGTCTCTCTGTGTGTGTTTTATCTGTAAACATAAAAAAACACCCTGTGTTTTGCAAGTGACTGAAGCACAGCAACACAATTTACCACTCTTTAGGTGACAATGTCATAGATGGCAATGTCATAGAATGTATATATTGTTCATTTAGTTCTTTGCAGAATTCGCAAGAAAATGTAACTCTTAAGAATTAAAATGTCCCTTCTTTGTCCATGGGGACTAATTTCAGAAGAGGTTTCTAAACAAGGGCTCATAGAGAGAAAGAAAACACAGGAGAATCCAAGCTTGGAAATCCCTAAAATAGAAGCTGAAATTAACTGCATTTTGCTGACAGAAAAGGCACAAACATGTCCAAAACATTGCTGATGGTTAAATCATGGAATCATAGAATAAATGAGTTGGTAGGGGCCCACAAGGTCAATGAGTCCAACCCCTTGCTCAATGCAGGAATCTAAATAAAAGCAGATCTGACAGACGGTTGTCTAATTTTCTCTTGAATGTCTCCAGAGTTGGAACGCTCACCACCTCCTGAGTTAATTGGTTCCATTGTTGTATTGCTCTAATAGTTAAGACGTTTTTCATGATATACAGGATATATAAGAGCCGATGGATGCAATCCAAAGGGGCTTAGTGAATATTTCCTTGCTAAATTGATGAAAACAACTATACATGCAACATACTGTTATATGCAAAGAAAAACAAACAAACAGGAGTTTGGTCAATGAGACTTAAAACAAACAAAGACTGAAAGAATATTTTGTTTTAAAAATGCCTCAGTGAAAGAACAAAAGCACATATACAAACACACATCCAGAAAATAGTTGTGGCTGATCACACATTCTACAGATGAGGTACAGGGTGCATTTATTCTTAAACTTTATAAAGTTATATTTTACAAGCAGTTCCTCCCAGGCTTACTAAAGAGTTCTCTGTTTACACCATAATTGTGAAATATTGCTTCTTGTCTTCTTGCTAGCAGCCAGATTTTTTCCACATCTATTACTGAGAAAGCACGACTGAATACTCCAATATCTCAAACATGCACACATATATCTTTAAAGAATGAATCTACCTCTGTATTCTAAGATTTAGATATGACTCAATAATTCATGACTTATGGAGCAATTTTGAGAGATGGCAGTGTCAGACATGACTCTTTCCAAGAATGCTTGGCAAAAGGTACCACACAGATGAAGTTTCTAGAGAATGAAAAATAGAAGTTTCCATGTCATTACAGAATAATTCAAAGCAAGCTTTACTGCCAGAGATGAAAGAGGCAGGAAAATCTACTTAGTACATGCTCTGTTCAAATGATAATGGCTTAAGAAGCGAATGTAAATGCTATAACTGTTGTGACGTTTTGGCACAGACACATGGATCTATGGCAGTCATGCCTATGAAGTCAATGCACAGACCATAAAAAATTAAGAAATCTATTTTTCAACATAAGAAGCTAGAGAGGTTTTTATGTGTGGGTGAAGAGGGCACTCTTACAATGTCAGCACCAAACTGCAGGGCACTAATAAAACACAACACAAATAATGCATATAGCTTACATTTCCTCAGTAGGACTAGTTGAAGATTTATAGGGGCCTCTTATGGAAATATCTGTTGGGAGCTATATCATCTAAAGTGGGAAATGTATAGCAGGGAGATGAAATGTGGATAAAAGAACCATTACCTAACCGTAGGACCTTAACTCTTGCATTCAGTTTAAATACTGTTAAATACAAAATGCATGACTATCCTGGTGGAGGCAACAACTGACTCAAAGTCCCAATAGTGATTTGGGATCTAGCTATAAAAGAAAGATAGAGTGTGTTAAACTTTCATGAAGTTGTGCAAGTACATACATTTTAATACAAAGCAAGACAAGAGGTTTGCTTTCTTGTTTTTGTCTTTTAGCTTGATGGGATTTGTCCTTGTTAAATAATTCATATATGCTGGCAACCTTCCATGAATTTCATTTAAATTTTTCCCAATTTGAACTAAAGGCAAGGTGCTAGTTGTGCATGTTTGCATTAATGCTACTTGTGTTTGAAAAACAGTTAAAGGCACTGTGGCACAGTTGTATCACAGGCCTCCATCTCAGCAGCTGTTATGCCTGCCTAATTGTTGTTAACATTGTTTTAATAATACAGTAACAATAAGGCATTTTTTTAAAATTTAACTTAAGTTATTCAGTGCATCAATGATAGTCTAGCAGAGGCAAAATAATAATAATAATTTCACCTGCCTTCCCAATCCACAGAGGACCAGGGAAAGTGCTCAATTTACCTTGTGAGATGTGGCTTGTTTATTAAGCCACAGCACGATATTGGAAGCAGACAGAGCCAGACTAAATAGGGTTGCTTAAAGTCAGTATGCCCTTTGGATATGAGGTTTCCACCAAATGGCATATCGCTCATCTTCCAACCTTAGCTGATTCTAATTAGACTACAGCAGCCCATCTCAAATGGACCAATGTAGTCACAACCTTAGTTGTTCAGAGTGTGTGGAAAGAGATTTGGTTGGCACAACAGTTACAACCATTTTTGGACAGCAACATCCTGGCCACAGTTGTTCATGCACTGGTAGTTTCCTCATTAGACTACTACAAGGCACTCTGTATGGGTCTCTCCTTGAAGACATATTACTGTAGTGACTTCAGTATGCAGCAGTTAGATTGTTGGCAGGAATATCTTTCATCGCTTATTTAGCACTGTTTCTGGAGGGGAAAAACTGTACTGGACACCACTGAACTTTAGCACCTTGGCTGTGGAATGCTTTCCCCTTGGGAACTTAATCAGCACCAACATTTATTTCAGTGCCAAATTTAAGTATGACTGTTCACAAAAACCTTGAGGGATTGAAGACCTTGGTTTGACAGCTTGTGAAATTCCTTGTAATATTTATGATGTTATGGTTCTAAATGGGTTATGATTCTAAATGGGTTTCTATTGTTTATATAAAACAATTTGAGAATTTATAACCATTAAAACTACAATTTTAAAACTACTGTTTTTAAATTGTTTAAATTTCAAATATTTTAATATATTTTAAATTGTTTTATTCTGTTTTTGTTGTACCTGGTCTTATATTCTAAATAAATAAATCAATAAAAAAAATTTTGGACTGCCTGTAGCAACAGCTGTTTTGTAGTTCTGTAATTTCTGTTCTTTGCCTGTGTGTTTTTGTGTGTGTTTGAAGTGGGGCAGTTTGAAATTTTGAAACAGCTGGTGCTTTGCGGTGGATACAGAGCAGAAGAGTTAAAATGAAAGGGGGTACAATATGATAATGTGGATGTAATCTCTGTGAATGCAAAGATATTATGAGCTGTGGAAAAGCTCTTGGAAAGGAGATAGCTTCCTTTATGAAGTTTATTAATAGTGGACCAATTCTATACTGAGCCAGGGAAAACTGACCTATAAGTGCTAACTATTTCTATCTTAGATGACTTTCTCTTAATTCTTGATCTCCTGCCAGTAATTCTGAACAGAAGAATATAATAAAATCTGTGATGGATCAAACCACAGTCAGGCACTCTGACCCAACTTGTGTCTAACAAGAGTCCTATGAGAAGTCTATAAAAGGATATGAGCTGAATAGCACCTCTTTGCTCACATGCTGCAGCAATGGATACTAGAAGCATCCTGCTTTCATATACTAAAACATACAGTGTAAAACTAATATACAGAAATAATGTATAGCCATTGTCAAAATTACTAGCTGCTGCAAGTCTGGGACATGCCTGTGTTTATTGTAAGGCAGGAGCACATTCTGCTTTTTTAAAGGTTTAATTAATTAACCAGAAGCTAAGCAGAGACACAATCGCTTGATGTGCTTTAGAAATGACAATTATTGAAGGCAACATTATTAATTAGAGGATTAGCCATCTTTGACTTGATTCTTACCAATAGAGATGACTTGATGAATGGTGGCAGTAAGGGGAACTCAGGGGGAAAGTGACCATGTCCTATTCCAAGATTTCAAAGGAAACAAAACCAGAGTCTCGTTGTCTGTATACACTGGATTTTAGGAAAACCGATTTTAATAAATTCAAAACAATGATAAGGAAGGAAGAACCCATGGCACAATAGTGTAACAGGAAAAGGAGACCAAGATGGGTGGGAGTTTTTTAAACAAGGAAATTCTAAAGGCACAACTACAAAAAAATTCCAAAAAGAAAAAAAGGGGGCAGGATAGCAAAAAGGCAAATGTGGCTTCACAACAAGTTCAGAGAGGACTTGAAAATTAAGAAAAAGCTTGAATGTGCTCAATTCCTACTTTTTGTTGTTTTTTTGTTTGTTTACAAAATACAGTCTATGACCCTCCAAAACGTACATGAAGTGCAAAAGGAGGGGACAGCACTGCAGCTTGAGACTGATAAGTAGTAAATGAATACCTTATTACATTGAATGAGTTCAAAAATCTCCAGGGCCCAATGAACTGCTACTGTCTGTTATTTTCATGAAATTATGGAAGATGGGGAAGTGCCAAGTCACACCTGATCATATTGAACACAGTACTATGCTAAGACAGAGACATTGTTATAAAAAATAATCACAGTTAAGAAATATCAGTTCCAGTACAAATTCTGGAAAGATCTTGAGCTGCCAACAACAGAGACAAATTCAGCTTACTTCTGGCACTTAGTTTATGGTAGGCTTAGAGAAGTAAAAATTTTATTTGATGTCCTTGTATCAGCCTCATCATGGGAAACTTGTATGCAAATTTATTTAAAGATGATGAAGCTGAAATAAGAACAATTAACAGGCAACCTTTGATACCAGACTTCAAGTCCCTTCCGTCACAGCCTTCAGTATCTGCTTCTGAGATCAACTCGTTTATACAGTCATTGAAAAATGCTAAGGCAACAAGGGAGGATTTTCTGACACCCATGTTATTTAAGATTAATGTAGATTGGTGGGTTTCACTTATGGCAGGCTTATTCACCCATATTAACAACACAGGTGGTGTTCCTAAAGACTGGAGCCTAAGCATAATAGAATCAGTATTCAAGAAAGGTGATATGAAGTATCTTAAGAATTACAAACTAATCAGTTTGATTGATACTCCAGCTGGAATCTATGGTATCTCCTGCAAAAAGCAGAGGACTGGGCAGAAGAACATGCTTTGCTAGCTAAAGAACAGGCAGGATTTAGGAAGGGCAGATCTACCTTGAATAACTTACATTCTACACCATCTAATAACTAAATATGAGGAAAAGTGAACACCTTTTTGCTGCTTTCATTGATCTTAGTGCAGTCTTTGATTCTACAAAGAGGCAACATCTCTGGGAGAAATTGCTTGACACAAATATGAGTTTGAGGCTATTTTTAATTAAACTCTTACTCTGAAACCCGTCTCAGGGTCCAAACTGGTGCCACTTATGGTCTTTCAGATCTGAACCCAACATACAAAGGTGTTTGGCAAGGCTGTATTTTAACCTCATTTCTTTTCAACTTTTATATAAATGACATTGGTGAAGTCTTGCAAAATCAGAATCACCACATACCCGAAATCTTAAATAGATCAGCAAATGCTTTACCATATGCAGATGATATGATTTTATCATCAGCAACACAAGCTGGGCTGGGAAGACTGCAAAGACTAGTCCAATTGGTTTTAATATTTCAATGGTTTTAAATTATTCACTGTTCAGTTATATGTGTGTTGATATCTGTATGTTTACATTATTGCAAACCACCCATAATAATGTATAGTGCTAATGACATAAATAAATAAATAAATAAATAAATAAATAAATAAATAAATAAATAAATAAATAAATAAATAAATAAATAAATAAAATGGTTTAGCTCTTATTGTGTAGGAAATGACTTAGTTATTAACAATGCTGAATCCAAAGTTGAAGTATTCAGGAAGTGTACATATGGTATATAAGATCAAAATAATTAGAGCACGTAAAATTGTATAGTTTTCTTGGCAGAACTTTCTCAGCTATGAGATCTTGGGCTCTACAAGTTAATAGAAGCAAATTAAAAGCAGCTGCTTCCTGTAAGCTTCAGGCTGCTGAATTTTACATATCCAAACACATTACACCCAGTTCTAAATATCTTCAAGGCAAAGGTAATACCAATGCTAATTTCCAGTGCAGAAATCTGGGGTTTCACTGATTATACCAACACTGAAAGAGTTCAAAGCTGTTTTCTACATATGGTATTTGTTGTTGTTGTTTAGTCGTTAAGTCATGTCCGACTCTTTGTGACCCCATGGACCAAGCACGCCAGGCCCTCCTGTCTTCCACTGCCTCCCGGAGTTTGGTCAAATTCATGTTGGTATAAGGTATTAGGGATTTCTAAATCTATCCCACCTTATTTAACTAGAGTAGAATTGGGATATGAATGATTTCTGGTGTGATATATGTTAGAATGGTCAGCTGCTAGTGTAGTCTTAGCCAGATGAAGGAAAGTAGGTTTCCCAAGATCTATCTAGATGAACAAAGGGTAACTCAATACGAACAATTTTGGCTGAAATTCTCTAAATTGTTTCCAAATTATGTTTTCTCTGTACAAGCAATTAATCTGTGGGGAAATGACACCAGAAATACATTTAGACAAAGAGTTTTGGTGTTGGAGCCCAAACTGACATAACTGCCATCAGATCCTTAAAAACTGATAAATGGTTAACAGGCACAAAATATCAGCATTGATATGAAAAATACTTGTCATACCCAATGAAAATGAAATGCCAGAAAGTTTTCACCAGATTGTATTTTGAATACATGAGATCAGTGGTGAAACTTGGGCAATTCCATGGCATACCAGTCCAAGACAGATTGTGTATTTGCAGGTTGCTAGCTGCAGAAGATTTAGCCCACTCTATTCTCCATTGTCTATTACAGGGATCTCCAAACTACACCCCACGGGCCACATCTGGCCCGCCTTGCCTTTTTATCCAGCCCAGTGGACAGGCGGGCATGTCGGCGGGTAGAAGTGCATGCATGCATGTGTGTGGGAGTGCAGATGTGCAGATGTGCGTGCATGTGGGTGGGCAGGTGTGTGTGGGTGTGCATACATGCATGCAGGCGTACACGTCTTCCTTTGGCCCTCGAAAATCTGGAATATATATGTTGTGACCCTCACTCTGAAAAGTTTGGAGACCCCTGGTCTATTATATACTGACATCAGAGAATGTTATTTAGTTCCCTTGTTTAAAAAAGAGGAAGCAATGGGAAGTGAAAGAAAAATTGGGCTTCCTGCTTCAAGGGACAAACCAATATGCAACAAAGGAAGTGGCTTTATTTGTGGTAAAGGCTGCCAATTTGTGGACTCTATCTCTGTAAATCTTCACGGAAATCTGACAACAGAATAGTATGACTGTAACCTGACAAAACCTAATAATGTTGCCTCCTAACAGTTTCATCTGCATTCAAACTAATTTGTTTGATAAGTAAAGTCTTATCCATTTTAAAGATATTTAACATGTATGCATACTTAATATGTACTTATTATATTGTGTCAGGTTTAGCTGTTGTATTGCCATTTTTATGCTAGTTTGATTGACTGCAATTGTTTTATGATATGGTTTATGACCGGTACAATAAATAAAACTTCAGATATCAAAATTTTTCTCTGCTTGTGCTGAATATGGATTAAATCCCTATTTAAAGCCCTACCAGATATCTAGCATGGCTTTCTCATGAAACCTGTTGCAAGGCCCTGACAGATTTTATTATCTGTTAGTCTAACCAAATTTTACCACATCATATTCCGGACAGACTGGTTTCTATTAGAGTTCCGGCAAAAGGAACCCTCTGATTTCTCTTCCTGTGAAACAGACTCCTTTTCTTATGTCTCATTCTTACGGCAATGTAGTAGGTGGGAAAGAAAACATATCATCTGGAAAGTGATATCAAAGTAGAATGGAACATATTCATTAATAACCGTGAAACAGAGGCAAACTGAAAATAGACTGAATTGTCCATCTCTGAAAGTGAAAGGAACGTAACCAACCACAATTAACTGGGATAATATCATTTAATAAATATACATTGTAAATGTATGCTCCAGCCAAATATTACAGTCGAGTAATAATACATTGCAAATCATGTATTTGTAAGAGTTGGGATCTAACTGTAATTGTACTGGGAATGTGGGAATTGTACATTGATTTCTTATTTAAAATCAACATTTCTGAATGTATTGATGTTTTTTCTTCAAATACTAAAAATATTTTATTGCCATGTTTGGCACAGCCCCTTTTTTATGCAGATACAAATGAGTTGCAATCCTCTGTGTTCAATGTTCATGCCTCTTTAACATCTTACAGATCACTTCCTTTTTACATGGTTTAATAAAATATCCATGCACTCTTCTGAACTTGGATTTTGAAGGAAAGGTAAATCACAGGATTAAGGAAGAGCTTGCGAACAGTTTTTGGTTGAGTTAAATATTCCATAGGTATATAATATAAAAAATTTTAACATCATCATCACCACTTTGATCCGGTGTGATCCCATGGAGACATGGAAGCAGGATTTAAACCCCACCCTAAAAAATGCTGCTATAAAATTACAAATAGAAATGGGTGGTATGCCAAGCAATTCCTCCTGTAATAAATCTACTCTTTTTTTCTTAAAATGCTCAGGCATTGCCAGTAAGTGAACTGCTCATGAGGGGATCTAAGGAAGTATACAATTACCTCCCACTCACTCCCATGTCCCATTGAACAAGTGATGGTAGGACTAGATCCACACCCACAGGGTCATCTGCTGTAAATGTTGGTCTGTCTGTCTGCCATTCTTCTCTCTAAAGAGACCCAGAATGGCACACAACACAAAAACAATGAATATAGCAAAATACTCCATATAAATGATAAAAATATAATAAAACCTAGTAACAATGTAAACATTAACATATAAAATGCACGCCACATATGTCGTCAAATAGCAGAACCTTCCAGTTCCAAAGGCCAGCTGAAACAACTCCACCTTACATCACCATCTGAATTCCTGTAGAGATGTCACATTTCACAGGAACTCAAGAAGAGAATCCCAGAGCATGGGGACAACAACACAGAAGGATCTTTTCTGAGTACACTCAAGCTGGACTGTTTGGAAGTTGATGCCTTTACAAGGACAGTTCCAGATGACCTTGGTTGGTGTGGGGACTCATACAGGTAGAGGTGGTCCAGTAAGTATGTATTTCCTAAGCTGTGTAAGATTTTAAAGAAATAATAATGTAATTTTCTTCCCTTGATAAATGAAGAAGTCAAGGATCAAAAGAGTCAGTCTTCTCAAGCAGATTAAATCTGCCCTGAAAAGCAATAACAAGGTGACTTTAAGGGATGAACTGAAAGGTTTAGCATGCATTTAGAAGCTGGGTCCCTCAGTCCAAACTTACTTGGGACCTGAGTGTGCAGTCTGGAGAGGCCAGGCACACTTCAAACCACTTCTGCCTTGCTGCTGTGGGCTCTGGGCCTCAGAGCAGCTTAAAGGAATCAGAGTATACTGGGCAATCCAATGGAGGATTGTCTGGAATTTGAAACAGCCCATCAAGGCCTATTGTTTGGGCAGAAGTCCATGACCAATTAGTGGGCAAAGCACACAAACTGCTTGGAGGACTAGAAGTGAGCAGTTTCCAGTCCAGTCTGCCAAGTAGGTTTAAAAGAGGTGCAGAAACACTTTTCCTGTAGAGATGAGGCAGTCCTCATAGACCTTTCCCCACACTTTCCCTCCTTCTTATTGTATGGGTTGTACAGAAATGTGTCAAAAAGTATGATTTGTAACAACGTATGGTTTGAGCGACCAAATTGCTAACATGCGCTGGATTATGGAGAAAGCCAGGGAGTTCCAGAAAAACATCTACTTCTGCTTCATTGACCACGCAAAAGCCTTTGACTGTGTGGACCACAGCAAACTATGGCAAGTTCTTAAAGAAATGGGAGTGCCTGACCACCTTATCCATCTCCTGAGAAATCTATATGTGGGACAGGAAGCAACAGTTAGAACTGGATATGGAACAACTGATTCGTTCAAAATTGGGAAAGGAGTATGACAAGGCTGTATATTGTCCCCCGGCTTATTTAACTTATATGCAGTATACATCATGCAAAAGGCTGGACTGGATGAATCCCAAGCCGGAATTAAGATTGCCAGAAGAAATATCAACAACCTCAGATATGCAGATGATACCACTCTGATGGCAGAAAGTGAGGAGGAATTAAAGAACCTCTTAATGAGAGTGAAAGAGGAGAGCGCAAAAAATGGTCTGAAGCTCAACATCAAAAAAACTAAGATCATGGCCACGGGCCCCATCACCTCCTGGCAAATAGAAGGGGAAGATATGGAGGCAGTGAGAGAGTTTACCTTCCTGGGCTCCATGATCACTGCAGATGGTGACAGCAGCCACGAAATTAAAAGACGCCTGCTTCTTGGGAGGAAAGCGATGACAAACCTAGACAGCATCTTAAAAAGCAGAGACATCACCTTGCCGACAAAGGTCCGCATAGTCAAAGCTATGGTTTTTCCAGTAGTGATGTATGGAAGTGAGAGCTGGACCATAAAGAAGGCTGACCGCCGAAGAATTGATGCTTTTGAATTGTGGTGCTGGAGGAGACTCTTGAGAGTCCCCTGGACTGCAAGGAGAACAAACCTATCCATTTTGAAGGAAATCAACCCTGAGTGTTCACTGGAAGGACAGATCCTGAAGCTGAGGCTCCAATACTTTAGCCATCTCATGAGAAGAGAAGACTCCCTGGAAAAGACCCTGATGCTGGGAAAGTGTGAAGGCAAGAGGAGAAGGGGACGACAGAGGACGAGATGGTTGGACAGTGTCATCGAAGCAACCAACATGAATTTGACCCAACTTCGGGAGGCAGTGGAAGACAGGAGGGCCTGGCGTGCTCTGGTCCATGGGGTCACGAAGAGTCGGACACGACTAAACAACAACAATGGTTTGAGCATGATTTCATATGTATTCCCAGATAAGATTGGGGAGATTGGGGAGGGCTGGAAGGGCATGTCCTGCTTGTGAGGATTGCTGCAGCCCCCAACTCAGGAACACCCTAGTGGTCTCACGTCTAGGATCATACCCAACTCAGTTTGGCAATCCTTGGTTATTCTACAAGAGTGGCCAAGTCTGCATCAGATGGCAGACAGGACACCTAATGCAGGTGTCTGTTCCTTCATGCTGTGCCAAGATTATTTTGCTGCAACCAATCAAAGCTGTGACCTGCCTTTTATGCACAATATGCTTGAGACCTCTGGGTAGTGTGGGCAGCATATAAGTTAAATAAATAAATAAAATAAATAAAAGTTCTAAAGTTAACTTGGCATACAGTATTTTTTTTGAAAGGTGGGGGAGAGCATGGCCTCGGTGCTGTGGCATGGGTCCACAAGTAGCATTCCTTCAGAGAGAATAAGACATCTGCTGTCATATATCTGTGCAGAGTCTCAGTTATCCAGATTAGGTTATCTGGAAGTTGAGTCATGGCAACTGGACTTCTTTCTTATTAGGTTGAAATGTTTCGCTACTCATCCGAGTAGCTTCTTCATGACTCAACTTCCAGATCTGCTGCCACATGATTTTTTTCACATATGAATTTTTACATTTAGCTATGCTTTCTTTAGGGGACGTGGTGGCACTGCAGGTTAAACCGCAGAAGGCTCTGTGCTGCAAGGTCAGAAGACCTGCAGTTGTAAGATCGAATCCACGCGACGGAGTGAGCTCCTGTCGCTAGTCTCAGCTCCTGCCAACCTAGCAGTTCGAAAGCATGCAAATGCAAGTAGATAAATAGGTACCACCACGGTGGGAAGGTAACGGCGTTCCGTGTCTAGTCACGCTGGCCACGTGACCACGGAAGATTGTTTTTGGACAAAACGCTAGCTCTATGGGTTGGAAACAGAGATGAGCACCGCCCCCTAGAGTCGGACACGACTGGACAAATTGTCAAGGGGAACCTTTACCTTACCTGTGCTTTCTTTGGCAACTGGTCACTGAAAGGTAAGCAAAATCAAAAACTTCATTTGCAAACCGGGCTAGGGAGACACAATTTCTGAGAATATCCCACTGCTGCTAAGGAGATGTGTTAATTGGAAAGAATAGCAATTTCTCCTAATGCCTAATTCAACCTGTAGCTGGTTCTTTGTTATGGTTTCTATCCTGCCATTTTGAGAAATACATTAGAAATTGAAGTAATGAGGGTTTGAACTTAAATCTTTCTTTGCAGAGGAGAAAGAATTCAGGGAGGGAGAATGAGAAAGAGCCATAAACATTTTTTTCCTGACATGAAAAAGGTGAACATGTCAATCCTGAACTGCAGCCTCTCACTTTCAAAGCAGATGTGGCAAACCTTTCGACAGGGCCATTTTTCTCTTCACCTCCATCACTCCATGCTGCAACCCACCCTTCACCCCTTGGGGTAGAAATGAAACATGATTCACAAGTAGCCTTTGTCCACTCTTGCAGAGAATTCTGATTGGGGGTAATTATATTTGTAACACATTTTCTGTGATGTAGGCATCTCTTATTCTGAAAACGGATGGTTGGTGAACTATTCTTTCTGACACAGTTAGCATAGACTAGGTAACAGCTGGACAGAACCTCTAGTATTGATGTACTTGAGCTCATATTAGAACTGGTAACCTAGAGGTGAAAAGCATTGTTTTCACGTTCCCAATTCCATATGTATTTTCACTGGGACTGCCTACTCCAATTTTCAACACACTAGAGAAGCTCTTCTTGAATCTGGTCATGAATGTTGAACTCTTTTGTTTTTGTTCCAATCTGTTCCAGTGCTCAGTGCAATTATTTTTAAACATGGTAGACTGACGTTATCCTTGAATGAATGGAATTAATTAATCATGAACTTATTTATAGAATTGGAAAACCACTCTGTATTAAAACAAATCAGACTGGTGTACAACAGATTTAAAACAAATGTTTAAAATTGCTATGAAAAGATGTAAATTAAAACAAAAACAAAACCTCAGACCAGAATTCTTCAGTTAGAAATTATCAGCTGAAAGAGAATTTTTTTCACTAAAAGTCAAAACAGAGAAGTGTAGCTACATGCTTGGCTGAGGCGTAAGATTAGGGCTAATGAAGAAACCAAAGAAAAAAGAAAGAAATGTCCATACACAAAGTTAATGTCCCTCCTCTTTGAGAAGCAAAGCAAGGGAGGGAGAGAGAGAGAAAGAGAGAGAGAATATAATTGTAGAAGGACTGGATAATTGTTCAGGAAGACAGAAACAACCCATCTGATATTTCTCATTCGTAAAATTATGCAACAGGAACAGTTCTGTGCTGTTGCGCAATTTGCACAAAGTTGTTTTTGCCAAAGTAAGAACTTTTGGCAATAACACCAGAAGGAAAGAAAAATCCTACAGTCAAGGAGAAAAAAAGCAGTTCCTCATTTTCGCACTGGAAAATGAAACAAGTGAGAATTTGCATTGAAGATGAAACAAGTAAGAACTTTCCTCCGGCCTGTTATTGAATCCACTTACCAATTACCTGATTCTGATGTTACAGATAAATAGAGCATTATGTTATCAGTGGAACAATTCAAAGGACAACTCCCTTGAAGTATGACTATTACAATGGATCTTCCACCTACCATGGAACCAACCAGAGTTTTTGTCCTGTTGCAAATATTCTCTCTTTCTCTGTCTTTTTTTTCCTGTGGTGTGAGTGTGGGTGTCTCCATCTTGTTTAGCTCTAAAAATTCTTTCTGAGGTGTGGCAATTAAAATTGTACACAGTACATTAAATAAGTTCCTACAATAGATTTATATAAAGCCATTATAATACTGACCAGTGTACTTCTGATTTTTTTCCTGACTACCCCTGGCATAGGTAGTTTTCACAATAGCTGTACAGTGCTTTTTCATTAACGTGTCCACTGCAGTCTGACCATTCCTGCTCAGCTACGGCAGGCTCAAAATCATCAGTATATATTTGAAGTTAAAATTTTGGACCCAATCTCCATAACTTTATACTCAGTGGCAGTGAAATGTGTTTGTGATCTTCTGTGAAGTAGAGGGGGAGGACAGATGGATTGGCTTTTTTGGTAGGATTACATCTGGTTGAAGAATACTGTAATGTGTTGGTTTTTTAATCTTTTAGAAGACAGCCTGATGATGCTCTACAGAAGGTGGTGAAATAGAAGATAGACTTGTTTGTCTGTAAGCTGGGGAAAAAAAATCTAAATTCCAAATGTCACAGAATGGTCATAGATTTATTAGGACAAACCAAATATCATAAAGTCACAGGTCAACTTTTTGATTTTTCAGAAAAGGCACAAGAAGAGATTTGGGGAGAAGGAAACGATGCAGTAAGATAGACCATAATGTTGAAGGTGGGGTGGTTTGGGAAACTCACTATTAATTAACTTCTAGATCACTGGCATTCCATTGTTCAAGAGAAAAAAATTAAATATATTTCTACCACTACTTCAAATCCCATTCAACACATATGAGGGGACGGAATCCAATTGAATGCTAATGATGGAACTCTGATAGAACTGCTTATAGAGGCAATGTCTTCTCCCCAACTGCAATCCTTGGTGTACCCCTAATACTTGATCCAGTGGTCTGGGAAGTCCAGTGGAACTTATTTTCAGATGGCATCAAGGACTTAAGGGGAAAGGAAGATATTTCTGCTGTGCATTCAGTTTAATTGGATTAGTCTCATTGAGATATTACCTTCTCCCTTGTCATTTAGTTCCAGCTTCTGGTGGGTCTTAAATTGATGATATTAGGAAAAGACAAAGCATAGAGTGGACCAATAGATGTGGCAGCTTTAAATATACTACAAGGAGGAAACACTGGTCTCTCTCTCTCTCTCTCTCTCTCTCTCTCTCTCTCTCTCTCTCTCTCTCTCTCTCTCTGCAATCTTTTATGGCATTTATGTAGAGCATGATATGATAATATATGATTCAACATACTCTCCTTTGTTTATTGCTGCCTCAGGAAAAAAAGAACCTGAATTCCATTCTTCTCTAGTGACAAAGTCATTTACTATTAATAACAATATGCCCTAAAGTTTCAGGTCTATTTTTCTTATATAGTCTCAATTTATGGGGAAAAATAAATATTCAAAATAAATGGATATGTTTGGAAGAACCTACAAAAAAAATTAGGCACTAAATATAATCCCTCTTTCAGGTTTACTTTATTTTGATGCCAAGCATTTGCATGTCTTGATAAAACATGTGAACATCATCACATGCGAGCATTATTCAGTCTTATCTGTGTCCAAAACAAAGTTTCTGCTCTCATTTTTTTCTCTTAAGAAAATCAAAACACACCTAGGCCAGAAGTAATCACTTCTTTTAAAAGTGATATAGCATAATTGCCTATCCATCACTAAGTGTCAAATTTCTATAAAACAAAATATATTGAGATGTATAGCATATTGCTGTTACCTGTAGAGTGGCATGAAATTAATATAATAAAAATAGTAAGAGTTCTCTAGATGATTGCTAACATGCGCTGGATTATGGAGAAAGCCAGAGAGTTCCAGAAAAACATCTACTTCTGCTTCATTGACTACGCAAAAGCCTTTGATTGTGTTGACCACAACAAACTATGGCAAGTTCTTAAAGAAATGGGAGTGCCTGACCACCTTATCTATCTCCTGAGAAATCTATATGTAGGACAGGAAGCAACAGTTAGAACTGGATATGGAACAACTGATTGGTTCAAAATTGGGAAAGGAGTACGACAAGGCTGTATATTGTCTCCCTGCTTATTTAACTTATATGCACAATACATCATGCGAAAGGCAGGACTGGAGGAATCCCAAGCCAGAATTAAGATTGCCGGAAGAAATATCAACAACCTCAGATATGCAGATGATACCACTCTGATGGCAGAAAGTGAGGAGGAATTAAAGAACCTCTTAATGAGGGTGAAAGAGAAGAGCTCAAAAAATGGTCTGAAGCTCAACATCAAAAAAAACTAAGATCATGGCCACTGGTCCCATCACCTCCTGGCAAATAGAAGGGGAAGATATGGAGGCAGTGACAGATTTTACTTTCTTGGGCTCCATGATCACTGCAGATGGTGACAGCAGCCACGAAATTAAAAGACACCTGCTTCTTGGGAGGAAACAAACCCTTGGGAGGAAACAAACGATGACAAACCTAGACAGCATCTTAAAAAGCAGAGACATCGCCTCACCGACAAAGGTCCGCATAGTCAAAGCTATGGTTTTTCCAGTAGCGATGTATGGAAGTGAGAGCTGGACCATAAAGAAGGCTGACCGCCAAAGAATTGATGCTTTTGAATTGTGGTGCTGGAGGAGACTCTTGAGAGTCCCTTGGACTGCAAAGAGATCAAACCTATCCATTCTGAAGGAATCAACCCTGAGTGCTCACTGGAAGGACAGATCCTGAAGCTGAGGCTCTAATACTTTGGCAAGAGAAGACTCCCTGGAAAAGACCCTGATGTTGGGAAAGTGTGAAGGCAAGAGGAGAAGGGGACAACAGAGGACGAGATGGTTGGACAGTGTCACTGAAGCTACCAACATGAATTTGGCCAAACTCCGGGAGGCAGTGGGAGACAGGAGGGCCTGGCGTGCTCTGGTCCATGGGGTCATGAAGAGTCAGACACGACTTAATGACTAAACAACAAACAAGATGATTTAGCACTCTTCCCTCCCTAAATTTAACACTTGTACTAGTTATTAAGCAAGCATCCTTATGCTCCAGCAGGTTTGACTGATACTTATTGGATGAATTTCAAAATCCAATTAAAGGATTTTGAAATATTTATATTTTAGGCCAAATCATGGTCACAAAATTTGCAAGCTTTCATCTTCTCTGGGAGTCTTCATCAGGTGATATAGTGAACAAAGGAAAAAAATGGTGCATGTGTGTGTGAGAGAGAGGTTATTCAGGTTATTGAGCCTTAATTAATTTGGGTCTAATGACAAAAAGTGAGAGGGAGTTTCACATGTCCACTTGGACTTTGTCAGAGCACGAGATGGCCAGGTTCCACCAAGGATTCTCCCAAGAACTGCTGGAATGAACAAACAAACAAAGTAGCCATTGCTGAAGTATAAAACCCTGTTTCATTGAAATATACTTGGTAAGTGGAAAACAGGAGCAAGGAGAAACTGAATGATTTTAAATATTAATTTTCAGCTTAGATGGAAAACTAGTCAGGAGAAGCCCAAATAAACAATATGGAGAGACTGACCTTGTCCTTGGGAGGAATAAAAGAGCAGTTGAAGGAGGAGAATTAATTCCCAGCTAGAGGTGGTATAAAATCCTCTTCCTCCAGCATAAGAGTTAACTTAATGAAATAGCAGTTGAGGAAAGCCTTGATCAAGGTCAAGACTATACTATGTTGGGGTGTGGGTCCACCTTTTCCCTGCATTATAGCAAATCATCTAATATTGGCAGATCATCTAACTACAATGCTCTGATTCCATATTACTAGCAAAGTGTGGGAGTTACTTCTCTATAGTTTTCTTCCACGTCTATTGTTTTAATCTTTGTGCAGAGATGAAACATGAGTCACCTTGCCATCGACACTTGGGATAACAGCTCCCACATCATTCCAACAGAGATTGAAAAGAATGTCATTGGATTTGATTATGTCCAGGAAAGAAGCTATTTCATGAGCCATCGCAGGATGACACGTACCTTTCCATAAAAATCTGCACATTTCAGAGAGCTTGCAGGACATTTCAGAGAGATAGCGTACACAAATTGTGCACATTTTGAAATGCAAACAACCGTTTATTTATATTTATTTATGTATTTATTAAATCTATATACTGCCCCTTTAGTGCAGATGCACTACTCTGAGCGGTTTGCAATCAACTAAAACAATGCATATAAATAAAGATGAAACACAAAATGACAATCAACACATGGCAGAAATATCAAATAAAATGTGGCATGGGGCATGTAAACATATATGTAGAGCAGCAAGGAAGAGATCACATAGGGTTGCCAAAAAAAAAAAAAAAAAAAAAAGCCTCTCTGTAAAGCAGTGTTAAAGATCTTGTAAAGCAGCCATGGCAATGAAGATCCTACTTCTAGTAGAGGATTTCTTGGCCTCCCTTGGAGTAGCTACCTGGAGGATCTTGGCCTGGGAATATCTAGTGGGTTGGGGGGATGGCCTTAGGAAAAGATGCTCTGATAAGTAACGTGGTTGCAAACTTTGAAGGGCTTTATAGGTGATCATCAACACCTTGAATCTGATCTGGGATGCAACACGTAACCAGTTCAGATGAGTCAAGACTGGGGAGATGTGATCAAACCTGCACACATCAGTCACCAGTCTGGCTGCTGAGTTCTAACAATGTGTGCAGTTGAAAAATACGCAAAAACATACAATGTGTACTTTAGGTGAAGTGTGCCAATATGTGCAAAAAGCATGAAAATGTGTACAGATTTCAAGCCTCCACCTCAAGGTTCACAAGTTGATACAAAACACAAATGGGAAAGGTACATAGATATAGAGAAATATAAGGATATAACAAGGAAATTGTATTTTATTGTTTCCTTCCTCAGTTTTAACCATTTGTTTATACACAGAGAATTGTTTTCTACCATTAGAAAAGAAAGGCAATTTAATTGCTAAAATGTTCTACAAAAGAAATGCAGAGTCCATGCAAGTTTGTGTTGTTGTGTTGTTGTTGTTGTTTAAATTTTTAAAAATCTTAAAGGTCAACATAAGGTTTTTTTAGGGGGGGAAATTTGGTTACATATATTTCATATAAAAAAGTATCCCAAAGAAAGCTGCAAGTAATCAATTACTTCAGATCTAAGAAGAAGAAGAAATGAGGAAAAAATAATCTGTATAAAAAGTTGCTAAAATCATTGGAGAAAGCCCAATCTACAGCATGAACTCAACAGCCTAGATAGTTATAGGAAATCGTTCAGAATGTGAATAAGGAATGAAAATGAGGGTGACTCTCTCCTAGAGCCTGAGGTGGGAGGAAAAGCACTGTAACTACCACCATACCACCTGAACCTTGCAACATTCACTGGGAAAAAGGGCAAAGGAAGCTTGCTTACTGCAATTGTTTCTTGGTTAGGCTATGGAACTTCTTGGGTCTGAGGCATTATGTGGAGGTTTGTTTGTCTGTGTGTGTGTTTGTTTATTTTTGGCCACTCCTATCCAGGCATTATTCCCAAAGCCAACCAAACAGTGACCAGGTGAGGCCAGAGTATAGAAGGCAGTTCCACCACTCTCTTCCTTCTTCCCATCCCAGTGAGTGTTGAAGGGCTGAGGAGCACGTCTTGGCCAGTGAGTACTGTGGAGTTATCATTGCCCTTCTCCTTCTCCCGGAATGCCAATGAGTGTTGCAGAGTCATGGACACTCCTTGGTATGCAAGCAAGAGACTGCAGTGGCAGGGAGAAAAAAGGTCACTGATGGTGGTGGGATGGCAGCAGCCAGTTTAAGCAGCAGAGAGTGGTTCTAGTGGCAGTTGTGCAGCCACTTCCAATGTTCCATCACCTGAGTTGACTGTGTCAGGCTGGCTAATGTCAAGACCAACCTTGAGCAAGGATATACCACAGCAGACAAATCTTTGCTTTGATAAGGAACAGTGGTAAGAATGTACCACCATGGTTAATTGCGGGTTGCCTTGTACTTCAAGTGGGAAATATCTACATTTATTTTAAAGGAGTGCCATGAGTTCCACTGGAAAGTAATTTCACATCACATTTAAAAACCTCACACCCAAAATTACACATTGTATAGTGATGACTGATCCCATTATGGGGCCACAAATTACACTTATAACTAAACAAAAATAAACAAACAAAAAACCCTATGCACTTTTCCCAAGAGAGGAAAATTGTCTCTCAAAATTGTTATTTTCTTTTATATATGGCAAAATTGTTGTGTCCAATTCCTGGGTTAACTATACTTTTAAAACTGGATTTGTGTGTGCGTGTGTGTGTGTGTGTGTATGAAAGAGAGAGAGATTGTGATGTAGAAATAAGTGTATCAAGGCATTTATTCACCCAAATGAATGCACTGGTGGGATTAGGAAGATATGAAAAATCCATTTTGTGTGGCTTTCCTCAATCAATAGACATCAGTGCAATTTATGAAACCAAGTTAGAGAGATACATACAAATAAATGATACTTATTGCAGCTCCACCTGCATTTATGTTTGCTGTAGGTCTCTCACATCTTCTGGTCCACTTCTTGCAAGCAGGACAAATGTTGCCCATTTTCCAGTTTGAAAACTATGTTTGAATTGAATCCTTTCTTGGGATTTATTTCTGCTACCAACTTTATGAGAGTGAAATCAGACAACAAGCATGAAATGAAGCCTTTGTTCTGAGTTCCTTTTATTCAGAAAAGTTCTTCAGCAGTTCTCTCACAGTCAGCCCATCTTGATAAGTGACTTCTGGAACTGAGTGTTTAGGTAATGTTAGGCCAAAGATACATTCTTTTTGATATGCCACTCGGCTCAAAATGTATGTTCCCACTATTGAGCTCATCTGATATTGCAATGTTAAGCCAAGAACTTATTTAAGTGCGAAGATTAAATGCACCTCTGAGGAATGCACAACATCACTACAGTAGAATCATCAGGTTAAAATGCTGTGCCGAAGATTTCAAAGAATCAGATACAGAGCGAGGATTTGAAAAGATACACCCTTCCTCATTTACTGAAGCTCTTGTTATTCCACTCACTAATGAAATTGGTATGGAGGATACACAGAAACTAGGAGCTGCCTTAGATTCTAATAGACAGTAAGTTATATTCTGCTGTGGAAAATGATGGGGTATGAGTAATTACTCTTTAGACTTGTTTTCCATTTTAAATCGAAGGACCATCTCTTAAATGTGATGGTAGTAGTAATAATAATTTATTTATGAAGAAACATACAAAGAGATGCATGTTGTGCTACAGCCTTTTCTTAAAATGAAAACAAACAACGTACACTGGGTGTCGTACTACATGAAATTGTCACTTTCTTAACACATTGTTCTTTCAAAACTCTGTAACACATGACTTAAACAATGGCATATTCATCTTGCTGAAGCAGTACTTGTTAGCCTTTTCACCTACTGAAGATTTATTGTTTTTTTGGCTGGGAGGGTGTGTGTTTTTTTAAAGTGGCCTTTAGAATTATAGCCCTTGCATATAGGAATATTAAAATCCAAGCCAACCAGTTGCTGCCTTTGTTGGGACAACTAAATCCAGGGTGTATTGATTTAAAATTAGATTTGTATATCTGATCATCAGCATCAAGATTTGACCAATGACACTGATGCCTCAGTAACCTCATAGTTACCGTATTTGCTGGCGTATAAGATGACTGGGCGTATAAGACGACCCCCCAACATTTCCACTCAAAATATAGAGTTTGTTATATAACCTTTCCCCTTGCCTTTGGTAAGGGGACGAACAGAAAAAGGGGGGAAAAAAGAAAGCCTTTTTCCGCTTGAGCCTTACCGAAGGCAAGGGGAAAGGGCCCGATCTTCAAAAATGGTGCTGGGCTAGCCTCTGCAAGCGCCCCTCGCCAGCTTTGGGGGTCCCCCGGGGCTTACCTTGCACCATCCCAGGACTCGCGGGGGTCCCTCCGCGCGGTGATGGGCATTTGCAGAGGTTTGCCCGGCACCATTTTTGAAGTTCCCGCCCTTTCCCCCTGCCTTCGGCAAGCCTCAGAAGGTTAAAAAGAAAAAAAGAAAGCCTTTTTACCTTCCGAGGCTTGCCGAAGGCAGGGGGGAAAGGGCGGGAACTTCAAAAATGGTGCCGGGCAAACCTCTGCAAATGCCCATCGCCACGCGGAGGGACCCCCCCGAGTCCTGGGATGGTGCAAGGTAAGCCCCGGGGGACCCCCAAAGCCGGTGAGGGGTGCTTGCAGAGGCTAGCCCAGCACCCCCGTGAGTCCTCGGATGGTGCAGGAAAAGCCTCCGAAGTGCTCTGAAGCCGGCGCGGGCGGTTGCGGGGCACCCCTGCCAGTGTTCCGATGGCTTTCTCTGCACCATCGGAACACTGGCGGGGGTGCCCCGCAACTGTGCGCGCCGGCTTCAGAGCACTTCGGAGGCTTTTCCTGCACCATTAGAGGACTGGCGGGGGGTGCTGGGCTAGCCTCTGCAAGCGCCCCTCGCCGGCTTTGGAGGTCCCCCGCCAGTCCTCTGATGGTGCAGGAAAAGCCTCCGAAGTGCTCTGAAGCTGGCGCGCGTGGTTGCGGGGCACCCCGCCAGTGTTCCGATGGTGCAGAGAAAGCCATCGGAACACTGGCGGGGGTGCCCCGCAACCGCGCGCGCCGGCTTCAGAGCACTTCGGAGGCTTTTCCTGCACCATCAGAGGACTGGCGGGGGACCTCCAAAGCCGGCGAGGGACGCTTGCAGAGGCTATCCCAACTGAAGTGCACCCGGCGTATAAGACGACCCCCCCACTTGGAGGCATGTTTTTCAGGGCAAAAAAGTCATCTTATACGCTGGCAAATACAGTATATTTACTCCAATAAGCTCAGAGTAAGATATTACTCCACCCTTTGCTCCAATAAGTTCAGGGTAATGTATCTAGCAATCTCCCCACTCTTACCTCACAAAAATGAATGAGGTCAGCCTCATGCATTCTGAGGAAGGACGTTAGGTCACATGGTTAAGTTTCACGTCTCGGTGGATACTAGAACCTCAAGAAAAGAGTGGAGGATTGGGGAAGAACCATGACACTGTCACCACAAACAAATTCCAGTTAAATAATGGGTTCTTTATTATGTAAGTAGATAGATGAAAGAGAGAGAGACAGAGAGAAAAGATACAAATGTTCCCCATCTCCCCAAACAGGGAAAAGTTTAAAGTAAGCCTCTGGGTTTTGTTTCCTTTCAGTTCCAAAATACTGGTGACTGATGATGTCTTTGCCATTTTTAGTTGATTTTCCAGTATAAAAGCAGAACAGGAATAGCAGAAAACAGGCAATACTTCAAGGCAGAAGATTCTTCAAAAGTAAGACAGGAGCTGCAGCCTTCCATTGTTATACCTTCAGTTGGCTTTTATCAGAATGTGCATATTTTAAAGTCTGCTCTGTGAACTTTCTGATATTAAGCTCCTGTAGTGGCTTTCCATTTTGATCCAAATGAAGTCATCCTTTTTGTTTGAACTCAGCTAGTTCCAAAATATTCTGCGGTGCCTAACAAATGCAAACTTCTCTTGGCACTATGCATACATTGAGATTCCCTCAGCTCTACCTGTCTCATTAGCCCTCAGAGAAATCTACCTTAGAAGGACTGGATTTCAACCCTCCTGCAATCAACCTTTTTTTTTTCCTTCCAGGACCTCATGATTATATTTTGCCCTGTCATTTGTACTATTGTCTTGATCACTTATTCCAGATCCTGCCTACCAACCGGCTTATTTAGATAAAGTGTCACATCTTCAGCCTTCATATTAGGCAGGCAAGTCACTTGTGAACTCTATTGTGAACACCCCGTAAGAACCCATCTGTCTGTGTTCATAATGTTCATCCAGTTGCAAGGGACTCGATTATGCCTACAATATGTTCTCAGTTCAGATCATTGTCAAAAGAGTTATAGCAGATGTTAGTTGAAAAATAAATTCTTGTGGAGGCAATTGAATTGAATAGTAACAAAGGCTTACAATTCCCAGCTCCCTTTCACATTTGATTCTTGCCTTAAAATTTGAAATACAAAATGTTTCTCTCAAAATTTGAAACTCAAATGAATTTGACATGCTGTTTTTTTTTAAACTATTGATTTGGCAATCATACTTGCCGCCTCTTAAATATGGTGAAATATGCATACCACTGTCTGTGAGAGATAAAATACTGTCAAATATTGCTTACTGAAATCAAATATATTTGGGTCTAATCACAGATTCATAATTTTTCATTTATACTTAAAATGAGTATTTTCTCCAAGCATTCTGGGAGAAATTTGGAAAAGCAAATTCATTTTGACTATAATATTAATATCTTATTTCCTATACCCTTTGTCTTATACAAACTGAGGTAAAATTGATTCTGAACGCAAGTAGGGCAATAAGGATATCATTTGTTACTGTCCTGACATCACTTAAGAATATGACAGCATTTCACAAAGCTGCACAATTTCAACCTCCTCCTCTGTAAAGTTGCTAGGAAACAATGTGCACATTCCTACTCCTACACAGAAGACATTTGTATGTGAAAATACAAACATTATTATTCAGTGTTGGCAAGGATTTAATCAATGGGCCATGAAACGTCTAGACTTTGCTACATGAATATTTCATTCATCATCCCTATGTGTGTGTCAAACTTTCTGCTACATGCTAGCAAGGTAAGGAGCTTATGAAACCATGTTAATGAAGTAGGGGCTTCAGAATAAAGCCAGGCTGTCATTCATTCCATAAGGATAAATGATAACTGAAGAGGGAAGACTATGACTTGAAAACCAAATTAGAATTCAGGGCACTCTGTCACAAGTCCTCATTACTTAGCTTACCTTAGCAGTGGACCAAGTGAAACAGGGAGATTAATCTGAGATAAGCAAATTTCAGAGTCTTTGCTCTAATGAGAATCTATACATCTGCACAATACATCTGCAGCTAGGAATGGGGAACCATTTTGTTTGTTTTGCATTTTAATAGGAACAACCCTGGCCCTCATTTCCTGGACTGAGAAATGAGAAGTGAAACCAAGGGATTCAGTTATCCTTGGCTGCAAGACTTGGCATAGTGTCAAGTGGTTTGACTATGAGTTAAGTTCCTAAATATACATTGGCAAGTAATTAAATCATCTAGTTCCATTTTATCTAAAATGTGGTCTAAGCTTTCTAAAAATCCAGGAGACATTCAAACCGGTTTACCTATCTCTCTACAAAATTCAGTGTTTAGGAAAAGTCCTTAACTGTAGTTTGAATCATTTGTTCAGAGTTGCAATAATATATTCAAGCACTCTAAATTGTGTTCAGTAAGGTGAAAACTACTAGACCACAGTCTCATACATAGTTATTCAGAAGTAAAACCAACTGAATTCTATGGCCAAAATCATGTTCCTCAGCATAACAAGTGACACTAGAATAGGCCTACCAAATCAGTGGGCATTTGGTGAGTCAACTCTTCCATATGTTCCATTGATTAAAATGGGCCTACTCTGATTACAACTGACTCTGCTAAATTAACTCACAGTTTGAGTATGCGCATTTGAATCATTGGAACTTACTGTTGTTATGCACCATCAAGTTGGAATTGACTTATAGCAACCCTCACAGGGTTTTCAAAGTAAGTTAGACATTTAAGGAGTGGTTTTACCAGTTCCACTCCCCAAGTGAGTTTCCATGGCTAAGCAAAGATTCGAATCCATGCCTTCTGAGTCCTAGTATGTTGCTCTATCCACTACACCACATTAGGTACCATAAGCGACCCTATTTAGCCCAATCCAGATGGCTATAATTTGGCCATTTAGTTGCATCCTTAGTTTGTTAGCCTGTAATTAGACAATAATGCTTAAGGAGAACCGATCTTTCTGAATAATTGCTGGAAAGCTGTGCAATTAGTATAAGCATATGGAAATGTGATCCTTTTCTGTCCCCTCCCTGTCCTTTTGAATACAGTGTCTTCTAAATGAGAAACAAGCATTTTTATTACAGCTGAGAATATTCTGAAGAACAAATATGATTCCTTGGAGGAAGAACAATTAAGCGTGCAAAGAAGAACAAAAGAAACCATCTTGTGTGGCTCTTACAAATACTCTTGTATCCAAAACAAGATGAGATTAGTAGCTGAAGGTGTAATTGAGCTAGCAGCTGATCAGATACCCACGGGGTTACATTTCAGCATCCTTAAGATGCAAAAATAGCAGAACCTATTGAAAGATGAAAACAAAAAACAAAACTCCCCTCCCTATTTTAGGAAAACATGCATGGAAAACCCTCTCCCAAGCAAAGCACTATGTAAACACACACACACACACACAATGTATTCACAAATCATTTCCCACTTACTAGCACATCAGCAACTCAGGCTCTATGTACATAAGAACTTGAGTACAATTTCAGCCTAGCTATACAGAAACAAGTCTGTACATATCTCTTTATCATGTGTGCACCAAGAAAAGTCAGTCCCCATTTCCAGTCATTTGTGTGCAAATCAAGAATACCACTTCGGCAGTTTATCCCGGTTCATTTACCACCACAACAGGCGTTTGGTGGTTCAGTGCTCCTCTGGTGGGTGCCCACTTGGAGGCAGCATCTTGGCTTCCCTGCCATGCCTCCTCCAGATGCTGCCTCTTAGTGAGTGCCTGAAATTACCTGTTGCAGTGGTAAATGAACCAGGATGAACTGCCAAACCAGTGGCAGCAGTAAGCTCATTACAAATTAGTGGTCATGTCTAAAGAAGTCAAACTATGGATTCTGAGAGTTGTTAGCCCCCCAGAAGTAACTTTTCAAAGGACTGTGCATGGAGTACAGCAGTAGCCTCTGAAATTCAGCCCATTAGCTGAGCCTAGATATGTTGCATACCATCTCAGAAACTCAGATCTTCCTCTTTAAGGGAATAGCTGAAATGAATCGGAGGGAAGCCTCTTTTTTTTTCCTTTTGTAAAATGTGCACCAGCTGTACATCAGTGTGTAGTGCTGGTCCCTTGTGATCTACGGAGCACACTGTAAAGCTCAGAAAAGTATCAGAATGTATTTTAAATGCATACTTGAAAGAGAACACATTAAATATGAGCTTTTGTGGATTACAATCAACTTCTTCTGAAGTCTCTTTAGGGGAGACAGAGGAGGAGTTTCTCTTGGAAATATGTTATTTATATTCTTTCCTGGAAAACGAGTCATCTTTCAACATTGGAAGTAAAAAGAAGTAACTGAAAGAAAAAATATTTTTATGATTTTCTCATGAGTCACCTGGTGGAGAGGGCACAACACTAGGTCTTAGGAAATGAAATAATAATAATAATAATAATAATAATAATAATAATAATAATAATAATAATAATAATAATAATAATAATAATAATAATAATAATAAATTTCCATCAACGTAGAACAGTGTAATTTAATCATTTAATCCTTTATTTGAAAATTCCACAACTGAAGATTGGATGACAACAGGCCACACATTCCAGATAATAAAATATCAACAAAGGGCAATAAACCCAGTAATTATTGACCAATTACATGCCTTCCAACAATATTCAAGCTCGTCACAGGAGTACTTGCAAGATCAATATATAATTATTTAGGTGAAAAATCATTATAACCAACTGAACAAAAAGAGAACTTTGAAAAGTCAAGAGGCATGAAAGATCAGCTGCTTATTGATAAAATGATACTTTTTTTAAAAATGGAAAAAGACGAAAAACAAATCTTAACATAGCCTGAATAGACTATAAGAAATGAATGTGACTCATTGCCACACAGCTGGATTAACACCTGCTTAAAATTTTGGGGGATTTGTAAAAATACTCAGAAGTCCGTAAAAATATATGGAAAAATGGAAAACTGTCTTAATGGCCTATGATGAAGAAATTGGCAAAGTTAGCATCAAAAGAGGAATATTTCAAGGGGATTCTTTGTCACCACTGCTATTTAACATCTCAGTAATCCCTATGTCAATAATTTTAAATCAAACTGGATTGGGCTACCATATTTCAGAACAAGCAGGAAACATCAACCATCTATTCTACATAGATGACTTAAAATTATATGCAAAAAAATTCCACTGAGATAGAATCATTGCTAAACACAGTGGAAACATTTAGTGAAGATATTCAGAAGAAAATTGGAATTGACAAAGGTGCAGCTCTGGCTATACACCATGACAAGATCCAAAACCTAGATGAAATAGAGTTAAAAAATGATGATATTATAAAATCACTATCAAGTGATGAAAATTATAAATACCTTGGAATACTAGAAGCAGATAACATCCTGCACACAAAAGTTAAAAAACTGACAGAAAGAGAATACAATAAAAGATTGAGGAAATTCTTAAAATCAAAATTAAATGGTGGAAATACAATCAAAGCCATGAACCTATGGGCAGTTCCAGTAATTTGATATCCAGCTGGAATAATAGATTGTACCCAAAATGAATTAGAAGAATTGGATCGAAAAACACAGAATCTAATGAACATGCATCATGCACTACATTGAAAAATATGACGTGGACAGATTGAACGAGCCGCTGCTGAGTCAAACTTCAGCAGCGCAGTTCGCCTTTGCCTTCTTCCTCAGAGGTTGTGAGACCTCTTCAATCTTGCGCGAGCAGCTAGGTGGGAGAGAGGGGAACAATAGGTTATTTAAGGGCTGTTCCCCCCCCCGCTCCTCTTCCTCTTCCTTCGCTGGCAACACAAGGAGGTTGGAGCTCTGCCACCCACTCGCTAATTGTAACTGCGTAGCTACCTTTCCAGGCTCGAACGGTGAATGGCGTTGCTATTTTGGAAGGGGGGGTTGCATCGGCAACCCCCCCCCCCCCACGGTTTGCTTGCATTTACTCAGCTCTGGGATTACGAGCTATTTGGCAATATTGGTTTTCTTATCTGCTCCTAGAACACTTTCAATGTTAGTTACTTTTGCGGGTGAGAGGGAACAGTGTCAGCTGGAATTGGCGCCGCTGCTCGGGGCCTTGCTGAGTGGGCACTTGCGCGCCTTCAAGACCTTAACTCTTAAGGGGAGTTTTTTTTGCTCATGAACAGTTTGATTGCTTAAGTTAGTTGATTACCATTAATAATAATAATGTATTCATAAATCAAATGAGTAATTACATAAAGGAAAGGAAGTTTTAAATTGGTGTTATTAATACAGCTAAAAGCAGCAGCCTGCGGTTTGTGAGTGGCCCGGATCAGCTGGGAGGCACTCAGTGGCGCCTTCTAATTGATTAGTTTTATTTGCTTAGTTAATCACTTATTTTTATGTATTTTGTTTATTAGATTGATTTCCCTCTTCAATTGTTTAGCTGGTATTGGATTTATTTTAAATATCTTTCGTTCAAATCAAGAGTAGATTTAGCTTGGTTGGCCCCACCCACGGTTGTGGGGGTGTTCGTTGGCCTGAAGCATTTTAATTTATAGAATAAATAAATAAATAAATAAATAAATAAATAAATAAGAAGGGGAAGGGATTGCTGATTGATTAATCAATTAGAATTTATTGTGATGGTGCTCCGCTTCCCCCCTTCCTCTCTCCCCTCCTTTGGAGGGAAAGAGTTTAGAGTGTTTGGCAGTGCCCAGATTTGAATCGCACCACATGCTTGGCGGTTGGGATAGGCGTGCTTTGGTTTTGAGGCATCAATTTTAAAATAACATCAACTGTTTTCCTCAGCATACTTAATTCATTGGTTCCTACTGTCTAATTAGAGAGAAATATTATATAGCAATTTGAAGTAATTCATTTGAATTAATTTGATAATTACAATTCCTCCTTAACAGGATTGTTGATCTAATTTTAGAATAATTGTAATGAAATAAATAGATAATTGAGTAATTGCTGAATTAATTAAAATTGATTAGACGAGTTGATTAATTACTAATAATCATTTAATAAATAAGTTTTTAGTTACAAATAAATACACAGGTAATCCATTTCCATTAGCAATATTTACATAGTATAATTAAATAGAATAACTAATAATAGTAATCTGATGTAAATCAGTTCCTAACTACAGGAGAAATATATGGGTGTGTTAATTACATTAGCATATTTGCATAGCATTATAGCTACAGCAAAGGAAGGTGTTACATTACTGTGCAGTGGGTCACATCTGGGTGTCACCAGCTGTGCCCCTCACGGTGGTAAAAGGAAACGCGGGATTCCTGCCTGAATGGGGGCTGAAGCTATTGAGGCCTGATGAGAGTTTTGACGGGAATTGAGTGTTAGGCTTATATGACCTCCCATACAGGCAGTGTATCAGGAAGGGAAGGCAACCGGCTAGGAAACAGCCAGTTCCTCAAGTGCCGCCGCCTAATTCTTCATTGGATGAAGGTTCTTGGCCTGCTGCAGGAAAAAATGTCTGCCCTAAAAGACAAAAGAGAGGCGAGACAGGCCCCACAGCCTTGCGAGGCACAGCCGCACCGCTCGGCTATGGAGGCTAAGAGTCATCGCAGGGCTAAGCTCAGGGTTATAGCTGATAATCTAATGTCTAGGTTTGCTGTCCTAGAAACAGAGAAACAGGCGGAGAGGACATCCAGACGTGAGGCAGATGGGGCAGCAGTAACACCTTTGCAACAGTGCAAGGGAGATCGACCCCGATCACAGCAGCAATTGGTACGGTGGCGGGTAGCAGGCAGGGGGTGATGGTTGAGGTTGGTCCGGACTCCATGTATGGCAGGGAGGAGCCAGTTGCGATGACGCCTCTGTCTGGTGAGTCGACTGCTGCACCAGACACGTCTCCACCGTCACCTGCTTGGCCTTGGCCAGGCAGTGGACAATTTAATTCTCCATTTTACTCAACATATAATACTCAGAGTTAGGGCTCCAAATACTCCATGGCCTAGTACAAATGCGCAGTTTGGCGGCTGGACTACTCCAGACCCATTAGTGACATCTCCAGCCCTGATAAATACGACAGCTGGTGTAGGGGTTTGGCCATACCCATTGGTCCCGGACACGGGTTATAACACCGTGCCATTGCAAGCCTTGCCATTTGGGGATCACGCTATGCCCCTGACTGATCACCTCACCCCTGCGTCTAAAGAAAAGATATGGTAGGGCAAATATGTAGATTTATTTGAATTGCTGACCAGGAATGTGGAAAAGAACGATTTGGATAAGGAGGATGAAAAGGACAAAGAGAAATGCAGGAGGCAGAGACCAGACAGGACATGGGTAAATTGGCTGCCCGGGTTCTTAATATACACCAGAGTTGTGGTAAATGCCTAGCCTTGGCGGGCTCTACCCTTATTCCATTACTTAGACCTGATCTATAGGGCATATATGGACTTCGCAGGACAAGCATGGCTTGTGTATGACGGATCGTTCCGCATGAGGAGGACGATTAACCCAAATTTACATTGGGATGAGCCCCTGCCGGGCCTCTGGCTGCAGTCTATGACCCCAGCCAGGTCCTATCTAGGTGACAGGACCAATAATGGACACCTTACTAGAAAGGCTGCCCTGAATCAGAATCCCCGGGTAGGAGCGGGGCAAGTTATTTACTGGAGGGTTTTTAGAAAAGGATTTAGGATACCGGCGGTAGGGGAACACGAGGCATTCTTTGCCCAAAACCTTAAATCTGTATGCAGCATGGAGGTTGCAGTCAAGAAAAGATGGCCAAGAAGTACAGGAAGGAGAGTGTTGGAACCATTTGCAACAGCTCCATTGGAGACCTTGTGGGTCTCACCATTGGAAGTAGTAACAAAGAAGGCACAAGGTGAGTGCCTTAGATCAATACATCATCTGTCCTACCCCGAGGGGGAGTCAGTTATTGATGCCACCCCTCAGGAAATTCTTGAGTGGAAACTTAGGTGTAGAGTGGGATGTAACTACGGCCCTTTATTGGGATGCTTATCTTTTTTTGTGGTGAAAGGAATATGGGAAGGTGTAAATTCATACTAGATACCTTTCGTTCAATGGCAGAAGAGTTAGGTTTACCTCTGGTTGAGGAAAAATGGAGGGACCAACCACGTCCCTGACGCTCTTGGGCATTGAAGTGGACACGGTACAGCAAGCGTCTAGGCTGCCAGACGTCATGTTGGCTGACCTTAAGGTCAGGGTAGCCTCAATGTTGAATAAGAAAAAAGTGTCCCTGAGGGAGCTTCAGGAGATGGTAGGACATATAAATTTTGCTTGTAGAGTCGTGGCGCTGGGTCGCGCCTTTCTGCATGGCTTTGCAAGGCAATGAAAGGGCTCCATCGCCCGTTTCACAGGACTAGAGTTACGTATGGTATGAGAGAGGATTTGAAGGTTTGGGGTTAGTTCCGAACTGAGGGCAATGGCATTTGCTTTTGGAGAGGAGACAAGACGCTTAAGGCTGAATTTCAGGTCCAGTCGGACGCTGCAGGCTCCTTAGGGTTCGGAATTTACTTTAGTGGCAGATGGTGCACAGGAAAATGGCCGGAGGAGTGGCACCACGTGGGAATCACCAGAGATTTGGCATTCTTGGAGTTTTTTCCCCATAGTTGGTGCCTTGTGGCTTTGGGCAGAGGAATGGGCAAACTCTGTCGTACGTTTTTGGTGCGACAATCTGGCGGTGGTCTATATAATTAATAACCTCACATGCATTCAGACCGGGTCATGACACTGGTGGAGGCTAGACACATACCAGGTGTAGATAATAGCTTATCACACCAACAGATCGAGTGGTTCAGGGAGTTACATCCAGGAGCCAACGAGTTCCCGGAGACTCTTCCCCCGGGGGCTTGGCAATTTGGCATGATGATATGAAAAGACCATATGACTGGCCCCAGCACCGAGGACATGATAAGTGTACTCAGCAGTAAGTATAGAGTTTCAGGAGCTTAGGAACTTAGTTGATTTAGAACCTACATGGCCAGGACCCATACAGAGTAGGTTATTGGCACAGACTTTCTACACTACAGTTCATGGTATCAGAATTATTCTTCAGACTACCGCTTTAGGAAAATGATGGAAGGTCAGTCTAAGGAAAGAGGCAGATTTAAAGTTTCGAGAGTACCTATATCACTGGGACTAATAGAAAGCATTTGTAAGCAGTGGTAGGTTATATGTAGGGATGATTATGAAGTTGTTTTATTCAGGGCGGTGTCCTTAATAACCTCAGGATTAGTGAAGGGGTAGCTACTGGAAAGGGAGACAGAACCGGAGTGGCTCTACAATGGCAGGATGTTTGGGTAGTTATCGGGACGGTGCAGATTCACATCCACCGATCCAAGGCCGATTAGCGAGGCACCCCCTGATGTCCCGGTAGGGGCCTGGTTTGTTTTATCTTGCAGATGCCATAATGATGATGAGAAGGTAGCACATCATGATCATTGGCCACAGGTATGTTTTTTGGGCAGCTCAGTATGCTGCCACGTCCCTATGGGGGAGCAGTCTCGGACTTGGAGCTAGAGCCTTTATCGAATGGAAAGGACGCCGTGGGATGCTGTGAGGCCAACCTTGCCATGCAGCTGCCTTTGGTCAACATCCCCCAGATGTGTTGGTAATACACTTGGGTGGTAACGACCTGACCAGGATCTGCGGAAAGGCCTGATCCTTGATGCGATTCGTGACATCACATGGTTGAGGGTTACGTACCCTGCTATGGACATTGTATGCTCAATGATCATCCCTTGGCCAGCATGGAGGGACGTGAGGCAATTTTTGGCCTGCTAACACTGCACGAAAGAGTGTTAACAGGGTGGTCTGCAGAGCTGTCTGCAGCGGCCTGGATAGGTGCTTGGTCACCAGATGATCCATGGATAGGCCTGAGTTTTCTGATCGGTGATGGCACCGTACCCTGCTATGAGTGTTGTTTGGCCGATGATCATCCCTCGGCTGGCACGAAGGGATGTGAGGCATTTTTTTTGGCCTGCTAACACTGCATGAAGGAGTGTTAGCAGGGTAGTCTGCAGAGCTGTCTGCAGCGGCCTGGATCGGTGATTGGTCACCAGAGGATCCACGGATAGGCCTGGGTTTTTTCAGTCCGATGGCGTACATCCGTCCGAACGAGGTTTGGATGCCTTCTTGGAAGACATCTAGGGGGGGCTGCTTTTGGACCTTGGTGAGCTCGATGGCGGGCATGGGACTCAGCATGGCTAGTCCCAATGCTGTGGCAGGTAGTGCGGAAAAAACAGGTTTTTTGGTGAGTCTCATAGCAATCTCAGGTAATGTATAGCTCATCTGAACTCCCAGCGCTGCAGATCATGCGATTACAGTGCTTGGGGGGGGGGTGAGATGCACTGGGGTCACACCCAGACCAACAGTCAACAAGGAGAGGGTGGCTTGAGGTCCAGGGGTGGTCAAATTTGGGCCGGCCGGGTTTCTCGCTATCTTCACGGCTGTGAAAACATGGACCAGGGGCTCACCCATTTGTTTGTTTAATGAGTCCGTTCAGACCTCTGTGTTTAAACCTGATTCCGCACTATGGCAGGACCCCCCTTTGCCAAAGGATTGGCAACATTGATTATTTCAATAAAGTGTGGCCCGTGTTTAATCCACAATTCTGGTCTCGTGTCATTATTCTGGGGTAAGGGGAGCAATATATTCACCATGAAAAATCGAAGGCCATGAATTACTACAAATACAGCAGGTAGTAGAGGAGGAAAAAAGAAGCTGAAATGATTATATTAACACAAGTAGAGAAAAATTATTTAAGGCAGTGAAAATGGAGAATACTTTGAAAACAACAGAAACAAAGGCTCAATATAAGAAACAACAAATTGAAAATAAACTAAACAGTTAGAAAAATAAACCACTACATGGACAACACCTGAAAAATATTGATGGAAAACATGATAATAATTCAACATGGGCATGGATAAAACTGGGAATCATAAAGAAACAGAAAGCTTGATTTTTTACTTCATAAGAACAAACACTCCAAACCAATGTGATGAAACCTAAGATCCAAGGAATTAGTGCTAACAGCAAATGTCGATTCTGCCAAGAAAAAGATGAAACTATGTCACATCTCATGTGCGAATGTCCAAAGAGTGCACAAACAGATTATAAAATTAGACATGATAGAGTGGCAAAAATAGTGTACTGGTCATTATGCAAAAAAAAAAAAACAAAAAAAAAAAACACTTGCCAGCCTCCAAAAACCCGTGGGAGCATCAGGTAGAGAAGACGTCAGAAAATGAGAATGTCAAGATCTTGTGGGTTTTCCAGATCCGAACTGATAGACAACTTTAACATAACACACTAGACATAGTAATAATAGAATGAAGACATGTCTGGATCATTGACATTGCAATTCCAGGTGATGCCAGGGTTGAAAAAAAAATTTTGATTGTCCGGTATTTTTGAATAATAGACAACATAACATTTTGGGGAAAACCTATGAAGCTCTTTTTTTTTTCTCTAATGCTTTTTCTGTCAAGTTTATCCACAGTGCAAATTTACATTCTATATGGAAATAATTCTTAGAACTCAACACAAAGACCATGTAAACAGCTTGCAATCTCTATCTGAGTGAATGAAAAATCTAGTAGTCCTAACAGTTTTTCGTATGTGTACAATATCCTCTCTACACTGCCTAACAACCAGTTCCATGTAACAGAATATACCTCCATATTAGTCAAGACAGTAGATGGGAAAACAAAAGAGTGGAAGAGGAAGAAGTGAAAGAATTGCCTTGGTCCAAAAAAATCTGACTGAAGACAAAGGCATTCCTTCTCCTTCTGGCAACAAAGGCCTCCCAGATTCTGTCTAACATTCATTCAGGTGCATTGTTTCCAAAGTTAATCTGAGTTCTGGGCCATTTTCTGTCTCTGAGGAAATTCAATGACTGGGGTTTACTGGAAGGATTAAATTTTGGAACTGAATTTCTTAAACCAGCTGAGAATTTTTAAGTCCCCATCAAATATGGTCAAACTATTGGCAACAAGAATCTGTTACTTCTGCTCTTTGCCTCCTTGCCTACAAAAGAAAAAAAGAGAAAAAAATAGCACAGAAATATTTTTCTCCTAATATGTTTAACTGGACGGAACAAACCAACCAAAAACCTCAAAACCAACAAAACCCAGTTGTAAAAAGCTATTTATATTCCAGCCATTTTCTCTTTTCTTTTCTTTGGGTGACAATGTTGCAAAATGCTTATTTTGTACTCCTAGTTCTGTGTGATTTCTGCCACACCATGTGACTTTTGAGGAGTTACATGCCATCCAAACCCATTCTGTTATTACAAGCCCAAAAGCTTATGCAAAAATAAAGTCCGGGAATTCACCATTCCACGGTCTGTGCAAACCTGGCATTTCTCTCGTTTATGAGTATGTGCTAGATAGCTGTGTTGATTCTAATAGGCCAACTCTAGTTGTAACTTACTATGCTAAAGTTAAATCATAACCAGAGGAAGCCTATTTGAATCAGTGAAACTTACAGCATGGTTGACTCACCAACTCACAGTTGACTCACTGTTTCAATGAGCCTATTCTAGTGCTACTATGCTATGCAACAAGATTTCAGCCAGTATCATTTTCTCTCCAGAACCTGATCTTTAATAACAAGCCAAATTGAATGTCTGTGAAAGGGAATGGGACATGTTGTGCAAGTCACTCCCAGCCAGCCCCAGTGCCGTCACACATGCTGGTGTGAACAAATGCCTGGGGTAGGCACATCTGCTGGGGGAAAGATCAATCCAGGATTTAGGGTGAGTTGCAAACCACATATCATTATCTAATTGGCTCCTTCTATTGTTAGTCCTTTGAGGTGTCTAATGCTTTTCTCTAAAGGAAAGACCATGCTTTGCTCTAAAAACAATTTCCTCCATCATGTCAGAATGGACTGGAATGTGTACCTTTTCATTTGCACATTCCACAATCTGAATGGTGGGGGGATCTCACCACACCACTACAAATGAGCCTTTTCTATCTTCCACTCAAACCACAGACTATCACTACTTTTCGACTTGCTCAACTCTAAACATTATCTGCTGCTGCTCCCAAACTTTGGAATGCCCTCCCACAGGAGACGAGACTGGCCCCATCTTTGCTGCCCTCCCACAAGCAAGCAAATATCTTTCTCTTCAGGAAAGCTTAGTGACTAACTGCTTGAGTGATATTTTTTAAATTGATTGCTGTACTTTACTGCTTTGTACGTGTTTTGGTGTTGCTTTTGTTTACCTTTTTCTTTTTTTAGTATGGTATATGTTTTATCCTTTTGGTATTGTATACTCACTGTTGTTATCTTTACATATTGTCTTTTAATGTTGTAACAAGCCGACTTGGGTACTTTTTTTAAGGAGAAATGTGGGGTAATTTTTTTTATCATCTATCAGTCAGGCAAACTTTTAAGCAATAAGTGGGGGACCACGGAATGCTCCATTTTTGAAATTTAGATATTTTCAATTTTTTAATAAAATATTTTTAAAATTGGTTGTTGTAGATTTTTCAGGCTGTTTGGCTGTGTTCTGGAGGTTTTTCTCCTATTTTTAAAATGGTTACTCTTAACCAATGTTTAATTGTTTTTTAAAAAAAATATATAGTTTTGTATGGTAATTTTAACTTGTTACTATTGTATGACTTTAATTGTTGTGAGCTACGTAGAGTCCCCTATGGAAAGCAAGGCAACAAACAAACAAACAAACAAACAAACAAACTGCTCAGCAGGATTTCAGCCTATGTATAAGAGAAATCCCTTTCAGTTCATTCAGCTAAGTGTCACGTTCCCGGGGGTTTCAAGAGCAAAGTCCGATAAGCCAGTCCAATATCAGAAGTTCAGAGGATGCAGAGCCGATATCAAAATGCCAAAGCCAAATCACAAACCATAAGCCGAGGTCAGGGTCCAAAGCCAAATCACACAACGTAGTCCGGGGTCAGAGTCCAAAGCCAAGGGTCCAGAGAACAAGGTTCAAGGTAGCCAGGAGCGTGGATGCGAGCCAGAGATTTGACTTGTTGCTTCCACGAGCTTCCCAGCCATCTGGGAGCTGATTATATAGCAAAACAGTCATTGAACTGCTGGAAGCCTTTCATCCTGTCAAAACTCAGGACTAGCTGACCGGATGCTTCTGCGGGCAGCATTCAGGCGATCCTCTGACCTTTGCATCATAAGTCTTTGCCGAAGTCTAGCCCTCACCCTGGCTACTGGGGGAGGAGAATCTGATGGCGATTCAGCTGTCTGTGCTTCTAATCGCTCAGCATTCTCCTCAGCTGTAGTTAACCCCTCAGGTTCCGGATCTTCGGCTGAACTAATGACACTAAGGCACAGGGTGCAGGAACATCCAAGCACAACCAGTGGGTGTATTTCTTGTGCTCTCTGTTAGAAAACTGCAGTCTTGCATGCTTCTCCTTTAAGTTTGGGTGTCATTGGGGAGCATGCCTTATACCAACTCAGAGAGGGTTTTCCATGCTCCTTGAGACTGCCTTCCCTCCGCTGTTGGTCCTTTGTTATCTGCCTTTCCTTTCTCTTCATTTCCTGTTGAGCTGATTCACATTTCCCTTTGCATCATGTGATTATCAGGAAAAAAAAGTGAACCCACATTTTCCCCCAAAGTACTCACACCCTAAATGAACTCTCTCTTTTCTTTGTTTGTTTCTTTTACCCCCAAAGTCCCCAGACTCATAATATATTTCCAAGGGAGGGGTGAGACAGGGCAGATCTTCTCATGCTTTCTTCACATTCCAAATCCTTCCGACACTCCCCTTCCCCCATCCATCCATCTTGTACTTGGAGACAACTGAAGTCCTATCCATAATTGACAGTTGCCCCACCCTCTTTACAAGCCTGAAAAAGTTATCTGTTTGAACTACAATTCCTCGAATCCTACAGCCAGCCGACAACCCCCCCCCCCAAAGTAACATTTCCAAGCCCTGTTTTTCATGCCAGTTGGAAATGAAAGGGCAATCCAAGTGGAAAATATGCTACCCAGGAGCCTGTATTGTTATTTATAAATGTGTTCAGCATTTAGAATGCAGAACCCTTGGAGGTGTTCCTGAATGTCACCTGTTGAAAGGGATGGAAATGCTTGGGCTTCCTTGATTGTGGTCATGGTGATTAATAGATGGAGCTTCACAACACCAAGTAATGCATAATGACTATCTTTAGATGGATTGCAAGCAATGTGGGGAATGCAGATAGGCATGGTTACAGTTTGTCTTCAGGGATGAGAATGAGTTTCTATAACTTTGAAATGGGTTTCACTCCTGTTTGTTCCTATTTGGACTTCAAAAGTGGCTGAAAACAAGAGGGCTTGTTTAAACTGGAAGCACAGATAAATCATACCTTCTCCAGATCTTTATTTCATGGGAATGGAAAGCCTGCATATCTGTAATGCTTATTTTAATTTATTTCAGCCTTGTTAAATGGGTGAGTTCACATCACTCAGTGTCATTGCAAAGGAAAAAAACAATATTTTTCTTGAGAGGAGGAGACCAGCCATGATCCTGATATTTCCTCTTTTCCATCAGTACTAAAAAGTGAACTGTAGCAAACTGTGGATATTTCAATGACAGAAATAACCAAGAAGAGTCTGGATATTAGAGTGTCAGACTGGGGATGGGGTAGGGGAGGAGTTTCAAATGGCAGTTCAGCTTTTCAATTATCTGAGTGAATGTAGAAAAATTGTGGTCACTCAGCCTATCTTACTTCAGAGGACAGGGATGGCCCAATACATTTTGCTGCCTGAGGCAAAGACTAGAGGACATGTTGTCAGTTCCATATACAGGTGTAACTTGGAATATCACTTCGTCACTGGTGAAAGGGCAAAACAAGGTGTGTGGGCCTCTGTTCTGTGTTTACAGATTTTAAGAAGTTGTGATTTTGCTCCTAATGCTATGGCCAATTAAGTTGTGGGGTGAGGGTGGGGACCCTGGTGAGGCCAGGGAATGTGCTTCAGGGGTGATGATTTTGGAGACTTTTCTATTTCTCCTGCATCATCTCCCACTCTGTAAGGCCCAGCCTAATGAAGAACTTAAAGCTTGCTTTTTTGAATTTCACAAAGGTAATGGCCACCCTTGTTTTCACATTGTGTAGGAAAACACATCTAAGCTTCTTCTCATGCTTCAAAGATCCTGCTTTTGGCCAAGAGGTGGGAGATTATCAGTTGTGGCATTGTAGTTGTGACAATGAAATATATTTGGCTGGATGGTGTGTCTTGGCCTATATTAGATAGGAGCGAGCCCTATTTGGGTGAAAGGGTTAATCTGGAGCTGGGCCAGATGGTCTTGTGGGTAAGAAGTTGGGCCACATGGAGTGTTACCCCTGAGCATCATGGCACCAGTCCTCCCACTCCCACTATTCCTATTATCAGCAGAGGTAGACCAAGAGGAATGGCGTAGCCTGGCTTCTGCCTTCAATTTGTTTGTTTGTTTGTTTGTTTCTTTAAATTTGTATACCATTCCCCATTAGTGACGAAGCACTACTCTGGGCAATTTACAATAATAAACAAAACAAAACAAAAGCTAGAGTTGGTGTGGAAAGTGTCCCTGAAAAGCTATGTCTTCAGTTGCCTTCTGGATGTCCACAGGGAGGGGCCCCAGAGAAAGCTCCTCCAGAAGCTGGTTCCACAAGGTTGGGACCACCACAAAGAAGGCCCTATTTCTAGAAGATAACTTACGGGCCTCCCTCATAGTGGCCACCTGAAGGAGCCTCGCCCGTGTTTATCTAGTGGGTCAGGAAGATGACATGGGGAAAGATGTGGGCCCAAACTGTGGAGAGCATTGTATGTGAGTGTCAAAACTTTGAACCTGATCCAGGATGCAATGGGTAACCAAGCAGTAGAGGTGAGCCAGCACCGGGGTGATATGGTCAAACTTTCTCACATCAACCACCAGTCTGGTCACTGTGTTCTGAACCCACTGTAGTCTCCAGATCAGCCTCAAGGGAACCCACATAGAGAGCATTTCAGCAGTGAATCCAGGAGATGATCAGCACCTGCACCAAGGTCCTGAGGGAGCACTTGTCTAGGTAGGGATGGAGTTGGGAAATTAGCCTCAGTTGGTTAAAGGCTGATCTGAACAGGGCTGTGATCTGGAATTCCCCAGAAGAACACCCAGATCATGAACTTGGTCCCTAAACGGGAAGGCAATGCCATCCAGCCTAGGGATGATCCCCTGCAACCTTTCAGAGAGCCCCCTCCCCAGAACAAAATCTCTGTCTTATCTGGGTTCAGACTGAGCCTGTTGACTTTGGTCCATTCCAGTACTGAAGCCAGGCAGCGCTCATGTGTCTGGATGGCATCCGCTGCAGAGGTGGTAACAAAGATATAGAGTTGCATGTGATCAGCATACCAATTTACCATGAAAAATAGAGTTTAAAAAAGCTGAATGTATTTGGAATACAATAGCACCCACTGGAATTCATTGAGATTTGGATTACTGAGTACTTCCAACTTCTTAGGACAACCACAGCCTTTGGGGAGCTATAATTAGATTCTTATTGAATACAAAAAGGTTTCAGAGGAACCTAATGGACTTACTTAAAAATTATGAATGAGTAGGAGACATGGTAGACATGGTTATGCACAATCTAAAAGGTACTGGCAAAAAGACAGAGGCCATGTTCTCTACACTCACAAAGGGTATCTTAAACAAATTAAAATATCAGAAATACATAATGTGTGCTTGAATGGAGCAAAAAAGAACAACAAAGCCCACAAGGACTATGAATAAAAGTTACATTTTTAAATTTCACAATTATGCATTTGAAGTTTCTTACTTACAATAAAAAATGTTACTGGAAAATTTCTTACTCATAAATTTATATTATCTAGGACTATATACTGAAACCAATATAGTTGTATAATCTCTTAAATATTGTCAGTGGGTAGCAGTAGCTCTGCCATTTTTGTAGAA
Organism: Intellagama lesueurii; assembly: GCA_037013535.1. Taxonomy (NCBI): domain Eukaryota; kingdom Metazoa; phylum Chordata; class Lepidosauria; order Squamata; family Agamidae; genus Intellagama; species Intellagama lesueurii. The sequence continues at coordinate 39,082,577 of JBAJHW010000003.1, read as the reverse complement.
ATTTTATATTACCTTCCAGGATGTTTTTTTTTAAATAATCCATCCCCTTTTGCCTTTTGAGAGTGACTCACGATAAGACCAAGCTAGAGAGAACAATGGGATGGCACTGTGTAATGCAGGTTCTTATGCATCTGACCTAGCTTGATTGGCTTGTTTTCTGGAATTTCACATTCTACCTTCTTTTTCCTATAAATAAACAGCAGGAGAGTGTTGAAGTGTTTCTACAATTGCTCTTAACTTGTCATTTGCCAACACTTCGGATAGGAAGAATAAGATTTTTGGGGGAGGCAGGTTCAGAATTCACAAAAAATATGTTTTTCTTCCAATTCCTTTATGACCTTATCTGATCAAGACCACTAGCGCTGACCCAGAGGTTGAAACACAAATATTCTTCACATTGTATAGTCCTCTGACCTTGTGATTTGTATTAAAATAGATATCAGGATAAAACTATGCTTAGAAAGGTATACTTCAGAATAAAATAATTTTAGAAATATTGTTTATAATGGGCACATACTTTGTGGAAGTATATTCAAAAATACTGAAGTGTGATGAAACAGATTTAAACATGAAGGCACGTAAAATGCAAGTGGATCAGACATAAAGTGAGCTGGCATTCAAATCCAACCAATAGCCACCAGGGGTGGAATTTGAAACCTACATTCCTGACTTGTGTTTTCAGCCTGCTTTTTGTGACTCATCTTTAAGAAACAAAGCTGGGTCTGACATCTGCCATGACATTTGGTACTTCCATATGTTTTCTTCTGCACGGTCCGCAACATTGGTGCACAGTCTGAGGAAGACTAGTATATGTTGAAAGCTTGCAAATTTTTTTATTTTTAAAAATTGTAGTAGTCCAATAAAGGTACCACTTGCTCTTGTTTTTATTTCTGGCACAAGTTTTTCCAAAATCAAGTTTTAAAGCTGCAGGCTCCCAAACCATCTCTTCCCAGTCAACTGAACTTCTTCAGTGTAATTCTTCTAGAAATCTTTTGGCTTGTCACTGAAAGCAAGTCATGAAAAAGCAAAAGCAATTCAAGGCATCTTATATGTGTGTCTCAAAGAAGTGACTGAAGACCAGCATAGTGGTCTGTCAAGAGATGTGCCACTACAGAATAGTCAACAACAGCAAGGAATCTTGTACGTGCTGTGGCTTGAAACATTTTGAAGACCCTTTTGTGTGTGTTTGGATTTGTGAATTGTTCTGGAAATTGACATGCTACTCAGGCACAGACGTGCTGTCCAGTGTTTTAAGTTGCTTTGCATGCTTACAACTACCATGTTTTTTTCTCTCTGTGTTTCTTGCTCTCCTCTCAATGACATAACTCATTCTAGTGTTTAGAGTTTCTGCTAGGATTAAAAAATTCCTAACAACAAAAAAGGCACACACATGGTTAGCGTACATTACTTAAAGCCAAGACTCTTGTACTTTGACTCCCTAACACATTATGAGACTTGTCACAATTCCTTGGCTGCATGTAACCATTTTATAAAATGATTATGACAATAATAATAATACTTCTCCGCCTCTCCAAACTGTTATGAGTCTTAATGAATGCCTGTAAAGTGCATTGTGCTCCTTAGGTGGCAGTTTTTCTATAAGCACTGAGGGTTAAGTTATGCAAAACATAAATATTCAGACAGTGCATAAAAATAAAGAGAAATCTGATCCAGGAGGATATTGAATCATGTTAGCCCATGAGTGCACAAAGCCAAAACAGATCATGTGTCACTCAGCAGACCTTCCAAAAAGTTACATGTTGACTGAGTTCTTTGGGTTAACTGAAAATGAAGAAAAAGTATCTCTGGGCCATAATTGCCTAGCCATGCCTGCCTATTTAATTTAAAAGGCTTTGATGCTCTCATGTAGTCATTCTCAGCCTTTTTTGTGCCATGGCCATAAACACAAGATGAAAGAAATATATGCTGAGTCAGGATTGTATAAGTTGCAAAATAAACTTTATAACGTGGTGCATGAAGAATTGTTTCCTGTCTGTGGCCCCTTTCAAATGTGCCAGGGGGCCCATGGGGGCATATGGCCCCTGTTGAGAAAGGATAATGGTATGACATCCAAAATACTGTTTCTATAATAAATATAAAACTGCTTTATTGAACTTAGACCTGGTTTCCACCTGGAAGGTGATGATATAACAAACTGCATATCCAAGTTAAAAACAAATCAAGTCACCAAGTGAACAAAACTGCAAACAGTCAATTTCCATTCAAATGTTGCTATGCTCAGATAACATGTTGCAAGTTCTCTAAGGTTTTGATGATAGCTCATGCTTTCTGCAGCCAACACACTTTCCCTGAGACAGAATTTTATTATGAGAATGTGAAGAATAACTAGAAAATACTTCATCCTTGAAGAATATTTACAAAACTCTTCACCCTCATAAGTTCTGTGACGGGGGGAATTGCTTAATTTAGTGTCTTAACTCTACAAGCCACCTTGGCAAGGGATTTGCCAACTGGGTGAGATTCCTTGTCTTCTGCTGGGAACCAGGCTTTTGTTTCTTTGGTTTCAGATCTCCATATTATGTGCAGAATCTTTTCTCTTCAAGAAGCAAAGCATGCCCATACATGAAGCACAAAAAGCCTGGTTTGTAAGAAAGATGGAATTTCTCACATGTCCTTCGTAGGGAGAACTGATACTGATACTACATTTGTGCAATTAATTTGTGAACATTTTCCACATTTTTTTCCTCAGAAGGGACAACAATTGAGGCAAAATATTGTGAGGATGATTCAAAAGCAGCAGGGAATCTTGTCCAGTCTTTGCAGGCAAGGAAAAAAATAATGTACACTTTCTTTTTCCTCACCTGCGAAAAGATGACAAGCAAGAATTTACTAGGTTGTACAGACACAGAATCCTGCTGCTTTGAGGAGACATATGTAGACATACTAAAAGTTTGACATCTTTTCCTTGTGTGACATTTAAAAATATATATATATATTCTTAGTCTAGTCCATGAAAAAAAAGCAATGAATGTGTGGCTAGTTTTGTGGCATCTCTATCCAAAATGACAGAGCTATATACAGAGAGAAAAGGGAAAAATCATCCATCTTTGGAGATATCCAGGCCCACACTAAATGAAGTCTTCATTATCCACAGAACTGCCGATGGTAAGAAATGAAAACACTGATTCAACCATACATAGGTAATTTACTCCAATAAAATAATGATCTATGGGAAGTCAAGTCCAAAATATTTGCAAGCTTGAGGGTTTTTAAGCACAAAACAGAGGTTAAAATCCCCCCAAAATTTTAAAGGAATGATTCAAGGATCTGGGATGTTTTTAGAAATTTATCTGAATAGATACAGTACCTATTCAGGATGCACACCATATTCAGACTAATGTACAAAAATGGACTTAAGTGAGGGACATTTTGTCACTCGAGAATGACCAAAGGCTGAAGCAAAAGGCTACTTGTCATGCATGGATCCTTCGTGTTTCATCCAACATTTGAGGAGTTAAAGTTTTAACCAATAATATCCAGTGATTTGAACTTATGAAATCATAATTGGAAATACCTGAGTTCTGAGAAATAAGGCAAGTGACAGCTGAACCCTCCAATAAAGCCAAAGATCTTTCATGGATGTACCAATTGCTGAGGCATTAGGGACAGTTCAGGCTGAAATCACCATACATTATATACGGTATATATATTTTTAAACTCTCTCAGCCAGTTAGTTTGGAGGGTGAAGTGAAAGGCTTGCAGTTTGCTCCCAGATAGGCTCTATATATGAGCAAGATTTCAGACTTTTCAGGATTCTTGCAGCACCTACACATAAGCTGCACCTACACATGATCAGGGACCTCTCCAGCTCACATAGAGAAAGCAATAAGAGAGTAGGATAGGGCTAACTACTCTTTGGTAACTGTGATGTTGATGCTATACCACAGGATGACTGAGTAGGGCTCTATATTATGAAGAACCCTGATTAGCTCAATGTACCATCAAGCAGCAAGCGTGTTGTCGGAGATGGTGGCAATAGGCATGATCCTTCTCCACTATCATACGTTCACGAAATTTGTAGTTTAGAAACATTATAAGCAAAATCAAAACCTTGTGATGTAAGGTTGGAATCATCAGGATGGTGGTACTGGAAAGGTCTGATACCCACTCCAATACATTTATGGATTGGTTTGGTCCTACTGGGTTGAGTCTCATATAGTTTCAGATCTGTACTTCTTGAATATATTGCCCCATCTGTATGGCCATCTTAGAGTTAATAAACAGAATATGTTGCAGTCTACCTGTGTGTTAAATGCTGAAGTGAGGACATGTTTCACTTGGACCTGAATGTTGAGGGAATTTCCCATCCCAGAATTGGCCAGAAAGGAATACCTTGCAAACGTATAAGAAGAAACGGTGAGGTCCTGAACCATATTCTCATAACATCATCATCTTCACAATCAATTTCTACAACCCTGGATTCATTAGCTAGCAATGAACTGTAGATGATGGTTCTAGCTATAAGCTCTTGAAAATAATTAACAACTTCGCTATAGAAATCTGTATAGAGAGGGCCATGCTATCTTTTGTTCTCCTGTCCTGATCATGAGCAACCCAATATACATGGTCTTCTTCCCACAAATGCATTCAGCTTGAAAGGAAATTATTTCAGTTTGCAGCAAAATGTAACAGGAAAATAACATTCATCAGCCTCTTTGAGGTTGTGACAATTCTGGGCCTATTCATTAAAATTGTATGTGTTTTTAAAGTAAGATGTTCTTCTGTGTTCTGGGAGGTTGTCATAAATAATGGCTGAAATCCTGTTGTGTAGCACGTATGTTGCAACAGAGAAAACCCATTGAATCATGGATATTTGGTGAGTCAACTCTATAAATTCCACTGATTGAAATGAGGCTACTCTAGTTGTGATTTATTATGGTAAAGTAAGTCACAAATGGAGCAGGCCTATTTGAATCAATGGAATATATGGAGGAACTGACTCACCTAATCCTCAGTAATTTAGTGACCTACTATAGTTCAACTTACTATGCTAAGCAACACAATTTCAGCCAATGTTAGTTAAAGACACCTCTGTGCAGTACATTTTTCCCATATACAGTCTTTCAAAACCTGGTCACAGGACTTACACGTTGTACTGATTCAACAGCAGCAAAAGTTAGATGGTAATGTCAGTGACAGGGAACACAGGAGCCCACAAATGACACTGTGTCTATTTGTTGGTGGATGTGTACAAGTTAGGCACCCCTGCTTTAAGATAGCCATAAGCCGCAATAAGCAAACTGGTATCCACCCTAATTAAATTGGCCTATACAATGCTGTGTAATTGTAAATTAGATTATAGAACATGTCAGAGTCAAATATAAAAAGGGGCACCTAAATGAGTAATGAATTCATGACCTTGTCATAGTACGGAAAGACAAAAAAATTCAAACCAGAGCTAAGCTCATATATGCATGAGACAATGCCCCCATTATGTTGAAGTCATCTAGTAATGTGTAAGGAGCTTTTTTTTCCAGAATGATGTCAAGAATTTTTGAAATGTCAGTTCATTCTAGCTACAGGCATTTCTGTGTGTAAGCAAATAAAAGATTGAGGGCTCTGGAATGCTAAAATGATCATGTACTTTTCAAGAGGCTCGCCTTGGTCAAAAGATATTAAAAAGGAGAGATACAAAGAGTTTCGTTGCTAATCTTTCTCATAGAAAGTTTTGTGTGTGTGGTTTTTTTTTTAAGTATGATCAGTAAAAACTGTTCCTCCTGGGAAAAAAAGACAGATATTGAGTTCTTAAATCCTGCCAAAACTGACACCAAATGCGGAATATCTGGCTCATTATTCCTATTTTATAAAACTTCAGGTTAGTTCTTCATTCTTTAAATTTCTACAGTCATTATAACATTGTTCTTGAAATGTTTTCCCATTAGAAGCCATAGTTAGTAGCTTGGTTACAGGTTTTTGGAATGGGACACACAGACAAAAAGATTTTTTTAGAAATCAGATTATTCTAAAGCTTGTTGGAAATGTGATGAAGAAATTGGCACGTATTATCATATGTGGTGGGAGTGTAAATGGATTCAGAAATTTTGGAAACTGATTTTTAAGGAAATATGTGATATATTTGGAAAAGGTATTGAATTCAATTCTAAAATTGCTTTGTTGTCAATTGTTGATAAGATAGAACTTGCTTATTGTTCGAAGGAATTGATTTCCAATTTTTCAAGTGCTAGAATATTAATAGCTAGATTTTGGAAAGGCAAAAATGACATTAAATTAGAAGGTTGGTATAATGAAGTATGAGACATTGCATTAAATGATAAATTAACTACTGAACTTAAGATGAAAAGAGGGGAAATAATTTCAAATATTTTTTATGCTATTTGGGGTAGATTTGTTGAATTTGTACTAGTGAAAGGAAAGGGGAAAGCCTCTAAACAACAATCAATACAATTTTGGAAAGGAAGATTGTATTAAAAGTATTGTTCTAAGGGGTCCCGTGGGTATGAGGTGCACGGTGGTTTAGATTGTGTAGTAAGTTTTTTGCACTTTTGTATTTGTTTTTGTTCTGAAAAAAATAAATAAATAAAAATATATAAAAATATGTTATTGATTTAGAATTTATTAGAATGTTATCTGATATAGAAGATTACACATTTTCCATATGCTTGCATGGTTGCTTGCTTTTAAAGGTATAAAGGAGACTCTAGATGAAACCTGCTATACTAAGCAACAGAATTTCAGCCACCAGGGGTACTTCCAAATGGAGGAAGTTGGAGCAGTAAGGTTCATGCTTAAAATGTTCTTGAAAGGTTCTTATCTTTAATGCAATCTATTTTATCTCTCACTTGAGTCATCTTTCCATTCACACTGATCAAAGTTTTTTCTCACATGAGAAGGATCCTGACAGGTCTTTGGATTGTCCCAATTTGTCCCTCTTTCAATTAAGGACATGGCCCTTCCTGACCCTTTCCCCACCTTTTCCCGTGACAATCTTTCAGAGGGCCACAACGACTTTTATTTTTTTCTTAAAATAACTAACATAGCAAAACAGTAATGCATCCACCAAGCATAGTATACGTAATGCCATCAATGTATCTCATTTATCTAGAGTGGCACTTCATCAATAGGGAAAATATATTTTAAAAGTGTAAAGCAGTAGGGTAGATGAAAATAAGTTGGGAGTTTCATTCCCCACTGTGCCTCCTGTGAGTAAAGCCAGCTTGTGTGGCCTTGGGCATGCTGCACAGGCCCAGAGAACCCTAGAAGAAAGAATGGTAAGCCACTTTTGAATATTCTCTACCTGGAAAACCCTGAAAAGGGTGGCCATAAGTCAGAATAGACTTGATGGCTTAACATCATCATCATTAGAGGTGGATATATTTGTATTCGTATATGAATACAAATATCCCCGCACAGCTGGACCTAACGAGGGTTTGGCACCCAGGTCCGGACTGTCCATTCATGCGTCCTGCTGTGGCACTGATCCCACTCATCCTTCCAATGGTGCACGGAGCGCCGCTCTCATCCAGCTTGGCTGGCCACTCAGCAGCCGTGCAGGGAGACTCATCCTCACACCCCCTGCCTGGAGTGGTCAGCCAAGCAGGAAGACAGCAGCGCTTTGGGCGCCACTGGAAGAACAAGCTGGATGGGCACCACAGCAGGACACATGAGTAGATGGTCTGGTCCTGGGGGCCAGACCCTCGTTAGGTCCAGCTGCATTGGGATATTCATATACAAATACAAATATCCCCATCTCTAATCATCATCATCATCATCATAATCTCATTTATCTATAATAGTGCTGCATCAATAGAAAATATATATATTAAAAATTTTAAATTGTAAAGTAGATAAAAATATAGATGTTCTCTGCCAGCCCTTTCAATGCCACAAACCACCAAATATATCAAAAGGTTGTCACCTCAGATAACACTGCCCATACCTCTAACTTCCACACGAGCTACAGAATGGCCACTAACCTTCTCAAGAGCTACAAAATGGGCTAATTAGAAGCACTCTGAATTGTGTCAAAAAACCTGTAGCTCTATCACTGTGCCAAAAAGAAGTTGGACAGCTCTAAAAGAGAGCAAAATGGATCACTCTAAGTCAAAACAAGCACCTAAAACGATCCAAATACCAAGCCAGTGTGGAAGTGCTGTTGGTTGCTTCCATTCAGGGTGAGTCAAGAAGTTTCAGAAGGTTCTGGAAATACGAGACTTTACATCCTAACACTATCCACAACTTTAACCATACCCCTACTTACTAATTCTCAATGTATTAGAATTCTCATGAGATTAGGAAGGAACCCACAGTTCTTTCACTGAGTGAGGTATTTTTCCCCTGCAAGTGATACAGGTTAATCAGTAAGGAAAATGCATGAAGGACCTGTATATATTAGCAAATATAAATAAAAAATGTATATATTTATCTTTTCCTCAAAAAAATTACACAAATTCTGTCCACAAGGAGGAAAAAGTCTCATAGTTTTCATATGAAACTATGATTTAATTAACAGGCTAGTGAGAATCCAATTAATGCAATGAAAATGAGACTAACAGGTTAACCAATTTGAAACCACTTTTTTTTTTACTGTAATGTGTCCAAACATTAGTTTCTTGCCCTGAATATAGGTTATGCATCAGGACAATCAAATGTCGTGGCCTACCCTTTCTTTTTAGAACAATCACAGCTATTCATGATCCACACAGTCAAAGGCCTTACTATGTAGCACCAAATCCTTTTCTTCCAAAATTCTTTGGTATACTGCAGTAGCCAACGTATGCTTATTTGCAGTATGATCTCTAGTGCCTCTTTTCTTTCTGAATCCAGGTTAAACATATGACATTTTTTGTACCACATATAATAAAGGGCCTTATTGTAAAAGGTTGACCATCACTTTACTTTTATTGACACAATGCTTCTATAATTACTGCAATCTTTGTTGTCTCCTTCTTTTCATATTGTAATGGAATTTGAATGTATCTAGTGTCTTGGCCATTGTATTGCTTTCCTGTTCTAATTAGTATTTTGACAGATTCATTTTCTGTAGGATGAAATAGTTCTATTCCATCTATACCTGGTGATTTACTTCCTCCAGTCCTATTTTGTTGTGTGTTCAATTCACTATAGATGCTTACATAAGTCTACAAAGAAGCTCCAATGCACATAAATAGCACAATATGCTAAGTTACATATAGAAGATATAACTTTGACATATGTGCATGCAATATGTTTGATCCTCTGGCGAGCCACGCTTCGGCAGCGTGGGTCGCCATTGCCTCCCTTGCCGGATATCGCGAGGCAAAAGGAGTCTCACAAGAGCGATTTAAGATAGGGAGGAGGGAGCCAGTTATTTAAAGAGCTTTCCCGCCTTTCTCCTTCTTCTTTCTTGCTGGCAACAGAAGGAGGTCGAAGCTCCGCCACTCGCTTGCTAATTGTAGCTGCGTAGCTACCTTTCGAAGCTTGAATGGGGTTGCTGTTTGGGGGGGGGTTGCATCAGCACCCCACACACACACGGTTTGCTTGCATTTATCCAGCTCTGGGATCACAAGCTGTTGTGCAACATTGGATTCACTTTTCTTTCTTTTAGCTATATTTTCATTGTTATTTAATTTTGAGGCGAGAGGGAACAGCATCAGCCGGAGTTGGCGCCGCCGCTTGGGGCTTTGCCGGGCGGCTGCATGGGCACCCTCCAGCCCTTAATTCTCAAGGGGAAATTTTGATTATAAATAAATAAACTGATTATTTAAGATAAATCATTTTAAATAATAATACTAATACTAATATATTGATAAATTAAACAAATAATTAAATAAATGAAAGGAAGTTTTTAATTAGTCTTGATTAAATATAGTTAAAAGCAGCCAGCTGCAGTTTGGGAGCGGCCTGGATCAGCTGGGAGGTACTCAGCCTTCCTAGCCAGCAAGTTGATGAGCAGAGCGGTGCCTTCTAATTGATTAGTATTTTTCATTTAGTTAATTGCTTATTACTATATATTTTATTTATTGGCATTGATTTCCCTCTTCAGTTGTATAGTGGTTTTGGATTTGGTTTAAATAATCTTTTACTTCATATCACGAGATGATTTAGTTTGGTTGGCTCCACCCGTGGTTGGGGGGGCGTTCTTTAGCCCGGAACATATTAATTGTTTTTTTTAAAAAAGAGGGAAGAGAGTAATCAAGAAATTAAAATCAAGTAATTACCAATTAATTAATCTATTAGAAGAATTTATTTTGATATTGGATAGTTTTATAAAATTTATAATTGAATATTAATTTAATTTAATAATATTAAAATTGAATAAATTATAATAGAATATAATTTTAAAAATAAAGAGGATAAATTTATTCATAAATTTTACAAGCACTAATTTCAATAAATATTTCTTACTTAAGGATAGAGCATAGGTGTGCGAGTATCATAATCTGATCCAGGTGTATAGAGTCAGGCACGTAGTTGCGCCTGGAAAAGAACAGGAAGAGGTTTAAAACAAACAAACAAACAAAAAGATTAAGAAAACAGGAAAGGGCTTTTAAGCTGGGCATTTGTTAAAACACTGTAATTAACCTAACTTACTACCTGATTCAATTGGGTAGTACTGGATACTTAGCATTGGCGCTTATTGTAGTGTACTTGGGCTGTGAGGTGGAGTTGCTCAGAGGTTGAGTGAATAAGGTTTGTATTAGGAATTAGCAATGCCTTCACATAAGGGCCAGGATAATCGGAAAAGAAAACAACCTGCTAAGAAGTGGGTAGCCCCTCAAGTTTCACCTCCTCAGTCATCATCTGATGAGGAATCTTGGCCTATTTGGCAGCAGTTACAAGAAAAAAATTCAGTATTAGAGGCCAAGAGAGCTGCGCAAAATGTACCACTTAGTAGTGGAAAGCAACCACGTCGTTCGGCTAGGGAGGCCAAGAGCCTTAAGAGGGCGAAACTCAAGACCATGGCAGAGAATTTAATGGCTCGTTTTGTTTCTCTTGAGGCAGATCAGCAGGTCGTTGGAGAGTCCAGGAGGGCATCAGATGCATCCTTGGCGACGCCACAAAAGCACAGCGAGGAGGAGGAGAGAGAAACGCACACCTCAGGGGCAGCTAGGCAGTTGGCAGGGGCCAGGAGTCGACAGGAGGCAACAACTGAGGTAACAACTGGCATACAGGGATGCAGGGATGAGCCGGAGGACCTGCCATCTACATCATCAGGTGAGATGGCCATCGCACCGGACACCCTCCCAATAATGCCTGCCTGGCAATGGCCTAGCAGTGGTCAAGGTGGTTCACCTTTCAGCACACCATACGATACACAGGGATTTAGGGCACCAGCTACTCCATGGCCTAGCACAAGTAGTAACTTTGGGAATTGGCTTGCTCCATACCTACAGGTTACATTTCCAGCTCCGGTGAGTTCGACTACTGGCGTGGGGGGTTGGCCCTACCCATCAGTACCGGACACCGGGTATAACTCCGTCCCTTTAAATGCACTGCAGTTTGGGAACCATGCTCTGCCTTTGGGTGATCACCTCACCCCGGCAACCAAAGAAAAAAACTGGAGGGACATATGTTGATTTGTTTGCAGTATTGAATAGAGATGTCGAGAAGAAGGATATTGACAAGGAAGATGAGAAAGATAAAGAACGGCACAGGAGGCGTAGACCTGAACAGACATGGGTAAATTGGCTACCCGGTTTTTTAATATATGCTGGCGTGATAGTGAAAGCTCAATCATGGAGGGCGCAGTCTGTGTTTCAGCATCTTGATTTGATTTATAGGGCATATGTTGATTTTGCTGGGCAAGCATGGTTTATTTATGATGAATCATTTCATATGAGAAGCGCGATTCATCCAAATGTAAGATGGGACGAGCCTTTGCTGGGTCTTTGGCTACAGTCTATGACGCCAGCCAGACCAAATTTAGGCAAAAGATTTGATAGTGGGCACCTTATATGCAAAGCTGGACAGATTCAGAACACCCGTGCAGGCACGGGGCAGGTGGTTCAACCCCACCTGCTCTGTTGGGATTATAACTCAAAAGGTACATGCACAAGGAAAGTTTGCCACTTCAGGCATGAATGCTCAGTGTGTAGCAGGCTGCATCCAAGCTTGTCCTGTTTCAAGGCCAGAGTTCAAAGAAACAACAAAGACCCCGGGGGTAACAGAAAGTCCACGGGTGGAGGGGGTAACCCTAATAAAGGACCCCAGCCCAATTAAACTGTCTGTTCTAGAGTCATGGCTACGTGATTACCCCAGGCAAGAAGATGCCAGATATCTTTTAGAGGGTTTTCAGAGCGGTTTCAGGATACCAGTGATGGGTGACCGTAAGGCATTTTTTTGCGTGGCACCTGAAATCAGTTAATGAAATGGAGAATATAGTTAGGGAAAAAATTGGGAAAGAAGTTAAGGAAGGTAGAGTTTTGAGCCCCTTTTCAAAGTCCCCCTTAAGAAACCTGAGGTTTTTGCCATTGAGTGTGGTGCCCAGGAAGAATCAAGGGGAGTTTAGACTCACACATCACTTGTCATACCCAGAGGGAGAGTCGGTGAACAATGCCATCCCTCAGGAGCTGTGCACAGTGCGATACACCTCTTTTGACGAAGCGGTTCATATGGTCAGGAGGTGTGGCATAGGGGCGGACCTTGCGAAATGTGATGTGAAATCAGCTTTTTGTATTCTCCATATCCATCCCCAGGATTTTGACTTATTGGGTTTTTATTTTCAAGGTTCATACTACATAGATAGGGCGCTGCCTATGGGCTGTTTCATTTCATGCACAGCATTCGATCGTTTCAGTTCCTTCTTGGAATGGAAGCTCAGATGCAGAGTAGGCTGTAAAAATACTGCCCATTACCTAGATGATTATCTTTTTTGTGGTGAAGGGAACACAGGATGGTGTAGATTCATTCTTGAAGCCTTCCAAGCATTGGCGAGGGAGTTAGGTTTACCCTCGGCTGAGGAGAAGACGGAGGGACCATCTACGTCCCTTACGTTTTGGGGAATAGAGCTGGATACTAAGCAACAGACGTCCAGATTGCCTGAAGGCAAGTTGAACGATCTTAAAGCAAGGATTACCTTACTATTGCAAAAAAGGAAGGTGTCACTTAGAGAATTGCAGGAAATAGTGGGGCATCTGAATTTTGCCTGCAGAGTGGTGGCGCCAGGTCATGCTTTTCTGTGTAGGTTATGCGATGCTATGAAGGGACTACATCGCCCTTTCCATCGAACGAGAATTACTTGGGATATGAAGCAGGATCTCCAGGTTTGGAGCCAGTTTTTAGTACAGTTTAACGGAATTTCCTTTTGGAGGTTGGAGACAAATCTTAAGGCCAATTTCCAAGTCCAGACAGATGCGGCTGGTTCCTTAGGTTTTGGAATCTATTTTAGGGGCAAATGGTGTGCTGAGCGTTGGCCTAAGGAGTGGCACCAGTTGGGAATCACTAGGGATTTAACATTCCTGGAATTTTTCCCATAGTCATGGCCCTGTGGCTTTGGGCACACAAATGGGCCAATTCTGTGGTACGCTTCTGGTGTGACAATCAGGCGGTAGTATACATAGTAAACAGCCTGACCTCACACTCAGAACGTGTTATGTCATTGGTACATGCATTCACATTGCACACCTTAAAGTACAATATTCTGGTGCAGGCAAAGCACATTCCAGGCCTAGATAACAGTTTAGCTGACGCATTATCACGCCAAGAGATAACCCAGTTCAGGGAGTTAGAGCCAAAAGCCAGCGAATTCCCAGTGATTCTTCCCCCAGAGGTCTGGCAAATTGGCGTGACGATGCGGACAGAGCGATAGGTTTGGCTTTGGCCCTGAGGACACGAAAAGGGTACTCGGCAGTGAGTATAGAGTTCCAGGAATTTAGAAACCTAGTAGGTTTAGTGCTGATATGGCCTGCCCCGGTGAAGCACCTACAGGAGTTCATTGTATATTTAAATAGGAAGGGTCTGGCGCCAGGCTCCATACAGGGCATTAGCATTTCATGCTAGGGTACAGGGGTACCAGGACTTTACCTCTGATTTTCGTATTCAGAAAATAATTGAAGGTTGGAGTAAAGAAAGGGCCCGGGTTATGGATACAAGGTTGCCCATATCCCCAAGTTTGTTGGGAAAAAATTGCAAACAATGGGCTGCCATTTGTAGAGATGATTATGAGGTGGTTTTGTTTCAGGAGGCGTCTCTGTTGACATTTTTTGGTGCATTAAGAATTAGCGAGGTAGTGGCTACAGGAAAGGGTGATGCGTCTAAAGTTGCGTTGCAATGGCAGGACGTTAGGATAGTGGATAAGAAGGTTATTCACCGATCCAAGGTGGACCAGTGTGGCAGAGGTGATGATTTTATAGAAGAACTGTGTCCAGTCAGGGCAGTGGAGGCATATTTGGAAGTTAGAGGGTCAGGCCAGGAGTATTTTTTTTGTGTGCATAACAATGGTTCACCAGTAACAAAATATCAGTTTTGGAAATTGACAGACTTAGCTTTACGTAAAGTAGGGATTCAAGGTCTGAAATTTGGTACGCACTCATTTAGAATCGGCACGGCTTCCACTGCTGCTGCCTTAGGTTATCATCCAGACGATATTAAAAGGTTGGGGTGGTGGTCTTCATCGGCTTATTGCAGATATGTCAGGACACTACCTCACATCTAGGCAGGCGCCTGGTTCTGTTTTGTCATTGCAGGTTCCGTGGTAATGACGAAGAGGTGGCACATCATGATTATTGGCCACAGTTATGTTTTCTGGGCAGCTCGGTATGCAGCCAGGTCTGCCTGGGGCAGTAATTTGGGTCTCAGAGCACGAGCCCAGATAGAGTGGAAAGGACTCTGAGGAATGCAATGGGGCCAATTTTGCAGAGCGGCTGCATTTGGCTTGCAACCCCCAGACATGTTGGTGATACACCTGGGCAGTAACGATCTGGCCAGTTGTAGTGGAAAGGCCTTGTTCTTGGATGTCATACACAATCTTAATTGACTGAGGGTGTCATACCCTGCTATGTGCATCCTATGGTCCACGATCATTCCTCGGTTGGCATGGAGATTGGCTAAAGATGTGCAGCGAGTTAACACTGCGCGGAGGAGTGTTAACAGGGAAGTATGCAGAGCCATCTGCAATGCCCTTAGATTGGTGATTGGTCACCAGGAGATCCGCGTTGATAGGCCTGAGTTTTTTCGGAGTGATGGTGTGCATCTCTCGGACAGAGGCTTGGATGTATTTCTTAAAGACATCAAGGGGGGCTGCTTTTGGAGCTTGATAAGCTGGATGGAGGGCATGGGACTTAGCTTTGCTAGTCCCTATGCTGTGGCAGGTAGTGCTGATAGAACAGGTTTCGATGAGTCCCATTGCAATAACAGGTCATGTATAGCTCATCTGACCTCCCAGCACTGCAGATCGTGCGATTACAGTGCTTGGGGGGAAAGATGCACTGGGGCCACACCCGGACCAATAGTCAACAAGCAGAAGGTGGCTTGACGTCCAGGGGTCATCAAATTTGGGCCGGCCGGGTTCTCGCTGTCTTCACAACCGCTTGAACTTGGGGCTAGGGACTCACCCATTTGTTATGTAAGGGGTCCGTTGAGACCTCTGTGCTTAAACCTGATTCCACACTACGGCAGGACCGCCCTTTTACGGTGGGCAAGATATGATTATTTAATAAAATGTGGCCCATGTTTATCCCATAACACTTGTCTCGTGTCATTATTCTGGGGTAGGGGGGCAATGCTTGATCCGCTGATGAGCCACGCTTCGGCAGCACAGGTCGCCATTGCCTCCCTCGCCGGATATCACGAGACAAAAGGAGTCTCGCGAGAGCGATTTAAGATAGGGGAGGAGGGAGCCAGTTATTTAAAGAGCTTTCCCACCTTTCTCCTTCCTCTTCCTTGCTGGCAACCCACCCGCCCGCCCTATTCTCTAGTGTGAGTTTATCTGGTCGCCTTTGGGACCGGATAGGAATTTTTGACCCGTATCCTGATTAGTTTTTGGATGCGGGGATTTTTTGCCTATCCCACACTGGTAAGGGTGCGATGGCATTTTGAGAGGTGGAAATATTCAGTCACACAGGCGGGTAGTGCGGATAGAACAGGTTTCGGTGAGTCCCATCACAATCATAGGTAATGTATAGCTCATCTGACCTCCCAGCGCTGCAGATCGTGCGATTACAATGCTTGGGGGGAAAGATGAGCTGGGGCCACACCCGGATCAATAATCAACAAGCAGAAGGTGGCTTGAGGTCCGGGGGTGGTCAAATTTGGGCCGGCCAGGTTCTCGCAGTCTTTAAGACCGTGAGAACTTGGGGCCAGGGACTCACCCATTTGTTAAGGAAGGGGTCCGTTGAGACCTCTGTGCTTAAACCTGATTCTGCACTACGGCAGGACCCCCCTTTTATGGAGGGCAATATATGATTATTTAATAGTGTTGCCCATGTTTATCCCATCACGCTTGTCTCGTGTAATTATTCCAGCATGGGGGGCAATGTTTGTTTCCAATGTTTGCTGTAAATGGTATGTCTGTAGAGCCTCCTGAGGAAGCAAAGTAGGAATTCACAGCTACCAGCAACAGTTTTTTTAAAAAAGTAACATTAATGTAATATAACAAAATATACTTCAGTAAAGGCAAGAGAGTGCAATGGGGGCATTATACTTGGATTTTTCTTGCATTTTAAAATAATTATCTGATGATACTTGAGTGCTGGATTGTCACTGTAGGGAACTATAGAACTCTACCGTGCCAAAAGTTTTTTTGAAATCATAAAATGTTATGTTATGGGAATATATTGATTTTGCTATGATGCCACCCTTTATCAGCTCCTAGAGTGTCTTTTAAACAGGTAAAATTGCAGTAGCACGAATGTTTAAAAATTATAACAAAAATATGAATACATATATAAAAAAGCAATCACAGATTTTT
Organism: Intellagama lesueurii; assembly: GCA_037013535.1. NCBI lineage: Eukaryota > Metazoa > Chordata > Lepidosauria > Squamata > Agamidae > Intellagama > Intellagama lesueurii. Next base: position 39,065,710 of record JBAJHW010000003.1, on the reverse strand, counting down.
TTAAAAAAGCCAGTAGAATTTAAAGCAAACACTAGGCAGCATTCAATCAATCCGTAGAGAATTAAAAGGGGAAAAAAGGCAAACAAAAAGAAAAAGAAAGGTTCCGAGATTGCAGCCGTGACCAGGTTGGCCTGTAATCAGTTGAGGGTTATTACCCAGCTCCACCTTTTGATGTGAGTGAACTAAAGTGGACAGGAATAGGATATTTTCAGTCAGGCAATTAGAAAGTGTTTTACTCTGGAAATGTGATCAAATTTACTCACACCTGCCATCAGCCTGGTAAACACATTCTGGACCTGCTGCAGTCTCTGGGTCAACCTGAAGGGAAGCACACACGTAGAGAATGTGACAGTAGTTGATCCTGGAGATCACTAGGACATGCACCAATGTCCTGAGGGATCTATTTAAAAATTGTTTTGCATTATTGTGTGTTAGTTATTGTTTGCTTCTTTATTTTGTTAACCACCAAGAACTACTGCACTAATGGGCAATATATAAATGAAATTAATGAACGAATTAAATAAAAAGAAAAAGAAAGGTAATTGTGTCTTGTTGTTCAGCAAGGAGATGATTTGCTTTTCCTTAGATTTTTACACAGGCTATGGTAGTTTTAAACATAACAACCCTTCCTCTGTAGGCCTCTAATTGTCAACCAATAGGTGTACTGTGAAGACTGACTGTGTTAGCAGCAGAGAAACATGGGATATTCATATTCTCTAATGGTCTTCGCTGATGAAAGGCAGATGAGTCTACTCCCCTGTCTATTCTGATAGACAGTTTTGATGGGAAATCATCTGTTGATTTGCCCTGTGGAGTGAAAGATTGAACATGCAGACTGCTGCAATAGAACATTAAGGAAAAATATGTAGACCTTGCTGAGGGTTTTTTTTTTAACTTGCATATATTGAGTGAAACCTGCTTAGCCAGGTTTTTACATGGAATTCAGGTGTTTATAAAATCATCATCAATCATTCAAAAGAAATCTTTGCTGAGTGGCAATTTTATTTCAGTGATTTATTTTACTTACAGCACATTTTTATGGCTTCCTTCTCAGTAGTAGGCATGATGGAGAAAGTCATTCAGTTCATGTTTTTTTAAACTACTTCTTCTGTCTGTAACCAATATGTTGCTGTTGCAATTGTTTTGACTTATGTACTACCCCGTAGTGCTAGCGTAGTCTCTCGGTGGTTTGCAGCATATTTATGCAAACAACAACTTGCCCCCCCAGTGAGTTGGGTTCTCATTTTACTGACCTCAGAAGGATGGAAGGCTGAGTCAACCTTGAGTCAGCTACGTACTTGAACCTGTCAGGATTGAACACAGGTTGTGTGACATGAAATGCAGCTGTAAGGCAATATTTGCAGTTGTCCAAATTTGGGGATGCAGTTCTCTATTTAATAAAAGGTCCCAGAATTTGTATATTAAGAGAAGTTATATGTGAAAATGAGTGCATTTGTGCAATACTGTACAAAATTACAAACTTGAGGAGAAATACACAGGAAGTAGATACAGATGTTTGTATGAATTTATTCCAGACATGTTGATACATGATTACAGTGTTGCACAACACAATCCTATAAATTTTACTTACAAGTAAGTCCCATTATATTTAATAGAGTTAACTTTCAAGTAGTACTGAAATCCTGACCACAGTTGGTTTGAATAAATCCCATAAAATCCAGTGAGACTCACTTCTGGCTTGCATTGGAATTTGCTACACCTTATTACTGAATTATCAATATCTTCCTGAAGTGATTAAAGTTATGCCATTTGATATTTCTTCTCATTTATTAAAATATTTATATACCACTCTAGTGAGAATCCAACAATATATTTACACCTGCACAAGGGAAATGGTTGAAGTTGCCACAGCTGATTGATGTACATGTTCACAATGTGCCCAATAATATGCATGATCACACACCTGTATTGTGTGCATCACTTTAGCTGCAGCAGTTCTGCATTTCTTCTTTTATTGACTGAAATATCTAATAGGATTTGGCTCCTGTACCAAAATCTTACAGGTACTTCTCTCATAAAATGTGCTGATAACAACAGAATGGAAAATTAGGAATGCACCTTCTTTTCATGACATCCCAAATCTATTCACTTAAAGGTGCTGTCTCATTCAGCCTAACAGTAGGGCTGGCCCTGTTCATGTATCTGAGACTGACTCATTAGCAACCTGAAGAGAGTCAAACGTTTGAAATAGCTGCCTGGACTCTGCCTAATATTACTGTTGGTCTTGGCCCTTGTATCTGGGATGAACTAGTCAGTAAAAAGAATGCAATCAAACAATTTGAAGGGAAAAAAAGGAAAAAGGAAATCAAACTCATCAAGAATAAGAAGGAAAACAACAGTGTAATGTTTCCTATGCCTTCCTGGTCTGATAATTTTAATCTTGATTCACAGACAGAAAAGCAAAAGAAGGAATGCTTAGAAACTATGGCTCTGTACAGCTGGTGAGGCTTATGAAATGGTTGACTTGATTGCTGTTCAGTTTCTCAACAGTCAAACAGGGCTTGTGATAGAAGACCCAGAAACTGTGCACTAAGGAAGCTAACCCATCAATTATTGCTGAAGAAACACTTTCTTTCTGAGCCTCTGTATTCAGATACCTCTAACTTTCTGGAGGGGGGAAATTGCTTTTGGGCAAAACTTTCCTACAATGTTATTAGTCCAGCGGGGACATTTTAAAATTCTCTCTGTAGCTCTTTTCCAAAGTTTCTAAGCCAAGTTGAGTTCATATGCTATTTGTGACTCTGTGTGTTTCATATTTGTGCAGATGCCTCCCACCTTTTTTCCTTTTTTTCTTATCCACTCATTAAGATTTAGTAGTCATTACAGAGTCAAGGACAATAACTCTTAGCCATGCCTATTCCCGAAATGCCTTCGACTATTTCAATAATTTACTTCCTATGGTTCATTTAGACACCTGCATCAGGCAGTTCAGCAGCTTCACCTTACCACATTCTCTTTCATTTCATACAGGATTGCCTCGCAAGCGGAAAGCCTGGACCTTTGCCACCCTATGTGCTATGGCATTTTGAAAAATACAGTGGGCAAACAATGAGGAAAATTGACCAGTCCAGAGTTCCAAGGGAGCAATGTGAATACCCAGGCGGATTTATTCCATGCAGTTTATACCAGTGGCATACCACTGTGATTTTCTTTTTCTCATAATCCAGTAGTGGCAGACTTGGTTATGAAACTCAAGAAGCCATTTGAGAGCTGGAAGTGATAAACAAATGGAGATAGAGTTTAAAGCTAGGGAGATTGTACCTAGGTAAACAGGGGATGGCAGTGCACAGATGTGTATTTTAGACACAGGGTTTTTTCTGTCATCACTTATGTGTTCTTTCTAAACTGTTGGCATTGCTTAAACCTTGGAGTTCCTCTGTGTCTGCTGACAACTCCTATGGCAATAGTGGGCCCATTTTTTCACATGGACCAACATGCAAAGAATGGGTTCACTATTCCTATACAGTAAGGAGTCTTGTGACACTTTAAAGACTCACAACTTTAGTTGAGTAGGGCTGGTAGAGCTTTTTAGCCCCAAAAAGGGACTAAATACTTTTCCAACCCTGGCTGTACAGAATCACAGTGAGAGCCTTTTCCCTCTTGACGTTTTGTATTCCTGGGTCATACTATGAAGCATTGCCTTCCTGTTTCAGATACAAGGCACAATTATTAATTCCCAACTGATTGCCATTGTTAAGGAAATTTTACAGTGCATACAAAACACATATTCTTCTTATAGAGCATACGTACATGACCTGTGTGTCTAGACAAGGCCATTGGGGTGTGTAAAAACATAGCTTTTCTTTTAAAATGTCATACATACATAATTATCTTTGTGGAGAAGACAGCAGATTTGGAGAAATGAAGATGCTTCTATTTGTCATGGTTACCTTACAGACAGGTATATATCTGCATTCTGAATCAAGAATAGACACTTGTCTACTTCAAAAGACCGTTTTGCAGCAACAAACTGACATGGATACCTCTCTTGAAATTAGCAAAATTAATTTGTCTAAACTCACCTTAGGATGAGGTAGCATCAGAGAGAACAGCATTATTATTATTATTATTATTATTATTATTATTATTATTATTATTATTATTATTATTATTATTATTATTATTATTATTATTATTATTATTATTATATTCCGCCCATCTGGCAGCCAAGGCCACTCTGGGTGGTTTACAACAAGTAACAGAAAACAACAAAGTAGCAAAATAACAAATAACAACATCAATACATTAGGGGCACAAATCAAAAGTCATAAAGTGCAGTGAGGATAAAATTACAATACAATACAATTAAAAGCGTAAAAAGTAAAAAAGCATGGAGCATGGCAATATGATAGATGTTATATTATCGGGCACTATTGTATCAGGGTGTTGTTTGTTCAGGGAAGGCCTGTCTAAATCGCCAGGTTTTTAGTAGCTTTTTGAATGTGCCCAGTGAAGGCGCCCACTGGAAGGACAGATCCTGAAGCTGAGACTCCAATACTTTGGCCGTCTCATGAGAAGAGAAGACTCCCTGGAAAAGACCCTGATGTTGGGAAAATGTGAAGGCAAGAGGAGAAGAGGATGACAGAGGACGAGATGGTTGGACAGTGTCATCGAAGCTACCAACATGAATTTGACCCAACTCAGGGAGGCAGTGGAAGACAGGAGGGCCTGGCGTGCTCTGGTCCATGGGGTCATGAAGAGACGGACACGACTTAACGACTAAAGAACAACAACAAAGTAAAGGTGCCAGGCAGACTTTGGGTGGAAGAGAGTTCCATAGTTGTGGTGCTACTGCCGAGAAGGCCCGATTTCTAGTGATTGTTTTCTGGGCCTCTCTCGGGGTCAGAACTCTCAGCCGCCCTGCCTGAGACGATCTTATAGGATGGGCAGACCTAACTGGAAGGAGGCACTCGGCCAGATATTGAGGTCCCAAACCACTTAGGGCCTTATAGGTTAATACCATCACCTTGAAACTGGTAAAGAAGTGAACAGGTAGCCAGTGTAAGGTGGCCAGGGTGAGGGAGATATATTGGTATTTTCTAACCCCACTCAGAAGTCAGGCCGTCAAATTCTGGACCTGTTGCTGTCTCCGTAGCAGTCCCAAGGGCAGCCACATGTAGACGGCATTACAGTAGTCTAATCCCGAGATTACCAGCGCATGGACCAGCGTGGTGAGGGATCCGGTGTCAAGGTAGGGACGTAGCTGGGCAATCCATTTTAGGTGGAAGTAAGCGGATCAGACCACAGATGCCGTCTGAGATGTCATTGATAGCGATGGGTCCAAAAGCACGCCCAAGTTACAAACAACATCCTTCATGGAAAGAGTCCCCCCCCAAAAAAAAAGATAGGGAGACACCCAGACCACAGTTACTAGGGGTCCCCACCCGCAGGATTTCCGTCTTGTCCAGTTTCAGTCTCAGTCTGTTGTCCCTCATCCATCTCAGCACGGTGTCCAAGCAGTGCTCAAGGGACGGGATGGAATCCACTGCAGAAGGGTGGAAGGAGAGATAGAGCTGAATGTCATCTGCATATTGGTGACATAAATCTCCAAAGCTCCTGATGACCTCCCCCAGAGGCCTCATATAGATATTAAATAGCATTTAGGCACAATGCTCTCATGAGAAGAGAATACTCCCTGGAAAAGACCCTGATGTTGGGAAAGTGTGAGGGCAAGAGGAGAAGGGGATGACAGAGGATGAGATGGTTGGACAGTGTCTTCGAAGCTACCAACATGAATTTGACCAAACTCTGGGAGGCAGTGGAAGACAGGAGGGCCTGGCGTGCTCTGGTCCATGGGGTCACGAAGAGTCGGACACGACTTAACGACTAAACTAAACAACAAAACGCACAATAACTTGGCCCATATATATTCAACTACTGTTACAACTGAGTCTGAGGTACCTCAGAGTATGATCTATGTTTCTGATTGTTTAATATTTATGAAAAGAAAATCCCCATACAAAATAGTATATCAAGCCACCATAAACATGGGAAGATCTATCAGTTTCATTTTTCTAGCACACAATTTTGAAAATTTTAGTAAATTCTGATAAAAAATTAACCAAAGCGAAATTCTTAATCATCTCTAGATGGAATACACAGATCCATCAGTTCTTCTTTAGCCCTTGTTGTTGTTGTTTAGTCGTGTCCGACTCTTCGTGACCCCATGGACCAGAGCACGCCAGGCCCTCCTATCTTCCACTGCCTCCCGGAGTTGGGTCAAATTCATGTTGGTTGCTTCGATGACACTGTCCAACCATCTCATCCTCTGTCGTCCCCTTCTCCTCTTGCCTTCACACTTTCCCAACATCAGGGGCTTTTCCAGGGAGTCTTCTCTTCTCATGAGATGGCCAAAGTATTGGAGCCTCAGCTTCAGGATCTGTCCTTCCAGTGAGCGCTCAGGGTTGATTTCCTTTAGAATGGATAGGTTTGTTCTCCTTGCAGTCCAGGGGACTCTCAAGAGTCTCCTCCAGCACCACAATTCAAAAGCATCAATTCTTCGGCGGTCAGCCTTCTTTATGGTCCAGCTCTCACTTCCATACATCACTACTGGAAAAACCATAGCTTTGACTATGCGGACCTTTGTCGGCAAGGTGATGTCTCTGCTTTTTAAGATGCTGTCTAGGTTTGTCATCGCTTTCCTCCCAAGAAGCAGGTGTCTTTTAATTTCGTGGCTGCTGTCACCATCTGCAGTGATCACGGAGCCCAAGAAAGTAAAATCTGTCACTGCCTCCATATCTTCCCCTTCTATTTGCCAGGAGGTGATGGGACCAGTGGCCATGATCTTAGTTTTTTTGATGTTGAGCTTCAGACGATTTTTTGTGCTCTCCTCTTTCACCCTCATTAAGAGGTTCTTTAATTCCTCCTCACTTTCTGCCATCAGAGTGGTATCATCTGCATATCGGAGGTTGTTGATATTTCTTCCGGCAATCTTAATTCCGGCTTGGGATTCCTCCAGTCCGGCCTTTCACATGATGTATTCTGCATAAGCCGTGGGACAATATACAGCCTTGTTGTACTCCTTTCTCAATTTTGAACTAATCAGTTGTTCCATATCCAGTTCTAACTGTTGCTTCCTGTCCCACATATAGATTTCTCAGGAGATAGATAAGGTGATCAGACACTCCCATTTCTTTAAGAACTTGCCATAGTTTGCTGTGGTCCACACAGTCAAAGGCTTTTGCATAGTCAATGAAGCAGAAGTAGATGTTTTTCTGGAACTCTCTGGCTTTCTCCATAATCCAGCGCATGTTAGCAATTTGGTCTCTAGTTCCTCTGCCCCTTCGAAATCCAGCTTGTACTTCTGGGAGTTCTCAGTCCACATACTGCTGAAGCCTGCCTTGGAGGATTTTGAGCATAACCTTGCTAGTGTGTGAAATGAGTGCAATTGTACAGTAGTTGGAGCATTCTTTGGCACTGCCCTTCTTTGGGATTGGGATGTAGACTGATCTTTTCCAATCCTCTGGCCACTGTTGAGTTTTCCAAACTTGCTGGCATATTGAGTGTAGCACCTTAACAGCGTCATCTTTTACGATTTTAAAGAGTTCAACTGGAATGCCATCACCTCCACTGGCCTTGTTGTTTGCCATGCTTTCTAAGGCCCACTTGACTTCTCTCTCCAGGATGTCTGGCTCAAGGTCAGCAACCACAATATCTGTGTTGTCCGGGATATCCAAATCTTTCTGGTATAATTCCTCTGTGTATTCTTGCCACCTCTTCTTGACGTCTTCTGCTTCTGTAAGGTCCCTCCCACTTTTGTCCTTTATCATGTCCATCTTTGCACAAAATATTCATTTAATATCTCCAATTTTCTTGAACAGATCTCTGGTTTTTCCCTTTCTATTATTTTCCTCTATTTCTTTGCACTGTTCATTTAAGAAGGCCCTCTTGTCTCTCCTTGCTATTCTTTGGAAGTCTGCGTTCAATTTTCTGTGACTTTCCCTATCTCCCTTGCATTTTGTCTCCCTTCTCTTCTCTGCTATTTGTAAGGCCTCGTTGGACAGCCACTTTGCTTTCTTGCATTTCCTTTTCTTTGGGATGGTTTTTGTTGCTGCCTCCTGTACAATGTTACGAGCCTCCATCCATAGTTCTTCAGGCACTCTGTCCACCAAATCTAGTTCCTTAAATCTGTTCTTCACTTCCACTGTGTATTCATAAGGGATTTGGTTTAGATTATAACTGACTAGCCCAGTGGTTTTTCCTACTTTCTTCAGTTTAAGCTTGAATTTTGCTATAAGAAGCCGATGATCAGAGCCACAATCAGCTCCAGGTCTTGTTTTTGCTGACTGTATAGAGCTTCTCCATCTTTGGCTGCAGAGAATATAATCACTCTGATTTCGGTCTTGCCCATCTGGTGCTATCCACGTGTAGAGTTGCCTCTTGTGTTGTTGGAAAAGAGTGTTTGTGATGACCAGCTTGTTCTCTTGACAAAACTCTATTAGCCTTTGCCCTGCTTCGTTTTGAACTCCAAGGCCAAACTTACCTGTTGTTCCTTTTATCTCTTGACTCCCTACTTTAGCATTCCAGTCCCCTATAATGAGAAGAACATCTTTCTTTGGTGTCAGTTCTAGAAGGTGTTGTAAGTCTTCATAGAATTGGTCAATTTCAGCCTCTTCAGCATTGGTGGTTGGTGCATAAACTTGGATTACTGTGATGTTGAAAGGTCTGCCTTGGATTCGTATTGAAATCATTCTATCATTTTTGAGATTGTATCCCAATACAGCTTTCCCCACTCTTTTTTTGACTATAAGGGCTACTCCATTTCTTCTACAGGATTCTTGCCCACAATAGTAGATATGATAATCGTCTGAACTGAATTCGCCCATTCCTGTCCATTTTAGTTCACTGACGCCCGGGATGTCAATGTTTATTCTTGCCATCTCCTGTTTGACCACATCCAGCTTACCAAGGTTCATAGATCTTACATTCCAGGTTCCTATACAGTATTTTTCTTTGCAGCATCGTATTTTCCTTTCACTTCCAGGCATGTCCACAGCTGAGCGTCCTTTCGGCTTTGGCCCAACCACTTCATTAGCTCTGGAGCTACTTGTCCTTGTCCTCCGCTCTTCCTCAGTAGCATGTTGGACACCTTCCGACCTGAGGGGCCCATCTTCCAGCGTCATATCTTTTAGCCTTTTGTTTCTGTTCATGGGGTTTTCTTGGCAAAGATACTGGAGTGGCTTGCCAATTCCTGCTCCAGGTGGATCGCGTTTAGTCAGAACTCTCCACTATGACCTGTCTGTCTTGGGTGTCCCTGCACGGCATAGCCCATAGCTTCTCTGAATTACTCAAGCCCCTTCACCACGACAAGGCAGCAATCCGTGAAGGGGTCTTTAGCCCTACATTCAAGCATTGCACATTTTGGGAAGTGCTGGTTTTTAAAATGAACATTGCCAACTTTTAAACCTGCATCACACCAAGAAACTCCAATTTTTCAATTAGACTACACCTGCAGTCTAAAAAAAATCTGCCATTTTTTTGTTTATAATTCATTTATTTTCTTATTTCTTTATATTACTTATATGCTACCTTTCTTCCAAACCCATGACTCAAGGTAATATTGCTCAAATAGTTAGAAAATAAAAATTTAATAAAGATCCATTATGTGCCATCAATTGACATCTGACTTATAGTGACCTTAATAGAGCTTCCAAGGTGAGACATTTAATGAGTGGTTTTACCAGTGAATGTCTATAGCCAAAGAGGGATTCTAACCCAGATCTTCTTAGTCCTATTAAATCTGTATCCACTACACCATGCTAGGTACATAATAAAAATACAGACATTAAAACAGAACTATTTTAAGGACCCCAGAGAAAGATTTTTGTTACTTATAGTCCAGTCGTTCCCTAATTGTGCACCCAAAGTATTAGTAGGATTGCTTATTGACACTCAGCCATTCATTACATATGCTGTAGCACCATTTGCATTGGCAGCCAAGAAGCTGAGGTCTGGTTTTCTCAAGGACCATAATGCCATTTAATTTAATGGTCCATAGTTTAGTTGAAGCTACTCAAAGAAGGGCACATCTTAAAACACGTAGTTCTAGGAGGCGGGGCTTCGTCGCAGTACCATCAGCAGCTTCTGGGAACAGCTCCCAGGAAAAGCTGGCACCGCCCGGTCTGGCGTCCCTCTAGAAATGGGGGATCGAAGGGGAGACTAGGAGAGGTCTCTCTGAAGCAGCTGGTGAGCAACAGAAGGAGGAAGATTGGGCAGCAACCCGGTATTTCTTCCCTCTGAAAATTCACCCGAGCACAGATCGGATGCGGGAGCTATTTTGGCAGTGAGCTGTGAGCAACCCCCCCCCCCAAGGAGAGGAGAACAAGTAATATGGCATTGAAAATATACAATAACAAAGTAAGTTGAAGCCTTTGATTTATGAATAACCCCATTAAGCTGAAAAAGAAATTAGAGTGAAAATATTTGGCCGAAAGAAGACAAGGAGCGGCGAGTTTTGCTTACCAGCCTGCTTCTTCAAAAACGAAACTGATTCTTAAACAGCAGGCTGGTTCAAGGCCGAAAGAGAGACAGTGAGACGGAAAAAAATTTTGTTTCTGGAAAAAATCCCAGAGTGAAATACCACTGGACAGGCTTTAAGAGACTGAAATTTTGTGAATGCTGTTTAGCCTGGACCTTTCTCCCTAGACTGTGTGGGACTCTGATAACAGAATCTTGTTGGGTTTTTGGAGAAGAAGGAATAAGCTTTTGGAAGCAAGAAAATGGACTGAGAATCATAATCGAGACGACGTGGGCGACTGGACTGAGGAGCTAGGAAAACCAGGACTGGAGTTTTTTTCTTTTATTGAATCTTTGGATTAATGGAAAGAACATTAGATGGATTATAAGGATATCTACTGGAGAGACTGACCCCCTGTGACTGCTGTTTAGTCTGGATTTTTTTTGGCTGGACTGTGTGGGACTCTGATAATATTGCCATGGTTGTATTTTAAATTGTTGGGCTAAAAGTTGATTTATATATTATAATATCTGTGTAAGGATGGGAGGAAGAACCTAGGGGAGGTTTATGATTGTGGGTTTGGTTTGTTGATAAAATAGTGGAAACTTCGGAAAGATATTTGAGGGTTGGCCACTTTGGTCAAGGATATAGTATAATTTATACAGACCCTACTCATTGGAGAGATTGAAATGGCCTCCGAAAAATTAAAATATCAAATGTTGGGGACTTTGTCTGCACACTCTCAAAATTTGGGAATAGTGGCACAAAAATCAGATAAAGAATGGCAGACTACCGTGCAAAAGATAATAACAGCAGGATTTCAGCAAGTAAATAATGTCTTAGCCAGATAGAAGATCTGATGAAAGAGAAGTTATCAGATGTTAAACAACAGTTAAATGAAGCTGTACTAACTCCAGAACTGCTTTTATTGAGTACGATACCATGTAACATAGATGGGATAAAGAGTTACCCAGTGAGCTATTTAGCTACTACAGTCAGAAAATGTTATGTTAAAAATTGGACTGCTGTCCTGGATTCATCCTTCTCTTCCAAAAATTGGAAGAAAGCAGAGCTACGGAAACAAGAGGAGCTTACTGAGAAAATATGGGAAGCGACAGAAATGGATACTCTTTCAGGCGTGCTGAATGACTGTCCAAATCAAAAGGAAATTGAACGATGGGATGTATTTTACAAATGGCCTCGGTTCCCTGATAGTGTTGGAGTAACTTAGATTTAAACTAAAACATAACTGTAAGTTGATAGCTGGAGGGTAATCAAATAGTAAAAAAAAAGCAGAAAGTTGATTTGTTATTGAAATATGAATAGATTAGGTCATTAAAACACAATTAAAATTAAAACACTTTAAAAATACTAGTTTGCCTTTTAAAAAGAGAAATCTAGTAACCTCTTAGGAAAGCAGCAGGTGTAACATTTTTAAGTTCTATTGGTCTATTTGTTTACTTATGGACCTATTGGTGAACCTTGCAAACACATTGCCCACCCTACCCAGGAATAAAGACGCGAGATGAGAAATATGGGTTAAACACGGGCCACACTTTATTGAAATAATCATTATTGCCATCCTTTGGCAAAGGGGGGTCCTGCCGTAGTGCGGAATCAGGTTTAAGCACAGAGGTCTCAACGGACCCCTTAACCAACCATTGGGCGAGTCCCTGGCCCCAAGTTCTCGCGGTCGTAAAGAGAGTGAGAACCCGGCTGGCCCCAAATTGACCACCACCGGACCTCAAGCCACCTTTTCTTTGTTGACTGTTGGTCTGGGTGTGGCCCCAGCGTATCTTTCCCCCCAAGCACTGTAATCGCACGATCCGCAGTGCTGGGAGGTCAGATAAGCTATGCATTATCTGATATTGCAATGGGACTAATCAAAAACCTGTTTTATCCGCACTACCCACCACAGCATAGTGACTAGCCATGCTAAGTCTCATGCCCACCATCGAGCCTTTCAAGCTCAGCATGCAGGCCCCCCTTGAGGTCTTCCAAGAAGACATCCAAACCACCATCTGACAGATGCATGCCATCTGACTGAAAAAGCTCAGGCCTATCCAAACAGATCCTCTGGTGACCAATCACCGATCCAAGGCCACCGCAGATCACTCTGCAGACTTCCCTATTAACATGCCTATGAGCAGTGTTAATGGGTAAAAAATCTTTGGCATCTCTCCATGCCAACCGAGGGATGATTGTTGACCATACGATGCTCATAGCTGGATACGTGGCTTTCAGCCATGCCAGATCGCGCAGCACATCCAGGATCAGGGCCTTTCCGCAATGCCTGGCCAGATCATTGCCACCCAGATGTATCACCAAAACATCTGGGAAAACATGGCCAAAGGCAACCGCTCTACACAGCTGGGACCACAGCATTCCACACAGTCCTCTACGTTCAATATGGGCTCTGGCTCCAAGGCCCAGAGAGCTCCCCCATGGGGATGCAGCTGCATAGCAAGCTGCCCAAAAAACATAGCTGTGGCCCACAATCATAACCTGCCTTCTCCTTGCTGCCGCCAAGAGACCTGCAAATACAAAAACAGAACCAGGCCCCTGCCTAGACATTTGGTAGTGTCCGGATATACCTGCAATAGGTGGCTGAAGACCACCGGCCTATCTGCTTAATCTCATCTGTATTGTAACCTAAGGCCGCTGCTGTGGATGCCGCGCCTATTCTAAAGGAATGAGAACCAAACCTCAATCCTTGCACACCAACCTTATTCAGTGCTAAGTCAGTCAACTTCCAGAATTGGTATTTTATTAATGGCGTACTGTCCTTGTCAACAAAGAAGTATCCTTGTACCTGTCCCCTAATCTGTAGATAGGCATTCGTGGCTTCTACCGGACAAAGGTTTTTTATATGGCAACGCCCCAATGTAATGTACACCACTTTTCTTTGCTGATCGGCTTGGATCGGCGAATATGGATCTGAAACGTTCCATCCACAACCCTAACATCCTGCCATTGCAGGGCTACCTTAGTCACATCGCCCTTACCTGAAGCTACTACTTCACTAATCCTAAGGGCGCCGAAGAATGTTAACAAGGACACTGCTTTAAACAAAATGATTTTGAAGTCATCCCTGAATAGAAGCTCCCACTCTTTACAGATGCCTTCTAACAAGGCAGGCGATATGGGAGTCCTGGTGTCCTTGACTCTACCTCTCTCTTTAGACCACCCTTCGATCATTTTCCGAATGCGGTAGTCCGATGAGTAATCCTGATAGCCGTGAACCCTAGCGTAATGGGCAAGCACCGATTATTCTCCCTGTATGGTTCCAGGCGCCAGTCCCTTCCTATTCAGATATACACTGAACTGCTGAAGATGTTCCATCGGGGCAGGCCAAGCCTGCTCCAAATTTACTAGGTTCCTAAATAACTGAAATTCAATACTCACAGCCGAGTACCCTTTTCGTGTCCTCAGTGCCAAGGCCAAGCCTATTGCTCTGTCCGCATCATCTCGCCAATTTGCCAGACCTCTGGGGGCAGAATCTCCGGGAACTTGTTGGCTCCTGGATCTAGCTTCCTGAAACGTTCGATCTGTTGGCGCAACAATGCATCAGCTAAACTATTATCTATGCCGGGGACATGACGGGCCTGCACCAATATGTTAAATTGTAGGGCCCGCAATGTGAATGCCCTAACCAGCTTCATAACCCATTCTGAATGCGACGAGAGGTTGTTTACAATATAAACCACCGCCTGGTTGTTGCACCAAAACCTGACAACAGAGTTTGCCCATTCACCTACCCAAAGCCACAATGCCCCTACTATAGGAAAGAATTCAAAAAAAGTCAAATCCCTGGTAATACCAGCTTGGCGCCAATCCTCCAGCCACATGCCAGCACACCATCTGCCTCTGCAATAAATTCCAAAGTCTAGTGAACCTGCAGCATCCGATTGGACCTGAAAGTCCGCCTTGAGTCCTGATTCACTTCTCCAGAAGGATATTCTGTTAAAATCCGTTAGGAACTGGTTTCAAACCTGCAAATCCTCTCTCATTCCATGTGTAATTCTGGTCCTATGTAGTGGGCGACAAAGGCCCTTCATCACTTCGCAAAGTTGACACAAAAAGGCGCGTCCAGGCGCTATGACTCTGCATGCAAAGTTTAAATGGCCAACTATCTCCTGGAGTTCCTTCAGTGACACTTTCTTCCTCAGCAGCAGGGAGGCTATCCGGATTTTAAGGTCAGCTAATTTGCTGGCTGGAAGACTAGATGTCTGCTGTACCGTATCCAGTTCAATACCAGGAATGTCAGGGACGTAGCTGGTCCCTCCGTTTTCACCTCGGCCAGGGGTAGACCTAACACTTCTGCCATCGATTGAAAAGTGTTCAGAATAAAACTACATCTCCCAGAATTCATTTCAACACGAAAGAGAAAATCATCTAAATAATGGGGTGTGGTCCTGCAGCCCGCCCTACATCTAAGCTTCCACTCAAGGAACGAGCTGAAACGCTCAAATGCTGCACATGAAACAGAGCAGCCCATGGGAAGGGCTCTATCTATGTAAAAAGATCAAATCAAAATCCTGCGGATGAACCGGCAAAATCCGGAACGCTGATTTTATATCACATTTCACCAGCTCTGCCCCTACACCACATGTTTGCACCATACGAACTGCCTCGTCAAAAGAGGTGTAATGCACAGTACAAAGCTCTTGAGGGATCGCATCGTTAACCGAATCCCCCTCTGGGTAGGACAAGTGGTGTATCAATCTAAACTCTCCTTGGGCCTTATTTGGCACTATACCCAGTGGAGAGACCCTCAATGTCTCCAAAGGAGCAGTTGCAAAAGGTCCCAACACTCTCCCTTCCTTCACCTCTTTAGCAATCTTTTCCAATACAACACTCTCCATTCCGTGAACGGATTTCAAATTCTGCACAAAAAACGCTCTGTGCTCACCAACCGCCGGTATCCTAAAGCCACATCTAAAACCCTCCGATAAGTAGTGTGCATCCTCTCTACCGGGATAGTTGCACAGCCAGGCTTCCAAAACTGAAATTCTAATTGGACTGGGGTCCTTTTCCCAGGTTACCCCGTCCATTATTGGATTTTTACCGCTACCTGATCCCTTATTCTGTCTTTGAGCCCCAGCCCAAAAGCATGAAACACTGGGATGCTGTCAGCCGCATGTTGAGCACTCATGCCTGAAACGGCATGGCTTCCTATTGCAAGTGCCCTTGGCATTGTAGTCCCAGCAGAGCTCCTCTCTGGCAATCTTTTCCTGGACAATATACTCCATTCCACACACGGGTTTCAGATTTTGCACAAAAAATGCCTTGCGCTCACCAACCGCCGGGATCCTAAAGCCATACGTAAAACCATCTAACAAATAACTGGCATCCTCTCTGCAGGGGTACTCATGTAGCCATGCTTCCAAAACTGGGACTCTAATTGGGCTGGGACCCTTTTTCAGAGTTATCCCTGCCACTACCGGGTTTTTTACCTCCTCCTGGGCCCTTAGTCTGTCACTGAGCCCCAACCCTAAAACATGATGCTCTGGGGTGCTGTCCCCTGCATGCTGAGCACTCATGCCTGAAATGGCATGGTTTCCTCGCACATATGCCCTTTGCGTTGTAGTCCCAGCAGAGCAGGCGGGGTTGAACCACCTGCCCCGCTCCTACACGGGGATTCTGATTCAGTGCAGTCTTTCTGTTAAGATGTCCACTATCAAATCTATCCCCTAAGTTGGGTCTGACTGGCATCATAGACTGCAGCCAGAGGCCCAGTAGGGGCTCATCCCACAGAAGATTAGGGTGAATTGCACTTTGCATTCTGAACGCTTTGTCATAGTTAAGCCAGGCCTGTCCTGTGAAATCCACGTAGGCCCTGTAAATCAAATCTAAGTGTTGAAAAAGCTATTGGGCCCGCCATGGTTGGGCCTTCACCACTACACCGGCGTAAAACAAAAACCCTGGTAGCCAATTTGACCAAGTCCTGTCCGGCTTCTTTTTCCTCCATCTCTCTTTGTCCTTCTCGTCCTCCTTATCTAAGTCCTTTTTCTCTACATTACTATTAAGCAACTCGCATAAGTCAACGTATTCGCCCTTTCATATTTTTTCCCCGTGTCACAGGGGTGAGATGATCCCCAAGGGGCATTGCGTAATCTCCAAATGGCAAAGGCATGGTATTATAACCCATGTCCGGGACAGATGGGTATGGCCAGACCCCAACACCTGCCGTTGCATTTACCAGGGGTGAAAATGTGATTGGTGGGTACGGTACTGCCCATCTGCCACACTGAGAACTCGTACAAGGCGATTAGAGTGGTTGGAGCCCTGAAGCTTTGGGTGTCGAAAGCTGTATAAAAGGGGGAAGTAAATTGTCCCCCGCCCAACCAGGGCCAAGAAGGTGCCTGTGAAGTGGTGCCCGGTGCAACGGCTGACTCACCTGACGAAGGCATTGCTACACCAGGTTCCTCCCCTACATAACAGTATTCCGGGCTGTCCGCCTCCGTGGCCTCCTGCCCGCCAGGAGACGCTGCCATGGAACTAGATGATGCATGAACAGGTGTCACTTTATCACTACACCGTTGCTATGGTGTTGCAGCTGCCCCTTCGGCCTCACGTCTGGGCATCTCTTCAGCCAGCTGCTCAGCTTCAAGAGAAGCAAACCTAGTCATTAAATCGTCAACAATAGCCCTAAGCTTGGCCCTACGATGGCTCTTGGCCTCCCTAGCCGAGCGGCATGGCTGTGCCCCACAAGCCTGTGGGGCCTGTCTCGCCTCCCTTTCTGCTTCCAAAGCAGATTTTTTTCCCCCACAACTGTTGCCATACAGGCCAGGATTCTTCATCCGATGAAGACTGGGGTGGAGAAACTTGGGGAACCAAACTTTTCTTGTCCGGTTGTTTTCCTTTCTTATTTCCCTGCCCCTTGCGGGAGGCCATTATGAACCTAGTGCTTGATACTTATCACCAAGCACAGCATGCCTCACCAGCTGTAATGCCAATTTAAATTGAAATTCCAATGACTTGTTGGCCACTGTGAGGTGCACCAGCTGCCATTTCTCTACTGCAACCTGCTGCACAACAATGCAACCCTATCTATGCTGCACAATCTCTTCTATTCTGACCAATTGAATAACACCCACTATTTATTCTAAACAGAAGCACTTAATTATCCATTTCCAATGATTAATTGTATTAATTAATTATGTTCTATTAATGAATCAAATGTTTAAGTGCCCTTTTGCCTTTAAACCTTTTAATTCAAATTATTGTAAAACTAAATTCAAACACCCAATGAATTATGATGAATCAATCCGTCCTGTATCTCCAATCTATGTAGTGACTTCGTGGTTTCCCTTTTTTTTTTTTTTTTACTAACCGCCAAGATCATGGCGCAGCCAAATAAGCAGCCAATATACCCAGGAAATCTTGTCCTCGTAAGGAGGAAGGAAGGGGTGTGTGTGATAGCAGAGCACCAAGCGGGTGGCACGAATCAAAACTGGGCCCGACAGATTGCCCGTACCTTCACCCTACAAGGTACGATGGGGGGGAAGATCGAATCGTTAAACTGCCAGTAGGTTAAGTGGCCGCTCCCTACCAAATCCACCTCCCGATGACCAGGCCCTGGTACTGCGTGGACTAGCGCCCCAGTGCCAATCACCCTTCGCACTGCTCCCCACTCTGTCGGGCAGCCAAATGCCTCGCGCTCTGCTTGTGCAGAAGCGCAGCCCATGCTGCCGCGTGATTGCTACCCCCCTTTCACTGTTGGTAATTCCCCCCAAAATTGGCAGAAATTAATTAATTAAACCAAAGCCAATTCCAATTAAGCGCAACAAAACCCAATTAAATAAAATTAATGTCCCGAAGAAATGCTGTAGCCAAAACCCCGGGGGTTTGTTGCTCAAAAATTAATTAATTAACCAAAATCAATCTAAATCAAAAGACAAGAGAACCCGCTGAAATAAAAAGCAATTCCCCAAAACAAAACAGCAGCCAAACCCCAGGGGGAAGCTGATGCTACCTCCCAAGCTCCTAAGTGTTGGTTGCTGTAGTCCTCTTGATGAGTGACGCAGCTCAAAAAGACACCGAGTGGCAGAACTCTGTCCTTGCCCGATGCCAGCCAAGGAAGAGGGAGGAGAGAGGGGGGAACGGCCCTTAAATATCCCATTGTTCCCCCCTCTCCTCCCTAGGTACTATCGTGAGACTGAAAGTCTCGCGATCTCCTGGGAGGGAGGCAAAGATGAGCCGCGCTGCCGAAGCGTGGCTCTGCAGCGGCTCGGGCAGTTTCACAAAATGAGTATCTTCTTATTCACAGTTTTATAGCAGACAACAAATTATAATTATATCAACAGCAACAAAATTCTAAAATTTGTATGCCCAGGTCCTTGGCAATAGCACCAATAGAGAAATTGCTTGTAGAATTGCAAAGTTCAAGTGTCCTTTTGAATTTCAAATTCAGACAAATATCCAGGATAGAGCAGAGCGCCTTCTCCCACCCAGTTCTGCCAGAGTCACTCATTCCAACCAGGCTGGGTGGCTAGGGGGCCCAATGCCGAGGGAGGTCCGGAAGGAAAGAACAAGGAACTGGGCCTTCCCGGCAGTGGCCCCTCGCCTTTGGAACAACTTGCCAGTGGAGATCCACCTGGCTCCCTCTCTGGGTGTTTTCAGGAACAAACTTAAAACCTGGCTATTTGGGCAGGCTTTCCCTCCTGCCATATCTTAATTTCTTATACTTTCGCCACCTTGGATCTATAATATATGTTCTTGGTTTTATTGTTTTTAAATTTGTAAACCGCCCAGAGTAGACCTTTGGTCTAGATGGGTGGGATAGAAATCCAATAAATAAATAAATAAATAAATAAATAAATAAATAAATAAATAAATAAATAAATAAATAAATAAATAAATAAATAAATAAATAAATAAATAAATAAATAAATAAATAAATAAATATCTTCCTCAACTGGTTTGGGTATCTGCAACATTAGACGAATCGGCTCCACAGGCAGAGTCTTCAAAACCTTAGACAAAGTTGGCAATGGCCTTTGCAGTCTAAGTGGCAACAGCAGCTCCAGCATCTTCAGTTTCCCTCCCCCTCTTTCTTAATCCCACCCCTTTGGGCTGAACCAATATTTTGTAGAGATTACACAGGTAGAAGAGCAGCAGGGAGAATTGAACCCTAGCAAAGAATATATGTGAGCGAATTGGAGGAGTGAGTTCAAGCATACTTTCCCCAGACAAGTGGTGTATTAGAGATGAAACACAGAGGATCAGTACAGGATTTCCCCTCCCCCAAAATGAAGAGCAATGGCATCTTCTGCCAAAGGAACAGTATAATTGATTGATCATACTCATTCCAAACAAGTGTAAGAGGCAATAATTAGGATTTCAAGTTTTGTTATATTGTTACTGACTTGTGTACAGGAAATCAGGCAACGAGGGGCAGCCAGATCATGCTTCCCCTTTTTTTGGTGGCATTTTAATCCATGGTAGTAGTTGAAATGGTACTTCTTTGCTAGATGTTTAAAAAAAGCTACATTCAGCTGGCTGAAGATCTTTTGTTAATGCTCAATGTATTTTACAAGTTGAAAAAGCAAGCTTTGCCTAGTTCAGTGGTGGTAACTCCAAGTTTTAAAAAATGCCCCCAAAACTTCATGTTGAGATTTTGTCAAAGGTTTGCTGGCTCATTCCCTTTGTTGTTTGATTGTTTTGTAAGTTTGTGCTTTCTGATGCAGTTTTCAACTAGAGTGTTGTTTCTTTAAAGCATAGATGACAGGAAAGTGCTGTCTCTTTTGCTTTCTCTCTCTCTCTCTTCGACATCTTACAAATAAGACTACGAGAACTGCCATCATGAGCTCCTATACTTCAAAATTACCGTTATGTCACTAACTCAATGCTGTCAGTGTTGACCGTATGGTTCAATAGAGGAGATCCTTAAACAGAAAATCATGCTATTGTTACTGTGTTGTACACTTACTGAAGCAAAGGTGTTATGTATTTGTTATTAGGCACAATAATGTCATATGACATTGTATAGTCAGGTAGCATTCCCATCATGTGTTCCAAATCATAAACATCAATTTTGAAGGCTTTATTCTCGCATCATTGGCTGCTTTTCTTGGTAAAAGACTGTCATAAGGACAACATTTCCATAATATGTGGATACAACCTTTCCAGTGTGATTCTCAGGTACAGACCTATGTAGGAAACATTGTCCTCATGTGATCACATGTTCATCTCATTAGGAAAGGGAGATATAATTGTGTGTGAAGTTGCCAGAATGTATGTCTGTAAGCTTATAGATATATAGCCTATTTGAAAGGGATGAATAAATTTGAATAAGGGACAGGTTTGAGGAAATTGTAATTTGCTTCCTCCAGCAGAAGAGGAAGCCCCATTAACTGAATAAATTATTCATTGTGAAATATTTCTCCGTTCTAGCATCATCTCCATCTCCATTTAGTTCTTGGCATCTCTGCTGAGGCTGCTAACAAGGGTACCAATTAGTGCCAGGGAAAGGTGATTAATGTCTTAGAGAGAAACAAAATCACCCTCTGCATCTCTTGGTTTGGGATAGTAAGTATCATATAGTAAAATGCTGAAAGACAAGAGATATGTCTAATCTAAGCCAAACCAAGATATCAAGTGATGGATGTACAAAATCTATGATGGAAATGTGAAATATTCCATCAGTTGAAGAGGATTAAATATATTTGCATAATACCTAGGTCTGGGATTTCATTCTGCCATTTAAAAATAAAAATAAAAATGGATCACTATCCTTCACAATCAGAAAGCAATTAACTCAAAATCTGTATCCAACAAAGATATATTTGTTTTGTTTCCAGCTCTTAAAGATTCCAGTGAGATAGGATAGATAAAAACTTTGATTGTATTAGCTAGTGAGGGGAAATATGGCACCTTACGTATCAAACATGTTCCCAAGCTTACTTGGGCCCAGGTGCTAACTAGCTAAAAGTTAGTTAACTTCCTAAACATCTTTTTTTTCCCCTTAGAGAAGAAAAGTAACTT
This sequence comes from Intellagama lesueurii, assembly GCA_037013535.1. Taxonomy (NCBI): domain Eukaryota; kingdom Metazoa; phylum Chordata; class Lepidosauria; order Squamata; family Agamidae; genus Intellagama; species Intellagama lesueurii. Next base: position 39,044,244 of record JBAJHW010000003.1, on the reverse strand, counting down.
ACAATCAGAAATCTTCAAGGAAAAATAGCATAAGTTGTGTTTGACTGTATGGATTGCTTAGACCTCTAAAAAGATTTTCCGTATCTTGAAAAAAGAATTTCAAATGACAGAGAAGCTCTTTGTGAAAGTTAAAACCTTACACAGGCATCCAGGCAGAAATAAAAGCAACTTAATTCTTATCTCTTTCTCAAAACACGGAACGTGCACAGCATCAAGTCTTCAATCAGATTTCCAGGATTTGTAATTTAATAAGAAGCTCTAGGAACTCATTTATTCTCAAGTAAATAATTTTTGGCTCAATATCCTGGAGAGTGTCCTTCTGTAAAGCTGTCTATAACATTGGAAAAGACAAAGGTAAAAAGCTAAGGGGTGGGGGCACAGCTATGCACAATTCATCCAATAAAAGCAATTATAATTATTATGATCTGCTGTCAAGTTGATTCCAACTGATGACAAACTTTTCCAGGGTTTTCTAAGTTCAGAGTACACAGACATGTTTAACTAGTCCCTTCCTCTCCTGGCACTTCAAGACTGTGCAGCTTGCACATGACTTCACAGGTTGGCTCTTCTCCCAGGAGACACAGGGGGGAATTGACCTCCCAACCTCTGGCAATGCCATCCAAAAAGCAGTACTTCCTAGGAAATAACTTTGCAATTTATAGCTAGAATGAGGCAACAACAGAAATGAAGGCTGTTTAGGGGGGGGGGAACCCATCTCTATTAATTCAAGATGTTTGGGGATTATGAAAACAGAATTAGAAAGTAGCTTGAATACCAAAAAGCAATGGGAATCAAATAGCATGTGATTCTAACTTGTCAAATGTAGACTGACAAGAAAGTGCAAGTGGCATCACACTGTCCTTGCAATGCTGGATCCTTGAAAACAACTGTCAGATAAAATGCAGTACCAAAAGAACCGCGTGCCAACAAGAGAATTCCATTCCAATTTCTGAACACAAAATTTCTGAACACAAAATTAACACTGATGGAGCATGAGTCTTTACCCCCTTGGCCCATATAAAGACAGGTGAGGGACAATCAATGGTGCATTTTTGCTTTGCTTTGTTGAGGAAAATGTTGCAAGCCAGTGTTTTATCTTAGTGTAGGAAAACATACACATTCCAAATGTGTGCAAAACACTGATAAATCAAGGGTCGGAATGCATTCAAGCAACACGTATGACAAGTCAGCAGAGATAAGAATTTTTATTCGGGGCAATGGAATTCTCTGGTCCTGAACATGCTAGCTGAGAACCTAACTTACTTCTTCTGAGAACTCCTCACACAAAGTCCTATCTGTGCTTTTGTCGCATTAAAACACATCTTTCTATGTGAAAGAAATTTAGCATAACATTAAACAGTGCAGAATAGGTATTTTATTGTCCATAATTCCAAAGAAAAGGACATTGGGCCTTGAATATCTGATATAAATTAACAATTTGGTCCAATAAAAGTAAATAGCAATAAAATGCTTGTAAGGGAAAGAACAAGTGAAGGCTGATTTAATACAACTTCCATCCCAGGGCAGTCCCTTGTCATCTTGAGTCCCCGATCCTTAACTAGCATGTTCATTGCCTTTGGACAAATGTGCAAAAACTGACTGAAAGAGGGGTGTTTTTTAATTTCTGAATGACTATAAGTTGGAGGAAGGGCTGGCATAGAGAAATGCTACATGGATCCTTCATATGGACAGCAATTTGGGTTGAGGAAAGGAGAAATCAAAAGTAATTAAATAACAAGGTAGGTTTCCTGATCACAAAATGTTTGCAGCTTTATTCAATAAAACATGGTTACAGACCAGTAGACTCAATGTGCAAAAGACTATGATACTGCTCGGTCCACCACAATATTCAGGGGTGGAGCTTACATGCACATGCACATCCCTATTCCAAACTTGGCTTCACAGATAAGCTATAGTGTCAAACTATATTGGTACCATTCCTGCACTGCATGGATGGACAAATTCTAGAAGTCCAGGAACTCCTGAACCTTGGAGGGTTGCACAGGGGAGAAGATTGCACTTTCCCCAAACCATTTTTTTCCTCAAAAAATAAGTTGTGTTCTATTTTTACTGAAAAAGATAGTCATGTCTTCTAATATCCAAATCAATATATTTTATATATATTTTAAAAATGAGATGGGCTGTGGAGGTCCCAGGCTGTTGAAGCCTCCTCAAAACACAGCCTTTAAATGCCCAGGAGGGCAGAAGAGGACCTTTGGAACATTTTTTTTTCTCAATAAAATAATTCTGGAGGGAAACAGAGTTGCTAGAGGGGCTTTAGGGGTGCTTTAGGGAGTCAAGAGGGCAAGCACATCCTACAACTTATGTTTTCCCAGCCATGCATTGCTGAATCTTGCTGTTAAACATAAGTTGTTTCACAGAGTGGATCATAGTGTATTCATTTCAACTTTATGGTGTGGAGGTGAACTGTTCTTGGTCCTTATTTCCAAGTTGCCCTGAATGAGCTTGTCTTTACTGTCAAGATCCTTTTTATTTTGCATTCCGCTACATTGCAAAGTTGGCATTCTGCATATGCTGTGGTTCATCAGCCATCCCAATAAATCATGTTCTGAATGGTAATAAACACTGCCATTTCCACTGTATGAACAGGAAGTAATAAATAACATAGTAGTGAAGGATGGTGATTCTGTAGATTACCAAATGTGTGTGTGGGGAAAAATGACTCACATTATTCACTTTTAATTACTCTCAAAGGTAGATAAAACTGTTCGTCCTTTTACCCAGCAACCTCTGGAAGTGCAGGGAATTTTTCACTCATGGACCAAAATATCTACTTGGAATTTGGTGGAGAAAGGAATGAAGTGAACAAGGAAACTAATTAAAAGGCAATCAAATGTGTGCCACAGACTTTGAGGACAAAAGATAAGGGGGCTAGGACAACAAATTAAAGACTATGAAACTGTGCATTGTTAAATTGTCCCCCTTTTGATAATCAGTGAGCCGCATAATTGATATCAAGAATGGCAGCTCTGTAATTGTGAAGAACTTAGATTGCAAACTTCAAGTTCTTTATTGATCAGTAGTTCTGGAATAACTGGACAGATCCCCATAGAACTCCAAGGAAAGGAATACTCTGGGGTAGGAGATTGAAACTAATTGTGAGAATCTGATTGAAGTCTGACATGGTTTTCATAGAGATTTTCTGCTTTAGCAGTAGGCAGGACTGGCAGGCTAAGTATTGCATCACAAACAAAGCTGTGTAGTCCTCAAAATCAGCCAAGGTATTGTAGGACATAAGGCAGAAAAGCTTTCAATCACCTCTCTTCACTTCTGGAAGGAAAAATTAGGGATGTCACTCTCATAGCCTCTTGCTTTCAGACGGAAATGAGAATTTTAAAAACGCTCTCTCTCTTTTTCCCCTTACAGCAAGAGTTCTGTGCACAGGATTTTTCTCCCCTTCCCCCACCTGAGAAATCTTACAGGATTTTTCAGCCATTTTGTGATAACTCGATTCCCCCCCCCCCCCCCGGGAAGATATGCCAAGCTGCAGACAATTGCTACAATTTGTGCACGCAATTGTCTTTTTCTTCAACTAGGGTTTAGTGAAAGGGCATCGCAGTGCACAGAATCTGGCAATTGTCGGTGTAGAACGAGGGGCAAAAAGGGCATTCTCACTACCATTTCACTGGCGCAGGGGGAAGACTCAGTGAGGAGTCTCAGTGTGGTGAGACTTGGAAAACCTCTAAGAAAGATAACTTTTCACTTCTCTGATAAAAATGCAGTTATAACTGGCTAAATAGCTAGCAGTTTGTTGCCCTTTCTTGATAGTCTAAATTTTCTGCCAGAGGCATCTGCCTCACCCTGCCTGACAGTGCAGCTCTCCCTAGCAGCATAGCAGTGATAACCAGATGATTCCAGTTTCCATCACAGCATCTCTGCTCAATTTTATCTATTCTAGAGATACAAATTACAGGAACAAAATTCTTGCCAGGAAAAAAACAGTGACAGTCTATATTCATCGTGTTCAACATTCTCTCCTTTTCACACACAAACACACACAAATCCTCGGTACAATATGATTCTTGCCTTCTACACCAAAATCCATATACAAGCTTTTCTGCCACCATGTTGCCTCCCTAATCCCATGCTACATAACTCTTCATTATTTGATGATCCCTAGCAATCCCTTAAACACTGTCATTCACAAAAGATAGCACTTCAAAGTGAAACCTAGAAAGAGCATAAATATTTTATATATTTTAATGCCAAGTAATTGTCATTATTAAAATAGGAAAAGATAAGGTCTAGGTTCAACCGTACTTGCTTAAATGCTTTGACAATACAATCTAGTTGCCTATAAACAGAGCAAATATATGTGAAGACATGACCTGTGAAGGTCACACAATTTGTCATTTGTCTGTGCTGATGCTCTCATGAAAACAGCAGCCCTGTTTAGAAGCTATGAACACTTTATTGCCATACTCTAAAGCTACACATCTAAACTCTCACTCTCAGTTTCATACCTGAGTGCCAAATCAGATGTGACAGTAGCAGTTGCATATGTTTAAGCAGGGATCCCAGTCTATCATTTGGAAAGAGCAAAGTGGACATACAGTTTTATCTTTTTCACTAGGATTTATTTGTCTCAGAGCTTGTGGGGGGGAATCACTTTGGGGGGCTAAAATTCCCAAAATGCCCTAGTCTGACTGGCCAGTGGCCATCAGCTGTTGGAGCATGCAAGCAGAAGGGTTACAGTTGTTACCAGGTCCTAGTGACCAGCTTCTTGTAGGCAACTGGTTCACCATTGCATAAGCACAATTTTGTACTATGGTTTTTTGGTGTGATGCAGCATGGTCATGCTGGCTGGGGGAATTCTAGGAATCATGGACAAAAGAATCAACTTTTACAAGTTCTGTCCTTAGCTAAGGACATGTCTTGAGCCCAGCTCAAATGAAACTTACCTGGATAAGAATAAGACAGGTTTTAAAAGGGTATGTACAGAGAGGAGCAACGTTTCCTGTTGGATGCTAACTGAAGTTTCAGGGAAATTGTACACTTCTTACAGTCTTCAGGCATGAGTTACACTGGAGAAGGAGCAGGTTTCTCTTTAGTTTGCAAGGTGACTTTAGTAACTGGGTGCCCCTTTCTTCCCTGGCTCCAGTGCAAAGTCACTGGCTCAGTATGAAGTACTTACGTATGTGTTGCAGGCATACTATTTGTTTAGAAGGTAAGACATAAAATGCACATTGTTTGTCTTGCTTTCTCTCAGACCCACACATGCACACACATTATTTTTGCAATTTTTATGCAAGAGTTCACATGATGGTTTCAGGTTTTGGCCCTGAAATCTCAGGGAATGGAAAGCTGCTGACCTGGTAACCATAACAGGAGAAAGATTTTGCCCTCTTCACATGCACACTCCCTGCGCTTCTGAAATTATCTTCCCCACACAAAACCATCCATAGCACAGTACAATTTCTGATACATTGGGTTTTGCTCTAGGTTATTTTATAGGCAACTCTTAAATAGCTGAATTTTCAGACTGAACCAGAGTTGTTTCTGTAAATAAAAAGTTAACACAAGAACATGAGAAGAGCTATGTTGTGTTAGATCAAAGGACTGCAAGGCCAACATTCTATTCACTTAGTGGTCAGCCTGTTGCCTATAGAAAGCAGGTCAGCAGGTCATAGGTACACCATCTATCTTGCTTTCCCCAGCAACTGACAAACACAGACATATTGCCTCTGATCCTGGAGATGATATATAGCTACCCTGACTAGTAACTGTCAGTAGCTCTCACCTCCACAAATTTATCAAATCCCCTTTTCATGTTCTCCAACCTGGCAACTGTTAACTACCTCTTCAGGCAGTGAAATCTACAGTTGAACTATGTGCTGTGTAAAAAAGTACTTTCTATTTTATGTCCTATTATCTCCCACCATTCCTGAATTCCTCATCGTTCAGCTTCAGAGAATAGCATGAAATTACTTTCAGACTTTAAAAAGTCTATAGAATTTTCAACAAATCTTGTACCCCCAGGGGCCATACTTCTTTTAGCATTGTGGGTTTGTGCCTAAAGTAAAGCAATGCCCCCTCTTTGCCTTATGATGTTTTAACTGGTTTAAGAACAAAATAATTGTCACTAGAGATGGGCACGAATTAGAAAAATTGTGATTTGTTTTGATTCATGATTCATCAAGGTCAATGAATTACAATTTTTTTCTGATGAATCTATTTGTCAATTTGTTTTTGACTTTAAAATCCTATAACTTCCCCCCAGCACCTAGAGACACCAAAATTGCAGAGACGTGTCCCCTGACTCTCTCTACAATCCCTCCAAGTTTGGTGAAGTTTGGGTTTCAGAAGGCCAATTATACACACAAAGCAGGTTTCCCCCAGGAAAGTGCCCTTTAGTAGCTGGCTTGGGGAAACCCAGTCTTTACCAAACTGGGAGATATTGTAGAGGATAGCCATGGGAAGTGTCTCTGTGGTGTTGGTGTCTCTAGGTGCCTGGGGAGAACTTTCTCGGGGGAAGCTATTTGTGGGTGTATAACTCGGACATCTAAAACTCAATCTTTGCCAAACTTGGCAGGATTGTAGAGGAGAATCAGAGGAAGCTGTCCTACAATTTTGTTCTCTCTAGGTGTCTGGGGGGACATTTTATAGCCCAGCAAATGATGAATTTAAAAAATCACTAAAATTGATTAATATTCATCGGATGCATTGATTCGTACGAATACAAATCAATGAATTAGCAATTTCTGAACAAATTTGGTCATTCAGTTTTTTAATTCATGCCTATCTCTAGTTGTCACCCTTTCCCCCAGTATCTCAGAGTGAATGTAAAGGCTGTGTGAAGGAACAGTGACGATAGCCTTCCCTTCTTAAATTTATTTGTGTCATGCAGTTGATACAGGTGCAGGACCAATGCTAGAAGGAAAACTGTGTCTGTCCTGTTACCTAAGTAATAACCTCATTGACCCTATGAAAGAGGCTGTGTCAAACTGAATAAACTATAATACAAAGTGTGGGTGACAGCTGATGAAGAAATCAATGCGGGCAGCAATAGGAATAGGAAAACATTACTAAAAAAAACCCTGTCAATAAATGGGCTTGACTGCTCAAAGGAACAGAAAGACAGAAAGATGCAAATGGACAGGTGAGTCTTCCACCATCCCTTCTCATATCTTACATTGCACTGGTCAGATACTGGATGGTCCAATGTGATTAGCTTGGAAAGCTTTTTAGGAGTCATAGGAATCGCAATCAGAGATGAGGTACAAATCCAAGAATACGCCAGCCAACATAGCCTCTGAGTAGAATGGATGAGGTATTCTGGGAACTGCAGTTTTAAAAAAACATAACCCTACAGTTTCTGAACACCCTCTGTGATAGCAGTAGGCAAGGAGCCAAAAGAACACACATCTGCCTAGAAGCACTTGCATCATTGCATGAATATCCACATGAACTGCTGAGAAGCCAAAATGCTTTGCAAAATGAGCTCTGGGTGATTGTATGGCACCATCAGCCAAGAAGCAGCAATCTCTGCTCTGTGGTAGTCTGTCAATGGTTGTTTTTCTGCACCCAAGTAACAACAGAGTTCTGTTTTGCCTGCCTAAATACATAGGCTAACAGCTTTAGAGCCTTCTGCTGTCATACTCAGGCCATGTCCTTATTTGCAAGGCCAACTGCAGGGAACTCACAGAGCTGTGCAGTTTTCCATAAGTCATTGTGAGTGAACTGAAGTGCAAGGGGTGAGAAGAAAGAGCCTCCCCGTATGCACCGAGTGGCTACAAATAGTCTTCGCCAGTAGAATGAAAAATTAAGTGGTGCCAAAGAGCATGTTTAGGAAGAGCGGGGCCTTTTACTGATGGAGATGGCATTGATTCTACAAAATTAATCTGCTACATTTGAACAGAGAGAAGCTTGAATACCCAGGGAGACAGAGAGGCTGCAAGTACGAGCAATAAAATTAAAAAGATGTGGCTGGGATGGGAATACCTGCTGGCCTTCCTTCCTGATAATGGCAGTAGAAACAAAAACAGACTTCAGCAGAAACTATCAAATCAGCTAATTAACTATATAATTTGTATCTGGCATTTGCTGTCCATAATGATGGCTTGCTCAGCTTCAGCTCTCAGTAGAAGAAAACAGGAAGGGCATTTGGAAACCTTTTTGCAAAATGTCTGGGGGTTTGTGTCTTTGTAAAGGGGAGGAAATTGCATTGGTACAAAGGGGATGCAGCACCACAGTGTGGTCTAAAAGTCTGATAAGCATGCAAAGAATTGTAGAAATAAAGAAAACAGGTTATAAGAGGGAAATTCAGATCCCCCCCCCCTTAAAACAACAACAACACAGCTGAATGGATCACTAGGGTACAACTACAAGACCTGCTTCTAACCCTTTCTATGTTAAAATAATTGGTGCATACAGGAGATAGGTTTGTTCATAATAAATAGATCTCGTCTAAATAATGCAGAATGATCTCGGGTGAAAATATCTTGAAATGGCAGCATGATCAAGAACCTGACCAGTGATGCTGGAGGTGGACCTGATTAGCTTTGGGGTTTTGGATGGCACATTACAGCGGCAGGCAGAGTTTACCTCCAGCTACAGGTAACAAAAGGCAAGCAGCATGTATAACACAGCACTTCCAATTGAGTTAATTAGAACATCCCCATCTTTCATTCAGGCTGTCATAAAAAAATGTGCCAAAGGCTGAGCAAAAGGAAAGAGGCCAGATGTTGCTATCAGCCTTGGCTAAGGTGATACAGGAAAGGTAAGTGTCCTTTAGTAGGGAATGAGCAAGCCTGCAAAATTACTCTAGAATCTTTCGGGGACAGAAGGATCCCTATGGCTACGTCAACCAAACAGGATCAAAGCAGGTCTAAAATTATACTTTAATCAGGCTGACATGAACAGATTTTTAACCAACAGTTTAGGGATTAAATAATTTCAAATCAGAGAAGCCTAAAGGCTGGTGAAATGTTTTATTGCACAGCTTTGGGGAGAGGGGGGAGAATGGGTTGATATCCCACTTTCCTGACAGCTAAGAACAATTAAAAGGGACCATAAAATACAATACATTTCTGATATATAAGTAAACAAAAGCAGAGACAGAAGCCCTATTCAGGCGGTATCCAACCCATCACTGTGAACATGATTAGAGGGGAATGCCTACCCCCCCCAATTCTTCACAGTTATAGTGGGAGGTCTGAGGAGGAGAATAGTACTCCTCATATGTAGGGTCTGGATGCGAGGAAGAGCCAAGATTTCTGGATTCTTGGTCACATGTAAAGGCTCCATTTGAGCAGAGACCTCTTCAGAGCTGGTGCTGAAACGATGATGAATGTGAGAACTGAGGGGGCCAAGTTAGGTCAAGTAATGCCTGAATAGGACTGGAGACAACAGATAAAACACGCACTTGGTAAAGCCCATTCATCCAATTGGGCAAGCTGCTACTTGAATTAAAAAAAATAGGGTCAGCTCATAGACCAAGCAATGAGGAGGAAGCACCACCCTCAATTTCCCAGAGACGGCAGGATGATGTAGTCACAAGCCATCGACAAAAAGGAGGTTTTTCTCACTTGGTGAAACAATGTAAGAGATAATGCCATCTAAAGGTACTAGGGTAAATAATTCTTCAATTTAGAGGTAGCCATAGAAAAGGCCCTTTTCCCATCCCCAAAAGAGCCTCCAATATAATCAGGAGACAAAGAAGAACCTTTATCAGTTGTTGGGGTGCAGGCGAACTGGTATGGGAGCAAAGCAAAGTGTGCTGCTTATATACTGCCCCACAATGCTTAAAGCACTCTCTGAGTGGTTTGCAATTTAATTATGCAGGCTACACATCCCCGTCCCCCAAGTAAGCTGGGTACTCAGTTTACTGACCTTGGAAGGATGGAGGACTGATTTGCCCTTGAGCTGCCTACCTGAATCCATTGGGATCGAATGTATGTTGTGAGCAGAGTTTTGACTGCAGTACTGCGGTTTAACCACTGCACCGCAAGGCTCCTTACTATATTTTGGACCTAAACATGTCATGGCTTGAAAGATCATCATCAGTGCTTTGAATCTGGCCAGGAGGGGACACTGTGCTACACAGTGCAGTTTTTTAAAATATGATCCTGCACGTGTAGGGCAATATTTTCACCACTACATTCTGGATCATTTGACATCTCCAAAAATTCTTCAAAAGTAGCCCCACGTACATTGCTTTGGAATAATTCAGTCTAGAGGTTGCTTCTTTTCTTTTCTTTTTTTAAAATTATGTGTATTAGATCTGTTTCTGTATTTAAATTGTATAAAATATTAGCATTTTTAGCTGCTTTGAGTGCTATATTTGGTAAAACTGTGATATCAATTTAATAAACAGACAGAGCATCTGATTCTGCCCTCACAACAGGCTTCAAAGCAAACTGGCAATTCAGTCATTACTGGGGGCATTCATTTGCATGGTCTCAAGGAACTATTTCATTCCCGACAAGTCAACTGTGCTCACCTCAGAATGACTAAACCTTTGCTCATAATTTCATATTAGGAGACAGGCAGAGCATGACACTCTGTAGGAGAGGCATTCTGAGCCCTGCTCTCTAAAAATAGAAAACATGCTAAATGACCGATGAAATGCAATGTGAGGTCACAGGCCTTTTTCCTCCTCTCTGTGTTGGTTCCTCTACTTTTGTTTCTGCTATACTCTTCTTCACCTATTGGAGGTCTTCACCAAGTGATTTACAAGAGTTGGTTGAAAATAAAAGAGTGCAGCATAGGAATATTTCAGTACGGTATATGGCTGTGAAGGGCCATCACTAGGAACTGAATATGGCCTCTGGCTTTTAAGTGGTTCCCCAGGGCAGCCATTCTCAGTGACTATATGACCCCATGGAGATGGGGGGTTTGGCAAATTTGAAGGAGGGGACAGACTGCAAGACATGAGAAGATTCTGAAAGATATCTGTTTGTGTTGTTTGACAAGGGGCCCTGGAACCCAAGAAGAGTTCCTAAAAGGGTTGTGGGCAAAAAAAAGGTTGAGAATGCCCAGTCCGCTAATGAGCTCTTCAGCAGCGCGTTTGGGATAGCGTATTAATTCGGAGTGGGGGTGTGTGATGCTTACCCCGTGACCCCTGCTTGTTTCACCAAACCCAGAGCTCACGAAGGTATCCCAACATGCCTCTTGACACGCTGCCACCAGTTGATCTCTTTATCAACTTATATTTCTTTATGAAAGACTAAGGTCCATTCAGTACTGACTTTTTAACAGAAACAGGTTTATTGATTACACGTTGTTTCAGGAATAATTCTTAAGCACATTCTTAGTTTCACAAAGCTTCAATATTTTTCTTTGATCTTTGCTATATTAATTAACACAGGTCACACTCTGACTAATCTCTGACTAATCACTCCTTAAACACTCTCTGCCTCAAAACCCCAAACTATCCTCTTCTCTCTAGTTCTCTCTGACTCCGACTGACTTTCTCTCCCAGGCTCCGCCTCTTCAGCAGCCCCTTTGGCCCCGCCTCACAACCACATTAACATATAACTCATGAATAATGTATAACTTAGGGTGAACGCCACAGGGGGTACTGTGCCTTTTAAGTTGAGTTGGGATATTTAATTAATTGATTGTTAGTTTTAAGGGTTGCTAGTACTTAGTTCACTGTAAGACAAGAATTTTAACTACATTTTATTATTTATATGATTAGAATAAGGTGAGGTGATTGTGGATTAACTGTTTTAATTTTAAACATTACTTAGTTCATTAGAAGGAAAGAAATTTTAACTACATTTAATTATTTACCTGATTAGACTAAGTTGGTGATTGCTTATTCATAAATTGGATGTTGATTAACCCTTGATTTGTTATCTGTGGTTGCATTTAGTGCTAATTAGAATAGGGAAATTGGCGTTAATTGGTTATCAACTTGGAATAGATAGGATAGTCCCGGCCACTAGGGGGGTTTGTGTAACGTTTTACTCATTCTGGGACTGCCTGGGCTGTAATTGGGCACCAAGTTTCAAGTGCTATTATATAAATAGGATTGTTATAAATAGAGTAATAATCTTATAATTATATTATATTGTAGGATATTCAGGTAAGTCCCTTTAGCAAGTGGTTACAAGACAGTAAGGCTTGATAAATAGTGTCTAGGTACTGGAATTTGGGAGCAGCGATGGCCTCAAGGAAAGGACAGGGGAACAAGAAGGGCAAGCAGCCTGCGAAAAAGCAGGTGGCCCCCCAAGTTTCCCCGCCTCAATCATCTTCGGATGAAGAGGCGTGGCCAATATGGCATCAGCTGCAAGAAAATAATTGCAGCACTGGAGGCTGAGAGAACAACTCAAAGTGCCTCACCGATTAGGGCACCACAACCTCGCCATTCTGCCAGGGATGCCAAGAGCCACAGGAAGGCTAAATTTAAGGAGCTGACAGAAAACTTATCTTGTTTCTCCACCTTAGAGGAGGCTCGTGCGGCCATGCGACTGTCTAGAAAGGGGGCGGAGTCTTCAGCAGTTTCACCACAGATTGGGGGTGAGGACGAGGAGCACGGTATTAGACCAGCAGAACTGGGAAGGCCTACTGCTGCGAGGCAGAGATGGCATGACGAAGGAGAGGAGGCTATGTGTGTTGAAGACCGTGAACCAACCACATCAAACTGCACGTGTGAGTTTGATGCTACACACAGCACATTTACACCAAATGCCAGCTTGGCCTTGGCCAATTAGTGACCAGTTCAGCATGCCAGTTCACACAGTACCTGGCATGCAGGTGCTGGGTGCTGCTTGTACCCAGTGGCTAAGTACTAGTACCCCTGTAGCTAGTTGGGCTTCCCCGTATGCACAAGGGTTCTCCCCTGCATTTTTAGGCTCTGTGGCTGGAGTAGGTGTTTGGCCATATCCGTCAGTTCTGGATATGGGCTATAACACATTGCCCTTGAATGCATTGCCCTTTGGGGATCATGCCATGCCCCTGGGAGACCACCTTACACCGGCAATAAAGGAAAAGATTTGAGGAGGAAAATATGTGGACCTTTTTGAGCTTCTCAATAGAGAAGTAGATAAGAAATAAGTTGATAAGGAGGATGATAGGGAGAAGGAAAGACTAAGAAGGCGTAGGCCAGACAGGACCTGGGGCAACTGGTTACCAGGTTTCTTAATTTATGCGGGGGTAATTGTGAGAGCTCAGCCCTGGAGGGCCCAAGCCCTGTTCCAGTACCTGGATTTAATTTACAGGGTGTATGTAGATTTTGCGGGACAGGCGTGGTTTACATATGATGAATCGTTCCATATGAGCAGTGTGATTCATCCAAATTTAAGATGGGATGAGCCATTGCCAGGCCTTTGGCTGCAGGTTATGACCCCAGCCAGGCCTAACCCTGGAGAGAGGTTTGACAGCGGTCACCTCATCCATAAACAGGGTATAAATGTGAGCTCCCGTGCCGGCACGGGGCAAGTGGTTCAACCCCGCTTGCTCTGTTGGGATTATAATGCCAAAGGCATGTGCTCGCATAAGGGGTGTCGTTTCTGACATGAGTGCACAGTCTGCGGCGGCCAGCACCCCAGTACATCCTGCTTCAGAGCTAGGGCACAAAGGAATGCCAATAAGGATTCCGGAAGTAATAAGAAGGCGTTTGGCGGAGGGGGTCCCCCTAGCAAAGGGCCCCAGCCCAATTAAGTTGGAGGTATTGGAGAGCTGGTTAGCGGATTATCCGCGGCCAGCAGATGCCCAGTATCTGAGAGTACAGGCTCATTCACCACCTGTCTTACCCAGAAGGTGAGTCAGTGAATGCCATTCCACAGGAGCTTTGCACCGTGCGCTATACCTCTTTTGATGAAGCAGTGTGTATGGTACGTAGGTTTGGAATAGGGGCGGAGCTAGCGAAATGCGACATTAAGTCAGCATTTTGAATTCTTCCAGTCCATCCGTTAGACTTTGACCTCTTGGGATTTATTTTCAGGGCTCTTACAATATTGATAGGGCCTTGCCAACGGGTTGTTCTGTCTCCTGTGCTGCATTTGAGCGGTTCAGTTCATTTTTAGAATGGAAACTCAGATGTAGGGTAGGTTGCAGAAACACTGCCCATTATTTAGATGATTACCTTTTTTGTGGTGCTGCCAATACTGGGCAGTGCGCATTTATCTTAGAGACGTTTCAGTCCTTGGCCTGGGAACTGGGAGTTCCCTTGGCTGAGGAAAAAATGGAAGGGCCTGCAACTTCACTTACCTTCTTAGGGATTGAGCTGGACACTAGGCAGCAAGCATCCAGATTGCCGGAGGATAAATTAGAGGCTCTTAAAGAGCGAACCCAGCTCCTGTTAAGGAGTAGGAAGGTGTCCCTTAAAGAGCTACCAGAGATAGTAGGCCATCTAAATTTTGCATGTAGTGTAATAGCTCCAGGTCGCGCTTTTCTGCAATGTTTGTGCAGGGCTATGAAGGGGCTTTGTTGCCCTTTCCACAGGACTAGAGTGACCAGGGGTATGAAGCAGGACCTGCTAGTGTGGAGCCAGTTTTTAGCAGAATTTAATGGGGTGTCATTTTGGAGGTCTGAACTGCAACAAGTTGGAATTTCAGGTTCAGACTGATGCGACTGGCTCACTAGGTTTTGGAATTTATTTTAAAGGGTGATGGTGTGCTGGGCTGTGGCCTGATGAGTGGCATCAGCAAGGCATCACTAGGGATCTCACCTTTTTAGAATTTTTCCTGATAGTAGGTGCCTTGTGGCTGTGGGCGCATGAATGGGCGAATTCTTCAGTACGCTTCTGGTGTGACAATCAGGCAGTGGTTCACATTGTGAACAACCTCACATCACACTCAGAACGCGTTATGGCACTTGTGCGTGCATTCATGTTACGTGCTTTGAAATTTAATGTTCTCATCCAAGCAAAACACATCCCGGGTTTGGATAACAGCTTGGCCGATGCCCTATCACGCCAACAGATCACTCAGTTCAGGGAGTTAGACCCAGGAGCCAGCGAACTTCCAGATAAACTACCAACCGAGGTCTGGCTAATTGGTGGGATGACGCTGAAAGGGCTATAGGCTTGACCCTGGCACCGAAGACGCGGAAGGCATACTTAGCAGTGAGTACAGAGTTCCAGGAGTTTAGAAGATCAGTGGATTTGGAGTTGATCTGGCCTTCTCCTGTGGAACACCTGCAACAATTTATAGTTTTCTTAAATAGGAAGGGATTAGCGCCAGGATCCATCCAAGGTAGGATGTCAGCTCTAGCCTTTCATGCTAGGATCCATGGGTACCAGGATTTCACCTCTGACTTTCGTATCAAGAAAATGATCAAAGGTTGGAGTAAGGAAAGGGGCCGGGTTAGGGATTCTAGAACACCAATATCCCCAGCCCTGTTGGAAAAAAATTGCCAGTTATTGGCAATCATTTACAGGGATGCATATGAGGCTGCGCTTTCAAGCAGCCTCTTTGCTGACATTTTTTGGCGCACTAAGGATCAGTGAGGTGGTAGCGTCAGGTAAAGGGGATGTGTCGAAATTGGCCTTACAATGGCATGATGTAACACTGGTAGAGGATACGGTGAGGGTACACATTCACCGATCCAAGGCAGATCAGTGAGGTAAAGGAGCAGATCTTATATTAGGTACTTGCTCGATAGGAATCCTTTGTCCGGTAAAAGCGATAGGTACTTATTTAAATGTCAGAGGACATGGTCAAGATTATTTTTTCATACATAAGGATGGAACCCCTTTAACAAAATATCAATTTTGGAAAATCACTGATTTAGCATTAGGCAAGGCAGGTGTTCATGGTTTGAGGTTTGGAACCCATTCATTTAGACTTGGGGCAGCATCAACTGCAGCCACTCTGGGTTATCATCTGGATGACATTAAGCAGTTGGGGCACTGGTCACCCACCGTCTATCGAAGATATGTCAGGAAACTCCTTCACCTCTAGGCAGGTGCCGGTTTTGTCTTTGCAGGTCTGCTCTTACAGGAGAGTCGGTGGCAAGTCATGATAGTGGGCCACAGCTTCGTTTTTTGGGCAGCGAGGTATGCTGCTCAGTCGATGTGGGGGAGTGATTTGGGTCTTGGAGATAGAGCCCAAATTGTTTGGAGAGGGTTCCGTGGACTGCTATGGAGCCAATTATGCAGAGCGGCTGCATTTGGCAGGCAACCCCCAGATGTGTTGGTTATACACCTGGGAGGGGCCAAGCATGGTGGCAAGGCCTTGGTTTTGGATGTTTTGCGAGGCCTCAGATGGCTGAGGGCAACGTACCCTACCATGAGTATTATCTGGTCTACGATCATCCCTCAGCTTGTTTGGCATGAGGAACGCCAGGTCCAGCGTGTTAACACCACAAGGAGGAGAGTTAATCGAGAAGTGTGTAGAGCGGTATGTGATGGCCTTGGTTCGGTGATTGGTCACCGGGAGATCCGTGCTAACAGGCCTGAGCTCTTTCGACTGGATGGAGTACACCTCTCCGATAGAGATTTGGAAATATTTTTGGCTGACCTCAGGGGCCCCCTGCTTTTGGAGCTCGAGAGGCTTGATGGTGGGCATGGGCCTTAAGCATAGCTTGCCCCTATGCCGTGGCGGGTAGTGCGGATAAAACAGGTTTCGGTGAGTCCCCTCACAACCACAGGTAAGGTATAGCTCATCTGATCTCCCAGCACTGTGGATCGTGCGATTACAGTGCTTGGGGGGGAAGATGCGCTGGGGCCGCTCCCGGACCAACAGTCAACAAGAAGGAGGGGACTTGAGGTCCGGGGGGTGGTCAAATTTGGGCCGGCCGGGTTCTCTCTGTCTTTATGACTGCGAGATCTTGGGGCTCGGGACTCGCCCATAGTTTGGTAGGGGTCCGTTGAGACCCCTCTGCAGAACCTGATTCCGCACTACAGCAGGACCCCCCTTTTTTTGCTTTGAGGATAAATATGAATATTCAATAAAGTGTGGCCCATGTTTATTCCATAACAGTTGTCTCGTGTCTTAGCCCGGGGTAAGGGTCTAATGGCTCTTCTAGGGCACTATTTTTCAAGGTAAAATACTTTGACTTGGACTATTATTAGCTAAGTTTCTATTTTTTCCACTTGTTCAAGTTCTGCCATGGCCCTGAAGGATGTTCCATCTCCACTGCAATTTCCAGTTCATGCAAATAAATCATCATTGGCAAATGACTGGCCTTAAGACACAGTCATGGACATTGGAATAATGCTGGTGGCAGAAGGACTTCCTTCTTTGTGTGTTCTCATTTTCATGGCTGCACTTTCTAACACCAGAGTGACTGTCACTTTCAAGTAAACAACATCAGCTATGGGTATTTGAGCACTATGAAATGAGATAACAGAGGAAAAAGACCAAAATGCTAACTGAATATCACACAATAAACTTTCTGAATGTGGATGTAATGGGTTGCAACAGTAATGGCATCCCCTGTACAACATCCTTTTTGGGGTAATATGGGGGTGGCAAAGTAATGTTAGACAAATTGCTTCTGTCACTATTCTTTTTATATAACTGGCAATGTTCCCCTGTTGCTCCTAAAACAGTGGCTTTGGAGTTTATTTAGAGAAATTGGAGTCATTACATGGACTGGAAAAAAAATGAAAAAGCAAGTAAATAAAAAGCAATGTATTACTAATGTGTTACTCTAAAAATAATGGCTTTTAAAAATAATAATAGTGAGTATTAATTAATGACTTATTTTTAAAAAACCAACAAGAACAATCCAAGCTCTATTTTCTTCCTCTCCCCAAGCCTAAGTCTATTTATTTGAAAGAAACTTCATTGATGACAACACATTGCACTTCCAGGTAAATGTGTCTGAGTTCTTTCCCACTTCATCTCTCTTTTTCTACACCTAGCAAAGAGAGACCTAACAGGGAACATGGGGACATGGCAGAGATACATAAAAATGATGGATGCTTCAGATAAAAGTGAATGGGGAGCAGCTATTTACTCTTTCATAGAATAAAAGAATGCTGAGGCACCCCAGTGAATCTCACATGCAGCATTTTTATTATTTTTTACACAATCCACAATCAATCTGTGGGATGTGATAATGATCAAAAGTAAAACTGAGTTCACAAAAGGATAAGACATTCTCACAGAAGCTGGTCAAGACATGAATTCTTATTCACATGATATTCTTAAGCTTTCACCTGCATGAAGCTGTGGATATACTGATGGGGAAGTGAGCTCTGGTGTTCCTCCTCTGAAACATCTGAAAATGAGTTTACGTATACTTTATTTTTATTTTATTATTACTATAGTAATAATAATAACATTTGAACTGCAGAGCCGAACCTTCCAAGTCCAGCCCCTCTCAAGGAGGCACTGTAGAGAATTGAACCTCCAACCTCTGACTCTGCAGCCAGAGACCTTAAGCCACTGAGCTGTTCAGCAGTTCATCTAGCAATATTTTACTTGGCCACTTTGTCAAAGAGCCACTGGCATGCTTGTTTTTCCCAAACTTTCTACTTCTGTTGCAAATACTCTACTTTTTAATGAGGTCACTTTCATGGGAAATGTTTCAAGAGATATGGGGAGAGAGGTTCCTTTGAAATCTTCCATCAAAGCAATGTGCACACGTTAATGAACTCAGCCTCATGAGGTTGATAAGCAGCATTCTGAAACTGGCTGCCTGTATTACATTTGTGAAGCATTTTAACAAATAGGGAAAGTGTAGCTTAGAAGTTATGAGGAGTACTGAGTTACTAGGGTAGGGCAAAATGTGACACTGAGCACATCTGTGAGTTGGAAGAAGAAAAAGATGGAAGACAGAAGAAGATAGCTTTGCGTTTTTTCCTAACATGTTCACATGTAACACATGGCATACAGATGTGAAAAAATCCAAAAAAAATTGGATCACCCTTCTGCTTTTATCTTATGCATTCATCAATGTTAGAATGAGAAACCTGTGGCCCTCCAGATGTTGTACTGGACTCCATTTCTCCACTGCCCCAGCCACAACTCAGCATAGTTATAGCAAGTATAATCCAGCAATCTCTTGAACCAGAGGCTCACCATATTGAGCTAAAAAGAAGAAGAAGAAAAGAAAGAAAAAACAAAAACAAAGTGTGCTGCTTATATACCATCCCCTAATGCTTCAATCACTCTCTGGGCAGTTTACAATTTAATTATGCAGGCTACACATTGCCCCCACCCACCCAACAAACTGGATATTCAATTTACTAACTGCTGGGAATACAATTTACTAACTTTGGAAGGATGGAAGGCTGAGTCAACCATGAGCCGGCTGTCAGATCCATTGGTATCGAACGCTGACCATAAACTGAGTTTTGGCTGCAATACTACAGTTTAACCACTGTGCCGCAAGGCTCTTACACAACTGCAAATTGAAAGCAGAACTACTGCATGCTGTTAAATCTGAAAATATGTACACTTTACAGCAGAAGACAAGCTCTAAAACTACATGAAATTATAATAGGTCATATGTTGACATTGTTGTTGAATGTAAATGTTGAATGTAAATAATAGCTAGCAATACATTGTCCTACAAAACAAAACATCAGAGGCTGCCCAAAAAACTATCTGTTGCTGCTCACATTGTGAGGCACACAAAACATATGACAACAATAACTACAATCCCTGACCATTGGCGATAAAACATCATTTGGGGATGATGCAGCCCTCCATTGTGCAAGAGATGGGGCAACTTGTGGACTGGAACAGGGGGTACGTTACACCAGATTTTGGGGGGGGAGAGGCACCCCCTCTTCCAATCAGAAGTCACTCTCAGCAAAAAGGTGTAGAGAACATCCTTGAAAACAGCAGGGGTGCTTTCCTTCCAGTCATATTTATTATCTCCCTTCAGCTCTGTAGCAACAGGACTTGTTTTTCAGATTTTGTTATCAGAAGGTACACAGGCCATATTACTGTAAACAGCCTTCATCACACTGGATATGTGTTTGGAGTTAAATCTTTGGAGGTAATCTTTTGGGGCTACACAGAAATCTGGCAACTTCTGGCAATCTCTAAAGGAGTGGCACTCCGTGGCAAAGCAGAGGTTCTGTTCCCATGCTCACTTTTCAAGCTGGGCTGGAGTTTCACAATTGGGTTGCAAAGGGGCTTCCAGATCAGCAAATGCTTATGATGCTACTTTCTCCAGAAATGTTTGGACCCTATATCGACCCACAGTCCACACAAACATGTAACAAGACTGTTTGAAGGGGTTTTATAAGACTTAGCCATGGTGTTGCACATGTGAAAGCTTAGAGGGCACCACAAAACAATGTTTCTATAAAATATTTAGCTGGGTTCATATTGCCTTTCTTCCAGCATTTGGCAAACTAGTACCTGTTATTCAAGCTCAGCTTTCTTCTGGGATGAAATCCAATTCACACACGTTGTACTTCTTCAATGGGTTCAAAGTAGCTGCTCATGTGAATAGTTTATCACTCATGAAGACCACACGGGTGTCAAGATGTTTTAACTTTACTAACTTCTAATTAAAACTTCTATATCCACCCACGTCTAATCCAAAAATATATTTCTACTTATCAACAGCTGTCATCTATAGATGTTATTAACGGAAGTGCTGCTGGTCATGGGAAAAGTGAGGCTCCATAGTTGGAAAGGAATCTTGTTCCACAAGGGGTTTCATTTATCTGACATGTCAGGTTCATACTGTGGGAGTTTGCCTTGATCATGGGTTTTCCCTGGATTCCCAGCTGACACCAGTGACAAGAAGTATCTTTACTTTATTCTAGTCAGTGTGCCAGCTATGACCTTTTCTGAATGAACTAGACCTGGGAATAGTCAACCATGTGTTAGGGCATGACTACACTATCTCTTCGTTACCACCTCTGCAGTGGATGCCATCCAGACGCTTGAGCATTGCCTGGCTTCAGTACTGGAATGAACAAGAGTTAACAGGCTCAAACTGAACTTGGACAAGAGAGATTTTGCTCTTGTGATGGACCTCTGATAGTTTGTGAATCATCCCTAAGCTGGATGGCACTGCCCTTTTGTTTAGGGACCAAGTGTGCAACTTGGGCATTCTTCTGGACCCAGCTCATTCTTGGGAGTCTCAGGTTGCAGCCATGTCCAGATGAGCCTTTAACCAGCTTAGCCTAATTGCCCAACTTCACATCTACCAAGATGAGGACTCCCTCGGGACTTTGGTGCAGGCCCTGGTCATCTCCCGGAACAACTATGCAATGCTCTTTATGTGGGGCTTCCCTTGAGCCTGATCCAGAGACTTCAGCAGGTCCAGAATGAGGCAACAAGACTGGTGGTTACTGCGAGTACATTTGACCATATTGTTCCAGTTTTGGCTCACCACCACTGGTTGCTTGTTGCATCCCAGATCAGGTTGAAGGTTTTGACACGTATATCTAAATCCCTCCTAATTTTGTATCTTTGTCTACTTAACTGGTTTTAATTGATTTAATGGCTCTGTTTGACTTTATTTGATTTTAAGAATTCTATGGTTAAATGTGTTTTTACTTGTTATTTCTTTATGATGACCTTGAGCACTATCTGGTAGTGGAAATGTGTAGCATAAATGTTTTTAGTTATCATCACCAACAGCAACAACTGGTTTTAGTATCTAGAGTAAAACAGTGAGGAAAGGGGCCAACTATATTTCATGATAAAAGGTGCAGCTTGGTGCAGCCATTGAGAAGGTCCTGCATTTAATCCTGCATGTCAACTGTATGCCTTACCTTGCCGTTTTATTGTTGGTGACCTCGATGACTTTCAGTTCCATGACTTTTCTGGTCCTTTCCATTGTTCTGTAAGTGATTGTCAGTATTTGGTTTTATAATATAATATGAGCGTCCTTTACTCTGAAATAAATATGATGACGTGAGTGCTAGATTTTTCAGCACCATCATTATCATTTTTTTAAAAAACACACCAACCTACACATCCTACACATTGAAATTGGTACATTAGGGGAGTCCTACATTAGGAGCCTCATGGCACAGTGGTTAAACTGAGGTATTGCAGTGAAAACTCTGCTCACAACCTGCATTCATTCCCAGTAGATTCAGGTAGCCAACTCAAGGCTGACTCAGGCTTCCAGCATTCTGAGGTCGATAAATCATGTACAGAGGGGGGGAGAGATGTGTATCCTTCATAATTAAATTACAGCACCCAGAGAGTGCTTTAAGCACTATGGAGTGGTATATAAACAGAACACTTTGCTTTGTACCCTCCCAGTTAGTTACCAGCAAAAGTTTCCTTTTAATGGGGATTTAGATACATACTGTTTGAAACATTGTCATTCTATACAGGAGGAAACTCAAATATGCAATTTCTCTACCTGTAATGTGAAATAATACAGTTCAGTGTTAAATGAAGTGCATATTTTCTCCTAGGTAGTAATCCCAATCCCATTTACCAGGAATAAATTCCTTGGACTTCCTATGATTTATTTCCCAAATATATGTAAGTAGGAGCAGAGAGGAAATGTCCATCTAAATACGAAAGAATAGAAACAAACTTAACAATAGAACTTTTTGGAATTGCTTTTAATAGTCCATTATTCACTTTATAGTAACAAAATACCTCTTAGATCTTTTTTTTTTAACAACTGCTTGTGCTCGGTTAAAAGTAACAGTAGAAAATTTTCATAAAATAAATTGAAATACTGGTTCAGTACTTCAGTTCTGAAAATATTCTGCATAGGAATCCAGAGCGTTATGAAGTACCATAAATTAGAGGGGCTGCCGTGATTAAATATACCACAGATATATTTACTGATGTGTACAAAAAGAGTGATATAGGAAATGTCAGCATTTTCACTTCCATACTGTTTTGATTAAAACAACAGAGAAATGTTGTTGTTTAGTTGTTAAGTCATGTCTGACTCTTCGTGACCCCATGGACTAGTAGAGCACACCAGGCCCTCCTGTCTTCCACTGCCTCCCGGAGTTTGGTCAAATTCATGTTGGTAGCTTCGATGACACTGTCCAACCATCTCGTCCTCTGTCGTCCCCTTCTCCTCTTGCCTTCACACTTTCCCAACATCAGGGTCTTTTCCAGGGAGTCTTCTCAACAGAGAAATGCAGTGAATATATATCAAAACTTTGTGCAATATTATAGAAAAGAAGACAAAATCATCTAAGGCCTTTGGCAACTCACAGGACAGAATTAGGTGTTGCAATGGTGGAAAACTGTGACAAGTCAAACAGAAGTGTTATAATAAATAAAATATTTCCTGAACTGAAAAAGTTCTCGCTGTTGTAGCTTTCAGTAGTTGTTTTTATTATGGATTCCTGCTTTCTGCTCAGTCTGTACTTTGGAAAATTCCGCTTAAAGATATAAAAGAGAAACTGTTTTATTATTCAGGGAGATTCACTATACACATATACTGTGTGTATGTCAGTGACTCTCTACTTTCGAAAGCAATAACATTTTATGGTTTTATTACTAAGATTCACTCTGTGTTCTGTTTTATGACCCCCAGCCAGTGGCCTGGAGCAAGTCTTCCCCACCAATTTGGCAATGAAGATGGGATATAGTGGCTGGGATTCTAGTGGTCTGATGGGTTTGAAAATGACAGTTTCTGTGTGCAAACGGTAAGAGAAATTAATCATACAATTGCTTTTTACATTGATCTTTACAACTCTTTGTTTAGCAAGATAGAGAGAGACATTCCAGGCAACATTACCAGAGGTGGAATCTGACATCTGCACTTCTGACTTGAACCTGCAGCCACTATTTTGAAACTGACTTCTAACAAAGGAACCTGGCATACACATTTGGCTCTGATTTTGGAATTTGATCTTTTTGCTACGCCATTTACAGTTCTGTGGTGCCCAGCCTAATGAAGACCTGTACATGATAGAAAGCTAGCTCATGTTTGAAATTGTGTTTTTTTTGCGCTCAAACAAAGGTATTATCTATCCTTCTCTTCAGATTCAGTGTAAGGACCACACTGGTTTCCTTTTTCCTTTTTCCTTTTTCTTTACATGTGTTGCTGCTGCTACATAGAGACCTGATTAAACATAGGGACGAATATAAAAATGAATCGTGATATTTGTTGAATATCACTGATTCATCAGATATTTGTCCCTTCCTATTTGTGAGATCTAGAGACCCTGACAAATATGAAGGGACGGATATACACCTTTTATATTCATCCATCTGTCCCCATCTCTACTCTCTGCCTCTGCCCCCACAGATCAGCTGATCCACGGGGTGTAGACAGACAGGAAAGTCTGCCTAAAGACAATCTCCCCCCCTCGCTGTCTTTGCAAACAGTGGGAGGGGGTTGCCTGGGGTCAGGCTTTCCCTGTCTTTCTCTGTTGATCCACACAGGCATAAACAGACAGGGGAAGCCTGACCAAAAAAGCGGAGGTGGAGGAGATTCCCTTTAGTCAGGCTTCCCCTGTCTTTGTGGTGGAGTTGGATAATGAGGAGAAACTACCCAAGTACAGTAACCTCTCCCTTTTCATACAGTTGTGGTTCCATCTTCAAAGTGATAACAAAGGGAGTTTACAGTCCCTCCCCCAGCTTGTGATCCTACCAATGCCACAGACTGTAGAAGGTGGTTGTCTGCTTTACATGATCCTGTTACTAGTACATCAAGTGTGAAGGAAAGGGGAGGGGTCATTATGATGCCATGTGAAAAGATCACATAATGAATGTATTTTTGTACCTGTTTTTCTTATCTCTATGTGTTACTACCTTCATGCAGTTCTTAGCAAAATATTGTTCCACTCATCATATATTCAGTAATGGGATTTTATGCCATAATAATAATAACTATATGTTCACAAGTGGGTTCCAATTTATAGTGTCTCTTTCCAGGTCTTCTACATATAGAGTACTCAGAAGTATTTTACCATTCCCTTCTTTGGGGGGCATTCTGGGACTTTTCCAGTTGCCCAAAGCTGCACAGGCTAGCTCTTCTTCCAGGGAGCACAGTAGGGAACTGAATTCCCAACCTCAAACTCTACATTAGATGCCTAATTTACTGAACTATCCTGTCAGGATTTGCCTCAAAGCACATACTCTGTTGTTCACTTAAACTGATCTGCACTTCAAATGGATAAGTGTCAAGGGTCCGGGGGCCATTTTTCTGCACCTCAGGGTTCTCTAGGGTCATGCCAACTCTTCCATATAAAATTAAAAATTGTTGAGATGTGGGGAACCACTTCTGGTGATGGGGGAACCACTGGATTTCCTGCTTAAACAAGATGTTTGAGGCACACTTTGTTGCAGGGAAGAACTGTGTCCAACTGCAGGCACAATTGTTGCATTTCTTTGGGGGAAATTGGCTAGTAAAAGATGTTGGGGTCACATAGATAGCTTGTGGGCCAGTGTTATTATTTTATTTCTTTTTTTAAAAAGTATGTACCACTTGAGTAGTGCATGCACTATTCTGGGTGGTTTACAGCAAAATAAAACCAATAACATCAAGTTAAAATAAAAATACATAATCAATGACATAAATTTACAAGCTGAATGTGCGGGCATATAAAAAAAATCAAGGCAGGTAGCTGAAAAAGAGGTCACTGAAAAGAAATGTATGTGATTCATAGATCACATGATCGCCTCTCTACTCTTCCAATATTTAGCATCTTAGATATTAAAAATATGCTTTAGTTGTTCCTTGCATTAAAGAATTGGCTATATCCTCAACTTAAATAAGTTCTCTAACAGAAATCACTTGCCATTTTCTCCTTTACTGACCTTTAACTCAGTTACTCCTCACAGAATAACTCAGAGGGATAACATTAAAGTCGTC
Organism: Intellagama lesueurii; assembly: GCA_037013535.1. Classification (NCBI taxonomy): domain Eukaryota; kingdom Metazoa; phylum Chordata; class Lepidosauria; order Squamata; family Agamidae; genus Intellagama; species Intellagama lesueurii. The sequence goes on along the minus strand of JBAJHW010000003.1, from coordinate 39,018,606 downwards.
CTTTAGCCAGAAACCCTTCCACAAGGTAGAAGGATTAAAATGTCTTTGTTCACTGAAAAGGAAGGGTTCTCTGGAACACACAGCAAGAAAGATTCTGTATTAATTCTAACATGGCTTCATATCAACATGATACTCCTTGTATGAAAAAAGAGCAAACATTTCCATCCAGAAACTGCTTCTGAAGGTGCATTCCTATAGGGACTGAGTGGCAAGTGGGTTATGGATTTTCTTCCTGTTACCTCCATCTCCTTAGCTTTCACTCACTGTCTGCCACCATTACTCTCTCTCACACAGTCCCCTTCCTTCATTGTTTTTCTCCCCCTTTGTCTTTCAAAATCACCTCACCCAGCAAGGAACATCTGGCATCTGCACTGGAGATGTGTTATCTCATGGAGATTAGATAATCCTTGACAAACTGTTTTGCTGAACTGAGACAGACAGCTAAGTGACATAGCAAAATACTATAGCATCTACCTAGCATGGTACACATAATACTGATAATGTGTCTCGTTTATCTAGAATACTGCAGCATCAATGGGAAATATATTTTAAAAAATTAAAATGGTAGAGTAGATGAAAATAAAGGAGGGGGTTCTCCACCGTATTTTTTAATGCCACAACCCACCAAATACATCACAGGGCTGTCACCTCAGATAACAATGCCCACAGCTTCATTTTGGTGTGAACTAGAGATGGGCACGAACCATCAAAATGGCAGTTTGTCTTGGTTCATGATTCCTGGAAGTCCATGAACCACAAACCATGAATTTGCATCCCCCCCCCCCCAAATGAACCACAAATTGAGTTGTCAGTTCATTTGGGAATAGTTGTTATAGACAGCCTAGTGGCTTTCTAAAAAAAAAAACCACAACAACATGGTTACCTTCCCACCCACACTGCCTGCCACTTGCCCCCTTCTCATTGCCTCCCTACCTTTTCCTGCTGCTGCCTCCTCCTCCACTGCCACTGCTGCAATCTTGAGACTCCTGCAGGCCTACCAGTTTCTGTGCATGTCTCCCCCTCTCAGCTGAGGCCATGGGGCTGGCTGACATGCTGGATAACTTTTAAAAAACTTTTTATTATTATTTTAGTTAGCTGGCCTGGGGGAAGGGGCTCTCTGCATGTCCCACCTCTCAGCTGAGAGGCGGGGACATGCACAGAGGTTACCAGCCTGTGGTGACCCTCTCAAGATGACAGCAGCAATGGAGGAAGAGGAGGAAGCAGCAGGAAAAGGTGGGGAGGCAAAGGGGGCAGTGGTAAGGGGGAGGGGCAGGCTGTGGGGACATATACCAGGCGGTTCAGAAATCACCAGTTTGGATGAACCCAAACCAATCTGAATCAATGAATTAGCAATTTTTCACAGATTTCCTGGCTTGTTAACTTCGTGCCTCTCTCTAGTGTGAACTAACCATCTGCACAGACTGCATAATGGAATAATTAGGTGTGCTCTGAACTGTGCCACCCCCCCCCCCCGTAGCCCTACCGCTGTGCCAAAAGAGACGTGTGTGCGTGCATGCGGGTGGTTGGTGTGTGCATGTGTGTGTGCATTGGGGCGGGGGTGCATTTGTGTGTGCGTGCGGCCACGCGTACATGCATGCACGTTCCTGTTCATTTGCCCCTCAAAAATGTTGAAAATATCTGGTGTGGCCCTCACAGTCAAATGTTTGGAGACCCCTGGTTTAACACAAGTGTTTCCATTCTTAGGGATAGGAAAATTATCAGGTTTTCCCCACAATCAGATTTTTTTCCCCCACAATCAGATTTTCTGAATATTTGTACAAACAAAGACCATTTTTTCACTCATCCCTAGTAGAGTTGCAGAAAAGTGTTAGTTTCCCTCTCTTCCATATTTAAAACTTTTGGTTAATTCTGATCCCAAGCAATCTGAAACAGCATTCTCACCAATTCATAATTTAGATAGTTTACTTCTGTTGAAGAGAAGGAATGCCAAGAAAATACAAGTTCCACAAAAATAAAAACCTGATCGCCATTTACAGTCATATTTCTGCTGTTTGCCTGATGATTCAATGATAGCAACTGGAATTAACTGACACAAAAAATTAATACAGCTGACTAGTGAGTTTCATAAACTTCTCCAGCAGTAACTTTAGCAGCTACATTTTGAAAGTTTCAAAGCCTAACAGCGTAGCCCTCATCAGACTGCAGCCCCCTGTGCAATCATTAGACTACCTTCCACATAACGTAAGAAATGAAACCTCTCAAGTCGATACTTAGAACGCTAAATCCCCAACAGGTTACCAGCAAAAAGTGATTTAGCACAGCTATTGCTGTAATTGTGAGACACAGGGAAAATCGATGTTTAATGGCAAAGTCCCGCATCCAGACTTCCAGGGCTCTATTGTTATTGCCACTGGACTTGAATTTAAAACATGCTAGGAACAATATTGGCTAAAATAGACCTTCTTAAAAGCAGACTAATGCTCTTTCATTTCTTATAATATATGCATATGCAACTTAGCCAATTTGTTGCCTTTGGGCCTATTATTGTGAAAAATGTCTAAGCACTGTGGTTATTATTATATATTGGTACCTAAGGATTTCTGCATACATGAATACATGCTGTCATGGTGAACTTAGCCACAAATCTATGCCATAATTTTGCCCAGCATTCATAGTTAGCTACCTTGTTTTCTAGTTGAGAATTAGTACTTATAATAATATCACTGATGGATTTGTACTTCCTTGATACATTTTTTGCACACTGTCCCATGGAGTTATTGTAAACAGTGCAATTCTTAATGAGAGATACTTTGGGGGATTTTTTTAGAGAGATATTACATAATTTCCTGAAGCTGAAGAAATGACCCAGACATGTACAGACTTTCAAAGTCTGAATATTATTATTAAGCTAATGTATTTCTCTTAAAGTCTTGCAATTATACTTTCAATGCCACACTATCACAATACCACACTGAAATCCTGTTGCTTAGTGTAGTGAGTCACACTAGAGGGGGCCCGCTGAATCAGTGGGGCTTTGGTGAGTTAACACCTCTGTAAGTTCCACTGATTCAAATGGACCTACACTAACTGTGAATTACTTTAGCAAAGTAATTTGCAACTGGAGGAAGTTCTTTTGAATCAATGACATTTACAGAGAAGTTGACTCCCTAGATCCCCACTGCTTCCATGGGCCTACACTAGTGTGACTTACTATGCCAAGCAACAGGAATTCAGCCACTGTGAAATAATGTATCCTAAAGTGCAAAATGTGAGTTTCTTCTAATCTAAGAGAAATCAAGGAGGACTCTAAACGTTTTGCTATAGCTGCTAGCAACATTTCTGAAATGAGTTCCATACATCTCAGTGTTCTTACTGGATTTTGAAAGGGAAACATATTTGGGAATTCTTCCTACAGACCAGCTAAAAAGTTTCAAAACAACCACGTGTTGAATAGTGGAAGTGAGGTAGCTCAATGATTAGGCAAAAGGTATCAGCTTCATTCCCTGGCACCTCAAAATAGGGATGGAAAGACCTTGTCTGAACCCTGGAGAGCTGCTGCCAGTCAGTGTAGATAATATCAAGCTAGATGGACCAATGATCTGACAATGCGTAAGGCAATGCCCTATGTTCTCTAGTACAGCAGTCCCCAACCTTTTTGGAACTGTGGACCAGTTCGGGGGGGGCCCTCTGTGCACAGGGGGGGCAGGGGCACCCCCACGCTCATGGGTGGGCGTGCCACACTTGTGTGCATGCGCACAAGTACGACACGCCCCCCGCAAGTGCTACATGCCCACCCGCAAGCGCAACACTCCCACCCACGAGCGCAACACCCCCACCGTGCGTCCGTGCATGCAGGGGGGGGGGGCGGAGATCCATCTCCATGGCCCAGTCCTGGGAAGCCCACGGACCAGCACCGGGCCGCGGACTGGGGGGTTGGGGACCCCTGCTCTAGTAGATGCCACAATGTTATGAAGATGTTATGATTAGGTACCTTCCATTTTTAATTCTTGTGCATTAATACAGCAAATCTTAGGAATGGTGGTTAATCTATAACCTCACTAGACATAATGGGATAAGGATGAATTATGGGAAAAGTTGCTACCAATGCCAACCTCCCCTTTAGGTCTCTCCAATAATTTCTGGTAAAAACAAGTAACACTCCTGCTCCAGTTAATTGAATGTTACTTCCAGGTGGCAGGTAAAGGTCTGATACTATGATGTCTGTCATGTGTTTTGGTTACAAGACATTGATGGGCATATATGAACCAGTAGCAGTCATGTCTTTTCTTTGCTGCCTTTTTAAAACTATGTATTGATCTGACATACTATACAGAGGATATAATGTCATACTATTTATATAAGTATGTAGTAGCCATATAGTTTCCATTTCCACTTAAGAGCAGATGTGTAACACAAGCTTCCTCATCTGATATAATACTCTATTAGTGAACCCTCTTATGTTACTTAATAAATACATGTGAGAATTAGCTGTCTTAAATAATATATGAACTGGCTTATCATAGTTTGAAGTAAGATGAGCTTCAGGGTGTGGTATCCACCAGAGTCTTAATCACCCAATTCCCATTTAGAAAAAAAAATGTTGAAAGGAAATGTATTGTTTTCAATAGTCTGGTTCTTAGAAATGGTACTGGCCCTTTTAAGAAGGGTCATTTCTGGCAGCTACCAGTCTACCTGTTTCAATGTCCGTTATCAGCTGACAGACCAGCATGCCTTCCTGCCAGTGGGTGCTGAGGGATTCATTATTGCTCCTCAGTTCTAGCCTGCTGTTCTAGGATATTTATTTATTTTATTTTATTAAACTTCTACCTCACCCATCTAGACCAAAGGTCTACTCTGGGTGGCATTACAATTTTTAAAAACAGTAAACCCCATAAATATATACCATAAATCCAAGATGGCAAAAAAATGACAAAATTTAAGGTACGGCAGGAGGATAAGCCTGCCTAAATAGCCAGGTCTTAACTTTACTCCTGAAAACACCCAAAGAGGGAGCCAGGCAGATCTCCACGGGCAAGTTGTTCCAGAGGTGAGGGGCCACTGCCGAGAAGGCCCGGTTTCTCATTCTTTCCTTCCAGACCTCCCCCAGCGTTAGGCCCCTCAGCTGCCCAGCCTGGCTAGAACGAGTGACTCTGGCAGAACTGGGTGAGAGAAGGCGCTCTGCCAGATATCGAGGTCCTAAACTGTTTAGGACTTTATATGTCATCGTTAAAACTTTGAAATCAACGTGGAAGTGATTGGGCAGCCAATGCAAGGCGGCCAGGGTGGGGAAAATATGGTGATACCTTTTCACCCCTGTAAGAAGTCTGGCCACTGTATTCTGCACCATCTGAAGTTTCCACGTCAGTCTCAAAGGCAGCCCCACATAGAGCACATTACAGTAGTCTAATCTCAAGACTACGAGTGCATGGACCAAAGTGGTGAGTGCCCCCACATCAAGATAGGGACACAGCTGGGCAATCCGCTGAAGGTGGAAATGTGCAGAATGGACCACTGATGCCACCTGCTTTTCCATGGTGAGCGCCGGGTCCAGATGTACACCCAGACTGCGAACCTCACTCTTGGTGGCAAGAGTCACCCCCCCAAAAGAGAGGGAGTTTCCCAAGCCACTGATGTCTGGGCCACCCACCCGAAGGAACTCCGTCTTGCCCAGGTTCAGCCTCAGTCCATTCTCCTGCATCCATTGCTGAACGGACTCCAGGCAGTGCTCAAGGGATGAAACAGCATCCACTGTAGTTGGAAAAAAGGAGATGTAGAGCTGAGTGTCATCAGCATACTGATGGCATGAAGCCCCACATCCCCTGATGACTCCTCCCAGCGGCCTCATATAGATGTTAAACAGCATTGGAGAGACAATCGAGCCCTGCGGAACCCCACAATTGAGGCTCCACAGGGCCAAGAAACTCTCTCCAATCTGCACTCTATGGGGATGGTCCTCCAAGAAGGAACGGAGCCAGACAAAAGCCAGGCCACCAATTTCCAACTCAGAGAGCCTCCCCAGGAGGATACCATGGTCGACATTATCAAAGGTGGCTGAGATATCAAGAAGAACCAGCAGAGACATTTTGCCCCTGTTGGCCTCCGTCAATAGGTCATCAAACAGGGCGACCAATGCCGTTTCCTTGCCGTGGCGTGGCCTGAAGCCCGACTGGAATGGATCCAGGGCATTGGTTTCATCCAGAAGAGCCTGCAACTGGTAGGCCACCACCCTTTCAACTACCTTGCTGAGGAAAGAAACATTGGCAACGGGCCTATAATTGCCAATATCATCCGCCGCCAAGCTCAGTTTCTTCCTAATGGGCCTAATGAGTGTCTACTTGAGGGCAAGATTCCCCTTGCCCTCCTGGAGAGACCCATTAATTGTCACCATGGCCCATTCAGATGTTATAGGCCTGGCTGTTTTGATTAGCCAGGCCAGGCAAGGGTCAAGGGAGGAGGTGGTGGCACGACAGTGATCAAGCACTCTGTCCACCATGTCTGACATGACAGGCTGAAAGTAGCTAAGTCTCATCGGGCAAAACGGAGCGCTGGACGTCTTTGCTCGATCCGCTAGGGTGTTTCCTGGTATTTTGGGCCTCCAAGCTTGCCCTGAGGGTGTAGGAAGGAGATGTATTCTTTGCCCCTGCTCTGCTTGGAGAATTGCACGGCTGCTTCAGTCAGCCACCTTCCTTAGAGGAGCTACATTAGTGACATGACAGCTGTTCTTGTGTTGCTGCCATCCTATTCTGCCCCCTAAGTCGTGTGGCAAGAGATGGGATATATATATCCCATCTCTTGCAACACCACATATATACATATATATTTATATATGGAAGTTGAACTCATAGAATATTCCAGATAGCTTGGCAGCTGGCCAGGATGTCTGGAATATTGGGGGAGGTACAGTTCCAAAATGTAATTTCCCCCATTTTCATCTCAGCCTATCCATTTCTTTTTGCAACTGTTGCATGCCTCACCATCTTGCAGTTCCTAGCATAGGCTCCCAATCAAGTTTTGTATTCAGAGCACATTTTCTCGTTCTGTTTCTTTCCGACAGACCTACCAGCCCAAGGTCTGTATTCTGATCACCTGTCCTGGTTTTTCTAACACATAACAAACATTTGTGCAATTCAGGGCTATTTCGGACAGGACTGTAAATTTCAGTTTGTAATAGAAAATATACTTGACAGGAAAATACACTTAATGGACTGAATCTTGGCTCTCTGATGATCGTGACTATATGATACAGGGGGTTTCCAAAGAAGTCTCATTTGCACTTCAGGAGCAGAGCTTGAGAGAATTGTGTTATAGGTAAGATAGCTATGAGTTTCTTTTTTTGGTCATGGAGGAACAATGGCATCACTGTTGAAAAATAACTAATGAGCAAGAATGTTAGTACTCTCCACCAACCCTTACAGAAGAATAAGTATCATTTTCTAGTTCCTTCTTTTGAGCACCTTTAAAAGGCATATTCCACATTTCAGAGGCATTCTGAGTGGCATATCCCAAAACTACCCCATTCTCATATAAATATTTTCCAAAGCAAATAATAAAATAGTAATAAAAATAATGAATAGCACAGTTGATATTATTCAGTGTTGTAACAAGTGATGAAGAGAAATTACTTCTTTAAATGCTGTAACACTTTACAAGAATGCATTATTTTAAGTCCAAACTCTGTTTAGCTGTATAATTTACACCAACCTATAATGACTCTAATAGGGATTTCAAGGTAAGTGAGATATTTAACGAGTGGTTTTACAAGTCTCACCACCCTCAGTCAGCTTCCATGGTTGACTGTATATTTGAACCTGCTCTCCTTGTCTGTCACTCTATCTATCTATCAAACTGGGGTCATGGGTTGTTCTTGGACTGCATCTCCCATAAATGTTGGCCAGCACAGCAAGTGGTGAAGGTTTCTGGGAATTGCAGTCCAAGAACATCTGGGGACCCCAGTTTGAGAACCACTTTGCTACACCACACTGGGTATCATGATTAAGTTCTGTAAAGTTTGTTTGTTTATTTATTTACCCACCCCACCTGTCTAGTGGCCAGGCCACTACTTTGGGTGACTTACAATTCTGACTTATGGTGATCCTTCCCAAGGTTTTCTAGGCATACTGAGAAATTCTTTATCATTGAATTCTTCTGGGGGCTGTCTGAGACTATGTAGATTGCCCAAGGCTACACAGGCTGCCTCTTCTCCTGGGGGGCATAGTGTAGAATTTAACTTGAACTCTGGCTCTGCAGCCAGATACCTAACTCACTGTCCTATCTAGCCAGCCCATTTATTTTAAATGTTGAAATATTTATGTGGTTTAAACATATTTTAAACATGCTAATCCCTTCATTCAGTATATAATGATTTGCGCCCGCTCTCCATTTGGGGTTTAGTTAAAATTGAGTCACCCCTGTAATGTTTTATTATTCAAGAGCAGAGTCAGAGGAATATGGAGTAGGCAAACAAAAGAGCCCACCTTTATTCTACAGAATCTCCAGAATCTTTCTATGCAAGCATGACCATAAAGTTCCTTTGTAATTACCACAAAGTGTTTAGAATGCCTCCCTGAATTACAAAGTCCTTAATGATAACGGAAAATCAACAAATTATGAACTACCATTACTATCTTCTATTTATCATTTATTTTCATGTCACCCAGTAATAAAGACCAGTGTTCAGCAAGGTCCAGTAGCACTACTTTCTGCTTGTGTGAATGGTGTCTGGAAGGGAACAAACCATTCCTCCCTCATGACCCCCTCAAAAAGCTAAAAAGCCACCTCAGAGAGTACAGGAAACTCTCTGCAGCAGAATTTTGGGGCTTCAGGGGGAATATAGAGGGGCTAGAAATCCTGAAGCTACCACAAGTCATATTGTATTAAATCCAAGTATTCTCTAGTAGACATGAGGTTTTTGTTTGGTAACAAATGAGGGAAATTAGTAACAATAAATAAAAGAGAGGTGAACAAAAATTTGCCTCTTTTCCATTTCTTTCCATTTCTTTTCTTCCACTCAGTGTCTGTCAAATCACCATGGAAGTGTTTAATCAAATAAAGTTGCAAGGTCTGCTGCTGGCAGCCAATCAGAATATCTGAGGGAAAATGGCAATTTTGAATCTTCTAAGGGCCTGGACTGGTTGGAACCCACTGAGGAAGAATGTGCTGTTCTTTCCTTCTGTCATTCTTGTGGGTGGGCCCTGTGCACAGCTGACATCCAAGTCTATGTGGTACTCTCCATCTTGGATTGCATTTGCAATTGCTGCTTGCACCCTTGTCTGATAGCCCCATGTCACAACCTCAGCAGAGGAGTCCTCCAGCGAAGATAAACCTGAGGTGATGTACATTACAAAGCCTGATGACCTGCTTGGCCCTTCCAATCCTGGACCTTTGGGGAGCCCGCCGATCGTGACCCTTGGGGACCCAGGATGATGGAGACTCAGAAGCTGAGTCTAAGAAGAGTTGAGATGACCTGCCAACCCTCAAGAGCAGAGAAGACTAAAGGCACAAACCCACTTTGAAGCCCCAAGGTGGAGTGCTCAGCTTCCAGAACAAATAGAAGGCTGTTTTCTAAGTGTGCTATTGGCCCCACCCAACACCCAGCTCCAGGTGTTTACAGTATATGGCAAGGGAAAAATCCAGCCACAGGGCTTGGCCCTTGTGTCTCTCTGGGAGAAAGAACCTAATTGTGACGAGTGACCTCAAAGTGACTTCACCTGCAGCTGAGCAGAGGTGTCCTCCAGCAAGGAGGAGTCTGAGGAACTGGACATTACAAAGCCTGATGAGATAGAGTAGCTGGTTGGCCCTTCCAATCCTAGACCTTTGAGGAGTCTGCCGATCTTGACCCTTGGGGACCCAGGAGGATGGTGACTCACTGGCCTCCACTGAGTATATTGATTTTCCCTGTTGATGTGCCTCTGCTTTTGGGGGATACTTTTAAGCGTTATTTTATAGCTTTAGTGCCAGAAAATGGATGGGGGTGGATGAAATGAAATGATCCAAAGAAGTGGTCCCTATTGTATGAAATGGAAATAGACCAATGCACAAAGGAAACAAAAACAATGGAGCCACCACTAAATGAAATCCACATCAAAGTTTTTGCTATGTACACCCGTATTCTCTAGACTGCTTGACTGAAGAACAAAAAAAGACTGTTTTTGTTTTAAAGTCTGTTACACAGCCAAAATAGTGTGAGAGAAAAATAGACCAAATATGTATGCCTAAGAAAATTTGGTGTGAGAAGATCTGGCCCCCATATTTTGCTAAAAATATAGGGGGTTAATTTAGAAAATCTAAACAAGCACTTTTGCACAGGGTCAGGGCTTTTAAATACTTTTCTTGGGCCACACAGCCACCTCTAGCTCTCCCCTGCACAATACTACAAGCTGCCTGAATAATAAAACTGTAATTTGTATGAATCTCTACTCCATAATATATTCAGCCAAAGATGACTTTTCCTGTGGCTTCTCATCTGCCTACAGTGGTTCTGCAAAACTGGTACTAAATACACAGTATTGAAAGTCTTACGGAAGGAAAGTAAAGAGAGAGAAAAAAACTGTAAAGCCATGGCAACTGCGAATGAATGAAACCTTTTGCAATGAAGGCATATGAGACAGAGTGAAAGATTTGTATAAGCTCTCTGTGAAATTAAAAACCTTGGGTCATAGAAATAATACATTGTTTCTTCTACAGAATATGCTTTACATATGCATATGGTTCGTAATGTGGTGTAGGTGCCAAAAGTCACTATCGACATAGTTAAATGACAACCACTTCTAATAAAATCTAATAAAAACATAACATGGAGATGTGTTAAATGCTTTATAATTAGTTCACAGTGTGGTGAAAAAGAAAGGTAAGACTAGCACTGCTCCAGGCAAACTATACTATTTTTAAAAAAAGAATGTCTGTGCATAAAGGAGAATAAAGGCAATTAAGGTTATAAGCTTCTGGATTTTCTATTAGTGTGGTTGTATACAAGAATTTCTGTGCTTTCTTGTCTAAACCCCCCGGTCTGGCTTGCCTGTCTGCCTTAATTACGGTGAACCTCCATGTGCCTTCCCACTGCCCACATATGCCGCACTAATGAAAATGAGATCACATCATTTTCCTAGTTCTCATCTGTTGACTAAAGAGCTGTGGGGGAAGAACAATTTACCTCAGAACAACCGAGGACCATCTGTCATTGGCAGGACTACAGGCATGGAGCTGTCATTCCAGAGAAGTATTGGAAGAAAGCGTAGCTGGAGCAAAGGCTGGAGAGTCTTTAAAACCACACCACACATATTGGATTTGTAAAAGAAAGATAGGGATAAACATTACCCTGCCTGCTTGTTTGGTTCCTTCTTCGCTTCAATACTGCATACCAGGGATGTAACTCCTTCTTTGTCTTGTCCTTGCATGCAGGCAGAGGGGACAGCCAAACTATACCGCTCACATGATGAAAGGGTGGAATTGTATTCTCGAAGGCTTTCACGGCCTGGATCTGATAGTTATTGTAGGTTTTTCGAGCTGTTTGGCCATGTTCTGGAGGGTTGTCTTCCTAATGTTTCGCCAGTCTCTGTGGCCGGCATCTTCAGGGTGGAATTGTTTCATCACAATTTTAAACAAAAGGATGAGAACAGTTTTTGCACACAATTGCACAAATAATGCAAACTCCACAAACCAATGGTAACTGCTGCTTTCTTGCATGAACTTCTAAGGATTAGAGTCATGGAACGGGTTGTTGGCCTTCTGTGTTTTCTGTGTGAGTGTCTTACTTTTCAAAAGGAAAGAATATTAGTTTTGAAGATAATAAGAAAAGTTAGCCTTCCTCTTGCCTGGAGGAGAGGAATCTCATGGCGACAGAGAAATCTTCACTGAGGCCCTGGTGCTCACCCTATCCTGAGCACTGCTCTCTTTTTGGTGGCAAGTGAAACACCCCTTTTTCCAAATAATTTTTTATGTTTAATATTTTAATTGCTCTGCATTCAATGTATGTGTACATTCTTGCCCTACATTAGCTAGTTGCCCTACATTCACTGCTAACATATCCTTTTATTGTGTTTTAAATATTTTTTTACATTTTTAATCTATTTTATATGATGTTTTCAATGATTCTTTGCTTAATAATTCTAATTGCTGTTTATATGTTATTTTAATTGATCTTTTAATAATCTGCCTGGAGGTAGGCGGTGCAACATGGCCTCTCGCAGTTTTAAGAGACACTTGTCCAGCAGGCCGAGGCAAAGAGTAAGTCCTGAAACCAGCAAAATCATGGAGGGGACAGATTGTATTTGTCTTCAGTGTGGAAGGAATTGTCACTCTCGAATTGGCCTTCTCAGCCACACTAGACATTGTTCCAAGTCCTCTGTTCAGAGCATGTTACCATAGTCTCTCAAGACTGAAGGATGCCTAATCTAATCTAATAATCTGTGAGCCACCTTGAGTCCCATTGTTGAGAGAAAGGCACCACAGAAATGCAATAGACATATAAGTGAGTGAATGGGAAAACTATAACAAGAGCTAATTAAAATTCTATTAACATTACAGCAACTAGACATAACCAATAACCAATTACAAGATAGAAATATGAATCTCACAGCTTCTTATTGTCATCTTAAAGAGACCCCAATGTTCAAGTTGATTTTTCATTTATTTTTTGATTATGATGATTTTAGAAATCTTTGGAGTTCTCTTGAAGGTTTCATGGTCATTTTTTTTCCTAGATGAAACATTAATTTCCTTAGAATTATTACAATTCCTGCAGAAAATGGTACTGTTCCAGTACCAGATTCCCCAGAAATGATTCTGAACTATAACAAGTGGCTATTATGACCAGTATTCATTGATAACATTATTGATATGCAACATAGGTGGCTTATATAATACAAGCTGGGTCTGCCCCCTCTGACAAAATATCTTGGTGATGAACCTTTTGAGCTTGTTCCATGAGTTGTCCTGTCAATATGTTGGTTGTCGATGGCAAAAACAGCAACATGTTTAGTGGGAACGTAACACCTAACAATTGCATTGTGGAAGAAGGTGTTATAAGCAGGTGCTGTGGACTGTAGTCAACTCCCCTGCTCTTCTTCCAGATATTATTACTTTTGTCTGAGCTGATTACAAGAGAGTAAAAAATATATACTATGCTATTGTGTCTGTACTCAGCAGCTTTGCCTACACCATTTATTTGCTGATCTAGAAACCCTTCTGGCGTGTAGATCCTTCTTCCTTTAATGAAATGTGTCCATAAATATTCTGTATGGGCTGAGTCTTGAGCTGGTACAGAATATAAATACAGCAAAACTCAGATTTGGAGACAAACTTTTGTAAAATTTTCAGGGAAATTAAATGAGTGGCAATTAGGTTCACAAAATTTCACATAATGGATATGCTCTTCTTACACTTTTGTGTGCAACTTTAATGTCATGTAACCCACAGTTCTATTTTAAAGCTGGCTTTTAAAATGGCACACAAATTAAAAAATACAGTGTATCTTGTGGCATGTCTGCTGGAGGAGTTCTTGCAAAGATACAACAGATCTGGCAGAGAAATATGGAAGTGCATTAAAGCCTGTTTACAGATAATTTATGTTGTTTGTTTTCTACATAATCGCTGATGAATCAACATATTTATGTATGTCAGCAATGTTCTCTCATCTGCCATCTTGCTAATGCTCAGTGGCATTTTTTATGCAATATGTTTCATATAGCATGCTGTGTAGAATGTAAATGAATGGTGCAAGCCGAATTCTTAGGCATGCTATTCCATTATGCTGCATTCTTGGACAGGCTGATCTGCAGTTGATTTGCAAAAAGAGAGAGGTAGAGACCAAAACCATTTCTTCCATGGCAGGCACTTCAGACCACTATTCCAGATCTGAGCCTGATAATAAGTAGTTAAAATTAGCTTATTGCAATTAATTCTCCTTCTTTGATAATGAAGTAATGCCCAGCTTGATGCAAAATCTGAAAGCTAGCACCTACTTGTGAAATGGTAGTAGTCTAAGTAAAGCTATTACCCACCATCGTGTTTTGGATTGTATACACAAACTACAAAGGGTGTTTTGTTGTTGTTGTTGTTGTTGGACTATGGAAGATACTTTCTTTTAACATAGCATCCTTTTCTTCACAGTGGCCAGTCAAATGTCTCTGAAAATGTACATGCAAAGCCGAATGCAATAGTCTCCCATTTGTATTGTTTTGAACACCACAGAGACCTTTTTCTGATTTTTTTTTCTGAATTATATAAGATACTCTTGACTGGCCACTCAGGGCACCAACTGAAGAACAACGTGGATTCTTGACCCATCTTAAGAAGCTAACCTGGCCTCAACAATGGCCATGAAAATTTGGTACTGGAATGTATAATTTTCTGAACTACCCACAAGATCTGGTGCACAGCCTGAGGAAGATGAATTATCATCAAAAACTAGCTCTCTGTTGTTTGCTTGATTTTTTTAGTGGTCTAATAAAGGTATCACCTGCTCTTGCATTTGTATTCTTTTGGAGACCACATGGCCCTTTTCTGATTGTTTTCTTCCTATGCTGTACACCTCGAGCATGGCCAGTACCTGGTTTTCCAGCTTGAATTGTGATGAGAGAGTAAAGAAGGCCTGCCTGTTTCCACATTCAAATTATTTAGAAGCAGTTCCAGTCTCCCTCTTAGTCTGTGGAACTCCTTGACACAGGATGTGATGATGGCATATGGCCTAGATTCCTTTAAAAGGGGATCAGACAGATTTCTGGAGGAAAAGTCCATGGCAGGTTACAAGCCATGATGGGGATGTATAATCTTCAGGCTTAAAAGGATGGTACCTCAAAAGGCCAGATGCAGGGGAGTGATATCAGGAGACAGGTATCTAGTTGTCTCGTGTGCTCCCAGAGGCATCTGGTGGGGCCACTGTGACTAGATGGGCCCTTGGCCTGATCCAGCAGGGCTCTTCTTATGTTCTTATGTTCTTATGCCCTGCCCTCAGTAAAATAATTTTGCTCCATCTTCCTTGTGACAGCCTTTCAAATATCTGAAGATGGCTATCATATTGTTCACATTGCCTCTCAGTCTTCTCCAAGCTTAAATATGCCCATCTCCCACAACCATTCTTTATACAGCTTGCTTTCCAGGTCCTTTACCATCCTGACCTCCCTCCTCTAGAGATGTTCCAGCTTGTCAACATCCTTCTTTAAGGATGTCAAGAAAATACTATTTTCACAGCATTCCCCTTATCTACCAACGTTGTGACACTGACAAAAAAGAGAAAAGATTGGTCCACCATGCCTACTTTTTGCGAATCTTGCGATTCCTAAGTGCTCACAGACTGATTAAATACCTGTTCTATAACCTTTTCTGTTATAGATGTCAAGTTGATTAGTCAGTGGTTGCCTGTATCTCTTCCCCCCCCCTTTTTTTTAAAGATGGACTCTCATCTGTTGTCCTAGAATTCTCAAAAACTATAAATAGGAAATGGGATCCTTTTGACCTGGCAACCCTGGCTGGTATAAATTTTCCCCCATTTTGATGCATGGAACAGGTTGGGCAGGACTTTGATCAGAATGTTTTCATTTTTTGGAACTGACCCATTCCATGCTTCTAGTCTGCCCAGTTTCTAACTCTCCTGATCTCCAATTTGCAGATCTTTCCATGGAGTAAAGAAGGGGATGCAAATGTGGATCTTTTCATCTTAGATCAAAATTCCTCCTCCAGCTATGGAGGAAGAGAACACCCAATCTGCATGGGATGCTGCGTTGGGGATCATTGGATTACATAGTAGTTTAAGTCACCTGAGGAGCTAAAGTTCTGTACAGCTTCCAAGTCTACATGAGCTTCATTTTGCAAATTTAGCAGTACTATTCTATAATATGCTTCTATAGGTATCAATTCCAAATTTTAATAATCTAGAAAGACTCTGAAATTCCAGGTGGTATCCTTTCTTTGCTAAATTTAAATTACATGTTCTTTTTAGAGATGGGGACGAATATAAAAATGGATCGCTTTTTCCGACGAATATAGCTGATTCATTAAATATTCGTCGATCCGTATTTGTGGGTTCCAGAGACCCCCCACAAATATGAAGGGATGAATATTTACCCGTTTTTATTCGTCCTTCGTATTAAAAAAAAAAAAACCATTCTGCCTACCGGCCACTGATCAGCTGATCGGCGGCAGAAAGGCAGCCACCCCCCCACACACAGCCACCCAATACCACAGCCTACCCCACCCCCTTCCTTTCCCTACCTTAGGCCCCACGCCACCCCCACACCCACCGACACCCTCTTACCTTAATTGCTGCTGCCGAGGCCTTCTGGCCTCGGAGCCACGCATGTAAAAATGGAGACTGGCTGCCCTTTGCAAAGATGGCGGCTGCAGCTTCATTTAGGGTAGGAAAGCTGCAGCTGCCATCTTTGCAAAGGGCAGCCTGGATTCCCTTAGCCTGCCTTAAGGGAATCCAGGCTGCCCTCTGCAAAGATGGCAGCTGCAGCTTCCCTACCCTAAATGAAGCTGCAGCCGCCATCTTTGCAAAGGGCAGCCAGTCTCCCTTTCTACACGCCGTGGCTGCGAAGGCCTGATGGAGACCTCAGCAGCAGCTATTAAGGTAAGGGGGTGTTAGTGGGAGTGGGGTGGGGGCTAAGGTAGGGAAAGGAAGGGGATGTGGGGGTAGGTTGTTGGGGTGGCTGGCTGTGTGTGGGGGGGTGGCTGCCTATCGGCTTCTGATCAGCTGATCGGCGGCCGGTAGGCAGAATGGGCTTCTGTGCCGTGTGGTAAACTCTCCTGGGGGACCCAATTTGTGGGTGAATAACTCGGATGTCCGATATTCAATCTTCACCAAGGTTGGCAGGCATGTTGGGGAAAGACATAGAAAGCTCCGTTGTGATTCTGGAGTCTCTAGGTACCTGGGGAGAGCTTTCCTGGGGGGGTCCTCTTTGTGACTATATAACTCGGGTGTCCATGATCCAATGTTCACCAAACATTCAGGATTTGTAGAAAAGCATCTGAGAAAGCTTTCCTGCAAATGTGGTGTCTCTAGGTGGTTGGGGGCCAGTGTTATAGCCATTTAAAATGCAGATGAATTGATGGATTGATTCATCAATTCGTCAAAGAATATTCGTATATTCGTATTCATTGATCCGTTAACCTTGACGAATAATGGATCAAAACGAATCACCATTTTTTTTTATTTGTCCCCATCTCTAGTTCTTTTCATGAAATAGTTTTGCATAATTAAAAAATTGCTAAGGGTGTAGTACATGAACCCATGGGCTTCAGTAAAATGTGCAAAAATATATCTTGTACAAAAGTCACTCAAATTATGCTAACATGCAGCCATACTTTTGTATCCAGATTTAGCAATGTAAGTGTTATAGGTTGTACCAGTTTCAGAACAGCAGGGGCATAAAGTCTGAACTCACCCTGAGCTTCCTCTTAATAGGATTTTGGTTTCTGCTTCTTTTTGCTGTATTATTCAGTTACATATCCATAGGACATCCCTGTTACTTTTTAGCAGTATTCAATTGAACTGAAAATGTTTGCTGTTAACCATGGGGAAAAGGCTACTTAGTGTTTGAGATATGATTTTTAACATGGACCACACACAATAATTGTTCACTGTATGTTTCAAGCAGAGGTAATGTGGGTCAAAAAAAGAGACAAACTGGATTGCAGGAATCAGTGAGAAATGTGAGGTTTAGGTTTAGCTAAAGAGAGGGACTGGTACTGCAGTGAATCTTCAGCCCCTGTTGCTCTTGTTTTTTCTCCCATGTGGCACTTTCTAAACTTGTACATGTGTAAATAAACAGATTGCTATAAAAGCACCATAGTTAAGTCATCCTGAAAAAAAATGTCCCTAGTGTCCCTGGGAAGGCAGAAAGTGAAACACTGTGTATTGACACAATGCCCTCCAGCTATTTAGATATACAACACCATGCTCCATGGCCTGATGGAAGTTGAAGTCTCCCAGACTGGAGGAAACTATATGGACGCATGTTTCAATAAAGAATATGTTGGGCAATTAATGTTCAACACAGTTGTAGTTTCTTGTGTAACTAACTGCCCATGGATAAAAGCACATTCTGGTTTGTGGGGGACTGCAAGAAAAGAAACTGGCCATATTAACCATTTTTACACTAACTATACATGCCATTAGCAACTGATAATTCACTGATAATGCATGTCTTTAGAATATTTGTGGGCAGAGTGTTCCTAATTTGAACTAGGGTAAAATTAAAAGCTCTTTGCATGAGCTACAGTTGTTCTTTTTTCCTTCCTTATTTTAGTTTAAGGTTATTATCAGGAATCATTTTTTGAACTGCCTTCTCAGGATAGATACAAAGAAAAGAAAATCCTGCAACCAATTCAATAAATACATTTGCATCTAGCTTTTCCATGAGTGGGAGGAACACTTGAAAAACAATGGCTGAAATCCTGTTGTACAGCTCTGCCCATGCTACAGGAATATCAATGACAGTGGCAGATTGCCACTGATTAAAGGATTCTTTTTCTGATTTCTGGGTGCGCCTGGCTTGCACACAGTGCAACAAAGAGTGTGAATACAGAGACGAACAGATTGCAATTGGGACCACTTGTGGAGCAACCCAGTGCAAGCTATATCCCAGTGATTAACAACACATAGGGAACTGCACTCCAGCTTGACTCTGAACGATGCCCAAGAAAGATCTTTTTGGTCTAGCTGTAGAGCTTCTACTTTTGGGGGTCAGGTTGGAGTGAATCCTCAGCAGACAGAATGTTGCTTTAAAGGAGATTGTTCCTGTTACAGCAACCCTTTTCTGGTGTGATCAGGTGTGCATCTTTGATCACACCAAAAGTCATATACACCTTGAAGGAAACCTTTAATTTGTGGCAATCTGCTGATGACATCAAACTCATTCAACAGGTGGACCTTACCCAACAGGACTTTGGCTAATAACTCGAAGTCATCAGCATAGTGGAAGGTGACTTTTGCTTCTCCTACTGACAGTTGACATTTTGGGTGTTGGTGGTCAGAATGCCAAACTGAAGCTCTCGAAGGCCACATGAAGCCATATATGAGCCACAGATGGCCATATTAATTTTAACTCAATAGATCATTCTATAGTTCATGCTGTATTCAGAGATGTGATTTAAAAAGAGGAAGGAAAGGAAAGGAAAAACAAATGTATCTACAAGAGTTGTACTATTAAATTTACAATCTTCTACAAATTTGCCTGGAAGTATGTTCCACTATATCCAGTGGCACATACAACAGTGTAGATATGTATAAGTCATCTTATAAAGGCATAATAGCAAATTCATATTTCCTTTTTAAAAAGAAATAAAAGGTCAGTAGAAACATTGTTCAGTCTAGTTCTGTTATTTAAGGATACTTTGAATTCTTACAAAAGGTCAGATTTAGATTTTCTGCCATTTAGAGCCAAGCATATGATCAAAGTTTCCTTTGTTAATATCCTGCAGCTGTAATGATAAACTCAGCTTTTTGTCATGTATGGAGAAATAACAAATAACATATATATTTACCTTCATTGGAACAGTCTCATTCTGCTAGCAGATGAAGAAAGCATAGACAATTGTCTGGAGAAGAACAAGTTTTGTCAACTGGGACAGTGCAAAACTGGTCCTAGGCTGCAATCTGGATTGAACTGGAAGAGATGGGGTATGAAAGGTAAATGGAAAGTATTTGCTTCACTTGGTGTCTTGTGTATGAGGGTCACAAAAGACATCCAGTTTCCAGCAGAAACAGCACAAAAAATAGTTCAGTTGGAGTTTCAAAGGGAAAGCCATTAAAAGTGATCATCTGACTAGCTTCATCTTCTTTGTTTGTATCAGAAGTAATCCAGCAGTGCCTCAGGAATAGAGATGGCACTTTGTATTTATTTCCTTGGCCCAATCCCACCCAATCCCACCTTCCAGAACTGTCTGAGCCACTTACTGGGCTCTGTGCAGTGCTTGGCTCCAGCACCATTATCATCATTTCAATCGTGGAAGCAGCCCAATCAGCTCTTCCCTGCCTCCCCGCACAGCTGACCACTGTGGCATGGAGGCAGGATGAGGAGTCTCCTCATCCTGCCTCCATGCTGGATGGATACAAAGTACCCATCTCTACTCAGGAATGATCAGCCAATAGGACACTGTCATTTCCCAGGAAAGGAGCACCCCCTTTTTTCTACATTCTTCAGGGAGGCTTCTTCCATGTCTTCCATCTGACTAGCTTAAAGAATGCTATGTTTATCTTGAGCCTGGAGGTTATGTTTCCTCCTCTAGCAATCTATGTCATTCATCCAGGGCTCAGAAATGGTCCAAGGAGATTGGGGGGTGGGTGGATCAAAACTGCCAGTGACTGAATGTCCATATGTGGTTTTGATTTCCTGGTCTGGACGTTGGGGGCTCCTGCACTGTCAAAGAGTACTCCTGGAGGGGAAAAGAGCACCTCGGGTGTGTGTATATGTGTGTGTATGGGGAAACAATTTTTGATGGCATTAGGCCTTCCCCACCCCTGAAAAAAAAAAGCTTTGATGTTGCATGTGGTCCCTAAGCCACATATTGCTTGAACTCACTATAAAACCTTAGAACAAGTATGCTTTTAGCTCTGGCTCAAATATAGGAATCTTATAGCACCTTCTCATTCAACAAACAAAGAAACAATATTTATTTATTTATTTATTTATTTATTTATTTATTTCAATCCCATAAAATACAAAACACAAATGAAAATAGAAATATTAAAACTGATAACAAAAACTCTAAAAAAAGTCTTAGATCAGCCTTCTCCCACTGGTGTTCTACAGACGGATTAGACTACAACTCCCATCATTCTTTGCCACCCTATGTCCAATATTTGGAGGAGATATGTTCTAATAGGAGATGAACAAAGATATTGTTTGGAGAAAAGAGACACCTCCATCTCGGGACTTCAAGGGGTGTGATGCATCTGGAAGTTAGAGAGGCAGGGGTTTAGAGTGAGGAGTGACTACTTCACAGAAGGGGCTTCCAGATACACAAACACAGGGCGAAATCAAATTTTGTTTGGCACTTTCAGTTGAAACAGCTGCTATAGAACTAAAAAATAACAACTACCAAAATGTTGTCCTGAATTATAATATGAACCCATAGAAATGTGAGATGGCACAACGAAAAACACAAGATTTTCAATGCTACCCAAGTATCTCTTTCTAGTGTTTTTCTTAAAACAGTAATACAAAATATATCTTCATAGGCACAGTATGTGTTGTACTCCCATAAGAGAGCAAAAACAACAAAAAATATTTTGATTTCTAGATTACTCTTTTGCATGATATTCTGGTATTTACTTTTGCCAAATGCCAAACATCACTGCACCAGAAGGCAGAGAGATTAAAATATCTAGAGATTGTATCAGTAATGGTAATTAAAACTGATATGCAAAAATTGTTTGATTTGAGTTCAGAGCAGGATTTGAAAAACAGAATTAAGCTCAACAAAATCAAGCCAGATGGAGTTATTATGTACATTTTTGTTCTGCATAAATTGTCATGCCTGCTGATTATTTTGGCCCATGAGTTCTTGTGTTAAAGTTGGAGCAACAAAATATTACATTTCCAACAGCCCCGACATGGTAATGTATCTGGTATGATCCCTTATTCAAGCCATAGCTGGCTTGTGACTAGAACAAGAAGAGCTCCCCACCCCAACATATGGGGGTGAGTCACCCCTTCTGCTCAAAATAGTTTCCTTATTCAAATGGCAGGTGATTTTTAAAAATTAACTGTAATTTATCCTACACTTACTTCAATATTCCAATCTTCCCAGTGTCTATATCGCAGGATTCACAATACAAATTATTAAACATTTAATCCATTATGTAATCAGTTGAAGTACAGATGATTAACCAATTGAACACCCTTCAATTGCTTGATAGCCTTATTAACAATCTGTGGCTCGTATCATCCACCCATAACTTGCTATTGGATTTAAATAACAGGTATTACTGCATTTTTAAAGAAATCACATTTCTGCTTTGCACACATTTTAGGTATAAGTGATATGAACCGAGAAGAGCTAAAACCAGTATGGGGGCATGAATGTGAATATAAGCTCTGCCTTCAAGATCTCCACTGTGTTTCCTCAGTCCTTGAGCTTCCCATGATGAAAGGGAGGGTGTGAAGAAGGTTCACATTTGAGGAGAGCTCATTTCATTACACTTCACTTTTCCACTAAAATCAACACTGCCACAAAGTTTTTGGCTGGGCCATGGTTTAAGCTCGTGAGTTCACAATCTATTCACAAATATGACATTTAAAAAATATATCCCTCACATTAAAATTTCATAACTGACAGGTGTCTCGTCCATAAATCTACATCATATCTCAATCTTGAAGCACTACAAAACTTGGAACTGCTATAAGATTTTGCTCTAGCTCTCCTTCAGACTTATGTCAAAATATTTTGAAAATATTTCAAAATATTTTGAAAATTAATGAGTTTAGGATAAAAAGAATTCCATTCAGTCTGTCTGCAATATTATATTCATTTATGCAGGAATTGGATGAAGTTTACTTCATCACAGGTGTGGATGGGACTATTTATTTATTTATTTATTTACATTTTTATCCTACCCAACTAGTGGCAGAACCACTGAGTGGCTAACAGAATGAGAACAAAATAACATAATGTACTATTTCAAAAAAAGGAAATGCAGATAAGGCATCATACACAATACAACAACTTTAAAAGTACAATAAAATTACAAGAGCAATAGGTGGTTGGCAGAGAGAAGTTCATGGATACAAAACAGAATTAATCAAAACATAACATTAATTAATTTGGAGTAAGGCTGGGAAAAGCTTGCAAAAACAGCCTGTCTTTGGTTGTCTCCTAAAGTCAAGGAGGGATGGGGCCAATTACACCTTGGATGGAAGGGAATTCCAAAGTGATGCAGCCACCACAGAGAAGGTCTGGTTTTGAGTGACAGATTTCCAGGCCTCCCTTGGGGTGGCCACCTGAAGCATCCCATTATAAGAGGTGCAGGCGGAAAATGCAGACATTTGCATTTTTAAATACTATGTTGTAAGAGTTATGTAAAAAATATTAAAAGATTTAAGAGAGGTAATCTAGCAGGCTCAAGGAAATTGCATGGACAGAGCTGTTATGAAACCATTTAGTGGTTTCATAAAGGAAAGGATAAGATTGTACAAATAGCAGACACAAGACAGTTGAGTGACTACTTGGGTGATTTCATGAAGTGGGTGTGTATTCGTGAGGAAAAGAAGGGCTCACACTGAGAAATTTTACAGTTACAAATAATTGATTGCCTATAGATGAAACCATTTAGTTTTATTTCACATGTTCATCATCACATCCTTCATCGTGGAATTAGTTAATGTCTCCAAGATGCTCATATATTATATTACAACCACTCCATTTCACACAAAGAGTAATACTGCTTAATTCATCACTGTCACTTCAAGCAATGTTCTGTAGCAATTTTGACCAGCAAAATGAGAGGCAATAAAGATGTAGAAAATCATGGGTGCTTGAAATTTAAAGCATTACTGAAACCACAAGACTCTTTTATGATTAGCCAGTGGAATTTTGTCCTTCTTTGTGTTGTTAGTTCCATGTTGGGTTGAGCAGGGTCTGCTTCTCTTAAAGTGTGAGTAAAGGAAAATTGACCCCTCAAAATGTTTCAGACTACAACAGTCTCACAAGCATTTTCTATGTCCATGCTGAAGGGGGTAGGGGTGGAGGGTAAAGACATTGAGAGGGCAAAGTTATCTCTTTCTGGATTAATTTGTACTGTGGGTAGGGAGCATCAGGGAACACTCTGTGAAGTAGTTTTATCAGATCTTATAAGTAGGCACACAGAGTCTGGATTTTTCCATTTGCTTTCTTTTAGTCTGCCATTCTTCATCACCCAGTTACCCCTGTAATGGCTCTCATGCATGCAGAGCTACTGGTTGAAGCCATTGGCCTGCATCCAATCATGTCATAACACTTGGTGGTGCTTGCAATCATGTATCTTCAGATTTAGTGCAGACGTGGTATCTAATCCACTTTTACACAACTGCTTTTGGTGCTGCTTGTGCAATTAGTTGTGCAAATGGATCCACATCCATCTGCATTTAGTTGTATTGTCAGGTGCTCAACTGCTTGTACTACTACTATAGGTGCAACTGTGCAGTCCAGCTGATCGGTATTTATGGGAATTTTTGCTTTGCTAACAACTTGTTGTAGGGTATTGTGAGGAGTGGAAATCTCCTGGGAAATGTCTGGACATGACTATAAATATTTTGAGGTGCTGTCTGTTCCCTTTTGTTCAGTCAACTCATTGATATGGATCAAAATGTGAGTGTCAACCAAGTACTCAGTCATTCTACGTTGACTTGGGTGAGCTGTAGTATTTTCCAGTGAAAATCTATTTCAATCTTGGAGGCATTGCTGTTGCCATTAGTTCTTCCTGGGAGAAACAGACCTTCCAAGGAAAGCAGGACAGCCTTCTAAAATAAATCTGAACTTATCCAGACAGAACATTAAGAGAAGATGTATATCATTAACAATTAATTGACTTTAATTGGCTTCTTCCACTTGGTGAACAAACCAACATTTAACTCCAGTCTTCAAATAAGGGTTGTTTTTTTCCCTTAGCCCCACAGCCAAAAAGAAACTTTTGGAACCAGACAATATGTTGGTGCAGGGGGGAGGGGGCAAGTCACAGAGTAATTGACAAACCCTTTGTCTGTGGATGAAAATGGAAAATTCCAACCATGCTGCAAGGGATGGTGCTTGAAATCACACACCCCTCCACAGATTACATCTACAACCTACGTCTAAACTCACCTCACATGGGCACACCTGGCACAGACATCTGCCATGAATTTTTGGGATCCTTGTCTACAATTGTTTCACACTATTCATTGGGTGTGGGTGGTACACAGCCTGATGAAGTAGAATTTCCCCCCCTGAAAGCTTGCATTTTGTTTTATTTTTAGTGTTGCAATAAAGGTATTACCCTGCTCTTACATTTATGTAATCTGAATACCTTTTCCGAATTCTTGTAAGATACACACCTGGCTGTCCACATGAATGCCCACCTTTCTGGAGAGACATTTTGGTCGTATGGTTAACAAAAGGGAAATATGTTCTTCTGCTCATCCTTGTTCAAAGGTGATCTTCATATCAATATATATTGCTTGAATGCAGGATGTGTATAACTGTGACATGACACTCTTTGCCTTGGTGTTTGTGTCTATATTTACATTTTAATAAGGTATTTTACGGTTATATTCTTGTGATTTACATCTGAGGCTCTCTTGTGGATCAGGGAGATTTCTTTCAAAAACTGATTTCAATGCTTCTCTGTCCTTATCCAGACAGATTCTATCTAAAGCAACAGTTGCTTGCATCACATACACAAACATTACAGGGATGTTGTCATATAAATGAAGGCAGCTTGGCAACAGGATCTATGTGTTATTGCTTGAAAGGGGGATGGGTAGGCCTGTTTTCTAGTTAAAAATCAGACATGAACATCCCTGGAAGGCATGGATGAGCATCCTGAGACCACTATGCTCTTGCTGGGTGACAGTTCAATGTTCTGAGTCTGTATAACAAAGGGATGATGATGAAGGATAATAGAAGACACAGTCCATCAACAGCTTTGAAACCACACACCTTGCCCACTTCTGCTGTAATCTGTAATTGATAAAATTTAGATTTGTTTTTGTCAGAGTTTTTATTTATTTATACTTGGGAGCCTTATGGCACAGTGGTTAAACTGCAGTACTGCAGTCAAGACTCTGCTTCCCACCCACCCCCTGTTCAGTCTCAACAGGCTCAGGTATCCTGTTCAAGGTTGACTCAGCCTTCCATTCTTCTAAGGTCAGTAAATTGAATACCCAGCTTACAGGGGTGGGGCAATGTGTAGCTTGCACAATTAAATGGTAAACCACTCAGAGAGTGCTTTAAGTGCAATGAGGCAGTATATAAGCAACACACTTTTCTTTCTTTCTTTCTTTCTTTCTTTCTTTCTTTCTTTCTTTCTTTCTTTTCTTTCTTTCAGATCCATATTCCCCTAGATGTCCATTTCCTTCCATGTGTACTTTAGAAAAGGTTTTCTGAGCTTATTTCCTTGGTTTTCACATTTCCAGAATATTTAACACAGAATACAGAGCTCAGTGGAAAGAGAAGAGGTGAATACAGGGTGCTGACTACAGATCTGATTTCCTGAAATTTGATCTTGATCAAAGTGCCAGCAAAAATGAAAGAAATGAAAGAATAATTTATTATTCCAGGGTTAGAGATTTTTTTTTCCACAGGAAAATTCTTAAATAGGCAACGTTACTTTGCTACTTTTCAGCTCATGATTGTGACTCTAATTGCTTTATTTGAAGCTGACTGAACACCCATTTATTTGACACTCTGTTGGTGTTCTAGCTATATCTGTCAAGGAGGCAATAAGTGAAGCAGTAAGAGGGGGTTTCTTTCCATCTTTTTCATGCAGATCTGCAAATTTGGGGAGAGGAATACAGAAGGGGGAAATATAACAAAGGCCAGTGAAAATGGGAAATATTCACCAAACCAAGTTCATGCATTAATTATCTTTGCAGAAATTTTCATATTTGCAAGGAAGGTTTTTTTTTTAAGAACTTGAATGAAGCAAACTGCTCTTAATATTTTAAAGATAGCAGTTTTGGTTTATTATTTATGTATATCTATTTTTAATTACATTTATGTCCTTCCATTGCATGAAAAAGAGTGATCAAGGTGGCTCACAGCATAATTAGAAAGAAACTGAGCAATAAAACCATTAAAATCATTACTAAGAACAAATTGTAAAATAAAATGGTTAAAATTAATGATCAGTAAAGGCCAGGTGTTCCCATTTGATGCAAGGATAGGGAATTTGTGATCCCTTACTTATTGTGAGACTATAGTCCTTCCTTCTTTCCTTCCTTGACTACAGTTGCCATCATCTCAAACCAAGAGAACTCATGGTGAGAGATGGAAGGAGTTGCTCTCTCACACAACATCTGGAAAATTTACCTTCTCCAACTAAGATGGCCATGTCCAATCTTTTATAGTAACTGAAAAACTATGACACTCTTTTGAGTGTGGCTTGTATTTCAGGAAGTCACCTCAGCAAGCACAGAAGTCACTTGATCAATACCGTGAGAAATATTTCAATGACTAAAGTGAGACTATAATGCTTTGACCATGTCATGAGAAGGCAAGACCTGCTGGGAAAGGCCATAGTGGTTAGAAACATGAAAGGCACTAGAAGAGGAAGACTTAAAATGAAATGTATTAACTCAGTAAACAAAGCTTTTAGTTTACAACATCTGAGAAGGGCTGTCAATGAACCAATGGAGGTCATTAGGTCATATGGACAAGGCAATTACTTCATAGGGACAATTTAAGTCAGAAACAACTTAATGAACCATGATAACAACTGCAGTTCTGATTCAAGTATTTAAAAGAAAATCTAATGTTATAAGAATTATAAATGCAATTTCATGACAATCAGTGTCCTATTCATATTCCTTTTTAATGTGTAAATCTTTCAGATTCAGAAATTATTTGGAAAACAAAGTGAAGTGGAAGTATTAGTCATATCTGAACCCTTCCAAAGTGTCACTGGAATTGAATCAGTTTTTCACAGAGCCAAATAATGCTTTGGCATTTCAGGGGTTAGAAGAGCTGCAAATTTAAAAATAAACTTTGTGAAAAAACAAAAGTGATAGTGTAACAGAAAAGTTGGGAAACTCAAATCAGAAGGATACTGACAGCTCAAGTGCCAATGAAATGCCCAAAGTCTTCTGAAAACTCCAATCTTGGAGCCCCTGGCAGGGAATTCCCTGTCCTTGAAACTGGTGGCCATTTTACAAGAGAAGAATGCTACAAATAGAGAGAGAATGCTCTTTCCATCATTTTAATTTTCAGAAGGTAAGGTGAGTTTACACTGGAGGTTTTTTTCCTTCCTTCCTTTTAAGCAACTGCAGATCTCAGTCCAATCAACAGTGCCCCTGTGTGTGAAAATCTGTGCCATTATGTGAGATTTGAGTGGGTTAGGTCACAGTAGCATTAAGAATAGGGTTTGGATTTAAAATATCTAAATTGCACAACTCTTGGTTGGAAAGAAAGCAGACATAAAAGTGGTGAGAAATTTGCCTGCATACTGCACACATTCCCAGCCAAAGTCCTTAAAATATTCTGCTACAAATCAAATTGGATGAGCTACAAATCAGTTCAGAGTGAATCAGTTGTGATTTCTAAGATGAATAATTCAAACCAAATCAAAGTGGATGGTACTCACACACCCCAGTGGACACCCAGTTCCTGCCTTTGCATTTATGGCTTTATTTAATTAGGAAAAAAAACACTGTTCAACCTGTGGCCCTCAGCAGGCCATCTAATGACAATAAATTCCAGGTATTAATAGCATGTTACAAGGGTAAATGCCTTCACTTGTTTGTTCTAGATCTACTACTTATACTGCATATTCCTCTATTAAATGGGGTTCAAAGCTATCTCTAGGATTCATCCAAAGCACTGTATCTGCTCTATTCTTTCCCCAATGCTGGCTTCTTTTCACACAACCTTTTTCAACACAATTAATACACCAATAATTTATCTCCTATGCAGATTGCTCCTCTATTGTGCCCTGTACAAAAGCTCTACACTAGTGCTGTGAATGCTTGCAAAAGACCAACATGTATAACTGGCCAATTATATATACATTAAGCTTCTCTAGTTCTGACGGATTCACACTCCCTGCCAAGAGCCCACAAGGTTAATAAAGTAGAAAAGGTACAAGAGAAAGGCAAATGCTTCGTTCCTGGGTTCACAATGATGGCAACGGAGGACTCTTTCCAAAATAAACCCACTCAAATCATTACATTAAATTATTAAAAAGGAAAACCAACAAGTCTGTTCTCCTGGAAATAAAACCCTGTAATTTCAGAACTACTTAGAAACATAGATTCACAACATAAATAGCCAGGGCTTAAATTATCTAATGGAATTTACTGATTTCACCTTTTACAACAAATTAGCATTTGGAGGTAAAGAGGTGTTATCTAAGAGCATAGTTTCTTCTCATTTGACGTGTTTCTTTTGTAAAGGCACATAATCAGGACTGCTGAGTAGAGTAGAAGAGCTACTACAGCTAGTAGCGTCGGTGTGTATGTACAGGTGTGTTCAGGTTACAACTAGAGAGTTCATATTACTGGGGGTGGCAGTTTCAATTCCTATTACTGATAACTTGTATATAGTATTTAACATATTTTGGTAAATCATTCCTTACTTTCCTTATTTCTTTAAAGTGTTCTGATTTTTTTTTTTAAATAAAAATACCAAATGTGCCTGTAACTCAATTTAAGGGACACTCCTCTGTTTGGGCTGCCAGAAGGCAAAGCTGAGGTACCAGATTATTATTAGTTTTATTTATTTATATGCCACATTTTTCCCAACAAGGGACCCAAAGTGGCTCATAAGATTAACATGTACCATTCCTGTACAGAAATTAACATCTGCATCTAAAAAAGAGAACTGATAGATCCAGTGGAGATGGAGAAATTCTTGAAGGGCAGCAGCTGGCAACAACACTTAAACTACTTCATGTTAGCACTGTGCAGAAGAAAGCAATGGCAAACCTCTTATGATTAGATTGAAAGCCCTATGACGAGATGATCCCAAGCAAAACAAGAGATAGTGCTGGAAGATGAAAGTCCCAAATAGAAGGCACTTAATCAGGTCCTGGAAAAAAAAGCAAATGAGTAGTACTGACACTAATGAAGCAAGTGAATTAAAGCCAAAAGAACATATAGTTGCCAATACACACGAAAGTGAAAGGAAAATTTGTTGCTGCAGAAAACATAGAATTATGTAGAACATGAACTGTGAGAAGTGTCAAGCAAGAGAAATTCAAAACCATAAAACAAAAACCCAGGCATTTAAACATTGCAATATTAGGGGGTGAATGGACTGAAGTTGAGTGACTGGACATTGTCAGTAATTAGGAGTATTATTCTGGTGCTCCAAACTGCTGCTTTTGTAATTAGCTACTAGTCCCTAGCACCAAAAAAAGTAGCACTTTGGAACCTCATCATCCCTCCTTGGAAATTAATTGCAGAAGACACCAAACACCTTACCAAACCCAAACAGAGACAAAATCATTTGTGAGTGCTGGGGCTGGACTCTTGCTCATTCTTGCATAGCCCCAGGTAAGTCCAGCATGCCCCCTTGAGCTTGTAAGAACTAACTAGCCACCTTTTTCAGGATAATAAACCTTCCCAATGGTGGAGCAGCAGGAGTGTGGATAATAGAAGCCACTGATGGTTTCTTATCATCCAAGAGAGAGAATGCAGAACTCCACACACAGCAGCAGCTGCTGCTGATTTTCCTTCATACCCTGGGTGAGTGCAGCACCCAGAACATTAGGGAGACATCATTGCACAGGCATGTTGTCTAAATGCTCCATCTGGAGGACTTCACAAGTGATCTCCTAGAATGGGTTTCAATGGCATGATTGAAATGAGCTGCATTTGAAATGTGACACAATGCACATACTTCACTAGTGCAATCAGTGATATTTTCTAATTACAGTTTAATTTTA
The DNA here is from genome assembly GCA_037013535.1 of Intellagama lesueurii. Classification (NCBI taxonomy): domain Eukaryota; kingdom Metazoa; phylum Chordata; class Lepidosauria; order Squamata; family Agamidae; genus Intellagama; species Intellagama lesueurii. Next base: position 38,988,095 of record JBAJHW010000003.1, on the reverse strand, counting down.
CTTCTAAAGAACATTTTCAGTTTTTATTTCATTCCTGTATCAGTCCTAAAGCTTCCTTCATCAAAATGAAAATGAATAAGCAACATAATGAGCAATGCAATATAACTCCTTTAAAAACATCATACTTTTACAATATTGCATATTTTAAAAATACTAATAAGTGATACGTAGGAATGAACTGTGTTTAAAAAGTCACTTTCTAAGTTCTACACATTTGATGTGCTAGTTTCTGTCTTCAAACATCTGCAGATTAGTTTGCTGATGAGTTGGTTAATCTCAATGGAACTGTCTTTTGAGTAAGCAAGGACATGATCTGGCTGCAAAGGCTGTAATCAACAGCCCCATTATTAAGTATTTCCCTCACAGACTTAATAGGACTTTTGTCTAACTGAACATGTTTAGGATTTGCCTTTTGATGCCAGACTGAAGTGAAATACAGGAGTTGGAAAGGCTTTCTCTCTGATAAATTATTACTTGGCCGCTGTTAAGTTATCCAACCCCTTCTTTTCTCTCCTTATAGAGAAATAACGAGAAATAGAACAAGTAGTGACACAAAGTGATAGAGGTTTACCAGAAGGAAATTCTAAAATGTTTCTCTTTCCCCAGATGTTCCTGTTGTGAGAGCGAGCACTGTTGATTGTATGCCTATTGATCTAGCATGGAATAACATATCACAACACAGGGGGTTGTTTTATTTTCAGCAACTTTGCCCCCTTCCTTGTCTCAGCAGATCTCAGCCATCAGGATCAAGAGTAACATCTCCAAAGCATGTTCTTGGAGGACTTTGTGGGGTAGTTCAAACATGGAAGTTCAAGCGCTGCCCTCAAGTATTCTCTTGCAAATTCCCCAACTGCTCTTTTCCTTTAAAGAGATGACATTTTACCTATCATTTCATGACCCTTTATTTTCTCCTTCACTTCTTCAAATCAATGTTGATTCAAACAATGTCTATAACAAAAGCCGACTGGATAGCTGGGGAAGTAAGGCAAGAGGTGAGGAGTGTGATTCCCCACTATGCCTCCCAGGAGAAGAACCAGAGTAGGCAAGCTGGTTCCAAGATGTTCCCAGGAAAAGGAACCTGTAAAGAACTTCTCAGAACTCTGTACATATAAAACTCTGGAAATGGCAGCCCTAAATTGGAATTGACTTGATGGCACATAGTTATTATTATTAATTATATAACAACAACAATGAACAACAAAAGCTATACAAAACTGAAAATGCTGACCAATTGAGACTAATTGACTTATTTTAGTGTGAACCTCTGTGGGCTGCAATCAGATTCAATCATTGTAGGCAGGATTGGGAATGTGCAGCTCATGGTCCTACTGTACAGACCACCAGATGTATTTAAAGGTAGACTTTTAAAGGTAGAACAGTGGACTCCAACTGAAACAGGAGAAAGGTAAGTTCCTTCTCCATGTGCCCAAAAACTGTCTGTAGGAGAGCAACAGGTAAAATAGACAACTGAGCAATAATAAAGTGTTAATCCCTCCGGAGAAGCATCTTTAAAACTCTTCCATTTGCAACATCAGCATGTAACCAGAAAGCTAAATGGCAGCTTCCAAAGTGGTGAATGCTGTTATAGGATACTCACAATACTTTACTAATGAAATCAGCTCTGTTTCTTATGAGGAAGATGTCTTTTTGGTCGTTCTGGCCCCAAAGCAGGTTCCAGTCCCATAGCACGGTTTTAGGTAGCATGGATAATAGGAAAGAAGAGGAGGGGAGCTCTGTTGTATGAGCTGTGCAGCAGCAGCATGAAAGGTACTTTAGATCTATGGCCGCACCCCAAGTACACTCAATTGATACCTGCTTAACAATGAAAATAAATGAGAGGAAAATGTTGCAAGATGAACAAAGAAAATAATACCTAATGCTGAGCAGCTGCCACAACCAAGCAATCAAAATCAGTTCTTAAAGCATCCCTCGATAGATTTCTGTCATAATCTCAGACACTGTATGCTTTCAAGATGTTCCTGAGTTCCTGCTAGAAATGGGGTTACATTAGAAAATCATCAAGAAAATTCTTCACATCACTTGAGACCTATGGCTGCCATCTAAATACAGCTCCCTGAGGTATGCCCATGGCTGTTCTTTTTTTTAAAAAAAAAACACATCATGAAAAAGCAGTTAACAATAATCTCAAAGATTATTTATTTATTTACAAAGTATGTGATTTGTTGTCTCCCAGACTATGTGTGTATTTTTAGTTTTCCAGCACAATGAAGAAATTCTGGCCATCTGATTATTAGTTCTGATTATTAGTTCTTTTTCTTTTCCTGAATTGTAAATGCACACGTGCTGGTATAACTCAATGGATTGGACTGCCTAAAAAAAAAAGGAGGTGTCTGTAGTCCCTCCATGCCAAAATATCTTGGACTTAATGAAATGGTGAAGCAAAGGTGTGATATCCTCACTACCATTCTCAATTGTTGAAAAATATCCATATCAATTGCTTTGTGTTTGGGTGATAAGTAGTTAATTGATGAAAAAAAGGAGTCAGCTTCTGGGCTTTTCCCTTGTATGCTGTCACTTTGTGAATGATAGTGAGCATAAGAGGGTATTCTGTAGACCATCTTGACTGCTGCCATTGGTGTTCTTAACATTCAGGCTGCCCCTTGCTATATAAAGCTTGGCATCCTTTTTTCCTGCTGACAATGGGGGCACAATATAGTGCAGATATATCGGGCCATTTCCTGGAGGCTGTTTGAAGACTTGAATTTGATCCGTTTTAAATCTAGGGATGTTTAAGGTTGCTTGTTTCTCCAGGGATGGGGGGACAGTTTGACTTTTATAAAACCATAACCCACATTTGGCACAGAGCAAGAGTAGATTGTCTACTGCACATGTCCCAAATGTGGTGCTGAACCAAATTCGAGTTTCAAAGTTATAAATTTTTGTTTGGACTGCCCCATTTTTAGAATTGCCTTCCTGAATGTTGATTTGCTCTGTTAGCACAATGACATCACTGCACTCTTGTGCAATGATAATACCGAAGTGTCTGACATTTAGGTAGAATAATGTTGAATGACTTTGTTATGGGTGTTCACTTCATTGTAAAGACTATCATCCATTAAAATATGAAATTCATTTCAACTAAATGTTATTGTACAAACCAAAGTTAAAAAGGGCATCTGACATTTACATAGCATTGCTTCTTGAATAAAACCTCCGCTTCATCTCAAAGAGATAATATTGTACTTATCAAAACTTTGAAATGTCCCTACTCCTCATGTAAATGCTTACACACTTGAAATAATGATAACTCTGCTGACTAACTTGTACACCAAATTATATGTTATGTAATTTGGAAGATCATGGTCTAAATACAATTGCTAGCTTCAGCTATAGCAGATGCCTTCAATCAATTGCTGATTTCTAAATCAGCACCTAAACAAGTCCAATGGATTTACTATAGTTGGGAATAGCAACTGGATTTAGAGTTGTGTGTCAATTTTTACATAAGATGGTCTTGCACTTGAAAGATTGCTTGGTCTGATTCTGAATTTAAAAAGTAGTATTGGGTATTGGCTCCCAGTGGGAGAAATACACCCTAAGCAGAGTTCAGCCACCAAAGAGTGGTTGAACAGCAAGTTTTTACCAATTCTACTTTCTTTTTGCACTGCCCATCTAGAATGTATCTACTCTGGGCAGTTTACATACAACATAAAAAATAAACTAAGGTAAAATCCAAGTTAATCACAGAGTCCAAGATGGGAAAAGGAAGAGAAGAAGAAGAAGAAGAAAAAGAGAAAAAAGAAAAGGGAAATAGGCTAGCTAATAGCTGTAGGAAAGGCCTGCCTGTATAGCCATGTATTCAGGTTAGTCTTGAAGGCCCTCAGCGAGGGAGCCAGGCGGATCTCTACAGGTAGGTTGTTCCTCAGCCACCCGGCCTGACTGGAACGGGTGATATGGGTAGAACTGGGCGGAAGAAGGTGCTCTGCCAGGTATCGAGGGCCTAAATCCTTAAGGGCTTTGTATGTAATGGTTAGCACCTTGAAATCAATGTGGAAGCGGATAGGTAGCCAGTGTAAGGTGGCCAGGGTGGGGGAAATATGGTGAAATTTTTTCACCCCTATTAATAGTCTGGCCGCCGTGTTCTGGACCATCTGGAGCTTCCGCATCAGTCTCAAAGGAAGCCCCACATGGAGAGTGTTACAGTAGTCTATTCTTGAGACAAAGAGTGCATGGACCAGTGTATTGAGCACCCCCACGTCTAGATAGGGACACAGCTGGGCAATCCACCAAAGATGTAAGTGGGCAGACCGAACCACGGACGCTACCTGGGTCTCCATGGTAAGCACTGGGTCAAGATGGACTCCCAGACTGCGAACCAAATTCTTTGTGGTGAGAGTAACCCCCCCCCAAAAAAAGAGAGAGGGAGTTCCCCAAACCACTGACATCATGGTCATCCACCCGCAGGACCTCCAGCTTGTCTGGGTTCAACCTCAGTCCATTCGACTGCATCCATTGTAGAACAGCCTCCAGGCAGCGCCCAAGGGACGGAACGGCATCCTCTGCAGATGGAAAAAAGGAGATGTAGAGCTGGGTGTCATCAGCATATTGGTGACATGAAGCTCCACATCCCCAGATGACCCCCCCCCCCACGGCCTCATATAGATGTTAAACAGTATTGGGGAGATGATCAAACCCTGTGGGACCCCACAATTGAGGGACCATGGAGCCGATACATTCTCCTCAAGCTGAACTCTCTGGGGACGGCTCTCCAAGAAGGACCGGAGCCAAGCGAGAGCAAGGCCACCAATCCCTAACTCAGAGAGCCTCTCCAGGAGGATACCGTAGTCAATGGTATCAAAGGCAGCTGAGATATCAAGGAGGACGAGCAAGGACATTTTGCCCCTGTCTGCCTCCCTAAGTAGGTCATCCAGCAGGGCGACCAATGCCGTTTCTGTGCCATGGTGCAGCCTGAAGCCTGACTGAAATGGATCCAGGGCATCAGTTTCATCCAAGAGAGCCTGAAGCTGGTCGGCCACCACCCTCTCAACTATCTTGCTAAGGAAGGAAACATTGGCGATGGGCCTATAATGTTGTCCGCCACCAAGCTCATTTTCTTCCTAATGGGTCTAATGAGCATTTCCTCAAGAAGAGACCCATTTATTATTTCAGTGGCCCATTCAGTTATCACCGGCCTGGCAGCTTTGATTAGCCAGGCCGGGCAAGGGTCAAGGAAAAAATGATGTTCATTTTCAAGTTACACTGCACTGACAAACAAAATAGCTCTGGCTCTTCCCTGTTTCCTTTACTCTCTTTCAGATGTCATCTGCTGTCTTTTGAACCCTGCATTGTTTCCCATAAAACCCACACTGAAGTGTTTGAACACCCACCCCACAATGAGATGGTGACACCTCTTGTGTGTACTACATAAGCAGCTACACAACTTTAACAGTCCAAAAAGCAGGATTAAGAAATGGACAGATCATACTATACATTTACTGGCAGCTGGAATATATACAATGGATCGTATGCAACTGCTAATGGGGTTATTTTTCCTCTTAGTCTAGGACAGTGGTTCCTAACCTTGAGTAACCCAGGTGTTCTTGAACTGCAATCAGCTGTGCTGGCTGGGGTTTCTGGGAATTGCAGTCCAAGAACACCTGGGTTACTCAAAGTTAGGAACCACTGTCCTAGACTAAGAGGGAAAAGGTTAGGAATCACTGGTTTAGGAGGTCACATGCAGAACACAGATTCCTTGTTATCTAATGAAGCAACCAATATAAATGAAATTGGATAAATGTCCCTGGATAAATAGATTTTTTTTTCTGCAGAAGAATCCTGTAGAATTGGAGGTCTTCATGAGAATCTTAACTGTGATTACTGGGTAAACTATTACTTCTGTTATTAGTATGATAATTAATCATTTGCTATATAGTATATGTCCAACAACACTCATTACATATCAAGATAGTTTGTGTACTTGGGAAACAAGCCCTAGAACTGATATATTAACATGTTACAGTATTTTTTTCACAATGAAAAATGAAGTTAAGATAAATACCAGTAAGTAAGTAAGTAGTAGTAGTAGTAGTAGTAGTTGTTGTTGTTTCCCGCAAAGGTGCAGGCTTTCAGAAGAGTAAATTTATCTACATTTATGCATTATATCAGTAAAAAATTAAATTCCCAAAGCTCCTGCTGCTTTCATATTTCCATCACAATACTATGCATGTATACAATTCTATTGACATCTACTGAGATGTTTGCCCTATTACATTCAACAGAATTTACTCTTGAGTAAATGTGCATTGGATTGCCATCCTCTTGTTGGTCTTATTTGTCTTCTTGTTATTTTAGTTGCAAACTGCACTGGAAACTCTTTCTGTAGAAAAGAAGGACCTAAGTTTTTTAAATCAATTAAAAAAAATTGAATCAACACGAGTTTTGTCACTGATTTCAAGTGTAACTGCATGGCACTGCATGACACCCAGTTCTCCTTCCTTCATAGCAGTATACTGAGTTCCCATTCACAATTTGCATACATACGTGCGTGCACACACAGACATATTTCTCCTTTTCAGAAAATCTTCAAAATTAAAAGATGATAGGTTGACTGGGCACAATTACAGATGCTCTAGCAGCTTCATCTTAATTTTCATTCTTTGGTCGAAATTGTCAAAACTGTCACATTTATATTTATGGCTTTTTTCCCACTGCTTAATTTCATTTGTTTAATTGTGCTATAATTTCCACTGACAAGTTATTATTCATTTGTTTTAACATTCCTATTGACATTCACTGAAATTGTTTCACCATCTCAATACATATCATAATGGAATCTCAGCAGAAGATCCCCTCGGTAATTTCACTTTATAATTAAGGATGCCATGCCCAAACTTCTATTCAAGCTGGCACAACTACTCCAGAGCTACTTGGCATGCATCAGCATAAATAGGCTTTTGAGCTAGAAGTGTTTTAAGCTTAGATTTAACAATCGCTGAGAAGCAATTTCTATGCACAAAATATAATTAGTAACCACTACCAGATATTGTTATTCATGTACCTTGTGAAGCAGGACAGTTCACACATGGGGTGGTATACAAGTTGTAAGTCTGTGTATTCAGCTATTTCTATACGAACATTCTCCAGGTTGTTCTCCGTTTTTTTAAAAACAGGTGAATAATTAAAAAATATTTTCATAACTTTGTTAATATTCAATTTCCAGAGGCTATCACTGCTTTCTGTTGCTACTTAGTCTTGTCATCATTAGAAACAAACATATGTTTTTACAATCACACATAGCTGGAATACAATTATGTTAAAAAAATTCTTCTAGGCTCCTTTCTACCTCCTGGTGGCAAGTTGATGTTTACATTATTCACTTCTTTTCCTGTCTACACTAAAAATCAGGAATGTGTGGCTGGTTCTTGTTGAATTTCAGATGTCTTGCTAAGTTATGAGGGAACAAAAGCATAATCTCAACATTCTACCAAATTCCTCTTTTTCATAGAGCAGACTCGAGCCACATACCCCCCCCCCCCTTTTAAGACCCTAAAGTAGTGGTGCTGCATAGTTTAAGTAGGAGGGTGCCTTACTCAAAAACTATAGGGTCATCCAGTCCCACTACTGCTACTCTTCCATGTCCTCTGTAATTGACTACAGAGGACATGGAAGAGTAGCAGTAGTGGGACTGGATGACCCTATGGTTTTTGAGTCAGCATATTTCTATAATGGAAAGCTACACTGTTGGGTGCATCTCATATGATTCAGAACTCCAAACATTGCAGGATTCTTTCAGAATCAGCAGGGGGGGGGGGGAAGAAGAAGGATTTAAGTCTGGAGGTTGGGCAAAATGTATGTGCTGTTGTCCCTCCAGTGAGGATACACAATTGAGACAGACAAAGCATTAGGATGTAAATTAACAGAGATCGCAGACAGCTCTTTAGATGCATGGAAATCAAACAGTTTTAATTCATGGATAGGCTGGTTGGGTTACCTAAATATCATCCAGTTCTTTTCTTTCTTTCTCTCGGTGTGTGTGTGTTTTGCTTCTCAGAGAGAAAGGACACTAGTTTGGAACGTATTTTCCACAAATTATGATGACCCTGGGGAAAAAAAAATCCCACTCTTTTTCTTGCTACACAGAAGACGTGAATAATCTCACAGAACTTTCAAATTCCTTGTTGAAGCACTTCACAGGGTTAACACAGAGCCTAAATCAATGACAAGGAATTCAATATCCTTTTCATCTGCAGTCTGCATCAGGAAAATAAGAAAGGGTAATGAGACAACAGTTTACTGTGGTTGGCACCATCAAGGCTTCACTGCTAGCACCACCATCAGGGCTGGTCCTTCCCTTTGCAGAATGAGGCAGGTACATCTTATGGCGAATCCAGGGCAGGGGGTTGATGGGCAGCAAAGAAGCATTGGAAGGCTAAGAGCAATGCTTTCTTAGACTAAAGATGTATGTAGCCCAGTAGGGATTGAATTTTCTGATTTTCTGGACTGCAAATATCATTCTTTATTCTCGGAGTTCTGCCTACCTTGCATGCACTTTATAATCACCTGAAAATGATGCACCTGGGAGAAAGATCTAAATTTGAAGGTTTTGAGGTTTAGCAAGGCCTAGCTCTGACCAAGATTATAGCTTAGAAAGAACGCTCCCAGCTAGCACTGGGACAGCAACAGAATGGACAATTATGGGAATTGTTGTCCAGAAACTCCCTATAGTGCAATGCTTTGTTCACAGTGGCCAACCAGTTGCCTGTGGGAAACTCATAAGACACAGGACATGGGTGTAAAACCACATTCTGTGACAGAACTGTGTGTGCTATATAACCTGCCCTGACACAGCTAGGGGAGCTTAATGCTCTTTTGTGTGAATGTTGTCCGATTGTTAATCAGCTCTTACTTTTAGCATCCAAAGATAGCGGGTAAGGTCTATGGACATACGTTCAGCCATAGACTGGATGACAACTATCTGGAGCTGTAGTATGGGCAACCTACTAAATAGAGGAAACCTTTGCATCACCAACAGCATGATTGACTGTTTCCTGTTGGAAAAGAGGGCAAAGGGTTCCTCTCAGGCTGGATATTTGGATTATGGAATGAGCCCAGAGCCAGATGCATTGTTGCTCTGGTGGAAAGGCCTAGACCAAGCTGCAAGACAATTGCAACAGTATAAAAAACTGCGGAATTGGATTCTTGCATTGGCTCCATGCCCAGAATGTAACCTGATAAGGTGCTATGATCCTGTCATTTTTTCCAAGATAAAGGGATGCTTTTCCTCTTTGGGAAAAGTACTTTTTGTCCTGATTTGCCATCAATCAATACAGAACCAAATTTTGCTGAAGAGCGAAGAAAAGGAAATCAGAATGTAGGAATTTTAGGGGTGTCAGTGGAACAAAAAGCAATTCCACTTCAGCAGAGGAACACAAACTTTTCCAACTCTGTTTATTCTCTTATGGTTTATAAATTTTGCAGATTTTGTTTTCTAATATTTGGATCAGCTAACTCAGTGGTTGCTGGGAAGCTTCCTTTTGAAACAGGAAGTTAGGCCAATCTGAGGTATGAAACCTGCCAACTGGGCTGTCTCTCCAGATGAACATAATTTAGGTGTCTGTAAGGCTGCCTATGTACATTCATTAATTCATTCATACAGTACATGTACCTTATGCCGACATAAATATTTTAGCAATTATTGTAATTTGCTAATCATTCTAAAATTATCTAAACAATTTTAGACAATTTTAGAATGATTACTAAATTACAATAATTGCTAAAATATTTCTGATTGGTTCTGTATAATCCATAGTAATTGGCTTTAACTCACACAGTCCTGCATATTTTGTTATGCACTTTTAACAGTATGTTTAGCTCTCCAGTATTCTGCATATAGTATTCTAAAAATCATATGATGGGGACTTGATAAGTAAGGACAAACTAAGGACAGACATGCTGAATAAGTATAAGGTAGGCAGTTTTGGTCTTTACATATCTAGCCTTTGAAACCTATTTTAAAACAACTCTCAGCGTCAAGAGGCATTTTTTTAATATATTGATGGATACTGCCTCTTTGCCTGCCTGTATTGCCACCAGCAATAACAAAAAGTCTTCTTTCTCTATTAATTTCAAAGAAATATCTAGATATTCCGTAGGACATGTGCAGCCCACACATACAGACTGAGAGAGATGCAAATTTTAAGAAGCTACTGGTTCTTAAAGGGAGAAAGTGTTTGGATTCTTGGAATTGTATATAGTCTAGATGCCACCTATATAATACAAAAAGGGAATGTGTAAATTTCAGGTGTAACCCAGGAGGGCTTTATATGACTCATATTTTTATACAAATACTTATATATTTTAAACAAATACAGGGGCTTTATAAGCCAGAGCCTGTGCCAGGGCCCTGCTGGACCAACATTCCTGCCTTCGGGGGAGTCACCACCATCTGCCACCCCACAGGCACTGGGTGAGAGACAGTGTGGCTGTGCTGCTGCCGGCTGCCAGCTTTCCTGGGGGAGCTTGGCTTGGGCTCCCACAGCCTTGCAGGACTGGGCCCTTGCTACTTCTGGCTGCTCCACCCCCTCTTCAACATCAGCCACTTGGCTCAAGGGGAGAAGGGGCTTTATTGTGATTGGGTTGTCAGTTGCCATCAGGTTGAGTAAGTAGAGATCCACAGTGGATCTGAGGGAACATGAAGGGGGGAGGGTGTTGGAGGGGGCAGCCATTGAGGTGGTGCTGGGTAGGGGAAAGAATGGCAGTGGGGGTAGAACATGCCCATGTAGGAGAAGAGAGGTTAGATATCTTACATCTATCCCCTCTTCTAGTCCTACCCCCAACCAGATGGTATCAGGTGGATGGTATCAGATGATATCAGCAAACCCTTGAGCCACACGGTGCTGTTGATGAACTCCAGGTCAGTACAAAATAAGACTGCCCTCATCCATGATGTAATTCTGGATGGGGGTGCTGACCAGGAGTGTATTACTGAGACCTGGGTGGGAGAGAAGGGTTATGTTCCCCTCTCCCAGCTGTGTCTGCCTGGGTACTCGGTCCAGCTACAATGTCGCTCGGAGGGTCGGGGAGGGGGAGTTGCTATAGTCTATAGGAGTTCTGTCTCCTTGACCAGGCTTCCTATCCCTTTGAGAGGAGGTCTTGAGGGCCTGTATTGTGTGTTGGGCTTACGAGACAGATTGGGGATTCTGTTGGTGTACCGACCACCCTGCTGCATACCAACAGTCTCCCTGCCTGAGCTGACGGAGGTAGTCTCGGACCTGGTGTTGAGGACGCCCAGGCCGTTAGTGCTGGGGGACCTCAACATCCATGCTGAGGCTGCCTTGACTGGGGCGGCTCAGGACTTCATGGCTGCCATGACAACCATGGGGCTGTCTCAATGTGTCATCGGCCCGACACATGAGAAGGGCCATACTTTGGACCTGGTTTTCTCAACGGGACTGGAAGATGGTGGTTTGGATGTGGAGGGGCTGGTTGTGACCCCATTGTGTTGAATGTTTGCAGATGAATATTTTGGAGGGAAATTTTGAAAGCCCTACCTGTTCCTCAAGACTTAGGCTCCACAATCCTTTTTTCAATTGCTAGGTCCTTGGGGTGGGACAGGGGAAAAAAATGAAACTGGTAAGAGCAGGTGCTTCACAATTATCACAGAGTCTTTTGCAAACAATCTCATTGGACATTCTTAAAATATCAGCTTTTTTTCTGGGTCAAACACTGGGTCTTTTGCTTCCTAAAGAAGCCAGCTATTGTGGTTTAAGATGATGTAACATATGATGTAGTTAACACTGATGAAGAATCCAGGAATAGAACCTTTTTTATTGGATGTTTCTGTGGATTGGAGACTTGTATTTTGATAATTAAACACTTTAGGAAACAATATCCTTTCAGGACATGTAGAACTGAAGACAGGTGGAGATCCTACAGTTGCTACACAGAAGACAAATCCCCAAAACAAGAATGAGTAATACTGTATCTTTATATCTCCAAACTAGGCAAACTCCTTCAAACACTTCAGAATTCACAGTTAGGATGGGCATTGCAAAGCTTGGAAAGTGGAAGGGGGAAAGCAGTGACAGGAACACATTGTGTGGCTGCTCCACCATGCCACACAACTTACGATTTCCCTGGGCACCCCACCATGTAGCATGAATATCTGTAGGATAAAGCCCTTGGACATACATTTGTATGTCAAGAAGCTTTCACATAAACTGATTTTTATTTATACCTCTCCACCTGCAGGGACGTACACATATGTGTGAGTACTTACAACATTTGTTGTTCTCCACAGATTTCCATGTCGAGACTCCTCATTGAAACATTTCCCTCTATCAGTGAACTTTACCAGATTCTTGCTAAAAGAAAGAAACCAGTTGTCTTTTAATTTTTATTTTTATTTCAGTTATTCACTCATTGTTCTGTGTAGAAAACTACCAAATTCTTTGCAGTTTAGTACCCTTTTCTTGTGAATCTTCTACAGAAAAGAAGCCATTCTCCACAGAAACTATAATAATCCTGCATAGCTTCCCTTTTTTTTTCCAGGGGGGAAAAAAAGGGAAGCTATGCAGGATTATTATTTTTCCAGGAAAAAAAAAAGGAGGAGCAAAGATTTTCTCTGAGATTTCTCACAAGATTTCTTGGGGATTGGTGGAATCATATACAGAAGAATCTTGTTATAAGAAGAATAATTTTTTCTCTTTAGTTTCTCTCTGAAATGGAGAGGCTGTGAGATTCACATTCCTACTGTAGATACGCCCTGTTGTATGTACATACATCTAGGGGAGACAGGAAAAAAACATTTGAAGGTGAAGCTGTTGAAATTGTAGGCTCTTGGCAGTAAAGATACTCATAGTATGTAATGTGAAAGGTGGGGCTATTTGTTGTGCCTTTGTTCTTGCTCATATGTCCAAGTAACAATTTCTAATAATTTTTGGATAAGATTTTTGTGGAGAACCATTTCTTCACCACGAAAATGGGAAGAAGGATGTTGCATCGTGCACATTGATTCTCTTTGTTATGGTCAGGATGTGGCAGTTGTTTCATGCTGCTCACTTCCCTGAGGAGTAGAAAGTTCCAGAAACAGAACACTTTTGCAGGGTCTGTTTTCTTCAGAAAGGTCAATTCATTGCATTTCTGAAAAGAAAGTACTAAAATGAAGTTTTTTGTAATATCTGGTTCTTTACAAATATAACGGTTGAACAGGAACCCTATTACAGACATACTTACTGCCACAGGAGAAAAAAATATATCCGGTGATGCTATTTCCCAATTAATTGTAAAACCACAAAGTACTTCATCTTTGACTGATGACATTCAAGCTGTCAAACCTTCCAGTCCCCGTATAAGCATCTGGAATGCTCAGTAGCTAGTAGCCAGCAGCCATAAAAAATATGGAGAAGAAATATCTTTAAACAATAGTTAAACAGAAACTATGTAACCTCTTCCCTTGACAATCTTACAGTATTAAAACACACATTTGACTGAGGCAGTATTGCTATGCATCTGACTTTTAAAGATCATTTGAAGTTAGGGTCCATGCCAAAATCTCACAGATGGACCAACAAGCTGTCCTAAGAAAGCAAAGTCACTGGAGACACTGTCTGAAACATCACTGTGTGTAGCACAGGAGAGAAACGACAGCATGATTTATTGGGAAAGAAAAGCTGTTTCACTGACACCATTTTGGCAGATGAAATCTATACAAGAGATGTGGCTATTTCAATCATCCTTGTGGGGGGCGGGGAGGCAGGGAGTAAAGTCAAAGCAGAAAGGGATACACTAATCACTATGCCACCAATTTTTATTTTTATTAAAAAATCTGAATAAGAGAGAAAGGCTGAGACTTAGGCTGCAGTCACACTGGCAATAAGAACCACATTTAAGCACCATTTAAATAAATTTAGATTTTATAGTTCACACGACTCAAGGTGAAATCAATTTATATGGACTGCAAAGTGAGGTTTCCCCCCCCCCCCCCAGATGACTGACAGGAACTTTTTAAAATACCTCCCTTCTAAAACTGATTTAATTCAGTGCAGTTGTGTGGATGTGAAGGCTGCTGTCATTTAAATTGTTGCCTATATAGATATTGGGTGGCTGAGGCACCACCATTTTTCCATTTAATTTTTCATCAGTACATTCAACTTTATAACCACCTACCCTGTTCTCTCCATACAGTGGATGAAGGAGCCAATAGAGCAGCAGAAGACTAGCAGGTGCAGAGTGGGGCTGCCTGGATACAGACAGGATACACCACCCCATAAAGCAGCTGGATGCCTTTCCCCCAATCTCAATATTTCACCATTAATCTGTTGGGGTCACTTCTGTGGTTTCTAGTGAGTATTATGACACCAAGTGGCATTTCCTAGACACTCAATTTATTGATGTATCACTTAGTTTTAAAAAAACACACACACAAAATCATGAAGACCTACGTGCTCCTAAAACAGAAAGGAAAGAGTCAATTTCAGAAATGTAGAGGCCAAAGCCAGTTTAAATAACCAGAAATACATCGATTTCTATTCAGTGCATGTGAATGTGGCCACTGGTTTAAATACCATGTGGCTGGAACCTGATTTTTAAAAATTTGAACAGAAATCTACTCAAACTGCCAGTATGACCACAGCCTTAGTCACTTATCATAGCCTTAATTTGAGGGGGAAAGGAAAGAAGGAAGGAAGACAAAGCAGCAAAGAAAAACAATAAGACTTTTGGAATGTAAAATTTGGCTTCAAGATATGGACATACAGTATATCCTGTTAAATACATTGTTCCAGAGGATATGATAGTTGGGGACAGGGAAGGGAGAGAAATGTAAAAAATAATTATAACAGTTATTAAAATGGCTGAAATCCTGTTGCATAGTGTAGTAAATTGCAAGTAGAGGCCCACAGAGTCAATGGAACTTATGTTGGAATTGATTCACCAAATCCCCACTATTTCAGTGGGCCTACTCAAGTGTATTGTAATACATGAAGCAAAAATATTTCAGCCACTGAGATACAACTGAAAGTAGAACTACCAAAGTGAAAATGAAGGGGCAGGGCAGGATAAGAACATCTATGTATGACAGTTAGGATGAGATATTGAAATATCCAAATATAAATCCATGTGAATCTACATCTATGTGTCATATGTTGAAAGGATTACATATCAACAGGATGACAAAATCCTCAATCCAATCCATAGGAAACTTCAGGCATTTATGGAAAATAAATTTTCTTCTCTTTTCTTTTTTCTTCTTCTTTCTTTTCTTTTCTTTTAATAAAGCCTATGTGGGTTTGTTTGTTTTTAAAAGTATAATATAACAATAGATCCTGTACTGGCAAACAAAGACAATACCAGTGATGGCACAATCCATTTATCTTTCCAAAATGGCCCACTACCTTCCCCGTTTCTAGCATTTATTTTTCAAGCCTGATCCTTCAAAGCTTTGCTTAGACCCTTGTGTTGTGTTCATGGGCAAAGCTCTAATAAGGCATGACCAGATTCCGTTGGAAAGATCTTCAGTTGGTGTTAGCTGGGAAAGCTTAGTAAAGTCCATGTAACCCTTTACCAGGAATGTAGGAAGCTTATTGATCTCAGGTTCAACAGCTCCTACCAGATGTGAAAGGCTGCCTGTATTACTAAACAAGGCAAGTTTAGTAGCTAGAAAAACTGTTTCTTGCTTATTTGAATTGATTGCAATGTTATGTTTTGTTGATAGATCAGATTTTTGGCTTAAAGCATTTCTGGACTGATCCAGTGCACTGTCATTTTGAATATCAATATTTTCCCCTCCAGCCTTGCCTTGGGCCTCTTAGCCAAGCTGACAGTCCTATTGCTCTATGTTCAGTGGTGGTGACAGCTAAACTATCCATTGAATTACTTGATTGTGAATTAACCTTCAGTAACAAGGCTGAGACATTTAGATGTCCAATTAAAATTGACTTTCCTTATGACTCTTTGTTGCCAGGGAACTAAGAGGTATAGTAGTGACTTTCTGATACTCAAAGTTATGTCACATCTTGTCTGGGTGTCCTCTGGGGAAAAAATAAGTTCTTTTCTTTAAAAAAAACAAAAACAACCCCACCTTTTTTTTTCAATATGAAGTGCAAGTCTTCAACAAGTGCTACTTCTTTTCAGCTTGGTTGAAAAGCCATCAATAGCAATGTGTGAATTAAGCAACAGTTATTAAAATATAGTTAATAAAAATGTGTCCCAGATACTCCAAGCAGAAGGTGTGTAGTAATTAGGTAAGTCAGAGCCTTTGATTGAAGGAGTAAACATGTATTGACTTGCTCTCCATTTGTATTTAATAAAGTGTTGGATGAAAATGATGAATGAGTTCTGGAATATCTCAACTACTGAGCTGATGTTTGGTTTATGAGATTGAGATTGGAAAAGGAACCCAAATAACAACACATTTTTAATTGGATTTACCTTACAATATCATTTGTTCCACATTTTATATTCTGGGCAAAACTGCTAAATGTACATTATTTGCCAGAGTTTTCCCAATATAACTGCCACTGTAGACCTTGTTGTTGGGCAAACAAAGCTTGAATGACTCTTTCCTAACTCATGTAATGAATTGTACCAAAACAAACCATTCAGAAGGTTCAAGAAAGAAAGTATAAGATTTTCTGTTTGACAGTTTTCTGTGAATATGGAATAACAATAGTTAACTTCAGAGAAATCAGGGCTGATTCATGTATAATTTACAAAGAGAAGAAAGAACCAAATTTAGAATTAATATTTTTGTCCTAACAGAGCATTTCAATCAGTTTCTATAAGTGTTGTTTTTATATATATAAAAAATGAACAAAGGCAATCTGATGTGTTTACTAAGGGCCTGTCTGCACGATCATGGAATGCAACAAATATATTATTGCAATTCATCATGATGATCTCTCAAGCAAGTTTTCATGACAGTATAGCAAAGAGGGGGATAAAATAACCTTTCTGTTAGAAAGAATTTTCTTAGGATGTTACCTTTCAAGACATACAAATCTTTTACTCCTATGTGTCGAAGATATTAGTATGCAAACAAAGCTATGCCACCTTCCAAATGGCTAGTTAAAAAGGCAAAACCGGCTAATTTGCCCAATGCAATTTGAAGTAAGCTTGTGCTAAAATAAATAGTCTTTTCCTTTTAATGGAGCACTGCATCCAGATATGTAATCAGCATCTTGTCTAGTATGATTTTTACAGGTAGGAGCAGGACCACTCTAACACCATGCCCTTTATGGTGCTACTCCATATCATTCTGCAGACCAAGTAATTTGTCAGGATACCATCTTCACATGCCCCAAAGCAGATCATCTGTCAGAATTTAGGTGAGAGCCAGACTGAACTGGATCCAAATAATCAGTTTCCTTCTACAGTGTCTAAAGCAGTTGAACTTCCTAAACCTTTACTTGAATGTGGTGAAGAATATCAAATCTGAATTGAAAATGAAACTATAACTGATAGCACTAAAAAATTCTCTCTCTCTCTCTCTCTCTCTCACACAGAGAGAGAGAGAGAGAGAGAGAGAGAGAGATACACCTGCTATTAGACTACAGACAATCCCTAAAATAAGAAACATATAATATCCTCTACAGTCATATAAGGCAATTCAGCATATCCTCTGAACTGCATAATTATATAATGCAATAATCAAATAATCACAATGCCAATTACAGAGAGGATTACATTTGCCCAGGTATAAAGTATGGTTACTTGAATGCTCAGAGAATAGGTATCACCTGAGTATGGCCTTGAGAAACAATTTGTGACTTGGGATTAATAAATGGGGTGGAGGTTGGGGAATGCGTATTCAATGGACTCCGAGTTAATCATGCATAGAGGGGGTCCACTGAAATGGCTGGATCCAGATATACCCTTGGTGAATACAATTGCTGCACATTTTCCATAAATATGGTACTATGATGTTATCCAACCTTGTAACAGAAATCATGGAACCTGATACACCTGGGTACAGAACACACGTAAAGGCAGATGTGTATTTCTTATGCTTAGTTAAGCCACTGACTTACTCATCATTGCTTCCAACAGCACAAGGCAGACTTTGGATCCAATCCATTGATTTTTTTAAAGAGTCTGCTCTTAGTATGGATATCCAGTGTATTGTAATGGATAGAGTAATGGACTAGGACTCAGGATACAGGGGTTTGAGTCCCGACTCAGCTATGGAAATTCATGGAAATGGATGCCACTGGTGAAACCCTTAATATCTCACTTGCCTTGAAAGCCCTATTAGGGTCACTATAATTCACTTTTGACTTGATGGTATATGAGGCACATATTGTTAGTATGACCACAACCGGATCCAAACTATTATGCATGCATACGATAATGCATAATAGTCATAAATTACTTTTGATATAGAAGTGTGATACGTGGTGATGGTATCTGACAAACACAGCAGTCAAGTGCACACATCACAGGCATTGAGAATTCTGTTGGGAAAAAAAGTAATCAATACACAGTGCTAAATGTAGTTTTCCCACCCTCAACCTTATTTCTTTATGTGATATATTTTCTAAGTACTTTTCACTATATGTTTCAATTGTTTTTTAAAAAGACAGAAGCTGTCTGTCAAGGCACATATGATTCTGAATGGCGTCCTCTTTGTGAAGAGAACCTTTGTTTGCTTACAGATGGTTAAGGGGATGAAGCATACACGAATCTGTATGTTCTGCAGAATTCAAGGCAAGATACACTTGTTTATGTCCTATTTGTCAAGTTTGAACTATGAGGGTCTACCAGGTGTTGTGGCAGATTGATCAATAGCTGCGAAGGATAGGATGTTACCACTGGGGCAGAAGCAAAACTAAGAAAAGGAGACAGAAAACAGGATATATGATTGCAAGGTCACAGCAGACAAAGAGGGCTTTACAATAAGCATGGAGGGGATTCACGATCAGGCTAAAGTGTGGAGAATTACTTCTGGCTGCCAGCTCAGTGAATTCCCCAGTCAGTCTCTGGTTGGACAATTCTATAGTCTGATTCTAGCCTTACTTCCTCCACTACTAATCTCTCCATGTTACCACGGAAGATCTGCAGTGCAGCTGTAACTGTGTTTGGCTTGGTTGGACAGAGGTTATAAAGCCGTACATGACCAGGAACATGGCTTTTCAAAGTTCTGAAAGGGGTACAGTACTGTAAATACATTCAACCAAACATGTTTACATTTTCTCCTGTGGGCCTGCCTGTCAACCCAGAGAGGTTGCAGTGGAGATGGCATGTCTGTGGCTGGACAACCACCATATTTGCAGTAAAGCTCTCTTTGACAAACATCTGTCTTTCCCCAAGCAGACAAAGACCTTCTCTTCAGGCAGGCTTTCCTTTAGTGATGAGAGGGTTTCTTAAATGGATTGTTGTGCCTTATTGCTTTTAAATTTATTTTTAGTATTGATTTTATTTACCATTTTTAATATAATAGTTCTTGAATTCTTTTAAAATATTTGTATACTTACTGTTTTTAGCTTTTAAGTATTGTCTTTTAATGATGTAAAGTTCCTTGGGTCATTTTTAAGGAGAAAGGTGGGGTAAAAATATTTAATATAATATTTAAGAATATTTAATTTTTGAATGAAAAAAATATTTTTCATTCAAATGAATGAATGAAAAATGAATATAATGTTATTAAAGGAACATACTGTAAATTCAGGAACTGAGGCTGAAGGCAGCTATGACGTGAAATGCCTCTTTAATGCACAGGGTTGTTTGCTTGTTCCTTTATTTTTAAAAAACACAGGTGGTGCTGTAGAAATATGTATCTGGCCATATTGCAACCAGTTCCTCAAAGGTGGGTGGCTGGATTCATCTGAAGTCACAACTCCTGTCAAAGTTAGCAAAACAATACTAGTCTGCTCACAACTATTCAGCTTTGTAAGCATCCTGCTATCCCAAATTTCATATAGACACAGCCTTCTTGGGTGTCAAGTAATCTTCTGTATTCCCTTGGTATTTAACCTATGTGTCTACTAGAAATTTGGGCTAAGGATGTGAAAAGCAATTTAATAATAATAATAATAATAATAATAATAATAATAATAATAATAATAATAATAATAATAATAATAATAATAATAATAAATTTAATTCACATCTAGCAAAGTATGACCAAATGAAAAAGACAATGAAAGAAAAACTGAAAGTAACACTAAATTTCAGAGTAATACTAGACCCAAGACAAAATGAGCTCAATTCACCTACCTATCTGAGAAGAAAGGGACTTCTCAGATAATTTTCTATTCAGCTAGACAAAATGTTCAGGTTTGACTGACTGACTGCCACTAGAGCTCCGATTCGGAAGAGCAAAGATGCCATAAAGTCTTGTGACACCATAAAGTTAATCAAATATTATTTGACATAATCCTTTGTAGGCTGCAGCCTACTTCAACAGAAATATCTGATGGAGTCAGAGGTAAGGATCTTCAGAAGTGTTCATGAAATTCTGTTATCCTTGTTTATTTATTTTAAATATTTATAGCTCATCCTATTTCACGAGATCTCAGGGCTAGTTACAGAACAGTATAAAATAATTTAAGAGCATAAAATCTTTAAAACAATTTAAAATTAAGCATAACATTGAAACATCAAAACCATTGCATAGGTCAAGATTCTCAACCCACAAGGACCGTAATAAATAAGTGTCAACAATATCAATATTTATGCAGCCATATTGCAATCAGTAGAAAGCAGTTCCTCAAAGGTGTTGATATCGTGTCTAACTTTGATAGAACATTTTGATAAAGAATTTTCACCAAACATTGCACATGTCCTCATTTCTAGGGGTAAGAAAATACTTCTGAGTATTCTCTATCTGGAAAACTCTGAAAAGGGTCACCATAAGTAAGAATTGACTTGAAGGCATAGGATTATTTATTTTTATGCAATATTTGGAATATCTCATACAACCAGACACTTCGTTTCTATCTCACGTACATCTCAAACTTTCCTATGTAATTTACGCTCCTTTATCATGACATTCAGAAATGGCTGCTGAAAATTATCTTGCTTCTATTTCTTTCTTTAAACATTTTAGAGTGCCCTGCCTTCTAAAGAGTTTTCTTCATTTACCATGAAGTAGATTAATTATCTTTATTTCAGTATCATCTGATGGTAGAAGATTCATAGATAGTGAATACAATGAAACTGATTAAGTATCAATAAAGAAATAGAGGGGAGAGAAAGGCTTTGTCTATAATTAAGGAGTGGTTTTGCGTCTTACTGTGTTGTGTATTCTTCTCGAATATTGCCACTTGTAATGACCACCATAGTGGTGATTTAGACATCTTTCTTTATTATATGTATATCTAGCCTTTTTCCCAAGAAGCATACATAGTAGTCCTTTCAATTTTTGTGAAATATTCATCTGAGGCAAGTTTAGACTAAAAGACAAGGACAAGTTTTTTTGGCTGAATGGAGGCCTTCGTAGTCAGAGTCTAATATTACAATCACCCAGGTCTTTGTAATCTGATTCTAACATTATAATCACCGTATCAAATTGTGATGTAATAAATAATTTTCAAAGAAGTAGCCATGTTAGCCTGTCTCTGCATGTTGGCAAAATTAAAAACTAAAAAGTGAGAAAATAAACATGAATGTGTAGCGCTCAGTTTGTGTGTTTTCTGGAAGAGAAAGAAGGTAATACCTCATCATAGCTGTCCTACATGAGCTGGAGATGTACAAACAATCTTCATTGAATTTGATGGATAAGCCTGATGCAGATATGATAAGTGATGAGTGATGAGAAAAAAACAAGTACACCTTAAACCCAACATTCTAGTCACGAATGTGGAACTCACAGAAATTACTATAAGGATGTAGGGGGTAGGTATCTTCCTTCTATAGCAGACAGAAATGGGGCAAGTAAGAAAAGAGTATGAATGGTAGAACTGGGAATAAAAGACATCTTTCTAGCTATCTGATCCATCAAATCAATTGCATGTTTGAGGTGATCAGAGATGGTTATTGTTTAGTCGTTTAGTCATGTCCGACTCTTCGTGACCCCATGGACCAGAGCACGCCAGGCCCTCCTGTCTTCCACTGCCTCCCGGAGTTGGGTCAAATTCATGTTGGTAGCTTCGATGACAATCTCCAACCATCTTGTCCTCTGTCGTCCCCTTCTCCTCTTGCCTTCACACTTTCGCAACATCAGGGTCTTTTCCAGGGAGTCTTCTCTTCTCATGAGATGGCCAAAGTATTGGAGCCTCAGCTTCAGGATCTGTCCTTCCAGTGAGCACTCAGGGTTGATTTCCTTCAAAATGGATAGGTTTGTTCTCCTTGCAGTCCAGGGGACTCTCAAGAGTCTCCTCCAGCACCACAATTCAAAAGCATCAATTCTTCGGCGGTCAGCCTTCTTTATGGTCCAGCTCTCACTTCCATACATCGCTACTGGAAAAACCATAGCTTTGACTATGCGGACCTTGCAAGGTGATGTCTCTGCTTTTTAAGATGCTGTCTAGGTTTGTCATCGCTTTCCTCCCAAGAAGCAGGCGTCTTTTAATTTCGTGGCTGCTGTCACCATCTGCAGTGATTGTAGAGCCCAGGAAGGTAAACTCTGTCACTGCCTCCATATCTTCCCCTTCTATTTGCCAGGAGGTGATGGGGCCCGTGGCCATGATCTTAGTTTTTTTGATGTTGAGCTTCAGACCATTTTTGCGCTCTCCTCTTTCACTCTCATTAAGAGGTTCTTTAATTCCTCCTCACTTTCTGCCATCAGAGTGGTATCATCTGCATATCTGAGGTTGTTGATATTTCTTCCGGCAATCTTAATTCCGGTTTGGGATTCATCCAGTCCAGCCTTTCGCATGATGTATTCTGCATATAAGTTAAATAAGCAGCGAGACAATATACAGCCTTGTCGTACTCCTTTCCCAATTTTGAACCAATCAGTTGTTCCATATCCAGTTCTAACTGTTGCTTCCTGTCCCACATATAGATTTCTCAGGAGATGGATAAGGTGGTCAGGCACTCCCATTTCTTTAAGAACTTGCCATAGTTTGCTGTGGTCCACACAGTCAAAGGCTTTTGCGTAGTCAATGAAGCAGAAGTAGATGTTTTTCTGGAACTCTCTGGCTTTCTCCATAATCCAGCGCATGTTAGCAATTTGGTCTCTAGTTCCTCTGCCCCTTCGAAATCCAGCTTGTACTTCTGGGAGTTCTCGGTTCACATACTGCTGAAGCCTACCTTGTAGGATTTTGAGCATAACCTTGCTAGCGTGTGAAATGAGTGCAATTGTACGGTAGTTGGAGCATTCTTTAGCACTTCCCTTCTTTGGGATTGGGATGTAGACTGATCTTTTCCAATCCTCTGGCCACTGCTGAGTTTTCCAAACTTGCTGGCATATTGAGTGTAGCACCTTAACAGCGTCATCTTTTAAGATTTTAAATAGTTCGACTGGAATGCCATCACTTCCACTGGCCTTGTTGTTAGCCATGCTTTCTAAGGCCCACTTGACTTCGCTCTCCAGGATGTCTGGCTCAAGGTCAACCACACTATCTGGGTTGTCCGGGGCATCCAGATCTTTCTGGTATAATTCCTCTGTGTATTCTTGCCACCTCTTCTTGATGTCTTCTGCTTCTGTGAGGTCCCTACCATTTTTGTCCTTTATCATGTCCATCTTTGCACGAAATGTTCCTTTAATATCTCCAATTTTCTTGAACAGATCTCTGGTTTTTCCCTTTCTATTATTTTCCTCTATATCTTTGCACTGTTCATTTAGGAAGGCCCTTTTGTCTCTCCTTGCTATTCTTTGGAAGTCCGCATTCAATATTCTGTAACTTTCCCTATCTCCCTTGCATTTTGTTTCCCTTCTCTTCTCTGCTATTTGTAAGGCCTCGTTGGACAGCCACTTTGCTTTCTTGCATTTCCTTTTCTTTGGGATGGTTTTTGTTGCTGTTTCCTGTACAATGTTACGAGCCTCCATCCATAGTTCTTCAGGCACTCTGTCCACCAAATCGAGTTCCTTAAATCTGTTCTTCACTTCCACTGTGTACTCATATGGGATTTAGTTTAGATTATACCTGGCTAGCCCAGTGGTTTTTCCTACTTTCTTCAGTTTAAGCTTGAATTTTGCTATAAGAAGCCGATGATCAGAGCCACAATCAGCTCCAGGTCTTGTTTTTGCTGACTGTATAGAGCGTCTCCATCTTTGGCTGCAGAGAATATAATCAATCTGATTTCGGTATTGCCCATCTGGTGATGTCCATGTGTAGAGTCGCCTCTTGTGTTGTTGGAAAAGAGTGTTTGTGATGACCAGCTTGTTCTCTTGACAAAACTCTATTAGCCTTTGCCCTGCTTCGTTCTGAACTCCAAGGCCAAACTTGCCTG
Organism: Intellagama lesueurii; assembly: GCA_037013535.1. Lineage (NCBI taxonomy): Eukaryota > Metazoa > Chordata > Lepidosauria > Squamata > Agamidae > Intellagama > Intellagama lesueurii. The sequence continues at coordinate 38,963,801 of JBAJHW010000003.1, read as the reverse complement.
TTGTTCCTTTTATCTCTTGACTCCCTACTTTAGCATTCCAGTCCCCTATAATGAGCAGAACATCTTTCTTTGGTGTCAGTTCTAGAAGGTGTTGTAGGTCTTCATAGAATTGGTCAATTTCAGCCTCTTAAGCATCGGTGGTTGGTGCATAAACTTGGATTACTGTGATGTTGAAAGGTCTGCCTTGGATTCGTATTGAAATCATTCTATCATTTTTGAGATTATATCCCAGTACAGCTTTTCCCACTCTTTTGTTGACTATGAGGGCTACTCCATTTCTTCTACAGGATTCTTGCCCACAATAGTAGATATGGTAATCATCTGAATTGAATTCGCCCATTCCCGTCCATTTAGTTCACTGACGCCCAGGATGTCAATGTTTATTCTTGCCATCTCCTGTTTGACCACATACAGCTTACCAAGGTTCATAGATCTTACATTCCAGGTTCCTATGCAGTATTCTTCTTTGCAGCATCGGACTTTCCTTTCACTTTCAGGCGCGTCCACAGCTGAGCGTCCTTTCGGCTTTGGCCCAACCACTTCATTAGCTCTGGAGCTACTTGTCCTTGTCCTCCGCTCTTCCTCAGTAGCATGTTGGACGCCTTCCGACCTGAGGGGCCCATCTTCCAGCATCATATCTTTTAGCCTTTTGTTTCTGTTCATGGGGTTTTCTTGGCAAAGATACTGGAGTGGCTTGCCAGTTCCTGCTCCAGGTGGATCGCGTTTAGTCAGAACTCTCCACTATGACCTGTCCGTCTTGGGTGTCCCTGCACGGCATAGCCCATAGCTTCTCTGAATTACTCAAGCCCCTTCGCCACGACAAGGCAGCAATCCGTGAAGGGGTCAGAGATGGTAGAAACGTAATAAAACTTTGAGTGATATAAAAAATGAAAATGATGATTAAATGCATCCCATTAAAGCTGCTCAATCAGTGCTCAGAATAAAGATAGGAAGACCATTGCGCTCTCTCTCTCTCTCTCTCTCTCTGTCTGTGTCTCTATGTGTTTCACATGTGCTCCATTTCTCAGAATGCCAAATCCTAAGCACAAATACACAAATCAGCCAGTAATTCAAAATGTTAACCTTCTATGGGTCAAACATAGACAAGGAGAATATAAAACAGAGAGGCTGCACAGCTGTAGAGTCCGCTTAGCTTGCAGGCCTGAGTCCACAGTTTTGATACCCAGGTCCCTGGACCCAAAGCTGCTTTGAAGAGCACATTGAAGCTTCAGCAACTACCAACACACTTACAAGCCCCAAAGCTCATTTGTGGGCTCTGCTAATTAAAGAAAGATTCTTACCAGAAATACTCATGACAGTTTCAGCTGCCAATGCTGCAGAATCAGAGAGAGAGAGAGAGAGGGAGAGAGATATTGAACAAGAGCCAGTCTGTGGAAACATTTGAACTGGAAGTGTTTGGCCTAAGTGAAAAGAGACTTGAGCTCCTTTGGTTGAATGTTTGTTTTCTTTCTTACACAAAATGCTGAGAGAAGCTGGGAAGTTTCAGAAGCGAAGCAAAGGTATGTTGTGAGGCATGAAGGGAAGCAAAAAAGAAAGGAAAAAAAACCCTTTGAGACTGGTGATGCAATTGCTGATAGATGGAATATCATAATATATCATTAAAAACCACAAGGATGCTTAAAGGAATTAATTAGTTTACAGTTTCTATAAATACATTCTTGAGTGGCAGGTGTCCTGTGAGCCATATGTGGAACTGACTGACCCAACACAATTGCTAAACCACCCACGAGGAGAAAGAAAAAGAAAGTAATGTTTTTCTTCAGAGAAAATAAAAACCTTGAGTAGAAGGATTTTCTTTTCTTTTCTCCTTTTCTTTTCTTTTCCTTTTTTGAGAAAAAGGAAACATTTTTCAGAATCATTTTCCTGACAGGCTGTTAACTCTCCAATGACTGTGTAATTTCCAAGTGAAATGTGCTTCTAAGGCTACAATCCAATACTTGTTTACTCAATTGTTAAGTCCCATGAAAACTTGTGTTATTCACTTCTGAGCAACTGCGTGCAGGATCATGTTGTAGGCTACCTAGGTGAAGAATAACTTTGTTTTTCTTATTGTGTTGTTATGAGTTGTCATGTCACCTCTGACTTATGGCAACCCTATGAATGTCTTGTCCTCAACCCGTCTTACAAATTCAAGCTTGTGGCTTCTTTTAGGGAGTCAATACATCTCATATTTGGCCTTCTTCTTTTCTTGCTGCCTTCCACCTTTCTCAGCATTATTGTCTTTTACAGAGAATCCTGTCTTCTCATGATGTGCCCAAGGCAGGACAGCCTCAGTTTCATCAATTTTGCCTTCAAAGATAGTTGAGGCTTGATTTCACTTGTTTGTCTTTCTGGCAGTCAATCCAGGGTATCTGTAAAGCTTTCTCCCAGCACCACATTTCAGACAATAATAAAAAAATCCTGTCAGTTTTCTTTACTGTCCAGTTTTCAAACCCATACGTGGTGACTAGAAATACAAGAGTTTTGGTGATCTTGGTCTTCATCTTCAGTGAAACATCCTTACACTTTAGGTTCTTTTCCAGTTCCTTCATTGCTGCCATTCTGAGTCTGAGTCTTCTTTTGATTTATTGGTTGCAGTCTCCCTTTGGATTGATGACTGAACCAAAGTATGCAAAATCTCTAACTATCATAAGCAGTCATGGTTTTGGTCTTCTTAATGTTAAACTGCAGTCTTTGGCACTTTTTAAGTCATTGCTGCTTTCTGCTAGTAATATGGTGTCACCTGCCTATCTTAAACCGTTGATGTTTCTTCTACAAATGTTCACTCCTCCTTCATCTGAATCTAGTTTGGCTTCCATATGATATGTTCTGCATACAGACTGAACAGATAAGGGGATAAAATGCAACCTTGTCTGATATTAGGCATTCTTCAGTATCAAGAGACTATGGTAACGTGCTCTGAATAGAGGTCTTGGAACAGTGTCTAGAGTGGCTGAGAAGGTGAATATGAAAGTGACAATCCCTTCCACACTGAGGACAAATACAATCTGTCCCTGTCCAGCTCCCTGATTTTGCTGGTTTCGGGACTGCCTCTTTGCCTCGGCCTGCTGAACAAGTGTCTCTTCAAACTGGGAGATGCCATGCTGCACCGCCTGCCTCCAGGCTGAACGCTCAGATGTCCAGGTTTCCCATTTGTTGAGGTCCATTCCTAAGGCCTTCAGATCCTGCTTTCAGATATCCTTGTATTGCAGCTGTGGTCTCGCTCTGGTGCACTTTCCCTGCACTAATTCTCCATACAGGAGATCTTTTGGAATCCAACCATCAGCCATTCTCACAACATGCCCAAGCCAACGTAGACGTCGCTGTTTCAGTAATGTATACATGCCAACAATTCCAGCTCATTCCAGGACTACACTATTTGGAACTTTGTCCTGCCAGGTGATGCCAAAAATGCGTCGGAGACAACGCATATGGAACGTGTTCAGCTTCCTCTCCTGCTGTGCACAAAGGGTCCAAGACTCACTGCAGTACAGGAGTGTACTCAGGCCACAGGCTCTATTGACCTGGATCTTGGTATATGTCGTAAGCTTCTTATTAAGCCATACTCTCTTTGTGAGTCTAGAGAACAAGGTAGCTGCTTTGCCAATGCGTTTATCCAGCTTTACATCTAGAGAGAGAGTGTCAAAGATCATTGAGCCAAGGTACACGAAAACATGAACAACCTCCAATTCTTGTGTGTAGAGATAGCAATAGAGGGAGATGAGTCCACGCCCTGGCCCATAACTTGTGTTTTCTTCAGGCTGATTGTTACTCCAAAATCTTGGCAGGCCTTACTAAAATGATTCATAAGTTGTTGGAGGTCTTCGGCAGAATGGGCAACAACAGCTGAATCATCGGTGAAGAGGAAGTCCCGCATTTCAGCTGGACTTTGGTCTTCGCTCTCAGTCTAGAGAGATTAAAGAGCTTTCCATCTGATCTAGTCTGGAGATAGATGCCTTCTGTTGCCGTTCCAAAAGCGTGCTTCAGCAAGACAGCAAAAAAGATCCCAAACAGAGTCGGCACGAGGACACAGCCCTTTTCACTCCACTTCGGATGTCAAAGGGATCTGATGTTGAGCCATCAAAAACTACAGTGCCCTTCATTTCCTCATGAAAGGACCTGATGATGTTAAGGAGTCGAGGTGGACATCCAATCTTGGGAAGTATTTTAAAAAGGCCATCCCTGCTAACCAAATCAAAGGCCTTTGTAAGATCTATGAAAGCCACAAAGAGTGGCTGTTGTTGTTCCCTACATTTCTCCTGAAACTGTCTGAGGGAAAATACAATGTCAGTGGTGGATCTATTAGTTCGAAATCCACACTGTGATTCTGGATAGACTCTGTCTGCAAGCACCTGGAGTCTCTTCAGCACAACACGGGCAAGCAGCTTCCCTACAACGCTGAAAAGAGAGATGTCACGGTAGTTATTGCAGTCGCCCCTGTTGCCTTTGTTCTTATACAATGTGACGATGTTTGCATCCTTCATGTCCTGTGGTACTCCCCTCCAGCAAAGACAAAAGATTTCATACAGCTCAGTGGTGATGATCTATTTATAGCACTTCAGCAACCTTGTTTGACATCTTTGCCTATAGAGAATCATTCGGTCTCTCCTTATTCTCATCTAACAGAAGCTTCTTGTCCACCATGTAGGTTATGCATTGTACAAATTACTTTATACGCTATACTGTACATTACAGAATGGTTCAAGGACTCTGTTTCCAAAAGCTCATGCAAATTTACTGTAGTCATCACAGTACAAAAATAGATCTATACAGCACTGTTTCTGCTTTACACTGAATGTACAGTAGGACCTCCATATCCACAGGATCAGTATCCATGGTTTCATTTATCCACAGGCTGAAAATACTAAAAATATTAAAAGAAAAATCCCAGAAATATGTATTTCTATGATGTTATTACCAAAACTGGCCACTAGAGGGAGCCAGAGTCCATGCTATGTACGGGATTCAGTATAGAAATACATCCTTCCATTATGTCATTACAAGAACTAGCCACTAGAGAGAGCCAGAGACTATGGTAGGTGTAGCATTGCTGTTATAATCCACTGTTATCCGTGGTTTTCAACATTCATGGGGGGGGGGGGGGCCTTTGGAACTGAGCGCTAGATACAAGGGTCCTACTGTAGTTCAAAAATGAAACCTCCAGCCCTGCTTTTTCTTGCATAACTTTCAACAGAACTAAGATATCAACTCCTTTAATGCCATAGTTGAATTCTTCATATACTGTACATTAATTTGCTTCAGTTGCCCTCAATGGCTGAAATCCCGTTGCTTAGTTCAGCAAGTCACAACTAGAGTAGGCCCATTGAATCAGTGGGGATTTGGTGTATCAACTCCTCCATAAGTTCGTCTAGGATGCAATAGGTCCTGTTTGTGACTTACTATGCTACACAACAGGATTTCAACCAATATTGCTCATTCAAAGGAATTCTGGCATACACTCTCTTTTATAGTTCAATTTACACAAATAAACAGTTTGTGTGATATGCATGTTCTTAGGATATGTAATTTTTGTACTGTTATATTCACAGCCAAAATATCTGAAATCCAGTTTAGAAGTGGAAGGGAAGCTCCAGGCAAATTTCATGCACTGAGGCAGGATCAAAAATGGGGCAGCCATAAGCCAGGATAAGAAGGTTAGCTCAGACAGTGACAGGGGGTGGCAAAGTTGCCATTTTCACACACTCACTACTACCTAAGCCAGCTGTCTCCAACTTTCTCCTTTCTCTCCCCAGAAGTGTTGCAGGATGGCAGCAGTGGGGTTTAGCAGGCGTTAGGGATGGGTGATCAGCCAAGGAGGTGGTGCAGGGAAGCCCATGCTCCTGCCCAAATCTTGGTACAACAGCCAAAGAGGAGGAGGAGAGGAGCACATACCAGCTGGGAAGTGGGGGATCCAGTCAGGGAGGTGGGGGAGAGGACCACACAGCATCTGTGGTGCCACACGTACAAACTGGCACAAACCTCCAAACAGAGGTTCATGCCCATCTCTATCCACCCATTTACTCAGATTCCTCTTGTCCCACATATATGTGGGTGCAGTAGTGTACCGTTTTTTTTTTACCTTGCTATTCAGTTATTTTACTATGTATGTTTATTTCTTCTGCTGTAAGTTGAATTCAGGGAACAGTAGTGTTCTATTTCCTCAATTATTTCAGGCGATGATTTTTTTGGTGTTTTGGTATTTCACACTGCTATTTGGCTAATATGTTGTGTATATTATTATTTGTTCAGTTTAAAGTTGAATACTGGGAATTGTTCTGCTTCCTAAATTGCTTCATGGGGGATGTTGTAGTACATTTGGTTGGTGGCAATTTCCTATGTATTTAATTTATTCTGTTAAATATACATAGATAAAATATTTTTGTGGCTTTTGGGGTAACTGTTCTGGTTTTTTACATCTGTGTGGGTGTTTGGACTGGGAGGGTGGAATATTGCCTCCTTCCTATTCCTCCCTCCTACTGCTGGTCTCTCTGTGATGCTGTTGTTTGGGTATTACTGTATTTTTCTCTTTCTTAAAGTTTTGGGCTGTTGGCTTGCTGCTTTTTGAACCTTTTGGTTTACCAGGTGAACAGTTTTTTTCTTTTTCTTTTTCCTCTGTATATATGATGTAGGACTGGCACTGGGTGGCTGAGGGTATCATTTTGACTGGAGGAATTTCCTTATGTGGCTTCTGTACACTGAGGTGTAGGCAGAGACTTTCATTGCTTTTGTGTAACTGATTTTGTTTTGCTCTCAGATTTGCCTAGAGAGACGCCTAGCTGGGATTGCTGCTCCTGCCTGCCTACATGGTTGTTGTTGAATCTACCAGAATTAAAATTATTCTTTATTACTTTTTTTTATGGTGTCTCAGTGCATGCTTGGCAAGTAGGCATGGGAAACTAGGCTAGCTACACAGGCTATGTTGCAAGTCAGGCGAATGGTCTATGTGTCAGTGTGCTGAGTGCAACATGTGCACACCTTGTTGTTTTATTTTACTGTAATGGTTAGGCCTAAGGGGAGATGGTGTCTGGTAGGGAGCATAGCGGTTGTGGCAGTGGCAATAGTGGTAACAGGAATAGGACTCTGTGTAGGCAGGTGGTGCTCTATCTGGTCCTGGGGAGCTTGTGTATGGGGGTGCCAGGATAGCTGAGGGGGGGGGAGGAGGAAGAGGAATAGAGGAGGAGCAGGGTCCTGGAAGGAGGAGCCTGTTTCTCTTCCTGGAACCACCTCCACTCCTTCAGCCTTCTTGGGACCCAGGCATCCAGTGCTATATGTGAGGGTGGGTGACAGTCTATCTGTTCATTTTAATACCAACAATGTATTGACTGATCTGGATGTCCAAGTGGTGGGAGTCAACAGACTGGTAGTCTGATTGAGCTTGAAAATGTGTGTATGTGTGTGTTTTAAAGGAATAATTGCAATTCTGACCCCCCCCCCCCATTATCTAGTTAGCTTCACATTTTATTCAGCTTTCACATTATTTCTCACAGTGCTTGTCCTTTTTGTTCTTATTTGAACATAAGCTATCTAAAAAGTAAGAAAATGGATCAATTTTTTTAAAGTTTGCTTTGCAAACAAAAGAAAAATAATGAGTAAAGGTAAAAACTATGTTACTTGTATTACTTCACTATGTGGGGTAATGAAGAAGTAAGTTTATTTTTCCAAAACAGTGCAGTAACTGGCAATGCCACTTTGTTGTGTGCTCATTATATTAGTTTGTAAGAGGAACACTATGATGCCCTTCTTAGCCCTAAAATTATCAAGTAACAGCACTACATATAACACATTGCTTCTAGACTCTGAGTTCAGTTACCTTGGGTCTGATCATATAGCGCAGCAAGGCAGAAAATGAAAGGTAGAATTAGTTGTTGATGGTCCATTGGTCCATCTGTGGTTATGTGTCACCAAGTCACCTACAATTCACGGTGATGCTATGAAAGAGTGGCCTTCAAAATGTCCTATCATTAACAGCTTTTCTCACCTTTTTCAAGCTGAGACCATGACTTCTTTTATTGAGTCAATCTACCCTTTCTTTAGTCTTCCTCTTGTGGCCTTCAGTTTTTTACAGCATTATTGTCTTCCATGATGCTCCAAAGTACAAGACAATAGATTCTGTTTAATCATTTTTGCTTCAAGAGAGAGCTCAGGCTTGATTTGAGCTAGTACTTATTTATTTGTCTTTCTGGCTGTCCATGACATTGACAAAGCTCTCCTCTAGCACTATATTTCAAATGAATTGATTTTTTCCTCCCTGTTGGCTTTCTTCACTACCTGGAAACAAGAGAACCACAAAGGTTGAGATTCTAGATGAACATCCTGTCACTTTTAAAGATGCAGATTATTTTGATACAAAATAAGCACCCTGGACCTTTTTTTCAGCATTTGTTTTTAGTTTAGTGCTCCACATGTGGTAACTGTGTAGTGATTGATGTAAGAATAATCATGAAGAGTATAGGTGAAACAATTGCATTTAAATGTACTAATACTGCAAATTACTCTCTTTTTTAAAGCTACTTAGAGAGCAAATAAAGCTATACTTCAAAACTCATTCTTTAGAGCAACAGAATGGGAGGCATGTATTTTCTTTAAGGCAGTGCATGGTTCCACCTGCAGATATATCTAGGCACAAACAGCATCCCCAGATGTAACCAGTTCCTATACTAGTGGAAAAATGCTGGCAAATTGCTTCTGCTTTGTCATAGTCATAACAAATCTTTGGCAGCTAGTGTTTGCTCAGAAAGAAAAGTTGTTTGAAATACTCATCCTGGGCCATCACTGGTCCCATTTCAGTCGTTTATGGCTAGACTGAGGCTCATCTGAAATGCAGTTGGATCTTAGGAAAGTACTGCTGTGTCTAAAGCAATGAGGCAGGAAGGAATAGGTTTGCTATACTATATGGAAGCATTTATTAAAGATGCATTCCCACCACCACTAAAAAAGCACCACCAAGGTAGAAATGTTCACCTCCTGCCTCCCAAACTAGAGAAATGTTTTTCTTCCATTAATGAACAATTGATGGAGTTGTGAACTGGAGAAAGACATTTCACAACAGTCCTACCTACAATTGCCTGGTACAGGTTCTTAACAGGCTAAGCAAGTGTTTGTGCAGCAGTACTGAAAACCATTTTTTTTTCCTGCTGTGGAAATTATGGAGGAGAAAATAACCAGAGCATTAGCTTTCTTTGGCAAAAAAATTATTGCTTAATTATGTCTGTGGAAGGCAAATGATGCAACTCGCAGCACCTTCTTGATATAGTTAGTGAGTCCCCACTTGGACTTCAGGGCTGCACCATACAGATGCATGCTGGAAACCCCACACGTGGTCTGTTTGCTTGCCATCAAGATACCACTGCAAGTTATACCATGTACCTTCTACATGACTAACAACACAACAGGAGTTTGGCTGTCATTACTGTGTGATCCAAAAGAACAACGCAAAGCCTGATGCTTATATACCGTCCCATAGTGCTTAAAGCACTCTCTGGGCAGTTTACAAGTTAGTTGTACAGGCTACACATTGACCCCCCCCCCCCCCCCCCAGCAAGCAGGGTACTCATTTTACAGACCTTGGAAGGATAGAAGGCTGAGTCAACCTTAAGCCGGCTACCTGGGATTCAACCCCGGGTCGTGAGCACAGTTTTGGCTGCAGTACAGCAGTTTAACCACTGCACCACGAGGCTCCCGATGATCTGGATTGGGGTTGAAGCATGTACAAGCAAGCACCAGCTGAGAGATCGCAACCTTCTTAAATCTCATCTTCAGCTTTCTCCAGCCCTGCCATTTTCTCTGTTTCATGTTTGCACTTTTCTTGGTCATCCCCAGACCATTGCCTCATCAACCATCAGCCCTCCTTTTACTCCTGCATGTGGCAAAGGACTTATTTTATATTGGTAATTTTCTGGATGGACAGAAGAACTCCAAAGCAAAGCAATGGCTCCAGCCATTCAGTATACTGTATTTGCTTCCTAGGAATGTTCCTAAGTTTAAATGGGGCCCTGTGATAATCAGAGAAATATGGATCATGGACAAATGGAGGCTAGTACTTTATATGGAAGTATTTACATCTATTATTGCTGTGAACAACATCATTATCATCACCATCATCATCATCTAAACTCACAGATGTCAACAGAGTACTTTTTAGAAACAAGTAGAGCAATCTTTTGGGTTCTGTGGAATGGCCTGCTTAAAATAATTTTGCAAATACATTGTACTTTGCAAGGATTTGCATTTTTAACACAGACAACAAAAAATCAACAACAGAAATGTATCTAAACTGGATAGTATGTATCAACATATTTCCCAAATTCAATGCACCAAAGTCACCAAGTGTTGCTTAAAGCACTGTTCCTCAAAGACACTTTGATCCTAAATTCCAGAAATTAGTTCCAGAATCTTCCCCCATATAATAAAAAATCACAAAGGACACTAGTTCCAACAAGGGAAGGTTTGAAGCCTGGAGCAAACTGCAGAAATATATAATGGCCATCAGAAATAATTGGTTCCTCTCATAATTTGAGATGCCTTTATCAAAATCAAGGCATTTAGGGCTTAATTCATATTGTCTGGGAAGAAACAGCTCCATATTTCCCTTGTTTTCATTCTCTCTTTAAACCAAGACCACTAGTTCTTTCTTTAAGCTTCTGCACCCATTGTGCTAAACCAATTAGTTCAAAGACGTACACTCTGTCTACACAGGGGTACCATTTTCCACACTATTTACACATTCTAGACACCACATACCTGTTGAACAAAGGGTTGGAAATATTCATCCTGCTTGTACTTGCAGCCTGTTTTGCCCTTTAGATTGAATCCTGTATTAAATCACCTACTCAGGTAAAACAGAGATCTTTTGAAACAAGGCATCAAGGAAGCCCTCAGTATGGCAGGGAACATGTGCTTCCTTAGCAACAACATAGTTATATGAATGCACAATGTACTATCTGCAATTTGTACAATTTCAGGAAAAATTGGCACTCTTTCATTGTGTATTTTATATTACAAGTTAAAATTAAACATGGCCTTTTCAACTTAATTATATTCCACAATTGTTCTCCATTTTTTGAAATGCCTCCTATTTAACCTATGAAAATGTTCTCTTCCTGTTCGTCCCCCTCCTTTCCCATTGACCCTCTAGTACCTGGAGCAAGAAGGAAACTTAATAATTATGCAGAATCGGAACAGCCTTTCCAGAAGCAGTTCATTTATTTTCTGTATTGAAATCCTCTTTTTTTTTTAATTTTAAGCCTGCAGCAGTGTTAAGTGAATGAAGTGGCACTGAAGCTGCCCTCAGCAAGTTTGGAATGCAGGCTTTATTATCGCATTAGTTGGAAAATGAACAGGACCAGCAGGGCTATTAAACCCCCATAGATCTAGGCTCTGGGATCCTGATCTCACTGGAAGTAGAAATGTTTGGTCAAGAAACAGGAGCATTGACCCCTGGGGTGGCTATTTGGCCCTCACACAGGCCCCCATACAGCACAATTGTGGGAATGGCAGCCCAGCAAAAGACATTTTGCAGTAGCAAACGTGTCATATAAATAGTTCATTAGGCCCACTAGACCAGTGGTTCTCAAACGTGGGTCCTCAGATGTTCTTGGAGTGAAACTCCCAGAAGCCTTCACCACTATCTGTGCTGCCCAGGATTTCTGGGATCTGTAATCCAAGATCATCTGGGCACCCAAGGATGGGAATCACTGGACTAGATAGTACAGAAAGTCTACTATCAGAAGCAGTTGGGCTAGGATAGGTATGAATACAAGTACAACCTTTATTCTTTATTTGTTTGATTTTGTATTTGTTTGTTTCCCAATGACCTACATTCCAGAAGCAGTTTCAGCTAAGCAACTGAAAAACAATTGTTGAGATATAAATTCATAGAATATAGTCAAGTAAAATTATCAAGCAGTCCCTTGTACAATGAAAGAAACTGAAACACATCTGCTATTGGGAATAAATGGTATAGCTCCAGAACAAGTACAGAATTGGTAAAGCCCCCCCCACCTTAACTGTACCTTCTGCTGCTGCTACTACTTATATTGTCCCAGTGGCCTTACAAACACACCTTGACAGCTTTGAGAAGGCAGGAGAGAGACCACAAGCCAACAGAAGACACAAAAGGATGCAGATGCAAGGAGGGCAAGAAAAAGAAGGAAATTATGGACCAGACATTATGATATTGCTGCTTACACTGCAGCCATGGAGGAGAATGCAGGAGATTGCCCGCTCAACCAGGAATAAAGAGACGAGACACATAACATGGGGTAACTGGGCCACAATTTTATTAACTTTTTTAAACTTGAATTCCCCTTTCACAAGGGGGCCTACCGTAGTGCAAATACTGGTCTGTGAACGTAGTCAAAATTGACTTTCCATTCCAGAACTCTCTTTCGTGAATTCCTAATCCGCAAGCGTGCTGTTCTACTATACAGCACGCCCCCGGGCATAAAGTAGCCGGAGTACCCTGCTTCCCCTCCCCTCAGCTAACTTCTGCTAATTCCAACCTGACAGGAGGGGTGCTCAGCACCTCCTAAATGCCCCTTTTAAAACTCACTTGACCCTATTTCCTTTGCACTACCTGCCACGGCAATGGGTTACAACGTATACCCCTTGCCCCCACCAAGCCGAAGATCTTGGCCCTAAGGCCCCTTTGTAGGTCCTCCAAGAAAACGTCTAACCCCATGTCAGACAAATGAACTCCATCAGGCCGATAAAGCTCAGGCCTAGATATTCTAATGTTCAAATGCGATATGACCGAACCCAAACCTTGCCTAACAGCTCTGCCAAGCTCCCTGTTAACTCCCTTCCTTGCCTTATCTATAAGCCTAGGGTCACAGCTAGCCCTCCATAATAATCTAGGGACAATGGCTGACCATACAACGCGTGTTGCCGGACAGTGTTCCGTAAAGACCTTCAGGTCTGCAAGTATCTGAAGAATCAAAGACTTGCCTGACTTCCGAGCCAAGTCATTGCCCCCAGGTGAACCACCAAAACGTCTGGGGCCACCTGCGGTGGATCCAGGGGCACCAATTTGAGGAACCTGTCCCATAGCAGGCCTCTCCATCCCCTCCACACCAATGTAGCGAAGGCACCCAGACCGAGGTTTCAGCCCACCCTGAGTAGACATTGTTTAGAAGGGCGGGATAAAAGTCTAATAAATAAATAAATAAATAAACCCCAACTGGTCCGACTGGCGTACTTCGCTGCCCAGAACAGGTAACTGTGCCCAACCAACAGAACACGGACCCGGGCCAACTGTCTCTGTAGACCTGAAAGAAGAACCAAACAAACAACAACAGCACCTAGAACTCTGGCAAGGGGCGCACGTAATCATGAAAGCTCCTGGACGCCCATCTCCCTACTTTCTTGATCTCCTCCTTTCCGTAACCCAGGGCCGCCGCAGTAGATGCGGCTCCAATTCGAAAGGAATGGGTACCAAAGTGCCAGCCCTGTATCCCAGCCTTGTATAAGGCCTGAGAAGTTATTTTCCAAAATTGATACTTTGTCAGGGGTGACTTATCCTGATGCTGCAAAAATCCTCTGTCATCGTCTCCCCTGAGCTGTAAATAATCTCGTGTAGCTGTAAATGGGCAAATCTCACTTATGGAACAACCCCCCAGAACGATCATCTTTCCCTTGCCAATTTGGTCTGTCTTTGACTTACGTAAATGTATAACCAACTGATTCTCTCCTACTATTACGTCTACTGTCTCTAAAGAGGACAGGGACTGGTCGGTTTTTGTTAACGCCACCAGTTCACTCACCCTGAAGGCGCCAAAAAACGCTATAAGCATTGCCGCTTTAAAAAGGCAGGCCTCGAAGTGGTCTCTGCAGACCGTATGCCATGTGTTTACTAACCTTATCAATATCACTGGCAAAAAGGGGGAACGAGAATCCTTTACACTACCTCTCTCCTTACTCCAACCTTCAATCATTTTCTTTATCCTGACGTCTATAACATTTACACCCCTGTACCTTAGCATAAAATGCTAGCGCAGCCATTCTCCCTTGGATAGACCAGGGTGCTAATCCTTTGCAGTGAAGATGCACCGCAAACTGCATCATGTGATCATCCAACAGAGGCCATCGTTGTCCTAAACCCTCTACCTCGCTAAAATTGAAAAATTCAGCACAGGCTGCTCTGTAACTACACCTGGTGCTAGGGGCTACAGCTAAACTCATGGCTCTGTTGGCCTCAACCCGCCAAGATTCCATACCTCGGTCGGCAACACGTCAGGTTGAACCTGTGCCTCTGGTGCCAACACCCTGAACCGATCCATCTGTTGACGGGACAGGCCGTCAGCAATGGCATTATCAATTCCCGGGACATGCCGGGCTTGAAAGACTATATTAAATTGTAAACAATGAAGCACCATCACTCTAAGTAGTGCCATAGCTCTCTGGGACCTGGATGTCAGTGAGTTAACTATGTGCACCACTGCCTGGTTATCGCACCAGAAGGTAACCACCAAGTTAACCACCGAGTTAGCCCACTGCTCTCCCCACAACCACAAGGCCCCAACTATTGGAAATAACTCAAGAAACGTAAGATCCCTCGTAATACCTAACTTGTGCCATTCCTCTGGCCACGTACCTGCACACCATTGACCTCTAAAAAAGATACCGTAACCTAGGGATCCCGCTGCATCCATCTGTACTTGAAAATCTGCCCCTAGCCGCAGGTGGTCCCTCCAAAAGGAAGTACCGTTGAAACCCTGGAGGAAATGCAGCCACACCTTCAAATCCTCCCTCATGCCTCGAGTTAGCCATCTCTTGTGATGCGGCTTTTTAAGTCCCTTCATTGCCTTATATAACCTCCTGAGGAAAGCCCTCCCTGGCACCACCACCTTGCAAGCAAAGTTTAGGTGTCCTACTACTTGCTGTAGCTCCCTCAGGGTAACCTTTCGGTGCACTAGCATTCCCCGTAATCGTGCCTGCAGATCTGCAAACGTTTCCTCCGGTAAACGGCTGGCTTGAGCAACAATATCCAACTCAATGCCCCGAAATACCAGTCTCTGGCTAGGACCTTCCGTTTTTTCCTCTGCTAAGGGGGCAACCTAGATCCCTGGTAAGCTCCTGAAATGCTCCCATCAACTCCTGACATTGAGGGGTCCCTTGGGTACCACAAAATAAAAAATCATCAAGGTAATGAACCACTCTGGCTCCCCTAACTTTACACCTAAGTGCCCATTCCAAAAATGTGCTAAATTGCTCAAAGACCGAGCAGGATATGGAGCATCCCATTGGGAGCGCCCTATCTATATAATAACTTCCCTCAAAGGCAAACCCAAGAAGGTTAAAATCCTCCGGGTGGATGGGCAAAAGTCTAAATGCTGTTTTGATGTCACATTTCCCTAGCAGAGCGCCAATCCCACAACTCTGCACCATGCGTACTGCCTCATCAAATGATGTATAGCGGACGCTGCAAAGCTCATGTGGAATTTTGTCATTAACTGAATCCCCCTCTGGGAAGGATAGATGATGAATCAATCTAAACTCCCCAGACATCTTCTTAGGTACTACTCCCAGGGGCGACACTCTCAAACGTTTGACTGGCGGTGCAGGGAAAAGGCCCAAAACTCATCCCTCCTTAACTTCTTTACCAAATTTTTGAAGTACAATATCCTCCTGTCCCTTGACTGATTTCAAGTTGTCAGCCCAGGTGGCTGTTCTATCACCCTGGACAGGAATATGAAAGCCAAACTTGAAACCTTCCAACAAAAACTTACCTGCGATTTTGTCCGGATAACAACTAAGCCACTGCTCCAAAATCACGACCCTAATTGGACTAGGGCCCCTTTGGAACAGAGGGTGAGGCTGGGGGTGGCTTGCAACCCCCCCCCTCCAGCATACCTTCCCACGTTGCCTCCTGGTCGCCCTTTTGGGCATGCAGACGATGCGTGTGGGCCACTACATATGGAACATAGGTGCTTAAATCTGCACGGCTTCCTATTACATGAACCTTGGGGGTTGAATTCCCAGCAAAACAGGCGGGATTGAACCACCTGACGTGCTGTCATGTGGGAATTGCTGGGTTGTGCCCTTTGCACCAAATGTCCACTATCAAACCTATCACCCAATACCGGGTGAGATGGCATCATGAGCCGTAGCCACAGGGCATCATGTGGTACGTCCCAGCACATGCTCAGGTGCAGCGCCACCTGCATACGGAACCCTTCATCATAAAGGAGCCACGCATGCCCAGGGAAGTCCACGTATGCCCTGTAGATCAAGTTCATATACTGGATTAATGCCAATGCTGTCTGTGGGTAAGCGCGAACCACAGTTCCCGCATAAATGAAAAAGCCCAGAGGCCAGTTAGCCCAGCACCTATCTGGCTTACGCCTGCGTAGTTTCTCACGTTCCCTATCTTCTTCCTTGTCCTTCTTCTTTTCCTCAATTTCTCTATTCAATAATTCAAAAACATCCACATATTTTCCCTTTCCAAATTTTTTCTACCGTGGCCAGTAATAGATGATCTCCTAAAGGTAAAGGCTGATCCCCTTCAGGGAGGGCGAACCTTGCCACAGAATTGTAACCCGTGTCTACAATAGCCGGCACCACTGACCCTCCTGTTCCTGCCGCTACACTCACCTGCTGTGACGAAGGCTGGTTTGTACCAATCCCTAAATTGGAACCCATGTGAGTACAGTGTCCACACCCTGCCACCTGCAGAAGTAAGGCTGGAGGAACCGGCACTACCTGGCTTCCGGTAACCCACGGCCAAACACTCGCAGACTGTGTAATGCCCGGTGCAACGGTACCCCCACCTGATGATGTCACTCCTGGCACCACAGCAAGGCCACTCGTGGACGCAGGTGCCTCTAGTACAGCCATGGCCGCTCCACTATCTCCGCTCGACTCCTGGGGAACCGTCCCAACTGTAGCTGCTTCCGCCTGCTCTTCCTCCTCAGCCCTGAGTCTGGGTGCTGGTTGACGCCATATGTGATCTGCTACGCCACTGTTCGTTGACCCGCATCACTCCTTGCTGCGTCACCAGGGTACTGCCTGCTGAAGATGCACCTGATGGGCTGGAACGCTCCCCTTCTAGAATAGCAATGCGTGAAAGCATGAGATCACCCATCCTCTTAAGCTCCACCATTTTCTGTGATTTAGACTCCCTTCTGGACCTTCGCACTGCTGTCCCACTATCAGCAGCACCCTTCTGCACTCGCTCCCTCTCTAATACACTAAGCTTCTCCCAGATAGTTCTATAATTTGGCCAATCATCTTCATCAGATGAGGAAATGACTGGAGGTGAACGTGGGGGGGGGGGGGGGGGCGGAGCTCTGCGCTTAGCAGGCTGTTTTCCCTTTTTCCCACTTCTATCACCCTTAGGACCCATATTACTGCCTTAACCAGAAAAACCCCTTCTCTCCAGTGAACAATCTTAACCCACTACCAATGGCACTAACAACTAAGCCAAGCCAAATATCAAAACCCAATAATCCTATATTAACACCTATAATTAACAGTGCCGAAGTCTAACTAAGCTAAATATTAATCTATAAGTTACTGCCACTAAACAACCCAACCATAGCCCCCCTGTCTTTTTTTTATAAACACTCCTCCAAAAACCCCTATGAAAAATGGCAGGGTTGGGGGTGGTGGTGGTGGTGGTGGTGGGGGTAGCCCAGACAGTAAAGGTGAAAGGGGAAGGGGGGGTTACCAAAGCCCAACACCCCACTTACAATCCTTCCCCCAATGCCTAAAAGCCACGTAATATTCGTATAATTCATAATAATAATAATAATAATAATAGTTATTATTATTATTATTATTATTATTATTATTATTATTATTATTATTATTATTATTATTATTATTATTTTAAAAATGCAAACAGAAGGGAGCCTGGGAAGGCTCTCCCTCAAGAAATAATTTTAAATTCCAACCGCAGCGGGCTGAGCCGATGCCCAGCCCGCAGACAGGTCCTCTTCGGCTCGAGCGGCCATGCAGCCAAAAACGAAACCACTGTGGCCCGCTGCACAGCCCTCCATCCTCCTCAACTTCTCCACGACGAAGAGGGTGAAGCCGAGCTGAGCAGCCCCTTTTCAAGGCTTTTGCTCTCATCCTCAGCAGCCCTCGCGATGCCTTGCCTCTTCCCTGCCGAGCGGGCAAAACAGCCCTGCTTCGGCAGCTACACGCCTAGCGAAGAGGCAGTTCTTGTGCAATTCTGCTGAGAGGCAGTTGGTGATGAATGAGAAATGAGTTGTAGCATGGAAAGAGCACTATAAGACAATCATCAGGGTAGGCATAGGGCACTTTCACACTTCTGTGGCTGGATAAAGCAGCCACATATAAAAATTTGGAATCAGGTGGGTACTAGGAGAACAGGGTTGAGTTCTCCACTGTGTTCCCACAGGGCTATGCACCTCACCTGATGGGAGCTCTAAAGAACTGGAGAACAAGAGTTTGGAGGAAATACTCTATATTTATCATCTGGAAAGTGCTGGGAAATATATGCCTGTTGCTAGCTTCCCAGCTTCCCAATTTCTTGATACTTCAAGGAGGTAAGAGGGATGGCTTGTAGACAAAGGGCCTTTTCGGCAGCCACCTCCAGACTATGGAACGCCATCCCAAGTGAGATTTGTCTGGCGCCGATGTTGATGATGTTTCGGCTCCAGGTCAAAATCTTCCTGTTCCAGAAGATTTTAAATTGAAATAATATCAACTGTGGGTCCTGATGGCAATTTTTAGAGTACTGTATTTTGAATTGTATTTTAATTGTTTTATCTTTTTATTGTATTTAAATTGTTGTAAGCCACCCAGAGAGCTTTGGGTAGTGTGGGTGGCATATAAGTTAAATAAATAAATAAATAAAACCTGAGATGGGAAGTGGGCTCTTCAGTAACAAATGCAGAATAACTCTCTCTCTCTCTCTCTCTCTCTCTCTCTCTCTCTCTGTGTGTGTGTGTGTGTGTGAATTCCTTGTCAGACCATGGGTATTTATGTATCCCCAGGTGACCTGGATCAAAGTGGACATCTCTAGTCTGGTTCTCACGTGGATTGGGACCAATCTGGATTGTTCTGGAATATCTATCTATCTATCTATCTATCTATCTATCTATCTATCTATCTATCTATCTATCTATCTATCTATCTACTGTATATACAGTTTTTATTCAGAAGGTTAAAAAAAATTAAAAGAGTCACAGAAAAGCATGAAAAAAGAAACAGAAACAGAGCCCTGTGTGAGGTCACTTGTGCTTTGTACTGTCATGGAGGTCACGTTTCTTCTCATTTTGCTTTAGTAAAATGGGCCCTGTGTTGGCTTGTTTCAGTCTCCTGGACACACTTGGAGGGAAAATTCAGGTTGTTGTCCACATGTAGAGCCTATACATAAGCAGGAACATCTCCTCATCAGACTTGTTTGCAGAGTCAAAATAATGACAGTGTTTAAGGTGTGACTAGCCATGTTTAAAAAATGAAGAAAATAAAGAAAACAACCACACTCAGGACTGTCAGGAATACTGCCCCTTAAAGGAACCTCTGTAGCTCCAAAGCCCATCATTCTTTGAACATAGGCTGAGTGAATTCCTAGAGGATACATGTCTTGGCAACTATGGGCAAGCTTCTAAACCTAGGTTTCCACTTGTCCACTTACTTTGGGACAGAAATTTCTTTGATTGTGTACTTAAAGACTTGCACACCAGCCTGACCAGGTAGAATACCCAAATAACAAGAGTAGCTAGCATAGCTCTGTGACCAAGGCACTTTCTTTAGACATTCAAACCATTGTTTCCCAAAAAACCACACTTGGGTAAAATATAAAAAAGATTTATAAAAAGTATAAAGTATTCAACATTATACTGTTACACAGCAAAGCCACTTAAATGATTAATTGAGCCTACTGTAGAAGCATACCCCAAATAAAATAATAAATCTGGCTAATTGTTCAACTAATTAATTACGGTTATTCCCTAAGTTACCATAGTGAAGCTAAGTCTCCATTAATCACCAACACAAGCAGGCAGAAGGGTGAAAGCCATATCCCTCCAGATATGGGATGCAGATCAGAATGAAGGGTGGCCAGATGACACTGGGTAACCTGCACATAACCCTAACTATCACCACGGCTAAACAAATATTCCATATGCTCATTTAAACAAGTTAGTGTTCAGCCAATGAACCCCAGCACCAGCTGAAGATTCAAAGGAAAATGGGCACAGTGTTACTAAAGCCGTCACACACAACAAAATGTAAAAAGAGTATTTCTTGCTGCAAACCCAGATGCCAGGTCAGCCCCCACATTTAATCTGGCAACTTGATTATAGGAGTCAACAATGTTACACACTACATCAAGGGTAATTTTCCCTGTTCCTCTGCCAATTTTATCTATGCCATCTTTTGCCAACAGTGCCTCTCTGCACTCTATATAGCTAAAACAGGATAATCTCTGTGCAAAAGAATTAATGGACATAAATTGGACATCAAGAAAGGCAATACACGGAAAACTGTTTCAAATCATTTTAGTTTACCTGGACACTGCACAAAATCTGAACATTTCCATTGTGGAGAAAAAAAAATTACAGGACAAGAATTAAGAGAGAGGCAGATGAGACAAAATATATACATGAAACTCATCTCAATGGACTCAATATAAGCCAATGTTTCTTAGACCATTATCAAATGTAAAACACTGCAATAACTGTATTGTATCTGCTGTAATTCCTAGCTATATTTCTTTCCAAACTAACCAGTTCAGCCTTACAAGCCACATTGGTAATTAGAGATATTCATCACCATGTTGTTCCTGCTTGTTACCTAGGGTTTATTTAGCCACCAATCATTGACATTGTTTAAAGCTAAGCAAAGTGTACTGCTTATATACTGCCCCACAGTGCTTCAAGCTCTCTCTGGGCAGTTTACAGTTTAATTATGCAGGCTAAAACATTGCCTTCCCCAAGCATTTACAGAACTATGCTTCCCGGGAGGGGAACTAAATAAAGGGATCTTAAAGGTCATTGCCAGGTGTGAAATGCTGCACTATCAATAACTTGTGCCCAGGAACCAGTCTCTTTGTTTTAGGGCCATGTATAAATGTAGAAATATTTGCCATGTAGTCCCTCTCTTATGTCTGAAGAAGTGGATTTGTCCACAATAGCTCATATTAAAATATAGCATTTAGTCTTTAAGGTGCCACAATGTTTTTGTTTTCTTTAATTTTTGTTTTTCTTTTGCTTTGGCCTGATTAAAAAAGAGAAAAGAAGCTTTATCCACTTTCAGTTTTGTCTACTCTCAGATTTTTCTCTGTACAGAGACCGAGAAATGCCTAGTTGAGACTTCAGTAGGTGTTTTCAGGACTTGCCACCTTCCCATTGCCTAGTGCTATAGATGCAATAGCTGTATAAAACCTCCTCTTGTCATCCCCCAAAGTCTCATGGAGAGTTTTTCCTGCCAACACCTGAAAAAGATGAAAGCACAATGATGGTTCACATCACTGGATGTAGCAGAGACTTAAAAAACAAACAAAGCAAACCATTGGATTATCAAGCAGTTTTCATGCTTCATTGATATTCATTTAGTGAAATCAATTCATTTCTAAGTTTCCTAATAGGTCAAATGAATTTTGGTCCCTGGAGCTTGGAAGCCCTAATGGGGATGTTTATGATTCTTCTTTGCAATCTGGAATCAGAAAAATTACCATGCTTAAACATTTGATACTTTTGTTTGAAGAATATCCTGGCAGGCAGTTGCTTGCTACTATTAGCCAAAATTCTTCAGGATGTTCCCCTCAGTTAAAGAACTGCACTTGGTACCCTCTGAAACCTCTGCAACTCCTTATGAAAGTTCTGGGTACCAAAATCTCATTACCTGGTTATACCTAAAAGTCCAAGGCACATACACCATTGGAATCAGGCAACATTAAGGTTTTGTATTATGCTGTTGAAAGGACATCATAGCATGATCTCAGTGTTGGGAACAAAGGTGAGTAACTATAATCAAATCCACAAGACCCACCCTTGACTAACCAATATTTTAACTAGATCATGGCACATTCACCCACAAATAGCTAAGGGGGTTGTACAGTCATGGAGCCTGTTCCCTATAGTATGAAAACTAAGTAGTCTCAATCAGATGATGGGAGACATTCCGAGGGAAGAATAGGCTGGTAGAGATAATTTTTTCCCCATTGGGCAGATAGGTCATGCCATTCAGATGATTCAGGAAACTGTAGCCCCCAAAGTTTGACAAATTCTCTTCCATGCTTTTAATTTCTATGCTTAAAAATGACTTTTTGAAGAATTAGATCATGCTTTTTAAAACCACTGTGACTGTCTGAAAAAGTCCAAAATATGAAAGTGCGTCAGATTTGGAATTTATTTAGGAACCAAGCAAAGCAGATGTATTTGTCCATTTCCAAATGGATCCAAAGTGAAGTGAGGAAGCCTGAAGTAAGACTTGAATTGAATGGGAGCTTTCTTTGATGTTTGAGAGGTTAAAAAAGCTGAAAATTTGATGAAAAAAATCCACTGGTGTCTCACTTAGAAAACAAAAGTAATAATGTGAGCTCAGAGAAGAATGAGGTTGATAAATCAGTCAACAATAAAAAGTCCAAGCTCCCCTGGAATCCCCAAGCACAAAGTCCCTGGGAGGGCTCAGATCAAGAAGATAAATTTCCTTGTCCTTGTGATTAGAAACCAAGGCAAAGGAAGGGTGTTAATCTGTTAGAGATTGCTACTTCTATTGCTTTAATTTTCAATAGGGTGTGTTCATTGGAGAGTTTTCTTCTTTTCTTTTATACTGCTGCAGTTCTCAGTTCAATTGTTTCTTTGCCTGTGTGTGTGAAATTGCTGTCATTGATATTCTGAATCTCTTTTGCAGGATTTAGTTCTGGTATATCACAGTACCATTAGGAATGGGACCTAACTATCTCCTCCACATGCAATCCCCATTTTCCACTTTACTATATAAATGCCTACTGATGGCTTTTATTTTTCCACACTTGGCCTTTTTCCTTTTTCATTGTGCATATCTGTATTCCAGATAGGATGGCCTTTAGACTTCTCAGGGTAAGCCTAATTGATTATGTTTTGTTTGTTTGGCTGGTTTTTCAGACCTCTCTGCCCCAGGAACTGGTGAAATACAATACAGGTCAGTTAAGCAAGCAAGTAAATAGTGCCCTCTTTTTCACTTAGTGTCAGCCCTGGGCTCACCTCCTCTCTGAGTTTTAAGTCCCATTTGAGACGAGAGCTCTTTATTATTCCCATTTTCTTGTTTTTCCCCACCATCTGGACAAATACAAACACAAAGAAATACTTCAAAATAGTTGAATACAAAATTGAATTGGGCTGCTACAAACAAGCTCAAAGTAAATTGGTTGCAAGTTGTAAAACAAGTAATCCAAACTTAATCAAAGTAGATGATATTTACACAACCCTAGTCTAAAACATTCTTTTAAGTCTTTCTTCTGCCTGCCGTAACAAGTCTTCCTGTGAATTTTTAATAAAACAAATAATTTAAATAAATAGAATAAATAAGAAGTTAATGAATATAAGTTAAAGTTTCACATGGGGTGGGGAGAGAGGGAATTCAAAGCTTCCGGATCTCTTTTCAACTGTAAGCTAAAACAAATTAATCATGTATAGCTTCATAGAGAGAGAAGTTGTTTCTCCAATTAGGGCTTATAAATGATTGCTCACTTCCTTGCTCTCAAGTCTATTACACAGTATGAAGTGGTCGGCCTTTAATTTACATCAATTTATTTTGAATCGGAGAACAGTGAAGACCAGAACTCTTCATTTAACCACAGAACAAATACTTTCAGAAGGGGAAGACTTACCTCCTAATGATGGAAAATCTTAGTCACCTGTTATGCTCCCCATGACCAATGTATCTCCATGAATAAGATGCTAATCGTCTTTCCCTTTATGTGCCCCACCTGTGAGTGCCCTGCAGAATAGGACAAAATTACTGTAAATCAATTGAAGCAATATTAATAGAACTAATGCAGAAGACCATTTCTGCACAATACTGCCTGCAAAATCCACTTAACCCTCTAATTACTGCACTTGTCTCTGATTGTATGGTACTTCCCTCATACCACCCTGTAGATATGATCTCTTATCGTAAGTGGCTAAAATATAGGTTAACTGAACTTTCATCAGAAGTACAGCTCTGTCCCCAAACAATCTAGACCTTTTGTGAGAACAACTAATGATAAATCACCTCCTTAGCTTTTATAGTTATTCTTTCAGATAGGGTCAATCGACTATTTTTAACAGGAAACATCAACAGAGTTTTCAGAGAGGCAGCTCTGCCAATTTATTGCAGCAAAACACACACACAAAAGAGTCTTGTGGAAACTTAATGACTAATACCTTTCATTGGATACCAGCAAATGAAGTTGACCAGTTAGAAGCTCATCAGTTTCAAACCCCGCCCCCTTCAGTGTTCTACTCCTCTTTTCTCCCTAGCTAAACATTTTTGCTATACTTGTCTTTTTTTCTCTTCTAACTCAGTATTCATTCAGGCCAATATTTAGTACTTAACAGCTGAAATTCTGCTGAGTAACTCTGAAGGCATAAATGGTGAAGATCAACTGGTGATGTTACTCTTTAATTTTATTCCCTAGCGATCCCTTTTGACTTAAGGAAGCCTTTGGGAACCTTGTAATGTGTGTCTCTGTGTGGGGAGCCTTTAATATTGAAGAATCACCTATGGTTCTAATCTGCCACCAGGATCATCAGCAGCAATTCTTGGATTTTAAAGCCTCCAAACCTCCCCCCACCCCATTCCTGAGGCTCCAAAAGACTTCCCTGGTTTGTAAGAGATTGTTAGGTAGCTTCAGAATCTGAGAGAGGAAGTCAAGGTT
This sequence comes from Intellagama lesueurii, assembly GCA_037013535.1. NCBI lineage: Eukaryota > Metazoa > Chordata > Lepidosauria > Squamata > Agamidae > Intellagama > Intellagama lesueurii. The sequence continues at coordinate 38,938,987 of JBAJHW010000003.1, read as the reverse complement.
TTTATTTTTAATTTTTATTTTCTTTATCTTTTTGGCCACACGGCTCTGCAAAATGTCTGGCGCAATGGTTGCTAGGGCGTATATACACTTTAAGGTGATCTCAATGTGAGTTTTTGTCTTTGGAAAGTCCATGGGAGAAAGTGGGCTTGATTGTGAAGTTCAGATGTTACTTGCCTTTTCCATTGGCAACAGACACTTTGTTGTTATTACTCTCAATTTCCACTTGTCTCAGTTCAAATCACAGACTATCTTTTTAACCCCATTAAATCCAAATGGGATACAAAGATCTGCTTTGGTATCGCTCCACCTGGGAGTGAACAAAGTCTTGTAGTCTTCCTCGAATCACACAAATTCAGTTCATTCTTACACTTTTGTTTAACTACAGTGAACCTGCAACTTACAGCGTTCAGTTTGAAAATCCCATGTGAACCTTAACTCAATCAGCATCACAAGAACAGTTACAGAAAAACAAAAACAAACACCTGCAACAGCAACACTGCCAAATATCCTCATGTGGTATTCCTAGTAATTTCACTACTGTTCATCAATTGAAGAGTACCCCAATCATTTTCCCACCTCAGCCATAAACAGAAGGCCTTGAACAATGCATGGTGGTAGGCAAATGACCTAACAATGTCACCCATTGAAATACCCGCATTAGACATAGCACACAGCCAGGCAGTCAGAAACAGACCATGCTGCTTTTTCCAATAGAGACTGACAAAGCCACAAACTCTGGCCTTCCGTGCAAGCAGATGCCTGGCAACAGAGACACCAAAAATAGCCTGTGAACTAGCTTTTGGCAGGCAAATTTGGTCGGAACCAGACACAGAAAGCAAGGGAAAGATGTACTGTTCTACCACCCTTTTGGATCAAGAGGGGAGAAGTTTCTCAATGAAAAAGATTCAACTCTGTTCAGGGGATAATACTTATCATGCAAACACTACTTGTCACTGTGTTAATTTGGTCTGAGAAGAACAAGTTTTTGTTTGTTTGTTTGTTTTTAAGGAAAAAGGGACACAGAAAGAAAAGTGAATTGGAACCATGAGGAAATCTGTGAGTACAGGAAGTAGTGTCAGGAGCTATAACTCAGTATAATATCTCTTTGATATGGGAAAGAGGAGATAAGGGGTTATTGTCAGCCACACTGATTTTAGATACCAAAGTGGAATGGAAATGGAATTAGAACCAAAACATAACATTTTATAGAGTGATTTCTTAAATACACACCACCATGAGTACAAATAAAACATAACTTAACTATTAGGCCCAGAAAGCCTATAATATCCCACTTCTCCCATGCACAACACTCATGTCATATAACTATACAGATCCTGTGAGGCTGTGGCTAATGAATCACCCACAATAGACAATAAATTCTAGGATCAATGCCTAGCAATGAGCTTAGGGCTGGGAAGATCCATACCAACATCCAACTCCAAAGCCTGGAAAAGTTACTTTTTGGACTACAACTCCCAGGAGCCCCCAGCCAAAGCTCTGGAAACCTTAATAAAATTAAAAGAGAGAGAGAGACCTCTTCCAAGCTCTGATAGATGTGTACATGCACAGAGACAGCCAGCCTGGCTCCCAGAAGGGAAGCCAGGCTGCAATTCCTAAAAATGGTGGTGGTGGAGGGCAAAGAGAAAGAGATGGCAAGACCACATAGGGAGGTGATGGAGGCATCCATTTTGCCAAAAATGAAGTTCCAAGTGGAAAGACGTTTGGTGCTTCATTTTGTTTTGGCAAAACAGAATCCCCAAACCAAACTATGAACCAAACCATGAACCAACGATGGGGTTTTTTGGTTTGTAGTTCACTTCATGCCCATCTAACTAGAGTTAAGAAACTTATACAGAATACTCCAGTAGTCTTGATGCATTGGGACAACCCGTTTAATTGAGAAGGAGTAGTTTAGTCAGATTTTCTTTACACCCTTACAGAAGGTACATTTCAGAGCAATCCTGTACATAGCTGCCAAGAAACACCTCCTTTGAGCCTTATGCACAGGCAAGTAGAATAGCATTTCAGCCTTAGCCAATATGAATACATGGTTCTTTAACATCACTCTGCTTCTATACATGACCTGAAAAATAGTATCTTAGGGGTGTGCAATGTCTACAGATAAATATGTAAAACTGGACTGAAGCAGAGGGTTTTGTGCATATCCCCGACAACTACAGGGCAGAGCAAAAAGGCTTGGGACACTCATGGAGTGGAATGGCACCCCTCCCCCATGGATCCTTCATATTAAAAGTGGCATTCATGCAGCTATAAATGCTGAGATAAAAAGGTTGTGATGGAATTGCAAACAGGAAAAGAGAGGAAGACTAAGGAAGGTGCTGAGTTTGTGCAACAGAGGAGGCAAGTACATTCTTTACCTTACAAATGAATCTACCTTGCCTTTTGTCATTGATTAAATCATCAAAGTTTACTGTCCGGAGTCTTGTTTCTGCAGCCATCCAACATCCTCTGTGCACTCTCTCAATCACAGTTGCAAGAGGAGGGGGCTGCAGCATCAGTCATTTCAGAGCCAGCGAAGATAAGGAAGAGGCACTGGGGTGGGGAGGATGAATAGACCTTTCTTCCACCTTTCTTTTTCAGCAGAAAAATAAACTTTAAAAAAATCTTGCTGTTCTGATAGATGTGAGAAGAGGAGGTGGGAAAGGAGGAGGATAAGATGTCATTAAGAGACAGTAGACTCCCTGGGTTGCCCTTTTAAGAATCAATAAAAGAGGAATGTGTCCATTCCCCTTTTAAAATCCCTCAGTTCCTCCCTTCACTGTGGCTGTCTTAGGCCAGATCAAAGTTTTGACCTGGTGGAAAAAGACAATGGAAAATATAAAACAAAGAACCCAGATCTTCAGACTGATGATGCTCTGGCTCAAGCCTCAGAGTCCCCCAAAACTTTAGGACAAGGTGCAGTTGCACCATTTGGCATGACCTGGTCTTGCTTTTGGTATTTTCTCATTTCCAAGAGTGGATTTTTATGTACCGAAACACACAAAAGTACTGTCATGCACTCAGACAAGAGATGGATTGAAAAAGAGTGCAGAAAGTGTTAGACACCAGTTTGCTTGCTCTAATCTGGACCAGAGCCTGATCAGGATGCCATTGCACATCACTCCTATATATCATTGGCCAGAATCCTATGATTTAAGCTTCTATTCCTAAACCCATCATTATAAACCTCAGCTGTGAATTGTTTCAAGTAAAGAAGTTAATGGAGGCATTTACTGTCATGTATCAGTTGTATGGCTCAGTGTGTGACAGCAAGTGCTTACACTGGCTTCACAACATATGTCAAATCACAGCTGAACTTCATGCCAATGAACTTAACACCAGCATAATGTTAAGTTGAATTGCAGCCAATGTCCCTGAATTTCACATTTAGCCTGTGATTACCAACATTACTATAGTACCTTTTGGTGTACAATATGTCATAGCATGTGATCTTTTAACAAAAAAAAATAAAAAAAATAAAAAAAAAATCTAATCTCCTAATAATTCCTTAGTGTCCATTCTGTAATAACCTATTTGGATCATGGCTAAAATATTTTGCCAGTCAAATACTAAAAACATCTGTTTAGTAATAATAATAATAATGTGCCATCAAGTCAATTCTGACTTATGGCAACCCTTTTCAGAGTATTCTAGGAAGAGAATACTCAGAAGTGATAATGGCATGGGTCAAATTTTTGTTTTCCATCAGATAAGAAAATTCTCTGCCGGCAAATCTATTAAAAATAGCAATTTGCTCATGTTTTCTACACTCTCAAAAATGCACTAAAGTAGGATAACGAATTATATGTACAACAAGAGGCTATTATGTACATTTGTGACTGAGCATATACTGGTTAGTTCTGAAAACATACAGACTCTGAATGGGTTCTCTAAATATAGCGCTACTCTTATTTGAAAATTGTACAAAATGGCTTCTTGAACACCCTAGAAGGTTCCAGCCGCTGGACGGTCTACTGACCTGGAACAGCGTAGCTGGCTTTTGCCTGCCATCCCGGATGATGCGAGACTGTCTTTTTTCACGTGATTGGTGACTGCGTGGGGGACTGCGATTATTTAAAGGAGCACTCCCCCTTTGTTTCACCCTCTTTCCTGTTTCGGGCATTGCAGGGAAAGAGGACGTCGCTCGATCTGAGATCGTCGCTTGTTCATGAAGGAGGGGAGGGCAGCTTCGGCTCCCTCCGAGGGTGCTAATATCCATTTATTGATTTGTAGACTGTTCAATCAATTGGAATTGGGATTGTTGATTGTTTTAGAACGGGAGGCAAAAGGCGGCGGTGGCGGTGGCGGCTCACGCCCGCCGCGCTCAAGTGCAAGCAGCGTTTTCTTGGTTCGGAAGGAAGGGAGGGTAGCATAGGCCCCCCTCCCAGGGTTTCTCTTAATTATTTTGTATATATAGTAGATTGTCTTGTAAAGTGGCTGACTGAGCGAAAGGGGGGAAAGCGGCAGCTTTTTCGCGCCAGCCGTGCTTCGGCACGTGAGGTCGTTGTTCAAAAGGAAATCGCACGACAACAGATGATAGGAAATAAGGAAGCGTAAAGGAAAGGGAAAAAGGGAACTGGGAAGATTATTTAGATGGAAATTTTAGTGTTTAATAGGATGCAAGCGTTTATGGTGCTGAGCGGGGTGTCGTTTTTTACCCACAGCATATCAGGCCTCCTTTTCTTCACCCCCCTTTTTTCCCCTTTTTAAGAAGCAATTCGAGCGGGAATGGCTTTCACCTCACAGCCGCCATAGCGCACTCACCCATTGGCTTTCCCCCGCATCAAAGTCTAACGTTTCAAAGCATTAGATTAGCGGAGCAGAAGGGCGACTACCCACCGCACTACGTGTATAATTTAAATATATATAAAAGTAGTAATAATAATTAATGATAATAATAATGATAACTAAAAATGATATATATATGGGTGTATATGTGTGTGAGCGTGTGTGTGTGTATGTGTGTGTATATGTATTTATATTCATAGTAATAATAACAAATATAGGAAATAAGAATAAAACAGGATATATAAAAGTCATTAAATAAATTCATAAAACATTTACATTAAGGTACAGTATGTACAACAGACTTTAAATAAAGCACTTAATTATTGCACCAAGCATATTAGTGAAGATTAATCAATTAGCGTTGAGGCCTTGAATTAATTAACTTATTCAACAACTAATTTATTTGTATTGATCATACTAATCTATTTAATGCATTTATTTTAAACAGCATAAATTAATTGAAGATAGATTAATGGGTGGTAAAGTAGTTGATTTAACAAGTAACTCAGAAATAATTTGCATTGGCACAGTCCTTTATATTAGTCCAATTAATTAGTCAACAAAGCAACAAGTAAAATTACGCAGATGCCTGATAGCAACTTTTGAAGGCTATAGGCTAAGGCATGGGGACTGGAGGTCAAAAAGACCTCCCTAGCAGCAACAGTAGCCGCATATTACGTGGTTTAAAAAGGAGAAAATATTGGCATTAAAGGCCGAAAGAATGACTAAACAGGTTTCCTCGTGGCGCAGTGGTTAAATTGCTGCCAAAACTGTGCTCACAACCCGGGATTCAACCCCAGGTAGCTGGCTCAAGGTGACTCAGCCTTCTATCCTTCGAGGTCGGTAATATGAGTACCCAGCTTGCTGGGGGGGGCAAGGTATAGCCTGCATAATTAACTTGTAGACCGCCCAGAGAGTGCTTTAGGCACTATGGGGCGGTATATAAGCAGCACGCTTTGCTTTTCCCGGGACAAGTGGAGCCCAGCCACTTAGATTGGCTAGGGACACCAATAGTCATCGTAAAGCTAGATCAGCAGGGAGACCAATAGACACTGTAAGGCTGAGTTCAAGGCAATAGCGAATGATCTAAAGGCGGGAATTGTTGTTTTTGAGGCAGAGCAGCCACCCGAAGCGACCGCCAGACGTTGATGCAGATTGGTCATCGTTGAATCCAAGGTTACAGCGTGGTAAAGGGTAGTAAGTGCAAGAGGAAGCAGATGAAGGCGGCCCTGACAGATGAGGTCTGCAGTATTACACTGGGGACGTACCAAGTAAGGCAACGGCTTTATCAGGTGAGGTAGCCGCTGCACTGGGCACGCACATGCCGATCCCCTCATGGCCTTGGCCAGCGGCAGTCAATCTATCTCACACTTTGCGCAAAACACAACTAGTACATCACAGGGCTGGACAGCAAGGCACGGTCACATGCCGGTCTGCAATTCAGTGGTTGACTGCTCACTACACTCTCTTTTCTCATTCCTTTACCCAACCTAGCATCATTGCTAGCGGAGGGTTTGGCCTTACCCGTTGTGGTTGTAACACATGAACCCCGCTAGGCCAAAATTAAAACCGTATACTTTTTCTTCAAACAATTTTAACGGGTATTTTGATTTTGCTGTGACTGTGCGAGGCTACGAGGTAGCTACTTAGAACTGCACAAAGGACCAGGGTTACACCGGGAATGAGAAGGATATTAGTTTGGAGTCAGCGTTAGCAAAATTAAGTGGATCTCCTTCTGAGAGGCAGACTGGGCTGACTGCAGATTTCCAGGTTCACGCGGATGTGGCATGATCCCTGTAATATGGAGCTTATTATAGAGGAAGGAGGTATGCTGGTACTCAGCCCGACGAGCAGCAATAGAACGGCATTACCAGATTTGTATTCTTAGAATTTTTCCCAATGCTGGGTGCACTTAGGTATGGGACGAAGAGCCGTCAAACTCGGTAGTATGGTTTGGCGTGATGATCAAGCGGTTGTTTTCATTATAAACAACCCTATGTCATATTCAGAAAGGGTTATGATATTGGTTATGGTAATTATAGTCGTGCCCTGCAGTTTAACATGCCGTCAAACTCGGTAGTATGGTTTGGCGTGACGATCAAGCGGTTGTTTTCATTATAAACAACCCTATGTCATATTCAGAAAGGGTTATGATATTGGTTATGGTAACTGCATGCATGACATATACCAGGTTTAGAAAGTAGAATTTAGGAAAATGGTTGACCCGGAGTAGGTTCGGCCGGCAACGGTGGGACATTTACAATGGTTTGGGTTCATTGAAGCAGAAAGGGAATGGCACTTGAGGCTATTCAGGGAAGGCTTTAGCACCGGCTTTTATAAAAAAATAAAAAAATAAAAAATAAATTAATTAATTAATGGCCTTAGAGATCAATCAAGGGATTATCGCACAAGTGGAACAACAAAGGGATGGTCCCAAAAGAGAAGTAGAGTACAAGACACTAGGGCTCCATATTAACTCTTTTTGGGAGCGCATTTGCAAACACTGGGCGCCCTTCTGCAGGAACAGATACGAAGGGGTGTTATTCGAGATGGCGTCATTAATGACGTTTGCTGGGGCTTTTTGAATTAGCAAAGGGTACACCGGGGAAAGGGATGAGTACAGGCTAGCCCTGCAATGGCAGGCATATTAAGGTTGAAGTCGGGAAGATGCAAATTCTCATTCGGCGATCCAAGGCTGATCAGCTTGGCATGGTGTTCACAAATCACCTTAGGGCAGTGTAACACAAGCAGCATTTTCCCCATGAAGCCTCGCAGCTATAGTTAAAGTTTAGAGAACAGGTCCCCGGTTAATTCTGTTAACATACTGATAAGTCGCTTTTGACAAAATATCAGTGCTCAAATTAACTGACTTAGCCTGGACAGAGTGGATCCAAGGCAACAATTTTGACACGCATTCATTCAGAACCAGTGCAGCCTCCATTGTTGCAGCCCGGGTCCTAGCCCAAGAAGGGTTCAAGCGTCTAGGCGGGTGGTCGTCATCCACTTACCACAGATATATAGGAACACTTCCTAACGTGTAGGCAAGGGTCTAGTTTGGTTATGTCTTTGCAGGGCCCATAGGGCCGGTGAGGCATAGGTATATCGTGATTATCAAACCCAGCCAAGTACATTGGGCAGGGCTTTATGCAGCTGCATCCCCATGGGAGGGTGACCTGGATTTTGGAGCCAGAGCACATGCTGCATGAGAAGGGCTACTCGGCATATTGTGGAGCCAGCTTTGGAGGATGGAGGATCTTGGCCAGTTTCCACCAGAAGTGTTGGGTGTGCACTGTGGAGGCACTGATTCAGCCAGGCATCATTGAAAAAGCTGTTCATGAACGTCATTGCGGCCTCAAATGGTTGAAGGCCACGAACACGGACACGCGTACCTTGTGGTCCACAAGCATACTTTATTTGGCATGGAGAGACGGTAAGTTTTTTCCTCAACGTTAACATGGTACAAAGGGGTGTTAACCGCGAGGTCTGCAGTGCAGTCTGCAGAGGCCTTGGATCAGTGAGGCGTCACCAGAAGATCCAACTGGATAGGCCTGAGTTTTCCTCAGAGTTAACACAGCACACAGGGGTGTTAACGGCGAGGCCTGCAGTGCAGTCTGCAGCGGCCTGGATCGGTGAAGCATCACCAGAGGATCCAACTGGATAGGCCTGAGTTTTCCTCAAAGTTAACAAGGCCCGTGGGGCGTTAACAGATGGTGATAGAGGTGTCTGCAGTGGCGGCCTCGATATCCTGCGATGCGGATCGTGTGGTCCACGTTAGCCTGACGAGGCACCCGGAATTGTGGCAATGTCATCAAGGCCCGGCGGGGCGTCAACAGAAAAGTTACAGAGGTGTCTGCAGCGGCAGCCTCGAATTGGTGATTAGTCACCATAGGATACAACTGAACAAACCAGAATTTTTTCGCAGTGACGGTGTCCACCTTTTAAACAAAAGTTTGGATGTCCTTTTAGAAGACATCAAAGGGGGCCTGCTTGTCGAGCTCGAGCTGCTCTGTGGCGGGCATGGGACATAGCTTGGCTAGTCCCTATGCTGTGGTGGGTAGTGCGGAAAAACAGGTATTTTCGGTGTGTCCCAATGGTAATTTCAGGTAAGCCAACAGAGCATCTGACCTCCCGGCTCTGCGGATCGTGCGATTACAGGGCCGGTGGTGGGAAGATGCGCTGGGCCACTTCTGGACCAACAGTCATCAAATAAAGATGTCTTGAGGTCTGGGGGTGTTTAATTAGCGGCAGGCCGGGTTCCTGCTGTCTTTAAGACCGCTGGAACCTGGGGCCGGGGACTCGCCCATTTACTGATCAAGGGGTATTTGGATACCCCTACCTTTCACCTGTTTCCGCACTACAGCCGGCCCCCTCCTTTTCCAATGTTGGCAAATACAATTTTGATGTTGATTCAATAAAGTGTGGCCCGCATTTAATCCATATTACTGTCTCACGTCTTTATTCCGGGATTGGGTGGGCAATGGGTTTTTGGGGTATGTGTGTGTTATGTTCTCATTTGGTACTGCTGGCTACCTGTTTGTGATATTGGCTTTATATTCCTTTGGGATCAGTCTTTTTGTGGCAAGGTTGCCATGTCTAGAGTTGCCATTCTCATTCTGTTTTGAGGGACAGAAAGCCAGTTTAGAAGACAGTGCCTGAGTAAGCATCTGACAAGTCTGTATAACTTACCTTAACTTATTATACTTCTTTTCCACATGAAAAGAGAACATAAAAAGAGTAAGAATAGAATACAGCCAGATTTCAAATATAGAAATCTCTTAATTTACATTGCATATTCTTAAAACACACTTTTTTTGTATGATATGGGTAACATCATCTTTTTTTTTTCAAAACAACAACAGCAGAAAAGTGGATGTGTAATGGTTAAAAACTAGGGTCACAGAAAGGCTACTGAAGATGATATATCATACTAGACAAAAGACCCTCTTCAGAACAATGGGATATTTTGATTGATGCTATTTAAAATCCTTGGATATTACAGCAGGTCTGATTCTAAAGTGTATAAGAAAGCATTATAGCCTTTTTTGCTTCTGGCTTCTTTGTTCTTCAGCTACGATACATAGGATTCCAGTTGCACTTTCTGCAACACATGCATCAAAATCATCTACAAATTTTCCATGTTGGATATGAGGCTCTGACATAGTGAGACAATTTTTTCATAAAGTATTTGACATTAGAATAGTCTTTGTGCTTTTAAAGCTGCTTTAAAAACAAAATTAATTTTAAATTAAATTAAGAATAAAGAGGAAAGCCACTGAAATAGCAGAGGGTGGTCAGCAATAAAGTCACTTCTAAAATAGGCCTTATTTATGAGGAAATTCAGTCTGAATACTTATATCCCTGCCTCCCTCATGATAAACTGGCAGATGAAATTAATGGTTAGGCAGACAGTATACATTTCCTACTACCCATGTAGCAAAACATTAAGTTAGTAATTGGGTTCTGTTGCATTACTACCTTTTAGCTGAAAAACCCATGTTGTCCTAATGAGATAAATGAATGACCACCACTGAGAATAACACTGCCATTTGCTAGGAAAATTGCTCAAAATTGAACCAGCCTGAGTCAACAAATTTTGGGCAGCACTAAGATTTGGTCAGACTAATTTCGTTGAGTGGTTTAATTTACACCTGTCACTGGAAGTGCATTGAAAACATTTGCTCTCCAGCTCCTACCCAAGAAATTCTGGAATGTGTTACATCACAGTTAGAGACGTATCCATCTCTCATCATACAGTTCTGTACACAGGAGATAAGAGGCTGAATGGACAATACTTTTTTATTACCCTAGATAAGCTGTTTTTTTTAAATCCCTGGTATGTTGCCAAATGCTCTCATTTTATTTATTAGTAAAAATATTCAGGTGTAAATTTGAAACACACACACTGTGCTCAACAACTTTCCAAGGCAGAGATAATTTCTCAACCCACCAATAGTTCAGAATCATAAAATAGGCTCTGAGCCAGTTAAGTTCTTACTGTGTACAATTGTCTGCCAAGATGCATGGATGATTTTAGGTGACTGTTTCTAAACCTGAGCTATGATTTAGACCATGTAACACAGATTCCATCTTGCCAGGACAATGGTGTACCAAAGGCATAATCAAAGGTCACTGAGAGCATAAATCTCTTTCTCAGGTGTTAACTTTTTATGACACAGCTCAGGGGAAGATTCAGAGACCTATTAGGCATTCTTTTGTCTGTACAGTGGTCAGCATTGTTGATAGTCTGACTCAGAAGCCACTAATCTGCCTTGTATTTCCAGATTTTTTTCTTTGAAAAATGTGAACATTGGACATTACTAATACTTTGATATACCGAAGTGGTACAGTGTAATCACTTTGAGATGAACCTTGGGGAGTAGGTAGGACAAATTACAATGGCAATCTAGCACAATACCATCCAGTCTGAAATAAATGTATTTCTATCAAGCCATCCTTGAACAATGTGTACTTCTAATTGGACTCCAGTGCCAAGATGTCTGCCTTCTTTCTCTTAAGAGCTGATTGACAGAGAAATACAAACATTTCACTGCCAGCCATCTCGGTCTCTGGGGAAATATAGACAGGTAATATCTGACCAAAGGACTGTCTTTTATTTATGATGTCAGCTTTCCTAAATATTGGAGTACCTGCTACAAATCCAAATTGGAAGTGAAATTGCTAAAACTTTGTACTCAGAACAATGTTAAAATAAATTATCTCGTGAAACATTTACTGCCTTGAAAGGATCTATTATGCCATACACAACATAGCATTCCTGTAAATGGACAGCCAGCAGTGGAAAGTGGAAAGACAAAGGTTTAGTGAATAATTCCCCAAGGAAACCATGGGTCCATTAAGCTTTTATTATTTTCTTGAGGATAGTGGTCAAATAGTGCACGTACTTCCTCTCTCAAGTTTGAATTTGAACTTTTTCTTAGCTTTATATTGAATACCTGCTTTCTATCCAGTGGCTGGTATCTAGTTTAGGACAGTCAAGCCCTATTCTGGTGTTATTTATGTGTTCTCTCCAATACATAAGCAGAGCCGAGACCCTGCCCTCTCCATTGTTAGTTCTCTGTATAGAGAGCAAATTAGCAAAAGAGAAGTTCCTCTGCATGTGTAGGGTCCCCATGTCAACATGAATCCCTATATTCCAGGGTTCTTGCTCTGGTGGAGAGCCCACACAAGCCGGAACCTCCTCTCTGCTGTTGCTCTCCATGTACAGAGAGTGAGGATTGAGAGGAAAGGGCTCTAAGTGTGCTGGAATAAACTGAGTTAAGTAATGCCTGAATAGGACTTCATTTCTAAAGTCTAAAAGGAAAAATGAACAAACTGCTGGCAGCATGTGAGTCCAAGCGTGTACATTTTAGGAGCTAGTGTGGTTTATACTAGGGATGGCAAGCCACTTTTGGTCTTCCAGATGTTGCTAGACTGCAGGTCCCATTGGTTCTAGCTAGTTTAGCTAATGGTCAGGGACTATGGTAGTTCTACAACATCTGGAAAGCTAATTTTGTTGTTGTTTAGTCGTTAAGTCGTGTCCGACTCTTCGTGACCCCATGGACCAGAGCACGCCAGGCCCTCCTGTCTTCCCCTGCCTCCCGGAGTTGGGTCAAATTCATGTTGGTAAATTCGATGACACTGTCCAACCATCTCGTCCTCTGTCGTCCCCTTCTCCTCTTGCCTTCCCACTTTCCCAACATCAGGGTCTTTTCCAGGGAGTCTTCTCTTCTCATGAGATGGCCAAAGTATTGGAGCCTCAGCTTCAGGATCTGTCCTTCCAGTGAGCACTCAGGGTTGATTTCCTTCAAAATGGATAGGCTTGTTCTCTTTGCAGTCCAGGGGACTCGCAAGAGTCTCCTCCAGCACCACAGTTCAAAAGCATCAATTCTTCAGCGGTCAGCCTTCTTTATGGTCCAGCTCTCACTTTCATACAACGCTACAGGAAAAACCATAGCTTTGACTATGCGGACCTTTGTCGGCAAGTTGATGTCTCTGCTTTTTAAGATGCTGTCTAGGTTTGTCATCGCTTTCCTCCCAAGAAACAGGCGTCTTTTAATTTCGTGGCTGCTGTCACCATCTGCAGTGATCATGGAGCCCAGGAAAGTAAAATCTGTCACTGCCTCCATATCTTCCCCTTCTATTTGCAAGGAGGTGATGGGACCAGTGGCCATGATCTTAGTTTTTTTGATGTTGAGCTTCAGACCATTTTTGGCGCTCTCCTCTTTCACCCTCATTAAGAGGTTCTTTAATTCCTCCTCACTTTCTGCCATCAGAGTGGTATCATCTGCATATCGGAGGTTGTTGATATTTCTTCCAGCAATCTTAATTCTGGTTTGGGATTCCTCCAGTCCTGCCTTTCGCACTATGTATTCTGCATATAAGTTAAATAAGCAGGGAGACAATATGCAGCCTTGTCATACTCCTTTTCCAATTTTGAACCAATCAGTTATTCCATATCCAGTTCTAACTGTTGCTTCCTGTCCCACATATAGATTTCTCAGGAGATAGATAAGGTGGTCCAGCACTCCCATTTCTTTAAGAACTTGTCATAGTTTGCTGTGGTCCACACAGTCAAAGGCTTTTGCGTAGTCAATGAAACAGAAGTAGATGTTTTTCTGGAACTCTCTGGCTTTCTCCATAATCCAGCGCATGTTAGCAATTTGGTCTCTAGTTCCTCTGCCCCTTCGAAATCCAGCTTGTACTTCTGGGAGTTCTCGGTCCACATACTGCTGAAGCATACCTTGTAGGATTTTGAGCATAACCTTGCTAGTGTGTGAAATGAGTGCAATTGTACGGTAGTTGGAGCATTCTTTGGCACTGCCCTTCTTTGGGATTGGGATGTAGACTGATCTTTTCCAATCCTCTGGCCACTGCTGAGTTTAAGCTAATTTTACCATACATTTATTAGACTTTGAGTGACTTCAAGTGGATTTCTACTTGACAGGAAAATATAAGTAAGCACTTAATTTGGAAGAAATTAAAAAAGAAACTGAATGGTAGTTTCATTTTTCATTTGTCTGTGTTCCAAAACTGAGGTTTTGAGGAAGGAAGCACTGTAAATGGGTATGTTTTTTCCTTACTCCCATTCATTTGCATTCCCCAGAACTCTTCCGTGGGCTTATATGGTACAAAATGTGGGGAGGTAAGAGGGAGAAGCAAAAACTTCAAAATACCTGACCAGGTCTAATGGCCATTGTTTTTCTAAGTAGACACTTAAAACCCCTCTTAGGCAGGCAGTTGCTAAAGGAAAGCCTGCCAGAAGAGAAAGGTCTTCACCTGCTTGCAAAAAGAGAGCAAAGATGGAGCCAGCCTGGCCTCTCTTGAGAGGGAGTTCCATAGTCTAGGGAATGTTCTCATTCAAGGGAGAAATAGTGCGGACAACCAAACCACACAGAAGACAGTGTTTGCCACTGCAGAGCACTGTCTAATCTGTTCTGAGGGAGGGTGGGAGTAGTTCCCAAAAAGCTGGCCACCAAACACAGCTCTGCAGGCAATGAAAAAATGGATGCAAGAAGAAATACAAACTCAGATTAGTGTTAATAATATAACACACACTAAGAAAGAAATACAAAATAATTGTGATTGTAATGAATGAATTGTGAAGCAAATATGGTATTTAACTCTTGCAGAGTTTTGAATTTTTTGTTATATTTCTTTAGCTGCACAGTAGAAGTGCAGGGATTTAGAGAGCAGAAAAACAATAACAATTAGCAACAATAACTGATGAGCACTGATGACTCCTGTCCTCTGAAGATGCCGGCCACAGACACTGGCGAAACGTTAGGAAGAAAAACTTTAAGAACATGGCCAAACAGCCCAGAAAATCCACAACAACCAATAACTGATGAGTTAATGAAACAGGGGAAAATAATCTTCTCTGTTCCTGTATGAGAGGTTGGTATTCCTCAGGTCTCCTGAAGTGCAACATTAGAGATTTAGTAGTGCCTGTTAGCTCTAGTTCCTTCCTTCTGCTGTTTAGATCTGTAGCTGGACAGCTGTCTTCTAGATTCTATTTTACCTAATTTCATTTGAATCCCAAAATTATGTATATTTTATGGCATAATTTTTATTGCTCACACATACAGAAATTAAGCTCTCAGTCTTGCATGCATTCACATATAATGCCAGCTGAGTAGGGCATATGCTCATAATTGGATGCAGACGTAGAGCATAAATGCTTTATTGGTTTGTGTTGTGTTGTGTGCATGTTTTTAAAGAAATTGTGATTTGTTCTTACAACATAAAATGGGAATGTACACGAAGGGGTTCATGCCTTTCAGTCACAATGGCTGTGACCTTCAGACTGTGAAATGCACATGGTAAAATAGAGTTTCACACATGTTATGGTTTACAGTAGCAGTTTTCCAATTGTCCTGATGGGAATCTGGGGTTCTTTGGAAGAATACTGCACATTTCCCCAATGAGAAAATCAGTAACAATACTCAGGGTTGTTTGAAAGACTACATGCCAACAATTGTTAGTTGTCAAATGTTGAAATGTGTTGTAGGGTATATTCTCAAACCTTCAACCATGTCCCATATGTATGAGGTGGCCACTTTTACATCACCCAAAAAGAAAATAAAACAGGGCACTGATATGGATAACATTAGAAATGTACTGAAGTTTTATCAAAGGTATATTGATCTCACTTTAGTGATGAAGAGTGAACAGATGACCTATGTACTACCTCACTCTGGTCTCAGTGGGCTACTTTAAGGTTCCTGGTCTTCCTTCTCATGGCTCATTATCATTAAACTAGATTAAGCCTGGGAAGCCCTTCCAACACATGACAGTCATGTAGAAAGTAGACCATCTGGCCACCA
Source organism: Intellagama lesueurii (assembly GCA_037013535.1). Taxonomy (NCBI): domain Eukaryota; kingdom Metazoa; phylum Chordata; class Lepidosauria; order Squamata; family Agamidae; genus Intellagama; species Intellagama lesueurii. The sequence goes on along the minus strand of JBAJHW010000003.1, from coordinate 38,923,376 downwards.
TACTTGTGAATGTAATATATACTCTAGAGAACATTCCCCAGAATCCTTTGCAGTGTGTTTCTGTGTGCACAAGGCAAATGTGCAATTAGTGGAGGAAGCGACCTTTAGAAGCAGATTGTGTGAAATCTCCTGGTTTCTATTTGGAGAAATGGAGGTGGGGGGAGTACAGTCAAAATACTGGTTTTCAGCACAACCTATGCATTCTACTGATTTCAGTAAGATTCTGCATGGAAGTTATATGCAGGATTAGATCCAATCTTCACCACCACCATCACCACCACCACCACCACCATCATCATCATCACTTTCTTGAGTGTAAATACAAATCTCATAGAAATACTGTGGCAACTCTGGCTCATGCAATTAGAATTTTATTTCAGTATTTTAAAGAAAATGGAAAACACTAGTCACTGCAGAAGAAGCCAAAAATAAATCTAACCCAGCCACCAGGCAATAAGCCTTGCTTACCTGTTTCGCTGAATCAAGACCTCAATAGGGCTTGTGAATTGCCTTATAACTAGTAGAAATATCCTTCCTGACCCCCTGCAGGCAATCAGCTTAGGTTTCGAAGCATGACATTTTTAGTTGCCTTATCTTAACTTCCATACTGTATCTACAAATGTTATTGGTCATAAATTTACTTTGCCTACTTAAAAAAAAAAAAAAACAAAGAAAGAAAAAAACTAGCCCCAGTATTTTAACTTGGCTCTTGCAGAAGTGCCTCATGAGACTCTAGTACCTTTATTTGTTTATTTATTTACTTTTAATTTTATATGAGCACAGGAGAGATAAACAGGCATTGTCAAAGATGCTCATTGGCAAATATTAACTTTCCCTCACCTTGGTATCAGTTCTATTAGAACAAATACGGTTGATAAAATGTCACGTTTACTATGGAGAAGTAATAATCGGCAAATGAATCAAGCTCAGAATATCCTGGGGTGTGTGTGAAGATTTTATACTCGCTTACCAAATCATAAAGATAACTTTAATGCCTCCTCAATTACAGATTTTCCAAACCTAATTAAAGTTGCCACCTGGCCTGCTTCATATTATCTCAGCCCTCCACTCTGTCTTTCTGTCTTTTTTTTCTCTCTCTTTCCCCAAACATGAAAGCAAGTTGAATTTCTGGCTGGTTTATAGCTTTAAATATCTTCATTGAATTCGTGAGAAGTTAGAAAGCTAAAACTGAGAGAATAATGGATGAGTCTGAGATCATTAAGCCAATGTAAAATAAGGGAATATCATTCAAACTGAGGATGATTGGATAGCGAGAGAAGCAAAGACCTCATTTTTCAGGTGGCTATAAAACCTGGTAGAAGGGATAGAAGGATGAAAGGTAAGATTGTAGCCATCTTTAGAGGTTAGTAGAGACTACCAGTTCCATACATTGGTCGTCTAAGAGGGGTCATTCATTTTATTTCATTAAGGATAGTTCCATAGGGTTCTTAACACCAACAATTAAAAGGCAGTGCACAACATTTCCATCCTTTCCCTTTAAGATCTATTGTGCCCTCCGAAGAAAAAGGATGGACAAATGGAGAAACTCGGGATGGTTGTTGTGGCATTCGACCTTGTTGCCCCTGTTTATTTGGCCCCATTTCTCTTCTAGCTGCCACCAGGTATTATCCTCCTAATACCGATTATGTGTGTTATACACGTGTGCTGCCAACTCTAAGGGTTATTGAACTTAGGAATCAGAGGTTTAATTAACAAATATACTTTTATTGTCAAGTAAATCACAAAGGTAAATCATGTATGAACTGTATCAGGTATTAACAAGGATTTGATTATGTATTGGGTTGCAAGTACTTTTGTTCCGAACTACTATATACTTTTAATCAATATCTATCTTATAGTACGTATAATTTCATTCCTGCTTGTTCAATATAGATTAACCTTCTCAATTCAATCTCCTAACTCTCTCAGTTCAATTTCTTAACCCTCTTCTTCTCTCTCCTAAACCCTAACTGCCATTTCACATCCCCCACTCTGTTTCCCTGACTCCGCCCCTCCTGCCCTATCCTTGGCTCCTCCCTTTTGAGCTTCTGTGATGGACAGGCAGGAATGACGTCACCTGCTGGTGTTTCGCCACAGTTGTACATTGAAGATGGCACCATTGGCACCTCCTATAAACTTTCATGAATGAAAGAAGTAGGTGAATCCATTAAAGCCCACACTGAAATATAACAGTTAGTCTTTAAAGTGCCACAACATTTTTGTTTTTATTTCATCTATTCACTTTTTTGTCTCGTTATGGTTTCATGAATGAAGTACTGTGCCACCATTATTTCCTCCACATACTTGATCTTGTCCCATTTCACAAGCTAAGCTGATTTGGGCCTGATTATTTGATGAATGGGAGATCACCAGGGAAGACCTGAAAGGAATCCTGCCTAAAACCCCAGTGAGCTGCTGTAAGTTAACAATACTGGGCTGTATACACCAATGATCTGACTAAATGGGGAGATTCATGTGTCCCTAATTGCCTAAAGCATCCTCTGGAAGCACTCCAAAACCACAGGCCACTGAGGCCACCTGCCCCTCAAGTGGCAGTAACTGATACAAAAAAACTCCAGTGCAATGCTTCCCTCCTGGCAAATGGAGAGAGCTCAAGCTCCCAGATGAAAAGCTTGGGAATTCTGAAAGAAATATGTAATAGAGCTTCCATTTGGCTGGAGCATCAAGGGTTAAAGTTCTTGAAAGGATAGATAAGTTTGGTCCATCCTTTAGGAGGCAGTAGGTGGTTCCCCTTTATTTATCCATGGATTTCTATCCTGCTTCTTATTACATTGCAAGCCCATATTTTAAAAAGCAGCAGCAGGCAGCAAAGTAAACACTACAGTATATGCTGCAAGGACAGAGAGAGGACACAATGTCTGACCTAAGAATGAAACCAACAGTGAGCTGTTTTTGCTCACTCTCAAGCCAAATAATCACCATTATATATGCCATAATTACACTGGGCTAAATCCAATTTGTCCTTAAAACATATCTTTATTTCAGTAGGTCTACTCTACTTGAGATTAATAACTGGATTTAGCACTTCATTGGTTTGTATTTTTTAAGTAACTTATTGACATCCTGAATATGAGGTCATATTCCCATGGGTTGCTTTTTGCACTCTGCCATTGCTCACTTACTTGAGTCATCTTTAAAGAAAATTTTGGAAGTATAATTGAGCCACTTATGAATTATGAACAAAACAAGACACAAAATGCACCCCCCTCAGCTGTTTTCTAGGCAAAATGTTCCGGCAATGTTCGCTCCACCATGGTGCAAAGTCACCATGGCGGGGACGCTTTGCCCTCCCGCTCAGAGAGTGGCGTCGCACTTGGGTTACGCCGCTTCCAGAGGGGAGGGGGGGATGGAGCCTTTAAGAAGGCTCTGTCCCTCCGGCTCAGCCTCTTTGCCGTCTGAGCGAGCAATCCCTCCCACCCACCCTTAAAGTAAGAGTGAGATTAGCTGTTTGCCTTTGGAGCCGGATGGGAATTTTTGGCCTGCATCCTAAATTGGCTGATGGTTGCAGGTGCGTTTTCGCCCATCCCATTCTTACCTACCGGGTGTGGTTGATAAAATGTTCATAATGGATAATTGTGTCGTTAAAGTCCTTATTGGTCGCAGCTTCGGGTAGTGCGAAGAAAAAAGTTGGGGTGAGTTCATGGTTGACACATGGTGCGAAAATTATGCCATCTCTTTGTCAGGTCGAGCCAATCGGCTATCAGATGAGAGGTGGTTTTACATGGGAGGACTTCCCAGCCAGCAGCCCATTTAGGGTCACAGTTGACAGCACGATTCAGAAATAGGAGGTCGCCCTGCTCTATGAAGCGTCTGGAGGTCTAGGATTATCCGGACATTGAAGAATATCACACGACGTAGTTTTGGGGGAATAGTTTAAATAGTTAATAAAGTTGTGGCCCAAGTTTTAACCCAACAACGTGTATCTCACCTCGTTATTTCCAGGCTGGGAGGGCAAAGGTACTTTTCCATTTTCCTCATCTTTCTTTTCTCCACCATACTTGTCATTAATTTTTGCTGGTTCTCAGGCAATGCTGTTTCATTTACTGAGATAAAAGGGCTTTTAGGATTAAAACTCCACTGCTGATAGAGATTGCCCCATGTCCTGGGTCTCTCATGTTACATCATGTTCAGAAAAGGGCTTCTGTTTAGCTAATAGTAATATTTGTTGAAATATCTATGTACTATCTTATATCACAATATCTGAGGGAGGGCTACAGGAAGCAAATCAACTGGGTAACATAAAATTTTACAAAAAACAATTGAATAATTGAAAACAATGACCAACTTAAAATTAATTAATTTCCAAAGAAGTAGGTGTGTATCGGTAATATGTATGAGCATATTGGTACAACTGGGGGTGTGGGAGAGAAGGGGAAAAGAGAGAGGGGGGAAAAGTGAAATGTTGTGGCACATCAAAGATTAACAGCTTTATTTCAGTGTTTTCTGAAGAAGTGGCTGAAATGTGAGATAGCAGCCCCAAGCAGCCTCAAGCTCCAACTAACATCCTGGTTGCAGATTCTGTGGGAGAGTGAGAGAGAAAGTGAAGGGAGAATGAGGAAAGGGAAACAGGGAGAGGGGAAAGGATAAAACTAAACAGTACCAACAGAGGGAAAGAGAATTATTATGATTTACTATTATTATAGTAAATCATAATAATACATTTACTTTCTCTGACCCTCCACAGACAACCAGGGGAAGCACTTCATTGACAGGCAATCAGGCTACCAGGGGTAGTTGACAGGAGAAGCATGCCAAATGGCACATTGCTTCTCTCCCTGACCTCAACAGACCATTTGTAGCCCAATCTGCCCCACATCCAAAACAGCCAGTCTGTACAGGCCGACTGAAATAAATCTAGTAGAAGTATAGTCTCCAAATCCCATGAGGTGCTCATTCCCCTTTATTCGGAACTGGTTAGGCCTCATCTTGAGTACTGTGTCCAGTTCTGGACACTGTATTTCAAGAAGGATGCTGACAAACTGGAACAAGTTCTGAAGAGGGCAACAAGGATGAGGGGGGAGGGGGGTGGAAGCCAGTCTTTATGAGGAAGGACTGAAAGGACTTGGCATGTTTAGCCTTGAGAAAAGAAGACTGAGGGGAGATATGATAGCACTTTTCAAATACTTGAAAGCTGTCGTACAGAGGAGGGGCAGGATCTGTTCTCTATCATCTCTGAGTGCAGGACACGCAACAATGGACTCAAGTTACAGGAAGCCAGATTTTGGTTAAATATCAGGAAAAACTTCCTAAGTGTTAGAGCAGTACAGAAATGGATCCAATTACCTTGAGAGGTGGTGAGTGCTCCAACACTGGAGGCATTCAAGAGAAATTTAGACAACCACCTGGGATATATCCTTTGATTTGTGGTCCTGCAGTGAGCAGGGGGGTGGACTCGATGGCCTTATTGACCCCTTCCAACTTCATCATTCTATGATTCTTTTATCTGTTAATCTATAAAGTTCCCCAATGTTTTTCTTTATTTTTATTTCTTCCTTTTAATTTTGCCAACATATAATAATTTAAAATAAAGAACAATTTAGAATAGTTTAAAACCACATACATTGTAACAGAACTCTGCAGCCTTGTCAGGCCATGATCTCTAGATGCTGAAAGCTTTAATGATGGACCAATTTCTAACTTGGTGCCCCAAATAGGACAATATGAGTACCCATCTGGTCTACAAAAGAAGTTGGTATGATATAGGGATAAAGAAGAGGGCCTCTGCTGAAAGTATCATATCCTCAGCATGAAGTCCTTCAGATTTTTCTGACCCTAAGCCTTTAAAGGGTTTTGTAAATCAAAACCAAACTCTTGAATTGATCTTGGAAACAAAACAGTAACTACTGAAATTGTAATACTCCTTAAAGTGTTTTTCATCTAATTTACAGTTGCCAACTTTTTCTTTTCTCTTATTTTCCTTTCTTTCTGAAAGGTTACTCATCCTTAACACCTCTATGAAACTGAGGTACGGCATGGTACCCCCCACCCCACCCCCATGCTGGGCATAACAATATGCCAATAGTCACATATTTAGGAGGGAAAAATTTTAAGCTGTTGAATGTAGGAGAAAACATAAATGACACCTTTCCCTATTCTTAAAATGCATGCATTTATTCTCTATGTGCAGGCATCCTCTTACCAGAAAATTATCTCGAAGGACAAAGGCTTCAATCCAGAAATACAGAACAGGACATGTTGAAGCCCCCAATGTGATTTCAGTATGTTTAACAGTATACTGGATTGTGAGCATTATCCACAACACTTATAAATAAAGTTTAGGAATGCTCCAGCAGAGAAATAATAGCTTCTATAATAAATTGGAGTCCCATTTGTCAAATACAACAAACCCTATTCAGGGAAAGTTTGGGCAATTGCCAAGTGGAGAGAATCAAATTAGGTAATAATTTGATTCTCTCCACTTGTTCCCCATGCAACTCAGATCTTTGGAACAGAGTTTGGGAAGGAAGAAATGGTGTGCAAAATGCTCATGCTTGGTTTTCGGAATAAAGCAAGTCTTGAACTGCTTGTTAGTGGCGAATGTACTCTAACAAACCAAGTTCTTCTCTCAATGCTAGAATATTTTCATAAGCTGTTAAAGGACATAGATGATCCTTCCATACTGCCTGGATACATTCTCTGCTGTGTAATATGTACTAAGAATTCTCAATCCACTGTCATATAATTGTATCTGGTCTAAAGAACTATGTATTTGTTAATGGCTGCTCTGAATCCATAAAACATTCTTTAAGCTCACATGTATTTTCCCTTTCCAGCTTGGCCATCTTTCCAACAGCAGGAGATGCATCTCCTTTCCCCTTCTTATTAAAATGTAAGAAAAGGAAGATGCATTTTTTTTCTTGTCTACTATTTTAGCTCTGTTACCAGGAATAGTTTTCCATAGAACTTTCAAGGAGGGAGTGTGCCATAGAAAACTTTGAAGTACGATCTTGCTTTGCAACGAGTTACTTGTAATCAGTTACTTCTGGTGCTAACCAGAAGGGAACAGAATAACTGACAACAGTGATATTGGCAAGGAGTCATATTTTCTGGAATGGGACTGAGTGTTTGGGGGTTTGCTTGTTACTTCAGGTTTGCTGACTGAAACAAGAGTGCATTGGGCAATCCCAAAGTTCTTCTGAGGGAAGAGAAAGAGAGAAAATGCACTTTGCCAGCCACATTGTGGATGCCAAAGGAACAGCCTCAATAACTCATGTGCCCCAGCCTGATTGACTCTCTCTCTCTCTCTCTCTCTCTCTCTCTCTCTGTGCACATAAGAAAGAGAGAGAGATGGTGGCAGAGAGGGACACTGCTGCCTTGTTGCCCAAAGTGGTGGCACTGTTGATAAATTGGTCCAGCTGGGCCCGATGATGATGAATGTGGGGAAAGTAGAACATGAATGCAGAGGTGAGACAGCTTGATTGTTGAAACTGAGCTCCTTGAATTGTCTTCATTATTTGAAGCTCAGGGATAGTTTTTAAATTAATCATTGCATATTGCAAGCTGCTGCTGCTGCTGCTGCCAGGGGTAAAACGGGCCCCTTTCCTCTGTGATTTCCAAGCTCCCCATGCACTGCACTCCAGCTTTTGAGTTTTACTTTTCCTCACCTCCCCCCACAACTTATTGCTCTCTCTTCTTTTTATCTCCCAAGGTGTTAGAGAAGTAGGGACAGCTAACCCTTCCTCACTTCATATTACAGAGTTTAGGTGTCAAAAAAGAGGTTAAAACAACAAAGACTCTTGTGATGTCATTTTGTGTGATCAGAACCCACTATTTTGTCCACTGTGGGGATTGGCCAGGTCACTCCTTTTTCCAGCAACCATATGAGGGTGGTGAATTCGGCTGTGGGCAGGTTCTTGACACAATCTTTAAGAAAAGTAATAAATAAAAGAAAATAACGTCTTGCCCCTCCCTCTTCTGAGATGAAGTTTTCATTTTTTCCCATTTTGTATAAGTGATGCAGTGCATCAGCGCTGCCCTAATACAATGCAATTTTCTTTTTACTTCCTCTGCCTCTCCATGGAGCAGTGTTTATTTTCCCAATATCATGAAGTGGCTATCTTCTTAAGCCACTTAATGATATGGAAAGTGAAAAGAGGAAGAAGCCAGACCAAATAGGATTGCTTGAGGTGTGTATATCATTTGGATGCAAAGATCACACCAAATGGCATACTGGACTTCTACCTTATGTTAAGCATCCCTATTTAGCCTACATCAGCCCACTCCAAATGAGCCTGTGTAGACAAGACCTAACTTTTCAATACATACTTTCAAGCTCCATGATTATCTGCAAGGAAAGTTGTTGTTCATTCCAATATGTGCTGCCAAAGCGAGCACACAAAGTTATTATTGTTGTTTCAAATTATATACCACCCTATAGTGTTTGGACTACTCTCTGGGCAGTTTATAACATAATTATACAAGGAATACTTTACCCCCCTAGTGAGCTCAGTATTCATGCTACCAACCTCTGAAAGATGGAATCTTACTTTAGCATGGTAGGAAAGTGCCACATATTGTTTTTATATTGGCCTTTATCTTTTTAAAAGCATTTTTAAGGTGCAAAATCAGAACTGGTCAGTGGAGGAAACACTCAGTGGTGTATTTTTAAAGGTAACGTTGTAATGGAAATGGCAACATGCTAACAATAAGCACCACAATATATTTATAAGGAAATATGGCATGACAATAATTGTAACATGTCCATGAGCAAAAGCACAATTAGTTTCTTTTCATTTTAAGCCCTACTATTGTCCTTTGCCTGGAGAGAACAACACATTGTGATTATCCCAGGCATAAAGGGTGGAGAATCTTCGGAGTAGGAGAGATGGAGGAGTCCAGTTTTGCTACTAATAGTTCTGCCTATAAAGTTAGTTTCTGAAGTATTTAAACAAATCTAATTAGACAACAAATCTAACTAGACAACAGTAGAAAAATTTGAAATAGTATCAGTGCAGTCCAGTGGGTAGACTTCTGGACTCGGGAGATCTTGGTTCAATTCCTTGCTCGATCATGGCTGTGTGTGATAAACCTTGAATATCTCACATACCTCAAAATCCGTAGTAGGGCCATGATCAATTAGAGGCGACTTTGCAGCACAAAACAACAAGCTGAAGTAAGCAACACTGAGGAGATCTTAAAACCTATTTTGAGAACTAGGGTAGTGTAGTGGATAGAGTGTGGGACTGAGACTCAGGAGATCTGGTTTCAAATTCCCACTCAGCCAAGGAAACTCCCTGGGGAGGTGGCAATGGTAAACCATTCCTTGAACATCTCATATACTATATCTCAAAACCCATATTAGGGTCATAAGTTGCAAGTGACCTAACAGCACATACCATATTTTTCCATGTATAAGACACCCCTGTGTATAAGACCCCCCACTTTTCCAATCCAAAATTAAGAAATCAATATTTTAAACATAAAACAGAACACATTTTTATTCCGTAATTAGGTAACATTTACATACCAGTACTGTCATATTATGCATCACACTTAGCTTTGAGCGTATCACTTTATTCAGCCTCTGGGCTCAGAACACTCTGACATTACCATGTTGCATCTGAGCACTGCCTACACGCCCCACCTCCAACGAGGTGTGTTACAATTGGTTTGTTCAGCATCAGCTGACATCAGTTGCATAAGGTTCGTGATTGGAGGAAGCTAAGTCTTGTGACTGTAGGAAGCTAAGCCTCATGATTGGAGGCAGCTAAGCCTCGTGATTGATTTTACTTTGCTCGCTGATAAAGCCAGATGATTTGAGCTCCTAAGCTTTTACATTAATGACAGCTCCAATTTAGCAGCTTTTTTTAAAAAAAAAGTCATTTTCCAAATGGGATCTGCAGGAAAATATCAGCAGCTTTATCATCTAGATGATTTCTTTTTAGACAAGCTTCAGTAACATTAATAAATGTAAGAACATATTGTGTGCCTTTTGAACAGCTAGCAGAAAGCTAGTCAAGGGAAGGGAGTAGCAATTGACTGGAGGGAAAGCGGGAGATGAGCGACTCTGTTAACACAGCCTGGAATGGGGAACAGAACTCTGAAACCACAAAATGCTATTTAGCAAGGGGTGGAAGGAAAGGAAATTGGTTGGGTGTGTATCATTTCAAGCACAAAAGTAAAAGGAAGCATCACAAAAATCATCACTCAGGACAGGGCTGTTGTGTGTTAAGCCTGCCTTCCCCACTTGCCTCTCCTTTGTCCTATGTTACTACAAAGCAGAGAAATCCCATTAGAAGCCAAACTGCTGCCTGTGCAAATCAGAAGGAAATAGCTCAGGCAGGATTGCCTCACATTGTTTTGCCCCAGTAGAGTTCATTTAATTGCATATCAGGGCCTGACTATATTAATGCCTAGGCAGACTGACAGAAGGTGATAGAGGCCCTTCCATGGCTAGCCGCCCAGACCGATCAGTGGGCCTGCTCATTGGCAAGTGTTCAGGGTTAGAATTAGAGGCTGTATCTGGATTACATACCAACCTTTCCTTCTGTCCAGAGAAAAACTGTCTTTTGTTTCAGATGGTTTTAGGGAAAGGAAAGACAAGGGAGGGAAGAGAGGGCAAAATAAAAGTAGGAATTTTATAGTAAACAGATGTAAGTCAGGGATATCACACCTGTCTGTGTAACAACAAAAATTATACTTTGAAAACCACATTTCCTTAATAATTTACAGGGTCAACATGAAATGAGGTACAGTTTATTATAAATATGCAGATTTCTTTCTTCAAGCATATTCCCTCATATCTCGTTAAGTTTGCTAGCTGGTTTTCCCAATATGTTGTGAGCATAAGATCTCTCTGGCAGAGTTTTCTCTGTCATTGGAAAATATCTCTGTCCATGTATGGTCATATTTTATATAATTTTATTATAGAAGAAATTTTGATGGACCTAGAGAAAGTCTATAGAGAAAGAACATTGTTGGAGTGTAGAGATGGGGGTAAATCAGGACTGGGGGCAATTTCTGATGCACCAGAGCATTGTTTTTTATTGTGCTGAAATTTTGAGGTGATGGGGTTCATCTTTCCAAGTTACTAAGTACCTACCAACTTTTTCTTAGGTAACCAACTGTAGGGTCCTAGAGTTTTATTGGACAGTGCGTTGAGGGCTGGAGGACAAATGGTGAGATAGGGTGGGTTCCAGATGGTCTCATTAAGTAATTGCCCTCATTTAGCCATCTTGAATCATGCGATTCAGGGAGTCAGGTGTCAGCCCCCCTCTGGGGCTGACCTACATTACAGCCAACATTCAGTCATGAGATTGGGATCAGAAACAGACATCCTTGAGTTATGTAGGCCAGGGCAGATCTGAGAGCAACTGCAATGCCTTGGGGAAGGAGGTTACCCATATTAGTTCGAAGAGGAGGACATGGAATACCCCTGCTCCCTAACATAGATGCTGTACTACTAGGGAAGCCCCTCTCCAGGTTTGGAGGATATAAACAGTTCACAAAGTTGTGGCCCAGTTTAATCCCCATCCCCTGTGTCTCATCTTTATTTCTTGGTTGAGTGGCAAAAGTTAGTTTTTAAATTATTGCAAATGTTCAATTCAACTTTAGGCAAGGCTGCTTTTAAGACATAAAATTCAAAGCTTATGAATGAAATTTTCACACAGAAATGACATTTTCTTGTAAAAGAGGAGCAGAACAGATCTATCCTGCATAAATGTATTGTGCATAAAACCTCAAGTGTTCTCTAGAAATTACAACAGAGTCTGCTTAGAATTTTTTTATATCCCAACACCATCTTGCACAGCCATCTGATTATGTTTTCAGTCTCGTTCTATATTTACACACACACTTACACTATATAATATCATCATCAAGAATCAATTTTTTAAGAAATGATGAGTTACTGTTTACACTAACTTGGCTTCCAAAGAAATATGGCATAGAAATAGACTGGGAGTGGTTCAAGGAAGATAGATTGATCATTAACAACACATTTTCTGAACCGGTTGGAATGAACAGCTAAACCAGCCCTAAAATCTCCTCCATTATTCCAGCCTTCTGCAACTACATTTAAAGTTCCTGTCTGGTTTGGGACCCTCACTCATATCAGATCGTCTCTATTCTTCTGAGTCTCTGCACTAATTGAGGTTGTTAAAGGTCCCAACTATTAAAGATTTGAATATATTAGGAGCAGATATTTTTATGTTGCTACCCCAAGCTGTGGAACATTCTTCCTGGATCCCTGCAAAGCATGACATCTTTGCCAAGATTCAGGAGGGAGATGTAAGGCAGAATTGTTTTGGCAGGCCTTTCAATGTTATTAAATTATTATTTCCCCACTTATGTGGTGGAGTCTTATGCAGTGTGGTATTGTGTGGTTTAGTGTATAAGCTGGAATTCTTTGTGGGTTCGTGGTTGTTGCTAATTTCAGTTATATTCTTACCAATGGTGTGGAGCAGCATTCTGCTGTTAGATTGTTATGATTTTTTTTATATGTGTAATAATTGTTAAATTATGCTGTTCACATGCTGTATATCTTTAGACAGAAGAACAGCATATAAATATTTAACCAATGACTTAAACCAGCAGGTGTGATTTAGGGAGACACAGAAGTTTGAGGAATATTTTTGTGCATCCTCTTCAACCTCCGGTGCTGAGACAATCCTCTTTCTATTTAAACTGTAGCTATTGTTTCTGATTTTTTCTATGCAAACCATATGCAAACTATTTTCCACTTTTTGTCCTCTTTTTTGCAGGGTGTCTTTCCTCCTTTTTGGTGATGCAGAAGTAGCCACCTTTCTTACGATGCATCTGAAACTGCCCTGGAAAAGAATCTCACTGTATACCTTCATAAAAACAGCACTCTTTACTATTTCAAATATTTGCTCTTTTCCATTGTGTAGCACAGGATAGCTGATGTGTCAGGCCAACCGGTGCATGGCATGCAACATGGCTGAGAGAGCTCTCCTTAGAACATTTCAGTTATTGCAGCTCCAGCTGCTTTCTTTTCAAATGGTGCCTTGTTAAGCAAGGCATTTAAAAAATGTTCTTTGTAGCTGTTAGCAAAGGGCACCCCACTGGGTTTTTATTTGGTATGTCTGTGTGTTTGTACACTGCCAGCAATATCAGGAATAAGAGCCACGTGCCTGAGACACCAAGGGAAAGTTGAGTGACATTATGCTCCTAGTGCACTGTTTAAGGAAGAATTTCAGTTAGACATTCTGAAGAAAAGTAAAATTGGCAAGCTGAGATGGCTTAACCCCCGTAACTCCGACATTTCATGCTAGGTCAAAAGACACTTGTTCTCTTTCCCTTTTGAGAGATGAAAAAAGGGGGTAGAAAAGACAAGAAAAAAAGCAAACCAGAAGCAACAGTGCTAGGAATTTCTAATGTGGTTTCATGAAGTCCTAGCCTGCTCCATGGGAATGAATCTAAATGCTCTGCTCTTCGCCTATGATGCCATTGCCCTCCCAACCCCGGAATAAAGACACGAGACAAATAGTATGGGTTAAAACACGGGCCACACTTTATTGATTGTAATTCAAATTTGCCATCCTTTGGCAAAGGGGGGCCTGCTGTAGTGCAGAAACAGGTAAATCGTAGAGTTATCCAAATACCCCTTAATCAACAATTGGGTGAGTCCCCAGCCCTAGGTTCTCGCGGTCTTAAAGACAGCAAGAACCCGGCTGGCCGCAATTTGACCACCCCCGGACCTCTAGCCATCTTTACTTGATGACTGTTGGTCCGGTAGTGGCCCAGCGCATCTTTCCCCCCAAGCACTGTAATCGCACGATCCGCAGCACTGGGAGGTCCGATGGGCTGTTAGCTTACCTGATTTTGCAGTGGGACTCACCAGAAAATACCTGTTTTTTCCACACTACCCGCCAGTGTGACCGGATTTCCACCACAAAATTGCCAACGCCCGATTCCAGTGTGGGATAGGCAAAAAATCCCCTCATTCAAAGGCCAATCAGGATGAAGGTCAAAAATTCCTATCTGGCCCCAAAGGCGACCAAAAATTTCACACTATAATTAGGGCGGGCGGGTGGGTGCCAGAAAAAGAAGAGGGCGGCTAGAGGGGGGAATGCCCCTTAAATAACTTGGTGTTCCCCCCTCTCTTCCAGCAACTATCGTGAGACCTTAAGGTCTCGCGCTATCCGTGGGTGGAGGCAAAGGGTGAGCCGCGCTGCTGAAGCCTCGGCTCGGCAACGGCTCCAGCATTCTCAAAAAGTTCTATTCCAAAAAGCTTTAAAGGGTGGACCCTTCTTTGACCACATGCTGAATATCAGTGGCTTTAAACAATTTAAACATGATTAAGGTCTACTTCTCAGGAACATGGTTTTTGAAAATTAATTTTTGGATTACTACTGTAATGTAGAATTTTAAAAATGCTACAGACTAGATTTAAAAAAATCTTTTCCTAGTTTTGCTCACAAACATCCCACTGACATCCAGCTTGATTGCAATTCATTCCCCAGTCTTGTGACATATCCTCTAAACAGAGTCAGAAAGGATGGTGGATTCAAAGGATGATGAAGTCAGATTGGTCAGTGATTTGTAGGTGACAGCATTTTTCTGGCAGAAAACACCAATGATTTCAAATTACTACTGAGGAATGTTAGAGGGAAAAAATGCAAAAGCAGGACTACTGTGAAGCATTAAGAAGACAAAAATCATGACTATAGAGTAACAGCATAACTTTAATGTTCACAATGAAGAAATCTAAATAAATGAAGATTTTATAAAACTTGGTTCAAGCATCAATGTAAATGGAGACTGCAGCCAAGTAACGGCTGGGATTTGAAACGGCAACTAAGAACAATAAGGAAAGATCCTTAAGGGTAAGGATGTGTCACTGGAAACCAATGCCAAGAAAATCCATACTATAGTATTCTTGATTACTACGTACAGCTTTGAAGATGAATGGTGAAGAAAGCTGATAGCAGGAAAAAAATCATTGAAAATATGGTGCTGGAGGAGAGCTTTATGGATATCATAGACTACTATAAAGTGGGTTCTAGATCAAATCAAGCCTGAACTAACTAAATGGAGACTATTATACTTTGAGAATACCATGAGAAGGCAAGACTTGGCAGGAAAAAAGGAAGATGAAATATGAGATGAATTCACTCAATAATGAAAGACACAACCTCGAGTTTACAAGACCTGGGCAGGTGCGATTTGATGGCCCATAACAGGTACACAACCACCACATCCCATCCTGTGTAATGTTATGTTGGTTAGTTATGCTTTAACATTCATTTGAAAGTACTTGTTTATTTGACTGTGCATGTCCTTAAACTGTTTAAGCATGTTAGACTCTAGGCATGGCAAATGTAAACTAAAGACTGCAGAAATGTTAATTTGCTCAGCTCACATGAGACCATTAAGCCAATTACTTATTGAGAGTTGTTCTTCATCACAGCAGTCTACACATATGCAAGTGTTTTACATTTGTTGGAAAAGGAACATATAGCATCATATATAGGAGAGTTCAATGGACATGTTCCCACCTCATTTCCTTGTCCTCCATCAATAATGTTACTTACTCTTTCACTTAAAGAACTTAAGAGCCCCCTCCTAATTTTAGATTGTACTGAAAAGGAGTTCTGTGCAATTGTTCCCCACCAAATCTTGTCCTGCAAAATTACACATTGGATTAGTGCACCAGTAACACTTTAAAACAATCAAAGTAAGGTTAGTCATGTGGTCCAAACAAAATAAAGTATAAAAATATGTGATACCTTTATAGACCACTAAAAATATCATTATAAAATTCATGAGCTTTTGTGGATTAAAACTCCACTTCATCAGGTTTGTACCTGTGTAAAGAACTTGAAGTCCGAACATTCATGGCATGATGGATTTTGCCAAGCACTTTGCTCTTGGATGTAAAGTCCAAAAAGTTCTTGGCAAGTTGGAAATGGCCAGGCATGTCTCTCTTGGATGTAAATCCAAAGACCAGTTGCTACAGCTTAGGCTGTATGGCTTTTATGGCTACAGCTTAGGCATTTGTGGATTGAGTGTAACAACCCAGTTCTCCAAACAAAGAAGCACTGCTATGTGCGTACATCCAACTTTTCAACTTGCCAAGAAAACACAATTGTTTGCCTTGTTGCAAATGACAAGTATACCCATGCTCATCTCAGATTATTGATTACTCATTTATTATAAGTTGTTCTTCTCCAGGGTATTGTTCATGTTCTCAGGCAGTTCTGTCCATTGCTTATAAATATTACTTTTTGGGTTGCACTTCAGAATTCCCCTTGGGGTCTGGAGGAGCAGGGACTAGGAAGAGGTGAAATGTCAGTCTTAATTGAATGCTGCTCTTCACATTAGGAAAATAGAGGATAATATTTCCTGATTTATTTAAAGAAATTGCAGCATGAGACCTCTTGATATCTGTTAGGGAAGCTCATGGGTGTTACAGGTAGATCTTTGCTTATTTTAAATGCTACTTACTTGTCCTATTTATAGCCTGACCTTCCTCCAATAAGCTCATGTTGGTGTGTGTTGCTCTCCACTTCCCCACTTTGTCCTGATAAACATATAAGGTAGGCCAAGGAAGGCTTAGAGTTTATGACTGTTTCATAGTTGCCAGTGAACTTCATGGCCAAGAACAGAGTTGAATCCATTCTCCCAAGGCTCAGTCCAACACAGTGACCATTACACTACAGGGACATTTGGATTCCAATGTTCTAGAGGGGATGAGAGAGAAGAAAATGCCTATATTCCTACTGATTCATCCTTTGGCTCATTCCCTTAACCTCTAGTACTTTCAGACGAAGAAAATGCTTCCAGAAGCATAGAGAAACTTCAAACTTTAGAGCAGATATGTGCAGTCTCTAGAGCCCCGGGGACAAAATATGCCCAAACCTGGACATGGAGACCTGCTGTCATGCCCACCCCCCCCCCCCATTTCATTTCTTGAAAAAGATTGTATTTTACAGAAGCTCCTGTGGCCTCTAGTGGTTGATTATTATAATATTATTATTATTATTATTTGGGAAGCAGTGTGCTAGCCACCATCCATAGCAAAATTATCCCCGGATAGATCTTTTTAGGAGAAAGGCAGGAGATAAATATTGTAAATTAATTGATTAATTCATTAAAAGGGGGGGGGTTGAGCCAAAACATTTTCAAAACATTGTTGGGATTACTGGCGGGCACTTTGGGAACCTGTGGGGCTGCATATACCTGTGGACTGCCTATTGCCTCCCTGCTATAGGGCAATGCTACTGATTATTTCCCCACATAGGCTGGGCTATGTAGACACATGCTCTTGCTAGTATTTCTGTGCCTCATATTTGCGGCCCTTGCGATCCATTCATGCCAATGCATGCACATGCACTGCATGTTCATCAGATACAAATAGGATTTAATTTACTGTGCTCCTCAGGCAATTCCATCTTGTATTTATAATAATCACCTCTACCCTTTGCCAAAATTAGCTGAAACAAGGCAAGAGAAATAATGTCTGTTTTAATAGGATTAAAGACAGTGGAAACGGCAAGCTACTGAACATTATTCTTAATTACAGTGGTGCCTCAATTTACGAACATCCCAACTTACGACCATTTCAAGTTACGACCAGCTCCGGCCGCAAAATTCGACTTGCGGCCGGAGCTTCCAGTTACGAACAGGAAAAGGCAGGGGAAAAAGGCGGGAAATTCAAATTGCTAACCATTGGTAGGCGAAGAGGCTGCTTCTTTGTAGCTCTTTCGCCCCAATGGTTAGAGTGAGTGCAATAGGAGGAGGCTTCGGACTGCCTGGTAAGGTAAGGTGCTGCTTTCTGCTTTTTAAAAACTGTTCTGGGTGGGTTTTGCAGCATGGTTTTGGGCTGGGGGGGTTATGTTTCTGTGCTGTGATGGGTCTTGGGGGGTTTGTTTGCTTTTTGGGTTTTTTTCCCCCCATTTCCAATGGGTCTTGCGGGGTTTGCTTGCTTTTTGGGTTTTTCCCCCCCATTTCCGATGGGTCTTGCAAGCTTTGCTTGCTTTTTGCTTTGCTTTTTTTGCATTTCTGATGGGTCTTGCACGCTTCGCTTGCTTTCTGCTTTGCTTTTTTGCTTTTCCGATGGGTCTTGCACGCTTTGCTTGCTTTCTGCTTTGCTTTTTTTTTGCATTTCTGATGGGTCTTGCACGCTTTGCTTGCTTTTCTTTTTTTTTCTCCCCTGTGGCGGAATGCCCAAGTCACACCTGTCCATCATATGGAGCTCTAGGGCAGGAGCCTATGGAAGGACAGGAGGGGCGGAGTCAAGAGAACAGTTAGAGAGACTGAGAGAAGTTAGTGGGGTTTTTTAAAAAGGGGGTTAATACAGTTAGAGACAGTTAGGGGGAAGGGTTTTGAAGTGTTAACACAGAGATTGGAAAGTTGGTGTGTGTTAGAGAATAAATAAGAGATAAAAGTAATATAAAATAGATAGACAGTCCTTAGCTATTGTTACAGTGGAGAATGTGAATGAATACAAACAAGCAAACGTGTAATCCTATCCAAGTTTAATGATTGAACAATAAAAGAACATCTATGACTTTACTTCTGTGATTTACTAATCAAACAATAAATAAACCTGTTATATTTGGCAGCCCGAGCCTAAGAAACTTATTTGGTACAGTGTGGATAAAGATCCACTGGTAGCAGCATGTAAAGGGAGAAAATAGTACATCGTGTCCGAAGGTGGACCTGTGGTTGAGGGAAAACAAACAGGGGACACTGGGGGAACGCGACATCCCCCTTCGGCCGGAATGGATTAATCGCGTTTCCGATGGGTCTTGCAGTGATTTTTTTTTTTTTGTGATTTTTTTCTTCGGCCGGAATGGATTAATTGCATTTCAATGCATTTCAATGGGAAATGGTGCTTTGACTTACGACCATTTCGAGTTATGACCGGAGTTCCGGAACCAATTAAGTTCGTAAGTCGAGGCACCACTGTACTCTGTCTTCTGACCATCTCACTGAATTGTCTTATTTTTTTCTGGAGATTTCCCTCAGAGTTTTTGATGTGTTTGTTCTTCTTTTTTTGGCTTAAAGTATGGGCTGTTTGATGGTGGAACTCATTTTTCTTTATTTCTTGTTAATTTCTATGCTATGAACAGTATTATGAAACCTAATTAAAAGCTCTGGTGTACAGATGTGTAGAGGAACAAGTGTAAGTATGGGAAAAGCCCATTCCTTTCACAGTCTAATAATGTTCCTGGTGCACAACAGCATGGGACATTCTCCACAATGAAGACAATGGTAATTTCCTCACACTCATAAATGGATGCCCTTTGAAAGTGAAGCAATTGAGGAGATGGGTGGATACTAGAGAAAGTAATATTCTACTAACTCATTTGGCAGTTGACCAGCATTGTTATCTGAATGCCTGGATTAAATGCTCAATAATCCTGATTTGATACAGCCTAGTCCTTGGTAGCCAAATGTTTGTTGCAGGAGAGCCCCGTTCTTTCTCCATCTACCCAACAGAGCTTCTGGTTTCTCTCTCCTGTTTCTGGTTGTTCCCATCTTCAGACTGATAGCAATTCAATACCCCAGGTGGAACAACTAGTGTTTTTCTCACTGAGTCTCTCTTCAAGAACAACAGGAATGGCTTCTTATCTCTTCTGCAGCTCTACAAGTTCAAACATTTCTGTATGTTATCTGGGCCTTTTCTTCAACTGTGGTATATATACCATCGATGTGGGGAAAAGATGTATGTTAGAAGGGACACAGGACACATGATTTTCTTTTATCACAGAGAATTTGCTTACCCATAGTAAAGGATTGTGATAACTATTTAGACTGTGCCACATGCAAAATCTCCAAGTCTAAGGTCAGTCCTCTAAACAGGAAGAGTTGCCAATGAGCAAAATGACCTTTTGGGCTTGTGCATGCAGACCTTATTGGTCCTGTAGCATCCTCTATGGGAGGTTCGCATTTCGTACTGGTGATTGTAGACTCCCACATGAGATTTGCTTATGTGTATCTGCTGCAACACAAATCAGAAACATCTAAAAAGTTCAAACAGTTGGTAAATTTTGTTGAGAGGAAATATAATCACAAAGTGTGTCAGCTTCAGACTTACAGAAGGACAGAGTTTTTGTCAGCAAATTTTCAGCAGTGGCTGAGTAGGAGGGGTATAAGTCACAGAAGAACATGTGCCTATTCTCCACATCAGAATGGGGTTGCAGAACGCTGTAGTGGGAAGTTGCAAACCATGAAGGACTCCCTGTTAACTGACTCAGGGATGAGTAATACATTCTCAGGAGAAATCATTTTAATGGCAAATTATTTGCTTAACAGGCTGTGGTCATCATCTATAGACCAGATCCCATACCATATGTTATACAACAAAAAGCCTTATTTGGGTCATTTAAAAAGCTTTAATTGCAGCGCATGGGTAAATATTCCAAAGGCATTATGAAAAAAAGGAGGAAAGAAAGCTAGAAAGATTAAGTTTCTGGGTTATGATACAGTGGACCCTCGACTTACGCACGGCTCCACTTACGGACTTTTCGAGTTACGGACTTCTCCAGCCGCAAAATTTCACTTCAAATTCCGGCCGGAGAATCGACATAAGAACAGAAATAGGCAGGGGGAAAAGGCGGGCAATTCAACTTTCTAACTATAGGTGGCGCCGAGGCTGCTTCTTTGTGCTGTAGGTCTGTCGGCCATTACTGTTGAGAGTTCTTGGGGAACTCGCTTAAGTTCCTGTAAAATGCACAGTGGAAGGCCAGCTACCTCAGGGTAGAATTAGCTAGGGAAGTTCCCTTGTTTATCCACCCTCACCAAAGCCTAGCACTTTTGTTCAAAAACAACACTCAGGAGGCGATCTTTAAGTGTAAAAAAGGTTTTGTATATTTAACTCACATGAACAGGCACTCAGTAGGTTTCAGGTTGATACAAAAGGATTAATAGTAAAAGCAAAGGTTTCTTTCTTTAGCCCACGTGGCTAGGAGGATCTCTAGGGTTCAGAGATCCTGTCTGGAGGTCTAGCATCTTGCAAGGACACAAAGGATCTGTGTTACAAAATGGAGTTTCTCAAACCTCATGGTGAGAAGGGGCGGAGCTTATTTAACCCGGGAAACAACAAATCCCTCTGATTGGTTAGTATATAAACAAACAGGCAAAAAAACAAGTTAGTCTCTGATGCAGGCCCCTTCCTCCCACATCTTGAAATTAGCATTTGGATTGCTGATTAGCCAACACCCCTTCTCAATCTAGCATGCTAAATTTCAACAAGTCCCATCATGGTTCGCAGGTCCTGAAAGCAATCTCTTGGTAGAGGTTTCGTCAGGATGTCCGCCGTCATCTCCTTAGTTGGACAATAGGTCATCTGGATGATACCCTTCTCGATCAGGTCACGCACGAACTCATGTCTCACATCAATGTGTTTGGTGCGCGCATTCATCTTCTCTCCCTGTGATAGCTTGATGCAGCTTTGGTTGTCTTCCATCATCTGGAAAGGTGTTTCTTCGTCTATCTCGAAGTCCATCAGTAGTTTCTTCAGCCATAGCAGTTCTCTGCATGCTTCTGCTGCTGCAACAAACTCAGACTCTGTGGAAGATAAAGCTACAATATCTTGTTTATGACTGCCCCATGAGATAGGACCATTACCATAGAGAAACAGAAAACCACTAGTAGATTTACGACCTTCGCTATCTTCTGCCCAATCTGCATCTGCCCACCCTATAAGTTTTGAGTTCTTGTTAGCTGGCAATCTTAGCTTAAAGTCCATGGTCCCTTTCAAATATCTAGCTACTCTCTTTACAGCTGTCCAGTCACTCTGTGTTGGTGAGCTGACTTTTCTGCTCAGTATTCCTACTGCAGTGGCAATGTCAGGTCTCGCAGTAGTTGTCAAGTACAAAAGCTTTCCTATAGCTGCTCTGTGCTGGCTATTGTTGGGTAAAGGTTCTCCTTTCTCTTTATTTTTAAGAAAATCTGTGTGCATGGGTGTTGCAGCACTGTGGGCATCCTGCATATTCAACATGTCTAAAAGTTCAAGTATCTTTTGTTTCTGACTCAACAGATATGAACCATCTGCCTCTTTCTCAATTTTAATGCCCAAATAGTATGTTGCATCTCCCAATTCCTTTATTTCTACCTCTTTGCTCAGTTTCTGTACTACACTTCTGTACTCCCTTTCCAAATTGGTGGCCACTATCAGGTCATCAACATAAGCTAGAATATATGTGAAATGTCCATTCCTGTTTCTAGTATACAGGCACTGATCTCCCTTTCCTTGCTTGAAACCTTGTTGAAGTAGCATCTTCTTCAGTTTCTCGTTCCAGGCTCTGGCTGCTTATTTCAGCCCATAGAGGCCTTTCTTCAGTCTGCAGACAAGGTCAGGGTGCTTCTTGTCAATAAAACCTGGTGGTTGTTCCATGTACAGTTCCTCCTCAATCTCTCCATGTAGAAATGCAGTCTTGACATCTAGGTGCTTGACTTGCATTTGTCTGGAGGCTGCTATACTTAGGAGCATTCTTATGGTGCTGTGTCTGACAACTGGAGCAAAAGTCTCATCAAAGTCTTCTCCATACTTCTGAAGAAATCCTTTGGCAACTAATCTTGCTTTGTATCGTTCCACTTCTCCATCTGCTCCCTTTTTCTCTTTGAAAAACCCACTTGCATCCAATTGCTTTCTTGCCTGGTGGTAGCCTTGTCAGTGTCCATGTTTCATTTTTATGTAAGGCTTCTATCTCCTCCTTTGCAGCTTGTCTCCATTTAGCGCCCTCTTGTGCTGGCATTTGTTCAACCTCTTCCCAGGTTGCTGGTTCATCTGTCTGCGACGGCCTTGCAAGGTAGGACAGGCGAGGGGCCGGCACACCTCTGTTGGATCGTGATGAGCGTCTGACTTCTGGTTCTGGAACCTCTGGTGGCATGGTGCCATCTTCCAGTTCCACAGCGTTGTCAACTGCTTCATCTGTATCCCCTTCTTTTGGTGTACTGCTCTCATCCTGTGCCTCATCCTCATCCTCCACTTCCTCTGGTTTAGTTTGTGAGGGCACTGGCATAAGTATGTCTAGGAGAGGTTGGTTGCGTTGATCCTGTTCATTGGAGCTGTCTAGCACAGTCCCTGTCCTGTCAGCCTTTCTTTGTTCATCAAAGTGAACCACATGTCTTGCACTGACTTCACCAGTTCTCAGATTCATTACTCTGTAGCCTTTGACACCGGAAGCATATCCAACAAGAATTGTTTGTTCTGTTCTAGAGTCCAGTTTATGCCTTTTCTCCTTGGGAATGTAGGAGTATGCAATGCTTCCAAATACTCTAATGTGTGAAATGTTCGGGATTCTATCATGCCAAAGTTCAAAAGGTGTTTTTGTGGTGCCTTTTGTTGGCAATCTGTTCTGGAGATACGTTGCTGTCATGATTGCATCACCCCAAAGTTTGTTGGGTAGTTCTGCATCTGCAAGCATGCATCTGGTCATCTCTAGAAGAGACCTTAGTTTTCTCTCAGCTATTCCATTTTGTTCTGGTGTGTATGGAACAGTCCTTCTGTGTAGAATACCTTGTTCCTCAAAGAATGTTTGTGTATGGTTTGAAATGTACTCACCACCGTTGTCTGATTGAAACACCTGAGGTTTTCTTCCAAATTTGTTGTTCACCATGGCCACATATTTCCTCAGAAGGTTGTGGGTCTCACTCTTGTCCTTCAGTAGGTAGGTGACACAATACCTTGAAAAATCATCCACAAAAATTAGAATATATCTGTTGCCTCCCATTGATGGCACATTAATTGGCCCACACAGGTCAGTGTGAATTAATTCCAACACCTTTGTGCTTCTTTGTTCAGTACTTGAGTGAAATGAGGGTCTGACCCCTTTTTCTGTAAGACAATTTACGCACCTGGTTGTCTTGTTTGTGTCACGTGGTTTTACCTCAATTCCTTTGGCTAGGTTCTTATTGTGCAGTTCCAGGATCGCGTTCGTATGTCTATGTGCAAATCTGCGATGCCACAGGTCCAGGCTGTTCACCTCTTCTTGCACCGTCTGCGCTGTGTTGATTTGCACCTGTTCATCTAAGATACTGACTTTATAGATGCCATTAGATTCATAACCTTCCAAATATATCTCATTGTCCTTTTCAATTATGCATTTTTCACTATCAAAATGTATTTTAAAACCCTTTTTCCCAAGAGCTGACACGCTTATCATGTTGCATTCCAGCTTTGATACATATACGACTTCCTTCACAGTATTTTCATAGATTGCATTTGGTACTGGACACATCAAAGTCCCAGATCCCTTTCCTTGGATCTTTACACAGTTCCCATCAGCAACCCTAATCTCTCCAGTGGTCCGTGAATCAAAAGTTTTAAAAAATGTTTTCTCATTGGTTGCATGCTGTGTGCAT
This sequence comes from Intellagama lesueurii, assembly GCA_037013535.1. Taxonomy (NCBI): domain Eukaryota; kingdom Metazoa; phylum Chordata; class Lepidosauria; order Squamata; family Agamidae; genus Intellagama; species Intellagama lesueurii. The sequence goes on along the minus strand of JBAJHW010000003.1, from coordinate 38,899,079 downwards.
CCACTGTCAATTATCCATGAATCTCTATTTCTCTGGTAGTTTGGTATAACTTCATAGGCCATAAATGAGCTCTGTTTAATTTCTCTGTTTGGCTTTCCTTTGTCTTTGTCCCTCTTGTAACTAGGAGGTGCATTCTGCCTTTTATGAGCCCTTTGTTCAGATTGGTGAGAGCTCCTATTGGCTGAAGGCTCTCTGTGGGCGTAACAATCCCTTGATTTATGCCCTGGTTTTCCACAAGACCAGCAACTGTTATGTGATTGGTCATGGGGCGGGGCCTTTCTGTAGCTCCTACTTTGAAACAGGTAATTTGATCCATTTGCCTCTGAGGAATTCAAGCCTGCCTGGTTTATGCATTCATCTCGCAAAGCTTTAAGGCTTTCTTCAAAAGATAGCTTTTGAGCATTTACAATTGAAGCAAGGGCATCAAAACGTTCTCCTAGGGATGCTATCAAAAATCCCTTTTTAATTCTATCAAGCATTTGGAAACCAGTTGTATTCAAACTGCCAACAATATTTAAAAATTCAGATATATGCTTTTCACAATCCTTCTTGTTATTTAATCGAATTCTGGTTAGATCTTTAATCAAGGCTGCTTCAGATTGGCGACTTGCAACCCCAAAAGATTCTTCCAGATTTTTAACCATTTGTTTGGCTGATTCACATCCTGTAACATAGGCTAGTTGGGAGTCTGTTAGACTGTGGTAAATTATTGATTTTGCATTTCTATCCTTCTTCTCCCAATCTTTCCTGGCTCTTTCTTCTGCAGGTCTGTCTGAATTTAAACATTCATCAAGTTCAAGAGCTGATAAATCAACCATTAATCTTTCCTTCCATCTTTCAAAATTCACTGAGGTCAACACTGGTAATTTTCCTAGAATTTCCTTCCTTTCTGCCATGCTGAGTCCTGCCTCCTTCTAGCCAAAAAAAGTCTCTTCAGCTAGCTTTGGTTTTTGGTTGAGGGGGATTGCTGGCTGTGTTTGGTTACTCAACTGGGCCACATAACCTGTTGAGAGTTCTTGGGGAACTCGCTTAAGTTCCTGTAAAATGCACAGTGGAAGGCCAGCTACCTCAGGGTAGAATTAGCTAGGGAAGTTCCCTTGTTTATCCACCCTCACCAAAGCCTAGCACTTTTGTTCAAAAACAACACTCAGGAGGCGATCTTTAAGTGTAAAAAAGGTTTTGTATATTTAACTCACATGAACAGGCACTCAGTAGGTTTCAGGTTGATACAAAAGGATTAATAGTAAAAGCAAAGGTTTCTTTCTTTAGCCCACATGGCTAGGAGGATCTCTGGGGTTCAGAGATCCTGTCTGGAGGTCTAGCATCTTGCAAGGACACAAAGGATCTGTGTTACAAAATGGAGTTTCTCAAACCTCATGGTGAGAAGGGGCGGAGCTTATTTAACCCGGGAAACAACAAATCCCTCTGATTGGTTAGTATATAAACAAACAGGCAAAAAAAATAAGTTAGTCTCTGATGCAGGCCCCTTCCTCCCACATCTTGAAATTAGCATTTGGATTGCTGATTAGCCAACAATTACTGTATATAGGGTGTGTGGCAGTTGAGAGAGCTCCTGCTTTCCAAGTGCACTTAAAATTGTAAAGGACAGATGAGAACCTTTGAACCCATAGGCGCGGGTCTACTCGCGTGTAAGCAGCACCAAAAGCGCGGGTCTACTCACGAGTAAGCATGGCTTTGCAAGCGCGGGAGGCTTCGGAGGCTTCAGACTGGTAAGGTGCTGCTGTTTTTTCTTTTTAAAAAGTTGTTCTGGGTGGGTTTTGGAGGGTAGATTTGGGCTGGGGGGTATGTTTCTGTGTTGTTTTGTTTTTTGGTGATTTTTTTTTTTGCAGTCCCAGCGTGGGACTTGCTCCACTGTTGCTGTTATTTTAATTTTTTTGGAGGGGGGTATTTTTTCCTTCTGCCGGAATGGATTAATAGGTTTTCAATGCATTCCTATGGGAAATGGACCCTTGACCTACAGACTTTTCGACCTGCGGCCACTGTTCCAATATGGATTAATTCCGTAAGTCGAGGGTCCACTGTATAACCTCCAAGGGGTATAGATTTTTAGACCAGAACAAACTGGTAATATCCAGATCTGCTAGTTTTGCAGGAAATGAACATTGGCAGAGAGTTCATGCCAATCCTGAAATTATGTTTCATTTGAGCAGTTCTAGCAAATCAGTCAAACAGGGTGAGCTAGAGGCGTGCAGCTAAAGCCCTGAGCATTTGCAAGCTGTAGCTAGTACTAGTGAGTTTGTGTCAGAAGAGGGTGACTCAAGTTTTGAAATAAAAAAGGAACCAGTAGAATTAAGGCGTTCACAATGTTCTACATGTGGGATACCACCTGAGACATTTGTGGTTGGTAAAGCAAAAGCTCTGAATGTAAGGTTCAATGAGCCAGAGAGTTATTTGGATGTACCATATTTTTCTGTGTATAAGTTGATATTTTTCTCTAAAATATTTAGATTAAAAATTTAGGGTCGCCTTATACACAGAAGTAAGGAGGGGGAAGGGATCAAAGTGCTTTGATCCCTTCCCCCTCCTTACTTCTGTGTATAAGGCTTTCCCCTGTGTATAAGGCTTTTCCCTGCTTTCCCCCTCCACTTTTTGTGAAGAGAGGAGGGGAAAACCACTTTTCTTGCAATAAAGTGCTTTCTTGCAAGGAAAGTGGAGGGGGAAAGCAGGAATCATCAAAGCGCTTTGATTCCTGCTTTCCCCCTCCACTTTCTAGTGAGAAAAGTGCTTTCCCCCTCCACTTTCTTTGGAAAGCAGGAATCGCTTTGATGAATTGCTTTGATGATTCCTGCTTTCCCCCTCCACTTTCTTTGGAAGAAAGTGGAGAGGGAAAGCAGGAATCAAAGCGCTTTGATCCCTGCCTTCCCCCTCCTCTTTCTTGTGAAGAAAGAAATTTTGGGTTAGAAAAGTGGGGAGGGGCGCCTTATACATGGGGGCTTCTTATACACGGAAAAATATGGTAATTAATCTTCCAAAGGCTGAAAGGAACAAATGGGAACCAGCTATGTGTGAAGAGGTGCAGAATATGATACGAAACTTCCAGAAGAGAAGAAAGCCATAGGGTGTTGGGTTTTTAAGAAAAAAGTTCAGGCTAATGCAGAACCAAAGTACTAAGCTAGGTTAGTAGTGGAAGGGTACACACAGAAAAAAATCAACATTTTGATGAAGGTTTTTCCGCTACCGTCAGGGCAGAATCAGTGAGGCTCATGCTGACCATCGCTGCCTCCAAAGGTTATGTTGTTAACCATTTTGACATAACAACAGCATATTTGAATGCTGAGTTGGAGGAAGGATTGTACATGCTCCAAGCACTGGGGTTCGAAAGCACACAACCAGGGATGGTGTACAGGCTAAATAAATCCATATATGGGTTAAACCAGTCTGCAAAACATTGGAACAATGCCTTGATGCAGCTTTAAAGAAGCTGAATTTTAAAAGTAGCAAGACAGACTCATGTATGTACATCCAACAATTTGGCAAAGAACAGAATTTTTTATTTGCATTTGTTGATGACTTGTGTTTCATGTCAAAAAGTCAAGCCCAAATTGATCTCTTTAAAAGACAATTTAGTCAGGAATTTAATTTGAAAAATCTGGGTGAGATCAAATTTCATTTGGGTGTTAATGTAAAAAGGGAAGAGAATAAATTTGTCCTGAGCCAAAGTGCCAAGGTGGAGGAATTGCTGGAGAAATACAACATGAAAGATTTCAATAGTGTGCAAACGCCTATCACAACCATTTTTTTACATGGACAATGGGAACAGTCAAGTCCTTGAAAATCAGGAAATATATCAGTCAGCTATGGGTAGTCTCCTATATTTAGCTCAATGGACACGCCCAGATATTGCCAACACTGTCAATATTCTAACTAGGTATACAACACATCCTACACAGAAACACTGGCTTGGTATCAAAAGAGTGTTAAGATATTTGAAAGGTACCCAAAATGTATGTCTAGTGTTAAATCCAAGCACAGATTATAGTGTTAAATGTTTTGCAGACAGCGATTGGGCAAATTGTATGGAAGACAGAAAGTCAATTTCTGGTTATGTGATTAAATTTGCAGATGCTCTGATAGGATGGAAATACAAAAAACAAACAAATATCGCCACTTCAACCGCAGAAGCAGAGTATATAGCTCTGTCAGATCTTTGTTCAGAGGTAGTTTGGTACAAACAAATAGTATCAGATTTTGGGTATGTTGTCAATAAGCCTATTCTGATATGTGATGACAACAAATATCAGCTGGTCATATCTGAGCAAATGCACTGTTAAAGTAAGCACATAGACATCAAAAATTGCAATGTCAGAGAGTCAATAAGAGAGCAGTTAATTAAATTGCAATATTGTCCAACAGAAAAAAAAATGAGGCAGATATTTTAACAAAGCCACTGTGCAAAGGCACAAGGAAATTGTAAAAACGCTCGGACTGAGTTCAGTACATGAGTAAATTGGAGGGGTTTGTCAAGATATATATAGAATTTACTCTGTAGTACATGAGCCAAAGTTTGCTAACAGGCATCCATCTTAAAACAGGTGTGCAGCCACAGAGTCAGCACATGAAGCTGATGCAATCCATGAAATGTGTATTGGACATAAACTCCGATGGTCTTCTGTAAGTGTGACATGGAATCTCATACTGTCCCTATCCATCCACCGATTTTGGTATACTTCAATTTTTCCATTTGTGACCCTTTGGCACATGATTATTGTATAGTTACCTTAACACTACAATTTATACACAAACAAGATTATTCCAATTTGAACTACTAATGTAATTATTTTTGTTTATTTGTATTTACTCCTAGCAATACTATAGTGATTATTAATGTCCTTGAAATTTACCATATATGGTAGGTAAAGTAACAGAATTGTCAGGATATTATGACCCACAATATATAATTTACTCTTTAGTACATGAACCAAATTCTTGACAAGAATGCCTGTAAAAATAGGGATCTCATGCTTCGAAAAAGTAAGCTTTTTGCTTCTACAGTTCATGTTAAAGACAGAGAATCATCAATGTGGACTGTGTGTTCAACTGGGTTCTGTTGGTATCTGTTTCATAGTCACCTCCACCTGACTACACCATCCTAGGCAGATGCTTCATACACATATGCTATCTCTGAATGACAATTCTCATGAACTGCTACAGCCAGTAGCATTTGGTGAAAGATCATGGCCATACCCACTTTATATACTGCTAATTTCTGCTGGCTGGATTGTTCTGTGGTTTAGGCTTCTGACTGTGGAGCCAGAGGTTGAGAGTTTGATTCCTCATTGTGCCTCCTGCAAGTAGAGCCAGCCTGTGTAGTCTTGGGCAAACTGCACAATCCCAGGATGCCCCCAGAAGAAGGGAATGATAAACCAGACTTGACATGATTTGTTATTAACGTCTGCATTGTCAGCTGTCCCTACAAGGGTTTTGTTTCCCCAGGTTGCCTCCCTAAGCTGTTTTTGACTGTAGATATTGCTACAGATACTTACTGATGAAATTCCAAGGCTGTGTTCACAATGTGACTAGGAGCCAAAATAGACAATATAGTCAGCACATCTTTAAAAACAGATGTTCCTTAAGGGATAAATGACTCTCTGTTCATTCACACACAAATTTGCCTCAATTCCCATTTGCCAAATTAACTTTGATTTCTAATTGGCCATCAGGAATTTTTTTTAAAAAATGGCTTTAAAATGGCTGATATCTCTGGCATGTAGTTTTGAAAGATTTGCATGCTGGGAGGAAAACTGTTCTCAAAGCAGGAAATGTGCATTTCACTTAACATATGATCTAACCTTGGGAATTATGAGCAACATTAAATAATGCTTTGGGGGGGGAAAAGATCCCCTTGGCTAAATTCACTAATTGTTGCCACCCCTTTGGCAAACTTCCAACTCATCTACTCCCCTTCTCTACTGTTAGCTGTGGCTACACACATAGCTATTAAGCTATTACTCTGGTAGCTATTGTTCTGGCAGTGGTGGCTTTTGGGGCAGGGAAATTTGCAACTGAAAGATCAAATTTCCAAAAAATCCAAGTAGGGGTGTCTCTTTTTCCTCCTTCTCTGGCTGCTTCAATGGCAGAATATTGGCATTTTCCCCATGACAATTGGTGACCTTAGTCTGGACATTATTCTAGTATGAAACCTTAGTAAAAGTTTCCCTTATTGTTGCCATGCATTCACAAATTAACCCCATTTTGATAGAAGTAGGCTTCATTTGGATACAAAAGTCTCTTCTGCTGGATCTTGGTGCATGCTTTGGAACTGATAATGGGAAATGCTTTGCCACATTAATTAGAACACTTATGGCTAGCAATTCTAAAATGATTGAATCATGAATAGTCCCAGACAACACAGTTGAATTATTCACATGAAAGTAATTTAGGATTATGGTCATAATCTGCACACTATTATTAATGAATATTTTTCCTGTGTCAGTGGTAAATTAATTACGCTGACTAATATTCCCTGCTGCTTTCTAATGAGCTTTTAAAGAATGAACAATAATCTTGTTCTTTTTTTGCTACCAAGTGATAATTTCTCTCCATTTTCTTGCAACAGAAAATCTTCTCTACAAATCCAAAGCCCAACCAACCAAGTAATCAAAAGCCCGGTTGTTGAAGCTTTTGCTATGGTAAGAAGCAATCTTCCAAACAATACAAATTGCCATTATTCCATAAAAACTAGCAGCGAGGAAATATGAAGTTACTTTCCAAAGACATTCCCTCATAAACCAAAAACTGTGTAAAATAGAACTCCACTGCTTGAAGCAGTAAACATGATGGTTTAAAAGCTATTGCGAGCACTGAATATTCTCTATACCATGTTCACAGAAGTCTTCAAGAACTATGACATACATCTCTGAACATAATATATAATGAATCATACACCCGAATGAAAAAATTGCTATAAATATAATTATGCTGGATGCATTTCTGTATGTGCCAGACACATTAAGTGCTGACATCCGAGGAGGGGGGAATCTCCAATTCATGGCACATTTATAGAAGGGGTAGGCATAGTGTGTCCAGTGGGTGTGTCTGTGAACCATCCCACCATTGTGCCCCCAGCATGCCCAACCCCCATGTCTCTGACATCCACCAATTAAAAAAGAAAAACATGTTCCATATGCCCCCTAATGAGTAGGGTGACATCTTTACTATGTTTGGGGGTCCCATCTGGCTTTTTTTTTTTTTTTTTTTTTACAAATGTGGGACTTTTTTTCCAAACCAGAAGAGACTGACTGGCTGAAAAGTGTCCCATTGCCTCCAGGCAATACTTTTTTTTTTGGTAAATAATAATATAAATTAATAATAATAATTTGGTGTCTGGCAGGTGGTGCGTTTGCCTGCTGAACCTTGGGGAGTTTGCCCACCCTTGCATTATAGTATAATGAAAGACATCTCAGTACATCTAATAAGGCAACTCATGGCACAAGAGGAGTAGATAACCAATTAAAGACCTGTATTAAAATTGGGGCTAGTATCCTAGTGCCTAAACATGGAGTGGAATGGAAAATGTGTACATGCCTTCTTACTCCTGGAGCCTCCCTCTTGCATGATGAGCTGACTGATTCACCTTGCAACCAGTGTGAGAATGAGTACATGATTAGCAGCTGATGGGGACATGTACACAACTTCCCTTGCACTCGAGATTTATGCAACGGGATACTAGCCACAGTTTTTTTCTTTCACTTGTTCCAAGCCATCAGCACTGAGACAGCAGTGTTACTTTTAGTAGGCACTACACCAATCTGTAGACATAACAGAAAATCTAAGTTAGGTGCTCTCTCTCTCTCTCTCTCTCTCTCTCTCTCTCTCTCTCACACACACACACACACACACACACACACACACACACACACACACACACACACACACACACACACACACACACCATGCATACACTATAGAGAAGGAATATTCCTTTCTTACCTTGCTAACAGCCCAGTTGTTTCTCTAAGCCTCAAACTGGATTTTGTATGCAACTGTGTGTTGAGATATTTGTCTGGACTAGAGGAGAGGAGCAATGGAATGGCTTCTAGCCCTGTAAAAGAAGGGAAGGAATTTGATGTTCCAGTTACAAATCTCATGGCACATAATGGCTTGTCCACCACCTGTATGCCAAGCTGTCAAAGAGAAGGGCATACTTTTGAATATGTGCAGTTTGTCTTTGTTCTATCACTACAGAATCAGTGCAACTTGATCTGTGCACCATGCATTCTCTCCCCCACCTCCAAGTCATCTTATGAATAAGGAGGATTAATTGTACGGATCAAGAGTAAATTCTAGACATGTTGGATCTGCAGGACTTTCATGTGTGAGATGAAGCACCTTGTTCCTTTAACTACTGCTGCACAACTGAAAAAGTTACAACATATTTGGTTGTTGTGGGTTTTCCGGGCTGTTTCGCCATGTTCTTAAGGTTTTTCTTCCTAACGTTTCGCCAGTCTCTGTGGCCGGCATCTTCAGAGGACAGGAGTCAGAACTCTGTCTGTGCTCTGGTGTAGTTCGTTTGGATAGTTGAGTATTTATAGCTGTGGGATCTACCAAAACCCTGGTAGCACCGACCGTGCAAGTCAGAACTGTGAGGCTCAATTTCTCAGCACTGAACTCAGCCATCTGAATTGGGCCCTACAGGCAAATGGCTACTCCAAGAATGAAATCACAAGAGCCATCAAACCAAGAAAACAACACCAAACTGAAGAGGAAAAACAGCCACCCACAAATAAAGTATTTCTGCCATACATCAAAGGGGTCACGGGCAGCATGGGGAAACTTTTGAAAAAACACAACCTACAAATAGTATTCAAGCCCACCACAAAAATACAACAAATGTTACGGTCAGCAAAGGACAAAAGGGACCCCCTCACCACTGCAGGAGTATACAGGATACCTTGCAGTTGTGGCCAGGTATATATTTGGACCACAAAATGCAGCATCCACACCAGAATCAAAGAACATGAGAGACACTGCAGAATAAAACAACCGGAAAAATCAGCAGTACCTGAACATGCCCTAAAACAAGCTGGACATGAAATTCTATTTCAAAACACACAGAAGTACTGGACAACACCAGCAATCATTATGTTAGACTGCATAGGGAAGCCATTGAAATCCACAAACACCAGCAGAGCTTCAACAAAAAAGAAGAAAGTTTAAAACTCAACAAAGCCTGGCTCCCAGCACTGAAAAATACAGCCTTGAAAAGGTCAACGAACTCTACCCAGCCACAAGGACCGGTGATCACTGCACACAAAAGGCCAGCTAACGACACCCATCAATCACAGTGACAGATCATCTCTTCCCCTTATCATAACAATACACCCACAACAAAAAACACGCTGATCACCATAATCACCCAATCTCTTGAAAAGGACAAAAGTTGATCCCACAGCTATAAATACTCAACTATCCAAACCAACTGCACCAGAGCACAGACAGAGTTCTGACTCCTCTGAAGATGCCGGCCACAGGGACTGGCGAAATATTAGGAAGAAAAACCTTAACAACATGACCAAACAGCCCGGAAAACCCACAACAACCATCGGATCCTGGCCGTGAAAGCCTTCGAGAATACATTACAACATATTTGTTTATTTATTTATTTATTTGTTCAACTTCTATAACACCCATCTGGCTACAAGGCCACTCTGGGAGGTTTACAATAAAAAAATTGAGACACAAAATAAAGACATACATTAAATTACAACTATCAATAGTGGATATAAACTCAAAATTAAGCAAAATCAATCAAAAATCAAAATCAAAAATAGAACATACACCATAAAATAAAATCAACATAGACATAAATGATTAAGAGGTAAGATGGAGGAACAGAAATAAACACTAGAGGGTGCAACCCCTTATTCAGATGTCAATTCCAGAAAAGCCTGCCTAAAAAGCTAGGTCTTCAAAGCTTGTTTAAAAATTTTCAGTGAAGGGGCCAGACAGATATCAGGTGGGAGATCATTCCAGAGTTGAGGAACAACCACCAAGAAGGCCTGGTTTCTAGTCTTCTCTTTCCAGGCCTCTCTCAGGGTCAGTGGGCTCAACCTCCCCGCCTAAGATCAAATAGGTTAGGTAGATCTCATCAGGAGGAGGCGTTCTGTCAGGTATCGAGGTCCCAAACCATTTAGGGCCTTGTATGTCAAAGTCATCACCTTGAAACTGGCACAGAAACGAACAGGTAACCAGTGCAAGGAGACCAGTGTAAGGGAAATATGTTGGTATTTCTTCACCCCACTCAACAATCTAGCCACCATGTTCTGGACTTGCTGAAGTATCCATAGCAGACATATGGCCTGCCCCACATACAGAGCATTACAGCAATCTAATCTCCAGACTACCAGTGCATGAACCAGCATAGTGAAGGCCGCGGTGTCAAGCTGGGTGATCTGCCTCAGATGGAAAAAGGTGACCCGGGCCACTGACGCTACCCAGGACTCAATCAATAGTGCAGGGTCCAGGAGTATGCCCAGACTGTGAACCTCATCCTTCATGGAAAGAGTAGCCCCACCAAATGAAAGGGAAACCCCCAATCTGCAGACACTAGGGACACCCACTCATAGGATCTCCATCTTGTCCAGGTTCAGTCACAGTCTGTTATTCCTCATCCATCCCAGCACAGCATCCAGGCAGTGCTCAAGGGATGAAACAGCATCCACTGCAGAAAAATGGAAGGAGAGATAGAGCTGGGTGCCATTCGCGTATTGGTGACACGAAGCTCCAAAGCTCCTGATGACCTCCCCAATTTTAATGTTGCAATTGAGGGCAATGAAACATTCCACCATTATGAAGAAATAGTTATAGAGAAAGCTCTGTCTCTTACCTTCTGCTTGTTCTGTGGCTAATTCAGTCACAAAGTCCTTCAAGGTGGGTCATAGTTATGAAGCCTGTACAGGGAGGGTAGCTTATCTGTTTCTTATTAAAGAAGGAAGTCACCAACCTGCTGAACTGAGAGTCTAGAAGCTTGTTTGGTCAATGGTATTTACAAGATAGCAACCACATGTGTATACAAGAACACACATGCATGCAGTTACCACTTATAGAGGTTCTGTTTCACATCACTGATGGGTGGGGGAGAGATATTGACTCTGAATAAGTCACCGGGGGTTCTATTTTTCTGTCAAAGGCAACAGGTATGTATCAGGTCACAGAAATTGAGGTTAGGACTAAAATTGTATTTAGCACAATACGTTTTCAGTACCAAAGAAATATTTTTATCTGTATCATGGTGAGCTGGGGTTATCTTCATTTTTCTATCATCACTCTATTTAATATCAGTGGTGGGATGAAAGAGTTATTCACCTTACTGCCCCTGAACATGGAGGCTTTATTTTGCTGTCAAAAGCTATTGTGTATTTTCCTGGGGAGGGCCAGAGAAAGAAGAACACTAAGTTTAAAACTAGGGTGATGATTCCCAAAGAAGATGGTTAAAATAATCCTTTTATGTGTAGCAGAAAACAGAGCAACCGCTCTAGTAGGTGGCAGATAGTTGCCAGACTGCAAACCCTGGTCATATTTGAGGATACTTTTACCATGTCATTAGAAGAGGTGTTCTAGTGGTGAAAGTGGCTGTTTGTCATTGTGCATGATGTACTCACTTCTGTATCTTGCATTTATTCTGCTTTGTTTTCTGATGGGTTATTGAGAGTTCTGTTCAGTGAGGGGAAACATTAATTGGTGGAAATCATGTCTAGTTTAAATCTTAACAACTTTACACTGTACAAGAGAGCAAGCACTATTAAAGTGTCTCAGCAGATTATGATGTTGCAATTAAGAGCAACGAAATCAGACAATATGTAACTGATGGAATAAGAGGTGTGTAGTAATTTCTGGAAACTATTCTTTTGTTTAAGAAATAAGAACAATGGTCTAAATAAACAATGTTTAGATCAGACCTAGATAGGTTTCCTGTCACTTGTAGGCATCCTTCAGTCTCGAGAGACTATGGTAACGTGCTCTGAATAGAGGTCTTGGAACAGTGTCTAGTGTGGCTGTGAAGGCCAATTTGAGAGTGACAATCCCTTCCACAATCCCTGTCACCTATACCTTCCATATTGAAAGTATGTGTTATTTTTCCTTTAGTCTCTGTGATCACTCCATGATCATCATGATCATGATCATCATCGGTTGTCAAGTCAATTCTGATTTATGGCAACCTGTTTTAGGGCTTTCCAGGTAGAAAATACTCAGAAGTGGTTTATCATTGCCTTCTCCTGGGGGTGCCCTGGGACTGTGCAGCTTGCCCAAGGCCACACAGGCTGGCTCTTCTCCCTGGAGGCATGGTATGAAATCAAACTCCCAACCTCTGGCTCCGCAGCCAGATACCTATACCACAAAGTTATCCAGCCAGCTCTGTGGTCACACATTAGTTCTATGTATTTCCTTATTTATTTTTCAACACACTGTATTTTGATTGAAGCTATCAGACAAACATACTCTCAAACTTAAAAGTTAATCAAATATAATAATCTTAAAAATATGTTTGCAGTAACATCTGATGGGCTATTTTGCAAATTAGATGTCAAATAAACTTTGTTTGATGCCTGCTTAAAAGTTAAATGTAAAATGTTACATTTAACTTTTAAGAAGTTTCAATTTCCTTAAACTAGCTCATGTTCCTATTGCAAGCCAGCAGCCCTTGTCTTCCTTTCTCAGGTTAACACACATATCACACACTGCACAATTTAGAAGGCTTTAGAAAGTGATCTCATTAAAAAAAAATGAGTGGTGGAAACTCCTAATTAGTGCCCCAAATATAGATTTAGCAGATGGAGATTTGCGTTTCTTTGTTCTACCTCTTCTTTATGGCACCTGAACTGTGTAAAACTGGTCTTCAACTACTTAACTGTGAGTCTCCCAGCCTCATTTAAGTATTAAAAATTTGTATCCAAAATCTTTTTGAAACTGATATTATTACAATTTCTCCTGGCTTCCATGTCAGGTAACCACGTGTTATGCCTGTCGTTTGAATAATAGTAACCAAATGGCAAACATTTTGACACAAAAAGCATCTTTTATCAGTGTTTTATTTTGAAAAGTAGTTGATTTGAAATGAGAAGAAAGTCTACTGTACTGACTGTCATGAACAAATTGGGCCAAGCAGCCATTGTGTATTAATAGAAACAATTGTTTTGTCATGGGACCAAGACAATTCTGGTTGCTCTGCTTGATAACCCGATAAGGGAAGCAAACCGGGGGAGTGTGACATTGGTTCTCCTAAATCTCTCAGCGGCCTTCAATACCATCAACCACAGTACCCCCTGGACAGACTATCAAGTTTGGGGATGGAGGCCTAGCTGTGGCCTGGCTCTGCTCCTTTCTTAAGCATCATGTACAAAAAGTACAGCTTGGGAATGCTATTTCAATCCTTGGGTTTTTCGTTGTGGAGTTTCACAGGAGTCAATCATCTCTTCAATACTGTTTAACATGAAGTCATTGGGGGAGGTCATCCAGAGTTTTGGAGTGTGTTGTCACCAATATGTGGAAGACACACAATTCTATCTCTCCTTTATCACTTCAGCAATGGAAGGTGTCCAGATCCCTGAGCGATGCCTGGCCATGATAATGGACTGGATGAGGGCTAACAGATTGAAATTAAATTCTGACAAGATGGAGACCTTGTTGTTGGGAGTAGATCCTGACTCTCGGGGGGGGGGGTATTCTGCCTGGTCTGAATGGGGTCACAACTTGGGAGTGCTCCTGGATCCAGCACTCTCCAAGAAGAAGCACATTTCTGCCATGGCCAGGCCTGCCTTTCTTCCTCTCCAGCAGACTGCAGAATTGCAACCCTATCTGGGCAGAAAATCACTGACCACAATTGTTCATGTATTGGTAGTCTCAAGGATTAATTACTGCAATGCTGTCTATGTGGGGCTGTCTTTGAAGGTGACATGGAATTTGCAGTAAGTGCAAAATGTGGCTACCAGATGAACTACTTGAACACCTGATCATCTCAGTCTGTATTGTTGTGGATGGCCACCCAGAGGGAGGCCCAGAAATCATCCACCAGGAACCGGCTTTTTCCGTGACAGTCGCAACATTATGGAATTCACTGCCTACAGATGTATGCTAAGCCTCCTCCCTGCTATCCTTCAGGAAGCAAGTGAAAACAGTGCTGTTTAATCAGGCATTCAGGTTAATCCTCCCCACATAATGTCTCAACACATATTGTGTAAATTTCAGTTGACCTGTTTTCACCATCTGTGTGTGGGGGGTTGTTGTTATTTGATAATAGTTTATGCTTATGGTGTTTGTTATGCTATTTTGTTATTGTTAGTTTTATCTTTATGCATTTTATGGGCTCAATTGTGTTTTTTATGTTCCTTATATATAAGCTGCCCAGAGTAGTGGTTTGTTACTAGATGGGTGGGTTATAAGTAGAGATGGGAGTATTTGTATTCGTATATGAATACAAATATCCCCCACAGGTGCAGATAATGAGGGTCTGGCCCCCTGGGGCTAGACCGACCACTCACCTGTCTGCTGCTGCCGTGGGCTCAGCAATCCCTTCCTACCTCTCCGTTGCTCTCGATGGATTAGCCACTCTTCGACCTGGCAAAGAGGCTCGTCATCCTGCCTTCTGCCAGGAGTCGCTAATCCATCGTGAGCTCCGGAGTGATAGGAAGGGATTGTGGAGCCCATTTTCTGCACCTGTGGGGGTATATTCATTTAGATTTAGATTAGGCATCCTTCAGTCTCGAGAGACTATGGTAACATGCTCTGAATAGAGGACTTGGAACAGCGTCTAGTGTGGCTGAGAAGGCCAATTCGAGAGTGACAATTCCTTCCGCACTGAAGACAAATACAATCTGTCCCCTGTCCAGCTCCCTGATTTTCTGTGTCTAGTCGTGCTGGCCACGTGACCACGGAAACTGTCTATGGACAAATGCTGGCTCTACGGCTTGGAGACGGGGATGAGCACCGCGCGCTAGAGTCGGACACGACTGGACTAAATGTTAAGGGGAACCTTTACCTTTACCTAATCACAGTGCTGAAATGAAGAACAGATATGGAAGAGGAGGAAGTTTGTCTTCTCCACTAAAACTATTAATTCAGAAATGTTTAGAATGCAAAACACATAAACTCAGCAAGCAAAATGCAGCTTGCCATTGTACTAGCAAGGGTTTTTTTTAATCTAGAAAAATGAGTAACTTATGTTCTATTTGTTTTTAATTTATAAGACAACTGGTGTTAAAAGAATTAACAGGAACAGGTCTCCAGCATCATTAAGATAGGAATGTACTTTTAGCAGCTTGTCCCCTATGTAGGATGTCATCTGATGTCAGATCAATAAAAGATTATATTGGATTGCTTTTTAGCATATGGAAGAAATAATAAGGAACAGTAACCTTTCATGTTGAATATTTTGTCTGGTTGACAATTAATTTGGCATAGGTTTAAAAAGAATAATCTGGATAGTCGAATGCCAAGTACTAGGTGTGACTAGTGAAAATAGTAATGTGTGAATTAACATAACTGGTAAAAAAAAAAGATCAAATCAACATTTTGCAAGAATACAGCTGTCACTCCAGGCTGGGTCTGTACTATCAGTAAATCAGATAGCCCAAAGGAAGTTGCAACACCAAAACATTGATAGAAATAGAGCAAGAGAAGCAATATGTACCTAACTCCAGTGATTTATCCAGCAGTTAACAATGGGCTTCACTCGCTAAGGGAGAGCCAGTTTCATGTAGTAGACAGATTGGCAGGCTAGTAGGACTCAGGAGACCTAGTTTTAAATCCCTACTTGACTAAGGAAACTCACCAGGGGGCAGCAATGGTGAAAGCACTTCTTAAATAGCTCACTGCCTCTAAAATCCTATTAGGGTTGCCATAAGTGAGAAGCAACTTGTATGGCTGAGTAAAATAAAATGAAATGAAACAAAAGGAGGAGAAATGTATTTTCATTCTATTAAATTAACGTAAGTCTTGACACAGCACATCATGATCTTTAGCTAAGGATTACTGACATATAATTGCTTTCATATTTGTACATAGTTAGACACATGTAGTTGATGTCATGTGGTAACAGACTTCTTTTTTTTCACTGTGACAAAACAGGAAGGTTCATCAGATGAATTGACTGGTAGCAGATTCTGACAAAGGGAAACACTTATTCACACAGGGCTTAGTTTGAGCTCTGGAATTTTCTGCCAATTGATGTGGTGAAGACCACTAGGCAAAATAGCCTTGAAGGTTAGGGGATAAAATTGGGCAGATTTATGGAAGACTAACATCATTACTGCTTCTTGGGAGGACAAACATATGACAAACATAGACAGCATCTTAAAAAGCAGAGACATCACCTTGCCAACAAAGGTCCGCATAGTCAAAGCTATGGTTTTTCCAGTAGCGATGTATGGAAGTGAGAGCTGGACCATAAAGAAGGCCGACCGCTGAAGAATTGATGCTTTTGAATTGTGGTGCTGGAGGAGACTCTTGAGAGTCCCCTGGACTGCAAAGAGAATAAACCTATCCATTTTGAAGGAAATCAACCCTGAGTGCTCACTGGAAGGACAGATCCTGAAGCTGAGGCTCTAGTACTTTGGCCATCTCATGAGAAGAGAAGACTCCCTGGGAAAGACCCTGATGTTGGGAAAGTGTGAAGGCAAGAGGAGAAGGGGACGACAGAGGATGAGATGGTTGGACAGTGTCATCGAAGCTACCAACATGAATTTGACCCAACTCCCAGAGGCAGTGGAAGACAGGAGGGCCTGGCGTGCTCTGGTCCATGAGGTCACGAAGAGTCGGACACGACTTAACGACTAAACAACAACAAACAAAAACATCATTACTGCTTATAGGAGCTATATGTTATAATCAGACTAAGAGGAAGTGTACCCATTTTTTAAGAACAGCAGGATCGGGTTATTACCAGCATTGTAGGTTTCCCTGAGTGATCCATATGATCACCATGAGAAACAAAAGGCTGGACCAGATACATCTGATCCAGCAGGTATCTCAAGTTTTTTCAATCAGATTGCAGGTGAGGTTTGAGTAAGAAAGAGAAATTGAAAGATTGTGTCCAAGAAGATATTGAAGGGATTTGAAATTTGGTTATTACCTCTTTTTTGTGCAGAGAAAAGTGTAAAAAAGATCAACCCAATCTCACCCCTTGGATGGGCCATCTGATTTGAGACCTTGCTCCACAGGCAGGTAGTCCAACCGGCTGAGCTATATCAGCACATTTTAAGACTGTGCTGATTACATTAAATCTTACATCTAAAAAATAACTGCAGTGATTATTCACAAAGTAATATTTATGGTAGCACAAATACCTTGGCACTTGTAAGCTAATTAAAATTTGGAGTGGGATAAAGCCCTATTATTACTATTCATTCTACAGGCGATAATGATTAATTTCTTGAGGTGATAGAATTCAGCAATCCCACACTGGATTCTCCTGTTGAATGCTTGGGCTTTGAATGCTTTGGCTAGTAGAACAATTGAATCCACCTGGTAATGCTGTCCTGAATTTCTTTTACCATCTAGTGCAATGAAATGCTGAAGACCTTTCTTGCTCTTGGCAAATGGTCTAGCAGTAAAAAAGAACTCAGTTTGATCAGTACGACTCTGATTTTATATGGCAGTTTGCATAGGTAGGATTCTGTTGGAACAACTAATCTGAATAATTAATTTGTACAACTAGGGATATGTAGAAAAGCAGAGATTTGAAAGATCCTCCCTTGAGTAGCAATTTCTCAGTTGTGCTGCCTGACCTGATTTGTTAGATGCTGAAAGGAAAAGAGAGGGGAGGGGGGAATCCTTACTGTGTGACTTGAGGAAAGGCAAACGAGAAACCAGGACACAGAATTCATGCCGTCAGCTTCTGAAAAACCTACCAATTCCCTGAGACAATTTTGTTCTTCCATTACAGCGATGGGCAAAGTGTGGGTTGTGTGCCTTGCACAGTCCTCCAGGGCAACCCTCAAGTACCTGCAATTCTCTCTATATCGGCACCCTCCTCCTTTAAATATATATACCAATATATATATATTGGTGGATTCAATTGTTCTATATATATCAGGTCACTTCCAGTTTTGAAACAAGGGCTCTGCAGGCAAAAAATAATGTCAGGGGTGGGGACAGAATGGCCTGATATATTGTGTTTCTTGGAGGAGGAGCTTGACCCCAGCAGACCATATTTTTAATGAAATTGGGAAGGATTGAAGACAGCCCCCTGGGATCCTGGGGAAATAAAATTGTAAATAAGTAAGCACATAGATAAGTGAAGATGAGATCTTCAAAGTAACTTGAAATTAAACATCAACAATAACATTAATCAAAGCTGCATTTAAGTAATGAATGGTGATGGGAAGCTCTTTGTTTTTAAAACTTTATTCATCTTGCCTGAAAAGAAGATCAAAGTATGGTGACAGTCAAGAGCAGGAAATTTCCTGACCTCCATCCTTGCCAGCCTGGTCTCTGGAAATGAAAGGACATGGAGCAATTACATATCCATAATTCTGAAGCCTCAGAGGACCTATGGGAGAAGACAGGCACTCCAAAAGATATGCAGAGCCCATATTCAAATTCATCAGTAGAGAATTCTCTATTACAGAACGAAACAAGCCCAGTTTCCTTTCAAGATTTCAGAAACGTTTGCCAATGTTATGATCGGCTTTGGGTTAAAAGTATACCAGCGCAAAAATGCCCAATCAGCTAAAGCAACAATTGGGAATGTTTGAGATGAAGTTTTCCTATCTGAATGAGCACTAGGTATGGTGCACAATACAATGCAATGTGTTCACTGTAGCTTTGCTCGTTCCCAGTTTGATGCCATGGCACACAGAAGAGAGTTCAAAGTATTCTCGACAAAGGCAGCTATCTTCTTCTCCCGGGACACAGCTGCACTCAAAGCAGGAAGCCCACTGTGCAATTTGTACAGCCAGTCTCACAATGATTCCTGTCAGGTATGTGGCTAATTGGGACCCAGAACAGGCTGAGGCATCATGCCTGCATGCATTAGAGATTGTGATGCATTGAAACAGCATAATGGTAGCTGGAAATGTAAACGTCATGGATATACTTCTCTTCAATGGATTCTTCAAAAGTCAAACTAAAAATAGGAAATACATGGTGGAGAGGGGAGGAATTAAGGAGAAGAGACAGAGAGGCAGGCAAGGACTGAAACAGCACGAATGTTTGGATTTGTAAATTCATAAAGAGATAAACTAGAGACACTGAGGTAAAAAAATCTGTTCAAGAATCTGTGAGTCCACTGACACTACATAGTTATTCAAGCTGAATACCACTGAACTATAATAGTTCCATTCTATAGATTCTTAGTGAGGTACTTATAATTCTCTGGTATAGAGCTCTGATGCTGTAGCTCAGCAAAGTGCACTATGCTCCCTAGCAGCATATGGTAAGTGCCTCGCCAAACTACGAATCCTAGGATTCCATCAGATGAAACTCTGTCGCTTGAAGTGGTAACAAAACTGCCATAAAAGTACAGTGTAGCACATATTCTCTAATAAAAGGTGTGTGTGTGTGTGTGTGTGTGTTAGAACCATAGCCCAAAGATTCTGAGACTGAGACACCTGAAACATGCTATATATATGTCTGTCTGTAGGCTACTTGGTTGTTTGAAGTCTGTAGTACCATCTTCAGCCACTAGGCACCAGACTTCTCAAATCAGTACATAGATTTGGGATTTATTTGGAGCCGGGGGGGGGAAGAGGAGGAAATGGGACAGAATTGAAAGTTTTTCTCTTTCCTGCTGTTAAACAACCATCCCTCACAGTCATGGATTGTGCCCTTTAATCATGTAACTAAAGGGGTGCATCATGGCAACAGACTTGCCCAGAAGCCTTGGCTTCATACAGACAAACATGATGCAAAATGTCTCTTTCAACAGCTGTGTAACAGTTCTTAAGTCTTTAGAGTATTAAAAATAAGGACTCCTGCAACCTGTGCACATTTAGATATTTTCACTATTAAAAGTAAAAGGCAATGCAAATTTACAATAGAAGGTATACTCTAAAGCAGCATCAACAATGTAGCAAAATGGTAGCTACATGTGACTGAAGCCTTCCAGCTGGAATGAGGATTTACGTGGACATCTGTAATGTAGTTATGAAACACAATCCTTAAGGGCTTCAGAGCCATCAAGATTAATTTATAGACCTGCCACTTCCTATTATTCATGGTGGCTATCATTTAAAAAAAAAAGCCAGGTAGTTTATGTGACAACAGGATTGTAAATAAATGAGTAAAATGTAGCTCTTGGACTAAAATAACAGTCTAGTTAGATTAATTCAAAAACTGCTTTCTTTAAGAAATAATCTCTGTTTTTTCAGAAAACAAAATTTTGGACAACACTAGAACATCCTATATGTGAAACGTTGGTTTTCCTGTGTAAACAAAATAATTTAAAGAAAATATGATCTCAGAAAGAGGCAAGATGGTTCTTTTATATTTAGAGTGTCCAGCAGACAGACTGATCTTATGCTTTCTGCTCTCAGAAAGTCCCATGGATTCAACCCTAGGAGCCCTGGTTCTACTACATCACTGATACTATTTCATTATTTCCATTTATTTATTTATTTATTTATTTATTTAACTTATATGCCGCCCACACTACTCAAAGGTCTCTGGGCGGCTTACAACAATTTAAATACAGTAAAAAGATAAAACAATTAAAATACAATTAAAATATATACTCTAAAAATTGCCATCAGGACCCACATTTGATATTATTTCAATTAAAAGCCTTCTGGAACAGGAAGGTTTACGAATCTCACTTACTTACTTACTTACTTACTTACTTACTTACTTACTTACGGTGATGCTATAACTTTACTGGCAACAACAGAGGGAGATATTTATACAATATATATTTGTATATATTTGTATGTATGTGTGTGTGTGTGTGTGTGTGTGTGTGTATGTATATGTGTATATATGTGTGTGTGTGTGTGTGTGTATGTGTCTATATGTCTATGTATATAGAGATGGGGACGAATTAAAAAATGGCAATCATTGTGATTTGTGATTTGTCAAGGTTAATGAATCAACAAATATGAATTTACGAATATTCATCGACGAATTGACTTGATTTGTCAATTCATTTTCACTTTAAAATGCTATAAAACTGGCCCCCAAGTACCTAGAGACAAAAAAATTGCCAGGAAGCTTCCTAAGATGGTTTCCTACAAGTCCAGCATGTTTGGTGAACATTGGGTAACAGACCCCTGAGTTATATAGTCACAAGGAGGACACCCCCAGTAAGGTTCCCTCCAGGTACTTAGAGAATCTTAAATCACACCGAAGCTTCCTGTGTCTTTCCCCAACACGCCTGCCAAGTTTGGCAAATATTGGATATCGGACATCTGAGTTATTCACCCACAAATTGGGTCCCCCCAGGATAGTTTACTACGCGGCACAGAAGCAGATGGCATTGAGGGAGTTTGATTTGTCTCTGGCAGGCACACAGAGGCATGAGGCAGAGTTTGTCTTCAGCAACATCACATTTGGAAGTGACGTAGAGTTTGCCCCCAGGAGGCAATGAGGTATTTGTCATTGAGGTAGAGTTTGGCCCCATCGGGCACTGAGGCACATGGCAGCAAAGTAGACTGTGGCCCCATTGGGCACTGAGGCACATGACAGCAAAGTAGACTTTGGCCCCATCGGGCACTGAGGCAATTGGCAGCAAAGTAGACTGTGGCCCCATCGGGCACTGAGGTATTTGGCCCACACAGTCACACACCAAATTCCCCTCCACCCACTGTGCCTGAAGAGACACAAGTTAACACAAGCCTCCAAAAGTAACTAAGTTTTTTAAACTTAAAGCCCTGCCAACTAAGTCTCAGAGTGAGACACACACACAACCACAGGAATTAAATGTTGTTGGGAAAGGGATTCCACAGTCACACATAAAATCCCCCCCCCCACCCACTGTGAACACAAGGCTCCAAAAAATAAGTAGCCTAAGCTAACTGAAATTCACTAAAGAAATCCCTCCCGAAATTCCCAGTAAAGTTCTACTAATGAAATAAATGAAATGAACAAGAAAAAGAAGTGTCTGCTTTGCTGCTACAGAAGTGAAAAAAGCACAGCCACAGCTAGCAAGCAAGTAGCACACAAGCACCAGCCAACAGCAACTGTTCTTACTCTGGAGAGAATCAGAACAGAAATGGGAAATGGCTGTAGGGGAAAAGCTTATAAAGCCTCTGTAAAAGTTACAGCCCCCACAGCCCTTTCAGCAATGCTATTGGCTGCCTAACATGCCAATCCAGGATGTCCTGATGGACCAGAGCTTCTGATTGGCACCAGCAAGCTCAGAGATGGCATAGAGAGGCCCCCAAAAGGGTAATGAATATAGACGAATACTGATGAATCGACGAATGAAACCGGGAAAATATTCGTCAAGTCATATTCGTTGGGACTTAAAATTTGACAAATACGGATCGATGAATATATGACGAATCGGCTATATTCGTCGAAAATAGTGATTCCTTTTTATATTAGTCCCCATCTCTAGTATATATGTATAATAAGTGGGTTTTATTCCCACTTGTGCCTAATGGTCTGATCTGAACTGAAGCCCTAAATACTTATTTGTAAGTCTAAATGCTAGTAATTTTCAATTGCAAGCTACACAATCAACATAGAATGTAGTTTAGCCTTCATTTAATTTGATCAGTCATCATTTAGTTTATTTCTCAGTACTGATATTATCATCTCTCATGATTTTTCCACCCATATGTCTTTGACCTCCACAAGCCCAGAATAAAGATGAGGCTCAGGTGATGGGTTTTAACTAAGGCCACAACTTTGTTGAACATTTGGACTGTAACTTCCTACTTCCTGCAGGGGTGCCTACCTAGAACATCTTGGCTTCCTGGCATTCTTTTTGCCTCCTTTCCCAGGTAGTTGTTTAAAGCAAGTTGTGAAAGAGTGAGACCCTGTGCTAATGGAGTTTCCTGTTACACAATGTCAGACTGGCCAGTTTTCTGAATCGTTCTGGCTAGAGCTCATAGCAGTTGCAGCCAAAAACACTGATCTAGGGATGTCCACCCCAATCTAACAAATATAAATACTGACAATAATAATTACTGATAAAATGGGAGTATTTGTGGTGTATATGTATGCCTGTTTGTCTGTCTGGAGGCTGGGACTTCATGGTGAAAGACAATGAAGAAAGGCAGGGGCACTTATTGAAAGCCCATCCTGACAATTGCTTTGCGTTTGGACGAGAAGTGGTTAACTGATGAAAAAAATGAGTCAGCTTTTGGGGTTTTCTTTTGTGTGGTGTCACTTTGTGAATGGTAGTGAGCCGAAGAGGGTATCCTGTAGACTATCTTGACTGCTGCCATTGGTGTTGTCAACATTCAGGATATCCTTTGCTATGTAAAGCTTGGCATCCTTTTTTCTGCTGGCAACGTGGGCAGGATACTGCGCAGTAATATTGGGCCATTTCCTCGCTTTTTGAATCATCAGTACAGAAGCACAATGTCTCATGTTTATAAACCAGAGGTTTTTTGAAGAATTTAATATATACAATTCTTTGATTTTTGGACTTGATGAAATCAAATTGCTCATAATAAGACATTGCCATGCTTTGTCAGTACCTTTCAATGAGTCTACAATGATGTCCTGGTTTCTCTGTATTGTACTACCTGTGACTCAGTTCATTTCATTCCCCACCCCAACTGCGATGTTTCATCAGAGACTGAGACCTAGGTGAGTTTAATCTCCTTGGAGGATATTTGGCCTTTATAGAAATGCACAGATTATAAATGAAGCATTATGAAGCAATTCAGTTTTGCATGTAAGTGATCTTATTGCTTCACAGTTATGCTGTGCAATGACTTTATAATGAATGTCTAATATTTCAGACCACCGCCAAATGTTTTTGATTACTTTTACTGTTGCTATCTCAGCAGGGGATTGATTGTTTTCTTTATCTGTCCATTTATTCTATTTCGCTGAAAGGCATCTACAGGAAGCCTTAAGAAAGTTAGGACAAAGGATCTGGCTACATATTAGTTTATGAATGCAATTCTTCCTCCCTTGAGCTTAGATATATTTCTGACAAGTACAGTTTTCTACCAGTCAAAAAACAAAATGATAGGCAGCATCATCTAATTGTGAGCTCAGATGGAATAGCCTGTTGTAAAGTTGCTTTACATAGCAAAGGTTAAGCATAAACATAAAAACTGTATTGCATCAAATAAAGCTTTGATGCCTTCAAGATTTCAGAAATCATATTTATTTTAAATGCAATTAAATGCTATTATCAACCTGCAACAAATCCTTATGGAGGAACAGCCAATCATGAAATAAGCCCCCAAGCTAAGAATGTTTTAAAAGACAGGGACCAGATGGCTCAAGGGATTTGTTATATCATCCACAGACTTAAATGGATAGGTCACTGGTTTTAAAGCCAACTCAGCACACAAGGGTCTTGAACCTGGAGAAATATTTACAGAAAATAAAAGTGGCAAAGAAGCCTGTGCCATCTAGGAAGATGAATGAAATTCTTGTGGCATGCAATTTTTTCGTCTAGAGCCCATCTAATCACATGCATCAAGTGGCCTGGAAAGTTGGTTTATATCCAACAGAGCAGAAAAAACAGTCTCACTGTGTAAGAGAAAGAGGAGCAAGATGCAGAACATACTAGTCAGGTAAGTCGCAATTCCCATATACATCTTCCTATGTCAAATAGAGAAGGCCTCACTAAAAGTGCAGAAGATTGGACTCCACATTAATTCATGACTGCTGAGCATAGATGAATGCATACATTAATAAAGGAGGCATGTCTGAATCCAACTAGTGTCCAAGGCAGAGCTGGGAAAAGTTGTTGATTTGGGCTACAATTCCCAGAGTGGACATGCTGCCTGTCGAGCTGTAGACCACAAAAGTAACTTTTCACAGTTTTGGAACTGATAGCCTCTGGGACCTAAGCAGGCCTAACATGCTGAGTGCTTAGTAAGTCCCTATTAATAAAAGTCAGTGAAGTATAAGTATACAAGGAGGGGGAGAGTGATAGCATCTGTTGGTATGTTAACATTTCCATCACCTTCAGCAAATGGAGGAAAATGTTTTAAAGAGGAGAACATTATCAGTGGAAGCTGTCTATACAGCTGAAAATCAGCATTCACAGCATTCAGAACTGTGTGGAAAGCTCTCCATAAATACAGGAGAGTTTGTAGCCCAATCAGATACGGACCTTTAAAGCATGGTGGGGACATAAGAAGTAGTATGCCATTTGGTTTTGGTTTTGTTGGAGTAACTCCAACGTCCATAATTCCCCAAGAATTCTCCAGGAAGAATTCTGGGAGTTCCTAACTACAGCCACACACATACATTTCACTCATCTGGAGCAAAAGCCTACTTCCTGTACAAAAAGGAAACTGTCCCAGTGCTTCCTGGGAAACCAGGTCTTTGTGGGAAGTGTAGTCTATTGAAAGTGTCCTATATAGAGCTTAGAGCAAGACTACACCTACTGCAAAGGTCCTTTTGTACAAGAGGTAGGTGTGTATGTGAAATGTAGGTGTATGTCTGTGGACAGGAATTCCCAAATTTCTACCTGAGGAATTATTGGAAAATTCTGGGAGTTAAAGTAGAAAAAAAGAATGGCATGCTATCTACACTAAGTCACATGCTCAATATCCCCATCTCTACCTGAAATCCACCCGGATCTTTGCAGGTCAAAATTCTGAAGAGATAGCTATGAGTATGTTTGGTCATGTAATCAGGAGCACTGATAAGGCAGTGCTTCCAATCATGTGAATTTGATAAGTGTATTCAGATGACAGAACTTATAACCACCTCTCCAACGCATGGAAGTCTGGGTAGGTGGGATTTTGGAGCAGGTGGGGATTTTGGAAAAGTGACATATATGTCAATCCTATTCCCAACATGCTTAAAATCCTATCCACTTGCAGGAAAAAATGCTGGAATAAAGTTTCTCTTTCAACTCTCATATATAATGGCTTTCCATAATATGTGAATTTTCAAGATTTTTTCATCAAGTATAATGGGATCTCCTACTATTTATTCTTGAAAAACAAAATGCCTGTCTTCATTATAATCAAGTTTCTTCAT
Organism: Intellagama lesueurii; assembly: GCA_037013535.1. Classification (NCBI taxonomy): domain Eukaryota; kingdom Metazoa; phylum Chordata; class Lepidosauria; order Squamata; family Agamidae; genus Intellagama; species Intellagama lesueurii. The sequence continues at coordinate 38,873,003 of JBAJHW010000003.1, read as the reverse complement.
GACATTGATGGATTTGAGGGGACATGCATTCTTTAAGCTTAAATGTGGCTGTGTTACAATTTATAATGCATTTTGTCTTGCTGTTGGGATGGTCTAGTTTGGGTTAATTACCATACTATGTACAGGTTATAGCAAACCAAGCTGACTCTTTTTCTTGGCTATCTGTTCCTTTTTTGATCACTGTTAGGGGTTACTTTTTTTTTTAACACAAGTAAGATCATTCCAGTTGGTTTGGTTTCTAACATATCTGATTGCCAACACTGATCCAAAGCAGTATTGGTGGTATTTCCTAGGGGTGACAGCTGGGTGGCTGAATTGCAGCATGCAGTCCAAACACCACTTGATCAGAAGTCTTCCAGCATTTTTTCCTTCCTGCTGTATGTCACTTACCAAAGAGATGGCTACGTTGGACAAATGTTCTGACTTCTGTAGTGTCCGAGAATGTCAATTAGCTCTCATCTGCATTCCTGCCAAGGAAAACATTGTGCAAAATAGTGTCTTCCATTTCTCTCCTATGAATAAGATGGATAATTGTGATGCAGTCTGGGATCCAATTTACTGTTTAGTATTATTGAAATAAGTAATGGGGTTGGTTCATGCACCACTTGCCTGAGAAGAGTCGTGCAGAACGTTCTCTAAAGTGAGCTCTCCTGAAGGTGAAGGGGAAAAGACAGTGGGGACTTGGTGTTTTTCCCCCAATTTAAAAAAGGGAGACTGGGTGTGCAGGGCAGGCTGTAGTGGGGGGCTGAAAGAAGCTGGAGAGTGATGTCCCTGCAGAGTAATCTGTGTCACTGGCTACAGAAGATCCTCCTCCTCTTCCTGGTCACCAGTGGGCTAAATAGGGTTGCCTTGAGGTGAGATGGCAAGCATCAGTCTACATGGCATACTGTGCTTTGAAGTGACCCTAAATAGCCTGATCCAATCTTGGATACCGTAACTGTCTAGTTGGTCCCCCGTCCTTTATTTTTCCTGTACAAATACAGACATTTTCATACAAATCATAACCATGGGCTATCTTGTCTGTTATACTGTCTCTGACAGTGACCATCTGCACCATATGCTTCACCAGAAGATTCAAACCCCAATTCCCCCCTCCCCCAGCAGGCTGATGTAGAATAATCTATTTTCCTCTGCTTGGAAGGTCAGATATAACTTCATTCATCATGACAGTTAGAGATATGGCAACTATCTAGAAGCTTTTAATTCAATATGTTATACCATCTTGGGACCACTCCCCCATAATCAAAACAACTGAATACTACTGTATCGTGAACACTCAATTGCAGTTTATTTGGAATAGCTTTCCCCCACACACACCTGTAAAGAACACAATTAATCTTTAGTGCTATTAGTACTTTTGCAGTCACAGATAAGTAAATGCATTTCAGTCTCAGTGTTGCTTCCTGTTTTCTCAGTGTGTCTTCATCTGTCTTTGAATCTTTTATATCTTTGTATAAGATTTTCTGTCCTGGAAATAGCACTCCTTAGACTGACTTTTCTCCACCTCATAGGATCAATTAAGGTATATTTTCCATTGTCTCTGTATGTCACCAGACTAAGAGCTATCCTACCAGCACCATGCACACAGGTCTGTTGTATCCTCTTTGCATTTGTATCCAAACACCTTTTCATTTTCATTATGTTCCTCGTGGCGCAGTGGTTAAACTGCAGTACTGCAGCTAAAACTGTGCTCATGACCCGGGGTTCAATCCCAGGTAGCCAGCTCAAGGTTGACCCAGCCTTCTATCCTTCCGAGGTCGGTAAAATGAGTACCGCTGGGGGGGGGGGGGGCAATGTGTAGCCTGCATAATTAACTTGTAAACCACCCAGAGAGTGCTTGAAGCGCAATGGGGCGGTATATAAGCAGCACGTTTTGCTTTGCTTTTGCTTTGCTTTGCTTTTCTGTTCAAACCCGTTGTTGGCATCCTAAGAGCAGCAATGCATCTGTTGGAGCCTAGGTTACCACCAACCTCCCTGATGAGACATTTCAATGACTGAAAGACTAAATGAACTACAACAGACTCTGACTCACTTAGGCTTTTCAAGTGGCTGCCATTCTACGATAAAAGATTCAAGCATGCAGCTGTTCAGAGGAAACTACTATTATAGGACTTCTGTGACATTACATCTTGTTGACTGAAGATTTCATCTCACTCTTCAAAGCAAGGCAAAAGCTGAGTAAACCTGCTATGGAGAGGCACTAAGTCTAACACAGAAGCTCTCATCTTTTTTGGGGACAAACACAATAATTTCCCCAAGAACTTGAAAATGGTTCTGTCTTTAGCAAAAATATAAACTCATCTAGACCAGTGGTGCTTAACCTTTGTTACTCAGGTGTTTTTGAACTGCAACTCCCAGAAACCCCAGCCAGCACAGCTGGTGGTGAAGGCTTCTGGGAGTTGCAGTCCAAAAACACCTGAGTAACCCAAGGTTAAGAACCAGTGATCTAGACGATGCTCCAATAGCAGGGAGTGGGGGACAGTTCATGAGAGCAATAGTTTAAGCATGGGCTTCATTGAGTCAAAAGTGACTACAGCTTTTTCATTGGTTACAGGTGACAATGTGTGGCATAGCATATACCAAGAAATGAGTCATCGGACAGATGTATTGCTGGCTGATTCTACCACCTCAGTGGACATGCTGGGATAATGCTGAGAGAGATAGGGATCTCAAGTCTACCAAGATACATTGTGAACTAATCTTGCGAGCATGTCGGGGTGTTGTAGATGCCCTAACACCAAAACATGTTTGGCAGTAAAACCTCCCTTATGAAGTGGTAGGCAAAATGTGGCCATAAAGCTACAAGTGCTCCCCGCCGAAAGGTTTTGCAGCCCCTGGCCCATCAGATGCCCCCAATCTTGTTCAAAAAATGGTTTGGCTCAGGAAAACAAATGTGAATTGCTTTTCTTTAGATGTTTCCAAGTGATTTATCTTTGACGTGTGTTGCACAGTCCCCTTGCAGTGTTTACATACCCCCCCATTTCAAAAGGTGGAGAGGACTCCTAGTCACTTATCATTTATTTGTAATATTTTTCCACATTTTTGGCAGTCCATGTAGCCTCCAGAGCATCCTGGAAGCAGAAAAGTGATTCCCAGACCTGGCAAATTCCCCCACTCTATTTCAGGAGGCACTCTGGGAAACCCAACCCCTGTTCACCCATACTATGCATCCACAACAGTGACTCCAGAACATGCAGTGATACACTGAGAAAGAAATATAGAACAATGTAATTGAACAGCTAACAATATGCATTGAATACCACCATACTGGATATTGGGCAACAATCAGCTAATTTCTAATATTCCATTTAGGGCAGGATATTGGAAGAGGTGGCTTCTCAGCTCTAGACATTCATGAATCATACAGATGCTCTACATCCAGTCCAAGTTGGCTTCATAAACAGACAGCTTTGTTACCTTTGCAGATGACCTGCAAGCAGGAACTGGACTGGGGACTGGGGACTGTGTCCTTGTTAGTGGTACTAGACCTGACAGATTTTGATATTATCAGTCATTAAATCTTTCTGGATTTCCTCCCTGGAATGGATCTTGAAGACACCATTTTGTAGTGGCTCTAGGACTTCTTGGAAGAATGAGCTCAGAACATGGTGCCTGGGTGTGATTATTTATGCCCTGATTACTGGTCTTCCCATGATTATGTTCTGACTCCCATGCTATTTAAAAAATACTTGTAACCACTAAGAAAGATTGTCTGTAGATTGTTGTTGCTGCTGCTGCTGCTGTTGTTGTTGTTGTTAGTTTTATTTATATGCCACATTTCTCCCAACAAGGGACCCAAAGCGGCTCACAACATTAAAATTCACACAATTCAAAAACACAAGTTAAATATTAAAAGATAAATTAAACAATATATGATTTAAAATACAATTAAAAGATTAAAGCATGAAAACATTAAAAAAAGATTAAAATTATTTGCTAAAATGGGGTTCATGGATTCAGTTATAACTGTTAAAAGTCTGCCTGAAGAGATGGGTCTTTAGCTTTTTTCGGAAGGATAACAGGGAAGGGGCCATCCTGATCACCCAAGGGAGGGTGTTCCATAGCCTGGGAGCTGCCACAGAGAAGGGCCCCTCCCGTGTCCCCATCAGCTGTGCTTGTGCTGGCAATGTGACCGAGAGGAGGGCCTCCTCTGCTGAACTTAATTGCCGAGAAGGCACTGTAGCGTTCTCCTTTAAATGTGGTCATGGCTCAGGTTTAGTTAGAGTGAGTCATGCATATTTATGTTGCTGAGAGGCGGAGCCAAGAGGCAGAGTATAAGATCAGAGTTTTGGAAGGAGTTTGATTAGCTGAGTTCAGAGATTTATAGGAGTGTGATTAGACTGATGGGAATAGTAGGAGATCTGAGAAGTGATTGACCAGTGATTGGAAGGGAGAAGGAATAGAACTGAATATTAAAATACTGAAACCAATAAGCAAATAAACAAGAGATCTTTCTATTTCCTTGGAGAGTGGACCTGATTCTTTCTAAAAGAGTGATGGGGATTTAGGGATCTCCTGGTGGCAGCAGTGGAAGAAAAAAAGAGAGGAGTTTTGCCCTGGTGTGCTCTGAGGTCTGAGCCTAGGTGGACAGGCCAAGGCACGAGTGAGTCCAACGCCACATTGGTGCTAGCGGTGAGGGACGTCAAAAGGGTGAAAACGCTACAGGCACATATAGGGAGATATGGTCCTTCAGGTAGCCTGGACCCAAGCTTTATAGGGCTTTATAGGTAATGACCAGCACTTTGAATTGGGCTTGGAAACGGACTGGTAGCCAGTGCAGTTCTTGTAACAGGTGCGTTATATGCTCCCTGTAGCTGGCTCCAGTCAGTAGTCTGGCTGCAGAGTTTTGCACCAGCTGAAGTTTCCGAACTGTTTTCAAAGGCAGCCCCACATAGAGTGCATTACAGTAATCAAAACGGGATGTAACTAAGGTATGTGTCACTGTAGCCAGATTATTGGTTTGGTGCTACCAGTGTGTGAATGACACTCAACTCTGTTTCTCCTTTCCAACCAGAAGAAAGGAAGCTGCTTTGGTTCTAGACTGGTATTTTGTAACAGTAATGGACTGAATGAGGGCAAACAAGCTGAAACTTAATCCAGGCAGGTTGGGGTGCTCTTGGGCAGTCAAGCCACTAGACATCTTTTTGTCTTTAATTTTGTTTCATCATTGTTGACAGAGCTATTCGTACTTGTCCCCTGCTATTCCGTCATAGCTGATTGACTGATTTCCAACCTGGGAGTCTCATCATTAGTTACCTTTTTTGTACTACAGCTAAAGGTGCATAATACTCCACCTTCCTTGTCTGTATTTGGTCTGCAGATGAAACGGGACTTCACCAAATAGAGACTTTGATAATGCCAGTATTATTGTTTTTGAAAACAGAATAATTTAAAACATTCAGATCATAAGCAAAGGAAGATCTTTTGTTCCACAATGGAAATCAAACTGAGCTCTATATAATGTATTTTAATGAACCATGATTCATTCAGAGCATCTCAATAAAGTCTTTTGAGAGCTGATTAAAACATAAAAGAAGATGAAAGCTGAAGGCTACATATAAGGTTCGAAAGTCTGCTGTCTCAGAAAGGAGAACAAGGTTCCAATGAGCTGTGGTGTAAAAATTAATTAAAACTCCCCCTAAAAGAAAATCTTTCTCTATGTTGTTTCTTCTATGGGTCATCCTTTTGCTCTTGAGCATTCAAAACCTATTTATTTGTTGATTTCAAACATTGCTCTAGACTGCAATTTGCTTTCTTAGTGGCTAGGTTCATCACCAAACAAAACTACAAACAGCCCATTTCTATTCACATGTTGTTATTCTCAGAGAACATGTTGCAAGTTCTCTGAGGTTTTGATCATAGCTCATGCTTTCTGCAGCTAATACACTTCCTAAAGACAGATTTTTCTCTGTCATTATGAGAATGTGAAGAATAACTAGAAAATTTTTCATCCTTGAAGGATACTTACACTACTCCTCATCCTCATCAATTTATCTTCTTCGCAAGTTGCTAGAATCAGAACATTAAAAAGTATTTTTAAACTAAAAGAGCCAAAGCAGTTGTGTTTGTATGAGTTTGAAAAATGTGACACAAGACAAGAGTGTTTGCTCAGAAGTAAGTCCCACAGTATTGAATAAGACTTTCTCTCAGGTATTTGTGCACAGGATGGCAGTCTAAGGCATTTTCCACATAGTGATCAAGTGTGCACTGTTCACATTAATGTTACCACATAGAGGTATGTTCCTTATTAGATATGTGGAAGAGGTTTATGGCATTTTGTCAGAAACTTATACTGGTGTGTGCTAATTATTCAGTACTACATATCATATTTGAGTCACTTCAAGCTGATCAGGAGCCTTTCTGATTCAATTTGTATATGAATGTCCTAAAATATTTGGACATACAGTATTTGCATTTATCTGAATGGGAAAAGAGAGAGAGAAGAGAAGAGAAATAAAGGGCTGTTACATGGTTTGGAAGGTGAAACTTAGTGCCATCAACTACTGTTGCACCTCCAGTGTACAGCCAAAGTTTCCACCAGCTTTCTTCTTTCCCTCTCTCCTTCCTTCCTCCCCCAACCTGCAGCAATAGGCATGCACTTTACTTGAATTTATTCAGCTAAAATGTTTATTGAAGGGGGAAGCAAAGCCTCCAGTTAATTGCTTCACTGCCCCAAAGGGTAGAATATCTGATTGCTGCCTTGTGTGCCATGTTTGCCACTGTCCAGTCTAAAATACAGGGAAGCAAAGTGAAAAAAAGAAAAAAATGCAAAGTGCTGCAAAAATGAAGGCCAGTCAGAGGGATGAAAAAAAAGGTAAAGTACAAAATGAGGGAAAGTACACTAATGCTACTGTGACCTTCCCCCACTGAAATCTCACACATTGGCACAAATTTCACACACACAGGCACTCAGTTGATTGCATTGAGATCAAAATGGTCACCAATCACAGGGGCAATGAGTTCCCTCCCAAGGGCTCTGTGAGTAGGATTTCAAGGAGAGCTTGGGTTTTCACTGGCACTTAAGATGCAATGTGTAGCCTGTATAACTAACATGTAAACTGCCCAGATAGTGTTTTAAGCACTATGGGGCAGTATAGAAGCAGCACATTTTTAGTTTTCTGTTTTGGTCTTCCTGGTTCTTCTGTTACAGCATTTTCCCCCATTTTATTTATTTATTTATTTATTTATTTATTTATTTATTCATTCATTCATTCATTCATTCATTCATTCAGTTTGTATCCCACTCCCATTAGTGTCACAGCACTACTCTGGGTGGGTTACAGCTCGTAAAATAGAAAACAAAAATGAAAATAGAAATATTAAAACAAATAGCATTTTCTTAATAAGTTTTTTTAAAAATCAGCTTTTTAAATATCTGAAACTCTGAAGCAGTATCTGTTGCTTTTGAGGACCAATTTCATTCAAGTACTGCTTTGGGAGCCTTGCTTTACATCACATCAGTTTAGAAATACATAAATACTTATGCTTCACTTCAGCATCTGAATAATTTCCAAACCCAAAGCACATCCCTAGTTTAGATCATGGCCAGGTGATCTCAGCCAGATTGAGGAGCAAATTCAAATTCTATTTTGGTTGGCAACTCAGTGGCTTCTGCCTCAAGACCCTAAGCTACTCCCCATATGGAGAAGAAACCCATAGTACAATCTGCAGTTGCAAATAACAGTGGTGTGACCCACAGATATTTTTCCAGCTTATCTTTAGCTTTTTAAAAATACTTAAAACCTGGTTTATACTTATTCATTTATTTATTTCATCTATTTATATATCACCCAATTAGTGTGGTGCAGAATTCTGGGCAGTTAACAAAATAAACAAACAAAAGGATCTAAAATAAACAGAGCAAAACTGAACAAATTAGATCAGCCATCAGACCACGACAGCACAATGATTACAATTAAGACAGTAGGGCACAGTCAAAGAAAACATCAGGCAAGGTTGCAAAGGCCTTTCTGAAGAGCAGCATCGTCAGCAATTTCTTAAAAGTGGGGAGAGAGGGGCCCAGACACAGCTCTACTGGGAGCCAATTCCAAAAAGCTGGAGCTACTACTGAGAAAGCCCAGCTTCTTGTTGACAGTTTTCTGGCCTCCTTCAGAGTGGCCACCCAAAGGGCCATTGCTTGGGAGGATCTGGTTGCATGAGTGGATGATCTTCAGAAAAGATGCTCCAAAAAATAGTGGAATCCCAAACCATGAAGGGCTTTATAGGTGAGCACTAAGACCTTGAACTTCACCTGGGATATGCCAGGTAGCGAGTGCAGACAAGCCAGGACTGGGGAGATATGATCAAATTTACTCACACCCACCACCAGTCTGCAGCCACATTCAAAACCTGCTACAATCTCCAGGTAGTATTTGTGATAGTGAATAAACTTTGTAAAACCAGAAACAATACAATCCAGAGTGAAAAGTGCCACAGGGACATTGGCAGTTAATTATATATAATCCAAACAAAAACTTGGCCCTAAAACAAGCCACTCAATTAAATGCAGACTGGACCAACTGTAGCCTTCATTAGCATATACAGTAATATTGCCACACAGTTATTGAAATTTGCAAGCATCCCTTTTCAGTCATTACTATTAAGTCAGTTCTCTCTAGAGGGGAGCATCTAGCTCTTTCACAGTCTGCAACTGTTTTCTCCATGTGGAGTGCAACATGTCTGTAGAGGAGAGGTCCCTGATGGTGCATGGGCTCTTCATAGGAGCAGGAACTCTGAAAAATTTGGATTCTTGTTCATATGGAGAGCCAACATGTGAGCAGAGAGCTCTCCTCTTCAGACATGTGAGCAGGAAGCTATACTCTGCAGCACAGTTCTATTTCAAGATAAGGGCTACCATGCTCAAGACTTGTTGGCAACTCTTGGTTTTTATCAAGATACAACAGCTAAGTACACTACAGCCCTATTTAATTATTCTTAAATCTAGGGTCATCAGCATGGTTAGAGGGGATAAGCTAGCTCTTCCCTCTTCATTGTTGCTTTGTTCTTGCTCGTGGCAATGAGTGTGAAGGGTTCTTGCTCGCATGTGGATTGTGCATGAAAGCAGAAATCTCTTTTCTTCAAACTTGTTGCTGTTTGTGTAAGCAAAACAATGAGGGAAGCTAGCCACTCCCATCAGCTGTGCTGATGATCTTTGATTAGGGAAAGACTGAATAGGACTTCTAACATTGGAATTAAAATGTTGAGGAAGAAAACTTATGTCTGTAGTTCTGAGTGTTCCTAGTTTAACATGAATGATGGATGAAAAAATTCTTTATGAAAGATCCGCTTGAACAGACTTCATTCTCTATAATGTTTTGCTGTTGATTTTCTCATGGGAAAAAGATACTGAATGATAATAAAAAAAGATAACAGGCTGGTGGTTATTAGCATGGGATTCATTTCATCCAGAATATTTATGTAGTGAGATGATGCTGAGAACTGCATTTCCCGCTCTCCTGCTCTATGTTATATTTTTACATGCATTTCCAACTGCAGATGGTTTGCATGATTAACAAAAACAAATATCAACTTTTGCATAGGTAAGGATTCATCTATTCGGTAGGATTTAGTTCATGGCAGAATAAATCAAATACAGGATTACGAAATGCCATTTTTGTATACATAAGAATGTGTCAACACCTGTAATTTGCATAAGAACACATTCAGAAGCTGTTATTAGTAAGGTATTTGCAGAAATTGTGATTTTTTTTGTTTGTTAGCTAAGTATATTGCTTATAACAGTAAAACAGCCAAAAAACCCAGCTCTTTAGGAGTAAAAGATGCTCTTACAATTTCTTCGCATTGACCCTATGAAGGCACTCCTTGCAATCTTATGTACCTCTATTCTACTTACGTAGAAGAATCTCCTATTGAGTTCAGTGGGGTGAAAGTTGAAGTAATTGTGTAGAAGTCTCAGTCATTTATGATCACCATGCAACCTTTGCCTGCCCAGCCTGGAATAACGAGACGAGACGTGATTTGTATGGGTTAAACTAGGGCCACAACTTTATTAACTTATTAACACTTTAAATTCCCCTATTACAAGGAGACCTGCCGTAGTGCAAAACAGGTCTGGAACCAGCGTCAATCCTACCTGACCGGTCCAGACCTATTCCCAGCGAATTCCTGCGCCAAAAGGGTGCTGTCTTCCAGCACAGCACCCTCTCGGTCCTTTGCGCTGGAGGCCGCCCTCAAGGCGAGCCTCGGGACCCCTAGTGCACAGCATCCCCTGGGGTCCCCTGTTTTTCCCTCCCCTCAGCTAAACCTCTTTACTGCAATTCTGAGAGAAGGGGTTTCTAGCACTCGCTGGGTGTCTCCCCTGATATTCCCATGATCCTATCCTGCTTTGCACTACCCGATGCTGTGACCTATTTATTAGTGGTAATCAACTGTTCTAACCCCAAGAACGCCGTGGTGAGTAAAAATGGGATGGGTGAAAAAACACCTGCACCCTGAGGCCAATGTGGGTGCAGGTCATAAATTCCCATCCAGCCCCGAAGCGGCCAGCTACTCTCATTCTTACCACTTGGATGGGTAAGTGGGTCGCTTTGCAAGCAGGGAAGAGGACAGAGCAGGCATGGGCAGTCTTTTAAAAGGCTTGCCTTTAGCCCTGCCTGCCTGACATCCTCTGACTCTCCCTGCTGACGTCTCTACCAGACGGGCAGGCAAAGAAGCCCCACCCCAGCAGCTCCGCCTTGTGCCGGTGGGGCCTTGCCCACCCAGCCCAGAATAACGAGATGAGATGCAATTTGTGTGGGTTAAACTAGGGCCACAACTTTATTAACTTATTAACACTTTAAATTCCCCTATTACAAGGGGGCCTGTCATAGTGCAAAACAGGTCTGGAACCAGCGTCAATCCTACCTGACCGGTCCAGTCCTATTCCCAGTGAGTTCCTGTGCCAAAAGGGTGCTGTCTTCCAGCACAGCACCCTCTCGGTCCTCCGCGCCAGAGGCCGTCCTCAAGGTGAGCCTCGGGATCCCTAGTGCACAGCGTCCCCTGGGGTCCCCTGTTTTTGCCTCCTCTCAGCTAAACCTGCAATTCTGAGAGAAGGGGTTTCTAGCACTCGCTGGGTGTTTCCCCTGATATTCCCATGATGCTATCCTGCTTTGCACTACCCGCCACAGCCTAGGGGCTACACCGTATGCCCCAGGCCCCCCACCAAGCCAAAAATTTTGGCCCTAAGGCCCCCTTGTAAATCCTGGAGGAACCAATCTAGCCCTGACTCTGATAAATACACCCCATCCTCCCTGTATAATTTGGGGCAACTAACTCAAATGTAAAATCACTGACCCACCTATGGCCCTAATGGCCGTACAAACTTCACAGGTAACTCCCTTCTGGGCTTTATCAATGCACCTGGGGTTGCATCGAGCCCTCCATACCATACGAGGTATGATCACCGACCACACCATGCGTGTTCCGGGAAAGCGCAATGCCAACGCGTACAGGTCCGCTGACCTGCAATATCAACGCCTTGTCCCCATGCTGGGGTAAATCATTGCCACCGAGGTGGATTAACACAATGTCATGGGGCAGATTTGGAGTACCCTGGGACACTGATTCTACTAACCCATCCCAGAGCATGCCTCTCTGGCCCCTCTGCTCCAACGTGGCCCACGCGCCGAGGGGGAACATTCGGAGTACCCTGGGACACCAATTCCAAGAACCCTTCCTAGGGCATGCCTCTCCGTCCCCTCCACTCCAACATGGCCCTTGCACAAAGGCTCATGCTTCGACTCCAACTGGTCTGTTCTGCATACTTGACTGCCCAGAACACATAGCTGTGGCCACATAAATGCACTCGAACTTGGGATGGTCGCATCCCTGAACCTGAAATGATAAAACCACAAAATCACAATGCCAGCACCTACAACTGTGGTAAAGGTCATATGTAACTCTGATTCCTGTGGGAAGCCCACTGTCCCACCTTTGTAACATCCTCAACACTGTACCCAAGCAGCCACTGTAGAAGTGGCACCTATGAGAAATGAATGGGTGCCAAAATGCCAACTCTGGATCCCGGCCTTTCGTAAGGCCTGAGAAGTAACTTTCCAGAATTAATATTAAGTAAGCAGAGATGAATCTTTATGCCTTGGGAACCCCCCATCCTCATCACCTATGAACCTCATGTTTACTATTGCTGCCCTAACAGGGCAATAGAACCTTTTCCCAACACTATGACTTGACCTTTCCCCAACTGGCCAGTATTGGATCTCCGTAGGTTAATCACTATTTGCACCTCAGCAACCCACACATCCTTCCTCTGCAAAGAGGATAGAGATGTATTGTTTTTGCTTGCTGCAACCAGCTCACTTGTTTGGAGAGCCCCCCAAAAAGCAATCAGTGTCGACGCTGTAAAAAGCATGCCTCAAAATGATCAGAGCATGCAGTTCACCATACCTCACCAAGTCTGACTAATATATCTGGTGAAACGGGTATGCGTGTGTCCTTGGCCCCAGTCCGCTCCCTGTTCAATCCTTCTAGCATCTTTCTAATGTGGAAAGGCCCAGTGGTGTCCTGGTGTCTCTGGGCTTTAGTATAAAAATGCCAATGCTGTCATTTTTTTCCTTGTATTGATCTGGGTGCCTGTCACTTCCGGTGCAGTTGAACACACAATTGCACCAAATGATCCACTGGGGCAGCCCTTGCTCCTGCCGAAATGAGAAAAAAAATTGTGCATACTGCAGCAAAACTACAACAAGCACTGGGGGCCACTGCAGGCTCATGGCTCTGTTGGCCTCTACCCTCCAAGATTCCATACCTCGTCAGGCAGGACATTCAGGTGAGCCTGTGCCCCTGGCGCCAACACCCTGAACCGGTTGATCTGCTAACTGGACAAGGCATCAGCCAGTGTGTTGTCAACCCCCTTCCATGCCTGGCATGGAAGACTATGCTGAATTGCAGGCAGTGCAATATAAGGGCCCTAACCAGTGAATCTAGAATCTGGATGTGAGTGAATTCACTATGTGTACAACTGCTTGGTTGTTGCACCAGAAGGTCATCACCAAGTTGGCCCATGTTTTGGCCCATAACCATACAGAACCTACTATTGGAAAAATTCCAGGAAGGTGAGGTCCATTGTGATGCCTGATATCTGCCAACTTGCCAGCCACCTTCCCGCACACCAATGTCCTCTGAAATATATGTTGCACCCCAGGGATCCTGCAGCATCAGTTTGCACCTGAAATTCTGCCCCTAACCTCAGCTCGGTTCTCCAAAAGGTGATCACATTGTAACCTTTCCAAAAAACCTCAACCATGCTGCCAAATCCTGCCTCATGCCAGCTGAGAGCCATCTGTGATGTGGCTTATTAAGGCCCTTCATGGCATCGCAAAGCCTTCACAGGAAAGCTATGCCAGGGGCTATCACCCTGCAGGCAACATTCAGATGCCCCACCAGTGCTTGCATTTCCTTCACATAACTTTGGACTGTGCCAACATTCATCCAAAGGTGTTGAGTCCACAATCTTAGCCTCAGGCAGCCAACTAGACTGCTTAATTTTATTTATTTATTTGTTATACTTATATCCCGCCCATCTAGTCATTCGACTACTCTGGGCGGTGTACATCAGACAAAATAAAACAATTAAAATAACATCAGTATCCAAGAATAAATAATCATTCAAGGTGGAAAAAGACAAAGAAGATAGATCAAATAGTGCCCAGAGGGAAGGCCTGCCTGAATAGCCAGGTTTTTAATTGGCTTTTAAAAATACCCAGCGAAGGGGCCATACGGATCTCTGAAGGTAGGTTATTCCATAACCGAGGAGCCACTGCCAAGAAGCCCCGGTTTCTTGTTTTTTTCTTCCGGGCCTCTCTCGGCGTTAGGCTCCTCAGTCGCACCTCCTGACTAGATTGAGTGATATGGGTAGATTTTGGTGGGAGTAGGCGTTCCATCAGATAGCGAGGTCCTAAACTGTTTAGGGCTTTGTATGTAATCATTAAAACTTTGAAATCGACGCGGAAGCGCACGGGCAGCCAGTGCAAAGCGGCCAGAGTGGGAGAGATATGATGGTGTTTTCTCACCCCACTAAGAAGTCTGGCTGCCGCATTCTGCACCATTTGAAGCTTCCGCATCAATCTCAAAGGTAGCCCCAAGTAGAGCGCATTACAGTGGTCTAATCTCGAGATTACAAGCGCATGCACTAAAGTGGTGAGCGCCCCAGCATCAAGATAGGGACACAGCTGGGTAATCCGCCAAAGGTGGAAATAGGCAGAGTGGACCACTGACGCCACCTGGGTTTCCATGGTGAGCGCCGGGTCCAGATGTATCCCCAAGCTACGAACCTCACTCTTCGCAGTGAGAGTCACCCCCCCAAATGAGAGGGAGTTTCCCAAACCGCTGATGGTGGGGCCACCCACCCTCAGTACCTCCGTCTTGTCCAGGTTCAGCCTCAACCCATTTTCCTGCATCCATTGCAGAACAGCGTCCAGGCAGCGCTGAAGGGACAGAACAGCATCCACTGTAGTTGGAGAGAAGGAGATGTAGAGCTGAGTGTCATCAGCATACTGATGGCACGATGCCCCACATCTCCTGATGACCCCTCCCAGCGGCCTCATATAGATATTAAACAGCATTGGGGAGATGATCGAGCCCTGCGGGACCCCACAATTGAGGCTCCACGGGGCCGAAACCCTCTCCCCAAGCTGTACTCTCTTGAGGACGGTCCTCCAAGAAGGATTGGAGCCAAGCAAACGCCAGGCCACCAATTCCCAACTCGGAGAGCCTCCTCAGGAGGATACCGTGGTCGATGGTATCAAAGGCGGCTGAGATATCGAGGAGGACCAACAGGGACGTTTTTCCCCTGTCGGCCTCCCTCAATAGGTCATCTAACAGGGCGACCAATGCCGTTTCTGTACCATGGCGCGGCCTGAAACCCGACTGGAATGGATCCAGGGCATTTGTTTCATCCAAGTGAGCCTGAAGCTGGTCGGCCACCACCCTCTCCACCACTTTGCTAATGAAAGAAACATTGGTGACGGGCCTGTAATTGCCAATATCGTCCGCCGCCAAATTTAGTTTCTTTCTTATGGGCCTAATGAGTGTCTCCTTGAGGGCAAGGGGAACCCTGCCCTCAAGGAAAGACCCATTAATTATTGCCGTTGCCCATTCTGTTGTTATAGGCCTGTCTGCTTTGTTTAGCCAGGCCGGGCAAGGGTCAAGGGATGAGGTGGTGGCACAACAGCGATCAAGTGCCTTGTCCACAATCTCTGGTGTCACCGGCTGAAAATGATCAATTATCACCGGGCAAGGCGGAGCACTGGACATCTCTGCTCGACTCACTGTGTCCAAAAAAGGAGAAAGTTCCCGGCGGATGGCCTCCACTTTAGAGTTAAAGAATGCTGCAAATTGGTCTGGTGATATACTAGGGGGAGGCCCATCACCTAGACCAATTCCGGATAGGTCGCAAACTATGCGGAAAAGCTCCGCCTGCTGATTTGAAGCTTCGCTTATCAGGTCAGCGAAGTGTGCTCGCCTAGCAGCCTTTACCTTAGCAAGGTAAAAGTTAGTCGCGACCCTGACAGCTGCTCGATTCTGAACCGTCGGGTCTCTTCTCCACTTCCACTCTAGCCTTCTCCTAGTTTGTTAAACCAGGACGCAGGCTGAGCTCTGCACTGGAGAGGGCGTTTAGGAGCGATCGTGTCTACAGCCCTGGTGGCGGCAGTAAACCATCCATCAACCAGAGCCTCAACAGGAGCACCAGTCAGGTCAGCTGAAATCCCTCTCATGGCATCCTGGAATCCAATGGGATCCAGTAGCCTTCGAGGGCGGACCATTAAAATAAGTCCATGCTCCCTGCGAGGAGGGAGAGCCACTGAGTGTCCAGCTCAATCCCCAGAAACATTAAACTCGGGACGGACCTTCCATTTTTCCTCTGCTAAAGGCACACTGAGCTCATGAGTAAGTTCCTGAAGAGCCCCCATGAGTTGCTGGCATTGTGTAGTGCCCTGTTTCCACAAACTAAAAAAATCATCCAATAATGAACCACCTGCACCACCCTACTCTGTGCTCGAGCGCCCATTCCAAAAAGGAAATCTTTTTTTAACAGACCTGATACTGAGCACCACGTTGTTAGCACCCTATCCATATAAAACTGTCCTTCAAATGTAAACCCAACAGCTCAAAATCCTCAGGGTGTAGTTTGAAAGCCGATTTGATGTCAACCTAGCTAACTCCGCCCCTATTCTACAAGCACGTATCATGCGCACTGCAGCGTCAAATGAGGTATAGTGAATGCTACACAGCTCCTGAGGGATCCTGTCATTAACATTAACTGAGTCCCCAGCCACGAAGGACAGGTGGTGAATCAGCTTAAGTCCACCAAGTGCCTTCTTTGGTACTACCCCTACTGGATATACCCTTAAATGTGGAACTGGTGGGGCCCAGCACTCTACCTTCCGCCCCTTCCGTACTAATCTTAGCCCAGACGATGGCTTCCTGCCCCTTGACTGACATCAAATTTCCGGTAAGGTGGCCACCCTAACCCCCGTGGCACGGATATCACTCCAAATTTAAACCCTTCAAGCAAATAATTGGTTACCACTCTGTCTGGATAACTTTGAAGCCACTTTTTAAAAACCTGCACCTTAATTGGACTGGGTCCCTTCTGGAGGGTTGGCGGACCCTGGAGGCAGCTTCTGGTTGCCTCCACTATCCCCTCCTCCAGCTCCCCCTGGTCTTCCCCTAAGACATGTGGCCGATGCATGAGCTCCTCCACATATGGCACATTGGTGAAAAAACTTACAGTGGCATCAGTTACAAGATCCCCGGGTGTTAAATTCCCAGCATACTAAGCGGGGATAAACTGCCTGTCCCACCAAGTGCAGTAAAAGCTGGACTGGGAACATTTTGCAGCAAGTGGCCACTGTCAAACCTCTCCCCAAAATTGGGCAGGATGGGGTCATATAACGAAGCCCTAGGCCTAGAACATTGTGTGGCACATCCCAGCGCATGCTTGGGTGTAGTGCCGCGTGCATATGAAAGCCTTCACCTAGGAAAGCCACACATGCCCTGGGAAATCAACATACGCCCTGTACATTAGGTCTGTGTACTGAATTAGGGAGAAAGCCCTTTCAGGCTGGGCCCTAACGATAGCCCCTGCTTAAATAAAAAAAGCCTGGCAACCAATTGGCCGAGCACCGGTCCAGCTTGTGCTTACACACTTTTTCCTTTTCCCTATCCTCCTCTTTGTCATTCTTCTTCTCTTCCAGCTCTCTATTCAATAATTCAAAACATCTACGTACTCTCCCTTTCAAATTTTATCAATTGTGGCCAGAAGGAGGTGATCACCTAATGGCAAGGACTGGTCACCCTCAGGAAGCACATGGCGAGGCACAACATTGTAGCCTATATCTGGAATAAATCTATTGACCACTCCATCCAATCCTAACCTTGCACCGTACTGCTGAGCACTCCCAGGCATGGGTATCATGCGCAAGCTTCCCCCAGCTAGTATGCCTGTGCCATCTGGCCTACGGGCACTTGTGTAGGGTTCGGCGTTGCCCGGCTCCAGATGCCCCAAGACTAAATGCCTACTTGTGTTGTGCCCGGTGTAGCGGTTATCTCACCTGCCTCCCTCCTGCTGTATGTGTGTGCTTGTTGCAGCCCCTGCAACCCCTCAACATGCTGCACTGGAGCCGGGAGTTCCATTCGTCGCCTCACAGGTGTGTCCATTGCGGAAGGTGGGTCAGAAGGACCTGGACGCTCAGTTTCTAAAACAGCAATGAGAGAGAGAATAATGTCCCCCATCTCTTAAGTTCTGCCAGCCTGTGTGCTTTGGACTCCCCACATGACCTATGCAACTTGGATAAACCTACAGCTGCCCTCACTTGCACCCTTTTCCTCTCTAAGGCACCGAACTTTTCCCATATGGCCGTGTAGTCCGGCCAGTCCTCCTCACCTAAGGATGAAATTGTTAGGGGGAGCTTGTGCAGGTGCCTTGTGTTTTGCAGGCTGCTTCCCTTTATTTCCCCCCTGACCCTTCTTAGGTGGCATAGTGCCAGAGTTGCTACTGCACAGTAGTTCCTGGCTAATGATCTGCCTCCTCACCATTACTCCCTTCAATGTCTCACACTTCCTCCTTAATTTTAATTTAATTATTTTTAAAAATTATTTTAAGGGAAGGGTGGGGATGTGGGGGTGGGGGGGAGAGGTCAGAGACTCCCTTACGCCAACTGTACCCCCTTATTACTCTTCCCCCCAGGCACATCAGCCCCTCCAACTATCTATACCAATGCCCTATGGCCTTGAATGCAAATTATTATTTTAAAATTATTTTATTTTATTTATTTTTTATTTTTTACCGAGCCCTGGGAATGCTGCCAAGGCACAGCTAAACCTAAGATCCCTAAAAACCTTGGGGCTGTGCCAATGCACAGCCCAAATCCCAGCAGGGAGCCTCCAGAGCTGCTTCAGCCACATGGTGAAAGTGAAACTGCTTGGCTCCAAGGCAGCACTACTCCTCTTCGCTTTGCAAGCAGGGAAGAGGACAGAACAGGCATAGGCAGCCTTCTTAAAGGCTTGCCTTTAGCCCTGCCTGCCTGACGTCCTCTGACTCTCCCTGCTGATGTCTCTACCGGACGGGCAGGCAAAGAAGCCCCACCCCAGCAGCTCCGCCCTGTGCCAGAGGGGCCAATTCATGACTACTCAGAATTAAGCTCCAGTTAAATAGGGCTTATTAAAAATAGATAAGAATAAAATGCACACACTAATGAGTAGACCAGTGAGACATATTTTTGAAATTTATGACATTTATTATAGTTTCCTCATCCCAAAGTGTAGTCTGGATGTAAAGTTAGAAGGAATAAAATTGTATTATGTGTCCTAAGGTTTATCACTATCATTTCTAGAATATTGAATTAGGCATTGTTAATTTATTGTCCTTGAAGAAGAGCACAAAATAACTAATTGGCTGAAATCAATTAGTTGGTTGGACTCTTTTAATGACTAAACCCATTTTTCTACATCTTTAGACTCCATCTGTCCTTCTACATTGGGTACCCTAAGTAGAAATCATCTCAGTAATTCCATCCTCTATTTTGCAGCAATTTTGGGCATTGTATCTAGCCACTGGGGAGCCATCTGTTGTTCTGTCAAAGTTTTGAAATGAGAAACTGTTGTCCTTCCACGAACTGTTCCCTGTTCCACTTTAACTGTTCTAAAAATTCATTCCTCATATCAATTTCCATTTCTGACAGTCATTTTCGGTTCTCCTCAAAAGTATGATCACTAATGCATTCATGTGCATATGGTTGTTACCAAGATGACAATTTTGCCTTTTTTAATAACATTAATTGAACGAGTGAAATGGGGAAGTTGGATGGGGAAAATTTGCTCTCTGGGAGAGATAATCCACATTTTCATGGGAGCTTGTAGTAGCAATAGATGGTAGGATATTAGGAGGGCTTGCTGACAAGCTCTCTGAACTTTGTAAATTCTTTCTTCCCTCATGCCAAATCACCAAAACTCCTCTTCTCTCCACATACCCATTGGTGGGAGTTGATCAGTAAATATCATGGGAAGGCAGGCCATTTTCTCTCATTTCTAGAAAAATCTACAGATGATTTCAGGAAACACAAAGTTGTGGAAAAGTGTGTGAACATACAATTTTTAATAGATATTGGAAATAAAAAAACTGGAAAACACTGCAAGGTAATTCAGAAGTCCAAAAATCTGCTTAGAAATTCAGAGGAGGGGAATGGTACAAATATCTTTACCTTTCGTAAAATGTCCCCAAGAGATAACTCATTTTTATCTCTTGGTTTCGTTCCATCATGGTTCAAGCCAGGACTATGCTCAGTGGTTTAGGCATCTGGCTGCGCAGTCAGAGGTCGAGTGTTTGATTCCCCACTGTGCCTCCTTTACAGGGAACCACTGAATCCCTTCCAGCTCTGCAGTTTTAAGATCACTATTATATTATAAGACCGAAAAGCATCTATCTTTCCTTTTCTTCGTAAGATACCACTCCACAAAGTTAGTAATAGCTTGACAATATTACATAATCAGCAATAAAGTGAAAATAACCACTAGACACAACAAGAATGAAACACTGTAGGGTAACTGGTGGAAGAGGGAGATTAAAATCACTATGTTAGTAATGCACTGAAAAACAAAAAACTCTTTTTTCCTGATGGCTGGAAAGTTTCAGTTTTGATAAATATTAGGCTATCTTTCAACTAGTAAAGACTATGATTCTTAGATATGTCGTAAAATTAGTCCATGAGGCCCAAGATAAGAATGAGTATTTCCACCCATTATTTGGCAATGTAATACTAGCGTTATCTTCTTTTGCTTCACCTTAGACGATTATAAAGACATAAGTCCAATAGTGTGCCATCTGAGTTTAGCAAAGGTAATAGTCATCCCTGAACACATAATGCCCAAAAGGAGGGCTTTGAAGAAGTGTCACTGAATGCCACCTGAAAACAGTTTGATGATAACATCCTCTCCATTACGGATATTCTGTGATGCATTACCACTTTCCTTGACAGTGCAAAGCATCTGCCACTTACTGATTCCTTCTGTGGAGAGCACACTCTGTTATTGAGGTGACATAGAAGCATGATGGATCTGAAATCCCAACTACTTTTGCCATCCGAAATGACAGAACTCAAGACGGCTGTTGTTTTCGCTCCTTAAAGTTACTGGCGCTCTCCACCAGAGAATGATGGCTGGGTTAAGGTTGCTACATCAGTCAGTCACTTCATGTTTTTGTGTTTTGTAGGTCAGTGAGTTTTCAACCAGTAGGCATACTTCTCAAAAGTCATAGCGCAGTGCACTGTACAACTGTGTGTCACTCTGGATTTTATTCAAGATTATGTGTATGAAGAGAAACTGTTTGGCACAAAAGAGTATTTGAACTTTTCAAGTTTTCCTCTAGCTTTTCATGGGGGAAAAAAGGGCAGAAAAGAATAATAGCTTTTTCTTCAATAGACTGAAAGAAAAGCAGGGACCAAAAAATGATCCTCTATTAGGAACAAGGCACATTAACATTTTTCATGTGTATGCTTCTTTCACGTTTCAACACTCATCCAACATTCCAAACCTGTTTCTTTATTATTTTTTAAAAGAACAACAATATCTAAATCCATATTTAAATAGGTATTGTGGGGATAAGAACTTCAGTAGAACATTTGGGAAATATAGGATTGATGGATAACTAAACTATGATGCATGTCTGGGAGGTATGAATCATCTTAGGATATATCAGACTTTGGAAAAATCAAATCCCTCAATAATCTCTAGTTTATATGTCTTTAAATTACATAGAAAATGGGATTGTAATTAGATATTGCCCATGTAGGGCATATTCTCCCCTGTGCGACAGATACGAGCTTCACACTAATTATTTTTTTCTTACATTCTATACTTTATGCTTGCCTGACTTTCTCAATCTGATAAGCTCTGTACTACATCCTCCCTGCCCCTACTTCAGTGGCATCTTCTTAATTTCTTTATTGCCCTTCTGTGGATAGGATATGCTTTTATTTTATTAAGTACTTGAAAGCTTTCACCTTTTGTTTTCATAATATTTTCTCATTTGGCTAAGGTGCCATTCCATGTTTAAACAGAAATTGAAAATGTTCACACCAGAGACCATGTTGTCAAGCTTGCCCTCTGTGAGAATCACTAAATTATGAAAAAATGTCCTTCAAGCTTACCCTGTCCTTCAAGTGGTCTGCTGGAATCCAGCTTTGCCATACTGTAATTTACTGACACCAGAAATAAGCTGAGTAAGGAAACAGAGGTTGTAGAAATGTTAATTACGTTACAGAAAAGGTCTCTATCATTCATTGACTATACTTCATGTTTTCTTTCTACAGTTAGATCTTTTCAGAGGCTACCTTGGCTACAGCTGGTTCTTCAGTAGTTGCAGAGAATGACTATTCTTTTTTGTGTGTTTTTAATTCTACTAATTGGATTTCTGAAGAGAGAAAATATATTTGCCTCTCCTTAAAAGTCTTAGCTGTGCAGCTAGAGGGACAATCAGTTCTTCCTTTCACTTTGGATTGCCATAGTTATCTTTCAACTGCCCTTGCTAAACATCTTGTCCTTCTGTCTTTCATGCCAGCTAAGAGAAACTTTATGGCAGTCACTCTGAAAGTAGATTGTGCACAGAATGGCCACAAGTAGTTAGCATGCCAATAGGAAACAAATGCTTTGAATACACAGCATTTCACCATTCATGAACCCTAAGTGTACCGGTATTTTAGCATAAACAAAGAAATAGATGTTAAATAGATTCTAAAGTGGCTACAATCCAGCTCCAAATTGGATGAGCTTCAGACGGTTTTTAACCTGAGGTTTCATTTCCCTCCTTAGAGTAGCATATATAAATGTGTAAAACAAAAAAAAATCAACAATATAAAAGCAATATAAACAATATAGGCTGCCTTGGGCCCCCTTATTTGGAGAAAGGTGGCCTATAAAACAAACAGACACAAGCAAGCAAGCAAGCAAACAAACAAACAAACAAAGTAAAAGCATCAGACAAATTTAGAACAAAACAAATGCCAGCAAGGATTAAGTATGTGTTAAAAGGTTCTAGACAGCACTAGGGATGGAAGAAAGAAAGAAAAAACTGTCCTGTTGCTGAGATTTTGGTTCAGACAGGTTGCCAATGCTGTTGAGATTCTCAAATCCTGAGAGTATAATCATGTGTATGTCTACTCAGAAATGCTTCCAGGAAAATGTGCAAATAATTAACAGTTTCACTGTCAAATACTGTCACAAATATTTGTCCATTTTAAACATATAGTCCTTCTCTGCTGCAAGAAATCCCCTCATGCCAAAACAAATGTGGTTATGACAGCAGAACCCCCTTCTTCTGATCTGGGAAATCTGCCAACAGAGGGATCTGTCAGCAGGACTGTTTTTCGAGCTAAAGAGAAGGGGCAGGGCAAGAGAAGATCTCTGTTATGCCATAGCCAAATGTTCTCCAGTATGCTGGCCCAAAATTAGGCCAAGGCTGGGATAGAGCTAAATAATTTCCCAAATCCCTACCCTGGAAAAGGTTTCAGATTCAGCATATCTAATATCAGCTCAGCTAACCCTCAGCCATCTTGGCAAATCAGGATGGCACTCTTAGACTGTGACTACACTGGCAAGCCAAGCTGGAATGGTTTGGCTTTGCTGTGGCTTGATTCACAGCCTATTTTATGCAGAGTTCACACAGAGACCGTGTATTGTTTCAGTACCACTATCCACACTGGTATCTCAATCCAATGCAGTTTGATCTGTGCCACAGTCCACAGAGCCCCCTCTTCCTTTGATCTTGTGCTCTGCTGATCCTTGACTTTTCTTTTGTGGTTCATTGTAAAGCCAGTGGGAAAATGGACCCCTCTAAGGTTGCAGTTCAGCCTGGCCTCAAAGGATGATGCCCAGTCCCAGAATTCCAAACTTTGAGGTGCTAGCCTGCTGAGTCCCCATCCCCATCCAAACATACCCTTGACTCACCAACCCTACTGTATTATTTTCTGCAGTATGAACTGACTTGTGTGAACATCTGTTTAAGAGCAGCTGTGCCTTCTCATCATCCCACAAATGTCCTGAACAACCACAGTACAGAATAGGTTAAAAGAAAAAAGCCTGGCCAGCCTTTGTTCGGTATTCTAACCAGATGATCCTAGGCCAGGAGTGAGCAATTTCCAAAGGTTTAGAGGCTATGTAAATGACTGCAATTTACCCACCCTTGACCTGGGTAAAAGATTCCTATCTGGCTCCAGAGCAACGAATTATAACCTGGAATCCTAAAAACAAGGTTGACTGCTGAGCAACTTCCAAGAAGCTAGCAATGGGAGAGGATAGTATGTGGTGCCTCGCTAGACGATTGCCTCGCAGGACGAGGAAATCGCTAGACGATGCCTTTTTGCGATCGCTACTGTGCTTCGCAAAACGATGTTTCCCTATGGCGATTTTCATTAGACGATGAGGTTTCCCCATAGGAATGCGCCGACTAGTGGTGAAAAGCTGTCAGTGCAGCTGTCAGTGCATTCCGATGGGGACCCGCACTCGCTAGACGATGTTTCCCTATGGGAGATTTTCGCTAGACGACTGCGTTTTCCCTTGGAACGCATTGAAGAGATTTCAATGCATTCCAATGGGAAAACGTGCTTCGCTAGACGATGTTTTCGCTAGACAGTGATCTTTGCGGAACGGATTAACATCGTCTAGCGAGGCACCACTGTAATTATCTTCCTGCCCATCATGTCCACCACTAGATAAGGTCACAATGTGTCACTTTGCCTGTATCTTGCCTTCTCTGTGTGAAGTAGGTCTGATAAGAGATGCCATCTTTCCACTTCTGGAGAACAATAGTTCCCCACCCACAACGTAAACAATACTTTGAATGTTTTCTTTGTAAAAAAACAAAACAAATTACACTGTTTTCTCTTAAAATGTGCATTGTAAAATATATTTATGGTCTTTTGAGCTGAGAACTACATCAAAACACCCAACTGATATTTGTGTTCTCATTCACAAATAAGTCAGAGAGCTCCAGGTTAGCATCTGCAAAAATCACATTTTTCAAGCATCCCTACCAATAAACCAAACGAAACAAAATGAAACAAAAAGACACCAGTCAGTTTGGAGAACAACACCTTGAGGGAATATGGATAAAATTTTGTTCAGACAAGGCAAACATTCCAGCCCAGGTAATCATAGACCAGCACTTACTAGGATTCACATCTACCCTGCACTGCAAATCTATACCTTTGAACATTACTTCTTTTTGGGATCTTAGAAAAGAAATCCTTATGAATCCATTTTCATGCTACAGCTTTGCCTCTGGAACTACTTTTTTTAAAATTTCAAAGCTAATTTAAAAGTCAGTTGAAGAGCTAATTAAAGGTTTCTATCAGGGAGCCTCTGGAAGCCCACACCACGAGATGTGGGCTGGATAGAACAACTGTCAGGTGGATATCCAGCTCGTTCTAGGACTACTCTATTTGGAACTTTGTCCTGCCAGGTGATACCAAAAATGCGTCGGAGACAACGCATATGGAACGTTGTATCTCCCTCTATTTGGCACTGATTAGGCCTCATCTGGAGTACTATGCCCAGTTCTGAACACTACACTTTAAAAAGGATGCTGGAGCAAGTTCAGTGGACAGCAAAAAGGATGATAAGAAGATTGGAAACCAAGCCCTATGAAGAAAGACTGAATTAGGCATGTTTAGCCTTGACAAAAAAATGAGAGAAGATAAGATAGCACTTTTCAAATATTTGAAAGGTAGTCTTACAGAGGAGGGCCAGGATCTGTTCTCGATCATCCCAGAGTTCAGGACTTGTAATAATGGGCTCAAGCTACAGGAAGCCAGATTTAGACTGAATATCAGGAAAAACATATTTACTGTTAGAGCAGTATGACAATGGAACCAATTACCTCGAGAAGTGGTGAGTGCTTCAACGCTGGAGGCATTCAAGAGAAAACTGTCAAATCTGCTTTGATTTGGATTCCTGCATTGAGCAGGGGGTTGGATTCTATGACCTTACCAGCCCCTTCCAACTCAATTATTCTATCATTCTATGGCATGAAGATGCACTTCCCATAGTGCTGAACTCTGCCTCCTCCCACTCACAATGAACCTTGGAATAGAACAAACCAATCTTTCAACAAAGTCCACAACAACAACAACAAAAGCAGAGAAAGACAGGGGGAGGGGACTGATCAAATTGGATAAAGTCTTGTGTCATCTGAATTCCCATGTGAGCCATATAGAGGTCTTGTATCATCTGAATAAGCCCTCTGAGTTGTACGGCTCTCATGGGAATAATTTAATTCAGAAAAGGCCGTTACAAATAGATTCTCTGTGGCATATAAAAAAGTGTACTGGTGTTTAGGAAAAAAAAACGTGGATTGAGAAAATGGGGAAAGATCTGGGATGGCTGATGTTTGAAGAATCCATTTTATAAACAGAACCAGCTGTACTCAGAGAAAGTATGTAAATAATGTGTAGGGTTTTTTGTTTTGTCTTGTTTTTGTTTTTAAGAGGAAGCTCTCAACTTGAGCTTCAAATAAAAAAGGGAGCAGGAAACTGTTCTGTAAACCATGACAAGAGCAGCGTCTTTACAAAATTAGATTGGAAGGCAGGATTGCAGAGAACATAGCTATATTAAAAATAATAAGACACCAAAAGCATAGCACTTGTTTTATATTGGAATCACGTGGTACAACGGGTTTCGACAGAGTCAGTCTGAACCATCCAGATACTACGATGGTGGTGGAAGGGAAGGGAGGAACGAAAGACAAACCTGGTTCTAAAATGATTATTATTCTTTCCTTTTCCTTTTTATTCTGGCAAAGTGGAAGAAGGAGATAGCTTTGGTATGACAATTTATTCTGTGTAATTTGAAGCTAAAAATACACTGAAGTCTTTCCTGAGACTTCTTATTTTTCTCTCCATAAACAAATTGCTACTAGTCTTCTGAATCAGCCACATATTAGAGCTATCCAAAGTGCCTAATTTTATACTAAAAGGGATAACATAGCTATTAATTTTTGACACTCACTGAGATCCATAATTTTTGACACTCACTGAGATTTAACTCTTGCCCTGGATTTTAAAATCTCTGTTTTCTTCTCTCATGTTATTTCAGACATCTTCTAAAAACACTCTGATATGTTATCTGCTGAATGTGCTGCAACCCATTGGTGTGTCTTGAAATATAAGTTTTGTGAAATTCTTCAAACTTTCAAGGAGGGCAGTTTTTTTCCCTAGAAATATTGATCAAAGGCAAAACAGTAAGGTGACTTTCCACAAACAGTTGACCCCAGTGTTGGTGGAGTCATGATTTGCCAAGTCAAAACATTGGGACTGTCTGAAGTCTTCTGCCACTTCTCTTATGCCTTCCTGTCTCCTAAAGCTTTGCAGCAGTACAATGTTTAGAATGAACTGTCCATTCTTGTGGATTTGCCCAAAATGAAGACTGCTGCTACCTTGTTTAAGACCTGAAATATTGAGTGGGTTGTTTGCATCTCTTTTAACCACCAACCAGGACTTTGGTGGTTGCTTTGTGTGTTTGTGCAACTGTGTGTACTTTTGCTGCTCAAAGGGAAAAGGCACTGGAGACATTTTAGGCAAATTATTGAGACCATGAAGGTGGGGGGGGGGGATGAGCTCTTGGTCTCATTCTCAGCTCAGTGTGAGGATCTTGCAGGGCTTGAATGTTCCTTGCTGAGGCATTTCATCAAGTTGAGACAGCCCACATCAACCAGAACAATGAATTTCTATCCTTGTAATTGAATGGCATAACAGTTGACACATCCCTATCAAAATGTCTGTCAAAATGCTTTGAAATGTCCTTGGTAAGTAACTTCTGAAAGTAACTAGAAACTCATGGCACTAAAAAGTAACTTTGGGTCTACTGATTAACTTGATTTCTTAATGGAACTTTGCTGTACTCTTCCTACTCGAAAAGCAACTAGCTGCAGGTAACCATGTTGCTTGTAAGCAGTCATTTCCAAGTATGTCATGATGAGTAGAGTTTACCACAGTGAGACAAACTTCCTTTCAACTGCAGTGGTAATTTGTCACATCACAAAGATAATGTTTGGCTGTATGAGGTCTAGAAAAACCCCAGTTCTCTTCAGGCATGAGGAGGAGGAGTTACTCGAGTTCAATTTGGGTAGTCTTTTTCTGAAGATAATGTAAACTGACCCATATACAAATCAAATGTTCAGTTTGAAAAATTAAGGACTTCAGAGTACATCCAGTACAGTACAGTAACAAAGTGAAGTTCCTGCTAGCTCAAATCTCTGTAATGAAAGGTGATAGCTTATTCCAAGGATGGAGGGCAGACAAATAAAACTCTCTGAATAAAATCACTGGGAGTCCCTAGTAATGATCACAGACAATCAGCAGGAAGAATTCTGAGTGAATCAGGAAACCATGACCTGAACAGAGAGTTTTGTATACATTAAAGTGAACCTACATGAATGTAATTTACTTCCTTGTGCTTCCCCAGCATGTAAGTTATTGAATATGTTGAGATTCACTTTAACATACTCCAGTGTAACTATATTCATCATTTTTATCCTTTGTCTGTAATCCTAACACTTAACGGCTGTTTCATGCATGACTTTTTTGCTCTATGGAGAATTAGAGGTAATATCCATGTATTGAAAAACACACTGTCACCACTGAAGTGTGGGAGTACGAGTTTATACTAGTGATGTGCTGAAAATGTCTTCTATTTTTTCCCCCAGCCATTCTCATTTGGTTTGTTAGAAAAGAAACTGCTTGGGGAAAAATTGTTTACAGGAGAAAAACAGCTGACCAAAAAAAAATATCATAGGTGGGGTTTGGAGGGTTCTTAGGCTTATCTTGTAAGGTTGGCATATTTCAGGGCACTGGCTGAATTCTCAAGAAATTGCTGTTTTCTTTAGTCTCCAAGTGAGGTTAAAAAAATCAGGGTGAGCCATGCTCTGAAAGGAAAACATTTGATTTTTGTGTCTGATGTGTCTTTAAAGTCTAAGAACCCATTTCTCCAGTTCCCAGCTGGCTCAAGGGCACATTTCTTCACTCAATCAGCTTTTAACACTTGCTCTTTTTTTGGTCCTGGCTCTGGATTGCCATAATTATCTCTGCAGGCTGATTTTAACCAGATTCTAAGCCTATTTTCTTATATCTCCTTTGTACCATTTTCATAATTAGGTAGTCCAGAATCAGTACTGCCTCCCAAATGATGCGTGCATGCCCTGTCTCTATGACATCACAGGGGCCCATCTCTTGGTTTCAGATGCTGGCCTTGAAATTTTAGGATTGGGAAGTTGTTGAGCTTTCTTATGAGGTAGGTGGCAGAGGACAGTGTTCACATGCCCTGTGTATGAGTGAGTGTCCTATCTCTCATTATATACTAATCTCTGTGGCAATCTGAAGACCCTCTAGCTCCCTGTACAAAAACTAATGCCATGAGGAAAATATCATGGAGAAAATCTTTTCCATGGGAATTTTTCAGATCAGGAACTACAGACAGCTGGAGAAGACTCACAGCACAGAGGAGACAATCTTGAGGAATCATGCATTTTCTTTTCTCCACTCCTTAAGGCACAGAAAAACCAAGCCTCCATGTTCCTGGAGAAGGATGTAATGCACCAAGCAAGATATCTTTGATTTGCTCGTGAATCTATTACTCTTCTCCCTTTCTATAGGTTAGGCTTTTGTTTCTACAAGAAGAAGGAAACTAGCAGGAAAGACTGAATTGTAGCACAGGAAGTTTATGAACCCAATTATTAAAGGTGGAAAGAGGTCATGCCTGGGGAGGCAGAATAATAGAAGACTGGAAATTTCCTATTTACAGCAATGTTGCCACATTTCTTATCTCCAATTGTGTCCTTTTATAACAAAGCCGTTGATTGGCAATATGCAGAAGAGATGTAATTCCTATCTGTTAAAACACAATGTCAAGGATCACTCATGGGCCCCTCCAGTGCCTACAATGCCCCTCCTTTTGAAAAAAAGCTCCAATGCCCCATTGTACTCTCTAGGGGCACAGGGAAAATGTCAAGTGCTTTAACAACTGCAGGACCCACCCACCTACAGATCATTTAAAAACAAACTGCAAAGCAATTAAAGAAAATAAACTTTTTGGGGTGGAGCCGCATCCTGTTATGCTGTTATTTTATGCTGTCACATAACAGAAATGCATCACCAAAGACAGCTAAGCTGCAAATTTCTCCTTTAAAAAGAAACACCATAAAACATCTCCCTTTATATTTAAGAAGTACAAATTACAAGTTATGCAAAGAAACCTGTGTTAGGAGACATATAGAGAAGCAATATCATATTACCAAATACTCCTACAGTTGGAGAGGAGGTGCATGACCCCCCCTTTTTTTTTTAGAATGGCAGGAGAAATGAAAATATAGGGAACTGCTCAGAAACTCAATATTTAGATTGACTTTGAGTTCCCATTCTTAGAAAATTCAGGTCCTCAGAGTTCATGCCCTAGTAGATGTGCTCAACAGAGAGTTATTGTATCACTGGCTAGGGCAATAAAAGATTAACTGAATCGATGAGAATAGTATTAGTCCATAGATTTTAAAAAAGCCTCTGATGTTGATGAATTCTCCCACTTTTCTTTGGTGTTCAGATCATTGTATAATGTTACTGACTGACATGCTATTGCTTTTTCAACAAATCCTTTAGAAAATGTTCTTCTATGGATAGCGTACAAATGCAGACGAAAACAAATGCTGCACTATAAGCAATGCCTTCTTCTCTTCACCTTGGTTCCATGGTGGTTCCAGGCCATCTCCGTACCATTTACTGAAGTTGGGGGATTCCTTTTTAATCAGATGCTGGTGGGACTGAAGGAGAATTTAATTCCCTCTTGTTTTGATTAGAATTAATTAAATTCATAGACATATTTCTAAATTAGCTGGAAAGATCTTAATTTTTATTTAATGTGAACAAACCAACAGATTCATTTATTTAGGGCCAGGATTTTGAGTGTTTAACTCTTAAAAGACTGAATTTGATTCTTCGTATTTTCAGCCATGTCAGTGCTGCATGAAGATTGTTGCATCTCTCTTTCTCTCTCTCTCCCTTTCCTCACTAAGGACCAAGTCTAATTGATAGCTCGAACTAATCTACTTCTGTTCATTCACTAGGTCTACTTTAGTTGGATCTAAAAACTGGATCTAGCCATTAGGGCTTTTCCCCCTTAACACAAATCTTCTGGTTGTACAAAAGCTTGCTGCATAGAGCCAAAAACCTACATGCAAATATCCCACAATGTTCATGCAACTGTTTGGTTTATTGCATAGATCTCTCTATGCAGCCAACTATGCATTGTTTATCTGCATGCACTAGGTCCATAGGCTCCTGCTTTAGTTGTCTGGACTGGATGTGCTATGCTTATATTCACTATAGTCTTTTTTCATGCATTATTTACCTGGTTCCCTTTAATATATCTACAAGGCAACAGCCATCCCTCTCATCTTCATTGTTGTTTTCGCTATCTGGAGAATGACTTTTCTGGAGGAAAGATTCCTGCTCAAAGTAGGATCTCCAAGTAGGTTCTTGCTCACATGGAGAGTCTTCATGTGAACTGAAACCTCTCCTCTGCAGACATATCACTTGCCACATGGAGAAAGTGACATCAGAGAAGGTGCTCCCCAACATGTATGCTCGAGATAGCAAGTCATGTCTGAACAGGGCTCATGTTCATCGAACATATCTTCTCCAACCAATCTTCTCCCAAGATGGATATCTGTTTCCATTAACCCCAGCCACTTTAGCTGGCAATTCTGGAAAATGCAGTCCAAAAGATTTGAAGGGCACCCAAGCTGGAAAAGATGTATGTGCAGAGTTTTTAACTCCCCTCTGTCTTTTCTTCATCTCAGTATTACAAAGTGTATGAATGTATCCACATGTGAGTGACAGCAACTTCAGAGCACAGCAAACCAAAGCTGCCTTTTATTTCCTCTACAGCCTATAAATTACTGTTCTCCAATGTTACCGTGATTCTGGAAAGCACTGCAGGAAGTTAATGCCTTTTGACTTGTCTACAGCCCAGAAGAATTTAGTAGGCCACCAGGACAGGTGATTTTCCTGAGAGCTCTTTCACGAATGTCACATTGCTCCTGCGACTAGACAGCTGATACTATTGTGCTTTGAAATTGCCTTCTTTTCTCTCTAATTTACTGTTAATTAAAGTGCAATATTGCTGTTACCCAGTCTGATTTGCATTAATCTTCCTGCATTCTTTTTCTTTTTTCAGACAAAGAAATGTCAGGAGCAACATTTTGCCTTGAGGCGCAATGTCATATCACGAAGAGCAGATGCACAAAGTTTATTTCCAGATGACAAGCCTATATAGCAGCCTTCCCCAACCTGGAGACCTCCAGCTGTGTTGGACTGCAGCTTGCAGTCCCACACATCTTGGTGACACTGGGTGGGGAAAACTCTCTCCCTGTTCTTCCCAGATCTGCTTCTTCCCAGCCAGTGGAATATCTGTAGCATAAAATACTCTTCCTCCACTTTAGCATCTTACATGAGATAAGTCAATACTATTCTCTAGGTGTCTACCTCTTAAACTTGATCAATACCTCCGAAAGATTTGGACTTCTCTCTCATTCTCTCTTTCTCCCTCTGGTCTCTAAAACAATTTATGAAACTTGCCTATATGATTCTGCTCATGCATAACAAAGTGGACTCTTTCAGTTGGAATCAATAATTATTAGAAATTACTACTCAGTTTCATTTCAGTGGCCTACTGATTACATCTAAGTTCTTCTGAACTGGGACCAGTTTTAAAATGTATATTTAAGAGGAACTTAGAATGTGTAAACAGATGACAACACTGAAAACAAAGCTACAAGGACTTCAGAAGAAATACTGTGGGGAGAACCTAGGTTTGTGCACCCGAATATACTGTCTAAAGAAACTGAATGCGTAACTCCAAACATCAACTTTTACATTGTAGTTCATTTCATATACTGTTCAAAATCCTTTTATGTAGTTGTAGCTGCATAATGCATCATCCATTTCAGAAATGAATTGCCTCAAGTTAAGAAATTACAGGAAACATGATCAGTTGTGCCTTGCAACAGATCATGTGCACAGCGATTTTGGATTCAACTCCAAAATGTGCTGTTTGTGTTAGATGGCATAAACATGCAAGAAGATTTTGCCACTCTGTTTTTTTGGTGCTACTGATTCATTTTCACTACCATCAATCTTCAGCACACACCATGACATATATCACTAACAGATCTTCAATTCATCTGCTTTGGCTTTGTTGACAAATACAACAGATTCTACCCTAATCACTACAAATGCAGTAACAGGTGATAGCTTTATTAGACCACTAATAAAATCAAGCAAATAACAGAGAGCTAGCTTTTGATGATAATTCTTCTTTAGGCTGTGCACCAAGTTCTTGTGGGTAGTTCAGAAAATTGCATACTTATTAAAATCCCAAAGTCTCATGGCTGTTGTTGGGGCTAGGTTAGCTGCTTTAAATGGATACAAATGGAGTCTGCAAAAGGCTTGTGGCAGGAGGATACAGTTTCAAGCTCCTCTTCAGCCACCAATTTTGCAGTTATCATCCAACTCTTTAAACAAAAGGCCCCCAAGCACTCTGTATACCCCTTGTTTCTCTGTTCACATCCAACAGGTAAAAAGACTGATTGTCTAAAAATTGGCTGTTTCTGGTGACTGAAATAAATTTAACATCACAACTCTGATGGAAGCTTGCCATGCTTCAATGTTACCTTGTTTTCCCTAGCCAAACAAGAAGTTCTTTGAATTTTAAAAAGAAGGTGAAGGAAACAGCAGCTTGGAAATGTTATGTTTTGGATTACACCACACATGGTGTGGTGTATGGCTAGCATGGCCATCCTGGCTTGGGAATTGAGAAAGCTGTCATTTAAAAACAAAGCAAAACAAAATATTTCCCCCAAACTCTGGGAAGACCTGTATTGGAAAGAGAACAGTATCCAGGCATTACCCCTACACCTTACAGCGAATGAGTTTGGTCTAAAAGACCTTGACCTTGATTTGTTTAAATGGTACAACCTGGGGTAAAGGTTTTATCATCACAATGCAATAGGGATCTATACTGCTATGATATCTGCACCCAGGTGGTAGAAAAATGCAAATTTCAATAGCATTTGACCTTTGGATAAGAATCATTTGCTTTACTTGCAACTCAAGCATGATGAGGTGTTCCTTTTCTAGCATGGAAAGAAAAATGCTGATTGATTAGCAAAAGAGGAAAATATATCATCTGTGAATTTATCACCGGTAAGTCTGTTCCTCCTGGCTTGTTGTAATAAATCAAGCTCTGGCCGCACATCTAGCATTTCACTGCTAACATACCCATGTATTTATCCTTTCTTCCTCTACTCACTTCTTCATGTTTGAACATATTTTGCTTGTTGGCTGCCATGCTGCATAGCATCAGCACCTGACAGCTCTTGGATGTACTTCCCTTCCTCAACGGGCAAGACTATGCTAGCAGTTTACTCCTGCGTATTGCTTTGCTTACCACTGTGTTTCATTGCTCAGATCAGCTATAATACTATCTCAGATTGTTTCTTTCATTGCTGAAAAGTGATGGAGTCCTTGGTGGGCTTTTTTTTTTAAGGAGCCACCAATAATGCAGAAAAGATATTCCACACCAAGCAAATTCATTGAAAGGGGGATTGCAAAATAAATTGTTGCAGGCATGTGTCACCTTTTGAAGAGGTGGTGATTTTATTATAAAATGTTTTACTTCTTTTATTGAAGAATTTAGAAGTCCTTCATTTTCACACACTTCCACATTTCAGTGTGATTCGTGTAGAAATGGTATGTCACTTTTATGAAGAATAGGGCAGCTACTGTACATTTGGAACTTGGTCTCACAGCTGTTTTTCAGTAGTCCACTGCTTTGCTGTTTGGAAGAAGAAGTAACTTACAGACTAAATAACAGCTTCAGAAAGTAAGATATTTTTCAGTAGGAATATGGTGTATTTGAGGAGAAAGGTTAAAGCAGAGCTTTTAGACTACATCTTCTAGAATATCCATCTGTTGGCCACTGTTACATACTAGGATTGAGGTCTTCCCAGAGCATACAAATTATAGATGTGGACTGTCTCTGGAGAAATGTGTAAATGCAAATTGAATTTATTTGTTTATTTCCACATGGCCACAATGTACAACAAAGAGCCGAGAGGCATTCTGATGTCTTTACTTCTGTGGAGCCTCACTAACAAAACATAAATATTATGATGAGTTGAGATTTGGGCCTGCTAATTTAAGAAGCAAAATATTCCACCATCACTGTTGTAGTACAGATTATGTTTTTGAGATAATTCCTAATGTATCATCATCATCATCATTTATTTTTATTTATTTATTTGAAATATTTTTATCCCATCTCTCTCCTTAAAAAGGACCGAAGCTGGCTTATATCACTGAAAGACAAATATTTAAGCTAACAACAGTGAGTATACAAACACTAAAAAGAATCAAACAAATACCATACTAAAAACCAAAAACACCAAGACACTTTCAAAGCAGTAAGTTACAACAATCTTAGAACTACAGAAGGTACCCTATGGAGCATTGTTTCTAGCCCCTGTCAAGGAGGCACAGTGGAGAATCAACCTCCCAACCTCTGGCTCTGCAGTCAGATACCTGATGTAGGTAAAAAATACTGTCTGGGGCTGGAGAGAGTTTTATTGGTTTATGCAACTATTCATAGATCTCTGTTTATGGGAGAACATGCCAGAGCATGCTTCTTTCATCTGCTAAGGCTGCCTTGTGCATCTTTATTTCATCTGCTTGGAAAAGGCACTGACAGTTAATAGCTCAGCAAAGTTTGTGCCTGGTGAATTCCCATCTGATAACTTGATGGTTGCTTCTGGGTGATTAGGTAGAAATAGCATAGTGACTCATTGTACACAAGAAAGAAATAGAAAACACTCCCACCCTATAACAATCTGAAGTTCTGTGGCATTCTTTTATTGCACAGAAGCATGTAAGTCCTCCTGATTCTGCTGAGGTCACTGATGCTATCACTTGGCCAGTGTTGATGGATGACTTTGAATGTGTTCCATCTGATGATGTGCACACCTCGCTTAGAGGCCAGTGGCTTGTTTGTTAGGCCCTTCTCCATCCAGGCTGATAAAGAGCTGCAAAAGAAAGGCTGACAAGCTGGGTGGCAGAAGCTATAAATGCTTCTTTGAAAGAGGACTGTATTCAAGTTCCTCTAATTTTTACAGTCTAAAGAAGTGGCTATAAGACATCTCTTTTAAAACAAAAAAAAACTTCATCTGTTAGATAAAAAACTTCATTAGATCCGCCACCTTTAACAAGAAAACTATCAGCCAGTACCTAACTTTCCTTTCTTTAACAAGGTTTTACAGCAAGGGGTGGCAGCACAACTTCATGGTTTGTTGGTTTGTTTGGGGGTGTGCGTGGGGGGGGGGTTGAAGCCTGTTATTTGCATTTCATTGTGGAATCAGGCCTGGTACTGGGACAGATACAGTCTTGGCTGCCTTGTTGAATGGCTTACTTTTCAAACTGGACAAGGGAAGTCTATCCCTGTTGGCTTTGGAAGATCTTTGAGTGGCATTAACCAGCACCTTAGCTGCAGTACCCCTCTGAGCCATTTGGTGACAGGGACTCAGGGGCACCATTGCTTTTCAATAGGGATGCACACATATTAACAACAACAACAAACAAACAGTATAACTGTAGACCAAATCAGTAATATATACGTCTGATCAGATGGATCAAAGAGCCCAGAGGTACCCACAGGGTACGATTACATGCTTTGGATTACTCATTTAAAATCCAGCATTTGTAGGGTTAAAACTGTTTTTTTTTTTTAAAAAAAAACAGACAACATGGGATTAAAAGCAGAGAAAAAGAAAATGAAACTAAAGAAGACAGGGGAAAAAAGGAAGCCTTGTCCACACATCTCACCAAGGATTTGGGAACTTTTATATTTCTTTTGTACCGCCTCCATCTCTGTAATGTGCATCCTGGTGAAGACGTGTGCTGAGACAAAAGTTAGGTTATGTTTGTGGTTTTCTAATGGTCCAATAAATGTATAATTCACCTTTATCTTTGGATAGTAAACAAGGACCACACAGCTGGGTTTTATTCTTTTTTGTTTGACTATGGAAGATACCCTGGATAGCCAATCAAGGCAGTATCTACCACCTAGCAAGAACATGTCACTGTTGCTCAAGCAAGACTACAAATTTAAGACAATGTCTTGGAACAGATTCCACCCCTCTCCATTTTGTCACTGCTTCTCCCCCATCTCCATTTTGTAACTGCTGTAGAAAAGAAATGTGGGTTGCACATTCTGCTATAGATTTTGGAACTTTTGTGTTTCTTCTGCACTGTGATACCTATCCACAGGAAGACTTGTGTAGAGTCAAAAGCCAGCTTATGTTTGTGATTTAATGGTTATCACTCACCTTTGTCTAAGGAAGATGCCGAGTTAGCATCAGTGGAGAAGCAAAGAATGCTCTTTATTTTAGATATGAATCTTCCTTGCCTTCTCTGCTGCAATGGCAGTAAATAAATATGTTTAGATTTTGCGCCACCCACTATCCTCCATGCATCTTTTAAGCCACAGCTGCAGGAGAAGAGGGCCATATCACCATTAATTCCAGATCCATTGGAGATGAGGAAGAGGAAAAGTGGGACAGACAAAGGACAAAGCATTTAAGAGACAGGGATGGAGGGTGCTTTGTTTTGTATTTTTTTCTGAAGATAAATAAATATTTTTCCCTTTGAATAAATGTATCTGTGGGTCTGATGGTAAAGAGAAAATATGTGAAAAAGGTAACAGGATGCCTTGTCTTTTTAAGAAGCTCACTACATCCCTTTGGATATGTCACTGGCAAATTCAGAGCTTTCTTCTGATAGCTGCAAAATGACTTGAAAAGAAAAAACAGACAGCCTAGCTCTACAGGCTGCTGGTGACCTTGTCTGAAGTCCTTCTGTCTTCTCTGTACCTCAGAACCCCCCAAAACTCTGGGATTGGGTGCAGTTGCATCATTTGATATGACCTGGCCTTGCCATTCATATTTCCATATACAGATTTGATTTGGTTTTGTTTCGTTTCGGTCTGACACAGGTACTAATCTGTGTGTTTTAACTGAGGCAGTTAATCAGTAGTCACGATTTTGGACTTCTACTTTTGTTCAACTACTGTCCTGCTTGGGCACTTTCTTCTTTCACTAGCAGTTGTTTCAAGTCATTGTTGCTTTCTGCCACCAAGACGTTGCCATCTGCATATTACTGCTGTTTCTTCCATCAATTTTCACACCTCTTCCTTCTGAATCTTGACCGGCTTTCCATATGATATATTCCTTATGTGGTCCTTAGATTCATCAGGAATGTTGTTCAAATTATATTTTGGCACTACAATTCTTTTAACATTCTGCAGAGCTGGAAGAGACTCTATGGATCATCGAGTCCAGTCCCCATCAGGGAGGCTCAGTGGGAAATTGAACTCCCAACCTCTGGCTCTGCAGCCAGATGTCTAAATCACTGAGCTATCCTGCACTCGCTTTTTAAGCTTTAATGCTGGATATTAACAGTTCATGATCAGTACCACAGTCTGCTCCTGGTCGTTTTGACAAAAAAAATATAGCTTCTCCATCTCCTGCTTCCAATTGCGTAGTCTATTTGATTTCTGCATTGACTATCTGGTGATGTCCATGTGTACAGTCATCTGTTTGGTTGCTTGAAGCATGTATTTACAATAAACATATTATTGCCTTTGCAGAACTCTATGAGTTGCTCACCTGCTTCATGTCTAGGCTTTCCAACAACATTTGGTTCTGCACCAAAGATTTCTGCACCCACTGGACTGAACCAAAAAGTGTGGGGGGGGGATACAGCTATTTATCACCCACATGATGTAGCAACATCAAAACAGGTAATTTGTTTGTCAGCATTCAGGGCTTTATAAAAAAATAATTTTCACATTGAGTTTGCACCTAGCACAACACAAGGGCAAACAGCTTTATGGTGAGGCAGTAAGCTGTTGTGCCACCTGGGAATGGTGGAGAGGGGTGCCCAGACTTTGTAGACAAAAATCAAATTGTTTCCTCTTCTGGCTGTGTCCACCTTAAAATTTGTCTCCCTGCCTGGAGACTCAGAGAAGCAACCCAGCCAGCACTGAGAGACTTAGCAGCTCCACTCAACCTGTTTGACACCATCCAACTTGGTTCCTGATTCAAGAGTTACTGATTGTCAAGTAATACATTTTTGCACCTGTATCATACATCCATTAATACCTGTTTCCTAAAAGCTGTATTCAGTTTGGGCAAAACTGCATTTGGACTGTGTTATAATACATGGTCTCCTGCCAACCTAGCAGTTCGAAAGCATGCAAATGCAAGTAGTTAAATAGGTACCACCTCGGTGGGAAGGTAACGGCGTTCCGTGTCTAGTTGCGCTGGCCACGTGACCATGGAAACTGTCTATGGACAAACACTGCCTCTACGGCTTGGAAACGGGGATGAGCACCACCCTCTAGAGTCGGACACGACTGGACAAATTGTCAAGGGGAACCTTTACCTTTACCTATAATACATGGTCAAGATGACTTGCAGCACAGAGGCTCTCACTGATATCGTACAGAGCTTTACAGTGCACTGAGAAAACTGTCATCACAGTGGAAACAGACAGTGTGATTGTTTAGTTTTACTTTAAATTGTTTACACTGCTATGTAATATAACACTACTAAGAAATTACTGACCTAGCTTGAGAATGAGATAATTTTAGAGCACCAGAAATAATATTAAATGACTTCTTGTAGATATAGTCACTTTTCATTTTGGAAATTGTAAAATGCTTTTTATTGGAGGCTGAGATAAAAATTTATATCTTTCTAGCTAATGGAATGCTCAGCATTTATATAGCAATTGATCTCAAACAGCTTTTTGAATTAGGTAAGCATTCCGGTTTTCATTTGTATCTTAAATTAGTTCCACTAGTTTCACAAAGAGGCCATAACTATGTATAGAGCAAGCCAAATGAAACTGACGTCAGGGCTCACATCTCATAGTTATTCCACGGTCAAGTAAAGAATACTGACCGACCGAGTAATCTTCTAACTTAGCTTCATGGACATTCTTGGTAAATACCATGCTCACCACATCAAGACAAGTGTGTTGTTGGTTAACTTTAACTTTCCTGTTCCATAGATCTAGTCTATTAATGGGAGAGAAAGCTGCAGAAAATAACTTATGAACAAGTTCAGCCAAAATGTCTTTTGCTTCCCACCAAGCATAGATGTTTGACAAAAGGGCAGAGGAACTAATGTAGTGTCAAGCTCATTAGTGCTAAAATAGCTTCAAAGATGGATGCCATCCCACTCAACTTTGTACTAGCAGCATCCATTATTCAATAAATTATTAAATTAATAGATAGGCAATAACAATGAGTTTATGTCCTCATTTAATAAATTAATGAGAAGGAACTCAAGTCATGGTTCTCTTCTCTCTATAGATTTAATAATTTATACAATAGTAATTTATTGATTCTACACTATTTCTGCAAGAGATAAAATTCTCTTTCAATGGCTATCCATTATTGGCGGAAGCTATTATAGTATGGCCAGCCTTTCCATTGGCATTCTATAAATGCAAGATGGAATCATCATCCTGGGGTTTCATTTTATTGTTCAGATCAGAACGCATTTATTAAAAGGGTTAAACAGCCTTATCTTAACCCATGCCCTGTAGATATGAATATTTGAAAACAGCAAAGGACACTGCATAGTTTTCATCCATTTCAGCTCAAGTTGGTTTTCCACTGATTTACTGATGATTTTCCAACTGAATGAAGTAGAGACTTTTAAAGGGTGGAAAATTCTTCTAGTATTATCCTATGCTAAGCAGAACAGAATATTTTCTTATTTTTGAATAGCCTTGAATCAGGTATTTTAATCT
This sequence comes from Intellagama lesueurii, assembly GCA_037013535.1. Taxonomy (NCBI): domain Eukaryota; kingdom Metazoa; phylum Chordata; class Lepidosauria; order Squamata; family Agamidae; genus Intellagama; species Intellagama lesueurii. The sequence continues at coordinate 38,832,582 of JBAJHW010000003.1, read as the reverse complement.
TACTTTCTGGGAATTCTGGATATGCATGTTTTTTTATAGCTGAAACTACTTGAAGGTATGAGATCCTTCCTTTCTTTTGGAATTTCTCTTATTCAAAGGACCATGACCTTTGTAGCTACAAAATGCACTTCTGGGAAAATAGACATTAACCAAACAAAAATCTATCAATTTCTCTATATTATTAGACATTTTAGGCAATGGTACCAATTACTAACTGTGCATTCCTGTCCATGGGTGATACTGTACACTCTGACACTAGAGTTAGAGAGCCTGAAGAAGAATAGACTTTTTTTACGCATTGCAGTGAAAATACAGAGACAGCTTCACTATGCTCTACCTTCATCTCATTTGTATTTTCTGAATATATAAAGTTTGTTTGCAAGTATTTATGATTTATAGAAATTATTTTTCCCAATGTTCATCCACAGTTAGGTACCTGTATCATAGCAAACAGATCCTAATTTTAACAACACATAACATATAGGTCAGGATCCTGTTACTTACACCCACCAGTTTGAATCCAACAACACAAGTTTCAGTGGTGAATTGCTAGTTTGTGCTGGTTCATTTTTCAACACTTCCCAGCCCCACTTCCTCTGGTGGGCACCCACTCAGAGGCAGCACATTGAGGAGGCAGGGCAGGGAAACTGGGTGCTGCCTCTGAGTGGCTGCCCACTGGAGGAGATGGGGCTGGGAAGTGCTGAACACCTGTTTGGCTGAAAAATGAACTGGCATAAACCGCCAGTTTGGTTAAGACATCACTGGTGGTGCTTTCCTCACCTACCAGTTGCATGACATGGTGCATGACAAGAAACACAGGTCTTCCTTCACTTTCAGGACATTATTCCATGTTAATATAATTCTGAAATCAGACCTAAATTACTGTGCCACACCTATTTAGCCCAAGACCTGTGAGCTCAAAGAAAGGAGGGGATATCCCAAAGACTGTTTAATGAGCCGACCTTTTTCTGGTGGCACTGCTTTTTCTTTTTTATATTAAGGGGCTTGTCTGAGAACAGGGGTCAAAGCTCAATGTCTCTTTCATTTATATTATCCATATGATGTCACTTTTGTCACTGTAGGTGCTGAATGTGCTAAAAGGCATTTGTAGAACCTGTTTTATGTATTAATCAAAGATATCAAATTTCTGATGCAGGGGGAGGAAGTGTGGGTATACAGTGGGTGGGAAGGAAACATGAGGAAGAAAGAACTGTGGTGAAGTTGTTGCTGTTGTTAAAGTAAAACAAACACACACACACATTTGAAAGCTTTGCCTTCAAATGATGGATGTCCTGGCTTTATCTGCAAGCTTGCAACTACAAAGAGCTTTCACACATTAGTACTCTAAGCATCCTGTTTTAATTATGCCATTCTATTATTTCATCATAAATGAGTGAAAATGCCAGTCAAAACATCAGCATTTTCCCCCACTAAATGAATGAGTGGTCAGCTGATGTGCTACATCTCAGTTTACATTTAGCCTTCTAGAAATTTTGGTTTACAATTCCTAGACCTTCATTATCTCCCCCACCCCCACCCCATGATGAATTCAACAGGCAAATCCAAATGTGAGATCAAACTACATTAGACTCAATGTAGTCTAATTAATTAATTGGATCCGGTAAGTCAAAGATGTAAGTCCCACTGATTCAACCGGCCTAATTCCAGTGTACTCAAGTTGGGACTGAAAATTGGATTTGATCCCAGAATATTATGACTCGCATTGAATATTGTTGAAAATCAATGGCTAAAACATTTTTTTTCAAGCTGAAAGATTAGCAGGCATAGCAACCTTATATGAAGAAGGTAGACAAATATGCACATAAATGTTACCTTATGTGTTTTGAATGTTGATTTTTTTAAAGGGAAATTCCAGCAAAATATACAAATTTCTTGGTAGAACTGGATTAAAGTTACAGGAATATTTTACCCTTCTAAAGAAATTAAAATCTCCCAATTTGTAGATGAATAGGTGCAGCAAGGTTTGTACAGCAGTTATGTTTAAATGGAAGGAGATAACTTATTTCCCTATTTTTGTGGGTATTTGTTAGGAAAATAATATACTGAATAGTTGTTGTTGTGTGCCATCAAGTCAGAACCTAGTCATAATGACCCTAATTTATTTTATTTATTTATTTATTTATTTATTCGATTTCTATCCCGCCCTTTTAGACAAAGTCTACTCCGGGTGGGTTCCATTAAACATTATAAACTAAAACAGTTAAAAACAATTCAAAACAATAGTGATTAGTAATGCTCAAGATGGGAAAACAGAAAATTATAATAAGAATAAGAATAAAGTCAAGTATTGACAGGAGGGAAGGCCTGCCTGAAGAGCCAAGTTTTTAATTGGCTCTTAAAAACACCCAGCGAGGGAGCCAGGCGGATCACTGATGGGAGGCTATTCCATAGCCGAGGGGCCACTGCCGAGAAGGCCCAGTTTCTTGTTCTTTCTCTCCAGGCCTCTCTTGGCGTTAGGCCCCTCAACCGTCCCTCCTGGCTATGGCGAGTGATTCGGGTAGATCTAGGTGGGAGAAGGCGATCTGCCAGGTATCGAGGTCCTAAACCGTTTAGGGCTTTATACGTCATCATCAACACTTTGAAGTCAATGTGGAAGTGAATGGGCAGCCAATGCAAGGCAGCCAGAGTGGGAGAGATATGCTGGTATTTTCTCACCCCACTAAGGAGTCTGGCCGCCGCATTCTGCACCATTTGAAGCTTCCACATCAATCTCAAAGGTAGCCCTCAATAGGGCATTCAATGTAAATGAGATATTTAAGGGGTGGTTTTACCAGTGAGTTTTCATGGCTGAGTAGGGATTTGAACCTAGGCTCCTGAATCCTAATCCATCCTGTACACCACACTGGGTCAACCATACAAAATAGCAGAAAGCAGAATTAAGAAAGCAGAAAAAAATTGAAAGTGCAGTAGACTTTGTTGCTGTTGTTATTTTGTTTGAATCAGTGTTTTGGCCAAGGGGACCTATGCATCTCTCCCCCACCCTCTTCCCCCCACCGGCTTTGTGATGCAAGTTAAATGAAAGAATGTCATAGAGGTGTCCCTAGGCAAGAGGTCTTAAGTATTTCAAAACTATAGGTACAGTTTTTGGGGAATTGTGATGAATGAAATTCCACTTTGTTTCCTGCTCAGTTGATACCAAAATCATAGAACATGCAACGAGTCTATGATAGATGAGATGGATGTGAAACATACAGTAGTAGCGTGGAAGGATTTAACATCAAGTATTTTACAAACAACTCTCCTGGACTGTACCCATTGTGGTCCCATAGGTTTGACCTAAAGGACTTTTAACATCTCTGCTTTTGGAAAAGAGAATTAGCAAAAAGTGTAAAATAAACATTTAATCTAGTATTTAATTAGATTCATCTTGTAATATGTTGCTTCAACATCCCTCTGCCAAAGTACTCTGACAGCCCTGATGAAGCCATTTGGTATCCTTCACTGAAATTATAAACTAGAGATGACAATTTCAAATCTTTTTTCACTGTGGTATTTCTTTACTGGACTGTGTGGAGAAAACATCTTTTATTTGTTTTGTTTCATTTTTCAGGAAAAACTGTCTCTCTTATAATTTAAATTGTTGACAAATTTTCAGTGAGTGAGTGTTCAGGTTCATATTTAATCCCATTTAGAGGGGCTCTGCTTTGATTCAGATTCACCATTATCTTTGGAATGACCTTGCCTGACTCTAACTTGGACTTATCCATAATGCTAAGCTATGCTTACAACACTAAAGTACTATACAGAGTAGGCCCATTTGAATAAATGGAACATATGGAGAAGTTGACTCAGTAAATCCCCATTGAATCTAGTGCAATTTACTGTGCTAAGCAACAGGATTTTGGCCAGTGATTCACACCAATCACAATGATGTCCTTTACTTACAAATGTTTTTTGCACATATCACAATTCAGATGAATTTCACATAAATTACAGTTAAGCAGCTCCCCCCTCCCTTTCTGTTAAAAAAAGAAAACAAGAAATGTAAAGAAGGTGACTATGTGGGACTTAATGCACACAGCTATTGCACCTTTAATGATGAGGAAAAAGGAATTCTGATGATGCAGTTTTTCTCTGTCTATGCCACCATGACAGCACTTGACGTTCTCTTTCCAGTACAACAATTAATAGCAGTGAAACAGTTTTCTGGATCCCCTACCCAAGAATGGCAGCAGAAAATAAAGGAAAACTATACTTTCAGAAAATATTTAACATACTACTTAAAGGCAGGATTTAGGTATATTTAAAATTTGAATGAAATGTATATTTTCATTATTCTTGTAGATATATATTTGCCTGTGGAAAGTCAGTAATGCAGTGAAATAGCCTTATGAAAAAATGGTTATCTGAAGCTTTGAGCTGTTTTTTCAAGGCTTCCCTTAGAAACCAATTAATTAACCTCTCTTGTATGTAATGGCTTATTTCATGTATAATGAAAAGTACAATTAATGGTTTATCATTTTGGTTGTATAATATTTTTTTAAAAAAAATCAGTAATTTTAGTTTGGGAAACCTCCAGAAATTTGCTAATTCAAAGTTAGGTTTTAATGCCCTGCAGAAATTCTTTGACAGACACTTCCCAAAGTCTCACCACATAATTATGAAAAGGGTTTCTCCTTTCTTGTTTAAGAGGATGAATCTTTATGACTCTGTCAGTTTAAGGATTGCTCTGAATTCCAATGCAAGAGTAGTTATGTTCCCTTGAACTACTGCCCATTGTTCTGCCTGTTGCAGACCTTCACACAATCTATAGAGGAGAGGGTTGGTATCAAATAGAACTGACACTGAGCCACAGAGAGGAGGGTGTTGGAGTGGGAGGTGTCTGCATCAACAAGAATGTCCTGCTTCCATATGTGGGTGAAAGAGATGGTCACAGGTTATTAATTGCAACATTTAAACAGTTGAGAGCAGAGCTTTTTTCTCTGGTGGAGCTCACTGGAACTGAGTTTGGGAACCTTTTTTCTATTAATTACTTGCAAAAGCAGAGTTCCGGCACCTTTTCCTGGTTTTAAGTAAGATATATTTATTATTGTACTGCTTGGTCTACAACCTTGCTATAAGGTCACGTTTTAGTTAGTCCTCACAGACCAAGGCCAAGGCCTCTTCATTACAATTTAATCACCATCTACTCCCAAGGAAACATAATCCAAGAGTTACAGTATCTTTTTCTCCAGAAGAAAAGCACTGACTGAAGAACAAAAAATGAGGAGAACCTGCATACCAAATTTATATAATGTATCCAAACAGCTGCTTAGGACTCCCAAAGGGGCTGTAGTTTCAGGTGCTTGGGGCTTATGCCCAAGTGCCTTGCGGCAAATCTGTAAGACAAGTCAGATTGTGTCTTCCTAAGAGAAGCCCATTCCTTCAGGATCATTCCCATCACCTGGATCTCATGTCCTCCATATATCTGGGGCTCTACCATCTTCTCTTTACTGTACTTTCACAGTCATTACCTGGAGAGGTTAGTTCTGCTGAGCTTTCCCCTCCCCACAAAAAGGGCTGATCACCCTCTTGCAATCTCTAGTCAGCCACATGGCAGCGTACACAAAGCCTTGTGAGACTGGCTGCATTGCAAGACTTTCCATGCAGTTTGATGGTTTCATGATGCCCAGGAGCCTTTTGTCTTTGCAACACCTTCACAGACTCATGTACTGGACCCACTGGGCTAGCATGGGGCCAAGGAGCAGCACCAATTCCCCACTGCATTCAACTCTTTCCTGAGACACTGAGGAACAGACCATCTCAGAAGATACTAGGCTTTCTGAGGAGAAGGTGGCAGCATCCCTTCTAGCAGAGGCAGGGAACCCAGTTCCAAAACCAGGGTCTCCTCCCATCCTTCCAAAACTGGGGTCTCCTTCCATTCTAAGAGATTACTGCAAGCTGAAAACACAGGGGAGGCTGAAGTTGACTGCCCACTTGGAAGCAAGTACTCCTCAGGAGCAGAGGGGCTTGTTGATATGAGGATCTCCCTCCCAAGGGGATGCAATGCTGAAACTTCTACTAGGATCTTTCTGTGTTTCTTTCTGACTCAAAATCTCAGAATTTTCTGAGAATTCCACAGGCAGAATTCTGAGAGTTCTAGCCTACAAACATTTTAAATATATATATTAATATGTTTCTGTCTTAGTAACGCAGCAAGTGATGCTTTCCTATGCCATACTAGCCTGTATTGAATCTAGTATGTGCATGAAAAAAAAGTGACACGACTAATGTCTGATGTGACACATCGTAACATGACATGTCAGTGCCAAACTGTGATGTCCCTAGTACCAACAATCATGATCAGAGCAAATAAGTTACTTGAGGGTTGTAGCCATCCATAAATATTTTATATCGGGTACTGTTTTGGTTGATAAAATCTTTGAACACATAATTGTGATGCATTAAGAAATGAGATATGCATGCTATTTGCAAGCAAATACTTCAGTATCCATAGCACTGTCCTCTACTCCTTCTACATTTTATGATCATTATTACATTATTATTACCTCTGATGTTCAGTGAGGTATTGCAGTTTCAATTTTAAGACAATTACCTTATTTTATTAATTAAAATAGATCTGTACTACATCTTTCTGAAGACTTCTATGTTAGTAATAATGCATTAAAAACAAGCCTGAAATAATATTTTTAATAAAGCTTCAAAAAGGAGGTAAGCCTAATGAGACCTTTTAAATATGAGTAGTTAACGACAGATCTTGATATTTCAGTAGTCAAGTTATTCTCTTATTTAATCTTTTGTAATAGCATTAACGCCGAATGTAGTCTCGGTTTTTCATTAATTGATTTCTTGTACTCTGCCTTTCTCCAAAACCTGGGACTAAAGAGATTCATAATATTATAAAAACAAGTTAGAAATAAAAACACAAATTATGTTACAATAGCAAGGCACAATTAAACATCTTATACCACTAGAATATAACTGATTTTTTTTAAAAAATGTTAAAAGCACATTGATTAAAGTACCACATTCACATGTGAAAATGCCTGCCTGTAACAAGCAGCCAAAAGCTGTGGAATACAAAGGTATTTGAAGGACAATATAAAGGGAAGAAGGAGGGGGGCATCCTTTTCTTCTTTGCTGGTGCACTCCATGAGAAGAAGCAGTCACCAAGAAGGACCCATCTCAAATCTTTATGAAACATGACAGACACTGGCAAGACCAAAATCCCTGGCTAAAGTTATCTCTGGTGGCTCCAACACCTTCTGCTAGAAGACTCTGGCAGGCTTACGTGACACTCGTGGCAGGTAGCTACAATGCTCTATGAAGTGATAACTGGCTGCTATTTTAAGTTTTCACAGAACCCTAGAGTGATGCTACTTTTCAAACTTTTAATTTAAAAAGCAAGCTAGATGCATCCACTCAGAACCAGGCCACATTCTCTTTTATTTTTTAATAAAATTTGGAGCCTCCACAACTGCCAAAGGAAACCCGGTGCTGATTTCAGCCATAAATTTGCCCTTGTTTTCTCAGGCCTCATTTGCTGTCCCACATTAATGTAATATGGTATAGGTGAAAATGTTGTGGTTTTTAAGAGAAAGCATTTTCCTAAGAGTTTTAAAACATAGTTGGAGTTTAAATGGAACCAGAATGTAAGAGTATCTTGTTAAGCTAGTAAAACTGCTCAATCAAATTTGAAGCAAGCGGGCATTCCTCCTCAGGCACAATCCTCCATAGGACCTCAGCCTAATGACAAAAATAAAACATGATTACCCTATTGGGTTAGTATATGTGCAGCAATAGATCTTCTAGCTGTGGACTCTGTACATAAACAGACAAATGCACACATGAGTACACACACAGAGAACGTGGAAAGAATCACAAATAACAAATGACTTCTAATTAATTCCATTTTATGGTAACAAAGGTATGACTACAGTCCTTTATAATAATAACTAGAGATGGGCATGAACTGTCACAATGGCGGTCCATGATGGTTTGTGGTTTGTTCGTGTCCACGAACCATGAATCATGCCCTTTTTCTAAAAAAACCCAATGAAACAGTTTGTGATTTGTTTGGTTCAGGCTCATCTCTAAATGAAGGGGGATTTCTGTGTAGCTCAGTTACACAGAAAGCCCTCCTTAATGGGTTTCCCACCCTGTGTCCCCCTTCATGAGCTCCAGCAACTACCTTACTTACTCTGGACCTCAACCTTCTCCTCCTATCTGCTTCTGCTGCTGCCCAGCTGAGTAGGACAGTAGGACATCTGGGGTCTACTTGCTACCCCAGTGCTTTCTGGGAGGCTTAGGGTATTGTGGGAAGTGTAGTTCTTTGAAGGTTCCCTATATATAGCCCAATGGGCAGCAAAACTATACTTCCCACAATATTCTAAACCCCCCAGGAAGCACTCTGGCAGAAAGTAGGCCCCAGGCAGCCTACTGTCCTACTCAGCTGGGCAGCACTGGTGGCAAAGGAGGAGGTGGCCCAGAGTGAGGCCTCCAGAGTGGGGCCCACGAAGGGCTGCTTTCTGGGTGGTGGTGGTGGTGAGGGAACGAAGCAAAATGAAACGCCAACGATGAAAAAGTTCCCTGAACTGTCCACAAAGCAAACAATGAACTGGCCTGGTTCATGGGGTTTTTTTGGTTTGTGGTTCATTTTCTGCCCATCTCTAATTGTAACTTAAGAAGGGAAAACTCCACTCTGTTTTGTAGCTTTCCCCCCATTACTTTTATAACTAGGGAATGGCCTCCTGAAATGGTGCTGTTAAAGGAAGGCTACTTAAAAACCCCTTTTCCTTTGGCTACTATGAGAGTGTGTGTGAAAAAGATTGGAAATGAGACAGAGAGAGCAGGGTGGGACGTAAAGATCCCCTTACCGTAGTCACTGGCCAGAGTCCTAAAGATATTACACAAAATGTACATGAACACCTATAGGATTCCATCCATTTTATCTTTCATGAACACCTATAGGATTCCAGTTATTTCATATTTCAGGATGTAACCCATACTATATTGACTTATTTAGGACTGAACTCAATGGTACTAGTAGACATGTATTGGGTTGCACTTATAATTTATGTTCTAAAATTACATGGGTCTTCTGCTCTGATCTGGTGTCCAATCTGGCACTTTAGAATGTATTCTGATTCTGTCCACCATCATGTGTGCCCCATTTCATGCCCCAGATTTGGGCTGATTTGTAAACGCCCTTTTGACTTGTACTCGAAAACCAAAATGGCTATAACTTTTTTTTAACAACTATAAATTACACATGGTCACATGATAAAGAGGATATTAAATTTTGCCACATTTCAGACAACCAACTTCAAGGAATTGCATACTAGGTTTTGCCCTTTTTTCCCAAAAAGAAAAAAAATACTGCAGCAATTTGTATTCCAAGCACAAATTGATTTGTAAAATTGCTTTATTTCACCCTGGAACTCAATCTGGCAGCTTTGGCAGGATTTTTATTTGATTTAAACCTCATACAAATGGTTTTAAATCATACCTGAATCTGCTAGACTGTCCTAAGATATATATAAGTGGAGGGAGGGAAGTGGGGAGAGAGAAGTAGCCAATATTAGTGTTACCCTCCATGAATTTGTCTAATCCCCTTTTATAGCCACCCACATTGGTGGCCATATTTTCACTTACATAGTGTCACTATATAATTTCCCCCCTTTCTTTGTCCTCAGGGTTTCACCATTCAGCTTCATTGGCTGATTCTGCATTCAAGTATTCTGAGAACAGTAGAAGATTTTCTCTTTATCCAGTTTCTTAACATCATTTATCCACCTCTGCTAGGCCTTTTTAAAAAAACTTTTTTTAAAAAATGAAAATATTTCAAGTTTTGAATTTTTCCTCATAGGGAAACTGCTCCATGATAATTTCACTTGCCTTTTTATACACTTCTACACTGGAAATGAAAGATATATCTTCAGCTCTCAAATACTCTGGATATTATCTGAGGTATTTGCAACTTGATTGGACTAAGGAATATAACATACTAGTCTAAAAAGGCACTGCCATTCAGTGGATTTGGTTTTGTAAAGAGAGAATTGACAGTAAGCTTCTTGAAGATGTATCATGTATCTCTGTGAAGATAATCACAGGGGTACCTGTTGGAAAAAACACCACACAGGAACATGGAATAAAAGGGCAGAAAAGAAAAAGTAAGCATGTAATATTTCCTCTTCCATTTGTCAAATGTTCACTACCACTCCCCCCACAAGAATTACTGCAGCTATTAATTTGTAAAGACTATTTTTTGGGGGAAGTGGTTTGGATTTCTCTGTATACTGTGTTCTATAATGAAAATCCCTATTTCATGTTTTAAAAGATAGCATAAAAAATCTCACAGCAACTGGGCAATGTAAGAAACTGAGGTGAAGAGCAGAAAGCCTAACGAGAAACCTCTATTAAAACTTGAGTCCCTTGATAACAGCAGTGACAGAAGTGTAATCATAAAGTTGACTTCAGCATCAGGAAGATTTTCAATTAAGCCGCACATGACCTCAAGAGTTAGCAGTTATCATGAGAATAAGCCTGAGACAATTGCCAGGAATCTGCATACTTAAATTTAATGCTTATTTTAGGTCCTTGGGAAGAAGGCCATAGGTGACAGAGGAGGAGGAGGTGCCACGAATCAGACTTGTAAAATAATTCCTCACAGACACCAATTAGCAACAGTATGAATTCAACAAGCAGAAAGCTAACTTCTTCACAGCATTTCAGCAACCACTTTGTTTCATTATTTTAATGACAAGGAATGAGTTCACCAAGGCCTGAGGCACTTAGCAAGCCATAGGAAAGAAAAAAAATTCTGGAAATCACGGCTTAAACCCAATGTGACACTCTCAGTAACATTAGGATTTGGGAACCCTTTCCTCTGAGACCTTGTCCAGCACTGGAAACATACTCTGGAGTATTTACCAGGGAAATGGCAGGAGGGAAAGGGAATTGCCCCCTCTTGCTTCCATTGGCAGAAGCTGGTTCCACAAGCACAATGTCCATGTTAAATACAGGCCTGTGTGTATGAAAAAGGCACTGTTGTTGTTGTTTACTTGTTAAGTCGTGTCCGACTCTTTGTGACTCCATGGACCAGAGCACACCAGGCCCTCCTGTCTTCCACTGCCTCCCGGAGTTGGGTCAAATTCATGTTGGTAGCTTCGATGACACTGTCCAACCATCTCATCCTCTGTCGTCCCCTTCTCCTCTTGCCTTCACTCTTTCCCAGCATCAGGGTCTTTTCCAGGGAGATTTCTCTTCTCACGAGACGGCCAAAGTATTGGAGCCTCAGCTTCAGGATCTGTCCTTCCAGTGAGCACTCAGGGTTGATTTCCTTCAGAACGGATAGGTTTGTTCTCTTTGCAGTCCAGGGGACTCTCAACAGTCTCCTCCCGCACCACAATTCAAAAGCATCAATTCTTCAGTGGTCATCCCTCTTTGTGGTCCAGCTCTCACTTCCGTATATCACTACTGGAAAAACCATAGCTTTGACTATGCGGACCTTTGCCGGCAAGGTGATGTCTCTGCTTTTTAAGAAACTGTCTAGGTTCTTAACTACCGTTCAACAAAGTTAAGATTAGAGGTCAAATAAATGGCACAGAAAACATGAGATGCCTAATTTATCCAGTGTAATTTAGAAATTTTACTAAAACATGTCCTTGGTAATCTAAAAATGTGAGACCCACCATTTTAGCTAGTGAAATGGTTACATGACCCTTCCCATGTTACTTTTAACAAAGTGAAATGGGAAGGGCCATTTAAACTTTTCTTTTGAAAAGTTTAGAAAGTATAAAATAGGATACAATGCTGTACTGATCTGCACATCTGTGCTCCAATCTGTGCATTAGTTTAGGATGTACAGATGAGGTCCATTCATAATGGAATTTGATCCTTGCAAATTCCTGCATGAAATGATCTGATCCAAACTTCCTGGAGTAATTTGTCAGTCCAAACATGACTATTCTATAGATTGTATGCATTTTATGATGCAGTTGTCAGTAGCTTGAACAGATCAACGTATATTTGACTGCTTTATTTTTATGTTTATTGATTTGGTTTAATTTATTATATTTCCTTTATTATTATTATATTACATTACTTGCATTTTTAACTGCCCAGAGTAGTGCTTTGCACAAATTGGGCAGTATAGAAGCTCAATAAATAAATAAATAAATAAATAAATACAGAATGGGATTATAGGGGGAAATAAAGAAAAGAGACAAATTAGTTCTTATCATTTGCATGTGGGTTTTTTTTAAATCAAGGTTAGGGATATATGCACAACTGGGGTTGCTAAGTCCGCACATGATTGATAATAGGTTATAAAGTAGACCTGAACAGCAAAACACCCCTCAGCATTAAGTACCACTTTCCTGTAATAGGTAGCCTGTTTCCTACAGTGACTGTGGACAAAATAGTGGCTATGCTTTAGTTCTCTGCTGCTGTTTCTGCTTCTAGTGGTCCCACTGGCATCTTTCTGAGTGCTGTTTGCTTCCCATGCTTGAAGCTCTGTGCTGCTCTCTGCTGTTTGCTGGGAACCTGTGTGATACAATAGCAGTTCTGAGAAAGAGATATCCATGGTGCTTAAGAAAATAAACACTATGAATGTTGCCCTCACGTTCAATTGCTTACAGATGCATTTACACATTAAAGAAACCCTGCAGATCAAGAACGCACAGCCTTTTCTGCTAAGAATTTTATGTTACATCTTATTCTGTGTGTGTTTTTTTTTCCCCTCTTAAGCAAGTGATCCCCATGCTCTGGATAGTCCTATATGTGATGTTCCTTTTGAACTGCCTTCTGAGATATCATGGCTAGCTACATTAATAGAACATCTTAAGATTCAGTGGGCCTACTCTATTTGTGACTTACTACACTGAGCAACAGGGTTCCAGCCTTTAAATATGTATTTTTAAGGAATAGATATGTTTAAATACAACTGATCAAAGGAGTTAAAATTATATTTTTGAGTGGTTCTTATGTTTTTATATTTCCTCCAGGCATAGGGCTTTAGTCCTTCTCTTGTAACAGTCTGGGTTTGAATCCATGCACATTCATGCATATACAGTTGGCGTCATCAGCTCTTTCTTTTTATCAGATTCTTCTTTGACCAGCCACATGAGCAGGCAGGTTCTCCCCAATCTGTTTTGCCCTGGGAATCATTATATCCATTTAATTTGCAGAGTGCAGATGGCTGAGCGTTTCATTTAGTTGCTTTTCAAAATATGCCTCCTTTTTCCCAAAAAAATTGCATAGGTGGGGGAAAAAACATAGTGAGAGGAAGTGAAACAGATACTTTCCTGGCTTGTTTTTTTCATCCATATTATGTGATGACAATGCACCAATTTAATTAACTTGTGGTTTGTATGCAGAGTTGGGTTTTGCTGCTGTTATTTCTCATGTCATTCAAGGAGCACTTAGTAGCCTAAATCCCATTGCTAATCCCAACTTCAGTAGCCATATTGTATTAAAGAGATTTACATAAATGTTGACATACTGTCTAGAAACTATTTCAGCAGGTCTACTTTGCTGGAAACTTGCAATTGAATTTAGGCCAATATCATTAAGAAACCTGATGAAAACATAAAATTACCACAGATCTATTTCCATCCAGTCTCACTGGATACTTCACATGGACTCTTGCTTTGTCTGATTTGTAGACAAAGGAAGGAGGGAGGGAGGGAGGGAGGGAAGGAAGGAGGGAAGAAAGGAAGAATTTAAGCATTTTTACTATAGAAGAATAAAAAAATCAGAGACCTAAATGAAGGCAAAGATCTATTTAATGTACAATTGGACTTTGGTGGTTCCCAGTCCGATCAAACACAGTGTCCAGTTGTGAAGCTGACAGGTTTGCTGTTTAAAGATTTCCTTTGGCTCGCAGCAGATAAGAGGACAATATACTCAAACTCTTATCTACTGCAGTGAATACATTAAGTGGCATTGATAAGGTTGGAAATGTGGCATAGGCATATTGAGTCTAATGGCTTGTTAAGTGCAAGTGTCAGCTCCTTCTTTCTGAAAACTTCAGGAAGAACTGCATGCTCCTGATAAATTTATTTAAATTGCCACCCTTGATACACAAACAGAATATAATACCTTAATTAGAGTAAGAAAGTTGTTCACTTTCCTGCGTCACTAATGGAGATTGACAGAGGACTTACTTAGAGAGTTATAAATAGAATTTAGGCTGCCGTGAGGGAAAGAGAAACCAAGATGATACCAGCTGTACCAGGAGAAGAACTGAAGTGAAGAGGCATCCAAGGATGTTTTCCTAGTCATCAATTCCCAGGTTAGGTACTTTTACAAACATTGTAATGTCTGCTTTGTTGATTGCACAATTTCATAGCCATGTGGAACTGGGTAAAATACCCTTATTTAAATCCACTGCTACAACCTAGAGTCATTTTATGGCAGGAGTGGGCAAAGTGAGCTTTTTCTTTTTAGGCCTCCAGGGTACCCTCAAATCAAACCTCAAAACAAAACTCATATTCTGCTCTCTCTAGAAGCAGCTGTTTTCCAGTCAGATCTTTCTAACTCCGTCAGCTTTCTCACACAAGGGTGGAAAACTGGATTACAACTCTCCCTGAACTTTTCCATCCATGGGTTTTGTTGTTGTTGTTTTTAGGGGAATATCTAAGAGACAACTTCCTGTGCATGTGGATTATTCCTGTAACCATCAAAGTTTGTGAATTACTTGTGTAATTCACAAAGGATGAGGACAAAACTTCCCTTCAGGAATTCATCTATCTCATTATAGAATGAAGAGCCACATAATTTATACTGAATCCAGGATCCATGCTGATGTCTGCTAGCCATTTATGAAATCAGGGACCAGAATGAACTAAAACATGTTTAACATGTGGGCCAGACAAATGCTTAGAGCCACCTAGAGCAGTGGTTCCCAAACTTGGGTAAGCCAGGTGTTCTTGGACTGCAACTCCCAGAAATCTCGGCTAGCACAGTTAGTGGTGAAGGCTTCTGGGAGTCGTAGTCTAAAAACACCTGTTTACCCAAGATTGGAAACCCTTGACCAAGAGGAACCAGGTACAGAGGAACAAGCATATACTAATATAATCATAAAAGGAACCTCCCCAATGAGTGGGAAATAATTGTAGTTACGATCGAGCATCCTCCAGGTAATGGTATGCAGCTGGCAACTCCTTCACGGCCAGAAGAGTTGCACAGAAAGAGCACCAAATCCACCCACTTCATGGACACTGATTCCCTGGATGACAGCTGAAGTCAAGGAAAAGGTTTTGCACACATCTCAGGCTTTAAACACTTCTGTCAAAAATAGTCTGATTGTCTTGACATTTTAATTGGTTTTTGATTTTTCCTATATTTCATGTGTGTCCAATATTTTTAAACTGTACAATTCTCTGATACAAATAAAGAAAGAATATAATCAATTATTTTCTGGCACCTATTTTTGAACAGAAATATTTTTATCAAGACATTTTTCACAAAAATGTGTCACCTCCCACAAAGCATCTATTAGTGACGCAGTGTCATACAATAAAAATATTCCTACACTTCTCCCAGTTATTGTGTAGGCCTCTCCAACAGAATTCTTTTAAAAAATTGTGTAAAACTCTCCTTGATTGCAAGTAGAATTGGTTCAGGCACACAATCTGCTCTACTGAAACTATGTCAACTTTTTATCTTTATATTTCCATACAGAAATTTCACAAAATTCACAATGATTCTCTCTTTTGCATATGTATTTTTTAAATTTCACCTCTGATTTGCATTTTGATACTTCGAAGCACCTATGCACACAAGATGGACAAGAAGAACAAAAGAAATACTGAATCAACACTTTGCGGGATGGTAGTCCTTTATTACTGGCAAGATTTTTCAGTCCTGGGTAGCCAGGAGTGTAAATCCCAAGGAATTGCGTAAGGAATCCTTTAAATGTGGTTTGCACTACACAGTGTCAATTACTCCCTCCATTTAACATAGTAGGCCTTGTTATTTATTATTAAATAATGACTTTCAGACACTGGGGTTTGCCAGTCTACTCCTGGATCTGAAATGTGGCATGTTAAACATGACAGCTGCAATTTCAGATCAAAAGATATTTGATTTAACCAGTGAAGAGCTGATTTTAAGTGAAGCAGATGCCAAGGGATTGTGGATGTAAATCCTTGCTTATCTTGTCTTTGTAAGCAAGAATGAAGGACTGTGACATTTTGCTCCTTGCAAGCAAGGGGAGTGAGGAATCT
Source organism: Intellagama lesueurii (assembly GCA_037013535.1). NCBI lineage: Eukaryota > Metazoa > Chordata > Lepidosauria > Squamata > Agamidae > Intellagama > Intellagama lesueurii. The sequence continues at coordinate 38,816,389 of JBAJHW010000003.1, read as the reverse complement.
TCTGGCACTTTTTAGAGAGTTCCTGCATTGTCAAGAGTGACATTTTGTACCCTGTTTCCCCGAAAATAAGCCCTAACCTGAAAACAAGCCCTCGTATGATTTTTCAGGATGCTCGTAATATAAGACCTACCCCAAAAATAAGCCCCAGTTAAGTGAAACCCCGCCCTCCACCATTGTGCAGCAACCAGAAGAAGATGACATGACTGTATTTGAATAAACGTAGATGGTTGTACCTGAAAAAAATAAAACATCCCCTGAAAATAAGCCCTAATGCATTTTTGGAGCAAAAATTAATATAAGACCCTGTCTTATTTTCAGGGAAACATGGTATGAAAAAGCCAATTTTCACTCCAGATTGCCTTTTTCAATGCTCAGCTTCCCTAAAATAGGATAATCACTTTGTTGTTCGAGATTTTGGGTTCTTGACATCTTGCTTAACAATTATCTAGATCTTTTATGCTTGCTGTGTGTATGTATATGCTTGTGAGTAGACATGGGAGCTTCATATTTGTATCACTGGAGATATGAATATGAACCTCGGCACCACAGAACCAACCAGGTCCACTCACCGGGCTCCTCATCCGACAGTGGTGACATCACACCAATCATGGACATAGTCCCGCTGGCTCTGCCCTGCCTCTCCCCTCAACTGCTGAGCAGGGAGACTTGTCTTCCTGCCTCCTCACTGGAGCTCCTCACAGTGTGTTGGTGGGGATGAGAATCTCAAAAGAAAAAAATTCTCTTCACTCTAGGAAGATGACCTTCACACAATGCACTCATTTTTCTTCTTCATAGGGTCAAAATGGCAGAAAGTGGAATTCAAATCTTTTGTGTTTTCTCCTTTCTTTTAAATCAATGCTCTCTCTGCTCCCCCCACCCTACCCCCCAAAATGAAAATCTCTGGACTGGTGATCAGATTATTTTAATTTGTATCAATCAGGTATTTGTTTTTTTCTCAAAATAAATCCAAGCAAATCCTGTAGAAATGATCATGCTAACATTTAAGGGAGTTTAAAATGAGAAACGTTGTATGCTTCTCAGAACAGGAATTTAGGAAACTTTCATAGTGGGACTATTTCTCTGCCTAACCCGGTACTGGTAGTTCTGAATGGCAGGAACTCCTCAGTCATTGAGACAGGATTCTTTTGTAGAACTACCTGGGTTATTTCCTGGGGTTATATGGCCCAGGAATTTCTTCCATCCAATTACTAACCAGGGCTGACCCTGCTTGTCTTTCAAAATCAGACAAGACTTGGGTGCATTCACAGTGTTCCAAGTATTACTTATCAAGAATGTAGAAGGATGTTTTAAATAATAGAACCATGATAAGATTAATTTTTGATTTTACATGGTCAGCTATGGGAGTATAAAATCACTAAGACCAGGACATAAATTACATATCTTGCCACTGCAAATTGCAGGTCACAATTAAGCTTGCCACTTTTCAGGGCACAGGGAACTACTGTGCTTCTCTGGTTTTCTGGACAGGGAAACAATATTCAGGCCAGCAGCTCTGAAGGAGGAGAACGTTTTGTCCAGATTCTGGGTCAATTTACATGGATGTCCCTTGTGCCTGTTTCCAGTCAACAGAATCCAAGCCCTGCCTGCCTGCCTCCTTGTGACATTACAAGAACCTACCCTGTAGTATCAAAATTGCCCATCCCTTTGTCTCACGTTTGGACCTGGATTTCAAAAAATGGAATGTTGTTGATTAGGCAACCCTAGTTTGCTTTTTGTTTTATTTTTTAGACCTGCAAGAAGTTGTTTCTTGGAAGCAGGCTTATCAAAACTCAGGGGCTATCAACATAGCTAGTGAATGGGAATGTCATTGTGAAGCTAAGCTAAATTTACATGCATTAAAAAGTCATATTCTGGACATTAAGCCATTAAAAAAATAAACAACCCTCAGAAGAGTCGTATGAAGTAATGAAGCATCATTTGCACTGAGAGGCCGCTAAATGTTTGGAGGGGATTATCATTTTTTGAAAGCACTCACAGCAACTGTAAGTTAAAATCAGTTCAACCACAGAAATAACCTGCATTCAGGGGCTTGTAGCTGTCAGCCACAAACACAATCAACTGGCACAGTACATCCAGTGTGGTAAGAGTCACTTTCTGCTAAAGATACATGGAAGTGAAGTGTGTCTATCAGCTCACAAGACTTGCTGGTAGGAAAGGACAATAAGTCAGACAACAGCCTTATTCAGTTGTATTAGAATCTGAAATTCATCAACATGGATACAGAGAAGAAACTGGCCCCTCCATCTTTCTCACCACTTTGAAAGTAGCCATAAATATGAAAAGAGGTTGCTGTTAATGTGTACTTTCTACATGTAAGGAAAATCTCTGGAATATCTGGCTCTCATGTCTTCAAACACATTATTGCTCTTTTGAGCAAAGCCAAGAGGGAGAAGACAGGGCTAGCTTCCCTTGTAATTATATAGGTATGTATTTCAAATTTGGAAATTATTCAGACTTCAAAGTGAAGTGGGAGTATTTGTGCATTTCTGAATCAATCCAAAGCAAAGTAAAAGCCTAAATGGTGTTCAGATTGAATTGGAACTCTCTGAAGTGCCCAACATTGTTTCATTGCTTTGGAGTTTTTTTAAAAAACAAAACAAAAAAACCCCACACTCACTGGGGAAACAAAAGTAATACTGTAACAAGAACCAAGAAGCCCAAAGCAGAAAGAGATTGACAGCTCAAGTGACAATGGAAAGCCCACGTTCTTCTGGAAATCCCAATCACAGAACCCCTGGGATTACCCCTGGATAATTTTTTTCTTAGCTTTTAGTTGTAGGCTTTACTCCAATCAACTGATTGCCTGTGTATGTGAAGTTTCTGCTACTGTGCAGGGTTTCAGTGCGACAGGTTGCATTAAGAATAAGACTTCAGCTATCTAAATTGCGCGGCTTTTGGAGGGACAGGGAAAGAGGAAAACCTATGAGAGATTTGCCTGCACACTGGAGATCAAATATAATTGATGGCACTGAGTTTCATCCTCCATGCCAGGTCCGAACCCTTTAGTTTCCCTATTTTTATGCTTTACTGCTATTTGGACAAAATATTCAGCTACAGCTACAAATTGGTTCAAAGTGAATTGGTTGTGATGCATTACCAAATCAAAGTGGAAGGTATTTGCACACCTCTAGTCTCTGGATTACAGGAGGGATGAATAGGGCTGTTCTTTCCTCCTATAGTTATCTGAGCATTCCAAAGTTCATCCAGAGCTTGGAACATTACATTTTAAAAGTAATTATTTCCACTCCTTCTAATGGTTGCAAAATATTTCATATTCATTACTCAATTTAGGAAGAAAAAAATAAACCCAGAGCATTACTACATTGTTCTTCTCTCTCTCTCTCTGCCCCTCTGTCTTTGGTTCTTTTTGTAGAACCTTAGGAACTGATAAGAATGTGGCATAAAACTTGAAAAATGACTCTCAAAATGTCTAGACATGCCTGTCAATGCAGTTTAAACTAGGCATGGGACCTTCATTTCTTTTAGACTGCAACACCAGGAATTTTCCCCAGGCAGAACCCTGGGACACACTGTCCAAAACCTGGACTTTAACAATGAACTTTTCTCACTTTCATGTGCGGCTCAGATGCCATTATGCTGGCCTTTGGAGAAGGAACTTGCTCCCAGTAATGCCTAGGATTGGTGCAATGGTTAAAGGGAGTCCAAGGGAGCATGGGACAGTGAGGTGAGAGGGATGGCCTGTAGGCAGAGGGCCTTTTTGGCAGCTGCCCCCGGTCTTTGGAATGCCCTCGCAAATGACATCCGACTGGCGCCGACGTTACTGACATTTCGGCGCCAGGTTAAAACCTTCCTGTTCCGGTGCGGGCGGCACACAAGTCCAATTGATAAATAAATAAATAAAATAAATAAGTAGCCTTACTGCCTATTGGGCTCTACAAAGGGACCCTATCAAAGAACTACCAATCCCTTGAGGCTCCTATGAACATTTATTCTTGAAAGACCAATATAACACCCCTTTTTAAACTGTTCTTTGGGTTGGAGCTCCCAGGATTCTGCCTGGGGGAATTCCTGGTGAATTCTGGGAGCTGAAGTCCAAAACAAATGGAAGTCCCATGTCTACCGTGTTTCCACGAAAATAAGACAGGGTCTTATATTAATTTTTGTTCCAAAAAACACATTAGGGCTTATTTTCAGGGGATGTTTTATTTTTTTCATGTACAACAATCTACATTTATTCAAATACAGTCATGTCATCCTCTTCTGGTTGCTGCACAATGGTGGAGGGTGGGCTTTCACTTAACTAGGGCTTATTTTGGGGGTAGATCTTATATTACGAGCATCCTGAAAAATCATACTAGGGCTTATTTTCAAGTTAGGTCTTATTTTTGGGGAAACAGGGTAGTTTAAAGCTTGGTTACATCATTGTTTACAAAAAGAGAAGAGAAGAGTGCAAGATGAAATGCCTGCATCCAATCTTCATTTCCCCAGACTTCTGAAACCAGAGTGCTTTCAGATATATCGGCCGTGCAAACATGTTTGGGGAGGGGGAAGGATATATTAAAAAAAACACAGTATATTCAAAAGCAGTGCATAAATGTAGATCTACCATTGCCCGCCCAGCCTGGAATAATGAGATGAGACGCGGTATGTATGGGTTAAACTAGGTCAGAGACTCCCTTACCCCAACTGTACCCCCTTATTACTCTTTCCCCCAGGCCCATCAGCCCCTCCAACTATCTCTACCAATGCCTTGAACGCAAATTATTATTTTAATATTATTTTTATTTTATTTTATTTTATTTATTTTTTACAGAGCCCTGGCAATGCTGCCAAGGCATAGCTAAACCTAAGATCCCCAAAAACCTTGGGGCTGTGCATCAGCACAGCCCAAATCCCAGCAGGGATCCTCCAGAGCTGCTCCAGCCACATGGTGAAAGTGAAACTGCTTGGCTCCGAGGCAGCACTACTCCTCTTCGCTTTTCAAGTAGGGAAGAGGACAGAGCAGGCATGGGCAGCCTTCTTAAAGGCTTGCCTTTAGCCCTGCCTGCCTGACGTCCTCTGACTCTCCCTGCTGACCTCTCTACTGGACAGGCAGGCAAAGAAGCCCCACCCCAGCAGCTCCGCCCTGTGCCAGAGGGACCTTTAACGGAATCTTGTGTACACTGAAAAAGGTAAATGAAGGCTGCTAGATGGCATTTCTTACATATTAAGAAGGTAAGTTGAGAATTTCAAGTAAGAAAAAAATTCAAATAAGATATGTATATTTGATTACGTGCATTTTACATTGTCTGTATGGGGAAGTTAAATTATTCAGCTCCATACAAAGTATTGCAACATTCATCACATAATTATTCTGACCACTGTATTTTGTTAATACATATTTATCTTGATTTGCTTTATAATTTTTTTTCACTAAAGATCTCTGTTAAACTGGATAAAATTACCATAAATGACATTTAACAAGTGACAGAATTATAATTGCTTTGCTTAGACAATAGTGTTGTGTAAATTCGGTTAGAAAATTGTACAATTGGCACCTTACACTTGAAAGTGATTAAACTTTTATTTATTTATACATCCATTATTTATGTTTGTTTCATATACATATTTTGAAGGGTTATAAACCAAAACATATTTACCAATCCCTATTTTTTCTTAAAGGTCTTCACTATTTTTAGGGGCTGACAGTTTTATAATAATTACTAACCTGTTGGTACAACATTTGTTCCCCAAAAATCCGAACTAAAATTGAAACATGAATTTCAATTCACAGTCTGGCTCAGCCATTAGGTAGAGTAATGCAGGTGTAGAAGGTGATGAGAGGCATAGTGAGGCTGTGCCAGAAAAGCTCAGGAGATTGTTAGTTATTGATACTGTAGTATTACTGATAGCAAGGAGGAGGAGTTGTTCAATTTTCTGACATATTTGACCAAAATGAGGTTCCTCTTTGGTGTTATGCAAATATATGTATCATTGACGTAGGAGAGGGTATGTGCTGTTACATCTCAAGCAGCAACATTTAGGTTGTCTGGGGCTAGTGATTATGATGTTAAGAAATGACATTGCCCACTGTAAACATATTGAGAAACTACTAGATCTGTAACTATTGTCCCCTTATCAGGAGAAAGGTGGGTGGCCTATGAAAAATACAAATAAATAAATAATACTAGATCTTCAGATAAATGACCTGTCACTCAGGAAGTAGGTGGATGGATGGATAGGATGTAAACTCTTAAGTGTTTGACTAAGAATTTACTTTATTTATTTATTTTGTCATCTGAAGGATGACTTCAGCTGACTAGAACTGGCACATGCATTGGAGATGACCAAAGGTGAATGTACTTCACTTACATTCAGAAGCAGTTTTTATCCTTCTTTGTCCAATAAATGGACTGTGACTTTTTAGTTCTGTATCTATGAATTTTGAGTTGTGTGATTTAATCAGCAAAAAATAATGTTCCAAATATACTGGATACCATGAAGACTTTCCAGTAAAGGTCAGAGTAAATCATTTAATTGCTGGTGTTTTAATTCACCTGATGTGTTTTTTAAGTGTATGATCTGACTATATCAAGTTATAACTATTTTTGAGGCTAGAAAGGCAAAGCTGTGTAGTTTGTATTCCTATTGTTTGCCATTTGTGTTAAAATTTCAGATCTTTGCAAAACCTGTATCTGCAATGCCCATTTATAAAACAGTCCCATAAAAGTGAAAGAATGGCACACCTCTAACTTCTAATTTTTTAAAAGTTGTCTTTGTTCTTTTGTCTTTTTTCACATAATTGTTGCATAATAAAAAATAAATAAATGAAAAGCTTTGGTAGCAGTTGTGCAGGGAAAAACCTAAAAGCAGGGCAGTGTCCAGGGCAGAGCAAACAGGTATTTGCCCAAGGGTGTGTCCTTTCCCTCATATTTCAAATATTGGCCTGGGAGAAGATAGAATAAGATGGTGATAGACCAGCTCTCTGAGGTGAAGCATTGAGTTTTGGCAAGCCGCAGAGCTAGTAGAGCAGACTGCCAGGAGAAAGCAAAGGAAAGGTGGTCTGTATAGCATGCCCCAGTGAGGCAGCAGAGGGTAAGTCAGCAAGGGCTTTTCCACCTTACCTTAATCTGCTATAGGCTGCTGGTTTGGGCTCAAGTGGTGACAATTCAAAGAAGAACATTCATGGGGCTATGTTTTCAACAGAACTGGTGGAATGGCTGTATTTCCACTCTCATCTCCATGTACTGCCACAACATACTGGAATAGATGTCAATAAATTTAAAGAGGTCGTGGACGGTAAGGTCTTGTGGAAGGATCTACTTCATGGTATGTGAATGTTCCAGCCTCTCTCTCTCTCTCTCTCTCTCTCTCTCTCTCTCTCTCTCTCTCTCTTTCATTAAATATTTTGTTTTCATTCAGTGTCTGAAGTTGTAAACCACTTTGAACAAATTGGAAATGCAGCACATAACCTACCCAGTCAATCCATTTTGGCAGTGGTGCAAACCTGCTTCCCACAGAGATTGTGCTGGAAGTAAGCCTATAACAACAGTAATGCATCTAATCATGTTCCTGCCTAGTGGAATGCAGAGTCTCTCCACATGACAATGCCTAATGTCATGAGCTTGAGGAGTGTTTGCTGTAGGCTGGCTGTTTTTAGTAGCCTCCTATTGTGAGTGCAATATGTGAACTTTTCCTGAACCCTCACACATATGCCAAGATATATTCAGAGCCATTCACCTCTTCTTTCTACTGCTGCTTATCACACTACACATAAAGGGGGGAAAATAGCCACAATGCTTATACAATCCTGGCAAGATCCATGAGAACAGAACAGGTGCAAGTAAGGTGGAAGCCATTCCGGCTAAATCAGGAGCTTCTGCCTTGAATAATTTCTTCAAGCTACACAGATATAATTTGAATAGACAACTGCAACTCTACAAAAAGGTGAGATGCGCAGGATTCCAAATTGAGGGCACCTTCCATTTTCTGACACTGAAGATGATACTGTAGTTGAGTCTTGAGTCAACTCAACACAGGATACAATGTACCATGCAAATAGAATCATAAGTATAGAATTTCCATCATCAATTCAGGATCAGTCTACCTTCTAGCCTGATCTTCAAATAGCAATGAAGAAGGAATTAGGAACAAACAGAAAATCAGAAGTATAACGTGATATAGAAAAATAAGATAGAAAAGAATGTAAGGACATGTAAGAAAAAAAGGAGAGGCCTTAATCAATTACTTGATTGTGAGCCCATTAGAACCCTGTAGTTATTGTTTCATCTGAACGTATGCAATCAGCAAGCCTTGCTTTTATCACCACTGATCATAATGACACGAGTGAAGAGCTGGATGAGAAGGGATCTAATTATCAATTGATGAATCATGGTATACCATTTTGGCTGTAATCAATCACGTTCTAAATGGAATCCAGGTTACATGCAAGTAATTATCTACTTTGGATTAGAAGGCAGGGTGATTTATTTGTCAGATGAGTAAAGCCATCTGATAAATAGCGGATAAGGCTAGTACAGGAGTTAGCTGTATAGCAAAATGTTCACTTTCTAAAAAATGGCAGTCCTAGTCCACAAACTTCTGCTTAGAAGACAGGACTTTTACTTTGTATTCTTGCCCCTAGGTCCAATAGCATTTTGCAGTCTTTTGTATGCCCCTCTCATATGTTCCTTTAATTTGCCTTTTTTGCAATTCCTAAAGTCCCAAGATGCCATGATTCATTATAAATATAAACGATATGAAAAATCTGTTTAAATGGGTAGGAGCAATGTCAGACAAGGATAATCACTATTTGATGAAAATGGCCAAATGACAGCCATCAAAGTGTATGATCTCATGCCTTTACGCTGAATAATACATGGTATAAACATTCACACAGTTCTGATGGAAAGAATGAAGGAGAGAAACTTGTCAAAAAAAGAGAGAAAAGTTTAGAGAGCTTGATAGAAGTGATTCCGCATCACCACCATATTGTCAACATTGCTTACTGTAGCACTGCAGTTTATATTTACAATAAGAAATGAAATATCTCCTAAATCAGATGTATCCTTGTGGATTTTTTTTCCAGAACATGTGAAGTTCCACCGATATCCAATATGCTCCCGCCCCATGAACATTCACCCCCTCAGCAGCTGGCTTTGCTGCCTCCATGCTGCTAATGGTGAGATGAAAGCAACAGTACTGGTCAAGAGGAGTTTATGCGGAGGGATACTAAAGTCTCCTCCTCCCAAGCTAATCTGCCCCCCCTCTGCAAGTGTTCCAAAAGAAGCCGGGGTTTGTAATTCTGTGCCACTGAGGATAGCATGGAAGCTGTAACACCAGTCAGCTATAGTGAGAGGAGAGAGATTCTCAAGCTTCTTCATCCTGCCAACAACCTTGTATCAGTCAATATCATTTTTTTGTAACTGGTAATGGAGGTGTGGAAGCACTAATGCCCACGGGGAAAACTGAGAGTGGGGTGAGGAGGTTTGGGAGTCTTCTCCTACAATGTTCCTGAAGCAACAGCTTGTATAACCAATCATTTTGCACAAATTCACTCTAATGGAGTAGGAATAAAACCTTCGCCACCCTTCTGACTGAAGGGGATGTGTATCGGTAGGTATATGTGTCCTGGTCCCTCAACTAGTATTGGATATAACCTTTGGGACCAGAAAGGATGTGAATCCAGGCCAGAAATTGACCTATTTCTTCCTCTGGACTATCACTTTCAGAATTTTCCAGCTGGCATGGTCATTGACCAGATCGGTTGAGGGATTCTGGAAGCTAAGCCTGTCCTCTAGTGATGAGGTATGCTCAAAGCTGCATGTCTGAGCCATCAGATTTATGAATAAACACAAAGTTTGCTTTCTTATCACAAAACGAAGCACCCTAGAATGCAATGTAATGAGGTGAAGAAAAGCACATGCTAGGACAAAAGCCATATTTTGGTACTTAATGGATCACCTTACATAACCTCAAAATACAAAGTAAGCGTAGTATTCAGTTTGAGACTATGCTGCTTTGCTTACCTTTTAGAAAGGGAAGTTTCAAGAACCTACTGCAGAGCATCCCTATAAAATCCCATTCTTAGTTTAGCATGATGTTATCTATGTTTTCTTGTTTGGTAGCCAAAGAAAATGGGTTGGAGACATAGATGGTTTTCCATGAATAGTATGGATCCAGTGGATCCTCTGTTCAGTGAGAGCGATTTTAGCCAATTCCTTTCCCCTTTATAGCCTTCTGTTCCACCTCTTAGACTCTAAGACTTAGAGGATTGTGATCCTGGATCTCCAGATCAAATTGATTGGGGGTGTGTGTCAGGTGACTGCATGAGAAAGCGAGAGATGAAATCTAAGAACATCTGAATGAGACTGTTCGCCAAATTCTTTTCTAATTGTTTGTACAATCACATTATATAAATGATCAAAATAGCAGTCAAACAATAAAATGAACTAAGACTAGGAGAGATTAGTTAAGCATAGCTACTTTCATGCCATAAAAAAGCCATAATATTGGCAAGGAATTAGAGACAATCATTGGGCTGGAACTATTCCTATGCAATAAACCAGTGAAAGTTCCCCAACTTCAGTACCCTTATAGTAATTGTGGAGCTTCAGGGTAGCTGCAACAGGCAAGAATCTGCTTGTAACACGTGGAGTATCTCCAACAATTTAGCCCTCTTCCTGAAGACAGGACACAACAGTATAGGCAATTGTCTGGGGTGTTACTTTGTGTCTCAAGTAGGGTCTCCCCCTCCAACAATGGAATAAAAGGCTTAGCCTCCTTCCCCTTTCACCATTTAACTCCAACTGAGGGGGCTCTTCTAATTGACTTATTTCATTACGGAGGAAGTTGAGAGGAAAGTGAGGTGTCTTTGCTAATTTGGTTTGAGATTAGAGACAGAGCATGCAGGCGATTCTCTGATGAAAAGGCTGTCTGTCTTGAAGGTCTGTCTGTCTGGTAGTGGTGGGGCATTAGAGTGGATTCCTGTGGCTCAGCCCTACACTGAAATATTGTCCTCTGTCTCCCTTTTAAAAAATGGAATACTTTGTGTGATGTGATACAACAGAAGCTACACACAGAAAAGAAATGGAATGCTTTTTGTGATGTGATACAATAGAAGCTACACACACACACACACACACACACACACACACACACACACACACACACACACATTATCTGGCTTGGAAGATGTCAAATGTTTGTATTTATGCCCAGCATTGAATCATTCAAAAAATTTATCTATATCTCCAAATCCCAAAAGCTTCTCACCTATATCCAAGTTTTTATTAGTATTCTAGCTTCTTTCAGACATGATTTAAAACAACGGCAACAACCATCAGTTTCCTGTAAGGTTGTTTTTAATTTTTACTCTTTGACTGATCAATATCTTAATCTGAAATCCCAGAAGTATTCCCTGCTTATTCTCTCTCCCACAGAAAACATCAGTATTTCAGAACAGCTCTTTATGCACTTAAGATGTCATTTACTGAGATTTCTATCTTATTACTAAGACTGTAAATGATTAATTATATGAATTAAGTTCATTAATCTATTGGTTGCATCTCTCTGTGTGTGCATGTGTGTCTTTCTTTCAAGAAATTTAAGGTAGTGGCAAGGAGATTTCCATATGAATAAAACAATACTCCCAAGCAAGGCACATAGTTTCATTGTTTTTTTTTAGATAATTGCCATGTGCATTAGTAGCAGACATCTTTAGACAGACATACCAACACATCCTGTTGACAAAAGAATAGATCAGATCCCATCCACTACCACCATTACTGTGTCAGAGAGAAAGGTCCATGAGATGGAGATCTGACTTTGGAGCATTCCTCCTTTCAGGCACTTTGGCCCTATTCCCCCTCCAGTGCTGGAACTCTGATTTAGAAAGAGGGAAAGGAGGTGTGCAAGGCATGGCAATGGACATGTAGGGAGTGAGGGTGGGTCCAAAGGATCAAAATAATATTTGGATTAGAGACCCAGTCTCCAACTATCTCCTAATCTACGCCAGCCCTGGAGCTAGAATAAATCTTTTCTGACCCATTGGTTGAGAAGTAGTCCATTAAAAAAGGCCAATGATGCAAGAAAACAATAAAACTTCTTCTTGAGTTTGGCAGTGCTGTTTAGATACCTTCAGGCTTGGAGACTGGAGCTCCTCCAGACAAATGTTGGGATTGCCGTGCCCAAGTTACAACCAAAGGCATTTACTGCATAGCCAATTCCTGTGTTTCATGGATAAAGGATCATTTCTTAAAGTCACTGGGTAAACTATGCTGAAAGTTGACTTCTATTGAAGTACTCCTGTAGGCTGTACTTCTTGTCTAGAGAGAGTCAGAAGTAGGGATGTGCATGGAAATTCGTAAATATTTGGAATTCACCAAATAATGTCATATTTGGATAGTTCTGAATATATCTGAATCCAAATGTGATAGTTCTGAATATCTGTAATAATAATTCCAAATATTTGGAGTCCCATTTACTCCCATAGATTAGAAAGCAAAAGCTTAAGTTTCTGCTTGCTAGAGGAGGAAGTGAAACAGAAACCTATTTCTTAGGAATCTTGAAGAATTTCCTGCAAAATTATTGGGATGGAAGTCCCCTAAATACAAATGTCCCATTTCAGTTTTCTGCCCATTTTTTAATATATTTTTCTGTCTCACTCTTAGAATCCTTTAGGATATGTATGTGATTTTTGAAATTATCACAATATTAAAAGTTGGACAAGAGTGCTGGTCTCCCCCCCACACACACACACACTATTGCATTTATTTTCATTACTCTGCAGCCTCTGGGGCTGCCCACCCTTCCTGACCTGAAAAAAGACTATGGGGGGCACAGTATCCTGTGCCTTTTACTGGGCTTTAACTAAAGTGTGGGAAGATGGGGGGGATGTTGGCTACCATAGATCTGATTGCATAATGAAAGACAACATTTGTGCACATCTTCATCCACCTCATAAGAAAGGTAAGCACAAGAATTCTGAATCCTAGCCATGAAGATTTATCTGAAATCTCTTCTCCTATGAAGTTTCTTTTCAAAAGGAATTTGTTTTCTATCAAATTGAAAGAATTGTGACCTTATTCTAGCTCTGAAATCTTGCTTCCCAACCTTATGAGTTGTGAGTAACCTAAAGAAGTTGGGATGTTGCCCATACTGCATCAGCACAATAGAAGCCTTTTTATTTATCGTTGTAGGAAGGACAACACATATAACTTTTAACCGCATTGTGGCAAATCTGTGGAGGGGAAATTTGTGTGTGTGTAAGTGTGTAATTTGAATTTTATTCAGGGCTTCAAGTCCCTACTACCTTGACCTTCTCTAATAACTATGAAGTCAATACGGAGTTTATAAAATATGTATTATTTACTTAATGGCCCATAGCAGCTTCCATAGAGAATTTATATTTCACAGATCATTAATTTGATAGATTGTGACAGCTCTTCTGAAGATGTTCTGGTCTACTGGGTTATTACGGACACCATACATAGACAGTAAATCCATGTCCTAAACATGCTGGCAACTGTTTTCCTCAAAGTATTTTGACAAAGAAATACCAAGCTAAAATAGGAAAACCCGAATTCTGCAAACTACTTATTTTTGCATTTTCTTACTTTTAGTGATTTTAGGAGCAACATTACAGCTAGAATTTGCAAATCACCATCACATTATTTATTTCAAAATGATTTAATCAGTTCAGGCTTTTAGTATGTAAAGTCTTTTTGTAAGGATGGATGTACTTTGTTTAAGGCAGCTCCAGCTGTATCATTCAGTCGAGTGAGCAGCAGATTTTAGGTGTCATGAAATGGCATCAAATTGCTAGTTATTTACTTCTGTGTGATTGAATTTAATCAAGTTCAGGTCAAATCTTAGAAACTTAGTTAAAAATTAATTAAAATTAAACATTAAAATTGGGAAATTAACTCATTGGTATTAATGTTAAGACTGAAAACATTTAACTCTCGAAAGCACTTTTCTCCCCACTGGTAGTGCAGATGGGGACTCATATCTCACTTTTAAAACTGGACTTACAGTAGTTAGCTGAACTATGGAACTAAAAATGGACTGAAACACCCAAAATCCTTTATACTGATCTGGTTACACATACATGTACTTATGTACGACATATATATATTTCCCTGCTAGTTTTTTTTTAAAGGTATTGGTTTCCTATTTTAAGCAGCAAACAAAATAATTGTCATTTTTCACTTTTGAAACTCCTTCATCTTGATAAATGATGTCTTCTAGAGCTGCTGAAATTATTTACTCCATATGCATTGATTTGCAATTTTTCCAGATGATATTTTCAGACCAACTTACTCCATCACACACCCTGCAGTAAACTGTCTTGCTGGATGAGTGACATTAAACAAGTCAGAGTTCAATTCAAAATAGCTGAATTTCTTAACTGGTTAACATACAACTAAAAGCAATGAAGAGCAAACAGCATACCCAGCAAAATTATTGAACTCAAGTCTTACAATGCATAAAAAATGAACTCATAAAACTGAATGAGATTAAAGTTCATACAGATATGCTCCAGCTCTCAAATGTGAAGACTAATAATGGAATTCAGTTTTGGAAATCAATTTATGAGCTACTAAAGCCAAATTAATTTAAAGATTTTCTTGTAATAGTTGGACAGAAGAAAGTCCAAAAACACTGAGTAGAACATTGTCAGTGTCCGCACCTCATCTCTCCTAACTTGAGAAGGAGGTGGGGCAGGGAAGACCAGAACACTGCCTCTGAGTGGGCGCCCACTGGAGGAGGCAGGGTGGAGCTGGTGCGCCCACAGAACATCTGTTCTGCCAAAGGACAAACCATTACAAACCGCTGAACTAGTGGTTCATAGCCGTCTCTACTCCTAACTTCATCGACAGTGCATCATCAATCTAAGGTCCAATCTTGCAAAAGACATCTTTGTCCAGCTTCTCCTTCAAAATGTGATGGCTCAAACTCTTATGACCATTGGCCAGCCTGTCCATTACTTCCTGGATGTCAGAACAGAGCCATATAATGAATCCATAGACCACGAGATGCATTGGTACTTCATGGACATGCTTATAATCAAACATTTTATAGTGAGATGTGCAACCTAAACTGGTATAGAAGGGTAGTTTGTCACTGCAAAACTGCAGATGGTTCAGTTTTATGACTCTGATTGACAATTTATGCTATCAGGCTACTTACAGACAGAATTGTGGCTAAAGGATGGTCCAATGGAGCCCTCCTCCATGCCGCATGAAATTCTAATTTTGTGGGGTGGAAAACTGTTTAGCATCACACGGAAGGTAGCAGTGGGGGCTTCAGGAAGAAGGGGAAATCAGAAAAAAATGTCTCTGCATTTCTTTAATAGGAAACACCACTAGATCTCAGTCCTTTCTGGAAATAGAACCAGCCTCCTTTGTCAAAGCAACTCTGGATTCTGTCCAACACATTTAAAACCATTAAAGGTGATAATTTACATTTAATGAGACTTAAAGTGTTAGGTGCACAAGTGCCTGTTTAAGATCCTTGATTGTAGATTAATAAATGACTGATACCAGAAGAAAATCTATATACTCAGTGTAAGATTATCTTCCTAAACAGTTTTTGTACTTCATTTTTACATTTCACAGACATGAATTAAAATGTTTGTTATTAGAAGTGATAATAATACTATTCCCAGTGATACTAATATTAGCAGCACTGGGAAGTTACATTTAGCAGCACTGGGAAAGCTACCATTTTGGAAAGTACCAGAGTAAAGTAAACTTTCCTCTCTTGCTCCATTTCATCAGCACTAGAGCAACAGGAATTATATGGACTGAATGGAGGCGTAATATCCTTCTTCAGTTCCTTTCTAGCTCAAATTCAAGCCTAAGTGGTAGAAGAGCTATGAGGATGGTAATGCTTATATTGAATGTGAGGTAAGAGTTTTTAACTAGGAAATTATGCATTTCTTAGTGAGAAAATACAACATTTAGAGACATAATTCAAGAAACAAGAGGTCTCCAATTTTCTAGGTGGGCCAGGAATAAAACTACAGACATGAGGTAATCAGTATAGGGACTGGAATGCTGATGTCTTCCTCAGTTATATTTCTCCAGGAGCCACATCACTGGTCAAAGAAAAGAGGCCAGAATAAATCCTTGAATGAAGGCTGAGTGAGCGGCAATTGGAATCCTAGTCATTGTTACTAACACCCACTCACCTCCGCACGCACACCCCTAAATAACTCTAATATTTTCTGTGCATGCACTTTTTATTCTTCAGGTTTAAATTACTGGGAGACCTGAGGAAGATTTCACATTGAATGCAACTGACTGACATTTCTAAAGTAGAAAACTACTTTAGATAAACTTTATTTCAATTTTTAATTTTAATCACTTTTATAGCTGAGGTCATAGGTTGTCATACTAAGCAAATTTTAATGGCCCAAATTACAAGCCACTAAAAATAAAGGTCATCTTGCAAATAGTGGGAGACCTTGAACTGTAGAGATGTTGACAGTGCCTCTACAGTATTTCATTGGCTTAAATACTATTACCACAGATACTGTTGAAATTTATGGACTAATTATGTAACAATAAACCCATGATTAATGCATGCATATTCAAAACAAGATAGAACAAACAGGGGAAAACAGGAGAGAGAGAAAGAGTTGTCTCACTGAAGGTTTTGGAAACTGTTGCCTGTGGATACTCTTGTCAAAACAAACCTAGCTTTCATTTTTGAAGTTTTGACAAGGTACTGATTTGACTGTTGGACATTAAGACCAAATTATACTGCCTTGTCCATTAGGAAGCAAGCATCCAATTCTAACTGATGGACTTTCAACAGAAACTATTGAGAAAAAAATAGATTTGTTCTATGAAGGCATCTGCTTTTCTTGACTTGTAATGTTCTCTGGTTAACTTATGTTGTAAAATCGTAATTGAAGTGTAACGGTGAGATTTTGGGCATGGACTGGCTTCTAACAGATTCTTTCATTGAGCCCTTGCAGACACAGTTTGTGCCTCTATTCATCAACTCCTTTTAAGTCAGAAGTTCATAGGATTTACTGGGAGTGGCATCCTGACAGGGGGTAGTCTAGCACTTAGCTAGCTCTCTGCTTTAGCACTTTTGGAGGGGCAGGTCCTCCAAAACTATTTAGCTACTTTTCTCTTTCATTTGCCTTCCTCCAGTCTGGTGCTTCTCAACACAGCTCCCAAAAAATGTCCTGTTTTGCCAGCAGGTCCAGGTTCCCAGCACTGTTACTGCTGTGCTGTCTTTTCCTCTAACTACATCCTATCTCTCCTTTAGAGATAGAGAACAGTCTTTTAAAGATTAGAAGTGGATGCATGTCAAACAGTACGTTTTGGACCAGCACTGATTATATATTACAGCTAGGCATTAGTATTGAAGTCTGTTACACTTGAGCCATCTTGGCACCCAGTTGGTTGAACAAAAATCATGTGTCAATAAATATATTTTTCTCTGTAGGAGACCTGTAATGAAAAGTATAAAGAAGAGAATGTTCTGTATTTCCTCATGAAAGGGAGATAAGATTTAATCCGTATTTTAGTTTGGACCAACCACAGCATTCTCTAACCACTTTTTGCTAATATCTTTGGTCTCTTCAGGGCAATCAACAGCTACCATTTTTCTGGGGCTTTGGAACTTGTGTGACAATGGAAAACCCTTCAACCAGAAGGTATTCAGGTACATAAACATATGTGGTTACACTGTTGTAAAATCTGTCACCCGATCTTCCTCATACAAAGAACTGACTGCATGGTTATAAAATTATCACTTATGTTTTTAGGATTTCCACAAGGGTTTTGCTGAATGTAATGGGCTGAATCCAGCATGATCATTGCAGTCATGGAAGCTGCTTGTGTGAGTGCAGATGGAAGGGAACAACTCACCTTCCGTGCTGAGGTTGCCCACATACCTGAAAACCTGCTATTGAGGGATGAGAAACTTGCCTGAAGCACATGGTTGGTGCTGGAGAAGGAAGTGCAGTAAGGGAAGAGAACGAAAATCTGTGTTTTGAAAAAAAAGTCCCAAAGCAATTTTTAATTCATTCATAGAGTATGCTAAGGGAACTGGATTCCTAGCATTAGGACTCAGAAACTCCCTAAACAGCTGGATGGCACTGAGGTTTGCTAAGAGCTTTGATTTGCAGGGTCGCAGGATATTAGTAGCACCTTCAGGTGGAAAAATTGAATGAAGGAGATAGATATCCCTTCTGAAGAATATACGTAACCACAGTTGTTCAGCTTTGTATGAAAATGTCCATATTTATAACTTCAGAACATCTGCAAAATAAAATCCTGGCTGTCAAAAAAAAACAAATGTCAGGGAAGAACAGACACAAGTGACTAATGAGGGGATTGTTTTAACAAGAATGCTCTGCTTTAGAACATCCTCAAAAGACTTTTAAAAAATTAAATTAAGAAATCCAGACATATCTCAATGCAGAGCTGGGGGGCTTCTCAGTGTCTGCTCCCAGGTTTTGGAATCCACTGCTTTGAGAAGCCAGGATGGCCCGCTCCTTCATGTCCTTCCATTGTCAGACAAAGGCTTTCCTCTTCAGTCAGGCTTTTAAGCAGTAAATTTTCTCAGGAATGCTGGTTTTTAATTTACAGATGTTTAAATGTTGTAAAATTGTTTTTAATCTTGGTTTTTAATCTTAATAGAGATTTCATTGTGGGTTTTTTTTATGAAATGTTTATAAGGTATTTTAAAACTATATTTGTATATTTTTCTGAGGTCAGTAAATTGAGTACCCACTTTGCTGGGGGAGCAATGTGTAGCCTGCGCAATTAAGCCCAGACACAGCTTTAAATGCTATGGGGTGATAAATAAGCAGCGCACTTTGCTTTTATAGTTTTAACTGTTGTGAGGAGCCTTGGGTCCACTGCGGGGAGAAAAAACACATATAAATATTAATTAATTAATTAATTAATTAATTAATTAATTTTGAAGATCTGAGGCCAATCTTTTCCCCAGATATTACACAATGCAAGGGGAAATGCACTCCATCCCAACCGCAGTCTGTCCTCAAGACAGATCTTTGTTATCCAGCTATTGGGCTTCTACTTTTGGGAGCTGGACTGGGGTGATTCCCTGGCAGATGGAAGGGTCACTTTAAGAGAGAGTGCTCCCATTAAGACAATCCTTTCTGGTGTGACCAGGTGCATGCCTTTGCAGCTGTTTGATTGCACCCTAATGCTGTTTGAGTGGGGTTGTAGGAGTCTAGACTGAATTTAGTCCAGTATCTGAAATATTGCTATTCATACATTATTGTAGTTCATCATATAATTTGCTGATACAATTTGTGTTTAAATTTTTTATGAACAAAGAGAGAGACTTTTTACTAAAATAACTTCTTCCATTTTCTGTCCTCCATTTTTCTATGTTTCTGCCTTGTATCTGCTTTGGCACACAAGAGTGGAAATCCCGTATGAAGTCACAGCTAGAGTCAGCCCATTAAATGAATGGAACTTGCGTAAGTGTTGACTCCCCAAATTCCTCTGATTTAATGGGCCTAGTCTTGTTCCAACTTGCTATTGAATTTCAGTCATTGCCAGAGGAAAGCAGAATTATGTTGGGAAAAAATAGAAATAGGAAGACAGTGACAGTGGTGTATCAATCCAATGAAAATGAGAAACATAAATGAGAAGATCATATAGGCAGTATAGAAAACAACATAGGCTTCTTGTGCTTTTATACAAGCAGAAAAGGAATTGCAGATGCTGCCCTCATGAATTTCAAAGAAATGATGTGATGCTAGAATCATACCTGGGACTTTAAGTTTGCCATGGCAGCCTTCATTACTCCTCTACAATGAACCTAAATAGTGAACAGGATTCTAGTCATGGAGGTTAATATAGTATGCTTAGAGATTTGAGTATAAAGGCAGGTAGAATAGATATTGGGACCCAGTGTGGTATAGTGGATAGAGTGACGGACAAGGGTTCAGGAGACGTTGCTTAGTCATGGAAACTCACTGGGTATTTTAAACTGGTAAAACCATTTCCTAAATATCTCACTGTCCTTGAAAATGCTATTACAGTTGCTATAAGTCAATTCTGACTTGATGGCATATAACAACAAAATAGATGTAAGGCATAGGAACAGTAGGTTGATAGCTATAATGTCACATCCTTGGATAAGTTCTTTTTTAAAAAAATTGTTATGTCTTTGGGGACATATAAAGTTTTTTTATGTGTAAAAGTTGGCAACTATTCAAAAAATCTTTGTGGTAAGTTTAAAATGACACATTTAAGCTTTTTGTTATATATAGCACCCACATTTCTAAGCAACAAAAAAAAGAGTCACAGAATTCAGAAATAAGAAGTTCTTTGAAAAGTCTGTGAGGACATTCAAAAGAAAAAAATGGGCCAATTTTCAGCAGATAATCTCTAAAACAGCCAGTTGAACTAGTTATACTTTATTTCTAAAGGATGTCTATATGAATGCTAGAAAGAAACTCTATAGGGACTGTAAATTGAAAACATTGTCATAAATTGCCCTTTTGGTGTTCTATTGGCAGGATACAATAATCCCTTTTATCCCTAAATGAGACTCAAAGAGGAAATTATTGCAAAATAAAAATAAAAATCAGTCTTGTAGTTAAAGTCTGAAAAGGGCAATGAAGGGAGAAAAAATGAATAACAGTTCTTATTGAGATAAAATTTGTTAAGATGTCTCCTAGCCTACTGGAAGAGAAGTTTCTAATGCTACCATAGCCTAGTCAGTGGCAATGAATATTTAAGGTTCATATAAATTTATTCAGTCCTATACCCTTACTCAGTTTTTAGGTCAAAGTGTTTTTTTCTTTAGGATGAAAGATGAGGGCAGATAATCATAATTAGAGATGGGCATGAACTGATAAATGATAAATCGGGGTGGTTTGTGGTTTGTGGCTACCCATGAACCCATGAACCCCAGAAAAATGAACCAGTTCATTTTTGTTTGTTTTACCCGGTTCATGCATGGAAGAAGGCAACCTAATGCCTCCACCCCTTCTGTCACGGCCTTCCCACTGCCCCTATCAACTCCCTACCTGGTCCTGCCACATCCTACTCTTTGTCCTCTGCCACTGTCTCTAAAAATGGTGATGGTGGCGGAGGAAAAAGAGGAAGAGGTGGCAGGACTAGGTAGGGAGGCAATGTGGGCAGTGGGAAGGGGGCATCCTTTTTGCCAGAAGCAAAGCTCTGAGCAGAAAAAAAATGTGGTGTTTCATTTTGTTCTGGCAAAATGGGATACCTGAACCAAACTATGAATCGAACCATGAACTGGCCTGGTTTGTAGGGGTTTTTTTTGGATTGTAATTTGGTTTGTGCCCATCTCTAATCATAATCCATTAATTTTGGCCAATGATGTGGGACTGCTTGTCTGAAGCATCTGAAGGGGCAAACATGGCATGCTGTGTAAGACTTAATAATGGTTAGGTTCTGAAACAATTTAATGGAGCCATGGAGCGGGGAGTGGCCTGTGATATTTCAGTGATATCCCCAAACAGAAGCAGGAGTGTCCAGGTAGTCAAGCAGCAGATGACTCTTTCTATGAACATTGTGCGAAAGCTTGAAGAAATATGGGGCCTATTGACACAATTAGGTTTTGTATTTCTGTACTTGCCAACCCTGAAAAACTGGGAAGAGAGATTGAAGCATTTCTCATTTGTCTTCAGTCCAGGTCTCAGCTCAGCTCAGACTACACAAATGAGATGGGACAGAACAGGATGAGAATACTGGTGAGATTCTGATTAAAATATATATAGAATGGCCAAATTCTTGCTTGAATTTTTCACACAAGTAAAACGAATCACATAAATGGCTGTGAGTAACTGAGGAAATGCCAGACGCATGCCAGTCATGCATATCATCACACCCCCAATAATGTGCCTGACATGCAGTTGGCACATCAAGGTGCCTTGTCAATAAGCTGAGGTTAACCAAGGCAACATGAACCCTCTTGTGTATGTGTAAAATTCAAGCAGGATTTTGACAAATGACAATAAAAATGACATTTTTTTACAACTGCAGTTCTGAGTTTCAGCCATCTTAAGCAGTAAGGTTGTTGATGAACAGAAGCAGGGCTTTCTGTCTTGGGTTGACCCAGTTCTGATATACTCTTCCACACTGTCACCCTATTGCACTTACTGTGTTAGGTTTTGTTTACACACTTTTAAAATTAGTATTTTTGTATTTGTAAATAATTTCTGACATTTGATTGCTATTTTATGGTTTTATCACTTTTAAATATCTAGGAGGGAATACTGGTTACAGATTGTATTTTAGCATATAGTTTTAATTGGGTGCTTTATAACTGCACTTATTGTTAGCTATCTTGGCAGTTTCCTACTGAAAAGCACAATAGCCATTTTAAAATCAAATCAATCAATAAAAAATTTATTCATTCTAGACATGCTGAACCAGAATATAGTGTCTGTATGTAAGACTGGTATTATGAACCTAGTCATGCACCATTTACACTCAATAACTTTAGAAACTAGTAAACTAAAACAGGGGCAATCAGAAGTTTGGTGTGGAGGCAGTTTTATCATAAAAACCATCTTTATCAAGATAGCTTTTTTCCTTGGAGTTCAGAAGTCCTCAACAGAGGACAACGATACTGCTAATATTTCTATATGTTTCAGGCTAGTGTTCTTCAATAACGGCAAGCTTTTTGATGTACTTTTCTTGAATATTAGTATGAAAACTGCCATCTGGTCTAGAGAGATTATATAATAAAAAGCAAATACAACTTCGATGTAATATCTGTATCAGAGACGGAGTTTGCCCACATATTTTGAAACACAGTTACAGATCTTAATAGAATGTCTCTGTTCTCTGAAATGAAATGGGGAAAAAAAATTCCATGACAAAAATGGTTTTGGTTGCCCTTAATCTGATTGAGTGCAATCACTTGCCCCTTTTCAATAAGATAATGGAAATGTAACATATTACAGTGTTACCTCTTGGGGGTGTTGAACCTTATCTCGAACAATAAACTCATGGAGAGGACTTCTTTTTTTATTAAGTAATGGCATTCCAGATGATTTACATTCTCACAGAAGAACAGGGTTGGAAATTATGATAGATACAGTGGGAAATGCACAGATCCCAGTTAGTTTGTAAACTGAACCAATTCATATATTATTGCTCAGAAAACTTAATACCATTAGGAATCACGATGCTATTCTGTAGCTATCTTGAATGTAGTAGGTGCAATTGCAAATTAATATCTCATGGAGATCACAGTATCTTTTCTTTTTTTGGAGATTTTCTAGAAATATTTATGCAGAGGTACTTTTCACAAGTGCATTAAAGACAGCATATTCTGCTTTGGGATAGAGAGCAAGAGCGGACAGGGCTGAAAAAAAGTCCTGTACCAAATATTTCTGCCATGAGAATTTGGACCATTTGCAACTTATTAATAGAAAAAGATATTTCATTCAAAAACAATTCCAACAAAAAATAAAATATTCTGGAGGGTGAGGCTCAGGATTCTTGTGAGCTGGGTGATGATTATTAATGTGTCTCCATGCCATCTCTTTCATTGTAAAGCCATCTGCATAGTGGTAGCCCACTCCCCACAATTTCCCATATTTAAGCTTGGGGGAGATGCCGTTAAGTAAATCATTTCACAGGGCTCTTGCAGGTCAGAAAGGGTGGGTTGCTAGGGAAGTGGAAAAGTGATGAAGAGATATGTAATAGGAAGGGTGAAAAAACCTACAAGTGCAACACCCTTGGTCACTTTGCAATGTTGCAGTACACTAAAAATATAACCAACATAAATTCTAAAGAGAAAGAGACAGAAAAGTGGAAGCCTTTTTCACAGGAAAATAAAACATATGGGAAATTGGAGTACAAATTATAGGGCAGCAATAGTTTCACCTTTCTCCTGGAGTTGAGCCACTCCACTACTTTCCCTCATACTTACTACAGGGAAGGAAATTTTGAAACTTGATTGCATAACACCCTATATGAACTTAAACGTATCATCCAGTTATTGAATGGGCAACTACAGAATTGTCATGAGATGCCGCACTTAATTCTTCTTAGTCTACATTGCTCTAAAGCAGTGGTTCCCAATCTTAGGTAACCCAAATGTTTTTGGACTGCAATTCCCAGATGTCTTCACCACTAGCTGTGCGGCACAGGGTTTCTGGGAGTCATAGTCAAAGAACACCTGGGTTATCCAAGGTTGGGAACCACTTTCCCAAAGAATCAGTTCACCTGTTTTTATGGTTGTTAATGTTGAACTGGTCCTTATATCTGTGTTCATAGACCATGATCATAGGAAACCATCTTATACCAAGTCAGCCCATTGGTCCATCCATATGTATATGGTACACGATGCAGCTTTCTGAGCCCTATCCTTACAAAAGCAGTACACAATAATCATAATGTACCAAAGGCAGATGCCAGCTCCATCAAAATTATTATCTCATGTCACGATGGCACCTTCAACATCTAGGGTTCATTCACCTGCTTATTATCCAATGTTCAAGCAATGAAGGCTGATCTGTCCACAAAAGACTAAAGGAACACCATTTTTAACACTGAAATGGAAATAACAATAAAAATAAGCCACATAGTCAACCTTTTTAACCTCCAAGACCCCCTGCTACTGACCTTAAGTTAGTAATTCTTGAACAAAAAAAAGTCAAAAGAGGATGCAATATGAATCACTGAAGTGCACTTCATGTAAAACTTCAGTTTTATCTTGAGTTCAGATAATAGTTTTTTATCATGCTCTGCAAGTTAATTACCTTACCAATTGATTTATTTTTATTTATTTGTTATTTATTTAAAATATTTTTCCTTGGTCTTTCTACTTTAAAAAAGACCCAAGTTGGCTTACATAATTGAAAAGAATATTTAAAAGTGAAAAGGAGTAAGCAAATATTAAACAAGAATTAAACAAATATTATATTTAAAATGATAAATAAAATTAATATTAAAAACACATATAAAAGCAACAAGATGCAACAATCCATTAAAAAAAAAAAACACCTCTCACCCAGCAAGTGACTAAGGGAAAGCCTGTCTGAAGAGAAAGATCTTTATCTGCTTGTAGAAGGACAGCAAAGATGGGACCAGCCTGGCTTCCTGTGGGAGGGATTTCCAGAGTCTGGGAGCAGCAACAAAGAAGGCCCTTTCCCATGCCCCCGCCAATCACATCTGTGAGGGTGGTGACAGGGCCAGGATGTTTTGTGTTATAATTAACATATTTTTGTGAATGGTCCCATAAAAGCCTAAATATAATTATCCCTTGGACAATTCCCCGTTTTTCATTCTGCCTCCTGCTTGTCTTTCCTAAAAATTTATATCAGCCTTCAGAGAATGGGTAGAATGGTATGGACAAAGAGATTCCTAAATTAACCTGTACTCAAACAATCTGTTTCCATTTCATACCTTTTGCACATGGAGTGCATTACAGTAATCTAACTTGACATGTCACCACAGTGTGGATATCAGCAGCAAGATTAGTCCTCTGCAGACAAGTTAAGGTCAAGTTCACTAATGCTGAAACAATGCAATCCTATCATACTATAATAAAACTGCTGCTACATTATACACAGGTTCCTTCCATCTTATCATCCTGCTTCTATTAGCAGTCAGCAAGTTGTTAGAAGGATGCTCATAAGTGGGATTCCTCTGCTTTTGGCCATCCAAAAGCTAATATTCAGAGGAATATTATCTCTAATCCTAGAGAATTTGTTCCACTATCATGCCTGATATGTTCATATATGGTATAATTCTCAGGGCCAATTGCTTGGGATGATCGATCCAATTCACAGGGTTCCTTTTAGCCAGCAGGGTTCTTTTTATTACGTATGACCAATCAACTCTGTCTTCTACTCTGTCTCTTGCACAGTTGTGCAACTTGTACCCTCCAGATTTTCTACGGCTATAATTCCCATCATCTCTTCACACTGGCTCTGCTGTCTAGTAGGTGTGGGAAGTACAGTCCAGGAACATCTGGAGCATTACAAGTTGTTAATTTCTGGTTTATTGGGTGATGACTTTTTTAAAAAAAAAAAACCACCCAACAACAAATTGTATTCTTTTAGCTATGTGAACTATGGATTTGCCTTCATTGATCCCTTCATGTCTAAGCATAACCAGGCCACTCAGTCTTTCATCAGGTGACCTGCCCCTCCCTTTTTTTTTGAACACATTATCATTCTTGAACTCTTCTCTGAATGCCTGATCTAAGGCTTATCTGCTAAAAGTGATTGGTATAGTGGATTCTGCCTCAGGATTAGGGCTTGGATGAAATGATTTTCTCAAGCACTAGTCACCTCGAATGCTGTAGCACAAACTGATAATTTCTACAGGCATTGTGTAGGCTAACACTCTGACTGCAGATCAAACAGAAACAGCCAGTAGCTCTTTCTTTTCCTCTCTCATTATGGCTACCATCCTTTTGTAAGTGTCAAGCTGATATCATTTTTGTCAGTTGCATGCAGGCTATAGTATCTCAGGTCTGTCATCATGCTCCATGCTTCTCCATGATAAAATATGATGAATGTGCAGAAATGTCTGTTGTGTGATAAAAAGCCTTAACTAAATCTGGTAAAATCATATTTAATCAAAATTTTAAATCTGTCACCTGGTGACACAAACTGAACTCTCTTATTCAAAAGCAACTACCCACAAGGCCTTCAGAAGTCTCTAAATGCCTGTAGCAGCATCTGTCAGAACCTATGGGCACAGATATCTCTAGAGAGTCCTCTTTGCATGAACATGAAAAATAGGCCAGTTCCTATTTCTCCCACATTTAATTATAATTTTTTTAAAGTCTTTCTATCCTGAGTGTGAAGAAAATGTTTGAATGCTGGTGAATTTTTGAACAGTGAACTTATGTGAAACTTCCCCCTTTGTGCCAAGCAAATTTCACAGATGCTGCTATTCCAAGAAGGGAGAGGACCATGCTATAAATACTAGACATGTAGTTGTTAAAGATAATGAGGTATCAGAAGAGCAAGCAAAATGGAAATAGGTGTAAACGCTAATTCAGAACCACAAGCATCATGAAGCATAGCTCCATCGTTTTCAACATTAACTACCCAAATATGTCAACTTGAATGGATTCATTAAGTGGTTCCCAAACTTTTTCAACTCGTGCCCCCCTTCACTTATTGGCCACTAGCTGCAGCTCCCCATATGATACTTTGGGTGAAGAGAGAAGCCAGGCCTGAGTAATACTTCCATTTTTCCTCCCTGAAAATAATTTATAATTATAGAATGTAACAAAATAAAAATATAACATTTGTTCCTTGCAGGATATGAGAAAAGTCCCATGGCAGTAGGCGTGACCTCAAGAAAGGCTTCAGCCCAGCACCTCTTTTATGTATTTTTATATTTAACAGTCAGTTACACCGTCTCAGTTCCCGCCATTGGCTTCATCTTGCAGCTGTCTCCCAATGGAAACCATGTTCCTTTCTCCCCCAATCACCTTACTCTGGATGTTTACCTCCATCCCACTTTTTGTGCTCATCCAACCCCTTCCACACACCACAGCAAGCTCATGGTGTCCTTGGATTCCTTCAAAGCCTGGTGGGTGTGGTTATGGGGGATGGATCCAAGTCCTTCCCAGCCTCCCAGGCAGTGGCAACACTACCTTTCTGGGACCTCTTAGCTGAGAATGAGCAATGTGGCATGGAAAAGATCAGAGTATCCAATGGCATCTTGGTCCAGTTCAAGGGTCTTTCTTTGCCTCCATCCATCAGCACTTCTTTTTCTTTCTCTGTTCACCCACTCCTTCACTTCCTCCTCCTTTCAAAGAAAAAAGATGAGATGATTCTGTGGCACCCCTGGCTGGATATGGCAGGGCCCGGGAGTGCTGTGCCACACAGTTTGAGAACTGGATTCATCTATTGGTTTCACTTTCTTCTGAATTCAAATTTGATAAGCCTCAAGTTTATACTACCCAAATATGAAGAAATCTGCAAATTTCAATAAATTGTTTTCAAAACTAAATTTAAATTAATTTCTTACCCATCTCTTCTTCTGGCCCACTCAATACTGTAACAACATGCTGTTCAGTACATTCCTGTACTTTCTAATGTCTTCCAAAAGTGGTGAATTTCAAGAAATTCATTGTGTGGAAATTTGATGATACACATAAATGACTTCCTGCTGATTAACTGGCGTCATCTCACGAGTCTGAAAATCTGTACAATGTTTCTTTTAAAAAGGGCAAACACATTGGAGAGACTCTAGTTAAGGCCGGGAAAGAAAGATATTCACCTGAAGCGCTGAACAAACTACTACTGTACCTCCAATAGCTGGTACAGGCTGCAACTGTTCTGGATAGCTTGAAGAGTATGATTAATTTGCCATTTAGCCGAGGTACTTTAATATAATTAGAGCTACAGATAACCCTCAGTCCAACTACATTAGCATTCTTTAAAACAGGAAACAGAGATAATATATTGCTATCAACATAGTCTCAACTATTAGAAGCAGGGCCTGTCAGTAATCAATTTAGATAATATGTCTCAACTCTAGCAGTAATTTATTTCAGCAAAACAAGTTTGTAAACAAAACTGGGGCTATAATTAACCATTTAATCAGTCACCATCACTTCAAAAATTAAAACAACACAAAAGAAGCACAGCAAGGACCCAATTAAAAACCCAGGCTTCCTACGCTAAGGAGGGAAACGTATTAGTCATTAAAGGAAGTAAGCCAGATTTCACCATAATTTGCCATTTCAGAGGATGGTATTCACAAAATATAGTGATTAAACAGGAAATTGTTCATAGCTTATCTTTTCTAATTTCAAAACAATGGCTTGCTGAGAAGGAAGAGGGAGAATTTATTAATTTCACTAATATGTGGAAAGACACTTGCTTCTCAATATACTTGAGTAAGTGACATTAAAAAATGTTGCCTACCTATGCCATATATCATAATATATCAGAGTAGACCTTTGGTCTAGATGGGCAGGGTAGAAATCTAATAAAATAAACAAATAAAAATTAACTCAACTGCTTGTGATCACTTCCACAGACTCCTGTTCTAAACCTCTTTTTAAAAAAACTTATTGATAGTATAGGGCTGTGTGTTTGAACCAAAACTTTACATTGACTCTCTTCCTGACTGTCATCCCCAATAACCAGGAGAGACTTCTAGTGCTTTTGCACTAAATTACTTAAATATCTTTCTGCCAGAATTTGAAAGCCTTTGACCCATAAGCCAAAGGAGTAACTTAAACATTCTTCTGGTTCTTCTTTCCAGGATGCCATCTACTAATGTGCACATTCATTCATTCATTTTAAACATGTTCTTCACAACCCAGAATTTAGAGGTGACATTTGCACATATCAATTTAAAATAGCCTATGCAAATTTTATGCAAGAATGTCCTCTGGTTTAGTGTTCTTTGTCCTCCATGTACCCCCTTTTACTGATGTCTACCCTCCTTTTTGACAATCAAAGAATAGCCACCCTATCCAAGCCTAATTTATAGCTGCTTTTCAGACTAAAACACATATTTCACTCCAGGGCATACTCCTGGTGTTAGTTTTGTTTTCGTCTTTTCCTGTAATGCATGACTTGCTTTCTTGTACCATCTTGTGGTCAGTTGTTCCCAACCTTCCTCAAGTTCTGACCCTCTTTTATAATAACCAAGTAACCTGCCATCCCCCTGCTGCATTTGCATAAATAGTTGCCTGACAAGGAGACACTGGCAATGTTGGTGCTGCTTGACCTCCTACTGTTCCTCCTGCCGACTCCAGCCCCACCACTTTAAAACTAGGGAGGGGGGGGGAATAGGCTGCTTCAAAAGGCCAAGAAATAGATTATTTGACAGGGGCTACAACACATATAAGATGACTCCCCCCTCCCAGAAAACACTTTGCAACTCCCGGGGGGGTCCCAGCCCTCAGGTTGGGAAACATTGATCTTGGGGCTCCCAACTCTCAGGTTGGGAAACACTGATCTAAGTTTATATGATTTGCTGGCATAGGCTATCATACATCTGCTTGTGGATGATGCTGGCTAGGATTATTAGGTCGATGGGGCGGGGGAGTGATCAGCCAAGCTTGGCCATTTCCAGATTCTTTTATGTTTTTTGTTTGATCTGGTTTGGATTTTGTTCTAAATGTCCGTCCCTGGTAAAGAGATACATGAAAGGAGACATTAGTGTATGCTCTCTGAAGAAAGCAGGAGACCTTGTAAACAGATGGTCTTTTGCTCCATGATGTATCATTAAGCCCTGTTAATGCTGCTGACCCTTGAACTGGAAATTTACTAGACGCCCTCAAAGTGACAGACTGTGCTGTGTACGGGTGTGTTTGTGGTTTACATGCTTATGCAACACTGGCTTCACTTCTAGAGCCCCAAGGCAATAAACAGCTTGTTCATGATTTCCTTTTCATGTGTGATTAGTAGAATCAGCGGTGAAAGTGGCTGAAGTATCTCGCAAGATGCAAGCTTCCTGGAAACGAACAGGATGGGGAGGGCAGAGAGGTGATGTGCAGCAACAAAATTGCAAATTATTTTAAAAAGGGAGCTACTGGATAAAGGAGAGAAGGGAGGTGGGAAATCGAATCAGGAGATCAAGGGATTGGAGCTTGGAAGGAAATCAAAGCTCTAAAGTGCAAGATAAATGCCAAGGAGGTTTGGGGGGAAGCGTCTCTTGCTAGAGCACACTATCTACTGTAGGTTTTTGCTCTTTTATATTCAGATTATTGCTCACAGCAAGGTCCCTCAGCTTCTGGGCTTTTCTTTTTGTCTTGGGGATGATTAGAACGATAGATAGATATTCCCTTTAGTCATTCTCACTCTCTCTCGGCTGCACCGTTTCCCTGTTCTTCCTGCCTCTCTCATTATTTGCTTGGGTTTTCAAGCACTCCAGGACAGCATGCACAGAACAAAAGGCTGCCATTATACTCATCCCCATTTAGCCTTCTTCCACATAGGATGAATTTGGGTTTGCCACTGAATTGAGTGCATACAGACTCATCTTCATCTTCTTTGGTTCAGTCACCCTAAATTGGAGCAGCAAAATCCTCCTTACATGTATCAACAGATGTGGAATCACTAGGGAGACCTGTTTCTTATTACTTTCAAATCCCTCTGCTGGATGCCATGGTGAATTAGTCATTCATCCCTGCAATAAGAATGGGAATAGGGAGTAGCATAGAGATCTTTGTGCCCTTTCCTGTTTCTTTCTTTTGGGAACTGCCATTTTGAACAAAACTGTTGAGGAAGTTTCAGATATGAGTTGATTGGGCTTAAAATAGATGGCCATAAAATTCTGGCTGAAGACTATAAAGATGAGCTTAGATTGCTGGCTTGCCTGCTTGTTGATTGATCGATTGATTGATTGATTGATAATATTTCTCAAAACTTAGAAAAGCTGCTCTTTTGGAAGGCAACTTCCAGAATCCCCAAGGCAAACTGGGGAGTTCTTAGTATTTTTATTTAATATAATATAACACAGTCTACAAGATTTATTATTCATTTATGTATTACTGTAGAATATTTATAGCCTGCTGTTCTTCTAAAAAGGATTGAAGGTGTCTTATAGTATTTAAAAAATAAACAGTATTAACGGCTATAAACAAGAAATGCTTACAGTATTTGAAAGGAATTAAATATAGTATTTAAAAACTAGTGGATAAAAACAGAATTCAGAAGTCATTAAAGGCAACAAAAATTCAACAGTCCCATTTGATTGCTTTCAGAAACCATAGCCATTTGGAACCTGTTCAACGTAACTGACATCAATAATACCTTTCTGCTTAATTTTGCCTTTCTGAAAGTCAAAATCTTTGGTTAAATTGCACATTTCAGGGCAGCAAACAGGATGTTGTGGAGACTACTGGATTTCTTCAAAGGCAAGAGCATTACATTCCTAATAGCTGTTTTCAGAGGTGAATATTCTTTGTCTGCTCAAGCTCCTGACAGTGATGCTTGGCAAAACAAAGCAGCCTTTCCAGCACTGTTGGAAAAGGCAGAAAGGTCTTGTTGGTCACCATCAGCCTACTACATAGGGGCCCTTAAAGAGTAATCTGCCTAACAACTGGCAGCAGCATAACCATAGGTTCTGGGATTAGAAAAAGAAGATCAATTGCAGGTGTGTGTGTCTTCATCCTGGGCTCTAGAAAACAGGACTTGGTCAAAGAGTAAAAGACTAATTGCATTTGATTCTTCTCTGTACAGGATACATTGGACCAGAATGGTCATTTCCCACAAGAAGCTGAATGCAGTTGAAATATGGAGACATTCCTACATGTAGCATCAGAGGGGGGTGGGATGTATACAGTTTTTAGACAAAAATGTTATTATAAAAGCAGGGCGTATCCTGAGTTTACCAAACTGCTGGCAGTCAGGATCATGATACCCTTTCCCTCACCATTAAATATTGCTTTATGTATTTCATTTTCTCTAAAATACCTTTTCAATCACCAGAGAAGAGAAATGGCTGTCCCTGTGTGAGCATTGACTAAAAATATCTGTATACTGACTAATGTGAGGAGCAGAACAGCTGTGTTTTATGACTGGGGCATCAGTGGGTCAGGGAAGAGCTTGGCTTATGGGTCAAAGACATGGGGAGTACCAGCTTATAGTTCAAGAAAGAGCAACCATTCTTTTTATCCAAGACTGGCTGCAATACTACATGGTGATTTACCCATGCTTTGATGGTAAAGCAGAGGTCAATATGGGAGAAGAGAGAATTATTAGACTTCTGAAGCCAGGTTTCCCGAACACACTCATGTAAAATTTGTTAGTATTTTAATGAAAAGATGTTTCTATAAGATATATATAAAGCTATGCCATAAGTAAAATTTATATATCACTCTATTTGAAATGAAGCTTATTATGAAAATGATGGTCATGTGATAAAAACATGTTTCAAATGAAATATGCAGGTTGCTCATTCTTTTACTGAACATCAAGCTAAGTGATACTGCTAGCACATTATTAGGAATGGTGTTCCCTGAAGAAATAACAGACTTCTCTGTATCCTGCCACATTTTCCTTGCCTCCTTATGTAAACAATTATCTTGCCTTTGTTCTCCAGTTAGTCTTGTTGTTGTTTAGTCGTTTAGTCGTGTCCGACTCTTCGTGACCCCATGGACCAGAGCACGCCAGGCCCTCCTGTCTTCCACTGCCCCCCGGAGTTGGGTCAAATTCCTGTTGGTAGCTTCGATGACACTGTCCAACCATCTCATCCTCTGTTGTCCGCTTCTCCTCTTGCCTTCACACTTTCCCAACATCAGGGTCTTTTCCAGGGAGTCTTCTCTTCTCATGAGATGGCCAAAGTATTGGAGCCTCAGCTTCAGGATCCTTCCAGTGAGCCATCTGGAGGCAAATATGGGCTTCATTGGCAAGTCAGATTGTTTAGCCATGGAGCCTAGAATGAATTATTGCCCTGGATGGGAAATGTTATAATATCTAGAAACATTCATTTCTCTTAACACGCAATTTGACCCTGAATGGGAATCAGACGAAAGTCAAAAGCTCAGTGATAAAGTGAATGCTTTGCATGAGAAATATCACAGTTTAAATCTATTCTCGAAGGCTTTCACGGCCGGGATCCGATGGTTGTTGTAGGTTTTTCGGGCTGTTTGGACCAGAACACAGAGTTCTAACTCTTGTCCTCTGAAGATGCCAGCCACAGAGACTGGTGAAACGTTAGGAAGAAAAACCTCCAGAACATGGCCAAACAGCCCAAAAAACATACAACAACCAACAATTTTAATCCCTTGCATCTCTAGGTTTGATCTCCTTTCATCTACAGATTCCTGTTTCAAACAAAGATAGTCATTGCTGGCCAGCAAGCATAGACAGCATTCAGAGAAATGGACCAAAGATCGAACTTGGTATAAGGCAGGCTCCCATTTAATCTTCCTTTGGCTCAATAGAGTCAATAGGACTGGCAGTGGTGCAGGCAAACAAGCAAGAATGGGTGGGGGAGGAAACAAAATATGTAAAAATGGTCTCCCAATATATTGTGAAGTAGACTTTGTATTTCAGAGCTTGTCCAAACAATGATGTTCCTGATCATTATAGGGTATTCCTCTTGTTGTTACTATTTATTTTAATTGTTTCAATTGATTATTCCAACATTTGCATCCAGATATGTGAGGGCTTAAAATGTCTTGGATTAGCTGTATTAGCCAATGACAGCAAAAAAATAGAAACAAGAACAGGGTATGGTAGAGGAGAGATGTGCAGAAGTCTAACCTGGATAGCTCAGTGGTTTAGGTATCAGAGGTTGGGAGTTTGATTCCCCACTGCGCCTCTTTGACAGGAGCTGGACTTGATCCATAGGGCCCCTTCCAGTTCTGCAGTTCTACGATGATGATGATGATGATGATGATGATTAGAAATCTATTTACAATGTTTTTAATTCAGTTTGTGTGTAAATGTGTGTGTGTGTGTGTGCGTGTGTTTACAAAAATACATACTTTTGAAAAAGTGCAAACAAGAAACAATTTAGGAGTGAATGTTTAGAACACTGTATATACAAAATCAATGCTCAGAAAAGATGCCATTCAATGAAAAAAAATCACTTGAAAAAAAACACATATTTGAAACTGTGAGTACGTATTTGGGAAAATGTGCACAGAATTTATGCATGCATTTTCATTGGGACCAAAAGTTAATAATAACTAGCATTCTGATGAAGAAACACGATAGAATAAATTCAATCATGGAAAAATAAGAAACTAAGAGAGATGGAACTTGAAAGCTTCCCTCATTCCTTGTTATGTCTCCGCTTTAGCTTTGTCGATGCTTGTCTAGGAGAAGTGACATCTTTGGGGGTTCTACATAGATCTCTTCATTTGAAATCATGAAAGGAATTGCTGAATACTCTGACCATCCAAGGAAGCATTCTGAATAACTCAAAGGCTGATACAATCCTCCTCTAACACGAATTTTGCTTATTTTGTTAAATTCTCAACCCTGCAAAGAGTGACAAATCAATAGTGTGTGGAAGTTGAAACAGCAGATGAATTGAAAAGGGCACAAGGTATTTTAGAATACAGCAAATACATAGCCAGGAAGGAGACAGAGAGACCATTAAAGTTTCAGAATGGGAAGTTAATGGCTGATGAGGTTAGTCTAATTGAAAGCTGGATTAAATGCTCAGCCTTAATATTCATAAAAAGGACTGAAGGTCATGTTCCAGATAAGATGGCTTTTTGGGGGGGCAGAAGGGCAAAATATAATCATATACACTGCAGAAATGCCACAATTGAAAAATTAAACTTTAAGATCCATTACACTTATAAATGTCAAGGAAAGAGGAAGAGAAATCACAATTCTGTTTAAAGTGAGTAAGAGGGTTTGCGGGATGGGGGAGGAAAAAAAGAGAAATAATGCAAGTAAGGTCTTTGTTTTGCAAAGGTTTCTGAACAAAAGGAAAGATTTAATGTGTTAATTGTTCACTGATCCAAAACTCACTTACAAATCTGTTCCCCACCTTGTCGTTGCAGGAAGAATAATATAGAACTGGATGGGATGATAGCCAGGTTTGTTTTAAAGTGCTTGAGGAAATGATCAATTATCACTCACATGTCTTCTTATGCAAGAACCAATGGAATGTCTGGAAGGGGTAAAAATATTTGATGGACTTTGTAAAATAATTTAAGATTGGGTCTTGGATCAGTGGTGGTAAGGAATAGTCATAGTTAAAGAGAGCCAATATGATTGATGGACCAAGTGCACTGGAAGGACTCTTCTTAGTTTCAACCTCTGTTTCTGGCCTTATGAGAGACAGTGGGATGATCATGGGAAAACAAGATGCTAGAGTAGATCAATCCATGGGCTGCATCAGAGTGGTTATTCCCTTGTTCAGTTGCTTTGTTAGCTATGGAGTATGGTGTAGTGTTTTGTTTTATTTTGACCTCCAGGGACTCAAGATAGCTTACAAATGATTAAAAGCAAATAGAACCACAAACAAAATAAGTAATATGTATTTAAAATATAATGAGAGGCATAACAATGTTAAGAGCCCATTAGCACAAAAATAATTTAAAACATGTCAAGGGCTCACAAGAAAAAGCAACAAAGAGCAACATTTCCTCTGAAAGTGCCTTTTTCCACAGTGTGTATAATAAGCAAGGTCTTTGCCTGCCAGCAGAAGAACAGTAAAAAGGGGCCAACTATTCTGCTATGTTAGGGAGTTTTACTGCCTGGTGGCAGCCACTGATATAAAGCCACATTATTATTATTATTATTATTATTATTATTATTATTATTATTATTATTATTATTATTATTATTATTATTATTATTATTATTAATTGTATTTATATCCCGCCCAATTGGTCCGCTGACCACTCTGGGCGGCTCTGGGCGGCACATACTTCTGTCATGTTTTCAACAGATGTTCCTGTGAGAGTAACGCTTCCCCTTATCTTAAAACCCAGAGAAGCTCATATGGGGAGGCTGTCCTTCATCTGGACCCACATTGTTTAGGGTTATACTGGTCATGGTTGGATAGCTCAGTGGTTTAGGTATCTGGCTGCGGAGCCAGAGGTTGGGAGTTTGATTCCCCACTGTGCCTCCTGTAAGTTTGGCCAGCCAATGAGGCCATGGGCAAGCTGCACAGTCCCAGGATGCCACTTTTGAATATTCTCTACCTGGAAAACCCTGAAAAGGGCTGTCATAAATCAGATTTGACTTGATAGCACATGATACAGGTCATAAGCAGCACCTTGAACTGGGTTTGGGAATGGATCAGGAGTAGAGATGGGCACAAATTAAAAAATGAATCACCAAATTTGTTCAAAAATTGCTGATTTGTTGATTCCTATTCACATAAATCAATGCCCCCAATGAATATGAATCAATGATTTTTTAGTGATTATTGATTCATTGAGCTGTAAAATTGCCCTCAATCACCTAGATATGCAAAAATTGCAGGGAAGCTTCCTCTCACTCTCCTCCACAGTCCCTCAAAGTTTAGTGAAGATTGGGCTTTGGATGTCTGAGTTATACACCCACAAATAGGCCCCCCCAAGAGAGTTCCCCCAGGCACCTAGAGACACCACAATCACAGAGAAGCTTCCAATGACTCTTCTACAATATCTCCCAGTTTGGTGAAGACTGAGTTTCCCCAAGCCAGCTGCTAAAGGACACTTTCCTGGGGTAACCACTTTGTGGGTGTATAACTTGGATGTATGAAACCCAATCTTCACCAAACTTGAGAGATTGTAGAGGAGAATCAGGTAAAGCTCTGTGATTTTGATGTCTCTAAGTGCCTGGGGGGGACTTTCCTGTGGGCCCTGGTTGTGAGTGTATAACTCGGACGTCCAAAACCCAAACTTCACCAAACGTGCAGGGCTTGTAGAGGAGAGTCAGAGGAAGCTTCCCAGTAATTTTGGTATCTCTGGGTGCTGAAGGGGGCATTTCATAGGGTTTTAAAGTCAAAAACAAATTGATGAATCAATTAGTCGATTTGTCACAAAAAATCATAAATTTATAATTAGTGATATGTTGACCTTGACGAATCACGAATCAAAACAAATCACCATTTTCCTGATTCATCCCCAGCTCTAATCAGGAGCTGAAGTAAAGAGGGAACTATATGCTCCCTATATTTTGGCCCACTTAACAGGTTAGTTCCAGCATTTTGGACCAGCTGAAGTTTCTGAATAGAATGGGCATGAAACAAATCATGAAGCAAAAAACCCATGAATCGGGCAGTTTTGTGGTTCATTTTAGGGCATCTTTGGGAAAACATGCGTGCTCCAAATGAAACAGAACAGTGAACTATTATAGGCATTGTCAATCTGTATGTTTTGTGGTTCGTACAATTCAGAACTTCCAGGAGCAGTAGAATGACACCCGTAAGAGTTAGAGATGCAAACTCACACCAAATTTTCAGCTGACTCTCCTCACAACCCCCAAAAAGTTTGTTGAAGATTGGATTTGGGACATCTGAGTTACAGCTCTCCAAAGCAGGTCCCTCTAGGAAAGTGCTCTTTAGTAGATGGCTAGAATAAGAGTCCTATTCAAAAAGTCTATTTCTGAGTTTGCAAACATGTAAGTAGAAAAAGCAAGGATAAGCATGCTAGATCTGCTATCCTCCATCCTCATTCTCATTGCCCTCCAGGTATTTTCAATTAATCTTTGCAGAAAAGAGCTTTTTGTATCCTTGATGGATCTGCATGCATTGGAGATCCATTGCTGAATCATCATAATCTCCAAGACACATGATTCTTAGATCTTAGAATCTGATAACTTGTGTACAGTGATTGCTGGATTTTCAAAACACTATCCATTATAAATAAATGAACACTGAACTTTTGCTTTGTTTGTTTCATTACATTAAACAAGGAATGAACAAAACATACAGAAACAGAGTTAAAAACAGAGTTAAAAAGAATAGAGAGACAAAAATCCATTCTTTTTTCTTTTTCTTTTTTGTTTTCTGTGATGGCTCTGGGATTCTGGGAGTTGTATTCCAAAAAAAAGTAATTGTATCTATCTCTAGAAAAAGAAGTGGCATGTCCAAAATAAATTAATTTAAAAATTTTCCCCACTAGGGCCTTAGTTCACTAACTTGCAGAATTATGTAATAAATCAGTCTACCACTTTGTCCTTTTGTAACAGCTGAGAATTGACAGTTTGTCAAGAAAATTGTGTTGTTTCAGATGGGGGCCCATATTCTTTCATAATTTTAAAGTTAATCACTTGTTAAGATAAGGTCCCACACCAGCAGCCAAGCATTTTAAAAATGCATTTATAGTCGTTCGGATGAATTGATAGAGAAAAATCAAGTTATTTTGTTAGATATGTACTCCTCTACTTACAAGTGGCAGGGAAGACAGATGGTGAAATATAATGAAGTAAAAACCCCATTGATGCTTCTGATTGAAATCAGATAAATTCCATACTGAAGCCAAAGACTTTTGGTTTCCTCTACTCTTTTCGGCCTTTGCCTGAGGCCTATGTATATGGAGCTAGCATCAACCAGATGATTTTTGACTTCCAAAATTGTAGTATGATCCAACCTCAAATTCCTTCATTGGAACGGGTATTGC
The DNA here is from genome assembly GCA_037013535.1 of Intellagama lesueurii. NCBI lineage: Eukaryota > Metazoa > Chordata > Lepidosauria > Squamata > Agamidae > Intellagama > Intellagama lesueurii. The sequence continues at coordinate 38,777,428 of JBAJHW010000003.1, read as the reverse complement.
ATAAACCTCTCTGTAGAAGTGAGGAATCTAGTTGGTGGGTATAGTTGAAACTAGTTTACTGAGAGTCAAAGTTACAGTGTCTCAGAGATTGAATTGTAGAAAATATTTGGTGCAATTGTTCATGTTCAATTGTTAGTCAACAGGATAAGAAAGACAAAGGTGTTTAGAAATGCTGCACTTGGATAGTTTGAAACTTGGATGGATGGCTATGAAGAAACTTGAAAAGATGCTGAAATATAAGGATGTTTCACTGGAGACCAAGGCCAAGATCATCAATACTGTGGTATTCCTACAGATGTGGATACCATGGTATTTCATAGATGGGAAAGCTAGACAGTGAAGAAAGTGTTGAGAATTTTGATTATAACGTGTATTCTCATAACATCAGCAGAGTAAGGAGATATTGGTTAGCAGAGATACTTATGACACTATGACACTGAGAGAGTAAAACCAACACCTTAGTCTATTTACATATATACATAGAGAATAGACATTCCTCTGGCAACATAACATGACATGAAGCAACACACAGCATAGGAAAAAGTGATCTGACTTACAGCAGATAAAGACGTTCATTTTACACATGACTTATGTACAGTTCTGTGACCAATCAGAAAATACATTACTTCATTTTCTGTTACACAAAATTTCATCATGTACACAGCTGTACAACATTAAGCCTTAATCCTTGATACCCACACCTGAATACAATCAGTACAGTGACTCAGGTAAAATCAGCCATTTTACATTTAACTATACAACATTAATATTTAATACATTTTCATATCAAAATCTCAACAGGAAGCTGGCTAATATATATATAAACAAAAATTTATATATATATATAAAATTTATATATATAAACAAAAATTAATTCATCATCATATTATTTCTATATCATGGACCACCAGAGAGACAAAGGTGTGGGTTCTAGTTCAAGTCAATCCCAAACTCTTCTAAAAGCAAAAGTGACTAAACTGAAGCTATCGTACTTTGGACACATTGTGAGAAGACATGGCTCACTGGAAAAAAATGCTGTGAAAAGTTGAAAGCAATAGAAAAAGAGAAAGACCAAATAAGAGATGGATTGATTCGAGAATGTGGGCCTTCAGTCTGCTAAAGATGAGCAGGTGAGCTGTTAACAATTTGATATTTTAGAGGCTACTAATTCACAGGGGTTCCCAGAGACTGCCAGCTAGGACCAGGACTTTTTTCACAGCTCTGGTTTAGTCAGAGCTAAACCAGAAAGCCTTTGAGGTAGGCCTTTGTCCAGGTGAGTCTGTAGGTGTACATCTGTCAAGTGGAGTCCAAAATATCCAATTGCCACACCCCTAATGAAGAATGACAATGGGGGTGAGATGGCATGTTCAGATTAACCTTTTTTTTTGTAATATGTTAAGATTAATCCTTTTTTTGAATGCCTATATAGACCTTTCCTAGAGCCTGTTTCATTGAGTCAGACTGCATCCAAAAATAAGTTGGCTACCTGGTCCAATGTACAGTATTATGGTGGTGCCAAGAGACAACTTTCCCATCGTATTATCATTGTTCATTGTAAAGATGTTGCTACAGAAACATGTAATTCACTCTTCCCATGTAGATGCCATCGAAGCAGTCTTGGGACAGCATGGGAAGAACTCCCGATTCAGTGGTTCCTTCTACACCAGTGGTTCCCAAACTGTGTGCTATCATGCCCAGGGGTGCTGCCAAACTTAGCCAGGGGTGCCACAGAATACTCAAAAGGATACAACTCAGGCCGGGCTTCCCCCATCCCTTCTCCCCCCTTACCCAATGTATCATATTGGGGGAGTCACAGCCAGTGGCCAGTAATTCAAGTGAGCTGCAAGTTGAAAATTTTTTGGAACCACTGTTCTACACTGCTAAGTAAGTGTGAATTGGACAGTGGAGTCTTCAAAGCCAGTAGTCCATATGATATAATCACCTTGGACCAGTTTCCCTCAGCATAAGCTATGAAATTGGTTTGTTGTGAGAATAAGGGGATGAAGGGAGGAAAGATCCCAAACTCCAAAAAGAAAAGAGAGCTTAAAAATGCCATGCAGAAATAGGATGATTTTTAGTCTAAATAGGGCCTGTACACTTACCAGAGAAGATAGACCACAGATCAAGCCATTGTGTTTTCATGCTTCATTTCTGAAAACCAAAATTCATTTGAGTTGTTTGCTCATGTGAGCTAATGATAATGAAGAAAGAACCACAATGAAATTTTAATAATAAACACAGATGTTAAAGCTTTGGATAAAAATGGAACATCTTGTTGCCAACATTAATGGGAAATTTCACTTCACCTCAAAATGTTCATTTAAAATTTACCTTAGCTAGGCAGTATTGTAGGGGTAACAAGTCTGTGTCATTCAAGTGTGCCATGAAATCAACAATATTTGGAAAATTCTGTGACATGAATCTTTTTCATACAACTGGTTTGGTTGCCTCATGTGCTCATGCAGTCATAATATTTCATGTGCTCAACTGTTAAGCAAAATATTCCATATTGTTGCCATATGTAGAACATAAAGTTTTCAAAACATTTTACCCTCTGAGACAGATTTTTAAATTCGGAACAGCCGTATTTCTTGCCACAAATGCCAGAATGATTTAGCTTCCATTTAGAAGCAGGTTGTGAAAATGTTTATGTCATTGCACAGTTCCTATTTGTCTGAAATGATCGTGATCACATGTCTGTGAGAGTAAAGATGCACAAACACACTGTTTCAGCATGCATCAGCATATGTGTGCATGCATGCATGTATGTAAAAGATGCCTAGCCCATTCATGCACATTACTTGTGAAACAGGGAAGGATGAAAATGTCACCTCATTTTAAAAATAGGGAAAGACTGAAAGAACTGGACATGTTTAGCCTTCAGAAAAGAAGACTGAGGGGAGAGGTGATCACACTTTTCAAATAGTGCTATTAAATAGGAGCAGGATCTGTTCTTGATCATCCCAGAGTGCAGGACACATAATAATGAGCTCAAGCTACAGGAAGCCAGATTTAGGCTGAATGTCAGGAAAAATGTCTTAACTATTAGAGCAGTACAACAATGGAATCAATTACCTCAGGAGGTGATGAGCGCTCCAACACTGGAGGCATTCAAGAGAAAATTGGACAACCATCTGTCAGATCTTAGATTCCTGCATTGAGCAGGAGGCTGGCCTTATAAGCCCCTTCCAAATCCATTATTCTATGATTCTATGATTTTACCAACATTTACAAAAGTTTTCATACTCAGAATGGAAAGAATATACAATATTTAAAAATAATATTGTGGGAGAAACCAGAAGTGCCAGGTTTGTCAATTTAGGCTCAGGGCTTTGAGTACTTTATTGATTAAAGCCTTGGTTTGAATACCTGTATATTAGTGCTGGTCCTTCCACTACAGAAACACCATTGCATTGCTTCCAACAGGAACAAACAGGAAATGCTGTTACTCTTCCTTCCTTCCTTCCTTCCTTCCTTCCTTCCTTCCTTCCTTCCTTCCTTCCTTCCTTCCTTCCTTCATATTTCTTGTATTTAGGGAGAAATTTTGGATTATAATTTAAGACTTCACTAAAATTTGCAGTTTGTTTGGTAGGAACTTTTAGTTTAAAAACATTTTAATGAGGAAGGAAGCAAAGCTGCCAGATTTTGATAATTCCAGTTTATGGGTGCTACACTGAGTATTGTAATGGGTACATCAGAAGCACTCAGAGATTATTGCCACAGGATTAGTGTTCATATTATCAGACATGATCTCAAATATCATATTTCTCAGTGGAATTATTCTCAGAAGAGTTGGTTCAAATTTTCAGCTGTTAGACACTAAGCACTGATAAGAACTGAACTACACACATTAAGCACTCACAGACTTTGGCTGAAGTACTGTTGATCAGTGTAGTGCAGTGGTTCTCAAACTTGGATCCCTAGATGTTCTTCGACTACAACTTCCAGAAATCCTAGCCAGTGCAGCTAGTGATTAAGGCTTCTGGGAATTTTAGTCCAAAGACATCTGGGGACCCAAGGTTGGGAACCACTGGTGTAATAAGTCACACTACAGTAGGCCCACTTAGTCAGTCTAATTGGTGAGTTAATTCCTCTGTGAATTCCAATGGGCCTACTCTACCTGTGACTTACTTGAGTGGAGGGAATATGGTGAGCTGACTCACCAAATCCTCTCTGATTCAATGGGGCAACTCTAGTGCAACTCACTACACTAAACAACAGGCTTTCAGCCACAGAACACTCAGATTTTGCCTAAGGAAGAAAAATTTCCAAACAAAAAAAGGGACACCAAACTCATCTCCAGTATATCTGTGCACACCGTTACAAGATGGGAGATACCTGACTCAGCAATACCACGAGTGAGAAGGAATCTTGGAATTGTCATAGATCACAAGATGAATATGAGCCAACAGTGTGATGTGTCTACAAAAAAGGCCAATGTTAATTTAGTGTGCATTAGTAGAAGTATCCCCTTCTTGGATCACTCCCTTGTCGTGGCGAAGGGGTTTGAGTAATTCAGAGAAGCTATGGACTATGCTGTGCAGGGACACCCAAGACGGACAGGTCATAGTGGAGAGTTCTGACTAAACACGATCCACCTGGAACAGGAACTGGCAAGCCACTCCAGTATCCCTGCCAAGAAAACTCCATGGACAGAAACAAAAGGCTAAAAGATATGACGCTAGAAGATGACACTGGAAGATGAGCCCCTCAGGTCGGAAGGTGTCCAACATGCTACTGAGGAAGAGCGGAGGACAACTACAAGTAGCTCCAGAGCTAATGAAGTGGTTGGGCCAAAGCCGAAAGAACACTCGGCTGCAGACGTGCCTGAAAGTGAAAGGAAAGTCCAATGCTGCAAAGAAAAATAATGCATAGGAACCTGGAATGTAAGATCTATGAACCTTGGTAAGCTGGATGTGGTCAGACATGAGATGGCAAGAATAAACATTGACATCCTGGGTGTCAGTGAACTAAAATGGATGGGAATGGGCGAATTCAATTCAGATGATTATCATATCTACTACTGTGGGCAAGAATCCCGTAGAAGAAATGGAATAGCCCTCATAGTCAACAAAAGAGTGGGTAAAGCTGTAGTGGGATACAATCTCAAAAATGATAAAATGATTTCAATACGAATCCAAGGCAGACCTTTCAACATCACAGTAATCCAAGTTTATGCACCAACCACAGATGCTGAAGAGGCTTAAATTGATCAATTCTATGAAGACTTACAACACCTTCTAGAACTGACACCAAAGAAAGATGTTCTTGTCATTATAGGGGACTGGAATGCTAAAGTAAGGTGTCAAGAGATAAAAGGAACAACAGGCAAGTTTGGCCTTGGAGTTCAAAACTAAGCAGAGCAAAGGCTAATAGAGTTCTGTCAAGAGAACAAGCTGGTCATCACAAACACTCTTTTCCAACAACACAAGAGGTGACTCTACACATGGACATCACCAAATGGGCAATACCGAAATCAGATTGATTATATTCTCTGCAGCCAAAGATGGAGAAGCTCTATACAGTCAGCAAAAACAAGACCTGGAGCTGATTGTGGCTCTGATCATCAGTTTCTTATAGCAAAATTCAAGCTTAAACTGAAAAAAGTAGGAAAAACCACTGGGCTAGTCAGGTATAATCTAAACCAAATCCCTTATGAATACACAGTGGAAGTGAAGAACAGATTTAAGGAACTAGATTTGGTGGACAGAGTGCCTGAAGAACTATGGATGGAGGCTCGTAACATTGTACAGGAGGCAGCAACAAAAACCATCCCAAAGAAAAGGAAATGCAAGAAAGCAAAGTGGCTGTCCAACGAGGCCTTACAAATAGCAGAGAAGAGAAGGGAAACCAAATGCAAGGGAGACAGGGAAAGTTACAGAAAATGGAATGCAGACTTCCAAAGAATAGCAAGGAGAGACAAGGGGGCCTTCTTAAATGAACAGTGCAAAGATATAGAGGAAAATAATAGAAAGGAATCTGTTCAAGAAAATTGGAGATATCAAAGGAACATTTTGTGCAAAGATGGGCATGATAAAGGACAAAAGTGGTAGGGACCTAACAGAAGCAGAAGACATCAAGAAGAGGTGGCAAGAATACACAGAGGAATTATACCAGAAAGATTTGGATGTCCCGGACAACCCAGATACTGTGGTTGCTGACCTTGCGCCGGACATCCTGGAGAGTGAAGTCAAGTGGGCCTTAGAAAGTATGGCTAACAACAAGGCCAGTGGAGGAGATGGCATTCCAGTTGAACTATTTAAAATCTTAAAAGAGGACGCTGTTAAGGTGCTACACTCAATATGCCAGCAAGTTGGAAAACTCAGCAGTGGCCAGAGGATTGGAAAAGATCAGTCTACATCCCAATCCCAAAGAAGGGCAGTGCCAAAGAATGCTCCAACTACCATACAATTGCACTCATTTCACACACTAGCAAAGTTATGCTCAAAATCCTACAAGGTAGGCTTCAGCAGTATGTGGACTGAGAACTCCCAGAAGTACAAGCTGGATTTTGAAGGGGCAGAGGAACTAGAGACCAAATTGCTAACATGAGCTGGATTATGGAGAAAGCCAGAGAGTTCCAGAAAAACATCTACTTCTGCTTCATTGACTACGCAAAAGCCTTTGACTGTGTGGAGCACAGCAAACTATGGCAAGTTCTTAAAGAAATGGGAGTGCCTGACCATCTTATCTATCTCCTGAGAAATCTATATGTGGGACAGGAAGCAACAGTTAGAACTGGATATGGAACAACTGATTGGTTCAAAATTGGGAAAGGAGTACGACAAGGCTGTATATTGTCTCCCTGCTTATTTAACTTATATGCAGAATACATCATGCGAAAGGCTGGACTGGAGGAATCCCAAGCCGGAATTAAGATTGCCGGAAGAAATATCAACAACCTCAGATATGCAGATGATACCACTCTGATGGCAGAAAGTGAGGAGGAATTCAAGAACCTCTTAAAGAGGGTGAAAGACGAGAGTGCAAAAATGGTCTGAAGCTCAACATCAAAAAAATGAAGATCATGGCCACTGGTCCCATCACCTCCTGGCAAATAGAAGGGGAAGATATGGAGGCAGTGACAGATTTTACTTTCTTGGGCTCCATGATCACTGCAGTTGGTGACAGCAGCCACGAAATTCAAAGACGCCTGCTTCTTGGGAGGAAAGCAATGACAAACCTAGACAGCATCTTAAAAAGCAGAGACCTCACCTTGCCGACAAAAGTCTGCATAGTCAAAGCTATGGTTTTTCCAGTGGCGATGTATGGAAGTGAGAGCTGGAACATTAAAAAGACTGACCGCCAAAGAATTGATGCTTTTGAATTGTGGTGCTGGACTCTTGAGAGTCCCCTGGACTGCAAGGAGAACAAACCTATCCATTCTGAAGGAAATCAACCCTTAGTGCTCACTGGAAGTTCAGATCCTGAAGCTGAGACTCCAATGCTTTGGCCATCTCATGAGAAGAGAAGACTCCCTGGAATGTTGGGAAAGTGATGTTGGGAAAGTGTCAAGGCAAAGTGATGTTGGGAAAGTGTCAAGACCCTGATGTTGGGAAAGTGTCAAGGCAAGAGGAGAAGGGGACGACAGAGGACGAGATGGTTGGACAGTATCATCGAAGCTACCAACATGAATTTGACCAAACTCCAGGGGGCAGTGGAAGACAGGAGGGTCTGGCGTGCTCTGGTCCATGGGGTCATGAAGAGTCGGACACGACTTTATGACTAAACAACAACAGTAGAAGTATGGTCTCCAAATCTCATGAGGGATTCCTCTCTATTCAGCATTGGTTAGGCCTCATCTTGAGTACTGTGTCCAGTTTTGGACACTGTATTTCAAGAAATGGAACAAGTTCAGAGGAGGGCAACAAGAATGATCAGAGGGCTGGAAACAAAACCTTATGAGGAAAGACTGAAAGAACTTGGCTTGTATAGAAGACTGGGGGTAGATATGATAGCACTTTTCAAATACTTGAAAAGCTGTCATACATAGGAGGGGCAGGGTCTCTTCTTGATCATCCCAGAATGCAGGATACACAACAATGGGCTCAAGTTAAAGGAAGCCAGATTCCGGTTGAATATCAGGAAAAACGTCCTGTTAGAGCAGTGCATCCATTAAACCAATTACCTCAAGAGGTGGTGAGTGCTCCAACACTGGAGGCATTCAAGAGAAATTTAGACAACCACCTGACCGATATCCTTTGATTTGTATTCCTGCATTGAACCGGTAGTTGGACTTAAAGGGCCCTTCCAACTTCATGATTCTACAATTCTAGGATTCTATGATATAAATCATAGAATACAGAGTTTTCTATTATTTGTGTCCAATGGTATATAAAGTCAAAGTTTTCTGTATGAGGCATCAATTCTGGCAGCACAAAAAACCTCTCAATGATAATGAGGCTGTTTTTTAAAACTGTGTGTTTAATTATGTACTAATGGGGAGATAGTTTCTTTATCAAAAAGCACATGTGAAACATTGTACAGCATGTATTGAGAATACTGGTAGCAGATGGGCTTTGCTGGATGTCTGGAAGCAGAACAGGGGTGAGAATGAATTGGCATTTGTCTTGTGTCAGCTTAACTAATGCCATCTGGTGTCCAGTTAGGGAACAGGTTGAATTGGACTAATTGCTGACAAAGAACATGCAGGGCCCCATCCTGGAAAGTCAAATGGCTATGCGGGGCTTGCTTACTGCATTATGCATGCATATAAATTTTACCATGGCAGCCTCCAGTTATTCATTTCAGAGTAGCAAAGAAACTTTGATGTGCTTGGATGAGATGGCAAAGCACCCCAGCTCAGTCCCACAGAGGAAAACTTCCAATACATAATCGCAGGAAAATGAATTCTCTTTGAGGCCTTACAAAGCAAGCGTGGCTTAGACAGATTTGACAAACTAGTTTTGATATTTCTGGGAAGATCTGAGAGCACACAATAACAACAATGTTACATTGCATAGATATTTTGGTACCTGTCATGGCTGGTCTGTGGTTTTCAAAACTTTTTGAACTTGGCAGGGAAAATACGCTTTACTGAGCATTCCTGTCTCCTGATAGTGAGGGAGGAACACAGTAAATAAAAACACCATGTTGTGCCTACATTTTATTAATTAGAAGTCATGGTCTAAATTCAGTTAGTAGTTCCAACTAGAGGAGACTTGCTAAAATGTTCTGAATTGTAGGTTAGCATGTACATAAACTCCACTGATTCAATGAGTCTACTCTGCTTGGCCCTACCAGTTGGATTCAGACTACATGTGTAATAGTCCAGCTGGGAAACACCAGAGAAGTTGGTTTCATATTACCTGAAACACTGCCATTGCTCTCTCCAGCATCCTTGTATATTACTTTTTTCTGTATACGTAGGCTTCATGTTGTTTGCATTTTTTTCCTGAAAACTCTTCTGTGCATGCTGAATTCTCTAAAATATTCTGCAGTGGGTTCTCCATTACTATATGTATTCGACTCAGCACAACAGGTTCCTTGTTTCCAAATTTACAGGGCAATCCAAACCTATATATCCTTAGTGCATTTAAAAAATAACAAAACTATTGAGATAGAATTAATCAATACAATATCTAAGGCTGATGTAGATTACTAGCTAGGTTATAAAAGGGTGAAAAAGCCCTGCGTCAGAAAAATGGCAGATCCTGTGGATCTGCAGCAGATGTAGGCCACTCTTCTAACTTTCCCCATACCTCCCACAATCATCCACATGTTCATGCCCCATTTTCAAAATTGGACTTCTCATGTCTCACTGATAATGATTTCACACATTTCTGAAGATAGATCTCTCCTACAATGGCAGATGTGAAGCTGGGTTTAAATTGAGATCCACTCAAAGATAGACACTGTGGCTTAGTTTTCATTCCTCTTTATTCCAGAATGAACCTCTTTTGTGCTTCCAGAATGAGGCTCTTGGCAATCAACAGCAGATCTGCCGAAATGCAAAAGACAGTGTTACACCACGGCATGGCATGCTTTCCACCTTTGCCCTGTCTTTCAAAATACAGCTTGAAATACAACTTGCTTGTGAATTTTATTAAACCATGCCAGTATGCTATCATTTTTTAAGAGATAAAGATCTAACATACCTTCCTGACACCAATTCACGGTGGCCAGGATAAGAATGAAGTATGGACAGGGATAAAAGCAAATACCCTTTTAAACAGTGTTTCTGAAGCATGAGGATCTTAAAATATGCTCTGCTTTCTATATGCTGCCAATATAGAATAGGATCCAAAGTCTACATACAATTTAGCAATGTGGAAAAATTATCATGCTAAATTGTTCATTCTTGTTGTGTCAAGCTGTTGAAAGTTTTTCATCCTTGTCCTACTTCTCATTCCCAGTGACAAGGAGACAAGGAGAACTTTTTGTTGAGGCTTCCATTATTTGTGTGAATTGTATTTGTGCAAAACTAATGTCCCCCCCACCCTTTTGTAAAGCAAATCATGCACAAGACTACCTGGTTGATCAAAAAGACACAAACAACCCATCCAATGCTACCTATATTTACACGTCCAGGGGATCTAACAGCTGCTATTGTAGTTTTGCACATATGTACAATTGGAATAAAAATGTTCTTGCAAATATGATACTTCCCATCAATACTGAAACAAAATGTCTTGCCATCTCACTGGTAAGTTTGTGGGTTTTTCACAAGTAGGTATTTACTTTTCTAATACGTAAGCAATGAATTTTCCTAGAATATTATCTCAATTCAAATATATAGTCCAGAAGGCAACATCCGGGATGTGTACTAGCTGAGTTCCTAGAAAGTATTAATTGAACAATGCAGCAAATAATTTGTAGCAAATGAGTGCTATGGCAAATTTAGCACATTATTGTCTCTCAGCATTCTGTGAACAGATATTGGGTTACTGTTTTGTTTTGTTTTTCTTTCAGCAGTGATTCAGTAAAGAGAGGACATGAAACCATTTCTCATCAGATTTTGGAGCCTGTTAAGAGAGAGAATTTTTCATGCAAGTCCTGAAAGACTTTTCTGACCCCATTCAGAGGACAGAAGGAAAACAAGGCTTTTGCATGACTTGTTGCCAATAGCTGCTGATCAGAGAGACAGCAAAAAGGTTTTTTCCCCATCTATTTTGTTCTTCTGACAGTTAAATGGTAGAATAGGGAAATGGCTCACTACTTTTTCTTTGCTGTCCTGGAGTTATCAGAATTCAGAGAATCTGCTACTGTTTGAAATTAGAATATTAGTTCCAAACTGACTCTGTACAATAGGACTGTATCTCCCTGTCCCTCAAAACCAATAATGCAAACATTTTGATATTAGCTCTAAAGTGTTTAAGGCTTTATTTGCAGAGGTGGCCACCCTACATGTTGGCAATACCACTTCAATCTGCAGGTAGAGACCCACATGAATGTTCCCTTATAAAAATAAATACATGAACACACCCTTAGACATTAAAGTTTCCTTTGTGTTTGAAAGGAGTTGCAACATAGCATTCCCAAAATACCAAGGCTACTCGAGTGGATAGTGTATGACTGGTTCCTGTCTATCCTGAGTGAATTCTCTAGATCAGCTGAGTCTGATCCCAATTTGACTATCTTGGGGAAATGATATGCATAATCTAAAGCCATTGATTCTCTTAGACCTAATCAGTTATGGCAGTGGTTCCCAGCCTTGGGTCTTCTTGGACTGCAACTCCCAGAAATCCTGGTCAGCTCAGCTAAGAGTGAATGCTTCTGGGAGTTTTAGTCCAAGAACATCTGGGGACCCAAGGTTGAGAACCTTGGTATTCTTTTGGGATGACTGTTTCTTGTTGGTGCAGGAGGTATAGCTTTAAAGGATTCTACTAGTACTTGGCAATTGTTTCTAGAAAAAAAAGTGATGTAGAATTTCTGTATGATGCCATAACACTTACATTGTAGGATTCCACCCTCCTCCCCAAATAATTTAACATTGACATGAAATTGTTGGTTAAGGATGTCTTGAAATTTAGCATACAATTGTCATCTATAGATTTATGACACAAAGCTGTATCACTCTTTTTCTTCAGAGGAAGGTAAGATGGTAGACATTAGAGATGGGGATGAATCGCCATTTTGGAGATTTGTCCTGCTTCGTGATCCGTCAAAGTTGATGAATCACGAAGCTCCCCCTATGAACCGATGAAGCACGAATTTATTCATCAGTTTGGGGGGGGGGGGTTGGACAGCCAGAGGCCCCACCACCCCTGCTGCCGCACCACCCCCTCTGCCTCCTCTGCCACCACTGCCCCCTCTGCCGCCGCCACCACCACCATCGCCACCGCCACGGTCTCCAGCTGGCCTCTGCCACTATGGCCTGCAGTAAGGGACACTGGCTGCCCTTTGCAAAGATGGTGGCTGCGGCTTCATTTAGAGTAGGGAAGCTGCAGCCTCCATCTTTGCAAAGGGCAGCCTGGATTCCCTTAAGGCAGGCTAAGGGAATCCAGGTTGCCCTTTGCAAAGATGCCAGCTGCAGCTTCCCTACCCTAAATGAAGCCGCAGCCTAAATGAAGCTGCAGCGGCCATCTTTGCAAAGGGGCAGCCAGTGTCCCTTACTGCAGGCCGTGGCTGCGGAGGCCACCACAGCAGGCGGCAATGGATGACGGCGCCGCCGGATGGTGGCAGCGGCTAAGGTAGGGAGAGGAAAGAGGCAGGGGATAGGCTGTGGGCGTGGGTGGCTGTGGGTGTGGGTGGCTGCCTATCGGCCCACTGATCAGCTGATTGGTGGGCCCATAGGCAGAATGGGAAAGCCATAGGAAGAGAGGGAAGACTAGCCTTCCAGAAGACCCAGCCAACATACCAATGAGTGGGAATTCTGAGAGTTGCAATCCAGAATCATCTGGGGAATCATACATGGGAAACACAATCTTGAAGGATGACATTTTACAGCTGGGAGTGCTCATGATCAGAGACATACAAGTCTTCTGTGGCACAGAGCATATTTAACCAGTTTACCTTAAATATTCTTATATAGCTCTGTCTCTATGATCCATGCTCTGGAACTTTGCATCTTGTTTACTGCAATGTGTTGTATGTGGGGCTGTCTTTGAAGTTATTTTGGTGACTGGAATTATTATAAATATGCTATCTAGCATACTGACTGGAAATGATTAATAAAAATCATGTTATAACAGCATTATAACAGGTGAACTCCCTGACTATTCATACCCAAGACTTGAGATCATCATCACAGATACTACTGTATTAAGAGTATTGTTGTGTGCTGAGGTACATTATATGGCTACTCGGGAGCAGGACAGAGGAGAGAGAAGTACTAAGCCAAGCCAACCTGTGTAGATACCAGCAGATGACTTTCCTGGACTGGTCAAACATAGAACTTCATTATTGCTGTGGTGATTCAATTAACTGCTTTTCACTGCTTTTAGCTAAAGCAGACTCAAACTGCTTGAAATCTAGATGTCTGACTGTTGCTATATTTTAATGATGCATAAAAAATGTACAAGACGAGCACAAAGAAAATTAAGTAGGCTTAAATCTAGCAAAATCAATTGGATTTAATTAAGCACGTATTTAAGCATTTAAGTTTCATTGATTTTAATGGGATCTAAGGTCTTGTGCACATATCATATTTGCCACAGGGAAGCCACTTCAATACCCAGGAAAAGCCCAGTCTGGCACAGAGTTAGTCAAGATGTAGCCCTTGGATTCTGAAGAAATACCATGTTGGATGGAGAGTCAAGATAAGAAATTATGGATTTGTTTTACTTTTAAAGAGACAAGCATCTGAAATTTGAATTTGTCACAGGGTGCTAAAAATTTCAGAAGGTGACAAAGGAAGAATTACTGGTAGAATAAAAAATACTAAGACATTATGAAATAATGTAAAAAAGAAGGCAGATTTCTTACGAAAAAAGCTATATACATTCATTTGCCCAGTTTCAATCCTTTTGCTTTTCTTCAGGGGAATACAAGGCATGCTTCAAGATCAATAAGTGTGGATCAGGAGTGAGTTACTAAGGGAACACTCAGAATAATGTATTTTTTGTCATAGATTGGAGATCAGATATGCCAGTCTGGGTTGTTGGGAGTTAAAGTCCAACAACATATGAAGGGCATACGTACCTCACCTTTGCCAAAACGGTAGTGGTGGCTCATCATCTGAGCAGGGTGCCATTTGGATGGGACACCTTTACACACATACCCCAGTTACTAGTTAATTGTGCAAACAGGTTTCTTTTGGATATGTAGGAGTGAGTTTCTTTTAATTTTACACATGGAAAATTCCTATTTTGAAATGAAATTGAATTATAACCAAGTTCAAAGCCAGCAAACAATCTGGCCAACCAAAACAATTAGTCATTTCTGCAAAGTATGGGATGTGTATATATTTACAACATGCCAATTTATTACCATATAAAGTTGGGTAGGAATTATAATTAGGACTCGGAAGGTTTATTATGGCTACATATATTTTGTGTAAGCACAGCAAAAAGCATTCTACAAGCAAAAGCAAAATATGGGGGTTCCCAAAAAAGAAAATTATCACTATGAAACTGGACCTCAGATCAGCATCTAATTTTACACAAACATTGCAGAAAGTCCACTCTTGTTCTATATCAAATTTGGGGACATTTGGGCAAAGGGTTTTTGAGTTGTGATTTTTTTTAATTAACACAGTTTTAATCCCTGTAAAGTCATGTGACCATAAATCTACAGCTGATAGAAAAGAGATACAATATGTGGATAAGACAATATTTGCATACCTGAAAAAAAAAACCCTGCTCTGTGGGAGGTACTTTTATTATCTTTTAGGTTGATGGAGCCATTCATGGCTCTAATTCAGACCCTTTAATTACTGTTTTTTAACCCCTAAAAGCTCTGAAATTGCTGTCTGTTATTATATCTTCCAACGATTCCAAAGGAACTATTTGCATAGCACAGCATTCTGACCAATCAGAATGTGTCTGGAGTCAGCCCAGAGGGCAGGTGTCTTTCACTTTTAATCCTACCATGGCCTTCAGTGTGAGAGAAAGTATTTAACTCCTTCCTGGCCACACATTTTGAGCTCCTGCCTAATATTTTAAAAGCTATTTTAAAAATTAGATAATAATACAGAGCAGTTTACTCATTTAAGCTGTGAAATTACTGTTTTTTTCCCCTTTGTGGCTTTGAATGATCTCAAAGCACATTTTACCCGGGGTTTACTCAGTTCACTCATGAGTATATTTATACGCATAAGTTTATGGATCCACATGATTTCAGATTATTTTTAGATGTTATCCTCCCTAAACCACTGTCAGATCATAGATTATACTTGCAATCATAGACTACACCACAGAAATCATGGGTCTCCCAGTGCATGTCTTTGCTGTGGTGCAAAAACATGGATTTGGTGGATACCCATGAATCAACATAATGTTGATGTAGGATCATCCCCAAACCATTATCCAATCATAGGTCTCATCTCTGCTCACATACTAAAACACAAGATGTGTGGGTTCTTCAGTGTATAGCTTTGCTGTCATGCAGAAACATGGATCCGAAGCACAGATCCTCATGCATCCACATGCTTTTTCTGCAGGATAATCCACAAACCACTATACAATTATAGGTCCCATCTCTGCCCACAGACTACAAGACAAAAATCATGGGTCCCCCAGCGCATGGCTTTGCAGTGGTGGAAAACACAAATATAAGTCAGAGATCCTCATGAATCCACATGATTTTTTGCAGGATCTTTCCTCAAACCACTGTCCACTCATAGGGCCCAATTGTGCCCATAGGTTACACCATAGAAAGCATGAGTCCCCGAGCACATGGCTTTGCAATGGTGTAAAAACATGAATCCTACATACGGATCCTCATACATCCAAATTATTTTTCTGTGGGATCATTCCAAAACCTCTGTGCAATCATAGGTCCCATCTCTGCCCACAGACTACACCACAGAAATTGTGGACCCTTCAGCACATGGCTTTGCAGTTACATAAAAACATGCATCTGATGTATGGATCCTCATGGATCCACATGATTTTAACATAGGATCATCCCCAAACCACTATACAATCATAGGGCCCATCTGTGTCCAGAGAGTACACCACAGAAATCATGGGTTCCCCAGTGCATGGTTTTGCAGTGGTGTAAAACATGGGTCTGATGCATGGATCCTCATCAATCCATGTGCTTTTTGTCCCTGTCTTTCTCCACTATCTTCCTTTCACATAGCATGCATGATTTTGACCTTGGTTTACAGATACATTGTTAACTCCAATCTCTTCCTTTTTATATATATATCAAAAAGCAAAGGGACACATTTTGGAAAACATGTACACAACATATCTGTAGAGGTTTTCTTCATCACTTGCCTAACTCAAAGAAAGGAATATGAAATTGGAACATAGCTTTCCAGTCTGCATTTGGCAGAGCGAGCATGGCAACATTAGTTTAACTGAGAGGTTACAGGGTCTGTATTAGAGATGGGCATGAACCTTGGTTTGGAGATTCATGCCACTTCATTCGCATGGCATTACAGGTGCCATGTATTCATTTCCTCCCTGCCAGCTTCCCCACTCACCAGCCAGCATTTGCTGTTTTTTCCTCCTCTTCACATGATCATCCAGCTGCAGCAGGAGCACAGACTTCCCTTCTCCTCCTTCTCCAGCATTCTCTACCAGCTGCCCCCTCAAAGGCAGTGCTTCAGGACTCCCCACCTCCTCATCTGAGTGGGTGGCTGCTGGAGGAGGCAGAGGAGGGAAGCCCATCTCTAGTTCCAACTTATGTTTCCATACCACTTTAGGTGTTTTGCCTCTTGCTAGCCTGTGAATGCAGAGACAGCTGGTGTATCATAAGCATCACTTAAATGTGACCGTCAGAGTTGTGTGGATATAATTAAATGAGCGAATGTCTTTAAAGAGCAAGGTTTCTCTCCTTATTTAAGCCTGGGTTTGTCAGTATTCATGTGGAACTTTCAATGCCATGAGATTTTGGACACTGAGACTGAAACATTTTGATTCAATTGTGGGAGTACTCAAAGGGTAGAAGCAAATGCTTATTCTTCAGTATGTTCAGATCCAAGTGCGGTATAGCAGATGGGATGATGGACTATCACTCAGGAGACCTGGGTTTGAATCCCTGCTCAGCCATGGAAAGTCATGGGACAGGGGTGGGGGTGGGGAGATGGGCTTGATAAGATAACTCCTTAAATATCTCCCTTACTTTGAAAGCCCTATTAGGGTTGCTATAAGTCAGTTTTGACATGACGGTACAGAACAACAACACATTCAGAGAAACATTAAACCAATGTGTTTGTGAATAACAAAGCCATTTTGCATGGCAACTGCATGCTTTCCATTTATCCCCAACACTCCATTTTTGCTTTGTGAACATCTGGAAGGAAGATGGGAAAGCATTTTCAAAGGAAACAATCAACACTGCTGCAGAAATCACAGAGCGTTTACATCTAAAACAGCTTGTTTCTCTGCAGCGAAACCATAATGTGATTCCAGAATGCTTAGAGTCTGATATTAACACATCTCTTTAGGCTTTGATGACAGTTAACATGAATATTAATGGCAATGTCATTGCAACCTGATTTCAGACCAAACTGAAATGAGGAGGGTTTTTTTTTCCAGTCCATCTCTTGATGCTAACATTTATGTAGCATTAGCCCAAACTGCTCTGTGTGCCACTGGTTTCTCTACATGCATGGAAAAACAAACACTTTCCCCTTCCCTCAAATTACAGAGAGTGAGCATAGGAAAGGCTCACAATGGATGTAATGAGTATCAATTATATTGCAGAACAGTACAAGGGATGCCCACAGAGAAATTAGAGGACACATTTGAAAGACAATTAGTATGTGAGATAATTAGGATCTTGAGCTAATTTCTCGAAAAACACTCTTGGTTTTTTTCCTTTCTGAATATATAGTAATAATATGCAATGCCATTATGTACCTGCTCTGTTAATTAAGGCAAAATGTGTGACTGACATCTTAGGAGAGGCCATTGTTTTGTAAGCTTATAGCACATGTTGACATGCTATATTTTAATCCCTCATTTACTGTAACAGCTTTAGTACAAATGAACATCTTACAGAAAATGTATAAATATTTTTGTTCCCAGCATTATGATGTCATAGCACCTATAAATATATTCAGAGAAGAGAAATAGATCCCATTACAGTGAGTGTTTATTGCTCTCCTGAGAGCATCTTCTAACTAAAGGATGTGCATCCCCTCAATTCTTTTTATTCGATGGTGTGGAGGGGAGATAATAAATGGGAAATTTGTGGTTCCACCAAGTGGTGCAGAAAGATTCCGAGACTCAGATCCATATGCCATGCCTTGTCTAAGATGGTCTTTTGAAGTGCTGGCAGACTTAATTGTTATGCCCTGGGGAACCACAGTTGGCAGATACAAGTGATATTAACAAGACAAATATGTCTCACTATATTTACCAGGTGATTACTGCTATTTCAAAGGCAGTAAATTCTTATATTTGTTCGTCTGCAATTCGTTCGCAGCAACAGAAGGCAAGCTTGATGTTAGGGAGGAAACAGGCTTGGGAAGTGCTAGGAAGGCATTCAAGCAGCTTCGCTATCATTAACTGCTTTTCAATGGTAGCATTTAAAACCACAAGTATTTCACACTGTGTATACAAGTGATTTATAAGGCCACATATACTCTACAATGACATCTGTAGCCTCCAAATGTGCCTAAGCTTTTATGTTCTGTTTCTTTTAATTACTGCAATATGTTGGGTTGCATCAAAGAATGACTGGTTCATTTTATTTTACATTAGTATTACCAAAGTTCAACTATTTGTCTATACTTCTTAATGAAAAACTATTTGCGGTACACTTTGTATAGTTTGTACAGTTTGCATGGTGATTGTGGTCTTTCTCTAACAGAAATGCAGAATTTAGAAAATGCTAGGCTGGTTCCTAGAACTGAAATATTTGAAGTCTAGCTTCAAGTTAGCAGGTTGAACCTCTTAACCTCTATGTTAGCCTGAATGCACATGATCTTTTCTGAATTCAGGTGATAAGAAGGTCAGTCCTTGGATGGACTAGATCAGTGGTTCTTAACCTGGGTGATATCGCCCCCCAGGGGGTGATTTTGTTTTTCAGGGGGGCGATGGAACGAAAAGGGGCGATATGGGGGCGAAGGAACAGAAGGGGGATGATATGGAGGCGATGGAGCGAGCCAAACCTGAGAAGGCGGCTGCAGCCGCGGTGCTGGCAGCGGATCCGGCAGGCGGATCCAGAGCAGCTGGTGCTGGCAGTGGATCCGGTGCCGCCGCCACTGCCGCCAAACCTGAGAAGGCGGCTGAAGCCGCAGTGCTGGCAGCAGATCTGGCAGGCGGATCCAGAGCAGCTGGTGCTGGCAGCGGATCTGGTGCCGCCGCTGCCGCCGCCGCCTCTTTCAATGGGAGGGGGGCGATGATAACTTCCTCAGTGGCTCAAGGGGGCGATTGTTTCAAAAAGGTTAAGAACCACCAGACTAGATTACCAGAGACTATCAAGGATCTTTGGGTGAAGCTAGGGAATAAACCCTAGTGATCCATTAATAGCTAGAGTTAACCATATTGGGCAAGATGGACTGATGGTCTGACTCAGTAGAAGACAGCTTCCTATGCTCCTGTGAGGTATTCTTACATAACTTTCTAATTAGCAACCATTTGTGTTGAATGTAATAGTTGTGGGAACTAGTGGTGTGCAGTTCTCTTGTATGCCATGCAAATCATTGAAGGATCAGCACTGACTGTTTATACACAGTGCACAGTCAAGGACCAAGTGCTCTGATGAACCTCTGTGACTACAAGAAAACCCATGGGAATATTCTCTTGGTTTTAGCAATATGCAAATCCTCCTTTCCACTCATGGAGTTATTTACTAGACATATTAATCTATAATTTAGATTGGGTCAAGAAATGGTCCCTAAACTCCACTCTATGGCAATGACCTCATTACTGTGTGCCAAAGGCTGTAAGCAAAGACAATCTCTACTCACGGCATGCAACTAACTGTGCAGACTATCAATCAGCTTTGGGCCTGTGCTAGTCTTTGTCTAGCTATGGGAACCACAAATGTTAGTGGAGCTGATCCCACACAACTGGTCTGAGCAGTTGGATACTTTGTAAGAGAACCATCTTCAAATGTCCTCCAGAAACAAAACAGATAAAAAGAACCCAAAAGGGGAAAAAAACAGGTGCTTTATCCTTTTGTGTTTCCCTGTCATTCTTTGGCTGAATATGCAAAGTGACATACACAGTCTATGTTGTTGCAAAACATTTGGCAACACCAGCTGTATAGCGAGCCAAGCCCTCTGGTGAATTTGGACAAGAAGCCCAGTGGTGGACAAAAGAGAGGAAGTGTATGCGCTCCGCACATTACCATATGACACAGTGCTTAAATTGTGGCATTTGAAAAGTGTTGGGGTGTTTTGAAAGTGCTCCACTTTATTGGCAGGAACTTCAGAGCTGCCTTGGCCACAAAAAATGGTGTACAGAGTTTCTGGCGATGGGGATAATAGCTTAATTCTTGGCCCTGAGCATCTCTTGGTTGTTCTTTTAATCACTGACACTGATTAGTCTGTAACTGGGGCTACCAAGCTGTAATCACTGTTTTTGCTTGACTGCAGACTGAAGGATTGAGGAATTTTATTTCTTGGTTTTTCAGAAAACCGCATGTTCGTATCTGATACAGTAGATTAATATTGATCCTATCAGATTTCTTTGGAATACATGTAATGTTGGGAGCTGTGCAAGTCATATCCTTGGGAAGAAGAAATAATTGAGAGGCATGTTCACTGACATTTTAATATCAAACAAAGTAATATTCTGGCAGCAATGTAATCTTCGAGCCCCATCAAATATTGTAGTATCATATAATAAAGAACTAAATATTAAGCCTACTTCAATAAGCACACTCCCCATTCATATATAATATGTCATCTCCCCTTTTGCTCCTTCCCGTCCTGGAAGGGTGGCACTCAACCAGTCCTTTAGCCTTACTGCCTCCCTACTGAAAAGGCAGGTGTCACTGAAGCTTTATCACTTCATAACCTGATGGAAAGGACTATTTATGCTTTTCTGAGCACTACAGGTGCATCACCAACTCACACATTTTATGAGTGAATGTGTTCGTTCCGGATGTCTGCTCCGGCATCTCCCTCAGGTTCAACAGCTCCCTGGTGTCTTGGCAGCAAATCATACATGCCATTTGCCTACTTCCCCCCCCCCCATCTCTTTTCTCTCAATTTTGCCATAAATAACTCTTCTCTTGCATGGACTACACATCTTCTCTGACACCTTCAGACCTTTCTGTTTTATTTTCTATCACCTACTATTCTGGTCAGCTGTTTGCATTTTTAGCTTTTTTATATATAGGCATCCTTCAGTCTCGAGAGACTATGGTAACGTGCTCTGAATAGAAGTCTTGGAACAGCATTTAGTGTGGCTGAGAAGGCCAATTCGAGAGTCACAATCCCTTCCACACTGAAGACAAATACAATCTGTCCCCTGTCCAGCTCCCTGACTTTGCTGGTCAGCTGTCTGCATTTTTAGCTAATGTGCTACAAAATCACTGCAGACTCTATTACTGATTTATTTTACAAGCTCCACCTAGCCTGAATACATTTCAAGGGGAGTTCTGGAACTTCCTCCAAATATTGCCCCAAACATTCAAGTGTAAAATGCCTCCTCGCCATTATGTTATCTTAGAATTGATCTTGACAGAGGCAGAAGCAGTATTGTCCCGGGGGGTTAGGAATGAAGCTGCTTTACACAAGATCAGACTGGTTGTCCACCTAGTCTAATGTTATCTCATTTTCAGCTCCCATCCCACCCAAGTTACCTGATTATTCTGTTGTTCTCCAGGGTCTCAGGCACAGGTCTTTCACATTGTCTGGCAGATATTACTTGCAAACTGGGCTCAGCTGCAGGTGCTTGGCATTGAACTTATGCATGCAAGGCATATGCTCTACCACTTAGCTTCTCAAGCCTTTCCTTGATAGACAGGTGTATGTCAGAACGTCAGGGTTTCTCTGCCTGCCCAAACCCCCAGCTTGGCTACTAGTTGATTCACCTGTTATCTTCACCTTTTACACATGATTTTCTTCTGCACAGAGATGAAGATGGTTTCTGACCATCCTTGTTGGTTGTTTATTCTGTTCCACCTTCACAGTAGATTACAGTGGAGATGCAGTCACTCAAGAGTTCCATGGTGGGTATGGATGATAGCTGGGTGATCCACTGCAAACATGGAACATTGTAATGCGAAACAGTCCAAATATGTAAACAAGTAAATGCAAAACTACTACACTGTATGCCTCAATAGATTCTGCTCATGCCAATGAATTTAAATGTAACTTAAAGTGGATTCGTGCTCTCTCTTTCAGTGACACCATTTGTTTTTCAAACCAGACAAAGATGTCATAATTCAATTGTAGTGTAATAGGTTCAGTATGGGAACCTTTTTCCACCTGAGCATTCCATCTATGTTCCTGGCTTTCCTTCTTCCACAGCATGAAGGGGATATATAACCCTAAGTGCCATAACAATGATCTAAGACAATGGATGCTCAGGAAGAGCCCTGTAAGTTTTTCCCCCTTCAAAGCAATAGATACATCTTATAAAGAACTAAATCAAAATGCTTAATAATTGGTCTCTGATAAGGGAAAAGGCACTGGCCACTCATATGTAATGTGGTTTGTTCCACAGTAAAAACAGAAGTTTTCTTTCTCTCTCTTATGTGCAGAGGGAGAGAAGAAGAGAAGAGGAGTATGTGAGCTCAAGGCTTATTAGAGTTTGTGCCATATCACCCAACCATGGTTGAAGTCAAGGGAGATGAAAACACAGACTCTAGAATTTCTGAGATATCTGAGAATAACCTTAGAACTGCCAAGCTGGAAGGGGCCCAAAGAATCATCTCGTCCAGCCCCTGTCAGGGAGGCACAGTGGGGAATCTTGCTCCACAACCAGATATCTAAACCACTGAGCAGTTGGACTTCAATCCCCAGTATTCTTTACCTTTAACTGTGCTACCAGGTGCTCATAATATTTACAGCTTAGCAAGAACTGCCCTTTGACTGCTTCTGGTTCATAGGCTTGTCTGAACCAGTGCAGTGATTAAAGCCAGTTTCCACTATAATATAAAAAATGGCTAGTTGTCATTGATTCTGTGCACGGTGCAATTATCTTAATACTAATAATGTGCCAACATCTTTGGCTTTTACATCACGTTAATTATCACTGTGGTAATAATAACTGTACTACCTGTTCACACCTGTTCTCTCACACAACTTCCCCATTAGGGGAAGCTGGAAACATATGCAATATTCTATTAACATACAACTTATTAATGTACACTTTGAAGAGGAAACGTAGGCACAGTAGAAACATGGAAGCATTTCTGTGGAAGTGTAGAAGCAATCTATATTCACCATTCAGGAATGCAGAAATGACTTCTCTTTTCCCATATCTTAATTCTACTAGAGTTGGCAGATTCTCAGTCTATAGGTAGGGAGGTGAAAACCTGCCAGTTTTCATTTTCATGTATTTCTAGCAGAGGTGGGGACTCCAATTGCAGGACTCACTGTCAAGTCAGACTTAAGTCGCACCAGTGACTCAACTTGGACTCGACTCTGGATTTCCCAATGATTCAGACTCAGAACGCACCCACCCCTCCCATTTTTCTAAAGAAAAAAGCTTATTTTTAATAGGGACTTGGACTTGAGGCTTGGGACTCAGGACTTAGTGCTAGAAATGGGCACGAATTAAGTCATCTCTGTCCAGGTGTTGTGCGAGCATGGCTCCCACCTCCCCTGCATGCTCACCGATTCCTCGGGTTACGTGTGCTTCTTTCCCTGCCTCCCCAGTGTGACTGGCCACTCACTTTTTGCAGTGTCCTTTTCCTTCTTCCACCTTCTCTGTCAGCCAGACATATAAAGCCTCCTTGTCTGAGTGGTCAGTTGAGGGAGAAGGCAGAAGAAGGAAGAGGTCACTTCAAAAGGTGAGTGGCCAGTCACACTGGGGAGGTGGGGAGCAAAGTGTGCGTTGCCCAAGGAATGACAAGGCAAGCACCATGCCCACACAACACCTGCGCTGGCATGACAATGACTTGCTTTGGACAGGGACAACTTAATTCATGCCCATCTCTACTTGGTTCCAAAGACTCAGACTTGGACTTTGGACTTGGACCCAAAGACTTGCCCTGATTTATAGAATCTTGGCGCAATCAAAGTACATATTAAGTTGTGAGTTTTCTTATATCTTCCTGTACAGAAATCTGTTTGCACATTGCCTAATGTACACATATTTAACATATTTTGTTCTTAACGTATATATTGTTTAGATATTGCCTCATTGAGTGAGATGTATACATGTATATTTTCAAACAAATATGTTTTGTTTATGTGTAGGTATATATGTGTAAATGTATGCTGTTCAAAAAAGGAAAAAAGGGGAAAAATCTGAGATGAGCAGCTTCCTCCCAATGTAGTAAATCCAAAAGATACCCACATGCTTTTGATAATAAATCTTACAGATAATGACGTGGATACATTCATAACTATTCTGTCTTAAGATATCCTTATTTAATGGTAGGTTGCAATATCTGAAGACCTGTTCAGATATTGGGCTGGAAAAATTCCTTGCTACAGCCACTTCCCCATTAAAGTTCACTGGCTTGTAGTTAAAGGCCTAGTTTTCAAAACACAGCAGCACATTTCAGAGCAAAACTTTCTTGAAATGAGACAACACTAGAATACTGAGAATTGTAAGCACAAATCAAAATGAAACCACATCCATTTGCAGCTCCATGCAAGGAAGCCCCTCTGACCTAAGAAAAACATAAGTCTGATCCAGGCGCTTTTAAAAGGATTAATTAGAAACTGTAACCAGAGAGAATTCTAGCTCCCTCCCACTACACCTATCCCTGTCTCCATGTAAACAGGATGGTCTGAAGAGAAGATCGACTTCTACATGGGGGGCATCTCCCCATAATCATGAACCCTGGGTTTCAAAGCTCCTGGTTATGTGGAGAGACTCCATGTGTAGCAGAGACTCTCCTTTTCAGACAGTTCCCCTCCCATGGAGGTAATAACAGGAGCAGGACTAGATCTTTCTTCCTGACCACACATTTAAAAATTAACCCTTTTTAAGAGGGGCTTATCCTTCTATAGGAATAATTTTGTAAATGGGACTGTTGTTTTCCTGGGAAAAGTTCAGCAGATTGGTCTTACCATTATCATAGCCATAGTCTGCCGTGGTTGTCCAGAGCCTGGGGGTCTTCTGTAACTGGAAGCAGAAAAAAATCTGTGAACAAATTGAAGATGAGCCCTTTTAATATCTTATACTGTGTTCCTGGACTGCGACTTCTGTCAGTCCTATCAAATGACAGGCAGCAGTCAGGCTTAATGGGAGCAGAGTTTCAGTAACACCAGGAGGACACAGCTTTCCTATTTCCTGGTATACTGTTTGCTGTAGTCCACCTATATGTATATTTTACTATTACCGTACATGTACAAGCCTTTTTCCTTGCCAATTGCTTCAACTCAGAGTTCCACTCCAACATTGCAAAGAAGCACAAATCAAACATTTACTATTCTTGAGGAGTATTTCCAGGACTTTTTATACCCATGTTTATTTTTGTTAGCATGCATGATGAAGCATAAACCGTATTTCCCTCCACTTCTATTTTTTCATATGGTTTGCAGGCGCAGGGAGTTTATTTTTTCAGCGCTTATGAGGATTTTTGCACTTAGGTTCATTAAAACCCCTTGGAGCATTTCAGCGGGTATTTACAAAGACAAGTTGACAAAGGATGATACATTGGAGTTAACTAGTATTCCATGGTACACCGAATGTTTAATTATTCTGAGACTGGGCTATGCAACAGGCCCATTCAAATAATGGGGTTGGGTTCATGCTTTGTTTTCTTAGATCTTTGAAATCCTTTCCTTTGGTAAATTAAATATGAAGATCATGACACACATTTAAATAAGCAATCTAGAACTTTTTAAACACTTCTCCTGTAAGCCCTTGAGAAATAATAAATATAGAAAACCATTTACAGGCTTGACAGTAGAGGTGGTTCATGATAAGAACAAGGACAGAAAGCCACAGACACCCCATGTTCAGAGGAAAAATCCACTGCCAGCTTTCAGGAAATGGGAAAGGGGGGTCACGGATCCTCAAAAGTGAATTGAATGAAGGCTCTAAGATTAATCAACTCAATTTGTAATTGATTGATTGATTGACAGGAGGGCGTTACCCTGTGACTAAACTGGCAAACTGAATCAGAGTGATTCGGATTTGCTGAAGCTTGACTTACAGCCTACTTTATGCTTCTGTTCAGATTAGGTGATCACACAGAAACTGGATTGTTTTAGTGCCAGTACCTACACTGGCCCCTCAAGCAGAGGTGGTTTGATCCTTGCCACAGCCTCCCCTCCTTCCTTTGATTCCATCCTCTGCTGATACCTTGATCTCATTTTACAGCTTATTTGGTGGGCTATATAAAATGTTGCATGGCATTAGGGAAAAGAGGCTGCTTTCCAAAGTTCTCCATAGCATACAAACACATACACACATATCACAGGAACATAGGAACACCTCCCAAATACCACCCACAGTCACACACCTGCCATGTTTTTAGAGAACAAAACAACTGATCACATGGGGGAAAGTCTGAGTCTTTCCAGCGTGAAAAAAGGAGAAGCTCCCAGTGGCAAAGAGAAAAACTGTGTTGAGAGCAAAAAGAGCTGGACTGATTCAAACTTGCCTTTGCATCATGTGATCAGTAAAAAGAATCATACATTTTACACATGCAGCAAATCCCACAGTATTTGACTGTGTAGTTGCAGCCTTAGTTGGTTAAGTTTAAAGGGTAAAGCTACTCCCATTTATTGTTGAGGTTATCTGGTTTTGAGGTGTATTACAAAATATATTACCAAGAGTTTTTGGTTTCAGGCTACTAGAATGATGATTGTACAAACTATGCAACAATTACTATTTTATATAGCAAGTACCCTGTTTCCCCGAAAATAAGACCTAACCTGAAAATAAGCCCTAGGATGATTTTTCAGGATGCTCGTAATATAAGCCCTACCCCCAAAATAAGCTCCAGTTAAGTGAAACCCCGCCCTCTAGCATTATGCAGCAACCAGAAGAAGATGACATGACTGTATTTGAATAAATGTAGATTGTTGTACATAAAAAAAATTAAACATCCCCTGAAAACAAACCCTAATACATTTTTGGAGCAAAAATTAATATAAGACCCTGTCTTATTTTCAGGGAAACACGGTAGCATAAGGCATTTTGTGGTTCCTGATTTTAAAATGTGTATTATGTGAATGTATATGCTCATGGGTCATATGATCTCAGACATAGAATAGTGAAGTTGGAAGGGGCCTATAAGGCCATCAAGTCCAACCTCCTATTTGTTGCAGGAATACAAATCCAAGGATATCTGCCAGATGTTTGCTGAAGTTTCTCTTGAATGCCTCCAGTGTTGGGGCATTCACCAACACATAAATGTGTTTCTTATGAGTCTGCAATATAGTTTGACTAATTGTGAAGATGAACAAATAATAGAAAAGTTTTAGGAGCACTTCTGTTGTACCAGCTGGCATTCTGGCTTTTGTACTCATTGCATTAGGAGGATTTACACAAATGTTGACTTATTATTCAGCAGGTGATTCACTGGGTTTATTGTAGCTGGTATCAGCAACTGGGTTTATGCCAATGTGTCTGCTGTCAGGGGCTAACAGTTTCTACTTGGCTTGCTCTACTCAGGTCTTTGGGCTTTTTACTACTTTGGATGTATGTGTAAGTTTTTGTTACTGTTCACGTGTTCTGATTTTTTAATGAAGGTCTTCAATGAATATATATGCTCAAATGGAAGCTATTTTCATTTTGCCTCTCCATATGGAGATACCCAGTAAAGGAGTAGACTCCAACCCACTGAAACATCCTTATCTAACCAGTTCCGTAGTGACAGTGGCCCCAGTTAGTTTCTCTCCTTCCCTGTATCTTCTTGGGTATTTTAACAAAGATAGCCTTTCTTTCTTTCTTATTACCTGTATGTGCAGCAACCACAAATTAGGGATTATTGGAAGGATATTCTCCCCCGAGACCCTGCTATTGGTGGAGGTCAGTCAGTGTCTAAAGAAAGGGGTTAAGAGAACTTCATGTCAGAGTGTTACCTAAGCCAGAAAAGAAATGTGGGGATCATGATTAGTGGTGAGTATTGTAAGTCATCAGGTAATTATGAAGCTTAATAGCTAACAAAACTCTGTACATATACTAACAACATTGCACCTTATGATCTAACATGTAGCGCATGTCTGTGCTCTAGAATGATGCTGTAACTTCACGCCCTCAGAGTGTACTTTTTATTTATTCGGGGGTAGGGGGATTAAAAATTGCCTTTCACAGTCCTTTCTATAGTAATTTCCAAAAAGGGGGGGTTCATATGTTTAGCAAACTGCATTTTAGAATACACCTTACAAGCAGTGTGTCTTGCTTCTAGCTGCTAATAAATTATTGCAAGGAGAGTTGTATTGATTGAAGTAACAACTGCAATCTTGTTAAAACTAAGACTTTAAAAAAAACTTTTTTAAAAATTATTTTTATTGCAATGGTGAGGATTGCCACGAACCTGCTAATTAAATGGTGGACAGTATTCTTCCATCTTTTTCTGTATAATCTTGTAATTTTTACACATAGTTGCAGCTGTTGACTGAACACTGGTTGGCTGAAAACTCTCTTACAACAGGGTCTATCTGCATCCTACCAAATAAAAAAGGGTCACACTAGAGCTACAAGGCACACCAACTGCAATAATGAAAGGCTCATACTTCCTTCTAAAAAGGGTGCTCAGTCCTTGTCTCCCTGTGTTCTACTTGAGCTCCAATTGAATTGCAATAGCTTCTGGAATTGACTTGTAACCTACCACTTTAAACATCTATGAGTTAATTCTCAGCCAATATAATAACTATTAGTTTAATCAAATTATTGTTCTCAGCCACTCATGAGTCAGAGTACACAGAGATGAACTCATCATTATGGGCTAAATCTAGACTTGCTCTTACATGGAATGGACTGATCAAAATTGATGGTATATAAATTGTACTTAAAATAGATAAACTGAAATCACTGATACTTAAGTCTCGTGAATTTTATTGAGCCTACTGAAACTACAGCTCAGTACGGATCCAAACCTCTACTCTGTTGCAATCCCAAGAATTATTGTGACTGCTAAAGTGAAGGACTGAGCAAGATAAAGGTAAAAAAAACATGGATAGTATTATGACTAAATAGGTAGCAGAAAAATCACAGTTAAAAAGAGTCAAAAGGACGCTCCCATCATATCGTACATCATAAAAGATTATTCAACCAGTTGAAAAAGACAAACTTTTCTCCATTTCCAAGATCACTATCATGCTTTTGCAAGCAAGATATCAGAGAAGAATTTGAGGAGGCACATGCTGTGGTGCATGCTCACAAAATACTACTTTTAGAAATCATGCCTCTCACCCACAGGAAAAAAAATATCTGAAAAGCCCTACAACATCTGGTGTGTTGTCTAATATGGGTATAAAGCTATAATTTTTCTTCTTTGTGTGGAAGGAATTACAGGAACATTTATGGCCACACCAGTAAAGATTTGCGACTTACAATGTTTCAATAACATTGAATAACAACTTCATTTTTTCATCAGTATACATCTATTCTTCCCTGTCCCCAAAATAATTTGGTTTAAAGCAAAAAGTTGTAATTAAAATGATGTTCCCCAAAGTGAGAAAATTCAGGTCTTGGCTCACAGATACACCCCTTCTTAATATATAGGCACACTGGTTCACCCTTCTTGTACCTTAACATCTACCCCAAGTAAGCATGACAATATAATCCCCCTAGTCACTCATTCTCTATACAACATCACTAGTGGAAGAAAGAAAACAGTCTTTAAGAGAGCTGCCATCTACAAATAGCAATTTACAATGCAGATGTGTCCATTATTGGAAACATCAGAAACACACAGACATTGGTTTGGTGGAAAGTTTGTTTCTACTGAAAAACGTCAGATTTTTAAAAAGCTACCTGATGAATGAAGAGCAGAAAATATTAGCAGCAACACAGTACCTTAGTCTTACACTGCAAAACAGATCAGCATCCCCCAACTTGTCCTAACTGATTCTCTAAGGAAGCAACATCCATCGAGAAACATGGAGAACTTGCCACTTAAGCCTCTTTCTGAAAGAGACAGATACTGCATACTGAAAGTTGCTCTGTATAAATCTTTCCCCCATAGTGTGTTAGTGTGCTATTCAAAGTTGTTGTCTGGGAAAACACATTCCAGGCTTAGGTGCATTGTACCAAAATGTTGTTCTGCCCAAGAAGCAGAGAGGTTTGAAAACCACAATTTTCATCTTGTAATTGCAACTCCATATTTCCCACTTTGGTAATAGGCATGGACAGAAACTTCATGCTTTCAGAAGGTAGCATAGCTGAGAGGTGAAACTGTAGGAACAATGAATAAGAGCCATAAAGTTGCTAAAAAGAAAAGAAAAACACAAGACACTATATCTTTTTTTTTTTTTTTTGCATGGGAACAATAACCTGAAATCCTGTCAGCACCCATAACTGTAATCAGAACAATGTGCATTGGAGATGTGCATGCTTGTAAATGGAGTTTCAAAATCTAGATCCAAGTTTGATTAACATTGAAGTCTGCCCCCTTCTTTATCTACCAGGCTATGACCTCCATCTTCATGTGCTAACCTGACCATAGTTTTAAAATACAATGCCATTATGATTTCCTTGTACTTGCCATAACTGTTGGGCACTCACATATACTTATTTAAATTTGAACAACTGAGAGTAGAAATAATATGGGAAAATAAGAGGGGAAAACAAAAGCAATCACTCTCTAGAACAAGCATAATAAAGAGTTTTACAAAGGAGATAATTGTTTTTTATATTTAAAAAAAAATCAGTAACATTGACCCTGAATATCAAGGTGATTTAACATTCCTCTACTACATGCTACCTTGATTGCGAAGTTGCCCTATTAAGGCACTTGGATTCCAAAGTATAACTTTTTTTTTAAGTCCTTGACTTTTAGCCTATTTCTCTAACAATTTAATTGATTTCTGTGGCATATGTGTTATTCAATGTAATTTAATTGCCCATCATAAAAGAATAAAACAAAAGGCAGTATTCATCTTTTATCACATATGGAAGTTCAGATAATGAGTTCAAAGCCCGTGCCACATCCATTTCTTTTCTGATAAACTCTGGACCAAATCCTCCATTCTATCCCTAGTTCTAATAGTCAGTCACAAGGCTTTGCTCAGAATTTCTTCAGGAAGCCACATTAAAAGATTGGTTGTTTATTCAAATGCTTCAGTGCCTTCTGTTTCCAGACATTAAAAATAGTTTGAGGATCTCAGAAGAAGGACATAATTTCTTTTTCACTACTAGTTTATTGCAGTATCTGTCACTGTGGCGATCATAATGGACCAGTGCAGATGTTTTTAGAGACTGCAGGTTTCATTTTTAGATAAGCATCACCAATAACTTCAGAGAAGCTTCCCTCTCATCTTCCTTTATCCTTCTGCCTGCCTTGGCTTATATGCGTATGTGTGTTCAGGGCTTTACTTCAGAGAAAGTATGCCTCTCTGCATATACTGACCTGGAAAGTGGTGTGTAAAATATTGTAATGAATCGATTTATCAAGTTCTCCCCCTGGAGACTGCAAGGGGAAGATGATTGAGATCGCTATATTAAACTGTTTGCACATAAGACCCCAAGCTAATATCACTTCATTTCAAAGACATGCTCTCAAGCTTTCATCTCACTTTGCTATCTGAACTACTTTGAAACCCACCATCTGCTTTTAATATTTCCAAAGTGTCACTGCTTCAAGGTGTAACCTCTTCACCTCCTAGAAACAAATGGAAGCTAATCTCCAATGATGTCATTGATGATACCTGGATTGAAATGAGCACTACACATGAATGTCTTCTCATGCGAGTTCACAGGCAGTTGATGGAAAGTGGAAAGAAAATGTAATAATAAATCATCAAGGGTATTTCCCCCACATCCTCCCATAACCACACAGAGGAGAACATAAAATTAATAATAAAATCATATAGTGATTGAAAAAGTACAAAGAACAGTTCCTAAAAGAAATTGCAATAAACACCCAACACCAAGGAAGGAAGGAAGGAAGGAAGGAAGGAAGGAAGGAAGGAAGGAAGGAAGGAAGGAAGGAAGGAAGGAAGGAAGGAAGGAAGGAAGGAAGGAAGGAAGGAAGGAAGGAAGGAAACTTCACAAAGATGGGACAACATGAATACAGAACAAAATATAAAGCCAGTGCCAGCAAGATATTACGCATTAAAACTAGTATAAATAAAACAAAAATTTTATACATTGAAACTTTTTGCAATTAAAGCATGGGCAGTTTCATGGAAAAGACAAAGAAAGAGGAAACTTGATTAATGTTAATGGGGAAGGCATTCTAGAGTCATGGCACTGTACAGGTATGACCCTGTTGCTCATAAATTTATTAAGATGTGGCAAGTTTTTTCATACTGATCTTAAATCCCAGACTCAGGCTGACACCATATCATAGGTTCCTCCCTTGTAGAGATGGTCAAAAACTGCCGAACCTGTGGTTTGTGCCAGTCTGTTTCTTGACCAAACAGGTATATTGCAGTTCCCAGCCTCGCCTCCTCTGGCCCCATATCTACTTGTGATGAAGAACTTTTAGTGTCACTAAAATGGATTAAGAACATACATGAGGTAGTAGTTTCCCAATGATCAATTATGGTAAAAAAGATCTAGCACTGAAATTTCAGTACAAGTGTTCCTATGGGTATATCATATTAAGTTTAATAATGTCTCCTGAGGAGCTATGCAGGAGACTGTGCTGTAAATATGAACATGGATTTAATGTTTGGGTTTTACTAAGTGCAAAGAGAGATGGAAATTTAATTTGGCTTTTTGTTTTGTTTTGTTTTGTTTTTTGACAAGCAGATTCCGAAACTAGTTCCCTTCTTTATACATTCAATGAAAATAATTTGAGAGTTAAAATATCAAATATAGGAAAATGCAAAACTGACAGATTCACTCATCCATGCAGAGTGCTTTGTCATAAAAAGTTTGTTTTATTTATCCTTGTGTATCCAACCAGGTTTGTGGTGCTGGATTAGAATTCCAAGACATTTATTTAATTACCCCTCTGCCAAGCTCCTCATCTTTAAGAGCTACATAGTCATTACCTCTCCATGTTAGGAAACTCATGCAGCACAGGCAATTGTGGTTATGCTTGTTTGTTTGATATGAAGTTTTCCACAAAAAAGCAGTTTTGTGTAATTTGTATTTGGGGGCATTTGTGGAAATCTACATAGGAGAAGGAAGAAAACCCATGGAGATCTCAGCCTTGCACCACAGCCATGCTTCCTTAGATATGATATAGAATCCTTGTGGTGGTGTCTCAACATGCAGAGGTGGCCAACCCTCAACTGGAATCTTTGCACCCTTATGTTGGACTAAGTCCTATTGAAATGGGACTTATCTATATTAGGTATGCGTAGGATTGTACTATAACTGGATGGGCAACTTGTGACCCCTCAGATGTTGTTCAACAGCAACTTCCAGCATTTCTGCCTATTGGCTATGATTGATTGGTGTGGCAGACCAACAATCTCTGGAGGGCCACACTTCGCTACTCTCACTTTACATCTGCTCGGAAAGAGGCAATAATCCTTTTCAAATATTTGGTAACAGGAAGACAAAATGAGAGAGAGAGAAAAAAACACAACAAAGTGCTGTAGCTCTGATGTGAATGCTAACTATGTAGCTAGTAAATAATTCTGTGCCACGAACAGAACCTACTATAAATTACCGCAGTAAAGTACTATAGTATGACATTATGTAGTCTGATTTGAAATTAAACTGATCTAACATTGTCAGATAACATATTTTATGACACAGAAAGGTGATCTTCTATAACTGGCACTAGTTTTACAACTTTTCTTATGTGGCAAATATTGATTCCTAAAAGGGGATGTACCAAGGTTGCCACTCTCTAATATCCCAGCAGCCATTAATAAAACTAGTAGTTTTAGATGTTCCACAGTGCTTGTAAGATGTTTAAATAACCAACTGAGATGGGTCGTCTAGAATTTTGGACTGCATTGTCCTCTGTACACTCACAACACACAGTTCTTTTTCTCCTTTTCATGTTCAGCAGGTGAGAAGAGTAAGGAGGATTCCATCCAATTTGATTTGAACAATGAACTACACTACACCGTTGATGATGAAGACTATCAAATTGCATAATCTCTACAGGACATCCCCTTTAGGTTTTTAGTGGGACCAGAGGTTATATCGATTACTTGTGAACTCTTTGTATGTGAGGCGTCTAAGGAATGAAGAGTCAGCCTTTATTCTACCATCTACTTCCTATTTCAGAGGGTCGATTGAAGATTGCCCAATCTGGAGAGATCTATATAGGGAAAAGAGGGCACTTTATGGATGAATCAATAGACACAGATAGAGTAAGTAATTTGAAGATTTGACCTTGTCTCCACAGCGACAAAAGGTCATCTGTTACCACTACTTGAATACCCCCTGGCATTGGTGGGTCAGAAGTTTAATTGCTGCAAGGAGTTCAGAATATTGGTAAATGGTATTCTCTTGACTCACAGTGCTATGTACATCAGAAGAGGGAGTTGGATCCATTAAAAAAACTCTTTGACCCAAAAGAATTGCAAACTGTTTTGTGGAGAGAGACCCTTTCCTGAAGAGGCCACACACACTAATGTTTCAAGTCTTTGGCCTGCTCAGACAGATTTTTGAAAAATTATCTTTGTATCTCATCCCAGAAAAATAATAAGATAAGACAATGGCTAAAATCCTATTGCTTAACATCATACATTGCAACTTGTGTAGACCCATTAAATCAGTGGGGATTTGGTGAATCAGTTCCTATGTATGTTCCATTGATGCAAATGGGCTTAGTCTAATTGCAACTTACTACACCAAAGGAAGTGATAATTAGAGTAGGCTTATTTGAATAAATAGAATTTACAGGGTAGTTTATTCACTAAATCTCCACTAATTCCGTGGACCTACTCTAGTTTAGCTTATTATTCTAAGCAGGAGAATTTCAGCCAATATGTGGTGATCACAAATAAACAACAACATTATATCAAATACAGCCTTAAAAGGATCTGTCATATGCGAATAGACCACCTTATGACTTTTTTGCCATGACTTTGAAGCATGAAGTCACTCAAAGGATTCAGACAAGCTCCTTTGAATGGAGGCCATTGGATGCTTGTCTCCTTGTTACTTAGAGCTCATCCACACAGGGGGAGTTGGATTCTTCTGGTTAACACTTAAAAGGTTCTTATCTTTAGTGTGATCCATTTTATCTCTGTCACTTAAGCAATCCTGACATTTGTTCCCCTGTGAGAAGGGTACAGACAGGTATTTGGAATGCCCAATTTGTCCGCCTTTTAATTAATGACACTTCAGTTCCCACCTGCCTTTTCAGTAGGCTGCAGCAACTTTTCTTTTTTTGTTAAATAAAGTAAGTGACATAGCAAAACATCATGGTGCACATAATACCACCAACATATCTAATTTAGCTAAAATATATTTTTAAAAACTTTTTTTTAAAAAAAGTTTTTTTAAAAAAAACCTTTTAAGGTTTTTTTAAAAAAAGTTTTTAAAAAACTTTTTTAAAAAAACCTTAAAATCGTAGAGTAGATGTAAATAGGGGGGTTCTCCATCATTCCTTCCAATGTCACAACCCACCAAATGTTTGTCATGGGGTTATCGGCTCAGATAACACTCCCCACAGCTCTATTTTGGTGTGGACCATCCATCCCCAGGGCTATGGAAAGGACGAAGCAGGAGCACTTCGAATCATGCCAAAATGACGGTAGCCTCACTGCTGTGCCAAAAAGGAATGGGACAGCTCTAAAAAGGGGTGGGATGGATCGCTCTAAGTCAAAACACGTGTTTACGCTGTAAACCAAACAGCACCAAAGCAATCCAAATAGTGAGCTTTGTGCTTGTGCAGTAACAGATATTGTTATGAAATGGTTACGTTTGCTTAAAGCCCTGGAAGAGTCAAAAGCACTGGACAAGACAGAATGTTGGTTTGAGTTTTTATAAGGCAAGATGTTATTTCAAATTGGTTAAAATCTTAGGATAAGTATAAAGATCATCTGTGCCTTTTTTAATATCATTGTAGATGCAGTGTTCTATCATTAATATTTCAAAGTTCTTGCTCAGTTATGGAATATTCCTTTTGGAGAAAGATATAATTTAATAAAACTGTCAGATCTAATTGTGTTAATAAAATAATTTTCTTTGAAAAGTGTCTTAAGAAAATGGTAATGTTAAATCACTTTTAAAAACTAAAATCTGTAAATTATGCATGCTATTTGTAATAGTTGTGAACTGAATTAATCAACAGAGGAGTAAAGAGAAGCTCATTCCAGAGGGAATTTTTCATGTAGTGTGAGAACATGGCTAAACCTCTGGAATGAGAATTGGCTGTTTGCACACATGTCCCAATTGCAGCCCTTCTCCACAAGCCAAGCCAATGGCCAAGACTTCTGCAATCTTTCTTCCCCTCCCTCCTTACTCTGTCCGTCTTTCTCTCACAGCTTCTCAGACTCTTCAGCATGATGATAGTCCCTCTTCAGCCCCTTTCCTCACAATTTAGCCCACCATTAACCTTTCTCCACTGAAAAGTACAAAAAGTGACTTGGGCTCACTTCCCCATGGCAGTTCTGGAGGCTGAGAGGCTAGGTCTTGTTCTGCTGTTCCCTTTTCTCTTGGTCTTGGAGTCTGAGGGTTCCTTTATCTCCCTTTTCACTCTGGCTCCCCTCTCTAGGACTCCTATTTCTCCTCTGCTGAAGGCCTACTTCCCCTCACCCTGTGTTTCTCAGATCCTTGTACTCATCAGCATTCATAAAGTGACACCAAGCAAGGGAAAATCCCAGCAGGCAGGCAAGCAGGCAGGCAGGAAACTGGTGGGAGGGCTGCCCACTGGAGATCAAGCAATATTCAATGGCACTGCATTTAACTCCCCATTCTTTATCAGAGTCCTTTATTTTCCTCATTTTCATGTTTCCCCCCACTATTTGGACAAATACACATGCATACAAATACTTCAAAATATTTAGGTACACACTGAGATAGACAGGTTACAAATCAGCTCAAAACAAATCAGTTACGATTTGTAAGACAAACAATTTTGGACTGACTGAAGCAGAGGGTATTCACACATCCCTACTTTTTAGTAACAGATTTGAGAGACATGAGTGCAGTAGCACTTTCCTACTCAGGTTCTCTATCAGCTAATATTCAGAGGCATACTTCCTTCAGAATGGGAGGTAATATTTAGTCATAATGGCTAGTAACAACTGATAACTATAGCTCTCTTTGAATCTTTCCGCTTTCTCTTTATTATATACAATTCTATACACCTCTTTATGTAATTCTCCAAGTATTATAATATTTTCTTATAGAGAGTTGTCCCAGTCATTTTATTAATTGGGTTATCCTTTTCCAGTGCTATTATATACATGTTCAGGTTTGTTGGAGATATGAAATACTTAGGATCACGTGACATGACAACTTTTGGTGCATACTTTTTCAAAGCTCACTCACACCTTACAGAATCAAACAGACTTTACTTTCTAAACTACAGTATGTGTAACTTTTATTTAAATAAAATACCTTACATTGCTTTCTATAGCTTGTATGTCCTCGTTTCCAGCTAGCTTTGGGTCCTCCTAGGAAGCACAATCTATTCAGGATGTATCTAGCGGTACTTTCATACTATTGCACCTATCTAGCTTTTCCTTGTCCTTTAAATAATGTGGAATGCTAATGTATGTGTTGTGACACAATTACAATTGCATGGTATAAATATTACTGGATCTACTCCCAGTTTTTAACTGTAAATGCACAGTTCTTCATGTTTGCTATAATCAATTACAATTACAATTTGCTTAACACCACGATTTGACAAAGGCACAGTTAAAGAAACAATCCATTTTCTTGCTGCCATGTCTTGTTAAAATTTGTGTGATCAGGGCAAAATGAAAACATTTAAAAGAAGCATTTACTGTAGTGATCAACAACACTAAAATAATATATGTGCTATAGTGAAAAGTTGCAGTGTTTATTTGGATTTAGTCTTTCAGTTTGGAGGGCAGGGCACACAAGACAAATAAATAAATAAATTTGGTCAAAAATAAATAAATAATTTGGAAACACATTTACTGAGACTCTAAGAATGTCGCCATATGTGTAAAAATGATATTATAAAGCCATTTTCTGTTTTTTTTTTATTAATCATACACAACACATCAAAATAGCCATGTTTTTAAGCTGTTCACAGATAGCCAAAATAATGACTATATTTGAAATATTAAGATTACATCACGATCTATAACAATATCTATGTGTATGTGCACATCTATTATTTATCTATATTATAATAAGTACCTCTGACTGCTTGTCCATACTGACTATTTGTTTGATCCTCTTTGTTTGAGGATCAAACAAAGTATACCTATACAAATAGTATAGGTATCAAGTATGCAAAGAGGATCAAACTATTTGTTTGATCCTCTTTGCATACTTGATACCTATACTTTTCCACCTGAGCTGAGACTGGTGTCAACTGTGCAAAACAAATAACGTCCCCCCTGGATCAAATTTGCACAGCTACACAATGTGCTCATGTGAACCCTAGTATCACACTGATCTGTACTGTTCTGTGCTGTTTGTGGGTTTCTGATGAACCAACATTTCCTTCTGGGTCTGTTTTCAGGGGTTTGTTCACCATCCCCTTTGGTTCAGCATTACTCCCCCTTGTTATGTTTCCATATAACAACCCTTCCTCCATTTTCTTCTTTCTCTTTCTTCTTCCAGTTTCCCACTGGAACTGGGAATCAGTCAAAATCACCAACACTTCCCTTTTCAAAGGAATGTCTTGCTATAGCACTGGAATATCAGTTGTTGCTGCCTTTTATCTTTTTAATTCTTATTTAGAATAAGTTATTTTTGTGCTAACGTGCACAGCTGCCATGTAATGAGAAAAGAACCAATGCTTCAGAATATCACAATGTCACATTTCATTTCTTATTTTTGCAGCCAAATAAATGCTTTGGAGTACCTAGTGTGGTGAAGTAAATGGAGTGACAGACTAGAACTCATGAGACCTGGGTTTGAATCTCCCCTCAGCCATAGAAACTCACTGGGGGTGTAGAACTGGTAAAACTGCTCCTTAAATATCTCACTTATCTTGAAAACCCTATTAAGGTTACTATAAATCAGTTTTGACTTGATAACATGACAACAAGATAAAAATTATACATAACACATGGTAGAAGACATGTGGTGATTTCTTTGGAAATTTTTTGTTCTCTCCCACTGCCAAATGTTCCCCTCAACATTTTCTTCATCTCTAGCCTTATTAGTTACATCTAGTGATTTTAATAAATCGACTATTTAATTATGTGAGGTTTTTTAATTTTATTTTTGTTTGTTTGTAACTTTGTATTGTTGGTTTTTTTATGAAAGTTTTTGTATCTTAGGCTGTGGTCACACTAGCAAAATGTTTCCGAGTTACTCCTCGTGAATTTCAACCCCGTCTTTTTTTTGTTGCTGTTCAGATGACACAACACCATTATCGATTCTTTTGTTGCTCTCCACATCAACTCCAGCCCACTGGGAGGCTACTACTATATTTGTTCCACATTTCATCACACAGTACAACCAACATCCCATTGAGTGTGTACTCCGAAACTGATTCATTTTCTATTCATCTGGCATGCAGTCCCACGTCCCTCACCCACTGTCATTTGACTCCCTTAATTTAAAAAAATTAATTTTCAAATGGAAATGTCAGTGCATTGGTATACTTCTGTCAAATATGGAGCATCAGTCCTCCTACTGTCTTTTGACCACCACTGCAGTGCACTGTGGGTTCTCCTCCATAGAGGGTAATGAAGCATGGAAATAGGAAGAAATGGCCCAGAAATGGCCCAGGCGTTTTGCTGACACATCGATGTACCCACACATTTTTTTTAAGAAAGAGAAGGGGCAGAGAAAGGCACAAGAAAAGAAAGGAGATATGTTCCACTTGACTATATATGAAACAGAAGATACGAGAAAGAAGGGGGGGGGGCATTTCTCTAGTGTGCCCATGGCCTTAGTTGATGTATAATATCTGCTTATAATATCCAACTTGGGGCTGAATCTTCTTTGGAGGAGAAACTGTCCAGTCACTCTTGGACTACTGAGACTTACTAGACTAGGGACTGTCTGGTATTTTAGTACTCAAGGGCCTTTATCCCAGACCTTCCTTGTGCAGATTAGACTGCTGAAGGATATTAATATCAAACTAGTCACTGTACAGCATTATTAACTCAAACTCCTCCCAACAGGAAGGAGCCTACAAGGGTCTGTCTGGGTCCTTTTTAAGGAGAACGGTGGGATAGAAATATTTTAAATAAAGAATAAATAATTTTAAATAAACTAATAGGTTCTTTCTTCTCTTCTTCAGCTGAGGAAATATCTTATCAATAGTGGTGGTGGGGAGAATAACAGGGGAAGTGTTGGTAGATTCTTCTCATTTTGCACTTCTACTGAAGCCAACCATTCATATAATTACTGTAAAGGTCAGGAGTGGAGTGGGCTGCATTGGTGCACACCAAACATTTGGAGTGACACCTTCTTTGCATGGTTTTTCCACAAAGTCTGGAGTAATGACTTTTTAATATGAGCAATGATGAGGTGACTCTAAGGTTGCCGTTCTTTCTGCCCCCCCCCCCCAGGCCATGACAAATACAGCTTCCCTCATTCTACTCACAGTCCCACTATGAGTAGAAAGGATTAGTCTTTCTTTCTTCATATCAGAATGTTGTACAATTTAAAATTATGGACATCTATAAAATGTAAATAAAATTCGAGCAAATTAAAATATTATAATGATTAGACAATAGTGTTATCATGACCATTTACTAGATCTTCTGGATCATTTACTAGATGTAAATGATCCAGGGCATAAATTGCATGTATATAAATGCTGCACTGATTTATCCACATTCACAGAAAAATTTCCCTATATTAAAGTATTCCTATTTTACTTCTTTTTTCTTTGATCTTCCTACTCTGCTTCAAAGTCTATTAAGTGACTTCCAGATGTTCCATCCAGAATCTTGTCCTGTCACACGCAGGAAATGACACCCTATATGTTTTTCAGATATTCCTACTTCCTCCTATTACCAATACTAAAAACGGGTGTCTGGTGAAAACAGTGAAAGAAGAGGTCTGAAAAATGCAGGGTCAAGAGATATATTGTGAGGTGGCTAGGAATTCTAGGATTGAGAGATTCTAATAATGTGACATGAACATTTCTCTTATTTATAACGCATGTTCAGTTCTAAATGTGTGAGAAGTTCTCAAAGCTGTTATTGCATCTTTCTGTAAGATCCATAGGCATGTTTGTTTTGCTTTGACAAGCAAGTTCCCAAATGAATTAGAAACAGTTTAATGAGCAAACTTTCAGGAGTTGGGGTTGACCAGATTTTCAACTGTTTGTATATGAGGCTATTATCACACTGTGTGAGTGTGTGTGCCTGTGAAATCCCTGGGGATCCCTATTGCAAAAGGCAGATTTCTTTGTGCCATTAATGAATGAATGCCATAGAAATTGTTCATATTAATATAGTAATATTACTATAGTATTATGAAAGCTACATAACTCTTTGTGTGATAGTACAGAAAGATCATAACAAAAGATTCTCCCTACACTATTCTCTCTTTTTCTCCCTCTCCTTTTTTCTCTTATATTAAGACCCATAGAACTTAAAGGTCTTTCTGGGTGGTTTACAATGTAATTTTACAGGCTACATATTGCCCCCACCCCCCGAGCTGGGTACTGTACTCAATTTACCAACCTCAGAAGGATGGAAAGTCAAATCAACCTCAAGCCTGCTAAACTGAGCCTGTCAGGATCAAACTCAGGTAGTAAGCAGAGTCTTCACTACAGTGCTGCAGTTTAACCAATACTCCACAAGGCTCTGTATGGTAAACAGACATCAACTATCTGGACAACAGAGGTAATTAAAAAAAATATTTTGTGTGCTCGTACTTCAGTACTTACTTAGTACTTAGACAGCAATTATTATCTTTGCTTAGCCCCTTTCTTTGTGTGAAACTATAGACAAAACTTGGGATGCTCTAGGGTTTCAATTAGTAACAATTTTAAAGCAAACTGAACTGATTTGGATCTTCTGGATTAATATGGGGATCAGAACCCAATTATTCTTTGAATTACACATTACTTAGCTCATTGTGATACACTTCTCCACTCAAACACCATACGAAAATGTGAGAAGAGAGAAAAGTGTAGTAAAATCCACATAAAAAGATTTGAGCTAAATTTATTAAATGCAGACTTTTGTGCTAGATGCATGGATGAGTGGAGAGACAAATAAAATACCCAGAGAAAGAGATTTAAAATGGAACAGACAGGCTTATGAATGAACACATGCAGTGCTGATGTGTACTGGAGTTGGATTGATCTAAGAATCCCTAGCACATAGCTCTGTGGAGAAGGGTGTGTATGTGTATGTATAGCATGTTTCTACACAAAGAAAGAAATGCAATGAATTCAAAATCAATAACAGCACAGATTTGGACAACAAGAACCAGAATACATGTTATCTTCAGTCAGTTTCAAATGGAGTTCTCAGTCTTCAGCTGTGCTCCCTGAAGATGGAACAGCAGTCTTGCTATATTTCTGTCTTCCAAAATATGCTTTGTAAGATGCACACACCAATATGTTAACCCTTCCAGTAATATCTGGTTTAAAACATAAAGATGCTGCTCGCAAATCTCTTCATTTTCATTAATTTAGGCTGTCTCCACTCAACAGGGCACCATGATGAGAGAATTTCAAGCTGCACAGGCTTCCTTATCTCCAGGTGACAGAAAAGGAACACTATTTTTGTCTAATTAAAGTCTAATTAAATTTGTACAAACTGTCTCTGTACAAAACTAGCTCCTTTTCCCTTTGAAAAACAAAGCACACAGAGAAGCCACAGAAAGACTGTTTTTTTAAATAAGATTAAAAAAACAACACCTTAATGCCTCAAAGCCTCAGAAATTGATGCAACAAAATTACAATCCTTGTTATTTGTTACAATTTGGTGGGTTGGTTTGTTGTTGTTTGAGCAATTCTGCTTAATTCTTCAAAAATGTCCTCGTTCTTTCTCTGCGTTGTCTAGAACATCATAAAATACTTTGCTGTCTTATGGATGAGAATAAATTCAATTTCTCATCCACATGCATGAAAATGAATCAAAAGATTGAGTAGCACATAAAATATTTTTTTAAAAAAAGTAAAATTAATAGAAGTCACTATTATAAGAGCCATAACTTTTTTTAAAAAAAAAAGTAACTATTTTTTCCTCCATAATAGTATAGAGCTTGAAAAACTTTTTTCCTCCAAAATTTCAAAACCCTGGAATTCTTAAGTTGTGTTATAAAATTAACATTTCTAAGTGGTGTTACAAAATTAACATTTCCAACAGAAATATTGTGCAGGTGCTAAACGTTCCCCAGTTAGTTTACTCACCTTCTGTCTGTCTTTCATTGCCATCTTTTCCCTCGGAGCAGGTCCACTCCTCATGGTGCACAATTACACCTGGGAATAAAACAGCTTCTTGAAAATTAGGGATCAATTAGAATTTCATTTCACATATTTTCAAATAAGAATTTACTATAATCCACACCTTTCTTCACAGTCAAGTTTGAAATAATTATAAATTAAATATCAGAATGTGCAAAACTAAGAGATTCGCCCATCTAGACAGAAAACCTTAGTAGTCACCTCTTAAAGGTTAGGCCTTTCTTCCCTGAGCATTTAGCCATGTTTGTGATTCTGGATCACAGCTGGAACCTCTTCTTTGTGATGGGCTCCTCAGCTAAAACAACTACTTAGGTACAACACAACTAATAGGTACAACACAGTCCTAACCCTGCTGTATAAGAATTACACTTGATTCATTCCCAACAAGCACATATCAAAACTGATAAATTTCTAAATATCTAGTGGAAACAATTTGTTTTACTACAGAGCACAAAAATTCTAGATCTACCTCTCAAAGACTGGTTACCTCCTTATTTTGTTTCTGATAGGCAGCAAAGAATAATGATTTCTATCAGGCTGTTATTGTTGTATAATGTTTTGTCTTCCAGCTGAAGCCGTTTCCAA
Source organism: Intellagama lesueurii (assembly GCA_037013535.1). Taxonomy (NCBI): domain Eukaryota; kingdom Metazoa; phylum Chordata; class Lepidosauria; order Squamata; family Agamidae; genus Intellagama; species Intellagama lesueurii. The sequence continues at coordinate 38,733,136 of JBAJHW010000003.1, read as the reverse complement.
ATGCTATTGTGTAGGGATTTTTTTTTACTTCTGTGTTTCTTAATTTGCAGTGACATTTTAATGTATTATTGTTTATCGCCTCCAAGTGCCTTGAGGTACATGTATAAACACAAAGAAAGAAACATTCTTGATTTCTTGATTAGACTTAACGGAATGTTAATTATCCATCCAATTGCAGAATCTTCAGGTTATGTTCAGCTCAGAAAAGTTGAGTGATCTTTGAAAACACTGCTAACAGAATTACAGGAAAGTTTTCAAAACGTTGCCTAGTGCATGCATGTATACACATAGAGTGGCTGAAATCCAGTAGCAAGTTGCAACCAAAGTTGGCCCATTGAATCAATGGAATTCATGGAGGTGACTGACCACATTCCCATTGATTCAATGGGTGTATGCTAGTTGCAACGTACTACTGGATTTCAGCTATTGCATGTATGTGTGTTTGTATGATCTGCTACTGACCAAGTGAGCAGAACAGAGCAAGTGAGATTCTTGCTGATCAACTTTCTCCCCAAGGGAGAAAGGATGCCAGCTTCTATGTGAATAAATATCGTACTATTACCTCAAACCCTCCTCTTGAACGGGGTCTTAGTGACATAAAGAAACCTTAGCAGCACCATCTCTATTAAAACTGCCTGCCTAGAGATAGTAAAGAGTTCCTACACACGTGCACACACTTTTCCCACTTAGATAGCTGAAGTTTATTTTCATATGCCAGAATATACTTATGTTGAATTTAAAGGATGCAGTGATGTAACAGAAGACAGTAAGCTTCACTAAACAAAGGCAGACAAAGTGTGAAGTTCTCAGACAAGTGAAATAAATGTGTACTAGCATTAACTATCAAGGTAGTAAATAGAAATGTTTTAAAGCCATTTTGTGTGCTTCTAATTCAGTACTGAACAGAGCACACTGAGAAAGTAAATGCTCTATTTGTTTACCTCCACATCCATATTCAGAAGGGATATGATGAACCTAACGATCTTAGAGAGGCACTGATAGCTCTGTTGCATTAAGATGCCCAGAAAGTTATTTGCTAAATGCCTTTGGTATTCCATATATCTTGTTGCAGTAATTCATAGTTTTTCATTTGAACAAAAGAGAGAGAGAAAAACAGCTAGGCTGTAGAGTAAATAGTCTGTCCTTTATAGTCTTATCTACTGGGCAGGAGGAAAGGGGGATCTGTTTTGTTCAGTCTTGGTTTCTATTTCCTTTTTCCTTTTTTTTAAAAAAAGTAGATGTGTGGGATAATGATGACTTTTCAAGCCATTACCAAAAGCAAATCACCTATATCCATCACTTATTGAGTACCACCTCTCTATGCATTATTGGTAAATGAAAACAAATTTCCTCTACATGATACTGAATCTTTCTGATACTTAGTAATAACAAAAGATGATACACAACAGTTTCCAGAGAAACAGATGAGATTTCTGAGCAGACTTCATCTTCAGCATCTTTCATTTTCAGAGACAAGTTGGTACTTCTCTTTCTCTGCATTTTCCCTGATTCCCTAGTGACTAGCAAAGGGAGACAAGGAACTGGTTTCTAGCAGGGAAGAAGATAACATTTCTTTAACCTCTGTTCTAAAGTGAGCATTCTTAAATTGCATGTGCTCAACCAATGTGCAAACAGAAATGGATATATTTGCATTTTTCCCAATTTGGCAACATAGTTGTCAATTTGAAAAGTGCATAAAAAAAAAGACTATTGAGGAGATCTGCAAAAAAATTAAATATGTATAGTAGGACAGCCATATCTGCAGGATCAATACCTGCAGTTTTACTGCCTGAAAATATTAATTAAAAAACTCCAGAAATATGCATTTCCAAAATGTATTACCAGAACTGGCCACTAGAAGGAACCAGAGACTATGCTATATATAGGGTTTGTAAATGCACAGGGGTCATCCATGTGGGGGTGGGGGTGGGAGGGCTTGGAACCAATTCCTCACAGATATCACAGTCCTACTGTATCTTAATTAGCACAATGGCCAAAAGCCCCCCCTGCTCCTTCTCTTTCTTACTCTTTTTCATCTCTTACCAGAGACAGGACGTCAAGATAGCTTTCTGGGCTTTGGATGAGGCAGCTCTAAACAATGTTGTTTTGCTACCAAACCAATATCTCAGGTGCTTCAAGCAGTAAGAACTTTTGTTCCCATTTATTTTTCCTAGAATGATCAACCATAACAATCTGTACTTTTTGTCTCTCATTATATGATGGAAACATTCTAGGTTTATCTATTTTTTGATGTACTAATCTTTGTTAGAGCTTCAGAAGAGAGGGACCAAATGAGGCAAAACAGGCATATTTGCGTATTACCTGAGCAGATACAGAGGAGTTCAATAAACCTTCAGTTGTGATTAGGTTTGTTAGGGTGTTTACATAAAAAACTCATGTTTTCTGTGGTATTGGGGAGTGGGGATAAACATCCTGAAATCTGAACAAAAATACTTGGTGGCAAGAACTGTAGCAAAACAAAAAGCAAAGAAAAAAAAAGAAAAAAAATCAACAGAACTTCCCAGTGAAAATGAAAACTTCTCCTGACAGCTCCAACCATTGGGCCCTGGAGAGGACTCAGTTTGACTTCACTGGGCTCTGTTTATTCAGATCTACCAGGCATGGCAAGAAGAGTGTGGTACATTACTAGCCATGCTCTAGAATGTTCCTGCTTTTTTTAGTTTAGGTAGCTACTTCATTTCCTGTAAGGTTGACTATGCCTGTGAAGGTGGGGTGAGTGATTGAATAATCCTCCTGGATGGGCTTTGATTAAATAGGCCAAAATAGCACTGGGGACTGTCTATCCCCAGCCCCACAAATATTCTACTGTATTTTAATTTTGGTAGCCTGCTGCTGGCCTTTAATTGCAGAACCGTGTTTTTTGTTTGTTTGTTTGTTTTGTTTTGTTTTAAAAACTTGCTGTAGATATATGCATCTTTTCCAGAATGGATAGATACTAATTTGAAGTACTCTGATTCGGGCTAGGCAATGACTGGGGACACATGGGCAAGTCATGCTACTCACTGGAGACACTAAGGGGACATCTTCTATAGACTTTTATTGTCCACATTTTCAGATTTGTTTCCCTGCCAACACAGAAACATAGAAATGCATACAAGTATCTTTAGAAACCCAAATGGTTCAGGCCACCTCCACATCAACTTACAGTAGGATGATCCTCATTGTACAGTGAATATTTGAAGAGAAATTTGTTTGGCTGGTATTCACACACTCTAGTCTTTATACAGTCACTTTAGTTCTTTCCTGGTCACCTCCTCAGTCCAAGCAATATTGTGTTTTGTAATAAATGAACATCTCAAATTCTGTCTCTTTAATACTTTATTGTATTAAGGTCCACAATTACATAGCATACAATAGAACTGAGAATACATAGTGCCTTGCAATTTTTATTCTCAAAAACAATTTTATGTTTGTGTTGCTTATTGCATTCTTCAGTTCCAGGCTTTATTACATGACTATGATCCCGCTGTTCATTACTCAAATTCCAAAGGAAAGGATTCCACCTGAATAAACTGTTAGCACAAATATATGTGTTGTAATATGTTTGTAAAATAGTTTATAAACAGACACATGTTCAAAGAACCATAATTGAAAATGTGCATTCATTTTTATGCTACATCTTTTTCAAAGCCCATAAACTGTTATGGAAATGGAGTGAAAACTGAGCAAAACTAGAACACTGACATATTCTTCTATTTCCACCTGCAGCTGTCATGTCTTCTCTTTGGGCAGGGGAATTTTTGGCTCTTTCCACTTTCTCTCTGCACTAGCTTCTGGTCTTCCCAAATGAATGCTGAAGGAACATTCACGACAGTTGTTATTTAGATGTCAAATTTATAGCAGATTGTTTATCCCAAGGAGCTATAGCCTTTCCCAGTTTAGTTTCTTCTGTTGCTGTTTTGGAAGGTTTTAAGATTTGACGATGAATTAGGCAATGCAGTGGAAAACTCTGCATTAATTTGATGTTTTTCTTGTTCTCATGTTTCAAAAAACAATAGCACTGAAATTAAATTGGTGTTTTCAGTGAAAGCTATTGTGCACATTTATGGCAACTTTTTCTTTCATATTTCAAAACAGTCTTCCAATGGCAAGCAAACCAAATATCTTTTGCCATTGCCGGATCCTAAAAATATTTACATGAAATTTGACCCATTAGATGTTAATGGAACATACGTCCCTGCCTGGTAAATAGGCTTAAGACTGTAAGTTGAAAAATAATGCCATAGATCAGTGTTTCCCAACCTTGGATCCACAGATGTTCTTGGACTACAACTCCCAGAAGCCTTCACTACTAGTTATGTTAGCTGGGGATTCTGCGAGTTGCAGTCCACAAACACCTGGGTTACCCAAGGTTGGGAACCACAACTCTAGGGATTCTAACTTCTTCTCACTGGAGGACTCCTCAACTTAGGGCATGACAATTTCCACGGGGACATGAACACCATGCTACTCTTCATGTCAGTAGTGTGCTCTGCCTCTCCCTCTCCTTTCAGACCAATTTGGATGGGAAGAAGACAGCAGACCTTCTCTCTCACAATGGTCTTGTCATTCACTCTGCTCTAGCTCCTGTATGCTCTCAACACTCTACCACTAGTCTCATATTCCTTCTCTCTGCCCTAAGGAGCCAACTGGAGGATGCAGGAGCAGTTAGATTCTTTTAGTGAGGAAACACCATTTGGAGTTCATAGCTGAAGCCAGGGGTCTGGTTCCTCAGGCCTATTCCCAAACTGAATATAAGTCAAACAAGTAGTAAGTAGGTCTCACTTGCCGTATTTTCCTATCAGATTGTATCAATAAATTCCTTCTCAGAAGAAATTGGCTATGTGGGCTGTGGGATTCAGGGAGTTGTAGTCCAATACCCCCCTGAAAAAAAAAACACCCTCCCAGAAGCCTTCACCACTAGCTGTGCTGGCTGGGATTTCTGAGATTTTTAGTCCAAGGACATCTGGGGACCCAAGACTGGGAACTGCAATAAATAAACAAGTCACAATCCTCCATCTGCTTACTCAGGAGTAAACTTAAACTGAATTAAGTGGGATTTCTTTGTGGTTACTGGATATGTATAGGATTAGAGTATTAAAGGCAGGAATTGTTTAGGGGCTTACTGAGAATATAAATATCTTGCAACCACCACCATCCATTGAGTTTTCCAATATTCCTAGTTTCTCAATGTGTAGCATCTTCAAGAAAAACTGGGCTTCTTCCGTCTTACATTTTCACCCTGAAATTTCTCATGAAGGGCAAATTTCACTCCTATGTCTGCCATGGGTGACCATCTTTTTGCATATGCAAAGTATGCTGCTTTTTTATTGCTAAGTATTTTATTAGACTACCTGAATGGCTGTGATTAAGGTTTAATGAACTCCCGATTAGCACTAATGAACACAACTAAATACATGTTTTATTAAATGACTTGTCTCTTTTTAAATGAAAAGTAATGTTGGACCTATTAATGGAAATTATTTGGGTCACTTCAGAGCAACTGTAGCACTCTTAGGAGAAGTAAAGGCAGTGTTAGTCACGGTGCTGCCTGACTAACATGGAGGTCACACTGCCTCTGTTTTCTAAGGGCAGATTTGCACAGGACACAAAAACACAGGAAGGGTACAAATGTAATTCACAGATTTTTCCACAACCTAAGGAACTCAGGCAAAATCATGGGAACTCTTGAAATCATGGGAAATGGGGGAGGTGCCAGAGGATTGGAGGAGGGCTAATGTTGTCCCTATCTTCAAAAAGGGCAAAAAAAGAGGAACCTGGGAACTACAGGCCAGTCAGCCTGACATCAATCCCAGGCAAAATTCTGGAACAGATCATAAAGCAGTCATCGTGCAAGCACCTAGAAAACAATGCAGAAGCCAATAACTAGAAGCCAACACGGATTTCTTAAGAACAAATACTGCCAAACTAATTTGATCTCATTTTTTGATCAGGTAACCTCCCTGATAGACAGAGGGAATGCTGTAGACGTAGTATATCTTGACTTCAGCAAAGCTTTTGGCAAAGTGCCCCATGTTATCCTGATTAGCAAGCTAACTAGGTGTAGGCTGGAAAGATCAAGTGTCAGGTGGATACACAATTGGCTACAGAATCGTACTCAGAGGGTGATGATTAATGGCTCCTTCTCCAACTGGGAGGAAGTAACAAGTGGGGCCTGATGCTCTTCAATATTTTTATTAATGACTTGGATGAGGGAGTGCAGGGAATGCTTGTCAAATTTGCAGATGATACAAAATTGGGCTGGAAACCAAGCCTTATGAGGAAAGGCTGAAATAAATGGGCATGTTTAGCCTTGAGAAAAGAAGACTGAGGGGTGATATGATAGCACTTTTCAAATATTTGAATGGCTGTCATACAGAGGAGGGGCAAGATCTGTTCTCAATCATCCCAGAGTGCATGACTCGCAACAATAGGCTCAAGTTAAAGGAAGCCAGATTTCGGTTGAATATTAGGAAAATCTTCCTAACTGTTAGAGCAGTACAACAGTGGAACCAGTTACCTCGGGAATTGGTGAGTGCTCGAACACTGGAGGCATTCAAGAAAAACTTAGATAATCAACTGGCAGATATGCTTTGATTGTATTCCTGCATTGAGCAGGGGGTTGGACTTGATGGCCTTGTAGGTCCCTTCCAACTTCACTTTTCTATGATTCTATGAAAAGTCAAAGGTGCCTTTGAATAAGCCATACATACATATTGGGAAGATTTCTCTGCAGGAATGCATAGGAAAGACTGGGATATCCTTCTTTTCATTAAATAACAAAGACACAGATATTATGAGTTCCTTCACCTTCTTCTACAGCAGATGAGGCCAATCTAGCAAATGTTCTGATAAGCTATTCCAATTGTTCTCTCTCATTATCCATGGCAGTTCGTGATGACTGGAGTTTCAGTCCAAAATCTTGGTACGGGAACTGACTTCCCCAAGCTATTGCCATGCCTATGTTAACAGCAAAGCCACTTTTGGACCAGATTGTGCATATGGTATCAATCCCATACCTTTACTGTACCATCATTCGGTCATAATAGAAAAAGCTTCTGCATGTATGCATGGCTGGATTGCTTGCATATAGTTTGGGGACTTTCCTTCTAGTGCTTGCTAGTAAAATGATGAGAAAAATAGTCTGGATATGGAAAGTGGTACATTGTTTCAATTGTCCTTTTACATATGACCTCATTAATCTGAAATTACTTTACTAATCATGCACAGCAATCATCATTACTCAACCCTAATATTGAACATTAATCCATTGTTTGCAGAAGATTATAATGCAACATCTTAGATGAAAAGGGGCCTTTCTAAATGTTAGCTTCTTTCACAATGATTTCTTTGCTTTTTATTCACTGGTTGTTGGTACGATGGAGTAGCCCAGATGTCTTGCAATTTGGTTGCAAATGCAACACTTTTGAGTTGCAACATTTTTCCAGAACATGCACGACTATTTTAAGATCTATAGGAGAGGCCCTTATCTTGGTCTTGCCACCTTCAGTAACATGAGGACATGAAAAGAGGCCTTTTCAGTGCCCACTTCCAGCCTGTATAACACAATGCCAAGAAGACCTAAGCTGGACACCAGCACACAATGATCTTTCCATTAGGCAGGCCTTAAGCAACCGATTGATTTCTACTATCCTTTCCTTTAAAGGATATGCTGTACTTTTCAGTTATTAACTATGATTCCTATTTTTAACATATATGTTTTTTAATGGTTTTAAAATGCCTTGACAACCTTTCAAGTATTTGAAAAGCGCTATCATAATTCCACTCAGTCTTCTTTTCTCAAGTCTAAATATACCTATTTCTTTAAGTCTTCCCTCCTAGGTCTTGGTGTCCAGTCCCCTGATTATCCTGGTTGCCCTCTGCTGAACATCATACAGTTTCTTGTAAGTTACACACCCTTCCCATAAATAAATATTATTGGGGCACAATGGAAAATATTCATGAGATATCTACAAGTTTGCATCTGTAATAAACTACAGTAGTCTAAAATTTATAAGACCCAAGATTTGAAGGTGTATGATGCCAAAGAATCTTTTATAACTGAAGTCTCATATATTTTCTTCCTCATTGGTCAAATGAATTGTCATCATGCTGATAAAACTAATAAATCTGGCATGCTTTCAGAGAAAGCAAGAAATATTCAGAAAACTCTGGGGTGGGCAGTTATACCACCACAATATTAAATTTACTCTGTACTCCTATGCCTTAGGTGGAAATACTGTCAAACTTTGTAAACAGGTAAGACGGATTCACTACACATACAGACCTTTCTCTAAAACCGACGACAGTGGGAAACATGTGGCAAAGAGCATTATGTATAGGTCTCCTTCTACGCTGCTCCTGTCATATATGGAAATACGAATAGCTAGTGTGACATAAAGAGACCCTGGACTTAGCCCCTGCTATGGATGAAAAACCTGAGTTCACTCATTCTCACGTTGTAATATTTGGGTTTTTTCGCTCAATAACAGAAACTGCTGTAAGATGATGGCTTTTTAAAATTTTCAGTCTCAGAGAACACCTCCACATTTTTGCACGTGGTTTTTATCCACTTGTATAAAATCTACAGAACTGGAAAATGTGGTGACCATTTTGTTATTGAATGAAATAGTAAAAGCAGTAGCACTGGATGCATTGGTTGTGTGTTTGAATTTAATCCGTCTGTGTTGACTGTATATCTGTTTAGCTTCAGAAAGGAAGCCTTTCATAGGAACCAGCATATGCAAATCATATTTTGTGAAAGTTACAAATACTGTGATTCCCCTCCCCCATACTCAAATTCATTCAGTGCCTCAGGGTGTGAGCAGACAGGCAGTTAGCCTGCTGTTTGGATCATTGTGAGCATGGGTTGGTTCACTTCTTCAGTAATCACACAACATAATCACCCCCAGAGTGTTCCCATCCACACCTTTCTGGCCCCTGTTAGGGGCTGGCTACTTTTCTGGTGTGTGTAGGATCACTCTGATTTTGCCCATTTCCAGCAGCACAGGGCAGCCTGCTGTCAAAATATACAGTTGCTTTCCATTAGTCTTTTAGATTTTTTAAATTGTGCAGCACATATTCACTGCCCTTATACACAGTTAGGGTGTTTTTGGGGGGTGTTGTTGTTGTTGTTGTTTTTTGCCACTTCCTTGGCCCTTGTACGGAGCAGAGAAAATGACTAATTTGCCTATATCATGAAGTGGCTCTCTTCCTAAACTGCTTCACATAATTGATAAATTGACAGCAGGCTGCTGTGGAACAAATAGGGTGACTTGAGGCCCATATGCCATTTGGATGTGAAGATTGCTCCAAATGGCATACTGGATCTCCTAGACACCCTGTTCAGTCTTGTCAAGTGTAGACAATGTCTACATGTCTACAAGTGTAGTCTAATGTCAAGTGTAGACAAGCCCTCAGTCACATGCTATGTCATGCCCTACTCGCCTGAGTCCTCTTCATGGATGAAGCCAAGGGTGACTTACCACAACAGGGGTTTAGCAGGACTGTGGAAGGACTTGATGCCCAGTTGGCAGGATTTCCCCAGAAACATAGAAGATTGTGGAGCTACTTGGCCCTGCCAGAGAGAATAAAGTCCCTCCAGGATATAACAACAGGTTAATGAGTGGAGAACCTCCCAAGCCTAGAGAATGCAGGCAACTTCAGGTTTCAGAAAGGGGGAAACTGCAAAGGCAGCATGAGTTTTCTCAAGGTCAGACACCTTCTGTAAATACCCAATTAAATCTAGCTGAAGCAGGGGGGGTTCTAGGCCATGATGAAAAAATACCACCATCCTCTCAAACCCAGGCTGCTGGAAGCATCATTTGTAATCATCTTCTGTTCCAACCCTCCTTGCATCACATCAGCAAGAATTCCCTATTGATTTGGCCTGTATTACACCTGTTTGCTCCATTTTGGCTCTGTTGAATTGGTATGTACATGATCTGCAGCCTGATTGCTGGCACTCACCACTGATTCACTCATAGATGCTCCTTGAACCTCAGCTCTGACTGATCAGTATTTGGGTGGACTGGCAGTTGATTCCCTCTTGCTCCTGTTTACAGACACTCACTGCCTTAGAACTACTAGGGGGATTTGGTGAAAAGGGGAAAAATACTATGAATTTGATCATCCCTTTTGTTAGCAAAGCATAAGGCAGAAAAACACAAAAGCATGAGAGATCAACCCAGTCTCACCAACTCTCCCTTGGGCACATAAACCAGCCCTTTCTGTCGTAAAATGATCACTCTGGATGAATTTTTAGAACAAAATGATGTTTATTCACAGTGATCATCTGTAGTTACGATCGGAAGACAATGGGTAAAATTTGAGTTTCTCACGTGGAGAAAGGCTCCATGCTTGGTTCTCAAAAGTTGGTCAGGAAAGAGGAGGACAACCAACCAACCAAGAGGATAGAACAGAACAAGAAGAAGGGCTAGCTTAATTACAGATGTGGGGAAAACTGCACCAATCAACTTAGTGGCAAGTAGTAAATGATGGTAGGTCATGCCCCCTCCCACTGATTCTTAGTGTTAAAGCATGCAAGGTTGCACCCTGGAGCCCAGCTTCCCATAGAAGTTGGAAAACCCTGTCTCATTGTGCTGAAAATACTAGTCTTGACTAGAGCCTTGACAGTGGTGAGGTTTATTCACATCCCTGGGCCCCACTGACCCATACAACACACTGTGTAACCATGGGCTGGTTGTGCTCTCTTGCCCTAAACTGCCTCCTAGGCTTGTTGTAATGTGGAGGAAAAGATAATAATGTACAATGCTTTCAGTTCATTGTGGAGGAAAAGCAATATACAAATCAGACAACTGATGAGAGTGCTGGTTAACTGTTCTGAAAGGATCAAAAGGGGATGGATTTAGACGCACATACACCCGCTAAGTAACTCATGGAGACAACTCAGAGTTGCAACATGTTCCTGTTTTTAAAATTTCTATGATTACTTAGGATGGGGCATTCATTTTTTTCTTCAAGTAGAATGGATGAGAGGTAGAGTCCAACTACATCTAGAAGTGTAAAGATTCCCAATCCACAACTTAACATAAGGCAAAATTCTTCTATTGAGCTTCATTTGCCTTTAATATCACCCAAGTTTTACTTAATTGATTAAGTTTTACTTAATATCATAGCTGAGAATTTAGTTGACCAAACTCTCCCACTCAGTTAGTTGAATTTAGTGGGTACAAGTCTTGCAGAGGTATGTCTCATTGCATCTTCCTTATAAATTTCACTGAATAACAATTTCACACTTCTTTTGCCTGCCACTGACACAATAATGAACTGCTAGCCTGACACACCGCAGTAATTCTTATATTTCTACCCCTGGTATATAATTCACAGACGCTGCTGTGTCTTTTCCTATCAGATTTTTAATTATTAATGAGTAAAACATGGAGCCAAGAGTTAATGAAGCCTAAAGAGAAGCTTTATTTCTGTTCATTTCCTCTTCCAGCTTCAGTGATAGATCAGGTTATTTCTTAATTTATTTATTTTTAAAAATCATGTGAGGCAAGAAGTAGGAACAGACTTTATTTACAGCTATGTTGATCCACCCATTTGCTTAGTTAGTCAATGGTTAATCACATTCAGATTTCACAAAGAAGTCTCAAATCCCTTACTATAAATTGGCAGAATGCATTTTTATTTCATGGGGCCGAGGAGTGAGGGAGGAAGATCTTAACATTACAACTGCAGGGTGCCATAATTAGAAGTCTAGAGATTCAAAAGAAACCCCTGCACAGGTGTTCTTTAGGTCAGAAAGCTTAGTATGATCAAGATGGCACAAGTAACATAAAAGGAAGCAGATCAAGAAACAATACAAAACTCTTTATACGTATGTAAAATTCACTGGTATATATCTTTCCTTCCTCTCCTTCCACTGTAATTAAAACCAAAGGCTTTATTATTGCAGCCATCCATCTACATAAAAACCAGTTTGCCTTGTAATGTGACCTGTAAACAGAACCCAGGACACAAGGAGATTGGATTCTTGGTGCCTAGAGTCTTCAGGAGAGCCATGGGCAAAAACTTGAAAAGCTGGGATAAAGTTTGGTTTAATGAGTAGAAGCCAAATTGATAATGTTACCTGGTAACTGTGTAAGCAGATATTATTCTCAGTTTGTAGTCCAGCTTGGTTGATGTAAAGAGTCCATGTAGTCTCCTTTATCCCAGCTTCCTGATAGAGATTGCTATGTTTCTGTAGGGCCTTTTTTCCACCCACTCACAGCCAAATAGGAAACTTGTATTTCAAAAACAGGTGACGTGAGGGAGAGAGGTATATACAGAGTAACTGACTGCTTCTGTCTGAATAGTTGGATGGAAAGTCCAACCACAGGTTACCAGGGGTGAAGTATTAAACCAGATACGTGAAAGCCCAGTTATAACCAGCTTTAAGCTCACCTTAAGAAAAAGTTTGTGCTGCTTATATACCACTCCATAGAGCTTAAAGCACTCTCTGGGTGGTTTATAATTATGCAGGTTACACACTGAAGCATAGCTGGCAGACTTCTGCCATGAATTTTTGGGACATTCATTTATAATTTGTCTGCACTGTCCACAAGATACTGGCACATTACTAAAGAAGTAGATTTTCATCCTCAAAAGCTCACATGAGTTGTTTGATTTGTTTAGTAGTCTAGCAAAGGTATTTGTATTGTGCAGGAGACCACATGACTCTGTTGTTGTTGTTGTTGTTTCCTGGAATGTAAAAGAACAGCCTCCAGGACCTGGAGAACCTCATACAGAGGAATGAGTGCTTCAGACTATCACTCTCTACACACAGAAATTGATGATGACTGGGCCAGCTCCCTCTGCTAAAATCTTCAGATGAACCCTCTCATGAATGCCTGAATAGGGCTTGTGTTTCATTCACTAAATGATGCCAATTCAGGCTGAAATGAATTTGTAATTAGGAATTAACACATGTCATGAAACTCAAAGCCGGAGAGTCATCCATAATCCATTTCTTGGAGATATTGTTGCAGTCAGAGGAATAACACATTCTCTTGCTTGATTATACCCAGTTTTCTGACCCTCACTGTCAGTGATCATAGGTGGGGACAACTTTTTGTTTCTCTGTTATTCATCCACATAATCTATCCCTCATAATAATGTGAATGTGGCAAGGAAGAATTCATGAATAAGATCAGAAGAGAGGGAAAGAGCATCAAATAACCTATATTCAGAATGTCTTTTTTCTCAAGAGCTTGCCTCTATCCAACATTCTGTATACCTGGCCTGGGGGGAAAAGAAAGAAAAACTGTCAGTACAATATATTTCAAAAGCAAAGCAGCTCAGAAAAGGCAGAGGCCAAATGTTGCAAAAGCATAGTTCTTAATATTCAAGCAAGGCCAGCAGGACTTTTATTTAGCTTCTCAATCCTTGCCTGATTGAAAACTGTGCCTGGTACATGGCACCTGCCTTTGATCTGAGAGTAGCAGCCTGGATGTCTCCAGGGACTTTTTAAGCGCTACAGTGCCAAATGGGTCAAAATATTTACTTCCGACAACAAGCATGACACCTCATTCATTTCTCTTTCTCTTTTTGCCTCCCCCATTCTAATTAAAGCCTCATTTCAAAGCAAAGTGGAAATAATGTGTCTGATGTGGTTAATATTTAATCAGTATTCTAGTCTGCTGGCCATGTGGATCTTTGTAATAGTCCAGGGTTACTTTCCTGCCTTTTTTGGGGATAAAAGATGCCTTGCCCAGTAGAACAGAAACCACAACCCACCCATCACTGGTTGACAGATAATGTGGATCAATGAGAATAATAAACCTTTGGTTATCAAAGCTGACTAATCCCTTGTGGAAAGGAAAAGAAAAATATCTTAACTGTTGAGTGTTTTATGTCAGAGCATCTAATCCTATATTCTGTTATTAGGCGTTCCAGCATAAGGAATCAATCATTGACAATAGATTGATTTCTTTCGTTCTCTTTGGGAGAAACAGCAGCAACAGCAGCAAACACAAGTTTTTTCATCTTCTGCTTTATTAATCAGTCCTGAAACATAGCAAAATGAAGATGGGATTCAATTTCGTTGAGAAGAACTGTTTTGAAAATGGTTTCAGGTATTAGTATACCACACTAAACTTGAAACAATTACTTTTTCAGAGGCAATCCTATAATTCATTGATGTGCAAGACAATGTTAACTAATTCCACTTCTGAACCACTTTGGATGTTATTTATTTACCCTTTTATTCACATTTTGAAAACTCAGGCAGGGAAATGTATGTCTGGCCGAGCATCAAATGATCAGATGCAAGTAAATGGCATATATCTTGAAACAGTTGTGATGTATTTTCCAGTGTTCATGCCACTTAGGGCCATTTCATACATTAAGTAGAGAAAAATCCAGATTCATCACTGTACCCAAATTTAATAAGGAACACAGCAGCTAATCATGTCTTAATGATGAACGTACCCTGAATATAAATGTTAACAAATAGATGTTTGATTCCCAGTTGGAGGGGTCCCAAATATTATTGTTACATACTGTTAAGTCACCTCAAGGCAACCCTATGAACAAGAAATCTCCAAAATGTCCTGTCCTCAACTGACTTGCTCAGCTCCTAGTACTTTCCTATTGCTTTCAGAGCAGCTTCACTTTCTAGAACTGCAGGTTCTTCATCATAGTATTCCTCTTCAAAGGAGTCTGTCATTCTTTTATCTCTTCTGTATAGGTCTTCAGCATACTGTTTCCACCTTTTCTTTATTTTCTCCTGTCAGATATTGTGCTTCCCTGTTGATGATTCTGCATTCCCAATCTAGACTTAAATTTCCCTTTGATTTTTTTTTTAAATCTTCTGGAAGGGATCTCTTGTTTTTCCCTCTTTGTTATTCTTTGTTTCTTTGAACTGGTTATTGTAATCATTTCCTTTGTCTCTATGTGACAGTTGCTGAAAAACTACATTTTTGCATTCTTCCCTAACAATATCTCTGGTTTCAATCCACAGTTCTTCTCGTTCATGGTCAATTGAGTTTAGCACTGAAAATCTGTTCCTTATATGGACTTTAAATTTATCATGGATGTTGTTTAAATTCTATTTTGGCACTACAAATCTTCTAGTATTTTTTTACGGCTTTATTCTAATATTGGATATTAACAGGTCATATTCAGTACCAGAATCTGCTCCTGGTCTTGTTTTGGGGGAGAGAATACAGCTTCTTCATCTCCTGCTTTCAATTATGTCATCCATTTGATTTATATATTCACCAACTTGTTATGTCCATGTGTCTGTTCAGTTGTTTGAAGCATGTATTTGCAATAAACAGATTTTTGGCCTGCAGAATTCTATATTTCATTCTCCTGCTTAATTTCTGACCCTCAGGCCAAATTTTCCAACAACATTTGGTTCTGCTTTGCTCCCTACTTTTGCATTTCCATCATCTATGATTATAAACATGTCTTGATTTGGCATATAGTTAATTTCCTCTTGGCTGCTTGCAGAAAAGCTTTCAATTTCCTCCTCTTCAGCATCAGTAGTTGGAGCACAGTGTTGAATGATGGTTATGTTGATAGGTTTTCTGCAGAGTCTGACTGATACTGTTTGGTCAGATTTTGTGTTATAGCCCCTAACTGCCTGTGCTATATCTTGACTCACTCCCAAATGTAGTCATACTTATAGCAGATGTATTAAAATAAATAGGATTTAGGTTATTTGTTATTAAGTAAACTCTCACTAATTTCAACAAGACGTCTCTAAATATGCCCCTGAAGTGGTGTGAGACAGTTCTTCAGTACAAAGAACTTTGCTTAGGATTGCAAATTGCATAGCTCATTGTGTGTGCAATATTGGAAGGACAGCATGCATGTCATTTCGGCATGAGTATAATTCCCTCTTTATTTGCTGGTAAAGTAGCTCTGGCCTGGTCTGATTTCTTACAGAATCTGAACTAGGGAATCCTAGAGCAGAATGTGTGCTCCACGTACTTGTTCTCAGAAATGCTACTAGACAGACTGTGGTCCCCAGGCTGTAAGATTTCGGTAAGGAAACCATTTTTTTCTTGTTATAAAGTAAAAGGCCTTTGTTCTGCTGCTGCTGTCACTGTGGAAGAAGACACTGCAGAATAATTCAACCAGACGTTCAGTCACCCAGTGAAGGCTTGTGAGGCCCTTTGTGAGGCCCTTCCCCCCCCCCCCCATCTTTTCACATTGTACACCTCATTTGACTCTCAGGTCATGGATCTGTGAGTCAAATGAGGCAGCACAGACTTTGTGAAACCAAGCATTTCTCCTGAAGACCTTCAGTGTTACTCTGTGAATTGACTACAATAACTGAGGGACAAACTAGACATGATGTCAAACACATCCTTCTGTTTAACATACAGGTTTTTACAAATGTCAGTCCTACCTGCTTGGTGGGGGGATTGGTCATCCTTGACATTAAGGCAGGCATGGATGAAGAGAAAATTTAACCTTTCCCTCTCCTGATATGCTCGTGACACATGCATCTCCTCTGAATCTACTGCTTTCATTTGGAGAAAATCTCGAAGGTGCAGAGTTCCATATCAGAGAAGGCTCTAAGCTTCCTATCTCAAGCCCCCTCCCCTCCCCTTACAGGGGTTAATGGGACTGACAGAGTACACAATGGCTAGGGAAGGAACAGTGGACATGGACCACTTTTCCTTTCATCCTATTCCAAATGCAAGAAAAAAATGGTAATGTTGCTATCAGCATAAACCAAGAACAAAAAGGACTGGTACATCCACTGAAGCTGTCAAGTAAGGAGAGACGGTAGTCCCAGGATGTAAAATGGGTATCAATACTTTATTCAAAGATAAGCCCAACGCGTTTCAGCTATTGCACTTTAAGCCTTCTTCGGGGCACTGATATTATTCTTATGTAGAATCTGTCTCTGAGGATATTTTTTGTGGACAATCTCTCACTCCTTTTCAGCAGCATTCGACAAGCTATCAGCATAAACCAAAATGTTGCAAAATAATAAGCTAGCCTGGTTTCCTTTTTCTTTTCATATTTCCTTTCTTTTTTATATATTCTCTTTTTTTTCAATTGCTTTATCTGCTTTTTATTGCCCCATGCCCAACATGGGCAGCCCAAGGCATTTAGCTACCTGGTGGTGTGGAAAAAAAAAATAGTACCCCTCTCTTTTTCACCCTCAACAAGTCCACCAGACTGACATTTGATTTTTTACTTCAACTGTATCATTCTTGAAAGTAGCAGGCTAGCTTAGGGACTGGAGGGAAGCTGCTTAGAATGTACAGCTCTGTCTTCCATCTCAGCTTCTACTAAGCACTTCACAGTACCTAGCTTGACTGTCACCACATTTTATCCAAGAGGACAGCTAGTCCTACAAATCAATCCTTTTCTAAGAAGAAAAGCCATGTAAACACGAAACAACAATCATTCCACAGCCACACCTTCATTTAGTTTGGATCCACAGCTTTTCAGCTCTGGAAAGAAACTGGAAATGTAAGTATTCCAGATGGTTGTTTCCAAGCAAAACTATTAAATAAATAAATAAATAAATATTGTGAGAGCAAACATGGCACACTGTTAGTTCAGCACTTGTGTACTTTTATCTCCTACATACTTTATGGGCAAATGTCATTGCTCACATTGGTTGGCTCTTGATGCAGAGTTTTCCAGAGTGATATGTTCAATATTGTACTAGAGGCTGATGTTAAAAGCAGATCCTTTATTGGGTCCATTTTGTTGAGAGTCCTTCTGGCAAAGCCTTTAATGAAGGCACTATTGCCTGGAAACAGATGCACTGAGACTTTGGAGCTTCCCCACTGATAGTTCAACATCTGATAAATGAAAACATCCCTGCTATGTTAAATGAGCTTGCATTCAGGAAATGAAGTATCGCTGGTGGGTTGACGGTTGTGGTCTATTGCATTGGAATTGAAAAGAAACTGGGACGTTGAAATGGCCATTCACCCTTCCTATAAGCAATAACATTTAAAGACTTGTCCCCTATGGAATATAACAAATATGTCACAGGTTACAACCACTCTACAAAACAGTCACCAGAACAGTGGTACCTTTATTTCTGATATATTGTTCCAATATATCATATTAAGGATGTAAATCATCTCTTGCCCTGTTTGCATGTGGAAAAATGAAAAACATCCTTTTTTCTCCTTTTTTCCAGTTGGTCTTGGCAAGAGTTTTCACATTTGACAGAACAGTTTTTATGCAAATTGGGCAGATGAACAAAACTAGAACACTTGCTGTTTTGTTGCATGGACTTTGAAAAATTAGAAAAACATACTGGATTGTCTGCATCCTTTTGATCAACCAGCCATTCCTTTTGTATATGTCCTATGTGCATGTACAAGGGAATGGTCTCCGGTTTTCACAGAGACAGGTTTTGGTCAAAATGTGGAAGCATGGTCAGGAACTACTCCACACACACACACACATTGTCTCATGCTCATGTTACAGGCAAGAAATTTTGAAGGGGTTGACATCAAAGACTGTCTCAATGGGTCAAGAAGGACGGTCTTGAGAAGAATGAGAAATTATTAAGACAATTGAAAGCAAAAAGCAAAGAGTGCTGCTTATATACTACCCCATAACGCTTAACCCTCAATTTAATTATGTAGGATACACATTGTCCCCCCTCCCCAGCAAGCTGGGTACTCAGTTTACCAAACTTGAAAGGATGGAAGGTTGTGTCAACATCAATCCATCTACCTGAAAAATGGGACTAAACATCAAGTCTGCAATTACCGCAAAGGACTGCACACAAGAGGAGACCTCCTTCCACCATGTCTTGGGTTCATACCATCTGAACATCATGCTTCATCTGCTTCTTTACATTACACTTAATTATACTGCTTTTCTTTCAAGTAACCCTGAGTGTTATATTCAATCTACCCACCACACCTCACATCCTGTCCTGAAGGAAGCAAACTCTGGCTGCATACACAAGGAATTCTCACTGCTATCACAAAGTGAAAAGTAAAAAGATTATTTCTGAAACCATTATACTGTAAAGGCTGGACAGTAAGATATGGTGACAAAAATAAGCAGTCTGCCTTCTCCCAATTATTTACCAACTGAAAGCAGAATATCTGTCTACTTGAGAGCCTTGTGGTACAATGATTAAACTGCAGTACTGCAGACAGACTCTGCTCACAAGTTTGATCCTGATGGGCTCAGGTAGACAGCTCAGGATTGACACAGACTTTCATCCTTCCGAGGTTGGTAAATTGAATACTCAGCTCACTGGGAGGTGGGCAATGTGTAGCCTGCATAATTAAATTGTAAACCACTGAGAGAGTGCTTTAAGCACTATGAGGGCGGTATATAAGCAGCACATTTTGCTTTGCTTTTACTCGCCTCTCACATGCTTTGCTGCTGCCTGCTCCCCATCCCTTCGTAGACCAGAGTAAAAATTATTCCAAGACTGGCTTTCATAGTTAGGATTTCACTTCTGATCAACTACATTGGCAACCACTTGTCTAAGCTACCATTTTTCCTGATAATGATCATGCATGCACACTTCAAGCACCTGCCCCTGTTGAACACTGTATCTGAGAATGGAATTTTATTTAAAAATACTATCATTGCAATCCTATACTTATTTACTTGGTAGAAATCACCTTTGAACTTAGTGGAACCCAGTTCTAAATAGATATGTTTGTTGTTGTTCTTTTGTCGTTAAGTTGTGTCCGACTCTTCGTGACCCCATGGACCAGAGCACGCCAGACCCTCCTGTCTTCCACAGCCCCCCGGAGTTTGGTCAAATTCATGTTGGTAGCTTTGGTGACACTATCCAACCATCTCGTCCTCTGTTGTCCCCTTCTCCTCTTGCCTTCACACTTTCCCAACATCACGGTCTTTTCCAGGGAGTCTGCTCTTCTCATGAGATGGCCAAAGTATTGGAGCCTCAGCTTCAGCTTCAGGATCTGTCCTTCCAGTGAGCACTCAGGGTTGATTTCCTACAGAATGGATAGGTTTGTTCTCTTTGCAGTCCAGGGGACTCTCAAGAGTCTCCTCCAGCACCACAATTCAAAAGCATCAATTCTTCGGCGGTCAGCCTTCTTTATGGTCCAGCTCTCACTTCCATACATCGCTACTGGAAAAACCATAGCTTTGACTATGCGGACCTTTGTTGGCAAGGTGATGTCTCTGCTTTTTAAGATGCTGTCTAGGTTCATCATCGCTTTCCTCCCAAGAAGCAGGCGTCTTTTAATTTCATGGCTGCTGTCACTATCTGCAGTGATCATGGAGCCCAAGTAAGTAAAATCTGTCACTGCCTCCATATCTTCCCCTTCTATTTGCCAGGAGGTGATGGGACCAGTGGCCATGATCTTAGTTTTTTTGATGTTGAGTTTCAGACCATTTTTGCACTCTCGTCTTTCATCCTCATTAAGAGGTTCCTTAATTCCTCCTCACTTTCTGCCATCAGAGTGGTATCATCTGCATATCGGAGGTTGTTGATATTTCTTCCGGCAATCTTAATTCTGGTTTGGGATTCCTCCAGTCCAGACTTTTTCATGATGTATTCTGCATATAAGTTAAATAAGCAGGGGGACAATATACAGCCTTGTCGTACTCCTTTCCCAATTTTGAACCAATCAGTTGTTCCATATCCAGTTCTAACTGTTGCTTCCTGTCCCACATAGAGATTTCTCAGGAGATAGATAAGGTGGTCAGGCACTCCCATTTCTTTAAGAACTTGTCATAGTTTGCTGTGGTCCACACAGTCAAAGGCTTTTGCGTAGTCAATGAAGCAGAAGTAGATGTTTTTCTGGAACTCTCTGGCTTTCTCCATAATCCAGCGCATGTTAGCAATTTGGTCTCTAGTTCCTCTGCCCCTTCGAAATCCAGCTTGTACTTCTGGGAGTTCTCAGTCCACATACTGCTGAAGACTACCTTGTAGGATTTTGAACATAACCTTGCTAGCATGTGAAATGAGTGCAATTGTATGGTAGTTGGAGCATTCTTTGGCACTGCCCTTCTTTGGGATTGGGATGTAGACTGATCTTTTCCAATCCTCTGGCCACTGCTGAGTTTTCCAAACTTGCTGGCATATTGAGTGTAGCACCTTAACAGCGTCATCTTTTAAGATTTTAAATAGTTCAACTGGAATGCCATCACCTCCACTGGCCTTGTTGTTAGCCATGCTTTCTAAGGCCCACTTGACTTCACTCTCCAGGATGTCTGGCTCAAGGTCAGCAGCCACACTGTCTGGGTTGTCCGGGACATCCAGATCTTTCTGGTATAATTCCTCTGTGTATGTTTAGAACTGCATTATTGCTGCAGAGTCACTTAAATTTTTGGCAAATTAATTTTTCCCTACAATTTCACAGACTGGGTGAGATAATGATGCTATGTGTGTGCACTCTTATCAGATTTTGCATATCTTGTAATATTTGTATTTATGTGGTTTCTTCCATGTTTAATCTTTGCTTGTCTCACATGGGAAAAGATATGCACTTTATTGCGTGGATGCATTTATGGATTCATGTTTTGCACTTGCCCCGTTTTATTATGTGACAGTTCTTGGAGATCTCCTCTCACAGGCCAAATCTGCCAAGAAATATGGGGGAATTAATATACATAAAAGGTCAAACATCTGAACACTCAGTAACCCTTTAAGTAGCTGCTGAGGGCTGACAGACACTCCTTGAAACAAAAACAATGAAAAGCAAATATTCTTCCATTCTCCAGCTGTGGAGAAATGTTACACCACATTCAATGGGTTCCCGTTCTCTCCCAGGGGAACGTTTAATCCAATTCTTGCTCCTACTAACATGCTATTTCAGGATATGTTGTTATTGGCACAAGGGTAGTCAAACAGAAGTTGACAATGCCAGACTGCAAGTGTGAATGTTTCTGCTGCCTGATGTAATATTTGCAAACAATCAATTCAACATAGGCTTGGATTTTGAACATTTTGGATGCAACTTGGCAATTTTTGTTGTTGGCATTTTCATTTGATTTGTTTCAAGCTGAATTTTACCGGAGGCATTGATGATATTATCATCTATGTTTAACCCTCCCAGATTTTTCCATTCGTCCTGCCATTTATTCTCACTGCAAATAGCTTCTAAGGAGGGAAAGAAATAAAAGCTGTGCAAAGGTTTTGCATTGCAGTATTTGCAACCTAGAGACAGTGTTTCACTCCTTGGTATGAATTACTCTGGGATTTAAATAGGATGTATGGACTGCGAAAGCTCAATTCATCCATGAGCTACAATTTCCATTTCATAGCTTTTTCCATCCTGGTTCCACACAAGCACTGTTATATTCCTTTCCACACTGTAATTCACACACATTCTTGTTCACATTTGTTCTTGTGATAATGCATAGCTGCCTTGGGTCCCAGTTCTGGGCCAAAGGTGGGATGCAAATCAAATGAACCAATAACTCAATCCCTATTTATCTAACCAAGCATTCACTTACTAAAGCATGCTTGTCCACATTTTGGAAAGCTTCTCCGCCCTCCAAATTTGTACCTGCTGCTCAGCACTTTTTCTTTTCTTTTCTTTGAAAGAAGGTCCATCATGATTGCCTTTGAAGGAGCCAGCAAGTGAATCCTCTACTCCTTCTGCTTCGGCCTCCCCAAATAAGTATCTGGTGTTAGATTCCGAGTTTGTTACTGAACTGCCTCTCAGCTAGAGGTCTCCTGAAGTGACAGAACTTTCTCCTTGCCTTCTGGGAAGTAGAGTAATAAACACTCAATTAATATCCCATAGGCTGGAAGGAATACCTATTAAGAGAGGTGAAAGCAGGCAGCTGAGACTTCCCAAATGACCAATTATGGGACTTTTATAGGAAAGCAGTGTCTTCATACTGGTGAGACTGTCCAGGCTATTTTCTACCAACTTAGCTGCATTGGTTCAATTGAATGCATTCAGTTTATAAGCAAAAAATGGAGAGCCGTGCACCTTTCCAGAACAGACAGAAAAGAGATATATTCAATTTTACAAAAAAACAAAACAAAACAAAAACCCTCTGATTGTAAAGGCACTCTTCATCGCAGGACAGTTTAACATGCTTAGCAACTGTATTATTGACAAACAACTGCAACAACCCACAAAGCAAGGAAATCAGAAACTGAGTTTCAAAACCCATAAACTAAAGACAGTTTTAAGGGTACTTGGAAATGCCATCATCAAGATTTGCATGACTTTACATATTTTTTTCTCCACAGTACAGGACATATTCAGGCTTAGATTATATTTTGATGTTTAAGCCTTCCACAAGCCTTCCACACATATAGACATAGGTCCACAAACATTGTTTGACTATTTCTTTGTAGAATTATCTTTGCTACTGCAACATGAACTGCTGGATAGCTCAGTGGTTTGGTTATCTGGCTGCAGAGCCAGAATCTGGGAGTTTGATTCCCCACTGTGCCAGATAACATTTTAATAAGGAAATATTGCAAGAAGTGCTAGAAGTAATTAAAAGGTTAAATAACTTTTCCCACCATTACTTTCTTCTCCAATAAGTCTTCTTATGATGTTCTCAAAGTATGATAGCTACAGTTTAGTTATTTTTGCTCCTTGAGAGAGTTCTATTTGCGTTAATCTAGAACCCACTTGTTTGTCTTCTTAGTGGTCCATCATATATGTGAAACTCTCCTCCAACACTACATTTCAAATAAATATTTTTTTCTCCCTTGATGGCTTCCTGGTGTATCTGTAATGCTCTCCTCCAATGCCACATATCAGATGAATCAATTTTTTTCCTGTCAACCTCCTTCACTGTTCAGCTTTCACATCTGCAAATAGTAATCTTGATTATCTTTACATTGGTCTCCAGTGTCACATCAACTGCACTTGAGGATCTTTTCTAGCTCCAAGTCTCAGTCTTCTGATTTCCTGGTTGCAGTCTCCATTTGAAGATGATGTTATGTGCTGTCTAGTCACCTCCAACTTATGGTGACCCTGTGAATAAGTCCTCTCCAAAATGTCCTAGAACTGAGATATACTGTATTGGTGTCTTATCCATCCATAGATCTGAATGTGGGTCTACTTCTTCTAAGCTTAATAGGATGTAGTAATTAAATTATTTTGTGCCTTATCCTGTACAAATTGCATAGACATTTGTCCAATAAATGGTTACTTCTGTATAGTAATGGAAGCTACCTGTGAAAATATTATGATCAAGTAGTTTTGAAGTTGCAAACAAACAAACAAAAAACCAACCAAACAAACAAAACCTTGTTCCTAAAACTGTATACACATGTGCCTCCTTAGAAGAATTCCTTGGCAATGGGAGAAACCAATCTATCCAGGTCTGTTGGCCAAAGAAGGAGCAGCTGCAGTGAACTTGTTTCACTTCTCTCTGACAGAAAGAACATGTAACACATCTGTAATTGAAGCTGTAGCTGAAGGATTTTCATCTACAGCTGAAGGGGAGGCAGGTAAAAATGAAAGCTAATGCTTGCATTTATTTTCCCCACCTTTTTCTTCTTAATCCTTTTTCCTTTTGTACTATGTCTTTTTTAGACTGTAAGCCTCAGGGCAGGTACTGTCTTATTATTAATCTTTGTAAGCCACTCTGGGAGCCTTTTTCAGCTGAATAGCAGGGAAGAATGCCTTAAATAAAACAAACATTTTCTACTAATTACTTTCCTTAGATATGTCCCAGCAGTGTAGTGTCAATCTCTGGTTTCTTGTCAGAAAGTACATATATAAAAAGGGATTTGTATGTCTCCTGTGTTTCTTACAATGCCTGTCTAGACATTGTGAGGAATGTTGTCTCTATAGGCTTGGTGCTTAAAGTAGGTCATGGAGGGATTTACACTACAGTGAAGTCCTCTGGATTTCCTCTGGACTTATTATTCATCTGTGAGTCCCATGAGCCAGCACCCTCTTGAGTTACATCATTATTTATTTATTTATTTATATTTATTTACAAGATTTTTAGCCACGCCATTACCAGTGGTCTCTGCGCGACGTACAACAATATTAAAATTTTAAAAACATTAAAACCATTTTTAAAAGGCAATATTATAATAATATCCTATATTAAAAACATAATAATATCCTATATTAAAATATCCTATATTTAAAAAATTATGAAAAGTTGATTGGGTAAACATTCATTCCTTCAGCTCCAACAAGCTATCATTTGCATTCCCAGTATTGCACTGATTGCTTGACTGGTCGCACAACCAGTTGCAACATAAATTCTGTCACAGAGGGCATGCCAGAGTAGAAGAATACTGGTGCAATCTCCCTTGTCTTCTGAATCAGATACTGGCCATGATGCTGGCTGCAGCTTACTCCCACAGAGGTGTGTATAGAACAACCTCATGCACAAAGATGTCCACTTCCCATATGTGTGGTTGGCCTTCTGGCTGAATTGTCAACTCCTGAATCAGCTTTTAAGATTAATGCATTTAAAAGCTGTTTGAGAAGTGTCTGTGTTTTGTTTTCCTCTATACAGTGGTGAGTTCTGTTGGCTGACTTTTGCAGGCCAAGAAGAGGAGCAGATCAAACATTGGCAAGCAGGAAACAACAAATATGCCATCCTTACAAAAGGGGTGGGCAGGTAATGGGGATCTATGGGCTAAATTCCCAATCCTAGAACACACTGTGGGTTGTGTTGCTACCCACAAGTCCAAGAAAGATGAAAACAAATGCAAAAAGTGGCTGGACAATAATTTACAGTTTCCTTGGGGGACCTTGAGGAATTCAGAGGAGAGTTACCACCCCTGTTCAAGAGCAAAAGAAAATATGAAATTTTCACACACATATGAATGTACACACACATGCGTGGACCTACCCACCCACATGCACACATATACCACGAGCACCTCATATTTTGCAAAGGGACAGTTGAGGACACACATACAACCCATAGGCTTCTCCTTGTCTATACCTGCCTTGATAAGATAGTAGCTGAAATCCAGTAATAAGTTGCAACTAGATTAGGCCTGTTGACTCAGACTAGGCTTTAGTAACTAGATTCATCCATAAGTCCCAGTGATTCAACGGGGTACTCTAGTTGTGACTTATTATTGGATTTCAGCAACCACAGTCTTAGAATGTCTGACAGTTTTCAGCTGCTTTCTTTCCCCTTTGGGTCTAAAGATGCAAAGCTTTCTTCCCAGGAAAGTGATGTTTTCTGAAAAATGGAGGGCAATCCATTCACATGCTTTTATATTGTCTTTCTTGAAGAATCATGCATATGCCAAACTCAAATGGATGAGATTTTTTTCTTTTGCTTTTTTGACATATTTCAAAGCACTATATGCACAGTTCTTCAAAACCACATTTATTTTGATCATCTTGTTGCCCAAATAATTTTTGTTGTGTTCTGTAAGAACAGTTAATGGATAGCTAAGGATCATTCCATTATACTTTGCTCCTCTCCTATTGGACTGAAATATTTAAGTACCATTGATAGTGTGTGTAATTCCATTATGTTAACTGAATTATATAGATTTACTCTGATGAATGATCTAGTTAAATGTCATGAAGCACTTGCCTTGCCATGAGACCTCTTCTGATGTACTGATAAGAATTGTACCAAACATAAAACAGCATGTTTTTGTGTCTTTATTTTCATACCATGATTCACTGAAGCAATAATATTGAAAAATCACAAAACATGATCAATATTTTTTCCCCAGTTGAAAGCAAAATATGCTGCTGCATCTCTTTCTTTCTATCTCTCTCTTTCTCATTTTGGCACAGTTTTCCGACTATTCCAAATAAAATCTTGTGCAGTGGATAACAGTGAGCTATGCTCCTGAAATTTCAACTATTTGATTTTCTGGCATTATACAATTATACTAAGATGCTTATAGTGTCATTAGAGGACATGTCTTATGACACAATGGCAGAAATCCTGTTGCTTAGCATAGTACACTGAACTAGAGTAGGCCCATTTGAATAATGGACCTTAATGGAGGATTTTAATGGGCCTACTCTAGTGTGACTTAGTACACTAACCAACAATATTTCAGCCATTCAATCCATACCTCACTTCATATCTGTGCATCAGTTACCATATTCTCTAACCCTTTTTTCCCACTGAATCAGTGAAAGTTAGAGGTGCTTAAACATGGCTAGATTGTGCTAAACATACTTAAGCACTTATGTTATGAGAACAGAAATGGAACCCTTAAATCTACCAGCTCTTCCTCTCCCCCGCCCCCTAAGATGTGAAGAATGGTTATTATTAGTAGTGAAAGAAATGTATTCTCTATCTACTCAGGGATATTTTCACTGATTTTGACATAATGTGGGGGTGGGGTGGGGTTCAGGCTAGCTCTTGAACATGGTCAGGTCAGAGAAAGCCCAATGCAATGAAGTCAGGCCCCCAGCAAAGGCACCTGCTATAGGACTGCAGTAGGAATGATGGGCTTTGTCCATTCCCCAAGTCGTCCCCCGAAACTACCCAAATCTTAGGTAGAAAATGGATGGTAAAGGTATATTCCTATTATTCTGTCTCTTATTGGAGATAGCAAGAGGGATTTATACACCCTGCCATGGCACTAGCCTTCTGAGATAGGAAGGTATGTTGCGCGTGTTTTTCTGTGTAGAGAGGAATCCCTGAGTTTGCCTCTGATCACTAATGGAAGCAAACTACAGAATTCCCCTGGGTAATTCCAGCCTTCCCACCTGGGAAGATCAGCTGGGATATTATCTCCAACTCCAAGTGGGACTGTATCTTAGGAAGGGCTCCAGTCTCCCCACAACCCTTGGCAGTGACTGGATTAGGTGATGCAGCACAAGTCCCCCTTTCCTATGTTTACATCTATATCTCAGAGTGAAAAATTACTAAAACACTGCTTGAAGAGAAAGCTGAATCATGGGTGGTGGTGGTGGAATGTATTGATGTTCTGTAATGACAATATGCCATCAATAAATCACTGACTCTTTATTTTCATAATAACAATGCAGATTAATGCAGATAATATGAAGGTTATGGGATTTTTTAGAAAAGAAAAATGGCAATCACAATCTGAAGATGTTTAATGTAATTAAACACATAGATTCTTTATGAAGAAAAAACAGTAGGTATCACTTCTTTTCCAAGCAGCTGTAGAAAAGGTGCCTACTTCTGAAGAAGAATTCTAGCCTTGATATAAATTATTCTACACTGCTTCCACCTCTATCATGCCTTTTCTTGACTTTGTTTACTATCATCACCTAACCACTCACTGCTAAAGTCTAAATTCCATGTTTCAGTGAGAGCAATGGGGAAATTTCCCCTCTTCATTCTGTGCTGTGGGGCTCTCTGCATCACCCAAAATCTAGTGTACTTCCCATTACTCTGTATCTGGGGGGAGTGTGCAGGGGGATAGACTAGCCTTCCTGCACTGATCCCACTTGCAGATTGTCACTATTAGCTGTAACTCTGGGCTTCCTCTAATCACTCCAAACTTCTCATCTTCCAGCTTTTCTCTTTCTACCCTGTTTCCACTTCCAGCAGAAAATATGATTAACTATAGCTATTGACCATTCCTTTCCTTCGCCCAGAAATTTAAAGGGGAATTAGTAAGTCCACATGAGGGCAAGATCTTGAAGCCCCAGGCACATTTCATAGGACTAAGGGGCTGGATGAGATATCACTGACTCTCTCTGCCCTAAAACATCATGTTAGGGCTCAGCACACTACTGGTGCTCCCAACTGAACCTTCTTTTATGGTACTATGAACCAAGGATGATGAAGCTTGTTCAGCCAACCTTCATTTCTAAACCAGTGACCAAGTGAGAGGATAAGTGAGGAAAAGCAAGCAAGTCATCCTAAGAACCTTTTGTTATAGAGTAACCCATAAACAAGGTAAGAGTAAGTACATTGAACAAGCATAAAGAAGCAGTTGGCTTTGGCATGTCCTCAACCAACAGCATTCCCTGTCCCTAACAGAGCAAAGACTAGTGCTCATTGATGCCCTCACTTACATGAGGATGTATGTGCATATGACAGGATGTGAAATTCTCACTGTTTCATGTTTGTTGTGTTGGGTCAAATCTCACCTTCATTATTTTCTGTTTCATATTGGCTTCAGAAGCCTTGGCATGTTTTCCACATGGATATTTATGCATAATTTTTAAAAGTGTTTTACCTGCTCTGTGTATTTATGTATACATGTTTTGTAATGTATGCATTTGCCCCACTGACTAAGTTACCGTATATTTCTGAGGTTTTCAATTTTTAGCTGTTGGTGTGTAGCTTTCCCATTTGTAGCTATATATGTTTTTTTAAAAAAGTGGGTATTGTTTTATGTGCACTTTACTTCTCCAGTAAGTTTCACAGATGTGTGAATTCTTGAGTTGTGTTTCTTCTCACAATGAATCTTAGGAGGCATGAAAAGCCTCATTTCAAGGAGGCTATCAGACACAATAAAAATATTCTTTTTACCCCTAATCCATGACATCAATCCTCAAAACTTTTGTGGGGAATTGCATTTCACTACTTCCTATTTTTGAGCCATTACTTACCTTGTATCTTATTTTCTGTGTCCACCGATGAGAGATGGAGGTGACAAAGGGAGGCATAAAAATACTATAATAACGAGATACGAAATATTGCACTGTATAAATATAATGCAATTCATACAAATACTTAACTTGCAGTAATGTCTGATTTAAAGTCTGCTTTGAAGCCAAAGTGCATCTGCAATGCAATTCACCTCCTTCAACTGGACAGCTAGCCGGAATTCTGTTTATGATAAAATTCATCTCCTCAGTAGAAAGCCATTTCTCACAAAATATCTTCCTCATGGTGACTCCATGCAGAGACGGGGATTGTAGGAAATACCACACGAGTAAAGATATCCACAGCATATGTCTTTTCATAAGCCAAATAAATACACTGACAGATCAAAAAATGTCCTCTGTTAGGGATCATATTTTACCTTATAATTGGAACCAAGATAGATTCCGATACATGTTCGACTTTCAACTGAAGCAAGAGTGCTCTTTGTTTGGCAGAGGTCAGTAGTTTGGTCAGCATGCCAGGCAGCTAATCTGTTGTTCTTCCTCTCAAAATCAACAGGGAAAAATCCACATTCCTTTGTCTTTTGCAACTGAGTAAACAACCTTGCAGACCAGGCCAAATGGTCTGATTAATGGCCTCATAAGGTTTCTTCTTTTTATTCCACTCCTTGCTGAGAAATAATTGAACCCCTGCTTACAAGAGTGTGTATATCACAGTGTGAGTGAAAACCTCCACTGAAATTTGTGCTCATATTTTGTTCAGATGTTGGGTATTTTTTAATCTTGGGAAATCAAGCCAGAATCTGGAACGTAAAGTGAAACTTATCTCCATAATGTTTTAAACTCCTTTGCCATTTGACCACCATCACCACCTGATATGTGCTGTTAGTAATAGATAGATAGGTCTGATGAGGTTTCTATAGGTTCGCTACTGAGCTAAAAAGCACTTTTAGCATGACAGCACAGTGTAGTCTCCAATTAGTACTGACAAAGTGTAGACAGAGTTGGATAACTCTGGCAGAGGCACCGCACTGGCTTCACAGTTGTATTTATTTTACAACACACAATAGTACAGTGTAGAGTAGTCATACTCTGACATTAAAACAGATGGTTACATCTAAGGTCAGCCCAGTCATTAGTCATGGTGAGGCCATTACCTCAGAGAGAGAGCACAGTGGAGCAGGGAAAACAATGAATCCTATTCAACACCACCTGACAATTCTTTCTGGAACCATCACTTGTCCACCTCTGCATCTCAGCTGGCTTTTTGGATAATGAGTTGGCCTGAAAGACTGTCAGACTGACATTATCCAAAGAGCTGGCTGAGAAGCAGGTGCACTGTGGGCAGGAACCAAATGAAGGAAAGAAGCTATGGCCTCCATCACAACTATCCTTTCCAGATGGCACTAGGGCTCACTGGCTCAAAGTAAAAGTTATTGTACCTGTATTTTGCTTCCTTCCTTCCTAATCTTTCCCTATCCAATCTGTGTGACATTACAAGGGCCCCTCTTTGGTCTTAGATTTTGGTCCTGAAACATTGAGGACTAGGATGCTGCTGATCTTATATTGAGTTTTCTATGACCACTGGCATGCTCAGTCCTCACTGGGCTGTTTGCTTATTAATCACCATGATTTTTCAGAAAGAAGACTTTTCTGATCCCATCCCCCACAAGGTTCAGAGGTTCCAATGGAATCCCGATCACTGTGGGGAGTCTTTAATTTCCAAAAATCCTCAACTCTGGGATGATACTACCAGCAGTGACAATTTTTATAAGTTAAAGACTTCCCCAATCCCATGACCCCCAATATCTTTCTTACGAAGAAAGATATTGAGAATGGAGGTGGGAACAGATCAGAAATTTTTAGGAATGGCTGATCACCTTATCAGCTTTCTGCAGTTCCATTACGGGACAGAACTTTAGTCAACAGCTACTTTAACTTAATTATTCTTCACCAGAATCATATTGCATTAGTACTGCTTCAAACAAAAACAAAAGAGGGGATTATTCATTTACTGACCCTGTTACTTCAGTAGCATATTCTTTGCTTTATCATCTTGTTTGTGTCACTATAGTTTCTTTTGGAAACTTCAAAAGGCCTTTAATTACCCAGAGCTTTTTTTTTTTTAACCTGAGTTTTTAAAAGCTTGATTCAATGTATTTTAATACGTTAGTCCTAAATGAAAGGAGATGGGGGTGGGGAGGGAAACCAAGCACAATTTATGAGGCTTTCTTTCTGGCATTGTTTTATTGTGTTTATTCACCAGCTAATTTGCAAAACTCAGTAATTTGCAATGGGTCTCCCAGTCATTAGTGCAAATTAGTATGGTTCTACTGTATTTGCATTTAATTGCCTTTTAAATTAATTAATTTATTTTAATTCCTTTATAATAATTTGCTACAGGATATTACTTTCCCTGAGAGGATTCATTTCCCTGAAAGAGTTTGTTCTGGTTTTGTAGTTTATTGCATATTTAAAAGTTCCCTGTTCTTCAGGCAGGGTTTTTTATTTACTTCTGATGCAATTGGTCTTTATATGGATATGTATGGTATACATTTCAGGAATACTAGCTCCTTCCTGGGTCTAATACTCCCTTTAAAAATAATGTGGAAAATTTCTGATGACTGAAATAAATATTAGGCTAGGCAGGCAATTAAACCATTTAAAGGTTAGATTACCTTTTTACTTACAATTATCTATTTAACTGTTTTTTAACTTCGTGATTTCCTAGGCAAAATCCTTTTGTCATAAGGTTGCACCATGGAGCTGGATGATAGCTTCATCCAGTACTGGTAATATTTAATTTAAATGAATTGAAAGAGCTGTCCAAATCCCAGCAGATGTAATCCAGTTTACCCAGCCACCCACCCACCAACCACATCCTCAGCTCCCAAAGGCTTCTCTAAGGCTAAAGGGGACCCTAGGAAGCCTTGTAATCAGAAACAGCACAGGTAGGAGGTTTTAACTTAATTTATATTAAATGCTACTGTTGCTGGATAATGACCTCATTCAACTCCATGGTGTACCTTTTCAGTATCAGGATTTCGGTCCTTGTGTTTTTAGTATACCATGTTTTACTTATTGTGGGCTGCCTTAATTCTCCCACCAGGAGAAAGTTGGCCTTGAAATGAAACAAACAAACAAATTGCCCTATATACTCGAGTATAAGCCTAGTTTTTCAGCACAATTTTTTTTGCTGAAAAAGCACCCCCCTCGGCTTATACTCGAGTCAGTTTCAAAATTACATGTTCTCCCCTGATGTGCGGGTGTTCTCCGGACTCCCCCGCTCATCTACGGGCGCCTGCAGCCTCTGTGGGTGGTCCGATGACCCGGGTTAAGTACACTGCATTTTTCAGACTCCACAGGCAGACACCGTGCTGGGAGGATAATAGCAGTCTATGTCCAAATGAAGGAGCTGTAGATGAAAACTTTTTCCCGGCAGCGTGTCAGTATTTCAAAGACCACTCTGAACAGAGGTCACAGTGAGGGCATCTTTGTTTACAAGCCCAGGGAAGCCCATTCACCCCCCTTCTTCCCTGTCAGCTATGTCTCTTAAAGATCTTTACGGGAGTGTCCGCTTCCAGGACACTCCCATCCACCTCCTTCTGCATATTCTATGTACCCACCTTCTTCCTCCCACCTTCCTCCTTCATCCTCCATTGGTATCTATTTTTATTTTTGAAATTTACCAGTAGCTGCTGCATTTTCCACTCTCGGCTTATACTCGCGTCAATAAGTTTTCCCAGTTTTTTGTGGTAAAATTGGGTGCCTCGGCTTATATTCGGGTTGGTTTATACTCGAGTATATTAAAAATGCCTTAAACTTGAATCTGTCTTCATCCCAGGGATGGGTGCCAATTCTTCAAAGAGGCAGAGCTATTTAAATGTTCATATTCCAAGCAGGGATCTAAAAATCTACTTAACAATTATTTTGTCAATTGTGTCATGGCATTTGCCATAATTTTATAGTATGAAAGAAGGGGAGAAATGATCTGTATTAATTTTCTCCTGAATAATGTTATAGGAGATTTACAAAATGGCATGTAGTGTGAAGGGAATGAATAGAGAGAAGCCTTCCCAACCATATAATATTACCGCTTGGGACTACTGAATGAAGAGTGGTGAGACAGACAAAGCATCATATGTTGAATGATGGAATTTTTTACTACAAAGTACAGGGATGGCTAGCAATCTAGATAGCTTTGAAATATCAGAGCTTGAAAAGGTCCTTTAGAAAAAGTAATTAGTTACCATTGCAGTTCTAAGCCTACAAATGTCACTAATTGACATCATTACCATGTTTAAAATAATCCTGTTGGCTATTTACACCAACATAAGTGCAATGGCTTAAATCTCAGTGGTGAACTAATGCTAGTTATGAGTTCTTGCTTATATTCCTTGTCGCCTACCAAGTCATGCCACTGGCTTGAGACCAGGAATACAAGCTTTGACTCATTAGCTCATGACAATCTGCTTCAGTTATTAACACCCTTGAACTGCTGATGATATACATATCCAATAAGATTCTGACCATTATTTTCTTAAACAAAACAACAAAACATGTTAGTCTGTAAGGTGTCACAAGACTTGTTTGTGTATTTTTGCTTGTTTGCTCATTTGTGCAGCAAAATATTCACATTGCTATCCTCCAGAAAAACATTACTTGTTATTCAAAGCAGTAACACTAAAGTGAATCAACCAAATAGTCCCATTCTGAAATGAGAACCTCTGAATGGTACATGTCATTGCCCTCCCAGCCCGGAAATAACGAGGCGAGACACAGGTTGTTGGGTTAAAACTTGGGCCACAATGTTATTAACTATTTAAAACGATATGCCCCATAACTACAAGGGGGCCTACCGTAGTGTGATACTCTTCCATGTCTGGATGAACTTAGATCTCCGGACGCTTCCTAGAACAGGGCAAGCTCCTAATTCTGAATTGTGCTGTCCGCTGCACAGCACGCCTTCAGGTGCTCTGTGAAATGGTACCCCGCAAACAACTCATCCCACCGAGTCTCGTGACCCTAAGCGGGCAGCTGGTTGGGAGGTCCTCCCATGCCAAAGCACCTCTCATCTGATCGCCGATTGTCTCAACCTGACAGAGAGATGGCCTAATTTTTTGGCACCACGTGTCAATCATGAACTCACCCAACTTTTCAATCACACTACCCGAAGCTGCAACCGGTAAGGACTTTAACTAACAATTATACTTACACACATTTTACAAAAAACACACCCTATAGGTAAGAATGGAATGGGCGAAAATGCACCTGCAGCCAACAGCCAATGAGGATGCAGGCCAAAAATTCCAATCCGGCTCCAAAAAAGGCAACCAGCTAATCTCACTCTTAAACTAAGGGTGGGTGGGAGGGGTTGCGAAGACAAGCAGCAAAGAGGCTGCACCGGGGGAATCAAGCCTTCTTAAAGGCTCCGTCCCTCTCCCCTCGGAAAGCGGCATCACCAAGTGCGACGCCAATCTCCGAGCGGGAGGGCAAAGCATCCCTGACATGGCTACCGAGAGCCATGCTGGAGCGGACACTAGTCTATGGGACAAAGCATTGCTAAATAGTGAGTCTACACATTAAAGGTAATAAAATGCAAAGCAACTTTTTAATAATGTCACTATTACTTTGAAAGTGTGAGGTAAAATCATGGAGGGTAAGATTCTCATTAGTCATATGCTGTCTCTGTGATCAGAGACAACATGCCTCTGATTAAATATAGTGAACTACTTCTTGCTCAGAGACAAAGCAAATGTCAGGGCTGTTTTTCAACAAGTGTGAATGGTCCAGTTTCAAAGTTATACATTTTTGTTTGGCACTCCCCTAGTTTTTGAATTGGTTTATGGCTTATTGGCTGAATCATGCCTTTGCACAATATCTATTGCTACCCACTGGTGCTGTAATAATCACGTCTAGTTGCCAGGCTACCTTTTAATTGGTTTCAGCCCATAGTGCCTTTGAACTGGAGCAGGTCAAAAAAGGTTCGGATCTCTATTGCACTGTAAACCTACTAATAAAACAAGTAGAGGGAACATGGCTCTCTGCTTTACACCATTCAGTACAGTATGATTTAGAAAGTCAAGGGAAAATTCTGTACTTGCAATGGCCTGATATTAAGATAATGGCTAGTTGTATTTGTGGCGGTGTCTTTTTTAAGCAGCAAGCTCCACCTATAGGCATGGGTGCATATTTAGTTAACACCTGAAATAACCTACTTTTGTTGGAAAGCAAGTCCACCATTTATAATTACACAGAGAAGCTCTTGCACACGCCTGTGTAGGAAGCATGGGATGAAAGAGCAGAGGTGGTGCACATTTTGAGTGAAACTCTAACATAAGGTTTTCAGTTCTTATGCAGATATATGGATGGAATGATTTCAGTTTCACCCTGGCTCTGTGAACATGAGTGACAGACCATTTCAGACACACAGCACTTCTAATTAACTGAACATTCACAAATCTTTGCTTTGAGAAGCCATCATCTTTAATGGAACCATGCCCAGGGCTGCTTAATAAAACAGCCGTACATCATATGTCTCACCGGCTGTTTGGTCTCTGTTTGGTCTCTGTCACAATTACTTCATGTACATTGGTATACCCCTCCATTCGCTCCCTCAGCACAATAAATGAGAAACATTTTAACTACTGGTGTTACCAAGAGGTCTTGGTTTCACTGACAGCTGAAACTGCTTAGATTTTAATCTTTTTTTAAAGAGTCATTTAGGTCATGACTTAGCAAAAGGTTTTGCTGGCCATAACATACTTGGCACTTTTCTTTCTTTCTTTCTTTCTTTCTTTCTTTCTTTCTTTCTTTCTTTCTTTCTTTCTTTCTTAACCTCCAAGGATAAGTAATATGGGATGTCATTCCTAATTTGCATACATTCAGATGTGCATTAATCTTTGATTCCACAGGGCAAATGAAACTTGAGTTGCTCACTTCAAAGAAACAGAATAGTAGTGTCTGTGGAGTGGCATGATTTTGCTAATCAGATAATATAATAATTATTTAGGATCACTCAAACTATACTATGAAACCTTGAGGACTGAAAAACTCTTTGTTGAACAAGACAATAGATTGTGAAGGTTGTTTTGTATCACTTCCCACAGGAGAACATCTTTGCAGTGACTCTTTTCCTTCCTGGAAAATCAACAGTTTTGAACACTGTTGTTGAATTTCTATGCTTCCACAAATTGCTAGGATTTAACTATGCAGACCTTGAATCTAACAAACATGGTTTTCTTTTCATTGTGATAGAAGTTGTCATTTGGGCACTCAATTAATTTTAGTTCCTTGATTACTTCTAAAAAGTCAGCAGGAGCATGGGGGAAGCTGAATTCTTTCTGGAAGAAAAATGCCCTGGAACAATTAAAGGCTTTGAACTAAAATGGTTTTCACTGAAATTGTCCGAAGTAATTAAAAAGCACCACATACAGAGAAATGACTCACTTCCTCATTCGAACAGAAGTTAAATTAAACCTTCTTTCCCACCATACCTCAACAACCTTAGAATTTAAATTCCAAACAATTAACTAAGGATCAAGCTAATGTAGGGAATTCAACCAGGCAAGGGTCTTCTAAGCTTCTGGAGGGAAGATTTCGAGGTTTGCCTCCATCAGATTGTCTCTGCCCTTGTAACAGTGACAAAGTCGAATCAGTTGGTCATGTTCTCTTATATTGTACTTGCTATCGGGATTTACGTATGGAGCTTTTACTTCCTATTATCTGTAAATCTCCTGGGAGATCAGAGGAGTATTATATACAGTTGCTACTCTCTGACAATACCCCTTATATTACAAGACAAGTGGCTAAATTCTGCGCTGCAGCAATAGTTATTCACGACCAGATGTTCGAGTTGTGATCTAAGACGTACAATATAATGCTTTTATAACATAACACTGGCTGAGGTTTTACTTATTTTAAAGATATAGAGTCAGCTTAGCTGATTATGATGTTATTAATTTGAAAGAAGGGGTTGTTCTATCATGTTTTTAATGGAAAATGTATAATTCTGATTAGTTTTATGAAATTAAAATTGGATGTATTTATTTTATATTGTTCTGGTCTTCCTGGTCCTTGACCATAATAAAGTTATCCATCCATATCCAATCAGACAAGGGACAGTTACTTGGTCCCATCCCACCACCTCATTTCTAGATGGATGAGGCTGGAATGACATGCTAAAGAGTAGCATTATTTTCATGTAGGTAACAAGTGTTAAAAAATTGGAAAGAGCAGTGAACATTTTTTTTAATTAAGGAACTCTTTACAGTGTAGCCTTGTTCCCATTTGTAAAAGGAAACCATTGTGTCGAAAGGTAGCTTGGTTACTGTTTAAAATGCCAGAAAGCCATTCTTGAATAGAATAAAATAAATAAAGGGAAACTTTTGCTTCCTAGTCTCAAAATGAAAAGTTCATAGCTATATGAACATTTTAAAATTTTGCTTCCACTCCAAAAAAAAAAAAAAAAAAAATCATCAGTTCCACCCTCACCTCACTCCCACAATTTTCACTGGGGCAGACTCCTGAGAAGTTGTATATTTGGCCTGAAGGTGATGGAACTTGGGGGGATATCAAAGAAAGAAAGAAAGAAAGAAAGAAAGAAAGAAAGAAAGAAAGAAAGAAAGAAAGAAAGCCATAAGCAGTGGGCTTGTTCACAATCTTTGGACAATGGTGTAAAACTGGACACAATTAGGCTATGCTTGTGTTTCAAAGATGATCTGGAATGGCGCAGATTGCTCATAGGCATTAACAGGATGGAAATATACTCTCAAGGATTTTACCTGTTACAACCAGTATTCACCATCAGAAGTGGAGAAAGAGTGTTTCTCCACCTCTGATGGTGTTTACCTTAGAAATGAAACTCCCTTACCTTTCCTGCTTCAAACCAGGAATCAAATAATCAAAGTCCTATAGAAGAAGGAACTCTTCTTCCCAACATACAGACTAATTGTCTATGGGGAGGAATTTCTGTTCATGTAGGTGAGGACTGGGGAATCCTTGGCCATTGCCAGCATGGGTTAGAGGTAATGGATTAAGGGAGGTTTAATTCAAAAACATCTGTTCCCCGGTGCCACCCCAGTATAGATCCACACCTCCATTCTGAAGCTGTACAGTCTTGAGAAAGATTATCTCTGGAAGGAGCAGCAGGGAGGGGATTTACTGTGAGAATAGATTTTTCTTATCTACTATCCAAGGTCGACCTTGCAATTTGACTGAGTATGGCAGCCATCTCAGGCATCCAAACATCAGGAATGTCTTGAGTCCTACCATACCTAGCCATCTCATCTCCCTCCTTTCTCCCAGGTGTATAAACCACTAGTGGCTGTGGTAGAGTTTCCTTGCCTCTTGCAAGCAAGAAGGGTCTACCCAGAAGATCTTAAAAGTTGAGTAGGCTCATATGGGGTGATATGATCCTTCCAACAGCCTGGAGCCAAGCCATGTACTGCAAACTGTTGGCAGACCAGCACTGTATACAGCTTTGGGAACCCTGTATTTTTTTTTCTAGGTTTACAGAGCCTACACAAATGCCGTCAGAACATAGAAATTGTGCACATAGTGCACTGAACATATGTCAGGCAGAGCATATTGTCATCCTTCTGTTTTCCCAAAAGTTCATTCTGTCTCTAAAGAGCCCCAGACTTTAATGGGCAGTAATTACTGAAATTAAGTCCCTACCTGATTTATAATGGGCAAGGGGGGAAATGGCATTCCAATGTCAGACATGTCCCTCAGCCTTTATATTTTGACTATAATGCATGTATTCCCAGAGTTCCATTATAGAAGAAAAGTAGGATACAAACTATATGTGAAAATCCTTGCTTGTCTCTTTCTTGTGCACAAGAACAAGAAGCCACACCATTTCCCTCTACTCATGGGAGAAAGAGGGATATTTTGTTATCGAATTGACTTCACAGAATTTCTTTGGTTGCTGCTTTGCTACATAGATTTTAAATAGAGATATCAGACTCATTATTTGTCTCTTTTTGATTAATTAGCTAGTTCTTCTCAGCTTTCTGTGTGTGTTGACTTTGCTTGGTAAAGAGCAAAAATATTATTCATTATGTGGAGACATGGGGGAGGGCTTTCTTGGCTGTAGCACCCTATGGTGGAATGCCCTCCCTTGGAGTCTTGTCCAGTCCAGACAGAGGAATTATTTTGGCACCAAGTCAAAACATACTTATTTATTAGAGCCTTTTGGGGGCTGAGGATCTTTGCCTGCATAAGGTTTTAATGTCATTCCTTTAATGTTTTAATTGTTTCACATTATGAATTTTAATCCCGCCAACCTAGCGGTTCGAAAGCATGCAAATGCGAGTAAATAAATAGGGACCACCTCGGTGGGAAGGTAACAGCGTTCCGTGTCTAAGTCGCACTGGCCACGTGACCACGGAAGATTGTCTTCGGACAAACGCTGGCTCTATGGCTTGGAAACGGGGATGAGCACCACCCCCTAGAGTCGAACACGACTGGACAAAAAATTGTCAAGGGGAACCTTTACCTTTACCTTTATGAATTTTAAATTGTTTTAATTTAAATTATTTTAAACAATTTCCTATTTCTAAATTGTTTTGTATGGCTCTGTAGCCTGTCATGAGAGCTTGAGATATAGCCCAGACTATAAATATTTTGTGATCCTCTGTTGGTGTAGTGGATACAATAATGGACTAGGACCCAGAAGGCTTGGGTTTGAATCCTCACTCAGCCATGGAAACCAACTGGAGTGTGTGGAACTGGTAAAACCCCTGAAATATCTCACTTACCTTGACAACCCCATCAAGGCTGGTATAAGTCAATTCCAACCTGAAGGTACCTAACAACAACCAAAAAATGTTTTAAATAAATAATTTTCATTAAAACCTTTGACAAGGGCTTGCCCCCACCATATCTCAAGGGCACACCCTGAAATCTCGGAACAGGAAGCTGCAGTCCTGGTAATCCTACTGCTTGGTTTAGTTTTCTTTAGGTAAGATAACAATATGACAAGCAACAAAACAAAACAAAACAAAAAACCCAAACAAACAAGCAGAGTATCAGTAGAAGCAAACAGACACTCCTTCAAGGTAGATCTCTAGTCAGGACAATGGATAACCTTCAAGTTGCACCTTCATTGTTGGCTAAATCATACAGGGAATGACAGAGAGGTGGGCGGGGAGAGAGGCAGTCCTCCTTCCTGAACATAACCTGATGGGTACTGTTCTGAACCTTCACCTCCAGAGGTGAATTATTGTTTCTGGGGACCAGGCACAAATATTATGAAACATTAATATTCTTTTGTCGTATCATGGACTCTAATCAGAAATCATTTTCAGGCAAAACCATAGTCGCAAGCATATTCACAGTAATCTGACAGCAAACTCACAAGAGCACTGAACTTAAATGTCCCTTTGTTGATGAAAAACAAATATCGTTCAGTTTTTTTGAAAAAATAAAAATAAGCATCTGATATTTTATAGAAATATTTTCTTTTAAAGCAGCAGCCCATGCCAAACAGATGCCCCAAAGACCTCTGGAGCCAGTACACTTTGTCTAAATTGCTACATCCACTCTCTTAAATCAAGGCTCAACAGAACCCATGCATGACAGGCAGCTCAGAACAGGAACATGTCTGGAATGGCTGGTATAAGCTTTGAAGTATGTATTATAAATTATGAGCATGGGCAAAGTATATTTAATTTAGCATTTTATTAACAGCCAAATATTCAGTAAGCTT
This sequence comes from Intellagama lesueurii, assembly GCA_037013535.1. Taxonomy (NCBI): domain Eukaryota; kingdom Metazoa; phylum Chordata; class Lepidosauria; order Squamata; family Agamidae; genus Intellagama; species Intellagama lesueurii. The sequence goes on along the minus strand of JBAJHW010000003.1, from coordinate 38,692,030 downwards.
AGTTAGACTGCTAGGGGCAGGAGATGACATGGCACTTTCTTCTTAGAAATTAACCATTCACTTAAGCACCCTTATTTCTGCAATGTGAGTATCTTTGGACAAATGTGTAAAAACAGACTGAATCCAGGGTATCCAGTGATAACTACAGGAGGATGCAAAAAGCTGCTGGTTGATTATTGTATAGAGAAACATTTCCATAGGTCCCTCATGTTCCATCCAGCATTTGTGGAGTTAAAAGGTTTTTCACCCAACAATGGAGTGAATGGTAATCGAAAAGAGTTATCAACTGGCTTCAGAAGAGCAGTTGAGTGACAGTTAATTTTTTTCCCATGAAGCACAAAGCCTCGCTTGAATGCTTTAACCACTAGGCTTTAGTGTGCATGTGTGGATGAACACTTGTGTTCTTCTCTGATGGGCTTTGATTGACTAGGTAAGAATTGGTATGTAAGAATCTGTCTTTTCTCTTCCCAGGTCTGTCCCCCCACTTTTTTTTTTCTTTTTCGTGTTGCTGCAGATCTTAGTCTCTGTTGGCTGTTGCCCTATTGCTGGAAGAATGCCTGTAGGCAGAAATAACAGCTTTTTATCTGCCACAGCCCTGAGTAACCTGCAGCTCTCCCCACCTTCAGGTCATAGTCATTAACGTTTTTTTCCAATCTATGTGAATAGGATTTTTTACAGAGTTCCAGAAATCTACAAATACTGTCATGGATGAAGGCAAGAACTGGGTCAAAGTTTCACCAAAGGCCCACAAGGTGGGATTGCCACTTATAAATCTGCCTTAATACAAACACAGACAAGGTCTGGAAGTTGCTTTGCATCTCTAAGTTTGGAAAATATTGACCCACATGTGTAGGTAAGCATATAATTTTTCGTCAGCAAGTCCCCCAACAGTTGAATTTCTGTAGGGTTGCCTGATCTCAAGCTTTGGCCCTGAAATCTCAGGGAATAGGATGCTGCTGATTTGGGCAATTCTGATCTGGTTCTGGAATCTATCCTGACACAATACAAATCACTCAGAGATTTACTGGTAGATTCAAATATACAGAAATTCAACTTTTGATGGTCTTAGTGAGGAAAGTTATTTATTTATTTATTTATTTATTTGGCTTTTATACCACCCATCTAGACGAATCTACTCTGGGCGATTTACTGTCCAAAAAGGCAATAAAATTAAAATAATCAATAAAAAGACTAAAACAAGCCAAAAACCAGAGGGAAAAGATTAAGTAGTGGCAGGAGGGAAGGCCTGCCTGAAGAGCCAAGTCTTCAGTTTACTCTTAAAAACTCCTAGTGAGGGAGCCAGGCGGATTTCAGAGGGGAGGATGTTCCAAAGGCAGGGGCCACCACCAAGAAGGCCCGGTTTCTAGTTTTTTCATTCCGGGCCTCTTTTGGAGTTAATTCCCTCAGCCACCCAGTCTGGCTAGAATGAGTGACATGGGTAGAACTAGGTGGAAGAGGGCGCTCTGACAGGTATCGAGGTCCTAAACCATTTAGGGCTTTATATGTAATCATTAGAACCAGGCCCGGCTGTTGCAAATGCACCTGAACGATGGGAACATTTCAAGAATGCTGTTTATAATACCACCTTGTCCACATTTGGCAAGAAGACCAAAAAGACGGCAGACTGGTTTGAAGCCCATTCGGAAGAGTTGATGCCAGCCATCAAGGAAAAGAGGAGAGCTCTAGCAGCATACAAACTGTCTGTCTGTCTGCATACAAACTCTGTCCTGGTGAGTACAACTTGCAGGTTCTTCAAGTTGCTTGTAGCAAAGTCCAACAGACTGCCAGGAGATGTTCTAACGATTATTGGCTTCAGCTCTGCTCTCAGATACAGATAGTAGTGGACACAGGTAACATCAAGGGAATGTATGATGGTATCAAGCAGGCTTTAGGTCCAATACAGAAGAAATCTGCTCCTTTGAAGACTGCTACAGGCATGATCATCCAGGACAGAGCACAGCAGATGGAACGCTGGGTGCAGCACTACTCTGATCTATATTCTAGAGAGAACATAGTAACTGAAGAGGCATTAAATAACATTGAGCAGGCACCTGTCTTGGAAAAGTTGGACAGAGAACCAATTTTAGCAGAAATAAAAGCGGCCTTGGATTCCCTCGCCTCCAGGAAGGCACCTGGGAAGGATAACATCCCTGTTGAAGTGTTGAAGTGCTGTAAAGAGACCATCACCACTGAGCTGTATGAAATCTTTTGTCTTTGCTGGAGGGAAGGTGGAGTACCACAGGACATGAAGGATGCAAACATTGTCACGTTGTACAAGAACAAAGGAGACAGGGGTGACTGCAATAACTACCATGGCATCTCTCTTCTTAGCGTTGTAGGGAAGCTGCTTGCCCATGTTGTACTGAAGAGACTCCAGGTGCTTGCAGACAGTCTATCCAGAATCACAGTGTGGATTTCGAGCTAATAGATCCACCACTGACATGGTATTTTCCCTCAGACAGTTGCAGGAGAAATGTAGGGAACAACGACAGCCACTCTTTGTGGCCTTCATAGATCTCACAAAGGCCTTTGATTTGGTTAGCAGAGACAGCCTTTTTAAAATACTTCCCAAGGTTGGATGTCCACTTTGACTCCTTAACATAATCAGGTCCTTTCATGAGGAAATGAACGGCATTGTAGTTTTTGATGGCTCAGCATCAGATCCCTTTGACATCCAAAGTGGAGTGAAACAGGGCTGTGTCCTTGCGCCGACTCTGTTTGGGATCTTTTTTACTGTCATGCTGAAGCACACTTTTGGAACTGCAACAGAAGGTGTCTGTCTCCAGACTAGATCAGATGGAAAGCTCTTTAATCTCTCTAGATTGAGAGCGAAGACCAAAGTCCAGCTGAAATGCATCCAGGACTTCCTCTTCGCTGATGATGCAGCTGTTGTTGCCCATTCTGCTGAACAGCTCCAACAACTTATGAATCATTTTAGTAAGGCCTGCCAAGATTTTGGATTAATCAGCCTGAAGAAAACACAAGTCATGGGCCTGGGCGTGGACTTACCTCACTTTATTGCCATCTCTACACAAGATTTGGAGGTTGTTTGTGATTTCGTGTACCTTGGCTCAACGATCTCTGACACTCTCTCTCTAGATGTCGAGCTGGATAAACGCATAGGCAAAGCAGCTACCATGTTCTCTAGACTCACAAAGAGAGTATGGCTTAATAAGAAGTTGACAGCATATACCAAGATCCAGGTCTATAGAGCCTGTGTCCTGAGTACACTCATGTACTGCAGTGAGTCCTGGACCCTTTGTGCACGGCAGGAGAGGAAGTTGAACACGTTCTATATGCGTTGTCTCCAACACATTTTTGGTATCACCTCGCAAGACAAAGTTCCAAATAGAGTAGTTCTAGAACGAGCTGGAATTTTTAGCATGTATACATTACTGAAACAGTGACGTCTACGTTGGCTCGGGCATGTCATGAGAATGGCTGATGGTCAGATTCCAAAAGATCTCCTGTATGGAGAATTAGTGCAGGGAAATCGCCCCAGAGGGAGACCACAGCTGCGATACAAGGATATCTGCAAGTGGGATCTGAAGGCCATAGGAATGGACCTCAACAGATGGGAAACCTTGACATCTGAGCATTCAGCCCGGAGGCAGGTGGTGCAGCATGGCCTCTCCCATTTTGAAGAGACACTTGTTCAGCAGGCCGAGGCAAAGAGGCAGTCCCGAAACCAGCAAAATCAGGGAGCTGGACAGGGGACAGATTGTATTTGTCTTCAGTGTGGAAGGGATTGTCACTCTTGAATTGGCCTTCTCAGCCATACTAGACACTGTTCCAAGACCTCTATTCAGAGCACGTTACCATAGTCTCTCGAGACTGAAGGATGCCTACACAAGAAACTTGAAATCAATGTGGAATCTAATGGGTAACCAGTGTAAGGCAGCCAGAGTGGAGGAAATATGATGGTATTTTTTCACCCCAGTTAGTAATCTGGCCGCCGTGTTCTGGACCATTTGAAGTTTCCGCATCAATCTCAAGGGAAGCCCCACATAGAGTGCATTGCAGTAGTATAATCTCGAGACTACAAGTGCATGGAGAAGTGTGGTGAGCGCCCCAACATCAAGTTAGGAATGCAGCTGGGCAATCCGCCGAAGATGTAAATGGGCGGTGCAGACTACAGATGTTACCTGGATTCCGTGGCAAGTGCCGGGTCAAGATGGACCCCCAAGTTGCGGACCGCACTCTTTGTGGTGAGAGTCACTCCCCCAAAAGTAGGAGTGTAGAGCCTCATTCTCATATCAGAGGATGGACATAGCAATTTTTTTTCTCTTCACCTTGAAAGAGGGAAAAGATATTTTCTTTGACTTTGAATGAGAATGAACACATGCACTATTGAATTCTCGTACATCCATGTTGACATACAAATCCCACTATCTATTAATTGATCATATCAATGACAACACCTTAGTGGTGAGTGTTCTAACAATATGTAAATTAATCTTAAGTAGGGCATTCTTTCTTGTATCCTAATATGTTGGCTTGTTTTACCCATGAAGACAGGAATGCAGATCCATTGACAGAACTGCTAGATAGCTTAGTGGTTTAGGTATCTGGCTGCAGAGCCAGAGGTTGGGAATTGAATTCCTCACTGTGCCTGTTTCCAACAATGCAATTCTAAGATGATGATGATGATGATTAAGAAATAAGAGGATTTTTTTTCTGCTGACATAAATAGAACATGGATTGTACCTTAGATCTCTACCATTTGTCCATGCATGCCAGTGTTATAGTTCATTGCAGTGAACTGAATGGATGCCTCCTGGTGAAATCCAGCCATGCATTACCATCACTGCAAACAGCCGATTTTCGTTCTTTGCCATGATTACCATTAAGTGTGCCTACAAGACACTGGAATAAAGTCTTTTCTCCTGTTTGTAAACCTGGTTCCATCCCCATGTTTATTATTATTTTTTTAAATGGCTAGGCTGCAGAGTACCCAGGGTGTTGTTTGTGCATTCATCAGAGAAGCACACACATATTTACTACATTGAACACATTCACAGCTCCCAGAGGACATAATTTCATGCAAGGACAATCATTTTTGTTTATTTTAGTTTCTTCTTTAAATATATATATATCTGGATTTGCATGTGGTTATGGATATGTAATCGGCCAGAGGTAGTTGAACCAGCAAGTCGAAGTATATGTACCGAAGAATTCAACATTTATAAAAAGCCACGCAACAGCTGCTGTCATTTCTGAAATCTGAATCTGTAAGTAAAGGAGTCTGCATGCAAGTTAAGTCATATGCTCTGAAATATTTGATATTCATGGGCAGGTTTAAATACAAGAATATTTGTTCTACAAAAAAATCATAAAAGGCAGCTACTAAACCACTTTCTGATTGTGTTGTCACTTGCAATGGAAATGTCTACCTGTGGCAGTAAATGTAATTGACAGAGTATGCGGGAGATGCCTCTAATTGCAGCCCCATGGAAGATTACAAGAACTGTGTTCTTGTTGCGTGCTGTCAAGTTGCTGCCGACCTATGATGGCTAGAGATGGGGATATTCATATTCATAAACATATACGAATATCCCTGTCCCAGCTGCACCTAATGTGGGTCCGGGCCCCGGAACTGGCCCATCCACTCACACGTCCTGGCGCTGCCAGCGTCCCACTCTTCCTGCCAATCGCAGAAGTAGCTCCTCCATCTCCCTGCTCAGCTGGCCACTCAGCAGCCATGGGGGGAGACTCATCCTTCCATCCCCTGCCTGGAGTGGCCATCTGAGCAGGGAGATGGAGGAGCTACTTCCATGATTAGTGGGAGGATTGGGATGCTGGTGGTGCTGGGACGCGTGAGTGGACGTGTCGGTTCTGGGGGCTGGACCCACATTAGGTGCAGCTGGGACAGGGATACTCATATTCATTCATGAATATGAATATCTCCATCTCTAATGATGATCCTATGAATGAATGATCTCCAAAATGTCCTGTCCTTAACAGTCCTGTTCAGCTTTTGTAAACTCAAACCCCTGGAATTTAGGGAGTCAGTTCATCTCGTATTTCATCTTCTTTTCCTGCTGTCTTCAACCTTTCCCAGCATTATTGTCTTTTCCAGAGAATCCTGCCTTCTCATTATGTGTAGACATGGGGGTATTTGTATTCGTATACAAATACCCCCACACAGGTGGACATAATGAGGGTCCCTGGGGCCAGACTGTCCACTCGCCTTCCGCTGCTGCCACGGGCTCTGCGCTCCCTTCCTATCATTCCGGAGCTCGCAGTCAACTAGCCACTCCTGGCAGGAGGCGGGATGACAAGCCTCGCTGCCAGGTCAAAGAGTGGCTTGCCGACCAGGCACTCCGGAGCGATAAGAAGGGAGTGCAGAAGCCGCGGCAGCAGCGGAAGGTGAGTGGGCAGTCCAGCCCCAGGGGGCCGGACCCTCGTTATGTCTACCTGTGCGGGCACATCTCTAATTTTGTGCCCGAAGTATGATAGCCTCAGTTTTGTCATTTTCCCCCCTCCTAAGATAGTTCAACCTTGCTTTGCTCTAGGACTCACTTGTTTGTCTTCCTGGCAGTCCAGAATACCTGCAAAGCTCTTCTTCAGCACCATATTTCAACCAAAACATTTTTTCCCTGTAAACTGCCTTTAGTGTCCAGCTTTCACACGCATGCATGGTGATTGGAAATACACGACTGTGGATGATCTTAGTCTTGTTCTCCAGTGACACATCCTTACACTTGATGATCTTTTCTAATTCCTTCATTGCTATCCTTCCAAGTTTCTGTCTTCTGATTTCTTGGCTGCAGTCTCCCTTTGGATTGATGATTGAACCAAGGTATACAAAAGCTTTTACTATTTCAATTTCTACATTGTTGACATTAAAGTTGTGTAGTTCTTCTGTAGTCATGATTTTGGTCTTCTTAATATTCAACTACTTTGACACTTTCTTCTTTCACCTTCACTAAAAGTCATTCCAAATCATTGCTGCTTTCTGCCAGTAAGATGGTGTCATCTGCATATTTTAAATCATTGATGTTTCTTCCACCAATTTTCACTCCTCCTTCATCTGAATCTAGACTGGCTAAAATTAGCCATGCTTGCAAGAGTACAGAAAATTGAAAACAGTTTCTTGGTTCCTCAAGACTATAAAGAAGTATGATATTCTTCAACAATGTGCCAAGCTTTCCTGCTGCCTGAAGTGCACATTGACTTCTACTGCAGCTTAGAAGTTAGTAGTTGCAGATATAATTGTTAACTGTAATTAACTGCTTAAAGCAGGGATTAGTATAACTAGTTGTTCCAAAGTTACTTTTAAGGTATAATTTTTTACTGGAATTTTCCAGGTTTTATGCCATGTTGTTAGCAATCCTAAATGGTTTTGTCCTTCATATTTTTATGAATATTTCCAAGAAACAATATCAGAATCAATAAGGGAAACCAGAGTATTGTCCTCTATTTTCCTGGTTGGTTTGTGAAGACAATGCAAAGCACCAATAACATTCACTACAGTGGCGGAAAATTTGCTGGCATAACTACATCTGAGGAAAGGCGATGACCTCCCCAGTATGGAGAGATTTTCTGTAATTAAAGATATTCACTCCCTTAGCTTCCTAACTTGCAAAAATCTGTTTTGTTGTGTGGAAGCCATGGAATCTGTGGGGAAGCAGGAGGAAGTCTTTAATTACCCAAACTCTCCCCCTGCCAGTAATGTCGGCTGACAGCAGCAATTTTCAGTAACAAAAAACTTCCTCTTTTCTTCCTACAGCTTTCATATGATTAAATGGACTTTTTGCAAGGCATAAAAGCTATGGGAGAGAAGGGGATAGTCATTAATTGCCAAAAATCTCCCTCTGCTAGAAATGTCAATACCTTTCCACTGGCATAGTTACACCAACAGGATTTCAGCCATTAAATTATTTGCATGATTGGGGCAATGATAAAAATAGAGGCAAAAATAATGGCAATCTGACTGCCAAGAAGTAATTAGTAATAGAGCAAGTTCCTTTCAAAAGTTCCCAGATCTGGTTTATGTATTTTACCTCATGCACATATCTTTGCCTTTGACTAAGTCATGTTCATGCAAATTTTCAAAGGGTATACATTTTCAGCCATGCACATGAAATCGGCACATTATTTGTATATGCACTTTTTCTCTCTGAAAAAACTCATAAGCCTTGTGAACGTCTAAATTCTCAAATGGAATTCTTTCTCATAATGAATCTTAGGTGCTGTAAATCATTGAGGTCACTGCATAAAGACACATATTGCCATCATTATTCCTACCCATGTGTTTTTCTTAGAAGTATTTTTTTTTCCAACAGTGGTAACATTTGACTTCCTCTGTGCAGAAAGAATAATCCATGGCTGAATCAGCCCTCTTCTTCTTGTTAGGCTTAACCTTGTTGACTCCTTCGTCAGAAGTAAACCTCTATTTTATTTATCATTGCCTAAAGACAGCCTATGCTTGAAGGACAGAAGGAACTTTTGTACTGCTTGTGCATATTCCCTGAACTACTATTGAATTTCTTGTAAGTTATTAATCTGCGGGTTGCTCGTTGCAGTTGTCAAACATGGGCAAAAAGTCATGAAACTTTAATATTTAATTATGTTGACAAAAGAAATAAATATACCCAGAAGCTTAAAAGGTCTCAGGAAATACTGATATAATTTAAAATATGCATTGACTTTAATGTAAAGGAGGCAACAGGGAAACAAATATGCACTTATTTTAAACCATATTTCTCTCTTTTTTAATCTCTGTAACCAGTGAAGAGTGGCTGCTTTGAATGAATTATGTGAGCAGAGTGGCAAAGTTGCTATGCCATCTATATGTTTCAGAAATTGAAATAGCTGTATGTTAAAGGCACGCAAGTGTTGATGGGTTTGGATTTGTCTTAAGGGAGAAAGCAGGGAGAATAACATCACAGTCTTCAATATTTCACAGACAAAAATAGGAAGCAAGCTGGTTAAGCAATACTCCTCTTTTGATTCCATGCTCACTGTTGGAGGCCTCCCTGTAACTACCGTGTTTACATACTGCTGAAGACTACTCAGTCTGTGCCATTGATTGTCCTTCAGCAGTCTGTTCTGTTTAAAAAACAAATATGACACTTCCGTCACCTTTAGGTTTAGAAATATAATAAGAAAACATAATTGCCTTACAATATTCTGTTGGTAGCTCGAAATATATTTCAGAAGCTGCAATATATAAAATGGTAGGATGTTCTCTGGAGCTTCAAAAATTGCTGTGTTGGAGTACACCTCCACCCAATAGACCTACTGGCTATCTTGCTTAGGAAATTCTGGTTGTTCTTAAAAAAATAATCCCAAGCTCATTGTGCACTTCATGGTGCCTTAGTACTTGAATGCACTAATGCAGTGGTCCCCAACCTTCTTGACACTGTGGACCAGTTTAGCATGTGGGGGGGCATCTGTGCATCCGTGTATGTGTGCGGGAATATGTCTGTACGTGCGTGGGGGTGGGAGTTGGGGTGTGCATGCGTGGGGGTGCATGCGTGCATCCGTGTGTGCACAGGGGGCATCCATACGTGCATAGGGGGGTGTCCATGCATCTGTGCGTGCATGTGGGGGGCATGTATGTGTGTGTGCATAGGGGGGCATGTGTGGGGGGGGCAGGAGATCTGTCTCCATGGCCTGGTCCTGCCAAGGCCCCGGACCGGTACCAGGCCCTGGACCAGGGGTTGGGGACCCCTGTACTAATGCTTGAGCTGGGTTTTGTTGCTATTTAAACTTCTCACAATGATGTAGCATCACTGTGGAGACTGCTGCTGCCCTATCAACCTTCCAGGCACCCCACAATGGAAGAAGAGCCCCACTAATAAGCACTTTGTTTAGGACACTGTCTAAAATGGATGCAGCTCCAAAACAGAGGCATTCCTCTCCCCACAGCTTAGAGCCAGTTTTGCCCAAGACATTGTGCTGCCTGTGATGTGGGAGTGAATGGTATGTATACCTGTTCCACCTAGAGAAGTTTTCCCCAAATGACAGTTCATGCTGATGATCAGACAGTTTCCTCCACCACATCTCAGGACAGTAAAGTAGTTTAGGGAGGGCAAGATTAGCCGCATAGCATCCCTTATTCTGTCATACAATATCTCTGCTTTTCTGGCACCTGGACCCTATAACAAATACTCCACTTTGCCTAATGTTAGGGCCAATCCCGTCCCTTCTACAGGAGCATGGGCTAACCCTGCATCTTATTTCATCAATGTTTTTATGAAGCAACTCTCAAAAGATAAGAACTGGGACACATTGGTGATAGTGATGTATCAAATACAAGGATCAGAAAATAAAGATTATTTCTGGTACAGAAGCACAGCTTGGAATAATTAGTTTTTTGGGATTGCAGTGTCCAAAGTCCCTCAAACCCTGGAAGTTGTAAGCCAACAAAATTGTTAACTTTTCCAATCGATGGCAAGGGACCATTAGACCATCTGCTACTTGACTATACTGGTTCTCTGCCACACGTCATTTGTGCTGAAATAACAGAAGAACTCTTTGCCTTTCGGCTCCTTATCAGAAAGCAACAACCCAATTTCTACTGATCATCATATTAAATGGGGTGGGGGAAAAGGATGGATGGGAGGAAATGCAGTCCCCCAAATATAATGCTTTAGAAATACTTGCCCAAACACTCCAGTTTGTCAGTCCCCTAAGCTGGACTTGCAGCTGAGAGGCACTGCAGATAAGCACTTTTCTCCTGTATTTTACTTTCTAAAAAGGAAATGTTTATTTTCAGTCTTAAGAAAAAGAATAGAAGGTTCCTTGCATTTGAAGACTCTTCAAGTGGGTCTTAGAAGCAGCGTTTTCATTAAGGCCATCTTTCTACTGTCCGATGATAGCATAGGGTTATTTTTAGCTAACTTAAGTTGTGCATTGTGGTGGTATTTACATTGGACTCCTCATGTTGGTTTCTATATTTTTCCCTCCCTCTGAATGGCAGAAATTAAATACTTATGGAAAATATAGTAAATGGCCGCCAAAAATAGTAGAGTATACATCTTTGTCTCATTATAACTAACAGTGCACAATAATGTAAGCCTTTGGAATCATACCATTACCACTTCTTTTTCCTTATTTATTTATTTATTTATTTATTTATTGTTTGTTTGTTTGTTTGTTCAGATCAGAGGCAATCTGAGTCTTTTAATTGTTGCATATGATGGTGTCTCTGTGCAGTAAATCATTCATCTCTGTCAAATGGTGTACTGCCACTACCAAGCTTTCAGAAGTAGTTGAGATTCATTTTGTTTTTTTAAAAATAGGTCATAGCCAGCCGCTCCCCCATTTCATATCACAAAATATCAATTTTTCAAAACCAGAATTGGCCATCTGGCTTTCTGCTTTCTAGCCTTTTTTTAAAAGAGCATTTTAGGTGGTCCACACAGCCTTTGGAAGATCGGGGGGGGGGGGCAGAGAACTGGTTTCCTGACTTGCCAAAGTTGCCCCTCCCCCTGAAAAACATATTGACCCTCAGGACCTGTGGACACTTTTCCACTTGAAAACAGCCTATATGTCTCCCTGCTGTTGTCTGAAAGGAAGGGAAGCATATACATAATATACATACACCTATGCACCAACCTCTCCCAATAAGAACCCCATACATTGCATGTACCTCATAGAGCACAAGTTCTCATAATGCTTCGGGTGTCAGCTTGGAACCAGATGTCATCTACTTTATACCAGGTTAAGTGCTGGCACTGTGGCTGTCCTCCACAGACAACCTTAGCACTGGGCTGACATTGAATAAGTGCATCTTGTCAGAAAGCAGTAATTGCAATGTCGACCTAAGTAAACACTGAGTCAAACCTAAGCAGCTCAACTTTCTTTTAGATGTAGCTTACATTTTATTTTAGATTTAGATCTCCTGTTTATCAGTAGCAAAATGACACAATGTTATTGGGTTTGGGGGTTCTTTTTTTCCCCCTTCACCATTTGTGTTCTTCAATTTTATATTCTTCTGCCCTTTGGTTAGACTCTGTTACAACCCTTAAAGAGAAACTGAATCCAAATGAGAAACCTTAAAGCATGACATAAATTAATCTCTTTTATTAAGTAAGATAAAAAACTTGCATTCGAAATGTAGACGATAAAACCTGGGCAGAGACCAGAGCCAAGCAATTTTACTTTTTAAAAAGATTTAAATTCCTTGAATCTATACATGAACAGCATGCTGGCTAGGGACCTCATAAAGTTTTCATCTAAAAAAGTAACTTTTTCAAGTTCTGACTGAGACTAGATGACCTGTGGCCATAGCCGTCCCACAGCACTCCCCAGGATTTTATCTAATATGCAATAGAATTCTGCCATGTTTTCTTGGGAATGAGTTACAAGCTGTTTAACAGGACTTGTGTGTGTTCTGTGCCATCAAGTTGGAACTGACGTATAGCAACCGTAATAGGGCTTTCAAGGTAAGTGAGATATTTAAGGAATGGTTTTGCCAGTTTCACTCCCATAGTGAGTTTCCATGGCCAAGTGAGGATTCGAACTCTAGAGTCCTAGTATGTCACTGTATCCACTACACCACACTGGGAATCCAGGACTGCTCCATAAGATTTCTTCCTTGGACAACTGCAGGCCAGATTGCCAGTGAGGTGGGAAACTTGTCTGTCAGAAGGAAAAAAGAGTAGCCTTATGCAGTGCCTTTCAAGGCAGGGAATCAAGTGTCATGTTTTAGAATACACTCATGAACACCAATAACCATTACATTATGATTTATTTGGGTACTGACAGAAATTATAAGAGGACACTAGGGACTGTGAGATAAGCATTAAAAGTGCACGTTGGGGGCCATTTAACAAAATTATCCATCTATATTTTCCAACATACAGCCTTTAATTGCAGAGCTTGTACCAGAGAAAAAAGTTAATTGATACCTATTAAAACCTATCAATTCTTTTAATAATAACGTTTTGGTTGTTTTGATGAAAGACCTATAACCAAATGTCTGGTGTATCTAAATGGATGTTCTACAGCACTTAAAAGGTTTTTATTCTTCCTGCGTAAGAGCTTAATTGATAAATTTTCCTCAGCTAATGCTTGGAAAAGATAGTTCTTACAAACCCTTCTCAAGGACTACTGACTATCAGTCAGCCAAAAGGCTGGAAATTGTTTGTCCATTCACTTATGTCACACCGATGGTTTGTTGCCCTCAAATCACTGGGTCCTGAATCATCAGGTGAAGTCATTTTCTGTTCTGAAAAAATGGTGTATAAAAACTGGCCTATATGCAGCTTGACCTGGATTCTGTGCCTTACTGGATCACTACCTTGGTGCATGCGCTCGTAATCTCAAGATTAGACCACTGTAACGCGCTCTACGTGGGGCTGCCTTTGAGGTTGATGCGGAAACTTCAGGTGGTGCAGAATGCGGTGGCCAGACTCCTTAGTGGAGTGAGAAAATACCAGCATATCTCTCCTATTCTGGCCGCATTGCATTGGCTGCCCATTCGGTTCCGCATTGACTTTAAAGTTTTAATGCTTACTTATAAGGCCCTAAACGGTTTAGGACCTCGATATTTGGCGGAACGCCTACTCCCACCATGGTCTACCCGGATCACCCGTGCGAGTCAGGAGGTGAGGCTGAGGAGCTTGACGCCGAGGGAGGCCCGTAGGGAAAGAACAAGAAATCAGGCCTTCTCGGCGGTGGCTCCTCGCCTCTGGAATAATCTTCCTCCGGAGATTCGTGCCACCCCTACACTGGGTATCTTTAAAAATCAATTAAAAACATGGATGTTTATACAGGCCTTCCCTCCAGTCAATACCTGATCTTTTTACCTTTTCTATTTATCTTTATTTTTTGTTTTATAATTGTTATGGAAATTGTTTTTGTAATAATTTTGTGATTTTATCTGTTGTTTTATGTTGTTTGGAAGCCGCCTAGAGTGGTCGCAAGACCAGATAGGCGGGGTATAAATGAAATAAATAATAAATAATAATAATAATAATTATGCAATGAGCCAGAATGTATCTTTCTATGATAGATTAATAGTGCAATACAAACTCAAAAATACATCAGCTGTCGTGGGTTTGGAATGGGCAGGAGCTTCTGGTATCAGTGGCACAACCACTCTTGGGGTGGCTGATTTCAGATCTGCCAGCACAGATCAATTGGCAGAACTAGATCGGCTGGCACAACTGCTGTACTGGCTGTGATTAGCTGACAAAAGAACCAGAAACAGGATAAAAGGGTAGAAGAGCAGGGGAGGAGGTAGCAACACCAGATCCAGACCCCACACTCCTGATTCATAGCCACAAAGTTAGGCCAGGGTCAGGGTAATTTCCAGCATTCTTATGTTTGTAGAGGGTTGGATTCAGCTGGCTTATTGTCAGCTAAGCTATTCTCAGCCACCTTGGCTAGTCAGGGTTGTGCCCTAAATCAGAATAGGTCGTATCGCCCATTTATATACAAACTACTGAAGGAATTCTTCATTCTGACAGATTATGTAGTTTCAATGCAAAAAGATATCTCAACAAGAAATGTTCAGGCCCTGTAAGTTTCCTTATTTCCAGGTGAGACCAAGCATAGGAGTGTTGTTTTAATTCTTCTGGTATGCAAATATCCACAATTCTCACAAACTATTCCTCTGCAAAACTAGTGCCCTTTCCTCATGAGGAGCAAAGTGTGCACACAAACACATACATATACCGAGAGTGAACACAGAATGATCCAAAGAGCCCTTCCGATTTTTCCCAACCTATGGAGCAGCTTTATCATTCTGTGCAATTTGTATTATTTGTGCAAGGTTTTTTAATCCTCATTAAAAAATCAGTCCTATTCTTGCTGCCTTCCCTTGCCTAGAATGACACAAAATACCTTGTCTTGTACGGTGAAGGGAAGTAAATTACAGAACGTTGATTTGCTCTGCCAGCCCAAGATCATTGCTTCATTCTTGTGTAGCATTATCCTGTAGACCGTCTTGACTGTTGATATGGGTGTCATCAACATTTAGGCTGCCTTTTACTATGTAAAATTTGACATTCTTTTTCCTGCTGCCAACACAGGCATAATATTTTGCAGCAATATTGGTTGGTGGTGTGTTTTTTTAAAAAAAGAATTGAATTACTCTTCTCAGGCTGGCCATCATTTCTGATCTGAAAAAGCCCTCTAGGAGGAGTTACATTAT
The DNA here is from genome assembly GCA_037013535.1 of Intellagama lesueurii. NCBI lineage: Eukaryota > Metazoa > Chordata > Lepidosauria > Squamata > Agamidae > Intellagama > Intellagama lesueurii. The sequence continues at coordinate 38,676,918 of JBAJHW010000003.1, read as the reverse complement.
GATGTCTTGTCAGGGGTTTAATTTTAGTGTAGAAAGCTGGTGAGACTGCCAGCTACCACTGACATGATTGTACAGTGATCGACAGTATGATTTTCCTGTTAACCTGGGTCATTTTCCAAAGCAACTGTTTTGAAATGACTGGAACTTTACATATGTGACTGGTTGCCTGATGTATATTTTGGTGTTTGGTTTTGTGATCACAGTATCACACATAAGGTAAGCACAAGAACCCTGAACTCCACTCATGAGACGTCATCTGAAATCCTTTTTATTCTTTTTGAAAGGAATTCAATTTCAGTCAAATAGACAGAGAATGCTTGAAATTTTTGTGGGAGAAATTTTTAACTCAGCATTAAAAATGTTGGAGCTTTAGACTGTCACAGTTTGGCACACTAAGTAAGTCTAATATCATATTAGATCTTAGACATTGTGGTTGCTTCTGTACAATTCAGATCTATAGAGGGGCCATATAGCAATCTTCCAACTGTTCTACTATGGTATTGGTCACACCCATGAGTAGGACTGAAGAAATCACAGGCATCTAGAATTGATCACAGAACTGTCAGCATTTTCTTCAGCTACTTGTAAAGCTGATGCTTAAAAGCTGGATGTGACTATCTGAATATTTCTTGCCAGCTCCTAGGAAACTGAAATACACCCTCCCTCCAGCTGCAAGAAAGTATTATTTGTTTTATTTGAGGGAAAGCTCTGACATATTGCCAATTAGTCCCACGGAAAAACTCAGCATGTTCATTTCCTTCTTAACCTGAATTATTTCCAAAGTCACTGTTTTGAAGTGACTGAAACCATACACTCAGGGTGGCATATGAGACTCGTTGCCTGATGTAAATTTTCAAGTTTGACACTGTGATGATCAATTTAATCCATGTTTTCTGTGTTTGATGTCTAAACAAGCTACCAGCTTTAACCTCCAGCAAAATCTGAAGCAAATTGGGAGATTCCTTCTTCAGTCAGTTGTCCAAATTACTCAAAGAGAAAATAAGCAATTTTGATAAGATGATAAAAATATTCCAGGAAGTATATCTCTAACTTGTGATGAATGGCAAAACCCTATACATATTTTATTCAGAAGTGAACTTCATTGCATTTACTGAGGGTTACTTTCTGGTGAATGTGAACGAGGCTGCTGCCTTGTTGACTGAAAGTGTAGGGGATTTATACAACATCTGGCAGACTGCCTCAGAAGATGAAAAAACTATAATTATTTTTTGGCAGTTTCTCACACTCCATATTTTTAGCCAGTGTCATTCACTATCTCTGTCTACGCTGGCTACTTACACAACATCAAAAAGAGAACATTCACAACCAAAAAGAAAGGCCACCATGTGGAGAAAACTAATTATGCTGCATAATCCATATGTACAGATGTAAAATTCGAAATTACTGTTTTAATTGTAGGTTAAAGTTATAACTAAACAACAATAAATAACAAACCTTATCTGAGAGACTGTGACCTGGTAAGCTATGTTCCTGCAGAGTCTGCTGTCCAAATGGTAATTGTGGATAGGTACCACCAATGTCCCTGATCTCTCTTCTCATGGTTCTTTACCTCTGGTGAGACTGACACAGAGAGCTGCGCTCTGTAACAGACAGCACATAACTGCACTATATCTAATATGAGAAAGAATGGCTTATATTGGCATACATTGACTGTAATGGTGTTTGAATGAAAGAGGAATTTGTATTCTTTTGCCAATGGATTTGTTTACAGCCGAGGGGTACATGGAAGTTTTGTGGTTCTCCCATGTTCCCTCTTTGGTGTAAACTTTTGGTGCCCTCTCTTTCGTCTTCTTGTCAGCCAAATCACCCAGGATTTCTTTTTTTTTCTTTTTTCTTTCTTTTTGTCCCATAGTGACACAAGAGCTCCAGGATCCCTTGTTCTCCTGCTCCCTGAAGCACACCTCTGGCACAGAAACATTTATAACTATGAGAATAAATGTGACTACATTGTATTTAAGAGAAGCAGGGGAGGAGAGAGACAAATGGACAGGTGGAATTGAACATCTTGACCTCTCTGGGGTTTCTGTAAATGGCCTCCTAAAGATTGTTGCTCTTAGGTCACTTCACCCGTAGATCATGTCTTCATTCTTCAACATTATAATTAGCCATCTTCTGCGGTGGACCCTGATGGGAAGTTGTCTTCATCTTACCCTTCAACATACTGTATGTGCACACATGTAAGTGTCCTCGGTTTGAAAGGTGTGGTGCAGTTTCTGTTACACATGCCTCTCTCCTCCAAGCATTTACATTCTTTACATTTATTTATACTTACATTTTATAAGATTCTAGGCAACATAATGGCTTGTAAGGTTATGCACAGCTTCCCCAATCTATTCTGGATTGATACATAGCATTAGATGGTGACCCAGTTTGACCCAGCATGACTCCAGTTCAGGCATTCAGCTGAAGCTGGTGCAGTGACCTAATGGATCAGATCTATCTATTTGACCTTCTGTTCTCATAGCAGACAACAAAATAAGTATGGGAAGCTAGAGATAAGTGCAACAGAACCATCCTGCTCATGTTCCGCGGTATTTGCTATTCATAGGCATATTGTATATAATACAGGATATAGGGATGGGGAAGAATTATATTGGATTTGATCATTTCAAAGAATATTTTTGCACCTCTCACAACTTGTTGCAAAAAAGAAGCACACCTGGCCTCAGAAATTAGCACATTTAAAAGGATTTACAGTGGTTTGTTGTTGTTTTTGCTTGCTTGTTCGTTTGGATAATAAAACAGACATAAAACGAAGCACACATTTTAAAATATGAGCAAATAAAATGCACATTATATAAAAAATACAAACAAACATAATTTAGTCCGTGAGGGAAAGTTGCATCACTTAGGTCAAATGGGCAAATGCATGTGCATATGAGGAGAAAATATATAAAAATGTGCCAGAATATAGGTGCCAAAAGAAAATGCAAAACCTCTCAACCTGATATGAAAAAAGGATGGAAAGAAAATGAAGTGGGATTCAGAGAAACACAATGAAATAAAAATGGTGATTTTAACATTCCTAACTTGAAGTAATATATATCCAATAATCTTTTATGGCTGCCTTTTCTAATGCAATATGGCACCAGAATTCTAAAAATCTGACTCATCCATTTCCATGGACATCCCGCTAATAACATAAGCATAACTCATTTTATGGAAATGCAGAAATACACTGAGTTTCTAGTGCTACATTGTTTTGTTGATTCAAAACCTTGCCTTTTATGTTGCAATGCCCTAGATTAAATATCTGTTGACAGAAGTATTTAATACATTTCATGAACTATCCATAAGAAATATTCTATCGTAAAACATATTCTATTATGGTAAATGTTACACAAAGGAATGGATTTTCTTCCAGAGAAGAAACATGGCAATTGACTTTCATGAGCAGGTCAATAAAGTCACCAGGATACATAAATATAAAACCCTATCAATTTAGCAAGAACATTTATTATAGTTTTCATTACACAGATAGGGAAATCATTTTCAACTCCTATTAATGAAAACATAATTCAAAACCAGAGAAATCTGTCTCTCCTAATGGACATTCATCCTATTTTTTCTTTTTCTGCTTCCCTCCTACCTAATACTTTGATTAGTGTCATACCTGAGATATAACACAATGCCTTTGCTGAATCTGCCACTGGCGCTACATTGTTTTATGAAAAACCTAGTTGAAGATCTCTCTCTCTCTCTCTCTCTCTCTCACACACACACACACACACAGAGTGCACTGACACAGATTTTATCATTGACCTTCAGGAGAATAAGTGTATTAGTCATAAAAAGTATTGTTTTGACTTTTTACCAATAAAAAGGGGGCTGTGATAAGTATAATTGAAATAAAAGGGGGGAGCTGTGTGGCCATTACAAAATACAAATGCAAGAATAGGCAATACCTTTTTTTAAATTTATTTTTATTATTAGTGGCCTATAAAGTTATTGTCTATTCTTGAGTGATAAGTATAATGACATTTAAAATTTCATAGGTTCTTGAATATCAAAATCAAATAAATTAATGGCCCAAGGAACTTTATCTCTATGATCAAGGGAACAGGAAGGCAAAATCTGAGCTCAGTTGTCTACTCTAAGGATAGTTAGCCTCAGAAAAACATGGTGTTCAGTAATGGCTGAAATGTCATTGCTTTGTTATGCATGCACTGAGGAAACAGTGTAACATTCAGTAATTTCTAGCTGGCAATTAATGAGTGAAAGCTGGATTTCTTGGGAGTAGATGGGCCCATCTGCTTGTTGTGCTCTTGAGAATACTAATTAATTTCAATCTCCATAACAAAGCAAGAGGAATTCAGCAGTGTTTTGTAACCATCAACATTAGTCTAAGAAATATTTTTCAGTTCAGATAGAAATGTAAGTACTTGCTAGATCATTCATCCTTATTGGTTTAGGTTTAATCAACTAAAGGCTTAAGACTATTTTGATGTGAGCTTTCGTGGACAAGTCCACTTCATCAGGCCAGGTTTACCTGCTAACGACCAGACATAAGACAAAGGAAGCTAGTTTGAATACTATGAGAAAAACAAAATGTTACTACTGTTAGCAGTTAAGGAATTCTGTCTTCTAATGAGATGCTCTCTATAGTGCATAGTGTAACCCTGAATCATGGTCAGGAGTCTGCTTATTAGTCTATCAAACCCATCTATCTTAACCTGAGCATAACCATATCAGAATCCAATTCCTAGATGCCAAGAGGGGTCTCAGGCTAGCTTTTCTGAATAAATAATAGATTTCAACAACATATTCTAATTCAGTTTTGTGTTGGACTCACTACTGCTTTACGAATACATAAGACAAGCAGTGAGAACTCAGCAGTGTTTTAAGTAAAGAACAGTGTCATTTTAATGTCAAGGGTTTGCACAGACTTTATTTGAAAAATAATAATATGGATAATAAAAACATTGTAGATATTGTGGAGAAAATAAGCAGGATTAGTAAACTATTTCCATCATTTCGCTGCAAAGGGCAATGCATGAAAAGAATGAGAAAGAAAATCAATAAGTGGACAGGTTGGTATATATTTATTTTAAAGGGGCTTAAGTGTGCAGAGCTAACAAGCAAATTTAAAATATTTCCAGCAGATCATGTCAGAGGTAGTGCAAAAGGTTCAAAGCTGCAGTTTCTGAAACCAAATTGCTGAGATAAGTCTATGAAAGGCCACCATCAGTTTTATATTAATTTGATGCAAAATATCCTCCAATTACAATTAAATCACATTTCTATCTGCACAATAGAGCTCTCTGAGAACTTGAATATAATATCTATCCTTTCTGTGCATTTGCTCAAGGTGCAAATTAGAATAGCTACTGCATTTTTGCCAAAAGCAATATTCAGTGAGAATTGGTTGTGGCTGTAGTATTCCAGAGGAGCATGGAGGTCCTTCTCAAGAAAAAAACAAACTAACAAACAACAATAAAACACAGAAGACATTTTGAGGCAAGCCAAAAGAGTGAGTCGCAAGCCTAGTAAGACATCTTTGGACCTCATAACAAGGCCTGCTGCAGTGTCTGTACTTTAAGTACTGCAGGTTAAACTCTCTCTGAATGTCACAGCAACTATGAAATTAAATAAAAAGATATTTTAGAGATGATCAAACTAAAATGAATCTTTTGCCCCCCCCCCCATTTTTAAGTGAGGGGAGGAGCACATTTGCTACAGAAAAAAAATCTAAAGAAATGGTCTGCAGGCCTCAAAAGCTTATGCCAACTAAAACTTGCTAGTCTTTAAGGTACACAAATGACTTCTTTTTAAAGTGCCCATTTAAAGGATTGTGTAGAGGAGATGAAAATATTGCACAAATATGAAGAATCTTCTCTATTATACTTCTACAAAAGTTTGGTCCAGTTAAAATGTGACTTAGGAGGAATAATTGGTACATAATCCTACATTTTCTCATTTTCACAGCATGAACATTAGGAAAAGAATTTAACATTCTTATACCCAAGCCTAGAATAGGATTAAGAACTGAATTAACTGTCAATTGAAAAGATTTTAAACATTACTTTTGTAAGCTCAAAATGGAAATTGCATAGAGTATTATAGCTTTATTGGGGTTTCTGGACTGATTGTAGAGCAGGAATAGGAACAGTAGTTTTCCATCATTAATATAGTACACTGCTGATACATGGTGATCGTGGAATTTATTTTGTAATAGGTTGCAGTGCAGAATTTGTTGAATATACTCTAAAACTGACCAGGTAGAACTCTATGATTTATGTTTTGCAATGCATATTCTACTTGGAGATAGACCTTTCTGTAGGAAATTGTGAAATGAAATGGTCAGATTGTAAACCCACATTTCTATCAGTCCAACAAGTCATCAGAAATCTGGAAGAGTGGACAGCATTGAAAAACTGGCTTACAGCACAGATACCTCTCTGTTAGGGCTTTGGATCTGGACAGATCACATAGTCCAGACTGAAACAATCTGATTTCGACTGACTTCTGTGAAGTCCAGACTGAACCAGAAATGACCAGATTCAAATCTGGAGTGAACTGTATTCAGTTTATAAACCAGTTTGGATTGGATATGGGAAACAAATCAAATCAGATAGGGAACAAACTGCTTCTATTATTTTTTAAAAGCAAACTTTAGAAGTGCCTAGCATGTCCTCTCTAGGGTTTATCATGTTTCCAGATTTCAGGTATCTCAGTATAAAAATTAAAACATTGTAGTGGTTTTGGTTTTCCAGTGCACTGACTTTACAGATTTACAGATGAATTCATATTGGCATCACAGAAGTCACACAAGGCACTCTTAGCTCTGCAGCAAATTCTGGCATAGTCTGAACCCTATTACTGGTGTACAAACCAAACTGGGCAACAGGTATAGTCTGTATATGTTTAATGCCAGAATGAGCATCATGTGGCCTCTGAGCCTTTTTTTTTTTTTTTTTTGAGGGGGAGGCAGGGGAATAGGCTTCCAAGACACACCACACCCACCCACCCACCCACACACACACACACGTGTCCAAAAGTGGTAGCATGTTACCTATATTACCAATGTTTCTCTGGTTTCTTGTCATCTTTTAAATGTGAAATTCAGTCAATTTAAGCTATTAAATTATTTTATATTTTTACTACTTTTATTTAGTTTAAAATTGCTTTTCCATACTTTCATTTCAGTTAATTATATGAGGAAGTCTTCAATCAGACTGTTTATTGCATCCTTCCAGGTTAATTAGACATTCTTTGTTATTTCCTGTTACATCTCATAATGGTTAGGGACTGTTTCAGTACCAGAGAATTCTAGCTCTCTGAGTCTATGATGCCTAAACAGTCCCTGACCATCAAGACATGTGACAGGAAATTTCAAACAGTATCCAATTAACATGGAAGGAACTTGGGTTGCTACAGGGTTACAGGGTTTTGCATACATCAAAATTTCACTGATCAATTGGCATTTTGATACAATAGGCCAGTGAACCAAAGTAAACTGCATTAAGTCAGAATAGGAGACTATGCACATGTACGCACATCCATTACTTACTTTTTGGTCAAGACAGGCTTTTTCAGCCTCACCAAGCCCTGTAAGAGACCTTAGCACCAGCTTGGAAACAGGACACCAAATATTGTTTTTTCTTGTGTAGACTTTGCAAACTGTGCTAAATTTGTCTAAACTAATCACCATCTAGGAATCTTAAGCACACACATCAAGCACAAAAGGGCAGTCCCATTGACGACAAATGTTCAAACAATTCATCAAATGCTAGTGCTTTTACTAATTGCATTTTCTAGGTTTTTTTTTTTTACATTTTACAGAAATGTGCAAAAAAAAAAAAAAACAGTCTCAGAAATGTACATTTCTCCAGGACCAATATCCCATCTCAAATACTGCTAGCTCTCATCAAGGAGAAATATATTTGAGATGTCTCATTTACAGTGTGAGGGCAAACCTAGCTAGAATTTGCATTTCCACATATACAAATGAATTGTATACCTGCAGAGGGCTCTACTCCATACATTCACTCCAGAGTTCTTACAAAATGGAGCAGGCATGTCATTAGAAATTCATGAAAAAATCAATGCAAAGGCTACATGTTCATGCCAGTTTCCAATCATGGTGAGTTCTTGCTATTAGGCAATGGGGGCAATTGTGAAGGGAGGTAGTGGCTACAGCCTCCTGGCTGTTTTTCTTAGGACTCCACAGCTGCTCTTCTGTGCCATACAACTTGTTCTCCTCCTCCCCAACTGGTCTCATTCCTCCAATGTGTTGGAGGAGACTGTCTCCTTGCTGATACTGAAATAAGATTAAACAGCTAGTTGAGCCAGAGTCTGTACATGGAATGAGGAAAGTCCATTTCCTCATACATCAAAATGTCTTGGCCACCCATTCTCCTCATACTCCAAACCCCTGTACAAAAATGTAGTCATTCCACATAGTGGAGCTCTGTATGTTTTAAGCAAGGCAGTCTTGAAACACTGGGTGTTATCTGTATTCATAGATTTCTACTTGGAATTAATTCTGAATAGAAATGCATAAGACTGTGCTGCATATTGCAATAAAATAGTAATCTTGATGCAGTTGTATTGTTATATTAATGTTCATTTTTTCTATACTATTCAGATCAATGCAATCTGCATTTCTGCCCATTTGAAACCTATCAACAGCCCTATTCAGATGTTCAGAAAGGAGTTAATCTGATTATGTGAACAAGTAGTGAGTTGTAATCATAAGGCCTAACTCTAGTTGAAGAAGAAACCCTTGAAAACCAAACAAAAATAAAATAAAAATAAAAAACAAAGGTAAAAAAAATGTTTTGGCACCTTAAAGACTAACTGCTATATTTTAATGTGAGCTTTCATGGACAAGTCCAAATATAGCAGTTAGTCTTGAAAACCAAGGTTCTCAATTGCATGGAGAGGCTTCTCATGTAGAAAACTGTCTCTGTTTCATATTATTCTTCATCTGGAGATAGTGACAGGCAGGAAATGCAGCCAGAATTCTGTCCTCTCTCACACTTTCTGATTAACCCTATTTGAATGCTTGAATAGGTCTATTAACTAATTAAGAACAGTAGTGGAAGAAGTATGGTGTTATTCTGACTGCTGTCTGGAAACTGAAATCAGAAGAATGGTGGATTGCAACTGTATCAGTTCCATTGTACAAACAAGGGAAATCCATTCTGAAGCCTCAATCTGGCAAATTCCAAGAGATGTGTGAGAATGGAGAATTTTCTACCCATCTTTAATTACATGTAAAAATACCACTCCTAAATATGATCCCCCACCAAAAAAGAAACTAAAAATGCTTAGTCATACTTATTGGATATATTGGATCTAATGACAATAAAAAATAATGTATATTACGCACAGTACAATTGAATTCAAAACCGGAAATATTTCTCTGAAACAGTGTTTGGTATCTTGTTCCATAGCTCCACCAGTATTGTAGGAGTGACACCAGAAGCAGTGGTTGAATGCCACTAATTAAAGAATTCCTCTTTCAGTTTCAGGTTTCTGTTTCAATTTTGGCCTACATACATGCACAATGAGACAATGTCACATGAAATCTCAAATCAAAGGAGTGATTCTTTAATTGGCAGCAATCTAACACTACTAGTGATGTCACTCTTGCTGCCTTGGCAGCATTCCAGAACAGGATACTGGCCACTAGATGGAAGAAGTTCCTCTCCTGATTACAGATGAGCCTGACCTAGAGCATTTCCTTATTTATCATGGCATTTGGTATTTTCAGGTTTCATGGGAAGAACATGATATGACGAAGTAGATATTTGTTTGTTTGTTCCAACAATGTAATTGCTGTCTCCGAGTGTTAATAGATTGAGCTGGTGTGTTATTTACCATTTATGGCCCCTTAGCCTTAGAGAAAGAGTGGAAGTGGGAAACATTCCATCCATGGAGAATTCCAATTTTATATTGATTTTGCCTTAATTTTGAAGGAAAGTGGATTTTTAAGTAAAACAGTGATGTTTATTGTGTGTCTATGTTTATAGCAGAAGTTCTGTAATGCAGAAAATCCAACTCTTTTATATACAAGAAGCCGTATAATAGTATGAGTGTTTGGAGTTTTCCCATCTTTTGTTTACTAGCAAGAATTTTAAGATACTATTGATGATCATTTTATTATCTATTATAGTAGACAGTTGTGGTTGGTAGGTTGTGTAATAAAGTGCACTTAGTGGAGTTAACAATTCATTGCAGAGCTACAAATTCTGGCAAATAGTTTACATTCTATTCAGCAGAGCAACACCAGCTTGTTCTTTGTGCCTTTTTTAAATAACAAGAAGAAGTATCGGATTAAAAATCAGGCTCAGAGTTGGAAGGCCACATTCCAACACTGCACAAAGGCAGGATAAGATGAAGAGCAGATGAATCTTGTATTCTCTTTTAGAATTTCTTTTGTCATCCCCAAAGCAAGGTCCTCCAGAGGTTCTCCATAGATGTGGGGAAACTTGAAATGAAATGTGTGAGAAGAAGGTATAGCTCATGTTTGTTATCAAGCACAAGTTTCCCACATATATGGAGTAAATCTGGAAGGCCTTGCTTTGGGTTCTGCCCACATGCCCTCCTCAGAAAGAAGGCTCCCAGCTAGCACAGGGCAGGAACAGGAAGCTTGTGTGGAACGTGGCCTAGTTAAGTCTCAAAGCCGTCCAATTTAGGCCCTTCTCCCAGGTGCATCACATCTAACTTTTTCAAAGTGTCTGTAAGGTAGGTAAAACACCCAGAATGGAGAATTGTGGTATTTGTGGTCCAAAGAATCCAAAAATCTCTAAGTATACCTGACTATGTTTGATCATGGCCATTGTGCAGAATCATTCTCATAGAACCTCATTGTTGGCATGGTTTGAAAGTGCCACAAATCATTTTTATTCTAATCTCAAACACAAAGTAACCTTGCTCGTTTCCACACTAACTGGTGGATCAAGTATATCCATCTTACTTGTAAAACAGAGCAGTATGGTTATATAACTATTCTACTAAGTATCTAGTGCACAGCAATGTACTTCTAATCAAAGGGTTCACTAACTGACCTTTACAGTTGTAATTGCATAGTCAGGCATGGATCGTGGTGAATGCAGCAGGCGTGTGTGTGTGTGGAAAAACCCTAAAAATATGTCAGAAGTCTCTCTATGGAGGAATTTTGGATGCACACTAAAATATCATCTGGCATTGACTTTCAATCCTATCTGGAAAAAAAAGAAAGTCTTGCCTGAGGTTTATTCGATTTAACATGAAGAACTGGAAAATATTCTGAGGATAGAGTCAGCAGACAAATGGGCAAATAAAATCCTAGCATACAACAAGGGAGAATTGGTTTAAGGTTGGAAGCCCCAGTTCAGTAGAATAAAAATGAATCAGACCATAATCACAATTTTATAAAAGGTCACAAGGTCAGATGTCAAGAAATTGGCAAATAAACACAGAATGCTCTCAGAAAAAGGAGATAGGCAAAAACTAAGGGGTTTTCAATAAAAATGATAATGAGTGGGATTTATATAAGTCTACAAATAATAAATAAAAAAGCTAATCTGACAATAAATATATATTTGGCACCGCTGAAAAGAGTACTGGAACAAGACTTTCTGAAAGGATTTAAAGTTTAAAAAAAGATAATCAAGAGTGGGTGAGCTGCATTTATCGGAGATGTAGTAGAATGCAATAGGTGGTAGTTTAGGAGACCCTCCTGTGGGTTGTTGTTCTTTTGTTTTTATTTTGTGTTAATTTGTTATTTTATGAATCGTTTGTCTACTTTAAGATAAATGCTATCTAATAGGAAAGGACTTTCCATATAAGTGGACATTTTGCACCTGCAGTTCAATATTGTAATTTTAATGGGACAGGAGTAACTATGTCAATCCTTGGCATACCAGGCAACTGGCTGACCCCCAGCTCTTCAGCAGGACCCACTGCTTATTCCTTCCTTGGCCCATTTCAAAAAGAATTCTGTGAGGAATTACAACCAATGCTCATAAAAATATACTGAGGTTGGCCACAATTATTTACTATAACATACATGGGAAATGGAGCCAGAAGCCTAGGAAGTTTGCCAAAACCCCTAGACTAGTGAGTATATGCCAGTTGGTTCACACATTATAAGTGGGACATATATATCCCATCAAAAATATACCATGATGTTATACCATTTATAGTTATTTATTTAAGATGCAGTCTTCCCCCCTCAAGGTGGCTGTCAATCAGTTAAACTAGTTTAGTCATAATTAAAAGCATTATATTATTTTTTTAAAAAAAAATTAAGAAAATAACAATATTTTTGAAACCCACTATTTAAAACACTTTAGAACACATACCTGAGTGCTATAAATAAAGTATTTCTTTAAAAAAATCCTAACCCAAATAACTTAAAAGCTGGCAGAAAGTCAAGAAGAGGGCCAACTTGCCTCATATGGTTGATGTTGTCCACAAGATATGATATATATGACCCTTCTCTCTCTAAAAAGTGAAGTGCGTTGTGAGAGAAATGCACTTTCAACTCTTCCCTCCTGAAACTGGAACTTAACATGAGCTTGGTTTGGCATATTTAGGCCTTCTTATTAGTTTTATGGTGCCTACCTATGCATAATAAAATGTCAGCATTGTCCATTCCACCCCTAACATTGCAGATTTTATGGGGAAAATAACCTTGAAAAGATAATTAAATGAAAAATATTTGAAAGCTGGTTCTCCTCCATCATATACACTTCAATGTTTTATTTGTTCTCATGTCCTTTGTGTTTTCATGAACACGCCAGGGCACCTTTGAGAAGGTGGGAGGGAACTGAGAGAGAGAGAGAGAGAGAGAGAGAGAGAGTGAGTGCAAAAGTGTAACTGCCCAGATATTGAAGATGCAATTATCCAGAATTTGTTATGATTTTCTGGATTGGTTATTATAGCTTTTATCCTAAAACAATACTTGTGGTATTATGAAACTACACATATTTTTGATCTTATTCATGTACACATTCACTTAGAGGGTTTTTCACTTACAGGTTTGTGATTTGTTTGCTTTTTTACTTCATTCATGAAAAACAAACGTCCCCAATGTTTAGTATAACTACATGAAAGCTATAAGCCACAGAAACATAGAATCATGAAGTTGGAAGAGACCTATAAGGCAATCAAGTCCAATCCCCAGCTCAGTGCAGGAGAATATTAACTTTCAGGCAAATGCTATATAATGCTTTCTCTTGAATACAGTTCTTGTGTGCCTTGGTTATTACACTAATTCAGCAAAAGTTAGGGAGGCATCTACTGTCAAATGGCTTCTACTCTGTGTCACTTCTACTCTTTCTCTCTGTGTTCACTTCTGAGATATTACAATCAAGAGGAAAGAGAGAGGTGACAATTGCTAGTTAGCAGCTTGTCAGCACCTTCAAGCAACTTCTGTTGTTGGAGCTTTGTGAAAACCAAGTTATCTGACTCTACCTCTGTTGACACCTGCAAATGGTAATCTGGATGGCTACAAGGATTTTATCTATGGAAACCTGAATCCCATGGGTGTGAATCACAACAGATCAAACCATATTTTCCCCACCGTGTACTCACACCTTTAATTACTCATCCAGTTTTCCTCACTATCTTACTAATTTCCAGTTTTGTATCCAAGAGAATATTCCTGCCTACCACATTGTGTGAGCTAGGTGTTCTTTTACTAGTTTTGATCCTCATAGTCTTCTTCCTCCCTTTACTGAAGGTGGTAGGATCCTGTGAATTGGGCTGATACTGTGATGTGTTTATAATCAAATAATGTCATACCATATACATACTGTACCCATGACACTGTAACCCCCATATGCTATTTGGTTCAGTGGGTGATGAAATCTTAGGAAGGGGCTGTGATTCAAGATTTCAATTGAGAAAGAGTTGGACGGTTGGAGAGGGGCAGGAGTTGGTGTTCCCCTGGAAAATGAAATAGATCCTTCCAGTGTAAAAGGGGCACTGGAAGTGTGAATCCGTTTAATTATATTATATATTTGTACTTGCCTCTTTTTTAGTGCTTTAAAGATTGTACTCCTGAAGCTGTTTCCTTTGTGCTGTGGCTCTTTCTTGGACAATAAAGATATCTGGGACTTTGATCCTGACCCATGTTTCTTACAAAGCAACTGTAACTCTGGAACAATGTTGGTGAATGGAATTCAAGGATGAACAATCTGTAGCATCCAGTTTTGGACTGTGCATTATATTACTATTGTTTTGTTGTTGTTTTCTAAACTTCATGGTGTTTGCAATACTTATTTAAGAAAGATAGCCCTGAAGAACCCAGGGAGAGGTAGTCTTGCACCCTCCAATACAAAAACATGTTTCTTAAAAAATTGTTCATAATGTTTCTACCACATTCTTCAGCTAACAAAGAATTCCAAGATAGCTTTCATATTATAAATAAAAGCAAGGAATGACGGAATTAAGATAAGAAAAGACACAGAAGAAAAAAAGGAATGGGGAGGTAAGAGAAGCACCATGTTTGTGACCAAAACAACTCAGGCTGTGGTCACACCAACAAAATTTACTCCTTGTGAATTTCAACCCTTTTGGGGAGGGGGGTTTCAGAAGACACAAGATGTTCCCCCTCTGTACTATCTCTGCATCAAATCCAGACTACTGAGAGGCTATTACTATATTACTATATTTGTTCCATGCTTCATCGCATAGTACAACCGACATCCCATTGAGTGTGTACTCCAAAACCAATTCATTTCCTATACATTTGGCATGTGGTCTCACTTCCCTCACCTGCTGTCATTGGACTCCTTTATTTTTTTAAAAAAATAATTTTCAATCAGGAAAGTTGGTACGTTGGTATATTTCAGTCAAATATGGAGCATCCGTCCCCCTACTGTCTTTTGACTGCCACTGCAGTGCACTGTAGGTTCTCTACCATAGAGGGTAACAAAGCACAGAAATAGGGAAAAAATGGCCCAGTACATGGCCAGCAAGGGTGTTTTGCTGACACAGTGATTTTTGCTGACACCCACACATTTTTGTTGACACCCACACATTTTTTAAAAAAAGTAAAAAAGGGAAGTGGGGCAGAGGGAGGCACAAGAAAAGGAAGGGGATATGTCCTGCTTGAGGGGTGTAGATGAACATAACGTATGTAATTCACCCCCCAAAAGTGGAATGGTTAAAAAATATATGAACCCCTATCACAGGATATATGCCATAAGGCCACAATGCATGACTATACAGGAAGAAGAAGATGCAAGAAAGAAGGGGGGATCTTGTGTGACCGCAGATTCAGTAAAACATCTAAGTTGCTGAATAAGAGGATGTTGAAGGGCACATTACCAGGTATCAGATAATAGGGTGCATGTGTCTTAAAGATTACTTAGGACTAGGTATGACTTCTTCCCATTTGGCTTGAAAGAAGCCTGCTTCTGTAGTTCAGTGTTTACAGCAAACTGTTTCTTAAAGATGAATTGCAGAGTATATGACAGTAAAGGAAATTGGGAGGAGGGATAAATAAAATGATTAAGAGAGGCCAAATTAGTGCTGTGCACTAATGGGGTGGTATATAAATGATAGAAATAAATAAGTAATAAATAAATTCCATGTTAATCTCTTCTATCTAAAACCAAGAAGGCTACATTTGACATACCTGTGGGGTTCTCCAGTGAGCAAAGAACATTCTTCTTTTGTTTGCATAATCCAAATGCAACTGTCAGCAACATACACTTCCAGGCTCATTTCTGAGCCATTTGTTTAGCTAGACCAACTCATCCATTTTGCTTCAAGTAATTACATGCCTGCAAACAAGTTTATCAGATGCAATAACCATAACTCATGTTAACTGCATTAACATGAGTATTCATAAATTGTTGAGCAAATTATTGTTATCCAGATATGAAACAAAATATGGTATCTTGTCTGAGCACAAAGATTTATCTGAACAGCATTGTTTTATTTATATTTTTATGTGTTCCCAAGCATCTTTTTGTTTAAGAACAATTATGTTTAGGGCAGCTTTAAAAAAGCATTTACAGCTGAACATGTGAAGAGAATGCTGGGATGGAATACTAATGAGGAGTCTTGCTATAGAAATCAATTCAGGTCTCCAATATTCCATTTTGAACTGCAATTCCATCCAGGAAGGTCTATGTCTCCTCTCTTTAAGTTTCACGGTGTGAAGAATTCATCCCTATTAGTTCTACAAGATCACTTCCAGAAGAAAGCCATCTTGATATTGTCTGCAGAACTCTAAGGATGCTTAAGAAAATATATAGAAACAGAATTCCTTTGGCTATTATTGACATTTAAAAGAAAGCAGCCTCATGAGAAGACAATTCTTTAGAAGTGAAGTGGTGGGAAATAGAAATGCTACCCTTTTTTAAATCAACTATAGGCTTCTCTTTTTTCCCCCTTTATTTTATTTTTTTATTATATAACAGACAGACAAACAACACATACAAAACATACACGCAGGGAAGTGTTTACCATAGTACAATATCTAATCTATAATCTTGACTCCATAACTGTGTTACAGTACTAAAATCTTTAACCTATGTTATATTCTCTACTCATGTTTATTTCTGGGCTCAATCATAAAACATTTTTCAATTTTCTTTAACATAACTTCTCAAATTCTCAGATAATATCTCTAACAAGCTATCCCATTTTAAGCCCAGATCAACTATAAATATTTATAACCACATATGTTTACTATATCTATCTATCTATCTATCTATCTATCTATCTATCTATCTATCTATCTATCTATCTATCTATCATCTATCTATCTATCTATCTATCTATCTATCTATCTATCTATCTATCTATCTAGCTTTTAAATCAACAATTTCTGATGTTATATTCAGCAAGAGCATTTCTAGTTTAAAGGTTATATATACTTATGTGATTTCTTATATAATATCTTTTTATCTATCTCCAAAAGCGCTTTACTCTGTCACTTATCCACCACCTATACAAAAGAGAGTCTGAAGTTGCTGACAATATTTTTAACCTGAATTTCTAATCTCTAACACCCTTTTTGCCAGTTTTGAAGTGCCATCTATAGAACATCTTTAAAACATTTTCTCTCAAATTTACTGATTTAATCCATCTATAATTATCATTCCACTTTCGAATCCAATCATATATGTCTAAATTATAGCCAAGATTTTGTACCCCTTCCATCATCACTGCTTTCACCCTTTCCTTCTCTGAATTCTCTTCTAACAAACAAATATACATTTTTTGAATAATCTTCTCATTAGTATAAATCCACAGCTCATCCACCTGGGCCTTCCTCTCATAAAAAAAAAGCCCATTATTTTATCTTTCTTCAATCTTGATTCAAAGTCTCTTTTTCTGTTGCTCCCACTGCTTTGGTGAAATGGTATTCCTTCTGAATATTCCATTCCATGTCCTCTTTAAATCCTGAAGTTACTGCCTTAATTTCTAGCATCTGGGCTTTATTCTGATTCTTAAGTTGATTGATAATGTTCATTTGGAACTCCTGTATATAGTTCTTAAAAGAATCTTGCATTATTAATTTTGATGGACTTGTACATTGACTAAAGGATGTCATTTTTGTTTCTTGGGTATAGATTTATTGTAAGATAACACTTTCCACTGAGAAATAAAACAATTCAGCTTTTTAAAAGTTCAGATACTTTGATACCACTTCTTATAAATCCAGCAGGCCCGTCTCTGCTTCCGTCTTCTCTCCAGTTCACACCACGTCTACCAAATCTGTTTTTTCCTTCCTGTACTCCAAATTCAGTCAAGAGCCATAGAACAGTAAAACCATCAATCAGTCTTCATGTTAAATGGGTCAGTCCAGTCCCAAACTCCCACTTAACACATCCGATTGTAAATCCAAATTCCGCCAGGGGCAGTTTTAATTTATGATCCACCATTCGCAGATCACAGCAAGGCCGCTGGGGGGGGGGTTCCCCCTTTTTGTATATCAACACCCAGAATTCTCCCCAAGTGCCTCTATTAAACACTCTCTTTAAGAAAGATTTCTGTCCATGTTTCGTTTCTCTTTAAAATGTGACACAGTTAAAAATTAGTCAATGTTTCAGGGATACAATAACAAAACCATTTAGAAAATAAAGTTCTCTGTTTGATTTCAAAGAGAGATTGAGTAACAACTAACTTGTCTCTTAATTGCCCCAATTTAGCTGGCTTTTGTTCTTGTTTTTTGTTGTTGTTGTTCTCTTTATTGCTCCTCTGCCGCTTTGTTTATTTTTTCTCTGCTTTTAAGTCAGCAGCTTCAGTTTGAGCTGTACTTGCTCATGAGAAATAAAAGGCCAGTTACTCACAGTTCATGTAGTCAAGCAAGAATCTTCTTCACACTTCCCACCTTGGCAAAGTTAGGCAGCTAATTCACCAGAAATGGTGTCTCCCGGGCCAGATGCTTTGAGAAAGGAAACTCTCACAAGGACAGATTGCTGTCTGAATTCGGAATTTTTCCAGCTCTCCTTCGCTGCAAGCCCACTCTCCTGTAGAACTTGCCCCCCTTCCACTGCTGGGGGGTCTGCTGACCCGGAGTTTACACAGGGGTCCCCAGAGCCCTGGGAATTCCCTCTTCTCTTGCTGCCATCGCTCCACCTAGACTTCTCAATGTAGGGTTTCTTAAAAAAAGAAGACGACACACCGACACTGTTCAGAAGGCACAGTTTTCATTAACAGTGTGAAAGGCTGAATATATTATTATTATTATATTGCCATTTTCAAATGTTCATGCTTAAGGCATCTTTTGTGAATTCTAATGGAAATTTTCCCTGATGATGGTCCATATATTGGGATCATGGACATGTGTATGATTTTCTCTAATACTCTCTTTTGAATTAGGAGTAGGGGACAATTTCATTTTAGTCCATTTTGAATTTGGGAATTTGCAAATGTCTTTGTATTTAAAATGGGAAAAAATAAGATATATTTTTTAAAAAAAGGACTGTGAGAGAAATCAAAATGGACAGATTACTATGTATGAGTTTAAGACACTGAGTGCTCAGCTCTTAAAAATCTGTTTTGAACTTCCATGTTTTTGAACAAATCTGTGATGCAGAATTAGGATGGCCAAAACCTCTCAAGTTCTTTCTATTCTGAATATGACAAAATCAGATTTATTTATTTTTTTGTAAATTCTTACTAAAACTAAATGGAACCAAATTAGGGTTGAGTTGTTGTTGTTGTTGTTTTGGCCCTAATGAAGAAATCTTTACTTCTGTACCATTTGAGGCATTCATTTTCAACAGCACATTTTTTTCAGATCATATATACGAGAAAATATTCAATAGTGTGGTGGTGCAAGAGAGCTCAACTCTATATGCCTCCTGCCTTCACCCACAATCTGGGGAAAGTTAGCAAAGCTGGCATACTTCCCAGCCTTCACTCCTTGCTGGAGCCAGGTGTCAGGCTCCTCCTAACAGAGGCAAGCAGAAGTGAGAGTCATGGTGCATGCTGCCCTTCTGAGGAATTGCTTGGCAACCTGGCAATGTTATGGGGTGAAATGTAGGAGGCAGTAAAGGTAAAGGGAGTGATAAGAGACATGGGTGGGGGGCGAAATGGTGGATGGTGAAATGGATGGGGGACAGAAACAAATGAAAAGGATGGAGGATGAGAGCAAGAGGAAGCTGAAGACAGCAACTGGAGAGACAGTACAGAAAAAAAGTCAAAAGGAAGCCACAGGGGAAACCTGGGGAAGAGAGACCCTGCCAGAATGACACCTCCTCCAAGAGACCCTAAGCATTTGCAGTGAATTGTTGGCTCCTCGGGAAGAAGGTTCCTGCTGGTGAAGAGGTCAGGGGCTTTCTCAAGGAAGTCAAGACTGGGGCAGCATAGGAGGCATCGGAGTTGGAAGTACTTATTTTCACCAGCTGGACAGGGGACCTACCCACCCCAACCTATTGCCCTTTGCAAGGGAGATTGACAAATTGAGCTATATGGTATTTCCTCCCTTTTCATACTTGGGCAGCCAAACTACCAACTTTGGTTGGTGGGGAATGCTTCAGGCACATGGGTGTTCTGCCCCAGGCTGGGCACCTGTAAAACCCTTTTGATGAGGTCAGCTTGTTAGAGGGCACAGACCACTGGAGGATAAATAAACCACCCCCTTTACTTGGAAGTCCAGCCCTAGCCCCATTCATTCTGTCTTCTGGCCCACTGCTGCTGAAGTACAAGGACAGGGCTTTGATCCTGCTGCAACCTGACTACAGCTGAGACAAACTCCTGCTGATACCTATGAACCCCCTTGCCTTAGACCTGTGAACCCTTACTTTTCTCATCTGGCTCCTGCAGGCGCTTACCATGGCCTAGCTCGACCCCTTCTGACGCTTACCTGAATCCTCCAATGTTGATGCAGGACTAAATCCTAACAATATTTCCTAATGAACAGTACTTTCTTCTACAAATACTGACATTTGGAAGAAAGGGAAGAAATTATGACTAAGTCTTATGGTGAATACCGTATTTTTCTGTGTATATGACCCCCCAATATATACAACAACCCCCTAATTTTGTCCCTTGCTGGAGGCGGAGGAGCAGTCAATGGGCAGCCGTGAGGGGCGGCTCTGCCTCCTACTGCCTCCACCACCTGATAATGTCACCGCCTTGTCCCCTGCCCAAAGGGAGCCTGCGAGTGGCACTGGAAGAGGCAATCTGGTGGCGTAGGCAGCAGCAGCAGCAGGAGGAGGCGGAGACAGAGGCAAAGGAGCAGCCACACACGGCCACCTCTCGTGGCTGCCCATTGACTGCTGTCACCGCTGTCCAATCACCTCCTCCTCCTGCCAGGGCTCACCTTCAGCTCATGTCACCACCTTGTCCCCTGCCCAAAGGGAGCCTGCGAGTGGCACTGGAAGAGGTGATTCGCCGGCAGCAGCAGCAGTCAATGAGCAGCTGCAAGAGGCAGCCAAACGCGGCTGCTCCTTTGCCTCCACCTCCGCCTCCTTCCGTGTACAAAATGACCCTCAATATTTCCTCTAATGATTTTAGGAAAAAGTGCCATTTTATACACAGAAAAATACAGTAAAACAAATTTCTAGAGTACCTAAACAGTGACACAATTTCTGGTATCTTGACTGAAATGTCCATTTGTCCATGGATGAAAAGAAGGCTGTCACAGTTATAAACATAAAAAGCTATTTTTCATAGACCAGGAGTCCTTCTAGCCCAGCATTGTTCACTGTGACTGGCCATGGCTGTACAGATTTTTAGCATTTTTTTTCTAGATTTACTTGAAGAAACGTAATATTCCCTGATGGTCTCTCATCCAAGTGCTAACTAGGCCGGGCCTTGGTTAGCTTCTGAAATCAGATGAGACTGGGTGTATGCAGAGTTATATTGTTGTATTCATTCTAAAAGCAATGCAGGAAATTAATGTGTATAAGTAAAGAAACATGAGATTTATCATGACAATGTGATGCAGAACCTTGCCTAATCATATCAGCAATATAATGATCACAAATGAGATAATAGGCAACCATTTATAGTTGTAGCATTTATCTTTCAGGATGCCAAAAACGATCATTCTTCAGATGACTGAAAAATGAGTGTCAGGTACATTTCTAAAACCACTCTTACAGAAACTGTTATTAACATCCATACCTTTCAAGTTAAGGGGTCTGACAACATTTCCCTAACAAACCAATATATATATTTCCAAGATACCAATTGAAATGTAAAAACAAATCTTTTCCCCAGAGCTCAGACTCACACCTTAAAAATGAAGAGAGGGGTAATCCAGCCTGACAGCAAATTGCTTTCAGCAAAAGAGTATGTGGTAGGGGAAAAATATAACAGCATAATGTTCATTTCTCCTTGCTGTTCCTCTCAGAATTTATAACTCTCAGATGTTCATGTTGCAGCCGTAACTTCTTACAGTTATTTGTTTTCAGCCACAACTCTCAGACTTCATAGCCACCGTCCATGATGACTTGGTAATCCTGAGAGTCATTGGCCAAAAAGTTACATATCTAAGCTGCAATATCTTTGCCTGCAATGGTATTCAAAGGCTTTGTGGGAGAGAAAGGATTCAGATTTCAGTTTGACATTATGGATAATTCCCCATACTGTGATTTATGCTTGTCTATATAATATGCTCACCAAAGCCATCACAGACCTTGATTAAGATTGGTTCCATTACCAGGTTGCCAACTAAGAGCCTCTCCGCGCTGGGATATAGTTATAATATATGATTCCCTGATACCCCTGTTTGGCATGGGGAAAGAAGACCTCATTCACTTATGTTTCTACTGTAAAGATCCATCCTTCCCCTTTAAGAGCTGCCCCATGACTATCTAGGACATGCAATCTTTTTGGGATGGATTGATTCATTGAGATGCAAAATAGCTCTTTGATTCACCTTTCTGGACAGGTGCCAAGAGTTAAAATAGATTGCATTGAAAATAAGGATCTTTTAAGCACTGGCTGGATTGCACCACATTTCCCAGAAGCTCTACCTCAGAAACAAATTTATTTTATTTATTTATTTATAGAGATGAGGATGACTAGCCATTTTGGTGAGTCGTGCTGCTTCGTGATCCATCAAAGTTGACGAATCATGAATCACGAAGCTCCTCCCCATGAAACCACAAAGCACAAATTTATTCATCGGTTCGTTGGGGTTTTTTTAGACAGCGAGAGGCTCTCTAAAAAAAAAAGCTGCTTCTCCCCCGCAGCCTGCCCCTCTGCCCCTGTCACCTCCCTACCTTGGCAGCCACAGTCTGTGCCACCGCTGCTGCTGCCACCGCCCCACCACTGCCCCTCCACCACCCCACTGCCACTGCCACTGCCCTGCCACCACCATCCATTGCAGCCTGCGCCACGGTGGCCACCGCTGTCTCCAGCTGGCCTCTGCCGATATGGCCTGCCTTAAGGGAATCCAGGCTGCCCTTTGCAAAGATGGCAGCTGCAGCTTCCCTACCCTAAATGAAGCTGCAGCCGCCACCTTTGCAAAGGGCAGCCAGTGTCCCTTGCTGCAGGCCATGGCTGTGGAAGCCACCGCAGCGGGTGGCAATGGATGATGGTGCCGCCGGGCGGTGGCAGATGGTGGCAACGGCTAAGGTAGGGAGAGGAAGGGGGCAGGGGATAGGCTGTGGGGCTGCCTGGCTGCCTATTGGCCCACTTATCAGCTGATTGGCGGGCCCATAGGCAGAATGGGAAGGCCATAGGAAGAGAGGGAAGGCTAGCCTTCCCTCTCTTCCTATGGGGGACAACTAAAAATAGGGCAATGTTCGTCCCTTCGTATTCATTGGGGTTTTTGGAACTGTTGAATATGAAGGGACAAATATTTAATGAATCAGAGATTTTTAATGAATATTTCAATTCATTTTTTATTCGTCCCCATGTCTATTGATTCATTCATTCATTCATTCATTCATTCTGCCCATCTGGCTACCAAGGCCACTCTGGGCGATTTACAAATACCAACATTATAAGCAATAATACAGAAATAATCTGATTGTCTCTGAGGTAGGCCTATATCTGGAGCAGTGGGCCAGAGAATAATAGATTATTGTGTGCCATGCTGTTCTGGAGAATCCCTTAATTCTGTGGAATAAATGAAGGGAAAAATCTGTTCCAATCTGAATCCATACCTTTCTTC
The DNA here is from genome assembly GCA_037013535.1 of Intellagama lesueurii. NCBI lineage: Eukaryota > Metazoa > Chordata > Lepidosauria > Squamata > Agamidae > Intellagama > Intellagama lesueurii. The sequence goes on along the minus strand of JBAJHW010000003.1, from coordinate 38,653,367 downwards.
TTTCAAGAACAACACAGATGTAACAGATTCAATGAACTGTGTAGTATGATCCTACAAATATCTACTTGGAAGTCAGCACCTCCCAGAATTTTTCAACCAGTATTTTATTTGCCATGCTTGCTTTAGAATTTTAGGATCTATCATCCAAAAATGTAAATTATGAATGTTCTGGAACTGCAACTAAAAAAACACACAAACAAAACAACAACAACAACAAAACACATAATTTTTAAAAGCCTTAAAAGTATGGAATTTATAGAATTATTAAATATAAAGTGTCAGTTAAAAAACTCAAAGGAACTAAGTTTACAGGCCCAGTCTGAATGTTTATTCAGATGATCTATGGACTGGTTTGCTCACACAATTTATTCACATGAAGAATGAAGCATTAGTGGCAGGACCGATGCTGATCATTAGACATCTCATCATTATACATCTAATAATGTATAATAATAATTTTCATTATACAAAAGAAAATCCATCTTGTCAGTCCAAAGCCCCCTCCTCCTATCTACAGCTTGTAAAAGTTACTTTCCCCCTAAAAAAAACTGTGCACATCCCCTATATAGACTGGACAGTAGTCAGGCTAATTGGGAAGGGACTTGCAATTTGAAAAAAAACAAAACCTTATCTAATGTATTGGCTGAAATCCAGTAGTATACCACATTTACAGTAGACCAGTTGAACAATGGAACTTATGGAGGAGTTGATTCACCAGATTCCAACTGATTCAATGGGCCTACTGTAGTTATAACTTGCCGCTGGATTTTAGCCTTTGTTCACCTATGAAAGATAATTGCACCAAGAAACAGTGTGGTGTATTTATTTATTTATTTATTTATTTATTTATTGCATTTATACCCCGCCCATCTAGTCAATTGATTGTAGTGGACAGAGTGATGAAGCAGGACTTAAGAGATCCTGAATCACTGAGGGCAGGGATGCGATGGTAAAACCACTCCTTAAATATCTCACATACTTTGGAAACCCTAATAAGGTTACTATAAGTCACATGTGGCTAAACAGCACATAACAAACAATGAAAGATCAATCATGTGAGCAGTTATTTATGCACGCATTGGACGCATGAAGCAGCTCTAAGAAAGAAAGAAAAATCTCAAGACATGGCCCTCATTACTGCAATACAGGGGAAATGGGAAGGAAGAAAATAATGTCAATAACTCATTTTTAAAAATGGAGCAGGCTGTAATACTTTGTCTAATTTGTTTTCCCCCCCTCACGGGATAAGAACTTTTAATCATGCAGGGCTCCCTCCCTCCCTCCCTCTCTCTCTCTCTCTCTCTCTCTCAATTTTACCTAGATCCATTCTACTTCTCCAGAAGTGATGGAGGAGTCAAAACGTGTCATTCTTAAAACCTGAACAGCCTGAAGTCTTGACATCTAAAGAAGAGGAACTATTTGGAAAGATTCAAGAGTGAAATAGAATAACTATAGTTATGGGGCGGTATATATAAGCAGCACGCTTTTAGTTCCTGACTCCTCGGTAGTGTTTAGTGGCATGCACCGTAATTTATTTCAGCAAGAGATTCAAGCAGGGGCACACTTATCTTAGCAAAGAACATTTAAAAAGCAGCTGAAAGAGCAGTGATACATTTATTAGACAACTGAAAAGCAGAGGTTTATAAACCTAAGCTCGCTTTTGACTCCATACATCATGTTCAGACTCAAGTCTTCATTAGACTAGACATTACAGAGGAGGGGATGAGGTAGAAGAAAACATAAACATTCCAAAATCCATGTGGGCCGGATTCTTTGTGTAAAGCAAGCTCCAAAATGAGAACAGGTGGAGGGGCTCAGAGGGAGTAGTAGTTCAAGATGAGTACAGTTTCACAAACTACACTGAGTGACAAATAAAGAAGAACAGACTGTTGTAGAACTCAAGAAAGGCTGTCTCACCAGCAATGCAAGCCTGTTTGCACTACAACTCAGCAAAATGGTTGCAGCACCTACTGCCCAATCTTTTAGCCTTTCCTATTGCCTCTGTAGGGGGCACCTCTTGGGCTTCATAGGGTGAGGGGCAGCTTTCAATCATTTCTCCTTTAGTGTTAACAGTTCTAGTTCCCATTTCTTCTTTCCTCATTTGAAATTGATGCAGAAAATCTTTTTATCCTCACAAACGCAAAATAGGATAAGGAAGATCCACGGATATGTAGCTCTGCTTTGAAGACAAACAGCAGCAGCTTGTTCTGGTCTGTTGTCCTCTCAAAATCCAACTTATGCCCCTGATATGGTCTGTTTTACACATCTGTTGGAAGACAGTGCCCATCCTGAGCTTAAATCCAGTACAATGCTAAACCTAGCCACTAATACAATAGTTTCTTCTCCTGCCCTCCACCCAGAAACCTGCTCTGGAGAGCTGTTCTGTCTCTACATATTTTCTAAATTCTGTTTAAAGCATATATAAGCATGTATAAGTCACTTATAGATCCTGATTTGCCACTTGTTCCAATTGAATCATATTTTAAAATGCTGTTTTCCTAATTTCCTACTGATATGACATAGGGCTGGAGAAACGTGGATAATGTGGTTTTTCTATCATAGGTCACACTAACTGGGAATTGTCAGTGGAACTCAAATGATACTGCTTGATGCCTCCTGTTGTCTTCTCTTCTTTGAGTCCAGCAGGCTGGGCATCCCCAGGCAGCAGCAAAAACAATCCAAGAACGGAAGGGGGAAATTGCAAAAGAAATCAGGAGCAAATAATAATATTAAAATAATAATCATGGACAGCAGGAAAAAAATGATCCAAAGAAATGTGGAAAAATTCCCTGAAATTCAAGGGAAAGAAAGGCAAACAAGGAAAGGCTCTTAGATGCACAGGCAGGCAGGCAGGCAAAGCAATCCAAATTGGAAAGCACAAGGAACTCAGCAGCACACAGTAATTCCACTGCAAGAAAGAACTGTGAATTAAAAAGAATGCTCCTAACTGCTTTTCAGCCCAGTTGGGTGGGTACATTCAACATTCCCCCTCCCCCTGAACATTCTGATTGACTGCTGACATCCCTAATTGGTCACACCACCATATCTTTGCAATATGCCTCATCGTACTATTGGAGGGGAAAAAAATTGCCAGGTGATTCCACCTATGTAGAGTAGAAAGGGTTAAGAAAAAGATGAATTAACATGAAACTTTTGTTTACACCTCTTTTATTAATACGAATCATTTGTGTCATAGGAGGAAGGGGGATCCTCCTCTTTTTGTGTTACCATGAAAATTCCATCTCTGACAACAACCACCTCTTGGTGATTTCACCATGAACCAGAGCCAAGGTCTCTTAAGAGGTTTACAGAGTCTTTGAGGTGGTGCTAAGACAGCCAGATTTAATAAGAATCACAACAGTGCAAAATTTCTTCCTATCCCTACTAGTGAATCAGTCACATTTTATTTGTCCACAGACTACACAAAAAGAAAGGGAAAAAGCCTAACCTCAAACAACAAAATATTTATTTTCCCCTTCCTTCTTCAATGAACTTTTTATACTTGAAATAACCCTTTCTATTGCTCTCCAATACATCTGAATTTTTAATATTCGAAACATCCTTCCAACCTCTCACATATTTTAAAATTTTTACCCACCTTGTATAAAACTACTTTGCTCCATCATAAATTCATCTTTTTTATTTTTTGTTGTACTTTTATCAGTAACTTAACTTTTTTTCTCCCTGTCAAATGTTACCTAGACATTAGAGCCATTTAGAGGACATGTATTTCAGTGTTCTGTGTAAGAGCTAACCTATTATTGGATTATAACATTGTTTCACTATCCTGTAATTGTTTATTATTATACAGTTTAATATGCCAATAAAGTACATTTCACAAGAACAGCACATCATAGAGAACAGTTTGCCTTGACATTGTAGCAAGCAACACAATGAATAACACAACTGAGTCTTACATGCAGCAAAATTAACAAAATTTGTCTTTTTTTTTCTCCTTGAAGAGAAAACATGTCCACATTAATGTCTGCCAAGAGACTTGCCACTCGTGTGGATTTAATAATTTCCATATAAATAATATGGGTATCAAATAGCTGTGCCTACAATGAGCTCCTACTCTTTGAGGCAAAGGCCATCGTGAAATCTGTGCTACAAGAGAGGTTTTCAAGGATATATTTTAAACAAATGATTGCACACAGACATCTGAATGCAGAGCTTTTGTAAATGGCCAAGTTGCATACGCATCAAGGAAACAAGACAAATACCAATAATTTTGTATCATTACCTTCCTTCGATATATTTACAATAATATTTATTATGTTTATCCCATGTTTATCCTCACAATAATTGTATGAGGTCAGTCTGATAATGCACTAGAATGGGGATATAGAATTTTAATGTAGTAGAAATGTATCACTTACAGGATTGTGGGGTCGGCAGTATTCCATTCCCTGAGATGAATGACTGCTTGCTGAGATTTCTTATTGCATGCCACTTGGGTGGGTTGATGTGTGAGCACAAATCCAACTGATAAAATATTTCCATTCCTTCCTGCAGCTGTTGCTGATGTTTAACTGGAAAGCAACAACAAAGTGATGACTGGTAAGTTGAACTCCCAGAATGGAGAATTCTGGGATTTGGAGTAAACAGACAGACAGAGAGACACACACACACACACTGAATGTGCAAGCCTAGTCACTAGTGTTGGGTATAATTATGTCCCAAATCTAGTTTTCTGAAAGCAGAAAAAAATGGCTTACGATCAGCATTTTGCCCATCCTGATATATTAAGTTGATTTTTCTACGAAGTAAAGACAACAACACAATATGTAATCTAACTTTTGCAGATGAGACTGTCCCTTGGACCCTTCCAAATCTTGCTGCCCAAACACTGACATCTATTTCTCCTCTCTCTACCTAAACTCTGAAATGACACATCTGTTTAACTTTCTGCAGAAAATAGCTCCAAGAATTGACATTAGGCTTAGTTCTTCATGCTGCTGCAGACTTCTTGTGTAGCATTTAAAAATTCAATATCAATAGAGCCAAACATCTGGATAATCAAACCTTGCATGAAGATCACTGTGGTTTATAGGCAATAAATAGGAAACAAACTTCCCTTAAAAATCATCTAATCCTCCTTGCCTTGAAATCAATGCGTGTTAAATCAGTCATAAAATTAGTTCTTGATTTTGAGCTAAATCAGTCATAAGGTAGGTCCCACTGATTTATTCTTACATACAGACTTTATCATAGAGCAGACACACTTTCTGGATTCTTGTGCTGTCTGGACAGCAAGGGTACACACAGCTCATATTTGGTGGCTGACCTTCAGCTGTGAATCTCTCTTCCTGGGGAAATTCATCAAAGCTTGGACCTGGAACTTTAAAAAAAAACACATTGCAATGTTTTACTGGTGTTCATTATATCTTTCATCTGTTTAACTATTAATGTCCACTTTTGGTTACTGTTGTCCTGTCCTTCTACACCTTAACTTACACTTCTAAACAAATACATTGGTCTAAATTCAACTCTTACATTCAGTTGAGTATAGCTAGTGAAGAAAAAAATGCCATGCTTCAGGAGTTCTGTTGTGTTTTCCACTTGAGCAAGCAGTTCCAGTGCAAGTGTGTCCTTGCAATCCCCGGACACACTATTGCTTGTGCAATCAACTGAGCAACTGGAAACTATGGTGGATGCTCTCCTTGTATATGGTTAGGAACTAAATGTCTACAAGTGCAACATACATTAGAATATTTGCTTTCATCTTCTCCAGTGTTGAGTGATAAGGGCAATTTTTCCATTTGATTAGCAGTTTGGGGGCTGCATTGCCTAGAAGGTACAGTCAGAATAGAAGGATTATGCCCAAGTTGGCCAATTGTGTGGGTTTTTTTTACCGCCCAGAGTAGACTTCGGCCTAGATGGGCGGGGTATAAATTAAATAAATAAATAAATACATACATATGAATTTATTCAATGTTTTTTATTTTATAAATTGAATAATAACTGATTTAAGAGGTATACAGCTATCAGACTCTACATGCTTAGAAGGGTGTGCTTAGCCTGGACTCTTCCATCATCATTTTTTACACACAATGACTGAGGAGTTGAGGAGGAACTCTACATGAGCAAAAACCTTAGTTTTCCAAGGTTCTTGCTTTTGTACAGAGCATTTCTACAGTTCTTGCTTAAGTAGAGAGTTTCTCCTTTTAAGATTCTTTGGTCATTGCATGTAGAAAATGACAATGGAGTGCTGTTGCCTGTGCTAGCGTAATAATACGGGCTGTTATTTTATATGAATAGATTATAGTTGTGATATAGTTGTCCAAGCTATCTAAAGGACTGCATCTCCCTTTATGAGCCTGCCCAGGTGTTATGATCATCAGGAGAGGCCTTTCTCTTGGTCCTATCATCTTCACAGCTTTCGGCTTTAAATACTATTTTCAGCTTTAAATACTGTATGCTGTGTCAGGTCCTTCTTAAGGAGAAAGGTGAAGTAAAAATATTTCAAACAAACAAACAAATAGCTGCATGCATAGTAAAGTTCAAGTGTGGATGCTGCAAATATGTTGTTGGCAGCATCTCCAAATCTACAGACTTTGGGAGATGGCATATAGAAAGGCTACCTTCCCTTTCTCAAAACCTCTTATTCAACTCACTCCTATCCTTGGAGGTAACCTTGCTAGAGACGGCATGAACCACTGGTGCTGGTTTGTGCTGTTTGTCCTTTGGCTGAACAGGTGTTTGGAGCTTCCCAGCCCCACCTCCTCCAGTGGGCACTCACTCAGAGGCAGTGCCCGGAAGAGGTGGGGCAAGGAAGCTGGGGAGCTGCCTCTGAATGGGCACCCACTGGAAGAGATGGGGCAAATGAAGTGCTGAACACCTGTTTGGCCAAAAGATGAACCAGCACAAATTGCTGGTTCAGTGGTTCGTGCCCATCTGTAAACCCTGCTAATCTATTTTAGCAGCAACAACGACAGTAGCCATTGCTGTTGTATCCTACTCACTTCTCTGAAGATGTGGACTGTATCCACAGACGTTCACAGAAAAATAAGTCTGTTGGTCTTAAAGGTGCTGCAATACTTCTGGGGTTTTTCCCAAACTTTATTTTTCCATTCATTTTTTTGTTGTACTTTCCATCCATTACTCACACTTTTCTACTATCCTTTCCTAAAACCTCAAGTTGTAGATGCAGAACAAAGAACAATAGAGCACATGTATCAGCCTTATTCTATATATTTACATAATGCATTTTGAATGTGTAATTTGTATTGTCCTGGAAAGGAATATATGTTTCTTTCAAGCTAATATAAGCAGTAATAAATATTTCCTCACTTCCAGCCTCTTTAAACTATTCAAATGGTAAAAGTAGGTCGTAGAAGTAACATTCTACCAGTGTTCCAGCAGCAGTATGCATTTTATGGTTCTAATGCTATTTTATGTGTTTTATTGTCTCATTCTACTCATTAACTGTTGCTTTCATACATACAACAGGTTGTGTAAGTAGATAATTCTGGTTTTTGGTCTGACTATAAATTTCAATGGAAGCCATTTAAAGTCTGTTATTTTTTTGTCTGCTATAAAAGGCAGAGGATTATAAAAATATTTAGTTTATATCTAACTGTGATTTATGTATATGGTAGTTTCTATTTATATATGTATATATATATATATATATTGAGTTCCCTGTGCCTTGGCAAAAAAAGATTATTTTACATTTTTGTCTTACAACTTTGTGGTACATTTCTAAGTGTTTATGAAAAAAAGGAAACCTGATATAGAAGCTTTAGTTAGTATCAGAGATGGGAATATTTACTTTCTAGTACAGCAACTCCCAGAATACATTCACCTTGAAGATGAGAAGGGGAAGGCAACATCTGGGAATATTGCATAAAATAAGAGTAAGATGTGTCTGAATTTTTCAGACATTCAAAAGGCAGTTCTTACCAAACAAAATTGGAATCAAACTGATAAATGCATGTAATCTATAGCAAAGAGGTCTTCAATGCTAAGTGTTACAAATGGTGCATAAAGCAATAGCAATAGTTTAACTTAAAACAATGAAAACCAGCAGATCTGCTGGGAAACTGGAGGCTCTGAATTGTCAAAGACCTGCTTAATTAAAAAAAAGAGGAGGGACGAGGCACACCTAGCCTCTTTTGGTAAGGCATTTTAGTTCCTTAGCTAAACAATTGAGAAGGCCCTCTCTTGAATTCCCACTACCTCTGAATGTGATGAAACTATGAGAAGGGCCTCTCCCACAGATCGTAAAGCCCTTGCGGGCTTGCATGGGAGGGTCTTTCAGATAACCTGGACCCAAGGTGTATACGGCTTTATGTGTTGTAACCAACACTTCAAATTGTACCCAGAAATGGACCAGTCGCCAGTGAGGTTGTTGAATGAAATAAGTTATATATTTCCTGTAACTGGCCCCAGATACCAATCTGGCTGCACTCTTTTGGACCAACTGGAGTTTCTGAATGTTGTTTAAAGGCAGTCACATGTATATTTCATTGCAGTAACTCAGTCAGGATGAAGCGAAGGCATGTATTAATGTAGCCAAGTCAGATATTCCAGTAATGTATGCAACTGCTGCACCAGCTTTAACTGTGAAAATGCAGTAGTGGCCACCATGAAGAGCAGAGCATTCAGAGTCAGTGATTAATCCAGGAACATACCTAAACTGCAAACCTGATTTTTCAAGATAACATGATCCTCCACAGTTGAATCCCTGTTGCCTAATCTGTCTTTCAACTGACTAGGAGCACATTTGGCTTGTCTAGATTAAGCCTTACCTTGTTCAACATTATTGAGTTCACTACTGATTCAAAACACTGGCCAAGTACTGTAACAGCTTCCTCAGATTTAGACGGAAAAGATAGAGTTGGGTATAATCAGCATATTGATGATATCGAGCTCCAGATGACCTTTTGCAGTGGTTCCATGTATATGTTAAATAGCAGAGGGATAAGACAAAATTCTGAGGAACACCATAAACCAATGGCCAAGGAGGGAGGCTAAGTTAATCATCCAAGATTTGTACTTCCTCATTAAAACGTTTATATTTATATTTATGCATGTGCATTTTAAAAGAAAATGTGTTCAGAATCTGATTAAAAGCATTTTTGTATGGAATAACAGGTTAAATCGAAACACAACAGAATGGATTTATAAGCAGTAAACATGAAATGAACCAAAAATTAATGTATCTATCCTTACACAACAATGCTTTAACAATCCAAGGACTGAGAGAATGGTTTTAGGTTACCAACCAAGAAGACAGAATTTAGAAAATTTACTCCTCCTCCTCCTTCTGCATTTTTTTCCAGAAGTAATAACAAAATAGTACCTTGACCATTTTAAGAAAAGAGCTCTTGGAAGTTTTATTTTTAGATGTGATTCCTTTCACTCAAGGGTCTTCACAGTCCTGTATGAAAATATAACAATGGTATTGGTATATTATTCCTTTTGTCCTGGTTACCTTCATGTTGAAGTTGAGGCACCCAACCGCTTAGCAAAGGCACTGTCATTATGATAGCAGAGACAAAGGTGAAAAGGGAGCTAAAGAAGAATTGTTAGAACATGTCAGAGTTGGGTTGCAACACTAAATACACTTCATTTGTACTGAAAGCTTATGTGAACAACCATGGGCAACTGATAGCTAGCAATTTTTGATCTCAGAAAGAGGTCTCAATGGAGATAAAAGTGTACATTCCTTTGAAAGCTTGCCCACCAGATCAATGTTAAAATCAAACCCAGATGCTTGCACACCAATCTGGCTAATGATTTTTTTTTCAGGAGGAGGGGTTTGGAATCTATGATGCTTCCAGTGAAGAAAGTAAATAGAAGAATATAATAATTTTATAAACAACCAGCATGCAGATTGATGTTAGAAATATTGATGTAAGAAAAACTGCAGGAAACCTGCACACAACCATGTGCAGTTGAACATATGTACTTCATTGCATATATGTGGGTGTAGCAGAATTAAAAATTAAAGGAGAATAAAGCTGTGTTTCCATTGTACTCATACTGGCTATTCATGACCTTGTGAATAGTTCAATGTTTCAAACATTTGAGCATCTGTAAGCAAAGCTGTGTATCTACAAAAAGCCAAGCATTCTAAATGGTGAACAGAATAAATAAATCACAATTATTACCACCCAATTTTCACACATGTACTTGAACCTCCATACAATTATGTATTGTATACCTCCATACAATTATTTTCTGACAGGACAGGAGAAACTACGCATAGCAGCTGCTAGCTAATGTCCTGCTATGTTCAATTATATTGATCTAGATGAACAATCCTAATTTAGGTGTGAGTTACATCATGGCAGATGTAGATAATCAACTGACATAGAAACATACATAAATCAATATCTTTGTCACAGGTTTTCAACAGTTCATGCTGTAACATACACAAACTCTTGCTAAATGACATGACATCAAGATGCAAGTATCCTCATTCCTATTAGCAGTTTGTTTACAGTTGTTCTGTGCCACCAAGTTGCTTCCAACACATGGTGACCCTCTGAATTAGTGACTTCTTAAAGGTCTTATCATTAATAGCCTTGCTCATGTCTTGCAAACTCAAGACTATGTTGTCTTTCATTGAATGTATCTCTTACATATTCATTCCTCCTCTTTTCCTGCTGCCTTCAATTTTACCCAGCATTATTACCTTTTCCAGTGAGTCAGCTTTTCTCATGATGTGTCCAAAGTAGGATAGCCTCAGTTTAGTCTCCCCCCCCCCCTTCTATAGAGAGTTCATGTTTGAATTAATTGAACACTCACTGGTATTACATGGCATTTATACCGTAGTCATTTTTATTTGTAGCCGAGTGTTGCTTCAGGACATTAAACAACCAAAACAAAAAAACCAAACAAAACCAAAACCCACCATCTGGCACCTACCTGTGGTGCTCCTTACTACTGCAGATAGCAGTATTTGGGGTGTCAGCAAGTGAGGACATCAACACAGCCAAAGTGGTCAGTTCACCATACTCATGAAAATAGCTGGGAAAGGGTGGTAACAAAAGTGTGACTGGAGTGAGAGGTAGGGGTGGGAGAAGACAGGAAGAAAAGCAAGAGGAACATAAAGTCCCCTAACCTTTCTTCTGGGAGGATGGTTGATGCAGAGAGGAGGAGGAAGCTGTGGGAAAATGCTCTGGGAAGAGGTGCACGCATGCTTTACAGTAGCGTTGGCTCCTGCTTTCAACATATATGAAATGAGAGATAAAGGATATGGCTGAAGCCATTCTGAAACTGTGGTCTTATGGCATAAGTCTTGAGCCCAATGTAATAGGATATTGGTGATTAAAAATCTAGCATTAGAAGGAACCATGATTGTACTTAAAGCACACTCATGTCTAACCAAGATGGCTAAGAGTCAGGTGAGTAAACACTGGGTCAGCTGAAGTTGTCCTGAATTGAGTAGCTGGAGCTAAATCCAATCCCTTACCAGTTAAGGAGATACAGACATTACTTCAAGCTGTTCTCACTCTGGGCTAACTTTGCAAGGGTATTTTTGCTCTCTCCATGGCCTTGATGAGCTTTGAATCTGGTATAACCTGGCTCTTTGCTATCTCTTTTTTTCTCTTCTGCCAAGAGATCTTAGGCAGCAGAACAGTTCTGCTAACAGATTACTCTGTCAGCAGGTCCCTGAAATCAACCCATGAAAAGGAATTTCTGCTGGTGTGTTTAATCTGCTTGGGGGAACTGCTGCTGTAGGCAGCCTCCCAATATTGTTCTACTATGCAACACTGAAAAGCAGGGTGTCTGGTCCCTCTCCATTTGACATAGTGGTACCTCCACACCTTCTCCAGATACTACCACTGGCAAAGGAAAAGACAGTCAATTCAATGGGTCATGGCAGCTAGCTGGAGTCAGAGCTCTCCATGTTTTTAAGCCCGGCTTCTAGAGTCCTCATGGAACCAAAGCAGATGAAAGGGATATCCAGAAGAATTGGTTTCAGGTTATTTTTCTCGATGTTTCTCTCACCTACCTGGGTTCCAAGAGAACCATTTGGAGCCATTTGCCACACTGACTGCCCCTGGCTAACTGTTCTTTTTTTAGCAGCAGTGTGTGTGGAAAAATGTAGAGTGGTTCTCTGCCTCAGATAGGGCTTTTTGTCTCAAGTGGCTGGAGAGGTTTGGCTGCCCTGTTTTTCTGTAGCCAGAGCATCTTTAATATCGCACTGTTAATCATAATCTATGTTTTACAGATTTTCTTCACACACACACACTTTATGGAGTATAGTTCCTAAGTCTTTTATTTGTTGCAGATAATTCAGTATCATTACGGTATTTTAAAAGTGCACTTCTGCCCTTCAAAACAAAGGAATATGTGTGGGTCAGTTACTCGGAGGTTGTTTACTGGAAGTCAATCAATATTCCAGTGTTCCTTACTCTGCAATTTTATTTATACATGGCAATGAATCCCATTAGACTCAATTCAATTTATTTCTGAATAAAGATGCATAGAATTGAACTGAGTAGTAAACAAAGCCTTAAGCACCAGCTCGGCTTTCCAGTACTTTGTCCTAGTAGCTGCTTTCCCACCCAGAAAACTAGTTATAACATTTCTATTTTGTTTATTAAGCCTTCCAACTAAGCAAGCAAATGCAACTTTAGGATACAATTACATTTTACTTGCTGTTTTGAATAAAATCCATACAACGTCTTCCAGTATTTCTTAATGTAGCCACAATCTTACAAAATATGCATTATTATACTAGTGTTATTCCAACAGTGGTGGCTATTTGTTCTATAAATCCTATTCAGTCTTGAGGGCATTAAGAACTACTGATACATCATTTTGTACAGGGCTTTCCCTCAAATCCAGTTGTAATGAAAAAGAATGGAACAGCCAGCCAGACTGTGGGTTCTACTACAACTCCTAAATCATGATTCCATTGGATTATAAAGTAATCTCCCTATCATTCAGATTTAAAAGAAATGCACACAACTTAGATACACAACCTTCTCATCCAAAGCAAATATATTTTCAAAATTCAAGCTGAACTAGTAGTAGAGTCCCAAATGCAATCATGCAAAATAACCCAGGCCAGCATGGTCAAAGAGGGCAGGGGAGTGTGTGTGCTAAGAAAACATCTGCTGCTGTATGCCTCTGCCTTCTCTGCAGAATTTTCACCTGCTGGACCTCTACTTTCCTGAAGGACAACCCTCGCCCCCCCCACAAAAACGTGCTGAACGTTAAGGCACCTGGTTTGCAGCCTAGCTTCTGTCTTTCTTTCACCTGAGTTGGGCCACCCATTTGGAGAAGAAGTGCATGAAACCAGAGCACTAGCAGGGGTCACTCGCTACCAGAGAGCAGCAGGGAGTCACAGCGGGGAAAGAGCAAGACACTGTACCCAAGAGAAAGGAGGAAAAAAGGGCAGGTTTAACTTGTCTGGCTCCTGCCTTTGTTTCCTGTGCTGAGGCATATTTCTGCCAAAGGAGGAATGTGTTTCCAAATGAGAGAGGGTGCTGGGGGCAAGGGAGGAGCCATTACAACTGAAGAAGGAAGAGACAAAGTTGGGTAACATCCATGCCATTAAAGGAGAGGGACAGATGATAGAGTGTTGGGTTCTTCCCATTTAAACATCCTGGATAGTTTTGGTAGCAGTGCCCTGAGTTAAACAGGGTTCCCCCAGCATCAAATTCTAAGCTTAGCCCTCCAGCAAGGACTGAAATCGCCATATGATTTGATCTCCAAGATGGGTTGCAGAAGGATAACATGCACTAAAAGCTATTGAGAGGTCCAGCAGACCCAACAGGGCCGTGCTCTCCCTCTCCAATTCCCAGCATGGGCAATCTACCAGAGTGACCAAAATTATGTCCACCCCATAAGTGGAGATATAATTCAGTATCTTCATGTTGTCTTTGAAAACTTGGCTCCTGAATCAGCTTTTGCATGGCTTGTTGCCAATATATCAGACTGAAATATGTCACATACACCTCCCTAACCTAACTCTACAACACAAGCCTTCAGAATTTTTCCAAGGTCAATACAAGAAAGAGAACAGAAGTCTGGGAGATGGGTTGTACTTAGGGAGAAAGCGGGCAATTAACTACCAATGTCAGAATACAACACAAAAGTAAGTGAGGAATATTTGACCATCTGAATAAGAACTTGGCCTAAAATGCATCACCGAAGGATACAAGGAGAAACAATCTCAGGATGTCTGGGATAGGTAACAATATTTAGTGTCTTCATTACGTAGTGAAAAGCTTCCATATGCAACTACTGAGCAACAGTCCCTTACCAGATCAAGAGCTACAACAGGGTGAGGAACATTTAGTTTTCTAGGTATCTTAGCCCATAGCTCCCAGAACCCTTCTCTATTTGCATGTTGTGTGGAGTGATGCATTTTAGCACATCCAATAAAAACCGAAGGATACAAGGAGAAACAATCTCAGGATGTCTGGGATAGGTAACAATATGTACCTAATCAGGAATTCCTGATTAGCTTCGGAGCTGATACAGACCAGAGAAAGATAAAGATTTTGCTTCTGATGAAGGCCCAGCCGAAACGCGTTAAGCAAGAAAGTTTTTAAAGCTTTTCACCACGTAATAAGGACACTACATATTGTTACCTATCCCAGACATCCTGAGATTGTTTCTCCTTGTATCCTTCGGTTTTTATTGGATGTGGCAGTTCCCTACAACTTGTTTGCTAAAATGCATCACCCCACACAACATGCAAATAGAGAAGGGTTGTGGGAGCTATGGGCTAAGATACCTAGAAAACTAAATGTTCCTCATCCTGCTGTAGCCCTTGATCTGGTAAGGGACTGTTGCTCAGTAGTTGCACACAGAAGATGGAAGGTTTAGTCCCCAGCATCTTAAGGCAGGAATAGGAAAAAAATCCTCTCTCAAATCTTTGACGGACATTTCCTGTCAATGATATTAGATCAGATGGACCAATGTCTAACTTAGTATGAGGCAGCTTCCTGTGCTCTTTTGTTTCTATATGTCCCTTTAGCACTGCATTCCACTAGCTTATTTGAGCAGTAAAGTTTCAAGTGTTTAACCACTTTAAATGCACATGCCAGTTCGGAAGTATATAAACATCTTAAATACATGAATAAATTAGGTCTAGATTGATCTAGATTGGACTTTTTTTTTTTTTTTAGCTTTCCTCTCTTTGATGATGTTTATTATGTCTTCCAATGGATCATGAATTTCCCTTTTAAAGTTTTGGTGAGAACTCTGATGGGGAATATTGATGGAGAAAAGATGATCTACAAACCTAGGAAGCCATGACTACAGTTCATGATGTATTCCTCCACCGCCAATGTACTGAGATTGTAAAGCCACAATGCTCAGCTCCAAGTGTGGTTTCTCTTATCCCACTACTTGTACAAAGGGAAACCAGTAACCACTTATACAAATGGAAATCTCTATTGTCTTTAACCTGCCAGTTACTGGCTTGTGTAACTGCCAAATGCAGATTACTGGGCAAACATGGAACATTTCACCCCTGTAGCCTTTACTCTCCATGATTGCAACAGTATACTAGCCCAGATCTTTTGGCAGAATGAAGTTTCAATGTAATGAAGAGAATTTCCATGTGGAAAAAAAAACCTGATGCAATTGTTTAATTTTATCTTGTACTTTTGTATTTGTACTCTGAACTGAACTACAGTTATTATTCTAGTGCACTAAACCATTTAGTACATCAAACAAGTCTGTTTCCTTCCCATAAAAGAGAAAAAATGGGACATGTGCTTCTTGGTCTTCCCCGAAATTATCTTCCCCGAAAATAAGACAGGGTCTTATATTAATTTTTGCTCCAAAAAATGCATTTGGGCTTATTTTTGGGGGATGTTTTATTTTACAGTCATGTCATCTTCTTCTGGTTGCTGCAGAATGCTGCACAATGGTGGAGGGCAGGGTTTCACTTCACTGGGGCTTATTTTTGGCGTAGGGCTTATATTATGAGCATCCTGAAAAATCATACTAGGGCTTATTTTCAGGTTAGGCCTTATTTTCAGGGAAACAGGGTACACATACATCAATTTGGGAAGAGACTGTTTCAACATGTGAAAACATTGTTACAAATATGTAGCCTCCTCAATTTCATGGGAAGATAGGTACTGAAATAAAACTACAACACAATGTTCTTACTAATATTGTTCTGTAACAGAGGAGGAGAGAAAGAGAGAAGTTTGAAAACCTATAAAGCTATTTTCTGATGACAAAGACATTCCTAAGGATAGCACATTATCCCATACTTACTGCTCAAGGCTAAAAATACATAGAATGGGGACTGTCCATGACATTTCATTTCCAGACAACTCTTTAATGAATGTAAGTCCAAGGTGACAGAAATACTGTAGCCCGTTACAGAAGAACAAAACATCCTGTAAGACTATGTTTCCTGACACTGCAGAACAGTTTTCCTGTCAACTTTATTGTTTGCAATTACAACTACACTTGGGGAAATATTCTCCTGTTAATCATTTTAACTGTTTCCCCCCTGGTAATGATATATGCCTACTACATCGTCATGAAATTATTTTTTTTAATGAGGTTATTTTTCTCCTTTTTGAAACATAACTTTCTTCTTGTTTTGTGCTGTCAAGACACTTCCAATGTCCCAAAAGTTCTATCATTAACAGTCCTGTTCAGCTATTGCAACTAAAGGTTATGGCTTCCATTACTGAATTAATCCATCTCAAGTTTGTCTTCTTCTTTCCTTACTGCCTTCTACTTTTCCTACCTTTATTGTTTTTTTCAACATCTTATGATGATAAGTCCAAAGTCCTACAGCTGCAGTTTAGCCATTTTAATTTCCTGCTAAAAAAATCCACTTATTTGTCTTTCTGGCACCTCATGGTATATATACAGCTCACATCCCACATCAGATTTTAAATGAATCATTTTTCCCCTCTTGGTCCACCTTTCACGTCTGTTCATAGTAAAATGAATATTATATTGGCATTAATACCAAGTGACACATCTTTACACTTAAATATATTTTCTAGTTCTTTCATAGCTTCCTTTCTGTGTCTCTGTCTTCTTCCAGTTTCTTGACTGTAGACTACAATTAGATTGATGGTTGAACTGTGGTAGAAAAATTAACATTTCTTAACTAACAACATTAAAGTTATGCAATTCTTCTGTACGTTTTTGTTTGTTTGTTTGTTTGTTTTGGGGTTTTTCCAATTTCATAATGTTTGGTTGTAATTCTGATCTGGTGCTTTATTCTTTCATTGTTACCAGTAGTTATTTTCAGGTATTTTCTATTTTCTGCCAGTAATATGTTATCATGTGCATATAATCATCATCATCATCTTAGAATTGCAGAGCTGGAAGGGACCCTATAGATCATTAAGTCCAGCCCCTGGCAAGGAGGCACAGTGGGGAATTGAACTCCCAACCTCTGGTTCTGCAGCTAGATGCCTGAACCACTGAGCTATCCAGCAGTTCATCTTCAATTACAGTGTGACTTCATTGTCAAATACCCTGACATTTGCTCCACTTATAAATATTATTTTCGTATAGAAACATTTTTGAAACATACAGCAGTAGAAGCTTTAAATGAGAAAGTGGCTTCCTTCTTGTGAATCTAGTCCAGGTCTTTGTATGATATGTTCTGCATACAGATTGAACACAAGGTAAAACATACCCTTGCTTGACACCATTGTCAATTGGGAACCAGTCTTTTCTTCCATTTTCTGTCCTAACAGTAGCCTCTTGTCAAGAGTATAGATAACATACTACAACAATCAAAGGTTGAGGCGCACACATTTACTTTAAAATGGTCCATAGCTTTTAATGATATAGTCAATCTATAAAGCACAAAATGATTTTCTTCTTAAATTCATATTTACCACTCCATGACCAATGTCTATTTACAATATGACCTCTAGTCCTTATTCCTTTTTGGAATCCAGTGTGAACATCTGGCACTTCTCATTACATAAATGGTAAAATTGTTGCAAAATCTTTGGCATGATTTAGCTTTCATGGGAAACTAATGCAATGGCCCTATAATTTCTGCACTCTTTGGTCCCCTGTTTTGGGGACTGGAAGGGTTCCTGAATATTTCCAGTCTGTGGGCCGTTGGTTTGTTTTCAATATTTGCTTCTGTATTCTTGCTAGGATTTTATTCCTAACAAGAACTGCATATTCTTGTTAGGCCACCTTGTGTCCTTTTAAGGAGAAGGGGGGGGGGTATTTTTAATTAATTAATTAATAATTAATTTAACTTCCTGTGGTTTGAAATGGCTGTACTGGCATCTCATTATTCCAGGTGATTTATTACTTCCAATTGTTTGAGATCATTTCACATTCTAAAACTATGGGTTCTTCATCGGAATTCTATCATTTTCAATCTCTACAGTTCTTCAGTGTTTGTCCCCCCCCCCCCCAAAACTAGTTCTATGGTCATTAAACAGAGGCTGAGCAGGTCTAAGGTAAAACAGGTGCAAGAGATCCAGAACCATAGTGCAAAATAATCTAATTCAAGCCAATTCAAGAGTCATGCAAGCAAACAGGGATAGTCAGGCAATCCAAAAGGCAAGGAGTCAGCAATAAGATCAGGGTTCAAGTCAAACAGGAACCAGAAGAAGTGTTGTCTCCCATGGCTTTCAGTTCCAACTGAAGCTTTTTAAAGTACAGCAGTGCTGCCTTGAGCTCACTTGCAGGCATTGAACCAGCTGCTGGAGAGTTCAGCTACAGGGTCTAGACTACTGAGTTACCCTAGGAGGAAGAGCTTTCCTCAAGGAGACTCAATTCCAGAGGAAGCCCATCATTTCTTATTCTAGCTTCTCTCTGGGCTCATGTCTTCAACCTGCACTATATGCATTGAATTAGAGGGAGTCCTAGCCACCTCTGACTCAGCTCCAGAGTCACCATGCTCTGGGGGTTTAGACTTTTGTCCCCGAAGGTCTACTACCTTCGAGGATTTGGCCTCCTGGATCTCAGAGGGTCCAGGGCCTATTGGCTTTGGGAATCCCTCACTCCCATTGGGGTCAAGAGACACTGATGTGCCCTCACCAGACAATGTATGAGAAAAAGAAAGCAGACTATACAGAATATTGTGCATGCTGTTGTTCAGCATAATGATAATGCAAAAACAGTGCAGGAACAACATATGAAGATTCAGGCTGATCTTAACTCCACCAGCAGTGTAGTTGAAGTCATTGCTGCCCTCTCCTTTCTGCCCGATTGATTCAGTTTGACCCCATGATTCCAGATGAGGCCTTCAGGATACTGGTTAGCTGCAGACCCACCTCCTACTTGCTTGACCCTTGCCCATGGCTGATTAAGGCCACCAACAGGGTTACTGTCAATTGGGCTGTGAACATTATAAATGCCTCACTGAGAGAGGGATGCCTTCCCTCACAGGTGACGGAAACCATCATCCGGTCCATTATTAAATGACCTCACTTGGTGCTGGAAACCTTGACAACTCATTACCAACATTCCCTTTATGGGCAAGCTGATCAAGTGGGTAGTGGTGAGGCAGCTCCAGCAGTACCTGGAAGATGACAACTGCCTTGATCCATTCTAGTCTGGGTTCTGGCCATGACAAGGCACCAAGACTTAACTGGTCGCGCTACACAATGACTTTTTAAGGGATGCTGATGGGGGGGGGGGAATCTTCTCTTTTGGTGCTCCTTGATCTCTCAGTGGCTTTCAATATCATTGACCACGGAATCCTCCTGAACAGGCTCTCAGAGGCAGGGATTGCAGGACTGGCTCTGAGCCAGTCCTTCCTGAAGAGCAGTGTTCAGAGAGTTCAGCTTGGAGATGAACTGTTGGCCCCCTGGCCCCTCAATTGTGGGGTGCCCCAGGGGTCCTCAGTATGCCCAATGTTGTTTAATATCAACATGAAACTACTGAGGGGGGTCATCAGGAGATACGGAGTAAGGTATCATCAGTATGCTGATGAATCACAACTCTATCTCTCCTTTTCTACCTCTGCAGTGGACTCTTGAGTGCTGCCTAGAGTCAGGCAGGGCTAACAGGCTCAAACTGAATCAGGACAAAATGGAGATTTTGCTCCTGGGGGGCTCCTTGGACAGGCTGGGGGGATTTCCCCTAGACTGGATGTCTTTGTCCTTCTGGTCAGGGATCAAGTTCATAATCTGGGTGTGCTCGTGGACCCAGCTCTATCTTGGGATTCCCAGGTTACAGTTGTGTCCAAAGCTGCCCAATTGAGTTGAGACGTATTGCCCCATTCTGCCCTTCCTGGATGAGTTGTCCATCAGGACATTGGTGCATGCATTGCTCATTTCCTGTACTGAACACTGCAATACCCTCTATGTGGGGCTTCCCTTGGGTCTGACCCAGAAATTGCAATGGGTCCAGAACGCGGCAGCTAGACTGGTAACTGGTGTGCACAAGTTTGACCACATCTCCCCAGTCTTGGTTTGCCTGCACTAGTTACCTATTGCCTCCCAGATCAGATTCAAAGTTTTGAATCTGCCCTTTATGGTTTGGGACCACATTACCTGTCAGAGTGCCTTCTCCTAAGGTCATCCACCCAACCCACTAGATCTGCCTAGGCCATGATCCTCCAGGTAGCCAGTCCAAAGGAGGCCACAAAATCCTCTACTAGAAGTAGGGCTGCCTTCGCAGTGGCTACAACACTATGGAACCAACTGCCAGTGAAACTGTGCCTGGCCCCCTCCCTCCCCTCCTTTAAAAGATAATTGAAAATACTGCTTTACAGAGAGTCTTTTTTTGGCAACCCTGCATGACCTGTTTCTTGCTGCTCTATCTGGCTATGTGTCCATGCCATATTTCATTTTATATTTGTGCCACTTGATGTGTTGATTCTTCTTTTGTTGTTTTTATTTGCATTTACTGTTTAGTTGATTGCAAATCACCCAGAGTAGTGCTTTTGCACTAATGGGGCAGTATACAAATTAAATTAAATTAAATTAAATTAAATTAAATAAATAAATAAATAAATAACATTTAAAGATAAACTCATTCACTGTAATCATAAAGCTATCTATTTGCAGTCTTATTAGGTTCAGCAGGCCTTACTCCCAAGCAGACAAGTGAATTATCATTTTCTTCATTACTCACTGATAGGAACATATTTCAAATGGAGTATTCAGTTTTAAATTCACACCATACCGTAAGCTGATTGTAATACCGGAAAAGACTAGCTGTGCTCCTTTTAAAATGTTGGATATATCAGTGTTTACTTGGAGTGCAAGAAGTCAAACATTTCAATTTTTTGTTTTAGCTGTCTGTTTTTTAAAAAAACTCTATTTAGACATGAAACTATGTATAGCTTGAAAAAGAAGAAAAAGTCTAATCCCACCATCTTCATTTTAGCACTCTCAAAGATCTAATTAGTATGGATTTAGGCTGCAGGATCACCTTCACACCTTTAAAGCGCTACCTGTATATATGCAATCTGCTGTGCTGCTCAACTATACTAAATTATAGTCTTTCATAAGTATTTTAGTATCCCTCATAAAGCATCATCCCCTATTTTTAATTAAGCATTTTCAAAGCTTTAACTACCACAGAATCTTTAGTGTTTTCAGCAGGGTGGCATGAAAAGAACAGGAGATTTTGAAAATTTGCTTAATCCCTACTAATCTTTTCCAAGCACCAGATTTCAAAGGATTTTTACATGGCTAAATCATTATTTGAATAACTCTTTATGCCTTCTATAATAATACTGAGTTGAGGGAGAGAGAGAAATTATTTGATATGACATTTTCTGAGAATGTGTTGTTACACATGTACTAAGACTGTTTTGTCCATTGAAGATAAATGAGAAAAAGTGGAACAGAGACTGAGTGATGATTTATCATGCATGTAAGCAGCAAATATCATTTTATTTCCTGTTTTCACCCATATACTTTACCAGGCTATACTATATCATTCGGAAACACTTGAGCTATGATGAAACAGTCTGTCTAAAATGTCTTATGGGCTGTGGAGTTCAAATTTAAATTTCTCTTACCACTTACAACCAAAGAAGACAAGAGGGAAAGCTTTGCAAATAGAAGCAGTCTTGACTTAAGCAGGAAAAGATATCTGAATGTCCTCTGACAACTCTCTCAGCTTTGCAATTAACTTGTGTTTGTTTAGTGATTGGTCATCAAGAGAAACTAATGGACTCATGCCTCTTGTTCAGACACAGCATCTGTGAAGAACATGACTCTGCAGTGACAGTTTTACCCTGTTTCTCTGAAAATAAGACCTACCCCAAAAATAAGCCCTAGTTAAGTGAAAGCCCACCCTCCACCATTGTGCAGCAACCAGAAGAAGATGATGTGACTGTATTTGAATAAACGTAGATTGTACATGAAAAAAATAAAGCATCCCCTGAAAATAAGCCCTAATGCATTTTTGGAGCAAAAATTTATATAAGACTCTGTCTTATTTTCGGGGAAACAGGGTATATCTGTTTCTCTGATCTGAGAGTGTCCTGTGCTGAAATTCAGAATCAGCTCCAAGTTTCAGACTCTCCTGGCAAGGGAGAAAGTTATTCTACCAATGAGCCACCATTCTTGCTATGTCACACACTTGTCCCTTCATCATTCACCCATTCATCACAGGTGAGTAAGAAGAACAACAGATGTTTTTACTCCTGGTTTACATGGATTCTTACAGCTGAATAGCTGGTTTAGGTATTCGGCTGTGGAGCCAGAGGTTGGGGATTCAATTCCCCCGGTGCCTCCTTGACTGGTCTCAATGGGAGTGTACTACTACACTCTAATTAGAACACTTAACTGCTATACCCTTGTTAGAAACCTAAAGAATATTAATTGAATTCTTCATTCTTATAGATGTCACATGTCTTGATTTGACTGGGCGCCTCAATAAGAAAGTTACAAGACCCACAATATTTCTTGACTGTAAGCAAGAGCAAGACAAGGAGGACCATCTTTTGTCATTGAGGCCTCCATAATTTTCATTCACTTTCTCTGTACGCAACAATAGCCCTTCCCTTTGAGAAGCAAAGCCCCCACAGAACGAGCACAGAAAGACTGTTTTGATTTGAAGACTGTTTCAGTCTTCAAATCTTTGAATGTTTATGCAAAAAAGCATCAACCTTTGTCATTTTCTGCAGTTTGCATGAGCACATTATTTGCTGCATTTGCACAGTTTTGCCTAAGTTGTGCACAACACCATTCTTGTCCTCATGTTCTCATTGAGATATCAGATAATTCCTCTCACTTTTTCATGGACAAACATTACATAGACAAAAGGACAACATGTAAGAACTGTGTGAGCAAGGGCACTTAGACAGTAGGTCTCCTAGATAAAACGTAAATGATATGTGCAGTTTGGCTCAACTATCTCTGACACCCTCTCTCTAGATGTCGAGCCGGATAAACGCATTGGCAAAGCAGCTACCATGTTTTCTAGACTCACAAAGAGAGTATGGCTTAATAAGAAGTTGACGGCATATACCAAGATCCAAGTCTATAGAGCCTGTGTCCTGAGTACACTCCTGTACTGCAGTGAGTCCTGGGCCCTTTGTGCACGGCAGGAGAGGAAGCTGAACACATTCCATATGCGTTGTCTCCAACGCATTTTTGGTATCACCTGGCAGGACAAAGTTCCAAATAGAGTAGTCCTAGAACGAGTTGGAATTTTTTAGCATGTATACATTACTCGAACAGCGACGTCTACGTTGGCTTGGGCATGTTGTGAGAATGGCTGATGGTCGGATTCCAAAAGATCTCCTGTATGGAGAATTAGTGCAGGGAAATCGCCCCAGAGGGAGACCACAGCTGCGATACAAGGATATCTGAAAGCGGGATCTGAAGGCCTTAGGAATGGACCTCGACAGATGGGAAACCTTGCAATCTGAGCGTTCAGCCTGGAGGCAGGCGGTGCAGCATGGCCTCTCCCAATTTGAAGAGACACTTGTTCAGCAGGCCGAGGCAAATCGGCAGTCCCGAAAGCAGCAAAATCAGGGAGCTGGACAGGGGACAGATTGTATTTGTCTTCAGTGTGGAAGGGACTGTCACTCTCGAATTGGCCTTCTCAGCCACACTAGAAGCTGTTCCAAGACCTCTATTCAGAGCACATTACCATAGTCTCTCGAGACTGAAGGATGCCTACAAGATGTGCAGTTTGGTAAATACTCAGAGACCTTCAGAATCTAACACTTTGGAATGTCTGTTTGACAAGATGTGAGAACAAGAACCTTCATACAGCACATCAGATCCCTGCTGGTGATATGAGTTACTTCACAATATTAGCACAAACGCATTTACTTCATGCATTTTCAAATCTGTTTCAGTAACTACCTGATGCTTCCACTCCAAAATTTCCAAAACCCAGACTGATTGAAAATGATACCTCAGAGCAATCACAATTTGTCCTTTCTTTTATGGAGTAAATTTTTATGAGAAAGGCTTCAGTGATGCCACCTGCCCTACAAAGATTGCAAGCAAGATCAAAAGCTATGCTATATATATTCCATCATAGCAGGCTACCCTTGCATTGTGAGTTGGATGATAAGAGCTCAGATCTGCAGTAGTAGGAACTAGTCAGTTTTTGTGTGTGAAGCAATTGACCACCGATATTAGACAATAGAAAGAGACACTGAACTTTGACAATTATTAAAGAGAATCTGGAGAGTTACTACTAGGATTCTTATGAAGGAAGTGTCTGTTAAACTAATGCTTTAGATCTTTTTCACTTCAGTGCCAAAAAGATGCTGCTCTTTTACAATCAGCTAGAGTTCACACATCACTGCACTGTAAGACCAATAACTATCCTCTGTCTCCCAGGCTATATTGGTAAGATACTAGAACTACCTATGCAGCAAGAAATCCTATCTCTCTTGAAGGCATATGTTTAGGATTGAAGCCTTCAGTCACTAAAAGCATCATAATTTGTTATGGATTAGTAGCCCAATCAAAATGTAAAAAAATAAATAAATCTGAGGACAACAGGAATAATGTATAGTCATTTGGCAATGCCATCTAGATAATTTTTAATAGCTAATTCACCAAATGATGCCAGTTTAAAAAAAGTTAGTGTTGGAGGGCATCAGCCATCCTGTAAAATATGCTTTAAAGACATTTATTGTGGAGCCTTTGCACAGAAATTAGCAAGAATGCTTTGGATAAAAAGGTATGCTCTTTGTTTTTAAGGAACTCTTTCTTTAGCCTAGATAATTATGTGCAAATACGACATCCATTCAAATTATCTTTCACAAAACCCTAAGACTGAATTTATTGATTCTATAGGAAAAAGTCATATATAGCTTTGGAAATTATTGCAATTTCACTGACTTCTTCCTTCTTATTCTCTCATACCAATTCTTCAAATTCCATTTCTTTGTCTCTCTCTTCCCCCCCCTCCCGCTATTTGGTCCCTATTTCCCTTTCTGTCTTGATTTTTTGACCACTCTTCACTTTCCCACTAGTGTCTGATACATGGTATAATAAAAAGAAGGTCTGAGATTATCTACAGGAGAAATTCTAGAGGAGCAAGAGTGATGTAGCCAGATGCTGTATAACACTGGAATGAGACCCTGAGATTCTTGCAAGCAAAGCTGGGTACTTCCAATCAAAATTACTTCTCCCCTTATATAAAATGTATTTAGCACAACTTCATGTTTGTGTAGCAATCACAGATTTCCACAGACACTTCATTGCTGAAGGATTTGTGTGAATACAGACCATTACAGAATGAAAGCACCTAAGAAGAGAATGCAAAATGTAAACCTGGTTAATGACTTGAATGGGAACACAAAGAACTGCACCTGCAGAAGAAGAATGGCATTGAGGAAGGAAAGCAATACAGCTTTGAAAAATGAAATATCTCTTTCTCTCTCTCTGTGTGTGTGTGTGTGTGTGTGTGTGCACGCGAAAGAGAAAGAGAGAGAGGGATTGGGTACAGATTTAGAGGTCTTGCTAGAACCAATAGATTGTTGAACTAAGACTCAGGTGACACAGCTTCAAATACCTATTCAGCCATAGAAACTCACAGGGATAGGGACTGGAGTTGCAGGGCTCACCGTCATGTTGGACTTAAGTCACACTGGTGATTCAACTTGGACTCAATTCAGTTTTTTTCCCCCCAATGACTCAGACTCAACTCATGACTTAGAACTCACCCACACCCTCTCTTTTTTCTGGGGAAAAGAGATTGTTTTTAATAGGGACTCAGACTTGGGGCTTGGGACTCAGGACTTGGTACCAAAGACTTGGACCCAAAGACTTACAAACATCCCTGGAAACTCGCTGGGGATGGCAATTATAAACCAGTCATTTGGCATCTCACATACCTTGAAAACTCTATTAGGAATCATAGAAATCATAGAAAAGTGAAGTTGGAAGGGGCCTACAAGGCAATCAAGTCCAACCCCAATCATGATATGTCTGAATTGATTTGACAGCACGTAACAACTATAAAATACACACCAGCTTTTCCAAAGGTGTGTGCTCTTGAGATGTTTTGGAATACAACTGCTGTATAACTCAGTGGTTTAGGTATCTGGCTGCGGAGCCAGAGACTGGGAGTCGATTCCCCACTGTGCCTCTTTGACAGGGGCTGGACCTGATGAACTGTAGAGTCCCTTCTAGCTCTGCAGTTCTAAATGATGATGAAATGAAAATGGTGATGACAATTCATATCATTTCTAACCATTATCCATGCTGCATAAGGGAGGTGTATGTTGAAGTCCAATATATCTGAAAGGCAGCAGAGTGGTGAAGAAAGATATACATATATGTATACACACATTTCCCAAACATAGCCTATGTTGCATTGTTGACAAATTCAATGGGAACTCATACACAGGAATTTGGGTTTGAAAAACTGGCATAGGTACAAAAATCTAGTGACCTAAGTCCACCAGTTAGACCCAGGTACTGCAGATGCACTGAATCAATGAGATTAACATGAATGTTCAGTTACACAAATATTCACTTAATAACAATAATCACATTGTCAAGTCAATTGCAACCCTTGTCAGGTTTCTTAGGTATAGAATATTCAGAAGCGGTTTGCCATTCTGTTCTTCTGGAAGTGCTCTGTAACTCTGCAGCTTGGCCAAGGCTACATAGGCTGAATCTATTCCCTGGAGGCCCAGTGGGGAATTGATTCCTGGATTCTTCAGTTTACTTAATCACGCAGAATCAGAGCTTGAAAGACTCATGTCTAACCACATGTACTCAGACTAAGATCAAAGGATTTGCAGGATGCATTTGTCGTTTATCTGAATTACTTCCTGGCAATTAGTAATGGTCAGTAAGGTGGTTTGCTTGGCAAAACCTGTGGTTGCATGGTATAGATATAAATGCATTGTTCTTACTGTTGTCTGCTGCGTGAAAATGTAAAATTTATGAATACTTTGAGGACTAAGCCCTTTTCTTTGTTCTTTTCAGAAGGAAACAGAAATTTGGGGAGCAAAGTGAAATATATGTGATGACTCTTTTCTCCTCAGAGTTAAACTCATCTTTACCAACATATGGTGCTTTAGCAACATAAAACATTTTTGTCATAACTTGGCATATGAGATTGTCCTATGAAAATTTAAAATGGAAAAAGCTTATTTTGTTCGTGCAAAATTTTGAACAAACCCTATACTGCAGAGAGAGCTGCAAACTGCCACACCTTGTGCACTTCAGTCTACAAAGAATGAAATACCTCAATATGCTTCTCATGATGATGAGATTTGAAGAATACTTACTGAAGTCATTCTGCTAAGTACTGTGAATATTGAAATGAAGTTTTCCTGGATTGCACTTTACTACACAAGCAAGCTGAGGAACAACTATGTGGTGTAACACTGCCAAAGCTGAAAAGACAGCGTATATGATCCCCAAAGATTGTTTTTATTTGTACAATATATAAAAGTGTACAGAATTGTGTGACCTTCTTTACAGCATTCTCTGGAAGACAGGGTGACATTCAGACTGATGAAAAAAACAAAATACCACTGGCTCATTCTGAAAAGCATTGCTCAATAGAAAATTCCTAAAATGTCACTTTTTGTAGTATAGATAATATATAATGTAAGATGCATAATCTCATTCAAGCAATATATTTTCAGCTCCGTTCTTGGGAGATGATGTTTTACCAAACATTGATTATGCCTCCAATAATCAGTTACCATTGTCCAGAGAGAAAGAGTATTAGTAAACTGTCCAAAGGCAAATACTTCTCAGATCAAATGCCATTAGGCAACACACTTGTTAATAACAAGGACAATCTAAAAGGAACTAAGAACATAGAAACCTGCTTTGTACTGAGTAAGAATTGGTCCATCTAGTCCTGCATTGCCAACTTTAATGGCAGCACCTATTCATGGTTTCAGGTATAATCGTTTCATTAGACTTACCTGAACTCCCTGGTGGTTTCCCGCTGAAATACTAACTTCTGAAATTAGATGAGTTTGGGTGTGTTCAGTGTCATGGTGGTGACTAAAAAGTAGGAATATAGGAAGCTACCTTATACTGAGTCACTCTTGCTCTACCTAGCCTAGCATTACTGAAACTGACTGGTAGTTAGTCTCCTGGGTTTCAGGAAGGAGACTTTCCTTGTGCTGCCTGAAGATGCCGAGATCCCACTGAACCTGGAATTTTCTGCATGTAAAGCATGTGCTCCACCACTGAGCCGTAGCTCTGCATTACATTTCAAGGTCATTTTGAAGATGCTTTAAAAAAGATTTTGACAGGTGTTTTTCAGATTCTATGCCATTCTCTCATCAATCCTGTAGATCCCCTCCCTAAAGCAGTGAAAAATAATCCATTACTGAAAGAGCAATGCAACAAATTACTGAGCCAAACAAAGTATCATGAAGAAGAGTTCACCAGGTCTTTTGTGGGATAGACAGAAAACAGCTACCTCAATGGTTAGCAAATTTCTTAGATGATCATGGGATTTTGTTTTTGTTTGTTTTTGTTACAGATATACAAATAAGACTCTGGTAGTGTCACAGGAGAATGAAAGACAATGATTACCAGCATTGCCTCCAGGTATACCTCAGGCACAGACTCTGGAGGAATCCCATGATGTCTTAGAGTGCACAGGGAGTTAGTTGCATCTTCTGCAAGAAAGCTATCCCTCAAAAAAAAGGGGGGGAGGCTCCTGACCCAGACAATAAGATCAACAGTCTGTTTCTTTCAAAAGGCAAAGCAATGAATCTCAGCTCTCGAGAGCAGCCTCCTCATTTCTTGTTGCAATGAACAGTACTCTGTGGGTTTTAAACTCTCCTCAGTTCAGAACTTTAATTCCACTTCTCTGTCAGTATGCCTTCAGGGGCTTAGCTTCCATTCTCACTTTGGCCCAGAGGAGCACATCCTCTGTGACTCCACATACAACATCTGCTCCAAGCCATGGCAAAAGACAACACAACATTACTTCACATTACATATATGTTCACCCTTATAAAGGGCAAGCTCCTGGTCTGGAGGGACTTGTCTAAAATGTGGTGGTTAGCTACCTCCTCTCCTGCTCAAACCATGGGCTTATTCTGCCTTCATATGTTTACAAACCATTTTTTAAAAAAATTAAATCTCCATCATTCTCCCTGAATGGGTCCTTTTAAGGAGAAAGGCAGGATAAATAAATAAATAAATAAATATCTTTCTCCCCATCAAAAATAATGATAAATACCTGACAAATATTTGAGGCCATAACAATAATTTAATTCACCCAGCTATTTGAGTGTTCAGAGTGCTTCTTACATACCATCTCAGTAACTGCAAATGGAGGCTTGAAAATGAGTATATAAAAGTTTGCCTAAAGCCATCTAGTAAATTCACGGATGAAATAAGATTTATACCAAGGGGCATTCTGGTTCACTGTTCACAACTGGACTCAAGAATAGGGGTGTGCATGAATACCCCCTCTTCATTTTGCTTCATCATTCAATTTGCTTTAATTACTAAAGACCTGAATTCCTTTATGACTTATTACTAAAACCACATTTGTGTCAGTATTCATTCATTAAACTGAATCACAAGTGATTCCTTACATTCAAAGCAAAACAAAGCAAAGTGTGCTGCTTATATACCACCCTGTAGCACTTAAAGCACTCTCTGGGTGGTTTACAATTTAATTATGCAGGCAACACATCGCCCCCTTGCCGCAAGTTGGGTACTAATTTACCAACCTTGGAAGAATGGAAGATTGAGTGAACCTTGAGCTGGTTACCTGGGATTAAACCTGGGTTCTGAGCAGAGTTTTGGCTACAGTAATGTATTTTAACCACTGCACCACGAGGCTCCTTTTTTAGTGGGAGTTATTTCCTTTTACTATTTGGCTATCAGCAATGACAGAAGCCCCACCTGCTAACTACTTTTTTCCCCCCTAGAATGTTTCAGACGTTACATTGCTTTTCCCGGGATGTCTTGGAATTCTAGAATCCTTGGAACATTCTGGTTGCTATCTGGAGAAATGGCCGACAACACTCTTCTGCTACTTACACAAGAGCATTGTTGAGGGAGAAGATGACATGTGAGGAAATAATTTCTATCAAAGTGTCTTTTTGTCAGACACGTTTATCCAGTCTGTATCTCCTGGAACTAGATGTACTTTGTGGTTGTAATTCCATTTATTTTGGGACTTCTTGTGCATTCTACGAAAATGGGGGGGAAAGGACTTGACAACATGTGCCCATATTTAAACTATGCAAAGTGAAATCTGTATATTTCTAAAATGCAGAGAAACACATGAGTTGATTGGTGCATGTTTCCAAAACAGTTCATAACTGGAAACATGTGCACAGAATATTATACTGAGGAAAAATATGAACAATGTGTACAAAACAATGTGCAGATTTTGCACTGGAGATAAAACCATGTAGAATTCGCTTGGTGATGTAAAAAGTAGAAACCTGATGAAATTGGACTAGACAGATCTGCTCATATGTACTCCTGACTGACAGACAGGTGGGTGCATGTGGACTACCAGCTATAGAAGGGGCTAGCTGGGAGTGTTCATTCTACAAGCTGCCTCTATTTGTTACTTATTTCATTTGTACTGGGGGATAAAGGAAATCTTCACTGACTGGACAGAACCCATCAACCTGAATAGCATTGTTGGAGCTGATCATGCTGACCATCTGTTAGGGAAACAAATACAATTTGGATGTGTGTTTTAGTCCTCTAATGCTATCCAGCCCTGGAGTTAGCATTCTGTCACTTACACAGTGTTACCATAATATCTGTAGGGATTTGATAATTTATCTGACTTGTAAGGTTATTATACAAGCTGAGGATTACTAGAGCAATCACACTATGCCAGGGCCTCACTTGTTTCCATGTTTGCAATTAGAAAAGACAGTCCAACACAAACCATGGAGATGTTTCTAAAGGCAGATTACCTGCATTAGTCTATTGCAAGAAAAACAAGGAAAAAATAATGACATCTTCAAGCTGAACAAGTTTTATGTACCAAGGCTTTTGTGGACTATGGCCCATTTTATGCCACAGCCTACGAAAACTTACGTTGAATAAAACTCATTCATCTTCAAGATCCCACAATACTGTTGTGTGGGTTTTTTTTCCCCTCAGTGAAGACATTTGAAGACCCAGAGAACATACTTTGTTGTCCCATCTAAGAACTAACAGCTTTATTTATGAGAAGTATGTGGTTATAAAGAGGATCCCAGTGGTTTTGTCCCACATTCATATTGGCTTATAAGAAAACAACCACGTTATGATTTATGTGTGAAATTCTGTAGATAGCACTCTGAAGAAAAATGATTTAGATAAGCAGTCAGAACCAGCCCGAACAAATATTGCTCAGAAAAACAGGTGTTTTGGAGCATTAATGATTCTCATAAAACCAAAACTCTGCCTCCTGTTTGAGTAGTGACTTCAATATATATGTGTCTGCTTTGCTTTAATTGGTGTTTAAATGATCTTAGCTTTCTCTTTGGAACTGTCACAGGCTGGTTGACATGCCTATATTGCTTCATACATTTCTAATTTTGAAAAAAAAAAAACCACCCTGTGAGTAAAACTGATAATAAATAGGGATTCTGGAGGAAGTCCTCAGTAAATACACTGGGCTTTACTTTCAAGTAAGTATATGTAGGATGGTACCCTTAATTTTGTCAACCACGGCAGTGCTAATGTGTATGAGGTACAGATGAAAATTACTAATGTATCTTTATATGCCATACAAATGTCAAGAAATTGTAAGCCGTATCAGTGGCTAGCCCTGCCATATTGTGAGCTTGCTGACAATTTATTTTGACAGACAGGCTCATGTTTGCTGTGGGTTAATTTAGCAGGAAATATTGAAAATTCATCATGTCATATGAACAGTATTAGAGATGGAAGGAAAGTAACAAGGAAAAAATCCTATCATAAGAAATTGTAATAAATTTAAAATGACTCAGAGTGAACAAAACAAGAAAAGAATAACAATTAGATAGGAGTTCAGCCAAGGTAATAGAATTAATTTCCTTGCAAGAAGAAGTAAGGTCTCTTTCTTTGAATAGGGATGGTCAGTGTTTCACCAGGCACTTAAGAAGTTTTTGTGAGAATGTTATGTTTACTTGTTAGTGAAGTTATCATTCAAGGATGAAAAATGTGTTCTCTTCTAAAAGCTATTTGGATGCACAGGATTTAACAAGAAAACAAGTGAAATGAACTAGATTATTAGCAGCTAATCTGTCAAAGGCATTGTGATGGGAGGAACACAATGCAAAGGTGTACTAGCGCCACATGCAACCACAAAAAAAGTACTAGTATAATAAATAAGCAAAGGCCAGTGCTGAGAGAAAATTTACTTCAGTATCTTTCTTCAGAGTATTTTTGCTAGAGCACCAGGTTGTTGTGGCAGATTGAAGACAATGATTTAGAATCAGACAGGGTCAGCCTTTCCCTTGATAATGACAGGACAATCTGTTTTTTAGATTACAACTCCAGAATCCCCTGGCAACATGGCCACTGGGAATGATAGTCCAAAAAAAAATAACCGTTCCAAATTCTCACCATGCTGTAGCAATAGTTCTAGATTCACCAATGACAGTATCCAACTCGAAGATAATAAGGGAGCTCGGAGTTGTATAGTATACATTGGTGTGCATATATCATACACTGACCTAAACTGTGGTTGACTAACTCACCTTTCTAGCTTGATCATTCTTAAGCTGAAACATCAAAGAGTCTTGTAGCAAAAGCTTTTGTGCATTGTATTCTGAACTTTATGAAGTAGGGTGCAGTCAATGAAAGCTTATGCCGAATAATATTTGTTAGCCCTAATAGTGCCACAGGTGCTTTTTGCTGCAATAGTCTCCCATGACCACCGTGTTCCAGATTGCTTAAATTGCTAGGTATTAAACTCAGCATAAAGTTTTTCTTAATATTAATGTGATTCAGTAAAAATAACACTTTTAGGCGAAAGCTGATTTATCACCAGAAATAAAGAGAATTCCCTGTGAAACTCCAAATGTGAGGAATTAAGTTTTTGGCTTTGAAAGGGAAACTAGGAACCTGTAAGTAAACTGGTAGGTGATTTAGTCAAAAAGATGAGGCATAAGCAAATAATAACCTTTTGCCTTGTAATTTTTAATACTAAGATTGTGCCTCGAATATATAGCTACAGATTGCTTTTGTACAATTTATAGTGCAGGCTTCTGCACAATTACCCAGAAGCAAGTTCCACTGAAATACAGTGATGCTACTCTCAAGAAGGGATGTAAATGATTGTATATTTCACTCCATTTCTTCTTGCATTTGGGAAATACTAATTCTGAAGACTATGAAAAATGGAAATAGATCTGAATTGTCTGATGCTCATTTTAATGACTTAAGAACTTCTGATTAGATATACGTAATTCCTAGAAAATTCTATTTTTCTCTCTGTCTTAAATGTGATTTTAGCTATGATTCATAGATATTTTACGTTGGTTTAGTCCACAAAAGTTCAGTGAGATAACAGTATCACTATCCTAATCTAGAATTCACTTAGGTTTTTGTTCCATTCAAAAAAGTTTTTGGATAATTGCATTCAACAAAGCTATATATTAGTTTAAAGCAGGAATGTAACCAGGACTTGCAAAAAAATCTTATTCTTGGGATTTCTCCCTCTGCTGAGATTCCCCAACAAGAGTTCCCTCTGTTGGGTAAGGCCTCACTCCACTCCCTATAGCATCAGAAGCATTTCTCTTCTGAAATTTCCAGGGTAGGAGTCAATATATTCTCCTTCCCTTTTTATGTAAGTGGACACAGATTATAGAGACACATATCCAGGTAGAGTTACTGACAGACTATGAAAAAGGAGGTGGGTGGAAAAACAGGATTAGACAATCCTGGTTTCAAGTGCGTGAAAGTTAGATCAAGTTACGTAGGTGTTATTTTATTTTATTTGCAAGCCGAGCTCAGGTTACAGAATTAAATAATTTATGAAAAAATAACATTCTGGAGTTAAATGGAAACCTTTGAAAAAGTTTTACAGTGTTTTGGGGGGCATATAGCATGTCAGAATTTCGTATTTGTAGTTATTTCCCTTTTTGTAAGCCCTTAGAAGTTGCAATATTTACAGAAAAATCTCATTGTTGTTGTTGTTTAGTCGTTAAGTCATGTCCGACTCTTCGTGACCCCATAGACCAGAGCATGCCAGGCCCTCCTGTCTCCCACTGCCTCCCAGAGTTTGGTCAAATTCATGTTGGTAGCTTCGATGACACTGTCCAACCATCTCGTCCTCTGTTGTCCCCTTCTCCTCTTGCCTTCACACTTTCCCAACGTCAGGGTCTTTTCCAGGGAGTCTTCTCTTCTCATGAGATGGCCAAAGTATTGGAGCCTCAGCTTCAGGATCTGTCCTTCCAGTGAGCACTCAGGGTTGATTTCCTTCAGAATGGATACGTTTGATCTCCTTGCAGTCCAGGGGACTCTCAAGAGTTTCCTCCAGCACCACAATTCAAAAGCATTAATTCTTCAGCGGTCAGCCTTCTTTATGGTCCAGCTCTCACTTCCATACATCGCTACTGGAAAAACCATAGCTTTGACTATGCGGACCTTTGTCGGCAAGGTGATGTCTCTGCTTTTTAAGATGCTGTCTAGGTTTGTCATCGCTTTCCTCCCAAGAAGCAGGCGTTTTTTAATTTTGTGGCTGCTGTCACCATCTGCAGTGATCATGGAGCTCAAGAAAGTAAAATCTGTCACTGCCTCCATATCTTCCCCTTCTATTTGCCAGGAGGTGATGGGACCAGTGGCCATGATCTTAGTTTTTTTAATGTTGAGCTTCAGACCATTTTTTGCGCTGTCCTCTTTCACCCTCATTAAGAGGTTCTATAATTCCTCCTCACTTTCTGCCATCAGAGTGGTATCATCTGCATACCTGAGGTTGTTGATATTTCTTCCGGCAATCTTAATTCCGGCTTGGGCTTCATCCAGTCCAGCCTTTCGCATGATGTATTGTGCATATAAGTTAAATAAGCAGGGGGACAATATACAGCCTTGTCGTACTCCTTTCCCAATTTTGAACCAATCAGTTGTTCCATATCCAGTTCTAACTGTTGCTTCCTGTCCCACATATAGATTTCTCATGAGACAGATAAGGTGGTCAGGCAGTCCCATTTCTTTAAGGACTTGCCATAGTTTGCTGTGGTCCACACAGTCAAAGGCTTTTGCGTAGTCAATGAAGCAGAAGTAGATGTTTTTCTGGAACTCTCTGGCTTTCTCCATAATCCAGCGCATGTTAGCAATTTGGTCTCTAGTTCCTCTGCCCCTTCGAAATCCAGCTTGTACTTCTGGGAGTTCTCGGTCCACATACTGCTGAAGCCTGCCTTGGAGGATTTTGAGCATAACCTTGCTAGCGTGTGAAATGAGTGCAATTGTACGGTAGTTGGAGCATTCTTTGGCACTGCCCTTCTTTGGGATTGGGATGTAGACTGATCTTTTCCAATCCTCTGGCCACTGCTGAGTTTTCCAAACTTGCTGGCATATTGAGTGTAGCACCTTAACAGCATCATCTTTTAAGATTTTAAATAGTTCAACTGGAATGCCATCACCTCCACTGGCCTTGTTGTTAGCCATGCTTTCTAAGGCCCACTTGACTTCACTCTCCAGGATGTCTGGCTCAAGGTCACCAACCACCCTATCTGGGTTGTCCGGGACATCCAGATCTTTCTGGTATAATTCTTCTGTGTATTCTTGCCACCTCTTCTTGATGTCTACTGCTTCTGTGAGGTCCCTACCATTTTTGTCCTTTATCATGTCCATCTTTGCACAAAATGTTCCTTTAATGGCTCCAATTTTCTTGAACAGATCTCTGGTTTTTCCCTTTCTTCCCTGTTTCCCCGAAAATAAGAATTAACCTGAAAATAATCCCTAGTATGATTTTTCAGGATGCTTGTAATATAAGCCCTACTCCAAAAATAAGCCCTAGTTAAGTGAAAGCCTGCCCTCCACCACTGTACAGCAACCAGAAGATGACATGACTGTATTTGAATATATGTAGATTGTTGTACATGAAAAAAATAAAACATCCCCTGAAAATAAGCTCTACTGCGTTTTCTGGAGCAAAAATCAATATAAGACCCTGTCTTATTTTTGGGGAAACACGGTATTATTTTCCTCTATTTCTTTGCACTGTTCATTTAAGAAGGCCTTCTTGCCTCTCATTGCTATTCTTTGGAAGTCTGCATTCAATTTTCTGTAACTTTCCCTGTCTCCCTTGCATTTTGTTTCCCTTCCCTTCTCTGCTATTTGTAAGGCCTCGTTGGACAGCCACTTTGCTTTCTTGCATTTCCTTTTCTTTGGGATGGTTTTTGTTGCTGCCTCCTGTACAATGTTACGAGCCTCCATCCATAGTTCTTCAGGCACTCTGTCCACCAAATCTAGTTCCTTAAATCTGTTCTTCACTTCCACTGTGTATTCATAAGGGATTTGGTCTGGATTATACCTGACTAGCCCAGTGGTTTTTCCTACTTTCTTCAGTTTAAGCTCGAATTTTGCTATAAGAAGCTGATGATCAGAGCCACAATCAGCTCCAGGACTTGTTTTTGCTGACTGTATAGAGCTTCTCCATCTTTGGCTTCAGAAAACAAAAAAAATCTCATTACCAGCCCCCAAAACAGCAGCAAAGCCTTTTTAACCATAATACAGCTGAACTGCACCATCCTTCCATTTGGGCCAAAGCAAATCACTGAGAAACATGAATCATTCTTACTTCTATTAAATGCCTACCAAAAGGTGAAAACAGCTATAATTGTGGTTTGACTTCTAGCCCCTGAAAATAGTATAAGCAGTGAAATTTGTTTTTGACCTTCCTAGCTTCCCTGTACAGGAATCCATACAATATTTATCATTGGGTAACGGTGACTTTCATGAAAGTTATTGCATGGATTTAATGTTTTGGGGACATTTTGTTGAATACAGTTCTGGATGATACAGTAAGATATTGCTATTTATTTTCAAATTGTATTTAGTTATTTCTAAATGAAATGTTTTCTTAGTGTGTGAGCAATCAGGTGAGAGAATTAGGTATTAAATTTAATTGTTTGAAAAGTAGAACTACTCTAATGTAAAGGCATAGAGATACCTTATAGAAATAAAAGTGGCGACAGCATACATTTATTACAGAACTTCAATAAGACTTTGTTTGACCAACAGTTTGAGTAATAACAAAGGGTTTTGCGGCACGTTGAAAAGTAGCATAAATCAAAGGCAGCTGTATTAGATGTGCCATAAGAAAAAAAATCCAAAATCCATATTTTATTTGACCAACATAATATATAAATATTTGACCAATGAAATGCTTCCAAAAGGTTTGTGCTGTTTCATTTGACCTAACACATATATTGCATTTTAAAAAGAGTAATTTAAGAAAGGAGAGGATTTATTATGGCTTGTCATAACATGTCATCTTCGTAGTTGAATGAGTCATATAGTAACAACAGGCAGTAGTAGCTTCAACCTTTTGAGTTGTCTTCAGGCATGGCACACACAATGAACCCCCACCTACAGGTTAGAACAGCTGAGACATGAAAGCTGTGTGATTAAAAAAACCCCACAAACTACTCATCCAATTACCAATAGAGCTGGGCAAGAACCACAAAATGATGGTTTGTGGTTCATGGCCACCCATGAACCACAACCCACAACTCACCTGAACTTTTTAAAAAAATGAACCACAAACTGGTTCATTTTTGTAAAAGGTTTGTGCTTGGGGGGAGGGGAAACTAAAACATGAAAACACTGCCTCAATCACTTCTTGATAAGATTAATTGGCTTTCCACTCTAATTATGGGGCTACCTTTAATGTCTGTCTTCAGCCTCAATCCTAAAATTTATCTGCCTCCCTACTCTTTAAAAAATGCTTCTCCACATTGCATGGTAGGATTTTTAAAGAATTTTATTAAGTAATATTTTGGTTACTGCATGAGGATAAACCAGGTAATGATTTATATCTCTAGTATGGGGACAGGGGCAGGATTTCCATGGGCCTGGATTTTGAAAGGCTGCACTTGCAACCACATTTCCCATCCCTCATACTCTCTGGTGGCCTTTTGCTTTAAAAATAGAAAGAAAGAAATTGGGGAGTCTGCAGGGGCCCTGGGGCAAAACATGGCAAAATTTATCCCAGCCCCCTAGAAGGTACAGAAGAATTTTTAAAGCCCCCTACTTCTCTCCTCCAAAAAAAACCCTACCTTTGGGTTTTGTTTTGTTTAGAGATACTGGGTTCTGGGGAACATTCAAGCCTTGGAGAAGGGTAGTTGAAACCCAGAAGTCACATGTTATTCATTCCACTAGACTGAAAACATGCTTTTCAAGTACATGATCCCAAGTTCTGAATCATTGACACTGCCACTTAAAGTTTAGCTCCATAGCTCTTACACTGTGAAGAACCCAACGGCTGTAGTTTTCTCCTGGGTGATGTCATCAACAGTTTTTGTGTTGAGTATCATCATTAAACTTCTGCAATGCACTTCACACAGCAACCCTTAAAGACAACAGCTGTGGTCCAGCAACTAAACTGTTGGCAAGGTCACCTTTCAAAACCTGTGTGATAACAGTTCTGGAGGAATTGCCAATATGGCTGCCAGTACACTTCCAATCTGAGCCTGAAGTGTTGATGATGACTTTTAAAGATCTAAACAGCTTAGGACCCATGTATATTCAATTCTTCAAAAAGCCATCCATTTTATGAATATGGGATATTGTGCTTCTGTATCCATAATTCAAAAATCCAGGAAATGGCCCAATGTTGCTGCACAATATCATGCCCGCATTGCCAGCAGGTAAAAGGATGCCAAACTGTACATAGCAAAGGGCAGTCTGAATGTTGGCAACACCAATGGTAGCAGTCAATATGTTCTATAGGACATCTTCTGCCCTTTATCATTCACACTTGCTGAAAAACAGCCCTGACAATTGCTTTGTGTTTGGGCGAGAAGCTTTGAAATGGCATTAGGTTGCCAGTTGTACTTTTTGTAAAATGGTGTCCTTTTTAGAAGAAACTATGGTTGGAAATTCTGTTATGGTTTCTTTTAACTCTGAACATACAATTGCATCATAGTAGATTATGAGTTATTTTCTATTCCCCACATATTCCCTTGGGAATCTTTTCAGTCATAGCAGTAGTTGCAAAGGAACAGCTCAATGAAAGTGCAGAATGTATGGCAGCAGTATGACCTCACTGACAATTTTAATATACCTGAAAATCTAAGCATTAGAATTGCTGAAAGGCAGATCAGCTCCAGATATTAAGTGATCAGATTTCAGCTCTAGAATCTTATTTTCAAAATGTTTCCCAGGCAATAGTTCAGCCAAGGTTGAATAGGACTGAAGCCTGCTGTGTTTTGATGTCTAAGATTCAAGACTAATGCTACAGGCTTCTCTACTTGAATGACACTTTAAGCTGATGATCCATTACGATCATAAAAGTGGTCAGAGTTTGACCTTTATATGTGAAAGGAAGGAGCAGGGACAATCTGTTACTCTGACATGCTTTGGGGAAGTCAGTTAAAGGTAAAGGGTTTTCTTTTCTTTTTTTAATTGCCAGGCTGGCTTTGAACCTAAAAAAAAAAATACTTGATATATTTTCTCTAAAAAACTACATTTTTAAAACAATACAAATACTTCTAGCTAAGGCTATACACCACTTTCACAAGATAGCTAAATTCCAGGTTGAATCAGTGGTATTTCTGTCAATGTGGGGATGCCCCAAACCAAAACAATGGACCCAACTTGGATCCTCTATGGATCAGGACTGCCCCAGCCTGCCCCAGCCAAAATCGACACCAGAAGGTTACAAATATTAAGTCTTTGCTTTGGAGAATGGTAGAGTCTCCTTCACTTAAGATATTTAAGCAGATGTTGTTTCAGCACCTGGCAGGGATGCCTTAGGTGTAGATTTCTTGCATTGGCTGAGAGCTGGACTTGATGACCTATGAGGTCACTTCCAGCCCTACAATTCTATAATTCATCTCACAGTCACACACACTCAACCCTCAGTATATATGTAAAAAAAACCCTCAGGTCAGGTCCCTAAAAGCAAAAAAAACTTCAGAAAATTCTAGAACATGGCTAGTTTAATAAGCAATGTACCACCTCCTCCTTGCCATGCCTCCTCACAAAACAGCTGCTTGTTCAGGAAGTAACTAGAATCTGATGAGGTCAATCAGAGCCCTCCATGGGGTTCAACAATGAGAGTTTCCAGGAGGGGTTGTTAGTTTCATTAGGGCTCCAGCTGCCAATCTTGTTCTGTTTTGGTGCTTTCTTCTTTTGCTACAGCAACTGGTGCCAAGTATTTTTGTTCAAACATCAGCAGCTTTAATCTCCAAAATGCCAGAGCAAACATCATTGATTTGTAGGTGAGCTCTAAACAACCCAAGTACAACTGGGGGCTTTTTGATCTGCCCTGTGTCTGCTCCAGTAAGGTACAAATATTCCTGCTTTGTCTCATTTAGACACTTTCCCTTCCCCGCCCCCAGGAAGTGCATACTCCTAAGAATAGCAATGAAGAAAATGAAAGCACAGTGGCAACTGAAATATATGTGAGCTTTTGTTGATTTGAATTACCGATCTGAGGAAGTAAATTGTAGTTCATATTAAAGGCACTGAAATAGTCTTTAAGGTGCTACTAAAATACTTCTGCTTATACTTCTGTTATTTTTGTTTTGTTTGTGTTATTGAT
This sequence comes from Intellagama lesueurii, assembly GCA_037013535.1. NCBI lineage: Eukaryota > Metazoa > Chordata > Lepidosauria > Squamata > Agamidae > Intellagama > Intellagama lesueurii. The sequence goes on along the minus strand of JBAJHW010000003.1, from coordinate 38,612,348 downwards.
GCTGAAACAGACTAACATGCTTGCCTCTTTGAAAACTTAATGGAACTGACCATAAATATATGTTAAGTAGCAGTGGGGATTCTTTGGCAGTATGAATAATTGCCATGTTAATACCCATCCTGAAAAGATTAAAGACCTTTTGCAAAGGAATGCCATTCACAAATGCAAATATGTTCCTTTGAAGATCAGATGTGAACAACAGAGCTGCACACTGGATTCCCCTGAAACCCAAATTACTACCTGATCAGCCTGATTCAGACCAATTTGTATGAGGTCTGGATCAAAGCAGAGAGCCTGATTCAGATCCTGGATGAAGCAACCTGAATTTACAGATTGATTTGGACCCACAGCAAAACTCAAGTCAAATGAGGTACAAATCACTTCAGCTCTTTTTTTAAAAAGCAAACTTTAAAGGAGCCTACAGAAACTCAGAAGCTAGCTGTCTAAAATATAGAGGACTTACTCCCTTTTTCAGAGTCTGTCATGTTTCTAAATTTAATGTACATCAGTGCAGAAACAAGTGAACAAGAATTAACAGATCAGCTCAAAGCAGAGGCACGTATTGAATACATTGCTCAAGATCAAATCAAGATCCCTTCCAAAATTCTAAACTGGCCTCTGAACCAAATGCATAGATCTTCTGATTAATAATGCAGAAGACCAGCTCATCTGAAAATACTTACTGTCATATTAGATATTAAAAGAAATTTGTTTTACTTCTGATTAAGTCATATTCCCTCCCATAATGGGGTTTGATGCCACAGCAATCAGACTTGCATATTAAGCCTGTGTTTGCCTTCCAAACAGAAAAAGAAAGCACAATAAATATAAGATGCATAACTGAAGAAAAGTACTTGCTGTGAGAGTCAGACATCTTTCACCACATGGGGAGCAATTCTTCCAAAGACGTGTTAAACACATTGTTTAGAGGTACAGTGGTGCCTCGCTAGACGATGTTAATCCGTTCCGCGGAAATCGCTGTCTTGCGAAAACATCGTCTAGCGAAGCACGTTTCCCCATTGGAATGCATTGAAATCTCTTCAATGCATTCCAATGGAAAACTCGTCGTCTTGCGAAAATCTCCCATAGGGAAACATCGTCTAGTGAGCGCGGGTCCCCGTTGGAATGCACTGACAGCTATTGACCACTAGTCAATGCATTCCAATGGGGAAACCTCGTCGTCTAGCGAAAATCGCCATAGGGAAACATCGTTTTGCGAAGCGCATTAGCGATCGCAAAAAGCCATCGTCTAGCGATTTCCTCGTCCTGCGAGGCAATCGTCTAGCGAGGCACCACTGTACTACTATGTGAAAACGAGTTGTGCTGTGATTAGGACTAACATGTCTAATGCTTTTTAATACAATGTACATGGGATTTGTACAGCAGATTTATAGGGTAATAACAGATATTCATCTTTTTGGTGGGGGAATATAGCTGGAAACAAGCAATGATCTAACTTCCTTGTCAGCACAGTGCAAGATTCCACAAGTAATGGCATTTTGCCTTATTCACACAAAACCATCACATATTCACATTTCGAAAAAGTCAGACAAGATTGTTTTCCTGCTGTGCAAGGAGAAGCAGGACTGCTTTCAGGCACCAGCATGATTTCCTGCTCTCTGAAATGGATTAGAGTGCATCTAGGACCTGTCCCCTAGAACAAATGCAACATTATACTGGTAAAAGTGGCAGCGAAGTCAGTCAGACTTGTTTACAGAAGCAAGAGAGACTGAAATGTCAATCTCTCTTGCAAATGCCTCCCAGAGGGTATAGAATGGCCTCTGCTTCTGCTGAAGCAGCTGAAGGAGAAAATACAATATAAGATACGGTGTCAGTGGCATATAAAGATAAATCAACCTGAAACACAATTTATGTATTGCTATTTCAAACTATTTGGGCACCTGGGGCAAGGTTGAAGCTTGGGAAAGGGTTCGGACTTGAACTCCTAAAGTCTCCCAGTCAACATGGCCACCAGTCAAATAATCCAAAATCAATAACATTCCATTCAATAACAACAATAACAATAATCCCTCTTTTATTTGACCAGTTAATAATACTACTAATTATTGACTGCATTTTTAATTTTTTACAACTGTTTTTAGACAATTGTTGCACTGTACTGTTCTAAGCCATTTTGAAATTCTCAGTGAAAAATTGTGTTAATTTATCGTGACATATTTAATTGTCTAATGACTGTTATTTTAATGGTTTTCTGTTTTAACCTTTTTAAATTTGCTTTTTAATCTGTTTTGCTTTTTAAAAAATAATGATTTAATTATGCAATTATTTAATTACATCTCTTTATTTTGCTATTTAATTGTACCTCTAATGAGCTTTGCACACTGGTTTTTTTTTAAAGTGGAAAGGTAGAGCAGAAATGCAATTAGCCATGAATAAATAGTCATAATTTTAGTTCAGTTGCCATGGTCCCTCAGATTTCCTTATGGGATATATTGGTTGCTTTATCTATAGCTCATTTGTCACTTGCATGGATGTCAATGAAGTTCAATTAAGTCAACAACCTTTCTCAAATGCCCTTTATTTTTGATGGATTTTCTAATCATTCCTCTGTTTTTCAATGACTATGCTTGCCTTTTGCTTCATTTTTGAAAGTCTAACACGGTCATTTTCCATCACCCATCTTCCTTTAGTCCAGGGCATGTCTATTCAAATTAAAGCCATAGGAACTTCAGCTTCTTCTATTGCATGTCTACTCAAAAGGAAGCAAACCATCCAGATGAAGCAGTAGGGAAGCTCAGAAAGCCAACCAGAGCATTTTAAAACCAACACATCAGGTCATGGTAAGAAAGCATAAAATAAACCTGCAGGCTGTTTTACTGTCTTTTTCATACCATCTCACTCTCATACAAACCCACTCTACACAAAAACAGGACACTTTTTTTTTCTGACTCAGATGGCTCTACAGCATCTGTGGTATTTCTGTTGCTTATTTGGGTCAGATCCATTTTGGCCAAGAATGGTGTACAAGGAGACAACCACCATTCAGGGGCTGCAGTTGCCGTAAAAGCCATGGCCTAGGAGGGCACCTCTTAGAAGCTTCAGCTTCCTCCTTCATAGCATCTTGCACGAGCCCACATCCAAATAACATACTGTAGCTTAACATGTGGTAGCTTCAGATGGGTTCTCTCTGAGATGCATGGTACAACCAATTGCAGCAGCAGAGGTATTGCAAATTATTCTGCTGTCTCACATGCAGATATTTCTCTCAGCTCCTGGTAGCCCACTGAGCTCAGCACACCACATGGAGTCAGGAAAGCTCCTTCCCCCAGCTACTCCTTGGGAGACCTCTAAACGTATATCCAAAGGTCAAATGCATACACTACACAATTTCTATGGATGGATCTTCTCACTTTTTAATTCTCAGAAGAAACCATGGGAAATTCTGAGTTACATCCAAAGGGCAGTGCAGAGGGAAGGAGCACTCAAAACAAAGCAAAGTGCCCTGCTTATATACAGCCCCATTGTGCTTAAAACACTCTCTGGGTGGTTTACAACTTAATTGTGCAGGCTACACATTGCCCCTTACTCCAGTGAGCTGGGTACTCAATTTACCGACCTTGGAAGGATAGAAGGCTGAATCAACCTCGAGCTGGCTACCTGAGCCCAGGATCGAACTCTGGTTGTGAGCAGACTCTTCACTGCAGTACTGCAGTTCAATAACTGTGCCACAAGGCTCCTTCAAATGAAATTTTACCAAAGAAGCAACAATATCTTCCAGTGCTTGTGAACTATATTTCCCAGAACCCTCTGTCAGTGTGGCCAATAATCATGTAATCTGAGGGATTCTGGAAAACTTTGTATATGTATATGTGGATACATAGTTTTTGTGGCTCTGGTAGCTTTAGGGCAGGCAATTAATACCACAAAAACCATGTATATGAGGAATTATACACTCCACACTGCTCTGAACCTGCAAAGAGAGGAATGAATTTTGAGTGTAGCTTGAGATTATCTGCTCTACATACAGATTTCACACAAATGCACAGGATTCAATGGGGAAAACTGTCAATGTTAAGACAAAGATAATCAGGGTGGTAGAGAAAATGTATGCCAAAACAGGCATGATTTTCTATGCAGAAATGAAAAAAAAAACATACCTGATAGTGAACTGAAAATGGTAAAAGAAGGGGAGTAACCTGCCTGAGGATGGGAGAAAAACACCAAAAATGAAACTGTCAGATATTTGCATCTGTAACTTAAGCTCTCTCCAAACTGCCAGTGCTTTCAACTTGGCAAATTCAACCAGCAGCCCTGAGGGGAGTTATTAAGGGTTGTTTCGCTGCCATTGATGTCACCTCCTGGCTCTGCAAGTGAGAGGTTTGGATGTAGGCCTTTGATAAACTCCAGATGAAGTCAGTAATCTAAAGTCATTTTAGGTTGGCATCAGTCATTTCATTTTGCAAAATTAAGAGTGTGACAATAATATTTGTTTTTCTTTTACACAGCAGAGTAAATGAGGAAATTCAATCAGGCATATAATTGCTTGTTTTTGAATTATGAGTATGTGCGTATGTTTGTGGGGTATATATGCACACACACAGACACACACACAAATACTGCTTCAATCGTATCACATTAATAAAGTAGAAAAACAAGGATGTAGCTTTCTATCTTTTTTGCTATAAAACATTATTTCTATTTAATAATTTACCTGGAAGGCCAACAAACACATTTTAAATCACAAATAAAATCTAATTGATCGTTCTAAGGTGGAAAAAATGATTTCAATAGCCTTACAGTTTCTGAAATCAATCAGTTAATTTAGTTTAAGTGTACTGACTAGTTTAGAGCTCATGATCTATGTCACATCATGGACCAAGGTGTCGTGTAGCTTCAATTTACACAAGCATGGGGATGAGAGGAAGTAGAATTGTATCAGAAATGTGAAGTGTCTACCACTGTGATGGCCTTATAAGTGATATTAAGGATCATTAACAATCCTCATAGGTGACAAGTACAGATCTCAATAGTGGACATCACTAGGAGACATGGAGAATCCTGCTTTTCTGTGCTCAGACTATTTCAGAGCTCATTCTATATATGAAAACTATGCATGATCAGTCAGACTTGCACTACAAGAAGACTCAGTTCATTCACCACTGTTAGGTTTCTAGGTCAGCAGCATTTTATTCCCTGAGATTTCGGGGCAAAAAAACTGGGGTCATGGAGTGGACCCTTGTGATGTCATAAGGGATGACAAGCAAGAGTTAGGAGCATAGCATTAACCCTTGGACAAGTTGCATAACTGAGAAGTGACCAGGGATGCAAGTGGCAATTCATTATTTAGGAGCAATTCATGTCATGATTTAAGCAAGCGTACTCCTGCCAGCAAACTAAAATGCATCTATTCCAAATGCCTGGGGGCAAACTAAAGTATGTTTGTTCCAAATGCCTCTGTGCCTGGGGCAAACTATGCCAGCTGCCTCTGTCACTTTCCTGGGGAGGCCACTTTGTGGGTGTATAACATGGACATCTGAAACCCACACTTTACCAAACTTGAAGGGCCTGTAGAGGAGAGTCAGGGGAAGCTTCTTTGTGATTTTGGTGTCTCCAGGTGCCTTGGAGGCACTTTCCTGGGGGACCCACTTTGTGGGTGTATAGCTCAGACATCCAAAACCCAAACTTCACCAACCTTGCCAGACTTATAGAAGAGTGTCAGGGGAAGCTTCCCTTCAGTTTTGGTTCCTCTAGGTGCCTGGGGGACTGTTTTATAGTGTTTTAAATAAAGATAAATCAGCAAATTGAGTCATCAATTCATTAAAAAAATCATACATTCATAATTTGTCGACCTTTATGAATTGCGACGAATCATCATTTTTTAAAATTCATGCCCATCTCTAGTCATTACATATGATAATTAAAAAAACCCACAAACGTTAGAGTAGATGTCATTTACTTCCACATTCTGAAGAAATCTCTTTTACAAAGAAAGGTATCCCTCTGGCATGTTTTCATATTCTAATTCAAATTGAATTCGGGATAACCTTCCACAATCACCTGCATCTTCCAGGGGATTTCTGGGAGCTTCTTGTGACTGTGATTGCTATCATTAACACTTAAGGAGCATTCAGTGGGAAGAATGAGCAAGAGTATAAGAGCCTTTGCATATCAGCATTTCATTACCAGAGACAGAACTCGGAGTATTATTTTTTAAATGTAACTCATCTGACTACTTATTGCTTCCTGGCAGCCAAGTTGTCATTATCATTACTGTTGCTTCAGTTGTGAAAGGTAATCTGAAGGGCTGCATGTTACCAACATATTGTGTTGTCTTTGCTGCCAGTTCAGAAAAAATACAGGAAAATTGTTTCTGGTTATCTCTTGTGGTGAATTCTGACATTGCTCTTTGCAAATATTTAGAAAAACACAAGAGACATACTTCCTTTGCCACCTAGAGAATGGTGTAAAAGCTGAAAATTCCTGACAGAGTGCTTCTAAAATGGCCTTTAAATGTTCAATATATATAACTTTGAAAATGTCATTTATAACACCTAGATGTAACTCTGTAATTATTATGTTGATTTTACTGTAGTGTTGTACCTATCATTACTTTGTTCTTCAATAGTCACTAATTACAGGTAATAAAGTCATTTGTAACTACTTGCTTCAAAACTCTCAGTAGCTCCTTAAAGACTAGCATATTTACTTTGATATGAGCCTAAGTGGAATGTAACCCACTTCTGGATGGCTGGAGTGCAGCCTCAGTTTATGTAAGCGTGGGGAGGAGGGAAATTTTAAATGCAATGGAGATGTAAAAGGTCTGGCATTGTGACCAGATCAGTGGTATTAACAGTTATTAATAGCCTTTGTAGATGGCAGTTGGCTTTCTCAATGCTGAGTCTTAAGAGTACTGTTAGACCCAGCGCCGATCAGCTGCCCCCCCTCTCCCCGCCTCTCAGCTGATCTGTGCTGGGTCTAACAGGCTTCCCGAGGCTTGCCTAGCAGGGAAAAAGCCTCTTAGACCCAGTGCCGATCAGCTGAGAGGCGGGGAGAGGGGGGCGCAGGAGTGGAGGCGACCACAAAATGGCTGCCGGCTCCCTGCTGGTTGCTGACTCTCCACTGTTTGGCACTCTTTTTCCGGCTGTTCTGGGGCTATAAAGCCACTGTGAGGAGCTGGGCTCAGTCTACTCTACCTGGTAAGTGACTTTTTGGTGACTTTTTTTTGGTTTCTGACTTTTTTCCCCCAATAGGAACGCATTAATTAAATTTCAATGCATTCCTATGGGAAAACGCGCTTCGCAAGACGAAATTTTCGCTAGAAGGCATTAACCGTGGAACGGATTAATTTCGTCTTGTGAGGCACCACTGTAATCGAAAGGGATATGGGCTAATATGTATGCTCTTCTACACATACATTCCTATTAAATGTTGTTTCTCCTGTTCCCCGTGGTTGTATAAATGTCTATCTATGGATGCTACACTCTATATGGCATAACCCCCCTGTTACAGCAGCTCCACTGGATACCATGCTGGCCCCATCTTTGCTGTCTTTCTGCAAGCAGGCAAACACCTTTTTCTTCAAGAAAGCTTTCCCTCAGTGAATGGCTGCCTGAGTGGGTTTTTAAACAGATGGTTATACTTTATTGCTTTGAATGTGTTTTGATGTTGCTTTTGTTTGCCTTCTTTTAGAGTGGTATTTGTTTGACCCTTTTTAGTATTTGTACCCTTACTGTTTTTAGCTTTAAATATTGTCTTTGAATGATGTAAGCCTCCTTGGATCTTTTTTAATGGGATTAAACAAACAAACGTATTTGAGGATAAGGATACAGTACATTAAAGCTTATGTCAATTAAAACATTTTAGTCTTTAAGGTGCCACAAGACTTTTCCTTGTTACTTTTAGAGGATTTACTCCTCTAAAATTAAAACCAGAAAACATAGAATCATAGAATTATGAAGTTGGAAGAGGCCTATAAGGCCATCAAGTCCAACCCCTTCGTCAATGAGGAATACAAATCAAAAGTTATATGCCGGGTGGTTGTCTAAGTTTCTCTTGAAGGCCTCCAATGTTGGAGCACTCACCACATCTCAAGTTAATTGGTTCCATTGCCATACTGCTCTAATAGTTAATTTTTCTTGATATTCAACCAAAATCTGGCTTCCTGTAACTTGAGCCCATTGTTGTGTGTCCTGCACTGAGGAATGATTGAAAACAGACCCTGCCCCTCCTCTGTATGACAGCCTTTCAAGTATTTGAAAAGTGCAATCATATTTTCCCTCAGTCTTCTTTTCTCAAGGCTAAACATGACCAGTTTGTTGGTGTAAATTAGCAGAGTTTTGTCCCAGTCCAGGCAGTCCAGTTGAATCACACAGACAAAGACAGCTTCTTCCAACACCAAGTATATTTACAATATATACAGAAGTTTTAGCAGTACAAACCAGCAACATGACAGCATGACATTCATCAGAAGAGATCCTACATCTTCTCCACATGTCCACACAGTTATACACATGCACATTTACATATAGCCAATCAGTGAGGACATTGCATCACCCCAGACACTACTTCATTTAATACACATTCTACATGATTCAGCATTTTGCACACGTGTCAAATATGGCTGCTGATTATTATAGGCCTTGTTCTGCCTCAGTGTGTAAATTATCCTTGACCCAAGTCTTTCAGTCTTTCCTCATAGGGCTTGGTCTCATGGGGCACTTTGTCAAAAGCTTTACTGAAGTCAAGATATACGATGTATACAGTAATCCCTCTGTCTATCCGGGAGGCTACCCCACCCTTCTTAGACACCTTTTCTTGTGAGAATCTCTTGCCATGAGACCTTACTTATCCTTGTTTCTGAGTTCATTGAAATTGGCTTTTTAAAAATCCAGCATATATGTGTGAGTACGCTCTGCTTTGGTTTCCTTTGAAATCAAGAATTCTAGTAGAGCAGGGTTACTCTCGCCCAGAGTTCCCCTTACTGCCACGTCTTCCACCAAGTCATCTCTATTGGTTAGAATCAAGTCAAGGATCGCTAGTCCTCTAGTTTCTTTCTCCACTTTTTGTAAGAGAAAAGTGTCAGCCACACAAGCCAGGAATTTCTTAGAAGGGCCATACTTGGCAGAATTTGCCTCTCAACATATATCCGAGTAATTGGCATCTGCTACATTGTGTCTCTTTGAAACCCTTGCAATTTGTTTTTCAAAAGTTTCATCTGCATGTTGATTAAAACTTTCAAAACAGTAGTGGAGTTTGTCTTTTATGCTTTTCCCTTTAACATATTTTACTAAAGTATTGTTGATGATTAATTGTCATTGATATCATATCTTAATTCATGGCTAGCAAAATAATCTTAATTTTTAAAAATGTTTTGCACGTATTTTGTCCTCATTTTGCACTAAGTTCTGATTGCTATTCCAAGGAACAGCACATTGCTTATTTATGAACAACATGATACTTTGAGAAGAGCAGAAAGTAAAGCATCACAAAAATCCCATTTCAGAAATATTAAAATGCAACTTTTTTTGCCCTAGGCATTTTTAAAATGTTTTTGTGGAAGAGAATAGAATTTTACTTATTTTCCTCATGGATCACTTTAAATGTAATGGTTATGGCATTGAAACACTCGCAGTGCAAAATCGGTGATTTCATACACTGGGGTTTCTTTGAGGAGTAGAACATTTTCATTTACTTAGGAATAAAAACGATGCTGCAGGGAGCAGCAGAAATAGGACTTTAACTGAAAGACACCCTTGAGGGATTCGGAAAAGGCTGATGGGAAATTCTAGATATTAAAACTTCAATATGTACGGGTACAGGCCAGTGCTGAGTTAACTTTTTAAGCCAACAGGCTGGTATTCAAAGCTAATCTCTATAAACTTTTCAAAGGAAGTGCACTATGTCTTGCCTTTCATTTTCACCACAGTAACATTTCAGTTCTGAAGAGAAAGGAGGCGTACAAGACAAGTTATTTTGTCTTGTTGAATCATTTTGTTTTCAGGCTCACCGTTTTTCAGGAGTTCGACTGCCATAGCCTTCTAACCAACACATCCTGTATACATTCAAAATGCATTTCGGCAGCAATACCTTCCACACACCTTTCCTTTTCTTTCCTTATAATGGAGGAAAAAAGGACAAAAAGTATATGAAAAGCAACAACTTGAAAAAGAGATAAAAGGACATGTATGGTTTTGGTTAATGGGTAAAAATAACATTGAGTACATTCTGAGCGGCTGTTCATGTACAACATGTCTATTACAAATGTCCTTCATTGGGGAAAATGCCCTAAATCCAATTGCTAATGATGCTAGAGTACAGCCACTGATTAAATGACAGGAAATGTATTTCTTTCTTTCTTTAAAATATTTATATGCCACCTTTCTCCTAAAGAATCCAAGGCAGCTTAAAGTGTTAAAAGAAACAAAGCTAACAGCTAAATAATAAATTATTACAATATTTTAAAAGCATCAAACAGATATATTAAAACTCAAAAGTAAGAGCAATGTTAAAAGCCCAATTAAAACAACAGAATAAAACAATCCCTTTAAAAAATTCCCTTGGTCAACCAGTCATTTAAAAAGAAAGCCTGACGAAAGAGAAAGTTCTTCAAGAATTGATTCAACGGGTCTATTCTATTTGGGGCCAGATATTAGATTTTGCTATCAATGTTAAAAAGCTGCCTGGATAGCTCAGTGAGTTAGCTATCTGGCTGCAGAGCCACAGGTTGGGAGCAATTCCCCACTATGCATCCCAGAGGAGCCAGGATGTGTGGCCTTGGGCATGCTGCACAGTCCCAGGATGCTCACAGAAGAAGGAAATTGTAAAGCACTTCTGAATACTATTTACCTAAAAAAGCCTGAATAAGGTTGTCATAAGTCAGAATTGACTTGATGGCATGCTATTGCTATAGACATGAGAGTATACTTTATCTTCTCAATTGATTCAGTAGGAAAAAAAACACATTTTTACTGGAGTTTTGCTGTTTCTTTTGGTCCCCACACTCTTTCTCCTCTCTTCCTTCCTTCCTTCTTTCCTTCCTTCCACACACAACTATTAACATAGCACTTTGCCCTCCCACCCCGGAATAACAAGGCGAGACACAGATGATGGGTAAAACTAGGGCCACACTTTATTGAAACATATCATAACATGAAATGCAGGGGCCTGCGGTAGTGCGGAATCAGGTTTGGTGCCAAAGGTCTCACGGGACCCCTCACCAACCTTATACGGGCGAGTCCCACGCCCCGTTGTTGCGCTGTCCTCCAGACAGCATGACTGCGGCCGGTATAATTTCAAGGGGCCCCCCCTGGGCCTGTAAGCCGCCTCTCTTTGGCAGCCCCAGCAGGTCTTTCCTCCCGGCACTGTAACCTCACGATCCGCAGTGCCTAGAGGTCAGACGTGCTAACCCCTACATTGAACTCCCTGGGCACTCACTGATTCAATTTCCTTCCGCACTACCCACCATGTGACCTAAAACATTAACATAGAACATAGCAAAGGTAAATTACCAGAAAATTCAAAACCAGTGTGGGATAGGTGAAAAATCCCTGCGGCCAATGAGCCAATCTAGGCAGCAGGTCAAAAATTCCTATCTGGCCCCCAATAGGATGACCAGTCGGACTCACACTGGATGAAGGGAGGAGGGAGGGACGAAAGCCTCGGAAAGAGGCTGAACACGTGGGGAAGCATCCTTTTATGGACGGTCCCCCACCCCTACCCCCAAGCGAGCAAGCGCTTCTCGCGTCTCGGGCTGCTTCCGGAGGGGGAAGGCAAAGGAGGTCCGCCATGGCGACACACTCCAGCGGACCTAGCATTGCCCTCCCACCCCGGAATAACAAGGCGAGACACAGATGATGGGTAAAACTAGGGCCACACTTTATTGAAACATATCATAACATGAAATGCAGGGGCCTGTGGTAGTGCGGAATCAGGTTTGGTGCCAAAAGGTCTCACGGGACCCCTCACCAACCTTATACGGGTCAGTCCCACACCCCGTTGTTGCGCTGTCCTCCAGACAGCATGACCATGGCCAGTGTAATTTCAAGCCCCCCCCCCGGGCCTGTACGCCGCCTCTCTTTGGCAGCCCTCAGCCTGGGGGGGGGGGAGCAGGTCTTTCCTCCCGGCACTGTAACCTCACAATCCGCAGTGCCTAGAGGTTGGACATGCTAACCCCTACATTGAACTCCCTGGGCACTCACCGATTCAATTTCCTTCCGCACTACCCACCACGGAATGGGCTATACTAAATATGCCCCATTCCCCCCATCAATCAGAAAATTTCGGCACGCAGGCCCCTTTGCAGGTCAGTCAAAAAGACCTCCAACCCATCATCCAACAAGTGAACACCATCACCCCTGTAAAGCCATGGTAGTTCCAAACGGATCTTCAGGTGTCCAATGACCGAACCGAACCCATTAACAACTGCTCTACAAACTTCCTTATTAAGTTTCCTACGTGCCCTATTCAAACAACTGGCACTGCAATCCGCAGGCCACACAAAACGTGGTATGATTGTGGACCAAACAACTCTGGAACTCGGATACTTTGTCTTCCAACTGCGCAAGTCTCTTAATATATCCAAAACAAGTGACTTGCCACTTTGCTTGGCTAAGTCATTGCCACCCAGATGGATCAACAACACATCTGGGGGTGTACTGAAACTTGCCGCCGATAACAACTCAGTGAAATCTCGCCAACACATTCCTCTCTGGCCGATACATCTCAACTTAACGAATGGTCCAAGTCCCAAATCACGGCCCCAGGCCGACCTGGCCGCATACTTTGCTGGCCAGAAAATGAAGCTGTGTCCCACCAGCTAGATCAACCACTGCCAGCCAGTCCGTTCCACTCCTGAAACAAAATACAAAGAGCCAGACACCGGCCTACAACTGCGGCATGTCACGAACATAAAGCTTGTATCGGTTAGATGACCATCTACCAACCCTCTTAACCTCCTCTGGGCTGTATCCTAAGCTAGCTGCGGTGGAAGCTGCCCCAATCCGGAATGAATGAGTTCCAAACCTCCACCCCTGCAGGCCAACTCGCTCTAAAGCAACACCCATGATTTTCCAAAACTTGTACCTTATTAACGGCGATCCATCAATGTGACAAAAAAGGTAACCCTGCCTATCACCTCGCCAATGTAAATACTTTTCCAATGCTAGAACTGGACAAATTTCCTCTATGGAACACTTGCCTAACTGCACATAAGCTCCTTTCCCTCTTTGATCTACTTTAGACTTACGTATGTGCAGTGAAACCTTCCCCACTGTCAACTGAACATCTGATAGTTGCAATGCAACATGCGATGTGTCACTCTTACCCCCAGCAATCACTTCACTAATCCTAAAAGCCCCCAAAAATGTCACCAATGTGGCAGCCTGAAAAAGTGATGCTTCATACTCATCCCTACATAGGTCAGTCCACATATGACTAAATCTTATCAATATGGTAGGAGTAAATGGGGACCTATCATCTGGTGTCTTAACTCTTTCCTTACCCCAGCCTTCAATCATTTTGCATATCCTGAAGTCTCCTGTCGTATCTGCTACTCCCAAAGCCTTTGCTTGGAATGCTAAAGCCGACATTTTGTCCTGAATTGATGCAGGAGCCAATCCTTTACGGGACAGGTGCACACAAAACTGTTGCAAATGTTCTACAGGGACTGGCCAAATCAAGTCTAATCGTCCATTGACCCTAAACTCCCTGAACTCATCACATACTGCTGAGTAACTCCTACGAGTTTGTGGTGCAAGTGCAAGGCCTATTGCTCACAATGCTTCCCTCTGCCAATCTGCCACTTGTGGGAGTGCTTCTGGCCACCTGGAAGCTCCTGGAGCCAACACCCTGAACCGTGAGATCTGTTGACGGGACAGGGCGTCAGCAATACTATTGTCTAGTCCCGGGATGTGCCGAGCATGAACCACTATGTTGAATTGCAGGGTGCACAAAACAAAGGCCCTCACTAGGTTCATTACTCGCTCTGATTTAGATGACATGTTATTGATGATGTGTACAACTGCTAAATTGTCACACCAGAACCTTACTACTGAGTTGGCCCAGTCTTCAGCCCATAGCCATAGGGCTCCCAAAATAGGAAAAAATTCTAGAAATGTCAGGTCCCTAGTTAAGCCTAGAGTGTGCCAATCGTCTGGCCAGGTGCCGATACACCAACGACCCTGGAAATATATACCAAATCCCAAGGACCCCGCTGAATCGGTCTGGACCTGGAATTCACTCCTCAAATTTAATTCCGTTCTCCAAAATGACACACCATTGAAACTACCTAAAAAACGCTGCCATACCCTCAAATCCTGCTTCACGCCTACTGTAACCCTGGTCCTATGAAACGGTCTGTGCAGACCGCCCATGGCGGAACAAAGCCTGCGTAAAAACGCCCTACCTGGGGCCACCACCCTGCAAGCAAAATTCAAATGCCCTACTATTTCCTGCAGCTCTTTCAAAGTAACTTTTTTCAGACTCACTTAATGGGCCAAACGGGATCGAAGCTCTAATAACTTTGCCTCTGGCAACCTACAACATTGTTGCTGAGTATCTAGTTCTATACCTAAGAACGTAAGTGTTGTGGCTGGTCCCTTGGTTTCCCCCCCCCCCCCGGCTAAGGGGAGTCCTAGCTCACGGGCCAAGGTCTGAAAGGCTTCCATTAGAAATCTGCAATTCCCAGAAGCTCCACAAAAAAGAAAATCATCAAGGTAATGGGCCATACTACGTAGCCTCGCCCTCCTACGGAGCTCCCATTCCAAAAAGGAACTGAAATGCTCAAATGCCACACATGACACTGAGCAGCCCATTGGCAATGCCCTGTCCATGTAAAAAGCTCCCTCAAATGAAAAACCTAAAAGCTCAAAATCCTCTGGGTGCACTGGCAAAATATGAAATGCCAATTTCACATCACACTTGGCCAGCTCTGCACCTACACTGCAGGCACGTATCATATGTCCTGCCTCATCAAGGGATGTGTAGCGTACCGTGCAGAGCTCTTGTGGGATACTATCATTCACAGAATCACCTTCCGGGTAGGATAGGTGATGTATCAGTCTAAATTCCCCAGGTGCCTTCTTAGGGACTATTCCTAAAGGGGACACCCGGAGATTCGGCACAGGTGGATTGGGGAAGGGGCCTAACACTCTATCCTCTCTAACCTCCTTATCTATTTTTCCCTAACAATCACCTCCATACCTATTACTGACTTCAAGTTCTTGGAAAACATTGCCTTACGTTCGCCTATAACTGGTATACGAAAACCCAACTGAAAACCATCAAACAAATATGCTGCATCTTCTCTCCTCGGGTATCCATGCAGCAAACAGGCCTACATATCTAACCTAATGGGGCTGGGCCTCTTTTGCCACACCTGAGGCTCCATCAGGCTTCTTCCCAAAATTCTGGTCCTTGCCTCCCCCTTTGGAGTTCTTCCCTTTAAAGCATCTTGAATTGGGGTGTGATCCTCCACAGGTAGAACATTCATGCCTATAGCGGCAAGGCTTTCTGGAGCAAGATCCTCGTGCATTAAACTCCCAGCAGAGCAGGCGGGGTTGAACCACCTGCCCTTCTATAGCACGGGGAAAGTTTGCTTTGCCTGCCTTCCTAATAAGATGACCGCTATCGAACCATTCACCCTGCGCTGGGTGGGCTGGCATCATAGTTTGCAGCCAAAGCCCCGGGTGTGGTTTGTCCCATTGCATGTTGGCATGAATAGCAGCTCTCATACGGAAATTTTCATCATAGGCCAACCAAGAGTGACCCGGAAAATCCGTATATGCCCTATAAATCAGGTCTAAGTACTGTACCAGTGACGAAGCCCGCCACGGTTGTGCCTTAACTATGACTCCGAAATAAATCAAAAACCCCGGCAGCCAATTGGCCCAAGAACGATCGGGCTTCTTGTGCCCATGCCTTTCCTTCTCTACTTCATCCTCCTTCTTGATTTCTTTAACATCCACATTTCTATTTAATAATTCAAAGATGTCTACATTATAACCCCTACAGGTTTTTCCCCTCATAGCCGGCGTCAAGTGATTGCCCATTGGGAGGGAGTAATCCCCAAAAAGTCAAGCCTTAAGGGGAACAGAATTATAATCTGTGTCCGGGACTGAGGGGTAAGGCCAAACTCCAACTCCAGCGGCCTGCCCTGGTTGGTTGGTGAAAGATGGCGCCTGGTAAGGAGGCCACCAAGTACCAGGAATTGGTCCTTAGTAAGCGCCCAGCCAAATTGGCCCACCTTGAGTGCCTGTGCCTAATTGTATCCCAACTTGACTGGACCAATGTGAGCTGACCCCAGCCTGACTTGTCCACTGTGGTCCAACCCACAGAGACCACAGACACAGTTGTGTCTTCCATAGGGCCTTCACTAACTTTGACTCATAGAGGAAAGAGTTCCTAAGGAAATCAGAAATAACAGTAATTCAGGCAATGTTACTGGTCTCAGTGAAAAAAGGAGGGGGGAAAGCCACTCCCTTCATGGAATATTCCTTTATCTGTGATTTCAGCTGCAGATATGGTGGTTTCCTTATTTTCTTTATAGGACAGATGCAACAGTAATTTTATCCTCTTTACTTTCCCTTCCAGAATCTATGAAAATCCCATTAATTATATCAAGTGGAAAAAATGAGAGACAATGGGCACCGTGTGGAACAAGGTCTGTCTACTGGGTCCAATTTCAAAGTTTTGCCAGCCTGTATCTGCCAAGTGTAAAGATGACATTAACAAAATGTACATTTATGGACAGGCTCTGGTAAAAGTAATTGTGTGATAAACAAAACTTTCATTTATAATATAATACTTTCTACATGTTATATTCTCTATGTAGATGTACATTGAAATCCCTGTCCACAGGTGAAAGCTCTGCATGTGAATAATGTGTGAAAAGGACTTTTGAGTACAAAACAGAACAAACCTACAGTGCTGTATAATGAGCAATACAGGTTTGTATTTCCCACACATTATAAACAACTGCATCACTTACAAAGTAGGTATTCAGGGCCACCCATCGCAACAAGATATTTGAGTCGACATTTATGATGACATTAAGTGGTTCTATGGATACACCCCTGATTAAAAACATATTGCATCTGTCAAGGTTATACCACTCTTCAAGGCAGCTACTGGGCATTAGCGGTAGCGGGAAGCAACACTGGTGGAGGAGGCAACAGTAGTGACAATCAAGTTTTGTTAGTACTGTGAAGTAGGTGGTAATTGTAAATCACTGCTAAACCTTCCTACCATGAAATCTCTATGATGAGACAGTCTGGGGGCAGAAATATTGAAATGGGGCTGTCCTTCTTTGGGCACATCATGAAAAGGCAGGATTCTCTGGAAAAGACAATAATGCTGGGAAAGAATGAAGGCAGCGGGAAAAGAGGAAGACCAAATAGAAGATGGGTTGACTCCTTAAAGGAAGCCACAGACTTGAGTCTGCAAGAGCTGAGCAGGGTTGTTGAGGACATGAGGTTTTGGAAATTGCTCATTCACAGGGTCACCATAAATCAGAGGTGAATTGATGGTGTATTACAACAACAACAACAACAACAACAACAACAACAACGTTACTGCAAGGTTACACCAAGGTCTATCTAGTTTAACATTATTTGCAATAACCCCAACAACCAGAAATTACTTGATGGTCTACCTACCAAAAATTATCCATTGGTGGTTTTCAATCAACCTCTGATGAACCCAGTCTTTATTTTACCAGTCAGGAAGCCAAGTAATGTTTGAAGCAGCTGCACATTAAAATAGTAAATAAAGATCTGAGGTGGAGGAAAATGTGTGCATTAATTATTTCTGAGGTATTTAACCTGCAAGCTCTTCATAATTCTAGAAATGTATGTGCACTGTAAGCCAAGACTTTAATTAAGCTGTGTCTGCCCCCATATCTGACTCATTGAACCACTTCCCCAAAGAGGTGCAAGGGTTCATGGCTCTTCTCCCACACTGTTGCCAGCTACAATCCGCAGGCAGGCTCTTCTTGCCCTAGGTCTTACCTCTGCCTTGCCATGGCTATTTTAAAAATGATCCATAAGCATATTGCACATGCATGTGTAATACCTTTATAGATGTTTTAAAAATGCAATAAAATCAAATGCCAAGGAAAGGGACTTTCGTGCTCAAGAAGAGCAGAAGCAAAGAAAACCAGAAGCAAGGCAGTCTTGCTCCATGCTCTTGTGCTAAATGCAGGCAAATGAAAGAACAAGAGAAGACATAGGGCCAATATTGCTGCTGCAACGACACATCTGAAATGGACACTTCAGTCCTCCATAAGCCAAGTTCAAGGCAAAGGGCAACAGATGATACAGATACATTTTGGTTCTGAAAGGACCATTCTAATTAGCCAACTAATAGCTCGGTGGCTTAGATTTCTGGCTGTGGAAAACCCAGGAGCCGGACCCTTGTTAACTTCAGCTGCACAGGGATATTTGTGTTCGTATATGAATACAAATACCCCCATCTCTACTCCTGATAAGCTCTGTACTCCTCCATAACTGACCAGGACAAATTTCGATTAAGTAGGGATCGAAATTTTGGCCTGTGTGCAACAGCCCTAATCGTGTGGTCCTGGTACGCTAGCATTCCATCAGTAAAATGTTGCTGTGATGCTTTGTGCTCCCTGCAACAAAGAGGGGGCGAGAAGGATGATAAGTGTTTCCTTCCAAAACCATGCATGTGCCATAACACACATGTTATGTGTGTCATAACAAAGATCCTTTCTTGATCTCATATTTGGCCCTGCAATCTTCAGGAATGGAGTGTTATTTCTGGATTACCAGAAACAAAAGAGATAAAGGTAAAAAATAGTTCCTCTTTTGATCTATAGCTCCCAGAATTCCCTGCTTACAAGACCAGTGTCATGGGATTCTGAGAGCTGTGGTCCAAAAAAGCAACTTTTCAACATTCTGAATAAATATATTCTCGAAGGCTTTCACGGCCGGGATCCGATGGTTGTTGTAGGTTTTTCGGGCCGTTTGGCCTGTTCTGGTGGTTTTTCTTACTAACGTTTCGCCAGTCTTTGTGGCCGAACACAGACAGAGTTCTAACTCCTGTCCTCTGAAGATGCTGGCCACAGAGACTGGTGAAGCGTTAGGAAGAAAAACATCCAGAACACGGCCAAACAGCCCAAAAAACCTACAACAACCATTCTGAATAAAATCTGAATAAAAGTTCATATACGTGGCTGAGGCCAAGCACGTGTACAAAATCTGGTGGCTTGTAAGAAGTGATCATGATGACCCTCTAGATTCTTCTCTAATTCATATTAAAACACAGCTAGCAAATACTATTTTCCTTCTTTTCCTCTCTCTTGTACACAGAAACACCCATGCCACCAATTCCCTTCTGCTCCACCACAAGTCTTTGATTATTTCCTCCATCCAGGCCTCCAACCCTCCACTCAGTTCTGGAACTCCAGTTTCTTTCCATCCATCCATTCTTCAGGCTGACTTAGCAGAGATGGGAGAGTGGCTTCCCATCATCCCTTGTGCCTTGAAATCCAGCCTTTAAAGAGAAAAAGAAAAGAAATTTATACACCAGTTAATAAAACAGCTCTTTCCAGTTTAGGAATAGATGATCTGTTTGAAGCCTTTGCTGGGAAGGGGAGTACATGTCAATTCTACAAATCTTGTTCGAGGATGAGACCACATAAAATAGCTTTTATTCCTTCCACTGCTTACAGTCAATGCACAGTATAATTTAAACATCTTGTTGTAAGATGTGCTCTGACTTTTTAATAATTGATCTCTGCTGAGTAATTAGCAGGTTTACTTCATACGTATGTATTCAGCTAGTTCTTCTTGTGAACACTGCTGAAATAACAAAGACGCGCTTGCAGTTCCAATAACTTTTATAACTTTTCAGAAGGGATATGAGCTACACTCATAAGCCCACACACACACAAACACATACACTTGTTTTTTCGAATGACATGCACGGCTACTTCTCTGAATGACAACCTGAAAATGCAAGCACATGATCATGAATGAATTCTTGTGTAGTCTGTGATGAGCTGGATGTAAAATTCCTGGATCCGTGGCAGTCTGGTGCAGTGGCTTGGAAATTCTAATGTAGCTTAATTTAAATTAAAAATGAAGGATCTTAATGAAATATGAAATTGAATAATACACTCTCTATAGTAGCCTCGTTGCTGCTTATTTTGATATTAAATTGATTTTATGCTATCTCTACAATTCCATTTTGCAGTGTGTCCATTATTTTGGCATTGACAGTCTTTCACTACACAAAGTTTATCAAGTAAATTCTAGAGCATTGGGGAGGATCTGCCTTGGGATACAGAAGTGAAATCAATCAGATGGGACTCATCTTTAGAAAAGGCAGTATCCCGACCCAGTTTGGTACAGACATAGGACAAAATCCAAACACCAAGATAGGAGGACTATAGAGCATTTGGAATGTGCACAAGTTGTTCGTGCTGACACAACTGCCCTTGTGTTGGCTGAAGCCCCTGTGCTGATCTGCTGAAACAATTGCTGGTGTGCTTCATTAGATGCTGATTAGAGATGGGGGTATTCATATACGAATACGAATATCCACACACAGCTGGACTTAACGAGGGGACGGTCCACTCGTGTGTCCGGAGGCGGGGGCAGCCTCACTCATCCTTCCAATCACTCCCGGAGCGCTGCTCTCTTCCCGCTCGGCTGGCCACTCAGCAGCCGTGCAGGGAGACTCATCCTCCCTCCCCCTGCCTGGAGTGGCTAGCCGAGGGGGGAAAGAACAGCGCTCCGGGAGTGATTGGAAGGATGAGTGAGGCTGCCACCGACACCGGACACATGAGTGGATGGGGCCAGACCCTCGTTAAGATCAGCTGCACAGGGATATTCGTATTCGTATACAAATACCCCCATCTTGAGTGCTGATGTATCCAGGAAGGTCCTCAGAATAGAAAAGACCCAAGGAAGGGCCACAGAGGATAGCTCCAATCACCTAGATAGGAGGAAACATGGCCATCAGCATTAATATAGGTCCTCCATTTGCCACACACTAAACCTACCCAGCAACCAGGCCCAGCCTGCAGGCCATCTCTCCAGCAAAGCAAGCTTGACTGGATGCCTCCAACACCTGTACATGTTAAACCAATCCTGGCATGATGCCAGTGGACATTCCAAGTGGGCATGACATTGATGACATACTGGTGATGGCTGTTGCAATACACAGGGCCTGCTAGGAGAAGCCACTATGCTCACAAAGATTCCACTGATGAATCCAAAGACTTCAGGGAAGCCTGAAATGGCATAAAAGACTCCCCAGTCACTGCCAACTCTTCCTCTATGGTTCTGAATGAGATAAACCACTAGCAGTGGTGAACTATGGCATCCAGGAAATTACTGAAAGTCCTGCTGGTAGAGGACTGTGGCACACCATGAGCCCTGCCCACATCCCACTGGAAGTTTCTACTGGCCAAGTAATGGAACCCCAGTAGGGTCTTCTGGGGAACAGGGATGCTACACTTTGACTGGCGTGAACCTGGAGCTGTGGGCCAAGCATCACACACAATTTATGAATGCACGCCTTATTGAGACAGAAGGCCCTGATGCACTCTGTGTCTGTTATTATTATTATTATTATTTATTTCATTTATACCCCGCCTATCTGGTCTTGCGACCACTCTAGGCAGCTTCCAAACAACATAAAACAACAGATAAAATCACAAAATTATTACAAAAACAATTTCCATAACAATTATAAAACAAAAAATAAAGATAAATAGAAAAGGTAAAAAGATCAGGTATTGACTGGAAGGAAGGCCTGTATAAACATCCATGTTTTTAATTGATTTTTAAAGATACCCAGCGTAGGGGCAGCACGAATCTCCGGAGGAAGATTATTCCAGAGGCGAGGAGCCACCGCCGAGAAGGCCCGATTTCTTGTTCTTTCCCTACGGGCCTCCCTCACCGTCAAGCTCCTCAGCCTCACCTCCTGACTCGCACGGGTGATCCGGGTAGACCTTGGTGGGAGTAGGCGTTCCGCCAAATATCGAGGTCCTAAACCGTTTAGGGCCTTATAAGTAAGCATTAAAACTTTGAAGTCAATGCGGAACCAAATGGGCAGCCAATGCAATGCGGCCAGAATAGGAGAGATATGCTGGTATTTTCTCACTCCACTAAGGAGTCTGGCCGCCGCATTCTGCACCACCTGAAGTTTCCGCATCAACCTCAAAGGCAGCCCCACGTAGAGCGCGTTACAGTGGTCTAATCTTGAGATTACGAGCGCATGCACCAAGGTAGTGAGCGCCACCATATCAAGGTAGGGCCACAGCCGGGCAATCCGCCAAAGATGGAAAAAGGCGGAGCGGACTACCGACGCCACCTGCGTTTCCATGGTGAGCGCCGGGTCCAGATGGATCCCCAAGCTGCGAACCCCACTCTTAGCAGCCAAGGCCACCCCCCCAAGCGAGAGAGAGTCATCCAAGCCGCCAACCACAGGGACACCCACCCTCAGAACCTCCGTCTTGTCCGGGTTCAGCCTCAGCCCATTTTCCTGCATCCATTGCAATACAGTCCCCAGGCAGCGCTGAAGGGACAGGACGGCATCACCTGCAGTTGGTAAAAAGGAGATGTAGAGCTGGGTGTCATCAGCATATTGATGACACGATGCTCCACACCCCCTGATGACCCGACCCAGCGGCCTCATATAGATATTAAACAGCATTGGGGAGATAATCGACCCCTGTGGAACCCCACAATTGAGACTCCACGGGGCCGAGACACTCTCCCCAAGCTGTACTCTCTGGGGACGGTTATCCAAGAAGGAACGGAGCCAGGCAAACACCAAGCCACCAATTCCCAACTCAGAGAGCCTACTGAAAGTTCTGCCAGTAGAGGACTGTGACACACCATGAGCCCTGCCCACATCCCACTGGAATGGGGTGAGACTGGAATGAGTCTGGTGATCTGTTGAGCACCTCTGTGTGTTTGCAATTGAGACTGATACTCTTGCTGGTCATAGATGTATGCAGCTAGTATTCAGATGTACAACTCTATCTGCATGGGTGGGGAAGGGGGGTGGCAAGAGTGCCAGGCCAGGATTATCCTCTTTCATATTATGCTGCTCTCCTGCAGGGAACAAAAGATGGGGGAAATTAGCTTTGGGGTACCTTCCTCATGTGCTGTAGTCCCTACCCTCTCCCTATGATGGTACCCTTTCTGAGGGAGCCTGGCTGGTATGAGCTGTATCACCAACATGGACACTTTCTCCTAAACTGCCCCATCAGGATTGTCACACCCCTTTGTGACTCCCACCCCTGCCCATCCACCCTTGCACCCACCTGCTTGAGATGGCAGGTCGCCTCCCAGTGAACCCATTTTTGTCTGGTCCATCTCCAACAGCAAGGAGTGAATTCCAAAAAGAGAGTCTTATCTGTTCTGGTCATCTTGCATGGCCTTGTATAGTCAGATTAGAGGTGCCTTTCAGAGGGCTTCTCTGATGGGAGGATGCTCCCAGAGGGTTTCTGGAAGCTGCTATTAAACATTTCCTGCACAGCATAGAAATCAGCTACCTGCCAGTAGCAGCCTTGCCTCTTTTCCACATTTGTGCTTTTGGCAGTCAGAATAGCTGGCTGTGGGAAGGCTGTAGATGAGCAGGCCAAGGCCCCCCAAATGGAGGGCCCAACTAGCAGGCACAGAGGAAGGAAAAGCTGACAAGAAGTCCTGGGGAAGATCATTCCAGAAGACCAAGGACCTTAGTTTGCTTGGATGTAAGTATCTGTTTGGGCGGGGAGGGGAGGAGCACCTCTTCCTGGTGTGTGCCCATTTTTTTCTTTTGTATTTGTACTTCTCCTCCAGATCATCCTGGCCTGGTGCTAGTGGAGGGGTCTGCATCTTTTCCTGAGCAGCCTTGAGGACCAGCAGATGGGGGTCCCAGGTGCTATAAAATTCCATGGGTTCTAGCCTGGTTTGTTTACTCATGGTAGCTTTTATTAAAGCCAGCCCCTACTGCCCTCTCACATTCCCAGGGGTTTCAGTTTCTGGCATTAACCCCTAGACAAAATCAGTCCAGCAGGGGCACCAGTTAACACCATTGGGGTCCCTGGAAGTTAAGGTCCTGAAAAGCAAGTGGGACATACAGTATGAGTTCCAATCTGGGGCACAGTCTTTTTAGGTAGGGTTGATGAAGGTGGGTAATGGGGATTGGGCTCCATGGCACTGCTCCTTCCAGAGCCTCCTCCGTCACACTGGTTGCTGCTTCCATCTCCAGCACTGAAGCTGGGTTGGGGTAGGTACCACGGTTCCCGTTGGGCAGCAAGAATATCAAGACTGGGGTGGCACTGAACCAGCTGAGAGCTACATTGCCAGAGCCTCAGGTTCCCAATCCCTTGCACAGCCAAACAGGCTGGATGGGAGGAGGTGGTTCCCCTTGTCCTCTGTGGAGGTGCAGGAAATGGGAACTCAGTGCTCAATTGCCTCATCCCACATCTCCCCTTCATCTGACATGGTTGATGACAACAACTTTAACTCCTGCAACTCCTGACCTCTTATTCCAAACAATGCCCTCCAGCTCTCCTACATCAGGTGGTGGGCCTTCATCTGAAGTGGTGAATCCCTGCTAACTAGAGGACTCACTCTCTCCTAGGCTGCCCTGGGCTTGTGGGGCAGGGCCAGATGGTTTTCTGAGGACACTCGAAGTGACTCCCTCACAGTTACAAAAACAAATAGCTTTCGCAAGCATGACTTAGAACATTTTGAGCTGTATGATACATACTGGATTGGAAAATCACATTATATTAGCCTTTTTAGTTATGTGTATATCAAAGATATTATGAGTACTTGTCAGACTGTGAAAGTATTATTCTAACTTGATCTAGGGTTTGAATTCGTGGAGGGCATAAGTACACAAAGAATCTCTTCGTACCAATGTATTAAGAAGAGTGAGTTACTGCATATTCTTTTTGTTAAAAAAAAAAATCCAAAACAATGTTCTCATATGTTTTATGGTGTATGGATTTCTTCCCTCCAGATGGATAAAGCCCCGACAGAGGACGTGACCCCTCTAGAGGTTTTTTGTTTAGTTGCTGACTAGTGAGCTCCAATTAAGTTAGATGGTTTCCTTCTGTAAATATGCATACCTATTAATAGGGATCCCTGTTTTAAAGAAAAGATTCTTCAGATGTGAATAAAAAAGACTTATTTGTTTGCACGCCATGACTTCTAAGATATATTCTCAGTGTTTATTGTAGGAATTGTAAGCTTGGGGAAACAAAGTTTTTCTTATACTTGAATAATAGTATAACAGAAAAAGACAAGAGTTCCATTGTTCAGGCTTTCATTTTAAATCATATTATTTTAAAGTACTCCAAAAGCCCAAATAAGTGGATTTCATGTCATTTAGATATTTTTCATTTGCTTTTCATCTTCTGGAAAAGTAAAAGCAGTCATATAAACTGGCTGCAACCAACACTAATAAAAAAATGTGGCGGCTTGTTGAGTTCTACACAATACAATGCCTGTCAGATTTGTTTTGTATGGCATAGTGATGGAATCAATCCAGATTAACATAGGAATCAAACTAAGTTGTGTCTTTCCTCTGTTCTCTTTGATTGTATGCTAATGATATTACTACTAGAATGTCTCTTTCCTTCCTTTTTGTTCGGAAATTTCAGGGTTGCACTTCATTTTATATTAACAACTTGGTTTTGATTTCTGTTAATACATAGCTCTTCAGATGGCATCAGTTTGCCAAGAAGAAATCTCCTTTAATTGTTCTAATTTCAAATTGGTGGTGCTTGTGAAAACATGTCAGAATTTTTGATGGAACATGGATGGACGTTACTAGGTTCAAGTTAGAATTTTCGGATACTTACAGCTGTAGTTTGTAAGTATATTTGTCATTAAATTGGCAAGTAGTAACTGTATCACACTGCTGAAAGGGATTAGAGGGGGTTTGGGGGAGTTGTTTTGTTTTACTACAGAGTTAATTCTGTACTTAATGTTTCCACAGAAATTATCACCTGCATGATATGGGACTAAAACATGGATAAAATGATCAGTGGTTCAAATTCAGTAGTATGTTGCAACTGGAATTGTCCGCTCCGCCATGGCGCTGCGCTGCCATGGCGGGGACGCTTTGCCCTCCCGCTTGGAAAGTGGTGTTGCACAGGTGACGCCGCTTTCAGAGGGGAGGGGGGTTGGAACTTTTTAAAAGGCTCCGTCCCTCCGGCTCAACCTCTTTGCCGGTTTGAGTCAGCAATCCCTCCTGCACACCCTTAGATTAAGAGTGAGATTAGCTGGTTGCCTCTGGAGCCAGATGGGAATTTTTGGCCTACATCCTGATTGGCCTATGGTCGCGGGTGCATTTTCGCCCATCCCATTCTTAGCTACGGGTTGTGGCATTATAAATGTCCTTGTAAATATCATTTAGTTAAAGTCATTACCAGTCACAGCTTCGGGTAGTGCAATGAAAAAAGTAGGGGTGAGTTCATGGTTGGCACGGGGTGCCAAAAATTAGGACATCTCGCTGGCAGGTTGAGCCTATTGACTGTCAGATGAGAGGTGTCTTATATGGAAGGACCTCCCTGCCAGCTGCCCATTTAGGGTCACTAGGCTCGGTGGGATGAGCTGGTTGGGGGGGTACCATTTCACAGAGCAACTGAAGGCGTGCTGTTCAGCTGACAGCACGATTCAGTAATAGGAGCTCCCCCTGCTATAGGAAGTGTCCAGAGATCTAAGATTATACAGACATTAAAGAATATTGCACTACGGTAGGCCCGTATTTTGCATCCCCTGTATTTTTGGGGATGCAATTTAAATAGTTAATAAAGTTGTGGCCCAAGTTTTAACCCAACAAACTGTGTCTCGCCTCGTTATTTCCAGACTGGGAGGACAAAGCCCATTGAATCAAGGGAACATAAGGAGGAGATGACACATTAAGTCCCCACTGATTCAATGGCCCTACTCTATTTCTGATTTACTACTGGATTTCAGTCAATGTTTCAATAAATTGCAAGTCCAGTTCACCTCCTCTCTTTTAATAACTATTTATTTATTTTATTTATTTAAAATAGTTTTACCCTGCTTTTCAAAGGATCCATGGCAACTTATATAATAACCACAGAAGGCAGTGTTTACATCAGCTATTTGTTCAAAGTGAAGCTTGGAAAAACTACTTTTTTGGACTATAACTTGCAGAATAAGTTTACATGAAACATATTGGGACTTCCTCCCTTTACCACACTCACCCTTCTTAGACATAAACAGGATTGTCATCTATTACTTCCTCAATTTTCTTTTTTTCTTTTTTTTCATTTATATATGTTATGCTGTCTTCCTCCTTGATTCAGTCAATCTACTCTACTTCAGATACCAATCAATGCTGAACAGAATGGGTGATGCCTATAAAAAAACCATCCATTCTGCTATGCTGGTTTGAACACATATTATTTAGATGCTAAGGTAAGCGGCAGTTAACGTAAGCTCATTTCAATCAATGGAACGTACAGAGTTGACTCACCAAATCCCCATTGATTCAATGGGCCTACTGTAGTGCAACTTACTATGCTAAGCAACAGGATTCTA
Source organism: Intellagama lesueurii (assembly GCA_037013535.1). Classification (NCBI taxonomy): domain Eukaryota; kingdom Metazoa; phylum Chordata; class Lepidosauria; order Squamata; family Agamidae; genus Intellagama; species Intellagama lesueurii. The sequence continues at coordinate 38,584,848 of JBAJHW010000003.1, read as the reverse complement.
GCCACTCTCTCTTGCATCCCTGTTCCTTCCCCAATTGATGGTTCAGTTATTAGCAGTAGTATCAGTAGCTCAATAAATCAGAGATGTCATCGCTTAGGAAGCTGCAGAAGTCTGCCATCATCAATACTTTCAGTGCTACAGATCAGTCCCATTGTCATAAGGTGTCACTACAGTTTGCAATGGACATGTACAAGTATTTACATTTCCATTGCTTCCTCATGTAATAAGATTTTTTTTAAAAAAATCAACCCTCTTTACTGATTGAGAAAGTGACAGGAATACCTGCCTTAGAAATCTAGAGATGTCTTGAGTTCTTTTATCCCCCTCTACTGGAAATTCAGATTATAAAACACAACTGCCTTGTAACTTCCTTGTGTATCTTTAGTGATGGGCCTGCAGAACTTTTTGTTCTTCCTAATTTAAAAAAAGTATTCATCTAAGAGACAAATGAGGTACATAAAGCTTAAAATCTGATAACTATACCTATTGCTCAGCAGAACAGCATGTTAAAGAAGCCTGCTGCTGAAGATCAGCTAAGTAATAATATAATATACCCGTAAGTCATTCATCCACAAAAATGATCATGAACTTGGAGATAACCTAGAAACCATAACATGGAATTAATGCATTAAGTAGGAGGCAATGAAGCACTGAAGATATTCACTTAAACTAAAAGAACAACTAAATGCTATATTCCACCTAATTTTATGTTGATTTAACATCAAGCTCAATTTCTGAGGTACTGAACATCTTATGAAATATTTAGAGAGCTCTCAGGTTCATTGATTTCAGCAGGAGTAGCAAGCATTCATTATGTTCATGAAGCAGCAGTGGTTGACTTCCTTGTAGGTTATCTGCTTCTAGTACTGAATTTTACTGCATAGGAAAGACTATGCATTTAACAGAGATGGCAATTTGAAACAGTGTTTGAGATATGGAGGCAGCTACGGCACTCCTGTGTAGGCAGGCACACAACCACTGAGTTGCCAGCAGCTGAAGTAGCAACCCCCTCACTTGGCCACCAACTGACTACGCCACATGGCAATGGTCTCTGGTTCTCCTTCACATGGAGCATTTGGGAACCCATAAGCAAAATAACTTTGAGATGCCCTTCTGCAGTATGGACACTGAAAATTCATTACTCATAAGAATATAGGAAGCTCCTTAAACTACATCAGACCACTAGTAAGCCTAGCCCAGTATTGCCAACTGCGGCTCATAGTATCTTCCCATAATTTCAGTCAAGATTCATTTCTAGACTTACTTGGAGATCTCTAGCATTCTTAGAGATTTGCGGCATTCCCTAGTGGGCTTATATGTGAATACTAATCAGGCCTGAACCTACTTACCCTCCAAAACTAGAAAAGACTGATGTGTTCAAGAAGGTACGGCTGTGTTAATGCTTTTATTTATTTATTTATTAAAAAGGCAGTTATACAAATGATAAAACTGAAGGTTGATCTTCTAGTTCCTAGATGAACTGCTGTATCAGAAGAGTTTTTAAAGATTATTGCTCAACACATGTTGCCTCATAAATTTAAGATTCTTATGTATAAGAATCAAAATGACTAATAAACTCAGTGCCTCGAGTTTTCAGATCTGAGAAGCTGATTCTGGTAACTAGAAGTCTGCAGAACACATCATCTAGGTTAGATTGTGCCAAATGAAATAACACTTCATTTGGGACTTTCATTTCTAATTATGCATCTGTCATTACACAGTAGAGGCATTGCACATATTTCAGTTCAATTTTCTGAGGGTTATATGCTTGAGTCTATGCTCCTGGCAGCCAGTAAGAACTTTTGGAAAACTTCCTAAAAATTGGATGATTCCAGCATAACTAAGTGATGGCTGTGTTTGGAATGAGCTCATCTCAAACTAGTTAATTTGAAGTTGATTCCATTCAGACTGAAATTAAGCTCTTGTAATCTCAGTTGAGTTACATGTTAATGTCCCATCATGCACCTAATTATATTTTTGGGATGGGCCCTGAAGCATCACTGCTAGCACAGTTCACCAGTAAACGAGGGGAGATGATGATGTTGTATGATTGCTCTGGGGAGGTAGAAAGCAAGAGAAATGAAAAACCGGAGGAGGTTGGGGGAAGAATGGCAACCCCTAGAGGAAAGGGAGGAGAATCTAAAAGGGGAGGAAGAAACAGGGGAAATCAGGCAGGAAGAGGAGAAGGAAAAGGGAGAGAAATGGGATGAGGCAGGAGGAGGAGGTTTCCCTTGGGGAAATAGCAGGCCAGATTGAAGAGGGACATATTAAAGAGTAGGAGTGCATAGGGAAGGAGGATCCTTTGACTGGGGAAATTGTGTCCCTGACAGTCCCAAAAGAGGAGGCCAAGATACAGTGCCAGGCACATTCTCCCCTGAAACCCTCTTTCTGGGGAGAGTGAGAGAGGAACAAAGATGCAGGATGGAAGGACATCCAATCATCCACTATGACTGAGGCACTCTGGCCTGCTACCTGGGAAAGTACTTGCCAGACTCCTCAACTTTCAAACATGGGCATAGTGAGTTGGGAGGGATCACCCACTCATTCCCTTTTGTGGTACTCCTGCCTACGATATGTAAAACCCCTCTTCCAGAGTGGGCATTAACTCCAATCTCTCTCGTGAACCTCCATGGGAGGGAGAAGAGAGGTTAAGAAGACTTAACAGCATTAAAGGGAAATTCCAAATGTTTGCATATTGTTCCTGTTGCTAAGTTCCATGGTTGTTCAATGAAAGTTTATTGTTATAATAAGAAGGCACCATCTTTCATGGAATAAGAAATGGAAGGAGATGATCCCTTGGGTCCAGCCCTAGCTGGGGAGAATCACACTCCTCTTCCTGTATTCATTTCTCTTCCTCCATGTCCCTCCTTTCTGTGCACCTGGGCACCCTGATCAGAAGATAAGCCCAGTTAGTCAAGGTACTGCAGCTTGGCTAAGAGTTTCCAAACTAGGATGGTTGTTTCTGAATCCTTTCAATGTCAGTGTTCAGCATGATCATGAGCTGAAATAAAGGAGCCATAGATCTCTATGCTTTCAGAAAGAGGAAACAAACAAACAAAAAAAGTAAGAAGGACATTAATGCAGCTGCTCAGCTTAAGACATAAACCACCACTGCCAAAACAGTTTTCCCTTTGGAAGCAGGTGAAGACAGAACTGCATTGAATGTAATTAGTTTTGCAGTGGAAAACAAATCAATTACAAAAGCAAGTTTTCAATCCTGTGTCCAATGCAATATCGGAACGTATAAAATTGATTTTGGTTTTCAAGTTTCATTGTCTGTACCAGGTACTTGTTTCTGTCTGAAAAGCAGAAACTGCAATGAATTAAGGATCCAGATAACCTTTATTCCATGTCTATAGAGCTGAGCTGAGACATTTTTCTGATAAGTTTTCTGAGATTTTTTTTCTTTACTACCACCACCACTCCTGCAGAAAGAGAAAGAGACATCACAATATTGTCAGTAAAATTTTCTCCACCATTTTTCGGTGGCAGCCATTGTCCTGCTCCTCCCACCTAAGAAAACATTAAGCCTGAAGCATTAAGGAGGATAACAATGGTTGCCAGTCTGCCAAAGCTGATGGAATTGCTGTCACCTGCCATAGCAGGGAGATACAAAAACTTAAGGAAAAAGAAGGAATCCATGGTACAGCCACTGCTAATGGTGAACATCACTTTGTCTATAAAGTACTGGAGAATTTATCATTGGCCCCGTCTCTGCTGTCCTTCCACAAGCTGACAAAGACCTTTCTCCTCAGGAAGGCTTTTCTTTAAATGGCTGGTTGACCAAAGAGATTTTTTAAGATAGCATTTTATTCTGTGTCTTACTTGTAGTTTTAATATTGTTCTTTGAGTTTTTTATATGGTTGCTATTTAATGCTTTTTAAAATATTGTAATAATTTATTATTTGGTTTTTAAATTTTGTTTAGTTTAAATACTGTAAGCCATCTTGGATCCTTTGGGAGAAAGGCAGCATATAAATATTTTAATTAAGCAAATAAAATAAATCATACCACTGCAGAAATTGAGTAAAATTGCTTCCCTCCACCAGCAGCTTTCTTCACTGTCCAAATTCAGTAGATACTAGAGTTGTCAGGTCAATGACACCACATTCTCTGAGATTTCATAGTCCAAACCTGGCAATAGGGACTGCTGTCTTGTAATGCCACAGTGTTAGACATTACAAGAGTGGAAGGATCTGAATATACAACTGGGCCAGGTAACTGGGAAAATGGCCACCAGGACATTTGGGGCGGGGGGAACAATCACATTTTTTTTTCAGTTGCCAAAGCAGGTAGTAAAGTGTGCCCATTTTCTTGCAACAGTTGTTGCAATTTTTCTTGAGTGTGAATCCCATGTAGCCTTTCTTACAGCACACACTGTTAGGTGTATTTCAACCTCACATGAAATAGTTTGAGACGGAAAGTTATACCAGTGTAAGACTCCTCTTTACTCCTTTGACCTCTCTCTCTCTCTCTCTCTCTCTGTTTTGGGTCCGGTCAGGAGTTGCATATGTGAGCTCCTGGCAGTTGTTTCTTCTGCAAATATGCTTTGCCAAAAGGACAAAAAAAGTTAACTACTTGAACTTAAGCTTGCTTCAAATGTAAGGACTGGTCCAAGTGTATGCACTCATTGGATATCACTATCCAATCACTTCACCTCACCTCTGGCTTTTTGAAACACATAGTCAATACCTTTGTGCTCAGCTAGTAACCCCTGGAACTAGAAATGGATTGCAATGAGTGCCCAAATTCACACCACCTCACACATAAAATGCAACATTTCTCACCTTCCTGTGTTACTCACCCTTGAGATTTGTATTTCTGTCTGGAAACTTTGCAAAGCATAGTAATCTCTAGAGCCTTCAGCTGGCACCATGAGACAGAACAATTCTCAAAGGTACAGTTGTTCCCAATGTGAGAAGGATGATGTTGTATCTGCCTTCCATGCAGCTGTTAAAGATTATGAGCTGGTCAGGAAAAAGAGAGGGCAGCCCTAATTCAAAGCCACAAACATGTTTCGGAATATAAAGCTTTAAAGCCATACTTTTAAAGGTAAACCTGTAGTAGACTCTACCTGGCTGGGCAAATCTAATGGTTTGCTTTCTCCAACATGTAAATATTTTAAATCTAAGTTCTTGTCATCATGTTTATGGAAAAATCTGTGAACTTAGGTAATAATAAATCTAGCATCCTTCTCCTGAGCAGATGTAATGTTGCATCTTCTGTGATCCTCTCACTTGTGGTGGTACATGTGGTTATATTATTTCTTGGAGTGGGGGGGAGCTTAACAATGAATCACATAATTAAGAAAATTGTGTACAACTCCTCCCTCCCCCTATTATTATGCCATACTTTTGAGGATCTGGTTCATGATTTTGAATGCAAGCAAAATCTTTAGTGTATTATGTTAGTGTTTTCTTTTTTCATATTTTATTGAAACTTAACTTTAAAAACTGAAACACATTTAACCAGAAACTTTACCTGAGATGGAAGAGTTCATGTGTCTTGGAATGATATATTTTTACATAATATTCTAACATATATAGTGCTAAGGAATTGCATTTATGAAATATTTTCATTGACGTTTTCCTGCACTTGTTTAGGCATAAATAAAATTCAATATATTATGTCATTCAGCTGTTTTCCTTTCACTTCCACTCTTGCCTTATGACAGCTCATATATTTATTTAAGGATTGCATAGTGGATCATACGCCCCTGATACAACTTACGACAACTACTAGCTTAAAGTGTGTATGGACTTAGGGCACGATCAGAGAGTTAAATAGATTGGTGGCACAGTCCAGTGCAATCTGTTTCCTGGTGAACATGTGACATATGGGAGATTATGAACCCGCTCAACCTTCATCTGTGCCCAAGCTGAACTTTGTTGGTCCAGGAACAGGCTACTTTGGGGCGGAAGGGATGGGCTATAGCAATTTCTGTGTGGACGAAAGGGAGATCACTTCCAGCAAAATGACCCTTTCTGGTGCAATCAAATGCAATCTTTTCTCACTGTCTGTCGAGCCCTGACTTACATATTTAAAACTGCCTCAAATAAATATGTAATTGATGCAGGTGGGGAAGAGTACAATCCCACTGCATCTGTAGTAAATCCACAGAAGCAAGGTAAATATTTCCAGATAGTTTCTTATTTCCTTTGGTTTTTTCACCCGAGTACCTTTAGGGAAGAGCAGTGTCTTGCCAGCCTCTTCATAGAAGGAGCATGTGCCTTGGGCCCATTTTGTCTGTAGAAGAGGACCTCTAATTGAAAACGCACATCAGCAGGGGAAAAATGGTTTAAACTCCTATTTAGAGTCAAAGTTGCAATTTTTCCTCCTTCCACTCCTGATTCCCACCAAATTTCTTAATTTAGTCAGCCCTGCTGGATAATTTCCCCAAAGGTTCTGTTAGACCATCTGGTTGTACTTTCTATCTTGCTACAATATTTTCCTTGTTTGCCTCTTTACATTCTAAAATTTCTTGAGTATGTCTGAAGACAACTACCTGCAAACATTCCCAGAAAGTGACAGAGTGGGGCAATGTTTACTTCAAAATATAGTGTTTTGCACTGAGAAGCAGAATAACTTCCTGAATAATGACTACAAATGAATTGTTAAAATGAACTCCTGGGAAACTATAATTACAGTAGTTCACTTCCATCAAAATTGGGAAATATACACTTAGCATTTCCTCCACGAAGAGTTAAAAATAATCACTAGATACATTTATATTTTGTCTTTTCCCCAATGAGACAAAGGTGTTATAGATGGCCCTCCTCCTGGCTGCTTGATCAACACAACAGTGTTGTGAGGTAGGACAGGTTCAGAAGGACTGGCCCAAAATCAGTCAGTGCATTTCATTGCTCACCCAGCCCGGAAATAAAGAGACGACACAGGTTGTTGGGTTAAACTTGGGCCACAACTTTATTAACTATTTAAACTGAAACCCCGATCAACAAGGGGGCCTACCGTAGTGCGATCTATCTGGAAATCCGGTGTAGTCTTTACTTCCAGATTCAAAAGCAGGGCGAGTTCCTATTTCTGAATTGTGCTGTGTTCTAACCAGCACGTGTTCAGGTGCCCCTTGATAGGGGTATCCCCAGTGCCACAGCCCACCGAGCCTCGTGACCCTAGGTGAACTGCAGCCTCTGAGATCCCCTTAATAAAAGTCCAGCTCCCGTCGGAGCCCTGTTGTCTACCAAAAAAAGGGGGGGATATGATGTTTTGCACCATGTGACCTACCAGGAACTCACCAAAAGCTCATCCCCTCGCACTACCTGCCACGGCATGGGGCTATTTATATGCCCCAAGCCTGCCAACATAGCCGAACACTTCGGCCCCAAGGCCCCCTTGTAGATCGTGTAGGAAGAGGTCTAAACCTGCATCGGATAAGTGGACCCCGTCACTCCTATATAGATCTGGGCGACGGACTCCTATGTCGGGGTGTCTCAAGACTGACCCCAACCCAGACAACATAGCTCTGGACACCTCTCGGTTAATACCACACCGTGCCTGGTTAATGCACCTCGGGTCACAATTTGCCCGCCGTACCAGCCTTGGTATAATGTTTGACCAAACCAACTTCACTGCTGGAAATTTGGCCTTTATAACTTGGAAATCGTTGATCACCTGCAAAATGAGTGACTTGCCCGTTCTTTGAGCCAAGTCATTTCCACCCAGGTGAACAACTATTACATCTGGAGGTACCCTCGGAGAACCCTGGGACGCCAGTTCCATGAACTCGCCCCAGATCATACCTCTCCGATCCCTCCATTCCAACGTGGCCTGTGAGCCCAGGCCTAAATTACGGCCCCAACCAGACCGCAAAGCATACTTCTCTGCCCAATATATGTAATTGTGGCCATACAAAACCACTCTCAACCAGGCCTCAGCCAACTGGAAGCCTGAAAGAGAAAAAAAAAAACAGCATCTATTGCAGAAGAGAACGCACTTGAACCTGCAGGAAGACCACTACCCCATCTTCTTTATCTGCTCATCCCCATATCCCAAGGCAGCAGCTGTAGACGCTGCCCCTATGCGAAAGGAATGTGTGCCAAATTTCTATCCCACTACACCTGCCTTGTTAAGCCCTCGGGATGTGATTGTCCAAAATTGGTATCTTGTGAGGAGTGATTGATCACTATGGCAAAATAAATCTTCGCTAAAGGTCCCCCTTAACTCCACATATTCAGAAACAGCCCTAACTGGGCATAACTCACCCACAGAACAACGGCCTAAACTAATAACTTGGCCTTTACCTAACTGATCTGTTTTGGACTGACGAAGATGAAACAAGACTCTGTCTTCGGAGACCAATAAGTCTGCCATCTGTAAGGCCGTCCTTGAATTATCCTCCTTTGATGTTCTAGCTAATTCACTCACTCTAAAGGCCCCCAAAAATGCGCACAACGTCGCTGCCCTAAACAGTGTAGCCTCATATTGGTTGCTGCATACTGCAGACCAAACCTGACTCAGTTGAGATAATATTTTTGGTGACATAGGAGTGTGCCTATCTTCCTGATGACACTTTTCCTTGTTCCATCTTTCAATCATTTTCCTAATCCGGAAATCACTTGCTGGATCTGGACACCCCGAGCCTTAGCATAAAATGCCAGGGCAGACATTTTTCCTTGAATTGTGCAAGGAGCCAAACCTTTACGATGAACTCCAAAATGTTGCAAATGATTGACCGTCATAGGCCAAGGTCTTCCCAGACCTTCATTATTACCAAAATCAAAAAACTCTTCACAAGCAGCTGCGTAACTGCGCCTGGTACTGGGAGTGATTGCTAAGCTGATTGCCCTGTTAGCTTCAATCGTCCAATCCTCCATACCTCTTGCGGTAATGTCTCTGGTCGAGCCTGAGCTCCCGGAACCAACGCCCTGAACCGATCGATCTGTTGACGGGACAGGGCGTCAGCCAGCTCATTCTTAACACCAGGCACATGACAAGCCTGGTACACGATGTTATAGTTCAGACAACGCAAGGTAAACGCTCTCACCAATCTCATTACCCTCTGCAATTGTGATGAAAGAGTGTTCACAACATGGACCACCGTCATATTGTCACACCAAAATGTGATCACCGTACAGGGACCTTCTGACTTTTCGTCGGCCAACAGAACACCCAGTTCCTTCGTAACAAACTGAAAAGTCCTTATGAGGTGCTCACATTGGGTGGTCCAGTACTGGTCAGTACTGGTCACAGTAATTCAGTAGTTTGCATTGTCATGCTTAAGTTGTTGTTGTTGTTGTTTAGTCGTTTAGTCATGTCCGACTCTTCGTGACCCCATGGACCAGATCACGCCAGGCCCTCCTGTCTTCCACTGCCTCCCGGAGTTTGGTCAAAGTACTTCAGCCTAAAGGTGGTTGTTCTATAAATGTTATGGCAAACTTTATTGGCTGGCTAAGCTGATGTAAAGTAGCTACTGTAAGTGTAGAGTCCAGCACAATATTTATAGTATGGTATAGTGTTCTTATGAAAAAGTACTATCTTAGAATACACACAAGTAATTGCTTGTTTAAATATACCTCAGAATGAGAAGAAAGCTAGTCATACAGCGAAGAGAGAGAAAAATCTCCCAAATCACACCTTCCCACATGTGAGAATCATAGAATCATAGAATCATCATAGGGTTGGAAGGAACCTTGGAGGTCTTCTAGTCCAACCCCCTGCCCAAGACAGGAGACCTCATACCATCCCAGACATATGGCTGTCCAATCTTTTCTTGAAAACCTCCAGCGATGGGCCACCCACAACATTGGGAGGCAAGCTATTCCACTGCTGAATGGTTCTCACCATCAGGAAATTCCTCCTTATTTCCAGGTTGGATCTCCCTCTGACGAGTTTCCACCAATTGGTTCTTGTCCTACCCTCAGGCACAATGGTGAATAAATCAATGCCCTCTTCCCTGTGGCAACCCTTCAGATGTTGGAAGACTGCTATCATGTCTCCCCTCTGTCTTCTCTTCGTTAAGCTAAACATACCTAGTTCCGTTGCCATGGGAATACTTCAAACAAAGGATCCCCTCCATGCATTTTGGGTTAGCATACACCTATGAGAAAATTCTTGAAATTGCACATTGAAATGTTTGGATCACTTCTCAATACAGCCAGAAACATAGACAAACACTTATTATTCTTTTTAAATTTTACCATTTTTAATTAAATAACAAAGCAGAAGCCCCAAGATACACAGACAATGAACAATTATGAGCTCAATAAGCCATTCAGCTGTGATAAGAAAATGCTCAAACAAGCTTCCAGAATAATAAGTCAACACACTCTTGTAACCATAACAGACCTTTATCAAACAGTGAGTGTTCCAGCCAGATCTGAGGGGGGCTGATGACTGTGATTTACATCTCCCTTAATTGTGTTGAAAGGTTAATTCCAAAAAGTGCATATTGATGAGCTCAAAAGAAATGATGAAGTAAAAAAGAAAAAGGCAAAAAATCCCAGAAAATGTAATTATAACAGCACAGAAACAACAATGGATTGTAAGAAAAGGCAGCTGCAGATGACATCTTCCTGTCCTGAAGTCTGTAAGTTGGCCACAACCTCAGCAATAGTTTTCCTTCATGAAGAATGCTCCAGCATTGTGGTAAAATGGCTGCCACAGAAATACAAACAAACAGCACACCACTGTATTCAAGTGAAGGAGAAGACTCATGCTAAGGAGGACTCATGCTAAGGATGACTCCACAGTTCTTAAATAGGAATTGTGATGCTGGAGTGGTCCAGCTCTTTATGGTCCAGCTCTCACTTCCATACATCGCTACTGAAAAAACCATAGCTTTGACTATGCGGACCTTTGTTGGCAAGGTGATGTCTCTGGTTTTTAAGATTCTGTCTAGGTTTGTCATCGCTTTCCTCCCAAATAGTTTGCTGTGGTCCACACAGTCAAAGGCTTTTGCGTAGTCAATGAAGCAGAAGTAGATGATTTTCTGGAACTCTCTGGCTTTCTCCATAATCCAGCGCATGTTAGCAATTTGATCTCTAGTTCCTCTCCCCTTCGAAATCCAGCTTGTACTTCTGGGAGTTCTCGGTCCACAAAGTGCTGAAGCCTACCTTGTAGGATTTTGAGCATAACCTTGCTAGTGTGTGAAATGAGTGCAATTGTATGGTAGTTGGAGCATTCTTTGGCACTGACCTTCTTTGGGATTGGGATGTAGACTGATCTTTTCCAATCCTCTGGCCACTGCTGAGTTTTCCAAACTTGCTGGCATATTGAGTGTAGCACCTTAACAGTGTCATCTTTTAAGATTTTAAATAGTTCAACTGGAATGCCATCACCTCCACTGGCCTTGTTGTTAGCCATGGCCCACTTGACTTCACTCTCCAGGATGTCTGGCACAAGGTCAGCAACCACACTATCTTGGTTGTCCGGGACATCCAAATCTTTCTGGTATAATTCTTCCGTGCATTCTTGCCACCTCTTCTTGATGTCTTCTGCTTCTGTTAGGTCCCTATCATTTTTGTCCTTTATCATGTCCATCTTTGCACAAAATGTTCCTTTAATATCTCCAATTTTCTTGAACAGATCTCTGGTTTTTCCCTTTCTATTCTCTATGTCTCTATAAAGACATGCTTACACTCTGTGCAATCCAAGCCCAGAACAGAAGCTGCTAGGCTTCTCCTGTACCACTGGAAAAAACAAACCTTGAATTCTGTTCATAAAATATTCCTTTATGTCTACTGAGATAGCTAAAAATAGTGTATGAAAAACTGAGACAGACCTCAACACTGGACACCACTTTGCAAACTGTTATGGCAAGGCCCATCAACAGCTCCTTAATAAACCATCTGACCACTCTTTATATTTATGTCCAATGGCTTTACAGAATTATGGATCTGTTACTATACTTGAAACAGTTCTAATGACAGCATTAAAAATTAACTATTTAGCTATTGATTAGTCTACCTGAAACATCGAGATATGTTGTTATATATATTTTTTCTTCATCCTTTGGTCAGCTAGGAGCTAAAACAAGGCATAAGTTCAATAGTTTAGTGCAACTTCCAGCTCCGGTCTCTTAAAAAAAAGATCATTTGCAGCACAATCCCATATTTGCTGAGAAGATAAAGTACCTATGGCTATGGTCCAGCTTTAATCGTATCCCGTGGGCTTCTGGTGGCAAGATTGAGCTTCCATAGCACTAATTTTGACAAAAGAGGAACATTCACATGGTCCTCCCCAACATACATTGAAAGAATGCAGGAGTGGGGAGAGAGACACACACAGGCCAACTCCTCAAGATAATGTGACCATTAGTCTCACACACACACACTGCTGGAACATATGACAGAAACGGATGAAGCATAAATAGGAACCTAACCCTAACCCAACCACATTCCCCCACAATAAAAATATCAATAGGCACCAAGATCCCTGGAAAAATGTGCAGATAGCAGGGAAGGGTTTCCACTGTGGATGTCAGTGATGGTGGGATTGGAATGGCTATGGAACATGTCATTGTGGGGCTAGCCTATGCAACTCCATGACCCTGTCAGCATTCTTTTGATGTAGAACATTAGACTATCATTGTGATTTTCAGAATGAGGTGACAGATTCGGGGTGAAATGCTGATCCCAAAAGTCTGCATCAGAATTGAAGTGATGTACAAATATAAGCAGCCTATGGTAAGTCAGCTAACATTTATGTAGGTGAATGCAGGATTTTGATTTACACAGATCTTCCCAGCTAGCACAATGGAGAGGTAATGCAAGAACTACTTGCATTTATAGCTAATTCAGTTGAGAATTGGCAAGTTATTCATCCTAGTAAGTTCAGCCTTGGGACCTAAGCAGACAGAGATTGTCAAGCTGCTTATGAATAAGTGTTGTTGGGTTGTTTTTGTCACTGATGTTGTTTTTCCTTTATAGAGAACTACTATGCATTTGAATCTTTGCAAGCTGTGGAGTGGAAATTGAATAGTATCAAACCTAAAACTCAGTGTAGTTTAATCTGAAAGTAAATTTCACACTGAAGATTTAAAAAGATGTCTGTTTTTATGAGCTAAACGATTTTAGCCTGACATTGATTGGAATCAGGGTTACTTAGATTCTGAAATGAGATAGAAAATAGGTATTCTAAAAAGAATTGTGTGAAGAATTTCCGTTTATCCATATTAATCCAATATGGTGCTATTGCACTGCAAGTCTGTTCATAAAGAAAGTTATATCCCTGTTCCTTTGTTTAGTAGACAGACAACAGACATTTACAGTATCGTGACTGTGTTTCCATAAATTAAGCTTGCATCAGGGACATCTTATTTCCATCCCCATCATATAAATCCAATAAAGTGAAAAAGAAAATCATATATGTGGATTGCTGTTATGCAATCTAGCCTTCTGGATGTTTCTGGACTGCAACTCCCATGATATCTCACCATTGGTTATGCTGGCTATGGTCAATAACAGCTGCAGTCGGTACGATACGGTAAACCTTTATTGGCATAAAACAAAGTGAACAAGGAAATAAAACACAAGGGGAAAGGGATCACAGGGCAAATAGACATAATCAACATTAAATAAGGGAGTACAAAATGATGGGAAGTAATACAGTCCAATGACAGCTGAAGAGCCATATGTACCTTGCTCATGGCATTATGTTTATCACAGCTTAGTAGAGCCAGATGATGACTACACATTCAAGATCTTTAAGAAATGGCTTTCTACCAAGTCACACTATTGGCCCATCTAACCTGGTATGGTCTTGAGAGACAGGAATATCTCCCAGCTGCCCCCACCCCAGCACTAAAGAGTGAACCCGAAACTGCAAAATGTGTGCTTTACCTCTGACCTCTGTTGTATCCTCATTTAGTGCATATCAGGACCACTGTTATGGTTTGGGACCCAGCATGTGTCATTATCTACCTATGTATATTAATTTTAGCCCCTCACCTTCTTTCCGTGAAGGTAAGAACAAACACATAAACAAACAAAAAAGGCAAAAACATTGTGATACCTTAAAGACCATTATATTTTAATGTGAAGTTTTGTGGATCAAGTCCATTTCTTCATATACTAAAGTCAGACTGTATGACTGGCATATTTATACATAGCCCCATGACCCAATGAGGATATAGATAATGAACAAAGTGACAAGGTTTCATTAGCACAGAAACAGAATTATCAAGCTGTGAATAATTCACCTGGTAATAATTGGATACGAGTATAAAAGGTAACAATAGCATTTCTGAAACAACTGGTAAACTCTGGGAATCAGTGTATGGTCTCACACTTCGGAATGAGCTAAGAATCCTTGTTTGATGTTTAGTCCTTTGAATGTGGTCTGTAACTTGTGTATATATTTTATTTCAGTTGTCTGTTTTCCACATTTGCTTGTGTATCTGGTTTCTTCTTGTTGTGACAGTCATGTTCAGGTAATTCAAAAATTGTCCCAGCAGATTGAAATTTTCTGAAACAGGTTTTTGAGTGTTGCCATTTCTGATGCCTGATGTATGTCCCTTATCTTTCTTGCATAGAGGTTGTCCTGTTTGTTTTATGTAGAATTCAGAACAGCATTGTTGGCATCTGTAAAGCTGAAAACCTGGCCAGCACAGCTGGTGGTGAAGGCTTCTGGAAAGTGCAGTCCAAGAATACCTGGGATACTCAAGGTTGGGAATCACTGTAGTAGAGAATGAAAGCAGGCATTTTCAGTTTTTAAACTTTTTTTAAAAAAAGTTAAACCATTTTTTAGTTAATAAAAAACCCACTGTAGAAAGCTTAAAAAAAAGACTACTAGTACAAATGTTAAATATGCAAATTAGCCTCTTTTGTCACACCAACTGCCTTTAGCCACTCACTTTCAAGCTGCCAACAAATCTGACAAATGGCCCTCAGCCCTGCCAGTGTCACTCCCAACTGATTTATACACATGATTTCTTGAAACTCTCTTAAAGAAACCAAACCACAAGAGCTGCAGCCATAAAATGTCTCACTGCTTCAACTGGCATGCATGTAACAACATGAAAATACAATTCCAAAACTATTTGGAAACCACTATTTCTAAAAATACACAAAGCAATTCTAGAATTTGTGGTGAACCCAGGGAGGGGGGAGCTGCTGGAATATCAGGAGAAAAAAGTCACACTGGAAGACAGGTGTTGTGCCAGGTTGGACTTAGTGAAGCTTCTGTAGCCACTGGCCACTTGTTTCATTTGTTTAGGTATCTGGCTGTGGAGCCAGAGGTTGGGAGTTCGATTCCTCACTGTGCCTCCTGGAAGAAGAACCAGCCTGTGTAGCCATGGGCAAGCTACACAGTCCCAGGGTACCCCCAGAAGAAGGGAATCGTAAACCACTTCTTAGTATTCTCTACCTAGAAAACCCTGAAAAGAGTCACCATAAATTGGAATCAAACTGATAGCAAACAATTGTTGTTGTTGTTGTTCACATTTGCAATACAAAAGTTACTTTAGGTGAAGACAGAGAAGGAAGCGGGTTGTTGGAAGAAGAGGCAGAGATAGCCATCAGCCAAGCTAGTTTTCATCTTCTAATAATAATAATCCTTAAATGCTGTCAACTCAATTCTCACATATGGCAAGCTTTTCGAGAGTTTTCTTGGAATAGTGTATTCAGATGTTATTTACCATTCTTTCTTTTGGAAGTCTTCTGAAACTTTCCAGAGCTAAACACATGCTTACATATTTTCATATGCACACACAGCATGCATAAAAGGAAAGGCAGAATAATCCAAAAGTTATAACCAACCCATCCAAAGCTACTACTTTTTATTAGTCCCTTCAGCAAACCAAAAATTATGGGATATTTCGATGCTGCCCATTTTACAGTGTGCCAAAAACACTCATGAAAATGCACAAATATCGCAATGAGTAATTCATGCACTCTTTTTCCTATTTGGGATATGACCCATGGAACCACTAATAGATGTGCTAACTGCAAGGAATTGACATAAGATGCATACAAAAGCTTCCAGTCACAAACATTGATATCTTTTTTGGTAGTGGCTGTTCGTTTTCCATCCTTGCACTAATTTGCCATTTCTTTTCAGAGGGGAAGAGAACAAGCTAGATGGTTGAGGCAGATATTATGAGCCACAAAAAGCATTCAAAAATAATGACAACACCAAAAGGAACAATACTACACACTCCAGCTGCCTCTGCATTTAATATTTCTTTATTTTATTTTATTTTGTCTTCACAGACAGGAGAGGACAGTGTATAACTAGCCGGCAGACAACAACCCCAAAGTTATCTTTTATCATAATTTTTTGCTTTTCTGTTTGTGCCGTTCTATATAGATCACCGAGCTTGTAATTATTATGTCAGGAACAAGGACAAAGCAGGTAGCAGAGTGAATAAAGTAAGTGGGTGAAAATCCTTTTGGAAATTCATTTAGAATACTGAAAACCTAATTACCACTGATTACCCCCTTTTGTCTCTCACTTTGTGGTCATTTATTTATCCTTTATTAATTTTAGTAGTCGTGCCTTGATTATCTTCTTATTCTTTTCCAGGAAAAACACAATTTCAAGTGCCCCTTTCCTCCTCTTCATTGTTTATATGCTGTAGCTGAAGATTTGATGTGTTCTTGAACCCATTTGTACATATCTATTGCGTCTCTTAAGGGTCTATTTTGAGCTCATAGCCTTTGGGGAAAAAATGTTTAAGGGCACTTGGTTGAAAATAAGCTGTTGAATAAGAAGAGCTTATTTAAAATGCTCCTAGCATCTACGTTTTAGGACTGAATTGCATTTTTGTGGGATTGCCAATATATACACTGCATGAACCAAAACAGCAGCAAATGCTATATCAGGTCTGAGCTCTACAGTTTTTAAGCTGGCTACTTGGGGGGGGGGGGGGGGAGAGAGAGAGTGAATTTCCTTTTCCATAGATTGCTCCCTTTTTCCAATCTATTAAAACCATCCTTTCCTACATACCACTCAGTATAATTTGGTAGTTTATTTTGTAGTTCAGATCTGCACCAGTTAGTACTGTAAGTACACTAGAGTTGGAAAACACAATAATGCTGGGAAAAGTTGAAACTATAAGGAAAAGAAGAAGGTCAAATATGAAATTGATTGATTCAATAAGGGAGGACATGGCTTTGAATCTGCAAGGCCTGAGCAAGGATGCTAACAATAGGATCTTCTAGCGGCTATTAATTAATAGGATTTCCATAAGATGGAAGTGACTTGATGACAAATAACAATAACCTGCTTTTACTTACCTACATGTCTTGTATTTAGCATGTTTTGGTTTCTGTTTGGTCATTGGAAGGTAAACATTGGCTTAATTTGAAACATGGTAGCTGAACCATCTGTCTCTAAATAAATCCTGTTGTGGGAGGGGAAATGGAGAAATCAAAGAAAATACACATCCCCCTTAATGGCTAATTTGAACTTGAGATGCTAGGTAGCTCAGATCTAAGGTTGTGTATATTTTAGAGTTAAACCCCTGCTTGCAGATCACATAAGTTTTTAGATTTGACTGTTTTCTCTGTACAGCCTTAACAATTCTTTAATTCCTTGTTTTTCCTTATCATGCTGATTAGTTCATTTTCCATTAAGCTCGCCAGGAAATACCGCAGTTAGAATGTATGAAAAAAATAATAATCTTTTAATCTTTGAATGCTTAAAGAATGACAACAAATAGCCAAATAGTTTTGATTTTACTGTGCATTTAAAGAGAGAAAGAGAGAGACCTCTTTGAGGTATTCCAAGGATGAATGCAAGTGTTAAGAGAGGGATTAAAATATCTTTACTGGCCATGGCTACTTAAAACTGGCACAGTCAGGCTCTCAAAAGTAACTGACTGAATAGAAAATGTTTTAGAGAAAGTTCCAGAATAGAAGTCCACTTCCTGGCATTATATAGAAACTCACTTTGGAACTGTTTAATTTAACTGTAATATTCTCTGTTATTAAATCAATCCCTGAAAGAAAGAAAGAAAGAAAGAAAGAAAGAAAGAAAGAAAGAAAGAAAGAAAGAAAGAAAGAAAGAAAGAAAGAAAGAAAGAAAGAAAGAAAGAAAGAAAGAAAGAAAGAAAGAAAGAAAGAAAGACATTGTTCAGAAGTCATCAGATGAAGTAAACTAATCAGAGAAAGTATTCAACATTCTTCTTTGAGGAATTTGAAGTAATCTCTAGTCCATGAAAACTTCTATCAAATAAACGAGTTAATGTCTAAGATATTACAAGATGTTTAGTTGTGTTTTTTTTTCCTTGATCAAGTATTTATTCACTGGTGTATGTGGGCCATCTTCCCACGCAGGCAATAATACCTGTTTTCATAAATGTACACCCACACAAAACGGTGTTATTTCTAGACCTCAGCAAAATACAAGTGACTTTCCTTCTTTTGTCTCCTCCTACAGCCTTCCTGAACAATGTGCTGTAAATCTAGTATTGAAGAAAATATATATATATGTGAAAGGGAATAAAAATATCTAATTGCATAGTTATTTTGTGTGTGTACACCTGTACCTTGCTCCACAGAAAGAGAGAAATTGGTTTAGAGAATGGAACAGATTTGTTATCTGTTATCCTAAAAGAGTAGACACTGAAGCAACAATTTCAAACTACAGTAACAGGAGTTTCCATTAAACTTTACAAAGAACTTCCCAGTGGTGCAAGTTACTTGACCTGAGAAGGTCCTGCCTTAGAAGATGGAGACATATACACTAAGGAAAATGTGCTAGTTCTATGCCCTCTGTCATTGCTTTCAGCATGCAAAATTGATACTGAAGATGGGGACAGAACCTTTTCAGATGGATTCTTTTGCACATTGAATGCGATGAAAGGGGAATAGGGCTAGTGTATGCCCCTCAATAAATATGGTTAACACAAGCTTACTGAATAAATCAATAGGACTTTAGATGGCCACACATCAGGATGGCTGCAGTAATGGATTTCTTCTCCTGGTTGAGATTTGGACTAGGTGATGCTGAACTGTTTGAACTCCAGATTTCTCTGATCCCTTCAAAGCAACTTTAACAAGAGGATTCAGCATGAAATGGCTAGATTTGGATCTATTAAGAAGTTTTTGACTTTATGTAATTGTTTGCTTTGGAAATCCAAACTCCACATGTAATACCATGCCAGAAGAAGGGGCTCTGACTCCCAATCATGCACAGAATGGTTTATTTTAAAAGTTAGCTTGATAAAGTTGTTACCCTGATATGAATTTTGGATTTTGACTTTATTTACTGGGCAACACAACTGTCTCTGAGTTCTGCACTCTAAAGAAGGTTGTTGGATCTGTTCAGAAGATCACCTGAAGATAATTTGCTGTACTGTGCTGGCTCTTGGTGCTTCCTGAACATGCTAATCCTTGAAATTGTATACTAAATCCTGAGAAATCTTTGGACAAAGAACAGGTTACGAATACACGTGTATTGTGTTTGGAATGAAAATGGGAACATTTCTTCCCTTAAGTTTGGAACTCTTGAATGCTCACTAAATGTACCCCATGTTCACAGAAATTAAAAGATTGTCCAATATTTGTGAGCCAATCTGACAGCTACTTTCATCCAAATAATTTTAATTAGCAATGCTACCTTCACTAGGACCCATTATGAGTCGATAATTGACTGCTTCAGTAATGAAGCATTCTAAGGATGCTAAATAAACAGCAAGGTTAATTATCTGGCAGTAATGTCGCTTAGGGAAGTGCCGAATTGGCCATCCTAATATCCAGTTCCCCCTGCTGTACCTTTGCAGTAAATCAATATAATGTGTGGCTTCCTGTTCCTTTGCTACAGTTGGCATATTTCAACTCAGCAAAACAGGAAACCAGAAGAATGCAGTGAAACTGACAGAAAATATGACTTATTAAAGGTGTTTTATTCAACTATTACATTTTATTAATACAGTTTCCATTTCAGTTAATTGAAGAATGAATTTTTAAAGTGTGTTTATATACCATTTATAGCTGACAGCAAAGATGTATTTTGATTACAGAGTCCAGAAGGTTTATATCAGCCCATATATAATCTCAGAGCAGATCTGATATTTTTATTTTCACTCACTTTCTGTTTTCACCTTTGCTCCTTCTTAGCAATAAATCTGCATAGAGAAAATTATCTTATAGATCAGGGTGTGCTTTTTAAATAAATGTGCTGACAAGGTATTCATTTATGTCTATCCCTATTGCTTTTTTACTTTAAAAAATGATGATGATTTGTTTGCACTTGAGGAGGTGAAGTGTTTCCTATTTCCAATGACGGACAATTTTAAACTTTATGTTAAATACATTATTAAAAATAAAATGTATTGTACCATGTTTATTTCAACTTTAACTTAAGGGGATGCAGGGAAATTTTTATTTATTTATTTATTTACTCTTACTGGAGCAGATTCTTACAGAAAGCATCACAGGTTTGCAAATATGTAATTTGGCTTCATTAAGCTTGTTCCTGCTTTAGTGTAAACCTCCAAAGATCTGGGAGTTTTGCCTTTTACATTAGGCTTCCACATTCATGTCTGGGTGCAAGAAAAGATCAACGTAATATAGTAGGCTGGCATTCCAATGCAGGCATGCATTTTAAACAGTTTTCCTCTATTCATTATTTGGGAGTGAACTTTCAGATACATTTGCAGAGAATGGTGGCTGAGGACTCTAATAAACATATCCTGTTTATTAAATGGCAAAGGCGCAACTGCCCTGCCTACATATCAAATTCAAGGAAAGATGGCAGAATATCAAAAGGCTGGAATCCTATACATGATTTCCTGGGAGAAAGTGCTGGGGTTACCTCCAAGTAAGCATGCACAAGAGTTCACTCTAAGTACATGTTCACATCATTTTGATCAGGAAGGCATGCTAGAAATGCAGTAAGAACTACTCACACCAAATCAAAGTACAGGAAGGCCCAATAGAATAATTAGGATAAATTTTCCAGGTTTATTTATCCTACCAGTGCATTTAGTGTGTTTGTGTTTATGTGCACTTGTAATAATGTGCCTGTGAGGAAAACACCTCTAATGGCCGGAGTGTCAGACTGTCTACATTGCTGGCTTCATGTGGCACTAAGCTCTTGTCTTTGGCTCCAGGTAGCTGCAGCAGGCACGGTAGCCACACTCTGGTAAACTACACACCAGGCAGGATAAGTCAGATGAAAGCAATCCAATGGGCTTGGCCCTCAGTGACTTTATGGCACATGCCTATCCCAGCATGTGAAGACTGTCATAGACGGTAAGTGGAAGAGTCATTATGGATCCAACAGAAAGTCACCTGAACTAGCAACACATTCGTAGCATGCCTAGAGCAGGATGAGGCATGTAGGGAATCCTGGTCAAACATTGTACCCAGCTTCATTTTCAGTCAACTTGATTTAGTACTGAGACTGGATTATTATGTGCACTGGGAGTTGAGAGTGAGGCCAGTACTATGCAAGTGTTCCTAACTTTAAACAAACTCATGTCCAAGTCATCTCCATCATTTCACCTCCCAGTCTTACTATTCTATCTTCCCAGGTTTGTATTGAGCTAGTTAATCACCTGCCTTTCCATCAGGTGCTACTGTGCAACCTTAATCACTCACTTCTTTTTTCTCTAAATGGTAAATCTGATGGAGGTGGTCATCTTTGAAAACAAAGGACAAACTTTGAAAACAAAGGACACACACACACAAACACATATTGGTATGATACATACTAGAGATGGGGGTATTTGTATATGAATACGAATATCCCCCCCCACAGGTGGAGATAACCACTCTTGGCAGGAGGCGGGACGACAAGCCTCTCTGCTAGGTCGAAGAGTGGCTCGCCAAACGTGATCTCCGGAGACACTGGAAGGCTCCGCGGCGGTCGTGGCAGCTGCGCAATCATGAGTGGACTGTCCGGCCCCATGAGGCTGGAGCCTCGTTATCTCCACCTGTGGGGGGATATTTGTATTCGTATACAAATACCCCCATTTCTAATACATACACAGGAAAGTTTAGACTGATTATTCTGCTAGCCCTTCTGCACATTGTATTTACATATTAGGACCATGCACCAGATTTTGACAAGCTCATAGCCTGTCATGAATCATATATGAATCATATAGCAACGATGAAGTAGAACTCCCCAAAATTGAAATTACTGTATCCTGCAGATACCGAGCTCATGAAAGTCTAGGAGGCAGAAATCCCAGAAGAAGTGGTACTCTACCTAAATCAGAGAAGGAAGCTGGGACTAGCTCCCAATGAAAGGACAAAGACACAAGACTGACTAGAAGCTCCCAGGTGAATTGGTCAGCTGCAGGAAAACACCCCTCAAGAGAAAAGCTGCCCTCAAAAGGAGGCAGTCTTCTTGAGGGAGAGCTCTTCTTCCCAGCAAGACCAGCAGGCCAAATCCTGCAGCTGAGTTCCTTTCCCATAGGCCAAATGCCTGCAGCTGGGCTCTGGGTGGGGGCTCCAGTAGCTCAGCTATATAAACCTTAGGCTGGAATTCGGAGTTTTGTTGGAAAGAATGTTTGAGTTCCTGATTTTGCCTTTTGTGCGTTCTAACCTTTGCTGTTAACTGCACAGCATTGTATGATGCTTGGAGGAGCTTGACTATCCTTTATGGCTTTCCCTCTCTTTCTTTCAGTAACTATTGGGCTGGCTTGACTTTGGATTGCTTTTAGATTCTGGCTTTGAATCTCCTGCATCTGGTTTATCTGACTCTATTATAGGCTTCTACATATTATTATGTGTCCACCCTGCCTGGGAGCAGGGCAGCTATTTGGCCTGATTCAGACTGATTTGTAAAGGAAGAGGGTATGGAAACCAATGGCAAGAGTTTTTGTTCCAGGGAGCTTGGAGGGATTGTAATTGGAAAACCAATTCTTCTGTAACTTGGAATGTGATCAAACCCAAACAATTCACTGGCAATACATGTTAGAATTTGATGTGGTCACCAGCATTTTTAAAATGGGATTGAAGGATTTGAAATGCAGCTTAACATGCCTGGATATCTTTCGGCTTTTCTGCCATGAACTACAGCAAGGAGAGGAAACACCTTTTTTCTCAGGGTAGAAGGATTCCAGCTCCTATTAGCCTCAGCCATCAGGGCCAATGGTCACAGATGATGCGAGTTAAAGCTCCAGAACATCTGGAGAGCCTCAGGTTCCCCACTCCTAATGATAAAGGATAGTGGAACAGGAGTACAGGTCCTAGTAGCCATATTCCATTTCAAGACAGGAAAGAATCTTTGAATCTTCTTAATGCTTGTTGTCTTGCATTATTCTGCTGAACATTCTTCAACTGTCTTTCTACTTTGCTTTGCTGAGCTGCTTTAGCTGTCAAGATTTCTCTCACAAGGTATTTTACAAGCACCCCAACTGTTGCTTCCTCAGAGCTCACTCAAGCTGCCTGAATTCTCTGGGGAACATATTTCCAGTTGCAGAATGCAAATATGAAATTTCCTGATCCAGTGAAAATGCTTGTAGATCTTCTCTGTAAAATCAGGAACAAGAATGAGTCCAGTTTTGAGAAAGACGAAGAGAGAAGCCTTCTCAAAAGTTTGGCAAGAGTTTGTGATACACTCAGCTGGATGTTTCACATTCGGTATCTGTCATCTTGTTTGCTTTTTTAAAGACATTTCTTCTGAAGGCACACTTACAGCTCCTGCCCCCTGACTGAGAATTTGTGCAAGCATCAGGAAAATAAAAGATGAATACAAACAAATGTTAACATATTTTTTCCCCATATATGGCAGAGCTGGGATTTAGAAGGGATTTATTTCTTTCCTCTTTCCAACCAGTCAATACTTCCTCTCAAGTCACATGTGTCCTTGACAAGAAAACAATGCAAAGGTCTCAATCTGTACAGCCCAAAATCTGAAGCAAACACCAAAAAACAACCCAACTAGATGTGACAGCAGCAGTTTGTCACTATGTGTCTGGGGTGGTTTCCCTGAGGTTAAAAGCACATGGTGGATGTGATGGAAAATGAGGACCATTCCCCTAGTCATGCTTTCCCGCCTCAACTTGCTATTTTAAAACAAGCTGTTTTCATCCTGGTGGAGACTGTGGAAAGCTGGGAGGGAGGGGGGAATAAAGCTTTTAAAAAAATGTTGGTGCTCCTATGATCCTTATATCTCCCACATTCTCTGCTGGCTCTGTAAGGGTTTACTATGATCTGGATTGACTTGTGCAGCATCAGATTTTCTTTCAGACTAAGGATGCGATAGAAACAAAGCAACCAACTGAAACACTGTATATAGATTAACCTGGCACTAAACAGTTTTCCTGTTATCTGTATTATTAATGTTTACAGCAAACATAGGCTGAAATCCATTAGCAGAAATTAGCTACATAAGGTTCATGATGTTACCAGAAGCAGTGGTTTTTCTTCTCGGATTGGAAAGTTTCCCCTGGCATCCATTTCATCCTGGGGAAGCTGTCAGGGTCCCTGGGATGAGATGGAAGGGAGTCTTTCATTTCTGAAAATTGATCTTTAATCTATTATTTTTAATTTCCGAACTAACTGATAACATCATTAGCCTTATGCAGCATAAATTGCACTGCTGGATTTTAATCATAGTCGTATATTATCACCTCAACAAATCTAGGTCTCTGGAGCTTACATGTTTTAAAAAAAGAAATCTACATGAAATATCATCCAAG
The DNA here is from genome assembly GCA_037013535.1 of Intellagama lesueurii. Classification (NCBI taxonomy): domain Eukaryota; kingdom Metazoa; phylum Chordata; class Lepidosauria; order Squamata; family Agamidae; genus Intellagama; species Intellagama lesueurii. The sequence continues at coordinate 38,560,292 of JBAJHW010000003.1, read as the reverse complement.
TTTGTACATTCTCCTAACATTTGTTTGTTTGCATGCACTTTTCCTAATATGCACATTTTGCAAACAATTGTCCCTAATTTAATGTGTTCTAATGAACGTAATGAAATTTTAACCTATATGCACATAGTAGATGCATTTCTTTGATTGGGGAACTGCACTGAAAAACTGATTAAAAATGCAAATATCAAGTAACTGTGTTTTGGCTTACATACTGGTCTGGGAAATGTGAATTAGATCATCTAGTTTGGATTAAAATACGTAGCAACATTTTCTTTCTCACCTCTATTTCTAGGTTGAGCTGAAACACAAGGCTACACATCTGAGAATTGAATGCTGCCGTTGCTCAATCACCATTCCATATGACCGTGACACAGGTTTAGTATCAGGCAGTAAACATGGACTGCTATCATTTTTGTGACTACCTATTGATAGCACTGAATGATCTCTCTCATGGTTGTCTTTTCCCTCTAAGCTGAAATAAGTATTTGTGGCTGGAGTATTAGGGGGAAAAAAATCCTGCTGTGAGCTAAAATTATTTGGGGGAGATCAAAGCAGGTGAAAAATTTACATTCCTTACATCCCAATATGAGTTTTGTGTTAAAGAGCTTACTACTGCTCTCTCTGTAGTCTTCCCCTCCCCTCTTCTAAACAGCATGATTTCCCAGAAACCTCATGTTGAGAATTGAAAAGTTTTCAAGAATAAAAGAAACTGAAAGCTGTCATGCATGAAATCCAAAATATGCCAACCAGCCTTCTCACAACAGCCATACATATATTTGCAGCAGGTCATTGCATCTTTTAATTCATTCTCAAAAGCTGTTATTCAGGGTTCTAGATCATATGGAAGCTTTTACACTAGAGCTGAGTCACATGTGGCTTGTAGGCTCTTGGGGTAGAGGGTTTGAGGAATTGAGTGAGGCTTATAATTAAATAAAATTTTCTCTAATTACACAGCAGATAAAATGGTTGAGGCAGGAATCTGCACAGCAGATTGTGTTGCAGGTCTCTCTCAGTAGATCATCCCTTATTTGTTAGTTTACCTCAACTGGCACTTACTGTCTCAACACATTCACTCAGAGAAAGAATGAGAAAGAATAAAATATTTCTATTTACTTCAAGTTCTTCATAGATGAAAACAAACATCATATTGCATAACAAATGTTAAGTTATTACATCGCTGAGCTTAACTGGTTAGCTAGCTTCATTATTGAATGACTGGTTACATAGCTGACAGAACACATCACTCTCTGGCCATTTCTGACAGACTTGATTGCTAACACTGACTCTAACTGAACCCTGACTGGGAAAAAAGGCAAGAAAAAGAATCTGAGGTAGAGTGGGAACAATCGCCTGTTACTGAGTTCATTAATATCCACCTCAGTCCAGAAAGGTCCCTCCCAGCCAAATGGGATGCCATATTGGCTGGGAGATACCTTTGTAATATTAAATTACAAAGCCTATTTATTGAGTATTGTGTTTTTGTCAATCTTTATTTTGCGATCTCCGACCCATTAAAATACATACATGTAGTATTTAAAATAAATGGAAGCAATTAAAACATTTCAAGACAGCTAAAACAGTGAAAATTGATAAAATAGATTACCCATACATTGGTTTTTTGTTTTTGTTTTTTATGACGGGATTAGGTAGAGGTCAAGATTGTTTTTCATATTCTTTGAGCAGAGAGAAGGAATTTGGCCACTGATTCGGTGGTTATCTTGTTTGTGTCGCTTAATAAATATTTTGTATGCCAAATCAGAGTCCTACCTGGGAAGACATTCATTATGGGCTTGAGGAATTTGATACGCTCATTTCTGTAAAAAATTACACTCAAAAAGGACGTGCTTCAAAGTTTCAATTTCTCTATCCTTACAAGGGCACAATCTTTTTTCGTAAGGGGTGCCAGAATATCGCCCATCTAAAATTGCGGATTGGAGACAGTTAAATCGGGCTCTTGAGAAGACGTGCCTGTATTTTGGGATAATCAAATTCTCTAAATACCTAGCACTTTGGGAGAAATTATAGTTTAGGCCAAGGTGCAAGATGGAGCACCCATGTTCTTTATAACCCTGTCTAGTAAAAACCATTATCCAACAAGAGCAGGTTATTCCTGTACTAGACCATAAGATATATACATAAAGTAAAAATGTATATTACAAGTAGTAGGCATATAAATATACCCTACCAGTAATAAAAGAAGGTCTCCAAAATTGGTTCGACTTAACAATACTAGCAATTCTAGGAGCAGAAAAAATCAAATATATATAATGGCAAGCATATATTGTAGAATGTACTAATATCGTACTCAAATAGTGTGTCCTCTGGTGAGATAGTCCAGTCAGAAGGTCTGGCTTCTTCAATCTTCTAGCAGCTTGCTGGAGCAGGTTTAAAAGTTGGAGAATGGGTTTTGCTCTCAGGCACAGGTCTTTTAGTTTGATTATCCTGTCGCTGCTTGACTTAAACCCAGAGGTAGGTGTGCAGATACAAGCACAAAACAGGCGGGCCCTCAGTTACTTTGGAGTACTTGACGATTCCACAGTCAAGTGTCTGCCTTAGGCCCCATTCATCCCCATTAGTCCAGAAATAAAGCAAATCTGTCTTAGTCTTAGTCTGCTTTAGACTTTTCAGCAATACTTTTAAAAAGTTAGGGGAAGGCGGTGCAGAAATCTCCATTTGCTTACCGCGCCTGATGTTCTTGCACTGTGGAGTCGTTGCTTGATTGTGAGTATTTTCTTATTTTAACTCAGTGGTATTCTGTCCTGTAGGTCAGTTGTAAAAAGTCCTTGAACAAACATACCACTTCCAGTACATTGTTCTCTTTAAAAAAAACTTATTCCGATTTAAATATCCACTTTTTTTGTCCCAGATTTGGTCTTCACTTCAGAACATAAACATATGCAAAATGGAATTTTTTTTCCATACCTTTGTTGTTGTTGTTTAGTCGTCAAGTTGTGTCTGATTCTTTGTGACCCCATGGACCAGAGCACACCAGGCCCTCCTGTCTTCCACTGCCTCCCGGAGTTTGATCATAGTCATGTTGGTAGCTTCGATGACACTGTCCAACCATCTCGTCCTCTGTCGTCCCCTTCTCCTCTTGCCTTCACACTTTCCCAACATCAGGGTCTTTTCCAGGGAGTCTTCTCTTCTCATGAGATGGCCAAAGTATTGGAGCCTCAGCTTCAGGATCTGTCCTTCCAGTGAGCACTCAGGGTTGATTTCCTTCTAAATGGATAGGTTTGTTCTCCTTGCAATCCAGGGGACTCTCAAGAGTCTCCTCCAGCACCACAGTTCAAAAGCATCAATTCTTCGGTGGTCAGCCTTCTTTATGGTCCAGCTCTCACTTCCATACATCGCTACTGGAAAAACCATAGCTTTGACTATGTGAACCTTTGTCGGCAAGGTGATGTCTCTGCTTTTTAAGATGCTGTCGAGGTTTGTCATCGCTTTCCTCCCAAGAAGCAGGCGTCATTTAATTTCGTGGCTGCTGTCACCATCTGCAGTGATCATGGAGCCCAAGAAAGTAAAATCTGCCACTGCCTCCATATCTTCCCCCTTCTATTTGCCAGGAGGTGATGGGACCAGTGGCCATGATCTTAGTTTTTTTGATGTTGAGCTTCAGACCATTTTTTGCGCTCTCCTCTTTCAGCCTCATTAAGAGGTTCTTTAATTCCTCACTTTCTGCCATCAGAGTGGGATCATCTGCATATCTAAGGTTGTTGATATTTCTTCCGGCAATCTTAATTCTGGCTTGGGATTCATCCAGTCCAGCCTTTTGCATGATGTATTCTGCATATAAGTTAAATAAGCAGGGGGACAATATACAGCCTTGTCGTACTCCTTTCCCAATTTTGAACCAATCAGTTGTTCCATATCCAGTTCTAACTGTTGCTTCCTGTCCCACATATAGAATTCTCAGGAGATAGATAAGATGGTCAGGCACTCCCATTTCTTTATGAACTTGTTTCCATACCTACTGTATTATAATATTTTCAATATGTTTAGATGGGCAATAAAAAGCAAGACGGACTTTGGATAAATTGGTGAGGAGGAGATGAAGGTTGTCTGCCTCCGATCAGGCCAGGCGAGTAATAAATAAATAAATAAATAAATACATACATACATACATACATACATATATACATACGCCACAAACTGCCCATCTGGTGTACATGTTCTTAGTATTCTCAGTTCATTTCTGAGTAAATAAGCTTGGAACCATCACCTACAGGTGGCACACATAGCTGCCAAAAAGAGTGCCAGGTTCATTCAGGTAAGATAATTACTGGCCTTTGGGCAATTAGAAATTTTAGTCACTAGGAGATTCTTCTCTGTCTTATCATTGCCTACCTGTGCAGCACAGCTTAACTCCTGCCTGAGTTTGGCTTATATTTTTGAGCTATTCTCACTTTTCTATCAAATTAGGAACATCTTCATCTCTCTCTCTCTTTTTAAATCGGTATGATGCATTGCATTGTTTATTTCACTTAACAAAAAAAGATGATTTCCAGAATGGGCAGTCCTGATCAAATAATGTTCTTGGGATTTTGAAGTGTTGCTCTTGTTTAGGGGGAAAATGCTTCCTGTAATTATTATGCAGCAAGCCCACCCTTTGTTATTTCATTAAGACAAATACAGGATATTTCCTGCAACGCCGTGTCATTTGGGATGCATAATGATTTTAAACAGGTCTGACAATTGACAATTAGTCCAGTGTTGGCTCCCATATGGATTGCAGTCTACCAACTCTGAAAAAAGAAGCAAAAATTAATTAGTACACTTCAAGACTAATAATTCCCTCAAATTAATGTATATGAAAATTGAACTGGCATCCCTTTTTTCATGAAGTTACAAGTAATGTTTCAGTACAATTTGCAATTTATGGAGAAAAGCTCTGCTTTTTGTTGGCCCAAACCCTTGGTTCAGATAGAGATTATTCTCTGAAGTTAGAAGAGATTTGAGGTCTTTTATTCTCATTTGCTTTAGTCTGCTTTAAATGACAGAAGATAAATACATGCATGAGTCAGTCAGAGAAGCCTGACTTACAATTGAAATGCTTCCCAAAGTTATCTAAGGGAGTATATTCAGATAACAATCTAGAATTGCTAAGGAGAAATGTGGATTGTGTGTATTTGTGTATAAAACCAAGGCAGGAATTAATGCTCAACAGAAGCTGTAATCTTTGGTCCTTTACACGGTGAACTTGTCCAATTGATTTGAATGAGACAGCACCACTGAAAGCAGACTAAAAATTGTGTACAGGTCAATTTAAGAACTCTCATTAAATTCAGCAGGATTTAGTTAAGACCTTATATATTCATTGAGTATATCTGTATAGCTAAACCTCTGTTATTTACTTACATTGAAGTAACTATAATCTTGGTCTGTTGAAGGGTCAAACTATAAGTTATACATAGCACATTACTGAACATTGGAATAGCACAGTGTTCCATGGACTTGAATCTGGCAGACCCAATATATGAGCAATAATATATGAAAATAAAGCTCAGTATCACAAAACAAACAAAGCTAATCTGGAGATCAAACACGTACCCAGAAAAGCAAACTGCACTTTTTAAATGAGCAGCATTTTATTCCCAGGACCTATGTGGTTTTCTTTTTGCAAGCATAAATTGCAGTAGGAATCTGGTCACTATCACTGATGAATAATTTAAAGCCTTAATAATTTGTATATTGAAATTTCTCCATTGCAACTCACAAATGTACAAATACTGGCACATGTTCCAGTCTTCAAAAAGAAAGTGATGTTTTGACACACTGGTTTTGCCCATAATAATAAATCAAGCAGAAAGGCAGAAAATCCAGTACTTTTCCAGCAGCAGCAACATCACCCAAAAAACAAACAAAAAAATTGCACAAAACTTTGTATTTTCCATTCAAATCTTATGTTCTGTGCAAAATACAAGCCACTTCTGCGTTATACGCATTTTTGCACAAAACATGATTTTTTTTTATGATACAACTTCCACCTCCCCACCCCCACCCCCCACCCCCCAGTATTTCTGAACTATAAAAAAATTACAGAGAAACTCTTTTCATTTTGCTTGGAGGGAGAAAATATTAGAACTTTCCTGCTCTGACTGGCATTAACAAAACACGTAAATAAATGTATTTCTTGGCTGCAATCTTCTCCTGCCAGTGCCAAACTAGACATTAGAGATGGGCACAAATCAAAAAATTGTGATTCATTTTGATTTGTGAGTCATCAAGGTTGACAAACCACGAATTATGAATTTACAATTTTTTTCCTGATGAATTGACTTGTCAAATCATTTTTATTTAAAACTCTATAAAATGGCCTCCAAAGCACTTAGAGACACCATATTTTTCAGGGAAGATTTCCCTAACTCCTCTCTACAAGCCCTGCAGGTTGGGTGAAGTTTGGGTTTCAGATGTCTGAGTTATACACCCACAAAGAGCCTCCCCCAGGAAAGTTGCTCCTAGACACGGAGACACTTCTGCTGACTCTCCTCTACAGTCTCTCCAAGTTTGGTGAAGACTGGGTTTCAGACATCCAGGTTATACACTCACAATGTGCACTCTCCTAGGAAAGTGCACTTTAGCAGCTCGCTTGGCGAAAACCAATTGTTGATTGCTGGCTCCTAACACAGCACAGCTGAGGAATAAAGCTGAGGCAGACCCAGGGAGCTTGCAAACAAGGATGGCTAACAGGGTTTTGACGGGGAAGAGATAGGCAAAGGAAAAGTAGGAAGGAAAGGTCTACTGGAGGAAGGGACAAAAGAAAGGGAGAGGCCAAGGAGACAAAGACAGAGAGCTGAGTATTTTAGATAAACACCAGGAAGGGACCAGGAGTAACCCCATAGGAATTCCCTATTCAGAAGCACCATGTGCTCAGCTTAACAGGAAGGGGGGGTGTCCTTAACAGCAAGGGCCATGTGCTCAGCTCAGTAGGAAGGGGGAGTGTCCTGATTGCTGGATCCTAACAGAGCACAGATGAGGAATAAAGCTGAGGGAGACGCAGGGAGCTTGTGCCAGGGACAGCTAACAGGAGTTTGATGGTGGAGGGATAGGAAGGAAAAGTCTACTGGATGAAGGGACAAAAGAAAGGGAGAGACCAAGGAGACAAAGGCAAAGAGTTATATATTAGTGGACTTTCTCAGCTACATTCAGGCTAACAAAATAAAGGAAAGGGCATTCATAGACAAACAGATCAAAGCAAAAAAGTAACAGGGATTATGGAGGGAAGAGATACTTCAGTTGTGGTGACCTGCAAAGTTTGTGCGATGTTTGTCATGCAACAAGTGTAAACTGGTGGCACTGTTAGAAGAAAAAGTGAGAGAACTGGAGGAGTGAGTAGCCACACTTAAGGCTATAAGGGAAGACAAATAATACATTGACATATCTCTTGAGCAGCAGCTGTAGTCAATGGAGGCAGTGGAGGTGAAAGGGCAACAAGGGAAAGCAGAGGAGGACAATGTTGAGCAGAGAGCAAACATAGTGAAGGAAGAATCATGGAAAAGAGTCACAGGAGCAAAAGGAGATGAATATCTTCACTGGTGGAACTATGAAACTGCTTTCAGGTTCTTGATGAGGAGTCTGGTAGACAGCAAGAAGACAAAGTCAAAGAGGAGGCCTCACAGGAGTACATGAGAGGGACTGAAACTCAGCTAAGCACAAGCACTGAACCCACACACTACAAAAAGAGGGAGAGAAGAGTGGTTGTAATAGGAGACTTCCTATGGTGTAGGATGAAATCTGAAGAATGCTGGAAAGATCCATGGACCTGCCAGATATGCTGTCTCCCTGGAGCACAGATTAGGGATGTGACAGAAGGATTGCCATCACTTGTAAAACCCACAGATACATATCCTTTCCTTCTCATCCATGTGGTAACAAACAACACAGCCAAGAGCAACTTTGAACATAAGACTTTAAAGCTCTGGGAAGGAAACTTAAGGACTTTGGAGCCCAGATAGTTTTCTCATCCATCCTACTAGTTCTTAGAAGAGGAACAAAAAGGGAAGGAAAAATACTCTGGGTGAATGACTGGCTACAAAGCTGGTGTTGAACGGAAGGATTTGGTTTTTGGGACCACAGGCTAAGCTTCCTGAAAGATGGACTGCTAGCAAGAGATGGCTTGCACCTCACAAGGACTAGGAAAAATGTGTTTGGCCACAGCATGAAGCACTTCATCAGGAGGGCTTTAAATTGAATTGGAAGGCGGAGGGAGACACAGGCACAGAGGTAAAGATAGATGAAGCCCTACACACAATAAGAGGAACGGACCAAACAGTTCTAATGGGGGTCAATAATAACATTAACATTAATAATCATGTTCATTAAAATGTACAAAGAACAGCAAATCACACAATTTTCGGTGTCTTTATACAAATGCCAGGAGTACACGAAACAAACTAGAAGAACTGGGAATCTTAGCTCAGGGGGCTAAATATGACTTAATAGGAATAACTGAAACTTGGTGGGATGACTCCCATGACTGGAATACAGCAATTGAAGGATTTAAATTGTTCAAAAGAACAGAAAGAATAGAAAGGGTGGTGAAGTTACAGTATATGTCAAAAATACACATTCCTGCACAGAAATACAAGAGGAGGAGATTGGCTGTCCCACTGAGAACATCTGTATCAATGTAGTTAGGGCAAAAAACAAAAGGAACATGGTAGTTGGAGTTTACTACCGACTGCCTAATCAAGGAGACATTGTGGATGGAACTTTTGAAAAACAAATTGCAAGGATTTCAAAGAGAGACTATCCTGATATCTTTTGGGAGGCAAATTTGCCTAGTATGACCCTTTCAAGAAATTCCTGGCTTATATGGCTGATAATTTCTCCTATAAATATTAGAGGAAAAAACTAGAGGACTAGTTAACCTAGTTATCCTTGACAAGATACGTAGCAACTGAGCCTTCTCATTAAAACAGGAGATCTCTGTCAGACAGAGTGCAACCACTGAGGTGATGGAGGAGAGGAAGCAGACTGAGGTCACTGAGTGCTATAATTCCCTTGGAGTCACTTGGTCAGTAATTTTGCAGAGCAAAGTGAGGGAGAACTGTTGCTGTGTCAATTAGCCTTTATTTCCTTCTCTCACTTCATTTTACTTTATTTAAAATATTACATTATTAGGATTGAGCTGTATGGCCTTTCAGTGGATAGGTCAGTCAACTCGGGCTTTTCTCCCCACAGCCACTTTTTCTCTACACTCCTTGTTTTTCTTGCAATAGTGCAAATACTACTGTATGTTGTGACTTCGTGGGTTTGTGTGCATGTGTTTGTACAGTATGTGTGTGTTTTTAAGATGGAGATCAACATATGCACAAATAACATCAGATCTAGGCAAGGAGCTACTTAGAATGTCTCCCAAAGGATACAGGGTGGGTAATTCACACATGAACTAATCAGGGGCCTTCTGCACATCCTCAATATATATTAATCTTTTAAAAATCATTTCTATTGTGCTTTTCTGTATAAAGTGTGAGCAGAGGATGAGATGTTATGTCTAGGAGCTTCATAGTTCAATACAAGGGTAATAGAAAGAGACAAGATGATATGCTTGATTATAGCCATGATTGTAGGTTTAATATTGACATGCTAGCATTTCAGTATTACCATGGACAACTTCATAAATCTTAAATCTAGGCCTCCATTTAGAGTGGGCAATAATAATCCAGATGTTGTTGGATTCCAGCTTCTGCACTTCCTAGTTGCAATGGCCAAGGGTCTGGAGTGCTCGGAGTTATAGTTTTATAAACTCTGAAAGATCACAGAATACTGTGCTGAAAGCATTTCTGGCCCTTAAATAACAGTAACAGCCTCCACATTTTGCTATCATTTAAAACCACCACCCTCTCATCTTTCTGCTTTTTTCCACTCCCCTATACACTGTATAGAAGAATGGAAGACAACCTTCAACAGCTGTGCTGTGTGGCAGCCTTTCCTATCAAAGTGATGTTTGCAGTGTGGAATGCCAGCAGCATAGTTTCCAAGGTAATGGCTTAGATAGTTTTCACAACTTCAGCAGCTTAGGTGGGATGGAGCTCCATCAATGGAAATGCTAATTCACAGATATTCACAGATACTGCAGATTTCACAGGAGATGCTTAGGCAGCACTTCAGGCCTCCATTTGGAGTAAGCAATAACCATTCAAGTCCAGTGATGTGAAACTACTTCAAAAGACTCCCTAATGAACATAGGGAACCTTTAAGCAATAGTGCTAATGGGAAAGTGCTCATTCCATTACCATACAGTGATGGAGTTTGTCTAAGGTTTTGCTTACACATCAGGTTTCTAGGTGTATTCCAATATGTTTCCAAAAGAGACGTTCAGGACCAAATTTTCCAGATTGTTCACAACTCTTTTATCTTGGGTTATTTGGGAAACATGGAATAAAGAACAGCTTCATTCCACTAGAATTTTGCTGCGGTAGGAGAACATCTGTGGAACATTTGCTTAGGAAGTACTACAAATAGTTGAACTACACAAAGCTCCTCAGCAGTGCTTGGGAAGTTGCCTTTATAAAGGATGTATGTAATATGTTGAATCCATCCATAACTGAAGAGTAGTAGGATAATGCTGTGAGTCTGTTTCCAGGCTCTGCTCATAGTAGCAACTCCCTTTCTGTGCCTTTCCTTTGAATTTTGCCTGATATCCTTTGCTGTGGAAATTGTTTCCTAGAGATTTACACTGATTTACTGCTTAATGAGTTTCTGCCCAAGGGCAGTTAGCTTTCTCTTACACTTTGTTGTGTATTTTCTTCCAGGGGCACTGTTGTTTATACTGTAATACAATGTTTGCATTAATTTGACTGTTGTTTCTAGCATTGATTTTACCAAAATTCAGGCTATTCTATGATATTGGAAAGTTACTTTTTTGATATACAGTTTCAGAATCTCACAGCCAGTGGGCACATTGCCTAAGTATTCTGTAATTCAAAAAGTAATGTTTGCAAGCTTTGGTTATTCTAGTAGATGAAGAATTACGTATAACATGATGAGCTCTTTAAAGGACATCTGGGTAAAAAAGTAATCAATTGTTATTTCATTAAACTGTCTTTTGAGGACCCCTGGAAGAGAATAAAAATTGTCTAAATATGAATGAATTGATTATGACTTGGTGATCTGAATGCTCGGAACTTGAGCAAAAGTATGAAGTTATGTATTCCTTGCTTCCTTCCATACTCAGTACTATGTATTATGAGCTTTACTAGAACTTTCAGATTAAAGGAAAGCATATTGAGGACAATCAAGTATGAACACTATCTGCAGTACAACAGAAGTCAATAATTATTGATGCTAATGAATATATTCACATGTGGAAAAAGTGCACATGGTAAAGGAGACTGGCTACCACACTGGTGGGGATTCTAGAATCACTTGGTATATTTAACAGGCTAGTTTTAGTCCCAAACAACAGCTGGCAAAGGAGGCAGGCAGCAAGCATGAAATAGTGATGGTTCATTTTCACTAAAATTGAGCAATACTGTGCTCACTCCATCGGTCTTAAAGGAATGCCAGTATTGTTTCAACACTCTAATTGCTTGATATGTATGCTTTTGCTTCTTAGGAAGAACACTTGACAAGGAAAGAATGGAAGGCAGGGTACTATATGGCCAAATGAATGGACCAAGGCTCAGCTAGGATGGAAATATGTGTTTGCTTATACAAGCCAATAATGCAATCCACTGTATCCACCATTCAAGGATGTCAGCTAGCATAGTGAGAAGAATGCCTTACTCTCTGTCTGTGTGGTGTGTTGTTATGTGTGAGCCCTTTTGCCGAAGGAAACAGAACTACATTCTTTCAAATAAAATATAGATATGGAAGGAAAGGTTTTGGAGGAGGTGGAGGTCTACATAATCCATGACATAACCTGATAATGAGGAGGCCAGGCATGCATAAAACGTCTGCAGATTTTAATTAAAATGAACAATTGGCATTAATTAAGAATGGGAATTGGAAACACAATTGCCTCAAATCTTGAAGAAGAATTTGGCTTTTCTGACAATATCAGAGTCTCGAATGTTCCTTTTTTTGAAGGAAATGCTGGCATTACTTATTGCTTCTCCACAGCCAGGTTGATATTAGTGCTATTGTTTCTTCCTTAAGTGGGTAATCTATTGCACCATGCATTATCAGTGAACTGCATTGTATTTTACCAATGGAACAGAAAAATGGGCATGTGCTGGTTTTTTTTTTCCTTTTCCTTCCTTCCTTCCTTCCTTCCTTCCTTCCTTCCTTCCTTCCTTCCTTCCTTCCTTCCTTCCTTCCTTCCTTCCTTCCTTCCTCAAGTACTGGGGCAACTGGGGCAACTTTCTTTTCTAAGAGGCAGCTAGGCTGGAGCTCAGCCTATCTCCAGGCAAACCCAATTTAGGTGTGGTTCAGCCACATGGAATTTCCAGAATGGAGAATGCTGGGATTTGAAGTCCAAAAACAGCCATATATTTATATATAGGATAAACATTAGCAATTATGGAATACCACAAACTCAGACTACCAAGGGGTATTCCAAAGTTCTGTAGTATTCTGTAGGGTATTGTTTGAATGTCATACTTTTGACCTTGACACCTGGGCTCTTTGCTCTATCTCATGGATCCCTGATTCAGTCCATATTTATGAATTTGTCTGAAGACAATGCATATCCCTACTCAATACCCAAGCTGTAACTAGTTACAGGATCCTGTAACTAGTTACAGGACCATCATCCTTACCCAGGGTAGGAGTAGCCCTGCGGATATCCTTGACTATAAACCCCATGGATTCCAGACTCTTGTTGCTGCTGAAACTCATCTTTATTAGTGAAGGGGGATGGGATACACCATTAGATTGCCTTGCACCCCCTTGTCCTGACAGTCCACAAGGGCCTTAGTTGCCATCACTAGCCCCCTGTTGCTTGCTGTCCTCACTTGAACCCAGTTTCTCTCACTGGTTCCACTGAGCTCAATGGGGTTTACTGCTGACAGTAATCTCCAGTCTGGGGCTGAGGTTGAGTTTGCAGCACTGACCCCAACCGGCTAACGCCCTTTAGGAAAGGCCAGTAATGCAAGGCTGATAAAGGTCCATGAGCCCCAGAAGAGTGTCCTTCTTGAAGGATCTGCTGCAGCTACTGGCTGTGCCTCTTCCTCCTCCTGTGCCACATCTGGGTGGCAGTGGGTCCAGCGAGTTGGGACTTGGCTGAGAGCTTATGCCACCATTGTGGGGGCCTGGATGGGGCAACAACCAATGTTCCTCTTCCATGTACTAGATGAGGCAAAAGTGACCCATTTGCCTGTCCATACTTTTCTTCTGGTCTGGAATACAGAACTGAAAATCACTTTGTCCTTGTGTTCACATGTGTCTAATGTGATTCAGCTGAGGACATGTGAAGCCTTAATTTGACATTGAACTGTCCAATCCTGTATGCAGTAACCTAGCAGTAAACCCCATTGGGCTCAGTGGAACTTGCAACATATATATCACCCTGCTATTAAATCTCCTGTGCTTTAGCCATTCTAGTTATGTTTGTGACTGTGGTGACATATGGTACTATATCTATTTTATGTTTTTTTTTTCCTAGTCAAGCGTGGCTGGAAGATGCCAAAGAAATCTTTGCTGAAATTATGCAGAACAGTTAATATAGCACAGGCTGATTATGCTGTTTCACTGCAGTTTATGGCATTTAAAATATTAGACTGGAAATTAATGCATTACACCTTTCATACTTGTATCCTCTAAATCAGGCTGCATATATCCATAGTATTACTCCTCCTAAAATACATTAACAAAAACAATGCCATGATCAGCACTTTCCCTTCCAATGTTCAAATATAGGCCTAATGCTTGTGGAGTAATTAATATTTATGAGCTAAATGAGTTCCTCTTATATCCTAAATCATGAATATATAGTACTGGAAGCTTTAAAAAGCAGACCATGCAAGCATAAAGTAATATAATAAATAGGCATTTACACACATCAATTTTGAATGTTTTTCAGATACAAATATATTTTAGCAAACCAAAATAAATCTCTGAATTTTTCCTGTTGGCATTAATATTGATCTGAAGCCAACTCCAATGTAGTTTCATGAATCTGACAGGATCTCATTTCTCTGCCACACTTTCTCTTGATGCACTCTGATCCCCAGTGCCCATTTGGACAGAAAACTTTCCCGTGTTAAGATTCACAGGAAGGACTGCTAATAATACCAGAATAATTAATCATTATCATGATCTAACTCATTATCATTTTCCAAGACCTTCCACTCTAAGCACAGACTACATACAATCATATAGGTTCCCAAAGTGGTCTATATGGACCCCCAGGGGTTGATTTTGACTTGCAGGGGGTCCACGTCAGAGAGAAAAAAAATTGGGGGTGCAAGTTTAGACTTGTATCAAAGCTTTGCAGGGGGCAGGGGGTCTACGGAAAACAAATAGTCGGCAAGTGGTCTACGGGGCAAAAAAGGTTTGGGAACCTATTGACCTGAAGGTTAGTTGCACAAGCAATTTTAACCAATTCATCTAACAGATTAATGGATTAAAAGTTGCAGCCCTATCAGAATCAGCATGGTGTACGGGCCTTCATAAGTACTCAGGATGTCTTGGGTTCAAATCTCTACTTGACCATGAAATTCACTGGCTATGCTTTGGCCACTGACATTCTTTCTAGATAATGGGGTTGTGGTGAGGAAAAAGTGGAGTGGAGAGCCAGGTTGAATTTGTTGGTGGAAAGGGTGGAATATAAACGTAATCTAGCAAAGACAAAACAAAAAACAAATAGGGCTGCAACCATACATTGAGTGCAGCCCAATGTAAAAGCCAATTAATTGTCATTCTGTATCATACATTGTTATTTGCCCACAACAGCATGGTCTTTTTACATAGTCCCTGATGTCTCCATATTTTTTGTCAGCTTGGAAGTAGGCCCTCTGGAGCTGAATGAGACTTGTTCTCAGAAAAGTGGGGAACGCCAAGGGTAGCAAAGTTGAGGACCTTCAGATATTGTCTGACTGCAATTCCCATCAGGCCCAAGACAATATGTTTAATGGTCAAGAATAATAGAATTTTTTATTCAACAGCATCTGGGGGGCAACAGTTCTCAAGCTGGTATAGCATTTGCCCTTAAGAATAATTATAATTTTACATACAGTATGTCTTCTCTCTGACTGGGAGATAGGGAAATTGTGGTCCTCCAGATTTTGTTTGGCTACAGTTTACATCAGCCCTGTGCCACTATAGAAAACCTGATGGGCCTTCCATTAAGGATTCATACACCTGGCAAGGTGAACAATTCTTTATTAAATCACTGTACAAAGAAAAGCAATTCTCAAGCTCTTTTATGTCTAGGCTACTCGTCTCCGGCCATTTTCCTTTTCCCCTGGCCTAGGAACCTCTTACCAATTATATCCATTGTAGGACTTCTAGGATTTATGATCCAACCAAATTTAGAGTCTCACTTCATCCACCCCTACCTTAGACCAGTGGTTCTCAAACTTAGATCCCCAAATGTTATTGGACTAGAACTCCCAGAAATCTTGGCCAGCACAGCTAGTGGTGAAGGCTTCTGGAAACTACAGTCCAAGAACATCTGGAGACCCCAGTTTGAGAACCACTGCCTTAGACCATCTCACCCTATACCAAAGTGCAGCCATTGAACCTTCATGCCTTCTTCTGAACATCAGGACATGGAAGTTATACCGACAAACAAGGTCTGTTAGGCTCAAGGGCTCAAACAAGAATTTTATCATCCAGCTATTGTTTCAGGAATGGAATGCAATCACTGGTATACACTTCTCATATAGAAGTACATCTTGCACATTTCATTATTAGGGATTGTATTTTAAATTTATATTTTAAGGAAGATTTTTTTTTTACATCTAATTATAAACACCACAGCAAAGTAGAAATGACTTTGCCCAAGTTGCCTTTTATGGAAACATATCAGTGCGGATGAGAGGAAAATACAAGTTTTCACAGAAATAGTAACTGTGCAGAAATGGCATATGCTGCTACAAAGAGGTTAATTATGTTTGCATATTGGGATTTCAAAAGAAAATAGACACATGGAATGAATTTTTAATGAGATTAATAGATTAATGCACAGATGAGTGAATTTCAGAGCAAAAAAGAATCTCAATCCTTCAGAGTGATCAGACATGAATCAATCCTTCAGAGTGATCAGACATGAATATACATAATACTATGCCTTGTACTCATTGTCATATATAGAATAATATGCTTTGTCAAAAGGAGAAGACTTGATTGGTTTTTGTTGGTGTCAAAGCTCTGGATCTTTCTATTCCTTAATATGAAATCTATAGACTTACTATGGTTGTTGTTACAACGTCAAGCAAAACAAGAGGATTTAGTGTGTAAATGGAAAGTTTACAGGTAACACAACGATTTCCGATGCTGCACTTTTTCCTCTAACGATCCTTTGAATTCTCCTTCTGCTTCCACAGGTTGGTCCTCACACAACTACATTTCTTGTGAACTGCAAGAAAGAAACAGTCATCCAATGATCAGTGGTTGTTCAGCCTACTGAGAAGTACTTATGCCTAGGCATGCACCTTGAGCACATGAATCCTGTAAAGCTGGGGAGGACAATTAGAATTGTATCTCTGTTGTCAATGTTGTTAAACTTCAGTTCACAGGATCTCTTGGCCAGAATTTAATTTTGTTGTCTAATCCTTCCTTCCACCACTGCTTAATTGTTTGCTGTGCTGCAGTCCTCCCATAGAGATATCATTGGTTTTGTTTACTAATTCTGAGTGAGCTAATACATAAATTATAACACTTAGGCAGTTAGTGGAGAAACGGAGCTTTGTAGATCATATATAGGGGTCCATTGGTCTCAGATAAAACCTGCACTCAGTATTCTGTCACAATGTGCTTGTATGACTAAGAATTAATTTTGAATTGTTTCCAGGGAGATGTGAAGGAAAAACAAAGTGCGTACACATATATATCCCAGAGGACAAAGAAAGAGCATCATAATTAGCCACTTTTAAGCAAGGCATCATTTATTTATTTTTACTGATGCTTTGCTATCTCTTCTTTCAATTAATGGGAATTAATGATTTCTTTTTGCTTGCTTCACTGCTCTATGGAAAAGTATTTCTGATTATTCAATTCCTTTGCTAGGTTTTTGGTAAAAGATTATTTTCTTTTTCAGTTGTATCAAACACAACATAGAAACCATTACTGTAAAAAGATAGTGAACTTCCTTGAAGGGATTTCGCTGCTTTATAACCCATAGGTGGCAAAATAGCCAGGACCCAACTGACTGAGGATACAGCATTGGAACATGCCATATTAAAATGCCCTTGAACATGTACAAAGTGTGTTCCCTTCAAAAGCACTGTCAGCCCACACATCTCTGCATAAGTCTCAGAATGTTTCTTCAGAAACACAGATGAATAAATCATTTTTTCCATACCTTGATGGTTTCTCATGAG
Source organism: Intellagama lesueurii (assembly GCA_037013535.1). NCBI lineage: Eukaryota > Metazoa > Chordata > Lepidosauria > Squamata > Agamidae > Intellagama > Intellagama lesueurii. The sequence goes on along the minus strand of JBAJHW010000003.1, from coordinate 38,542,863 downwards.
TTCAGTCCATTCTATCTAACATCTACATCACCTTAAAATTTTGAGATAAAAATAAAAATCAACTTCTGTATCCCTTTCTCCCTATGGCACATATTTTCTTGCTTCCCCCCCCCCAAATAAAGACATTTTACATGCAAATTTCATGTAAAACTTACAGGACACCCCAAATCTGCTGTCTGAGGCAGCTTTCTTTCTCTTCCTAATGATATACAGAGCAGGCGGTGGTATGGAACAGCTTGGCACTACACAGAAATTTGTCTTGCACTGTGTACCATCCAACCTGTACTATTTGATATGGCTGGCTAATATTAGGATCTATAGAACTACCCGACACTGAAGAGCACACTGCCACAAGCAGAAATATTTCCCACCTGCTGCAACCTGATGCCTTTTAAAGAAAGATACCAGGGATTGAACCTGGGCCCTTTTGTGCAGAAAGCATCACCTCTACCACTGAGCTAAGCACTTCCATTTTCTACTTTTAAGAAGCATCATCACTCAAGAACTAAACAGTTGCGCTGTTGCAGATAAAGAACTAAGCTATATCATTCTATTCAGTCCAGATACAGAGATGGCATAAAATAGATAATGATGCACATTGTTAGTCTCTTTCTCCCACCAGAATTCAAGGGGGGGGGGGGGAACAGAAAAATTATTTGATGAAGCTTAAAAAAAACACGTTTCTAAATGGCTGCAGATGAGTGATCATATGATCCCACAAGCATCCCCAAACATCATACAGTGTGAAACTCAAGTTGCCTTGGGTCTTATTCAGGTATTGTAAATGCCTACACTGTGAAAATATCTCACACAGGCCCCTTCATCACCATGTTCTTCACAGTTTTGAGTGTCACTTCTCAGGAGGAGAGGCTCTACAGATAAGCAAGTGTAGGCCATATTTTCTGTGGTTCTTGCTCACATATAGAGCCAATACTTATGCAGGAACCTCCCCTTTTCAGACTCTTCCTTGGTCATGAGCAGAAAGTGGTGAGGGACAGGATTAAGACTAACCACTCCTTTCTATTTGTGGTGACAATGCCTGGTAAGATTATGACTGCATAGGGCTTTAGAGAATGCTAGAACTTCCAAAGCTCTGTTTTATATCCTATCTTACTTTTTGAACTTTTTAATTTATTTATTTAGTTTTCTATTTGCCATTTTGGTATGATTTTTTTTACTGTGCACTATTGTTTGCTAACCCCCCCCCCCCACCTAACTTGTTGAGCTAATGGCACATTTTATATAAAACGTTCATATAAGACATGTCTATTTTTATCTGTACCTTTTTATTCATATGTGAAAGAAATCAATGTAGCGTTAGCTGAAGCATAAGATAACAAAAGTATTTTATGTAAAGAGAGCAAATAATCAGGTCCCAAATTGCTCATTAACAATCCTGATGATGAGACAACCTTTTGTCAAAAGTGAGAGATACCCAGAGACACAACTTTGTAGCCATGGAAACAGAAGAATAAACTAGTTAGTTTATAAAAACTTCTAGAGGCAACATGATAATAGGAATGAAGAACAAATTCATATGGTTTGTGTTTCCCTAAGAAAATAGCCATTTCACACATGATGAATGCTGTGAAGTACACCCTGCCTTGGAAATCCACACTTTTTAGGTGGCTTATAATAAGCTTGTGCATATTTTGAAATCTATATAAAATTATGAATATATTTGTTAAATCCACACAAGCACACTTTTGTCCAATAGAAAAATGTGTGCTGAAATGTGTACATTTTGGGGGAAAAGCACACAAATACACACAAATGTCTGTGAAGGAAGATTTTAAAAACTATAACCTGATATACAAATAGGAAGGACTGGTGACGCTGGTGAGATTCTGAGAAACCCAACGAATGGGAGAACAGTGATCCCTTAAACACTTATGGCAAACAAGATTTCTTAGTCTTCTAAGGGGCCACAAGATGCTGTGTTCAGATTGGATGCAACAGAGGACACATCAACACAGCAGCCCTTCTGGGAATTTCATAAACAGCACTATCAGAGATTTACATTCAAACAGAACATGTTCACATTTTCACTAAAATATACCTACAGGCAAGACTGTTCAGAATCTGCATCACTGACGCCAAGATTCTGTTTGGTAAAGATTGATAGCTCTGCATGGTGCAGTAGAGAGGAAAAATATAATACGTATGTTTGTCCACCTCTAGCTGGGAGGTGTAGTCAAACAACTGGAAAGATACATAGTTTTTGGTGCATATATTAAGAGCAGCTGGGGGATGCACAAAAAAAATTACACAGTGAAATCTGAAAGGAGAGCAGCAAATATTGCCTTAGATTTTATTCTAGAGCAGAAATTCAGACTATGAAATATTCATACACAAAGTCTGCATTTTGCTGAAACGTCAACTTGAGTTCGGAGGAGTTGATGCCAGCCATTGAGGAAAAGAGGAGAGCTCTAGCAGCATACAAAGCCTGTCCTAGTGAGTACAAATTGCAGGCTCATAGCAAAGTCCAACAGGCTGCCAGGAGATGTTCTAACGATTATTGGTTTCACCTCTGCTCTCAGATACAGATAGCAGCAGACACAGGTAACATCAAGGGAATGTATGACGGTATCAAGCAGGCTTTAGGTCCAATACAGAAGAAATCTGCTCCTTTGAAGTCTGCTACAGGCGTGATCATCCAGGACCGAGCACAGCAGATGAAACACTGGGTGCAGCACTACTCTGAGCTATATTTCAGAGAGAATGTAGTAACCAAAGAGGCATTAAATAACATTGAGCAGGCGCCTGTCTTGGAAGAGTTGGACAGCGAACCAACTTTAGCAGAAATAAAAGTGGCCTTGGATTCCCTCGCCTCCGGCAAGGCACCTGGGAAGGATAACATCCCTGCTGAAGTGCTGAAGTGCTGCAAAGAGATCATCACCACCAAGCTGTATTAAATCCTTTGTCTTTGCTGGAGGGAAGGTGGAGTACCACAGGACATGAAGGATGCAAACATTGTCACATTGTATAAGAACAAAGGAGACAGGGGCGACTGCAATAACTACCATGGCATCTCTCTTCTCAGCGTTGTAGGGAAGCTGCTTGTCCGTGTTGTGCTGAAGAGACTCCAGGTGCTTGCAGACAGAGTCTATCCAGAATCACAGTGTGGATTTCGAGCTAATAGATCCACCATTGACGCGGTATTTTCACTCAGACAATTGCAGGAGAAATGTAGGGAACAACGACAGCCACTCTTTGTGGCCTTCATAGATCTCACAAAGGCCTTTGATTTGGTTAGCAGGGACGGCCTTTTTAAAATACTTCCCAAGATTGGTTGTCCACCTCAACTCCTTAACATCATCAGGTCCTTTCATGAGGAAATGAACGGCACTGTAGTTTTCGATGGCTCAACATCAGATCCCTTTGACATCCGAAGCGGAGTGAAACAGGGATGTGTCCTCACATCGACCCTGTTTGGGATCTTTTTTTGCTGTCATGCTGAAGCACGCCTTTGGAACTGCAACAGAAGGTGTCTATCTCCGGACTAGATCAGATGGAGAGCTCTTTAAGCTCTCTAGATTGAGAGCGAAGACCAAAGTCCAGCTGAAATGCATGCAGGACTTCCTCTTTGCCAATGATGCAGCTGTTGTTGCCCATTCTGCTGAACAGCTCCAACAACTTATGAATCGTTTTAGTAAGGCCTGCCAAGACTTTGGATTAACAATCAGCCTGAAGAAAACATAAGTCATGGGCCAGGGTGTGGATTCACCTCCCTCTATTACCATCTCCACACAAGAATTGGAGGTTGTTCATGACTTTGTGTACCTTGGCTCGATCTCCAACACTCTCTCCCTAGATGTCGAGCTGGATAAACGCATTGGCAAAGCAGCTACCATGTTCTCAAGACTCACAAAGAGAGTATGGCTCAATAAGAAGCTGACGGCATACACCAAGATCCAGGTCTATAGAGCCTGTGTCCTGAGTACACTCCTGTACTGCAGTGAGTCCTGGACCCTTTGTGCACAGCAGGAGAGGAAGCTGAACACGTTCCATATGCATTGTCTCCAACGGATTTTTGTTATCACCTGGCAGGACAAAGTTCCAAATAGATTAGTCCTAGAACGAACTGGAATTTTTAGCATGTATACATTACTGAAACAGTGACGTCTACGTTGGCTCGGGCATGTCGTGCGAATAGCTGATGGTCGGATTCCAAAAGATGTCCTGTATGAAGAATTAGTGCAGGGAAATCGCCCCAGAGGGAGACCACAGCTGCAATACAAGGATATCTGCAAGTGGGATCTGAAGGCCTTAGGAATGGACCTCAACAGATGGGAAACCTTGACATCTGGATGCAGGCGGTGCAGCATGGCCTCTCCCAATTTGAAGAGACACTTGTTCAGCAGGCCGAGGCAAAGAGGCAGGTCCGAAACCAGCAAAATCAGGGAGCTGGACAGGGAACAGATTGTATTTGTCTTCAGTGTGGAAGGGATTGTCACTCTCAAATTGGCCTCCTCAGCCACACTAGATGCTGTTCCAAGTCCTCTATTCAGAGCACATTACCATAGTTTCTTGAGACTGAAGGATGCCTAAATCAGTCATCAACCTGAGTGATAGCACTTGGTCTCACAACTGTACATAATCTGAGGCAGGATGAGTGTGAGTTGCAAGTTAGAGTTAATTAAAGTCTCAATTTAAAAACAAATTTTTGATTTCCTTTTCTAAAAGGAAAAGTTAGTTCACCTCAGCCTATGACAATACCTAAACAGGAAGTGTTTATCTGCCATTTGCTACATTCCAAGACCAGACAAAAGTGATACTTTTTCCACTTGAAGATGTCAGTATCCATTTGAAGACCCTCATGACAGCAGGATTTTCAGAAGAGAAATATATTTCACCTATATCTATCTCCAGGTTTTCTGAATCTGAGGTTCAATGGATGTTTGGAAGCATCCATTATCTCTGATTTAAAATTCATTCAATTTTGATTGATTTTAGTTGAATGGAATTTAGACCAAAATCATGGATTAAAATTATTTGCAGCTGTACCATTTCTGTGATGGTCCAGCTACTGCAAAATCATGGCATATTTCATATACACAGACATACACAACATTGGCATCAACAGAGATTACTTGTGCACGCGAAACCCTGTGAGCCTGAGAGTCCCTATACATAGCTTGGAACTACAAAGCTAGGGTAAGGGCATTTGGTCTTCATTCTGGTGTATTTGAAAACTTCAAGCCCACTCAAACAATATTAATAACAAAAATGAAGTTTTTCTATCTATATGGAAATGCTGTTTCGAAATGTGTCTTGGGAAAATGCTTTATCTGAGCTAAAGCTAGTGTTTTTATTGACTTCAGCAATTGTTATAATATCTATTCATTGCATTGTAATGCTTGAAATTCAGAGTCATGTAACTTGGTCTTCAGATATACCTTTTCTGTCTATGGTTCAATTGAATTTCATTCATTAATTATCGCTACATCCCTGCATGAAAATTAATGTAGTAAAATCAATGCCCTTTTCGACTTGATTATAACTGATAGATTCTTACCATCTTGTTATTTCCTTTGGTGCATTGTAACTCTGGGTATTTATTTCCTATTGCATTCTGTTCAAATAAAGGTTTGTTATTATTATATGCTATAATAATATGTTGAAAATACATTATCTTAAGCAGATCCTTTCAAATATTTTTGTTCAACAAAGATCACAGTGTTAGAGTTTAATAAATAGTCTTGGAATTTTTTTTTATGAATTAGTGGATATTTGCAGCAAAAGATTGCAGTATATTCCTGCTAAATGTCCAACAAAAGAGTAATAAGCCCCATTCCAGTACAAAGTCCACATTCAAATTGAGAGATATTCTCAGTGGCCACATTCCAGTGGTCAGCTGGTCCAAAGGCAAAATGATGGACCCAAACATATAAGCATATCGACCTGCCGTTGACTAAGCCATGTGTGAGAGAGGCATTTAAACCTTATACAAAGCATAAGAATCTATCAAATGGTGTTGGAGTAGAAGAATAACCATCTAGGAAAGAAGAGATTGGAACCTGCAGAGGGCCACATTTGGCTCCAAGACCTAAAGTTCCCCACTCTGCTTTAATAGGAATGCATATATTCCAGTAATCTTGGAGCAGTAACACTCTTTGGATTCATGGAAAACACCATCCTGGATCCTGAGTGCTTGCTATGCTAAAGGACTCAGAACACAGGATGACTGTCAATCCAGAACCTGAGTTTTTTCTTGCTAAGTTGCCAGGAGTAGCTGCTCAACAACAGTGGTGGAAAGTATGGGTGCTGTTTTATTGAGAAAATAAGACCCATGGTTGTTGCCCAGCTTGCTTTAGTTTCTTTCTCTTCCTCCTCCTCTCCCCGACATCATAGAAACAAAAGCTGCCAGTAGAAAACTGGAGAGATCTATGGCTTCAGTGTACCTGTGACCAAGAAACAGCTTGTCTGTCCTCATGACCAATCAAAGACAGCAGCACACACAGCATTCATTTTTTTCTCAGTTAGTGTGATCCTGGAAGTTCCTTCTTAGATGCATAGCGATTAGAGATGGGGACGAATCAAAAAAAGGGCAATGCGTTTTGATCCGTTATTTGTCAAGGTTAACGGATCAACGAATACGAATATACGAATATACTTCAATGAATCAACAAATCGATCTCTTGATTCATCTGCACTTTAAATGGCTACAACACTGGCCCGCAACCACCTAGAGACACCAAATTTGCAAGGAAGCTTCCTCTGAGGCTTTTCTACAACTCCTGAAAGGTTGGTGAACATTGGATCACGAACCCCCAAGTTATATAGTCACAAAGAGGACCCCCCAGGAAAGCTCCCCCCAGGTACCTAGAGACTCCAGAATCACAACGGAGCTTCCTATGTCTTTCCCCAACATGCCTGCCAACTTTGGTGAAGATTGGATATCAGACATCTGTGTTATTCACCCACAAATTAAGTCCCCCCAAGAGAGTTTACCACACGACACAGAAGCCCATTCTGCCTACCAGCCGCCGATCAACTGATCAGAAGTCGATAGGCAGCCACCCCCCCACATGGCCAGCTACCCCAACAGCCTACCCCCACACCCCTTCCTTTCCCTACCTTAGCCCCCACCCCACTCCCACCATCACCCCACTTACCTTACCACCGACACCCCCTTACCTTAATAGCTGCTGCCGAGGTCTCCATCAGGCCTTCGCAGCCACAGCGTGTAAAAAGGGAGACTGGCTGCCTTTTGCAAAGATGGCGGCGGTGGCTTCATTTAGGGTAGGGAAGCTGCAGCTGCCATCTTTGCAAAGGGCAGCCTGGATTGCCTTAAGGCAGGCTAAGGGAATCCAGGCTGCCCTTTGCAAAGATGGCAGCTGCAGCTTCCCTACCTTAAATGAAGTTGCAGTCGCCATCTTTGCAAAAGGCAGCCAGTCTCCCTTTTTACACACTGTGGCTGCGAAGGCCTGATGGAGACCTCGGCAGCAGTGATTAAGGTAAGAGGGTGTCGATGGGGGGCGGCGGCGTGGGGCCTAAGGTAGGGAAAGGATGGGGGTGAGGCAGTAGACTGTGGTATTGGGTGGCTGTGTGGGGTGGTGGCTGCCTTTCTGCTGCTGATCAGCTGATGGGCGGCCGGTAGGCAGAATGGTTTTGTGTGTTTTTTAATACGAAGGACGAATAAAAATGGGTAAATATTCATCCCTTCGTATTCGTGGGGGTCTCTGGAACCCACAAATATGGATTGATGAATATTTAACGAATCGGCTATATTCGTCAGAAAAAGCGATCCGTTTTTATATTCGTCCCCATCTCTAATAGCGATCTTGATCTCTATGGCAGGGTTGAGCAACTGTGTCCTCCCATGGCCCCTCACCATTCTTTATGTTGGCCAGGGCTGATGGCTTAAATTCAAAAGTGCATTAACTGCTGACCTGATTTTCTATTTTTTCCTCCAGGGATTTATGTTATTGTCTGGCTGCTTCAACCAGCTTACTTTATTGGGTTTTAGCGAAAATTCTATGTTATTGCTGTGTTTTAAAATATTGCAGCTATCTTTTTTAAAAATATTATTGTCTGCCTTGGCTAACACCTTTGGATAAAAGCAAAGGAAACCAAGCATGCATAACTGGGATCATTTAGTCTAGGAAGTAGAGTGACCTGCTGAGGTACGCCTAGGGAAGTAATGGAGATGAGATCAGAATCTTTCAGAAAATGGAGTTTATTAATTTAACCAACATCAGTGGGAGAAACAGGACAGGAGGAGTCCTGGGGAGAGTGAAGTGACTGCATAGTGTGGTTATAAGCTTGTGGAAAAGTGGAGGGGGGAAGGGAATATAAGTTGTAGTTGAAAACAACAGGAGAAGGAAATAGAAGAAAGAGAAAGAAAAGGAGATTTTATATCTTCTTCTTTACTGATATCTTCATAACTAGGAGAAAGTTGTGATGATTTCAGGAAATTATCTTGAGATCTTACATGCATAAGGTGGGTACAGGAGGAGCTGGCCAGAGAAGGGAAGGAGACATGGACAGAAGAACAATAAAGGAATATAACATAGGCATTCCCAGACCAATCACTGGTCTCCAGGGCTGGCCCAAGTCATTTTGGTATCTGTGGCAAAAGACAAAATCCCACACACATGCATACACTCCAACTGGATTTAGAAAAGTCAACTGGCATCGTAGTTGAATCTTACCTACACTACTGATGGGACTTTGCCCTTGACCATGGTTGAGGACTGTAGGTTCAGTTAAGGGTCACAAGATAGGCTGCATGACATATCCAGCTCTGTCCTGAAGCAGGTAAGAAAGGTCAAGTGCAAGGCCAGATCTCTATAGATGCTAAGTAATTAACAATATATGTTAATAATAATCATGTGGGATTCCCTGTGTGGTGTAGTGGATAAAGTGATGGACTAGAACTCAAGAGGCCTGGGTTCAAATCTCCACTCAGCCATGGAAACTTACTGGGGGAGTGGAACTGGTAAAACCACTCCTTAAATATCTCACTGACCTTGAAAGCCCTATTAGGGTCGCTATAAGTGGGTTCTGACTTGACAGCACAGAACACACGAAATAATCACATGCCATCAAGTCAATTCTGACTTATGGTGACCCTTTTCAGGATTTTCCAGGTAGAGAATACTCAGAAGTGGTTTCCCATTACCTTGTTTTGACAGAACCCTGGGCTTCTGCAGCTTTCCCAAGGCCACCTAGGCTGGTTCTTCTGGAATGAACTCCCAACTTCTGGCTCTGAAGCCAGATACCTAAACCACCAAGCCATCCAGCCAGCTCAAAATTATGTTAGGGCCTCTAAATACAGAACACTATGGGGGAGTTTTAGGATAAAAAAAATTAAAAAACCAAAGTTTTACATAGCTGTTAGAATAGTACATATTTCTTTGACAATATAAGGGAGGGGCACTTTTCAATCTGTCATAATTTAGGGATTCAATATATCTGAATCCATCCCAGCTTGGTGGCTTCAGAAGATTTGCTGCCTCCCAGCTTCTGCTGCTTGAGGCAGTGGCCTCATTTTGCCCAATAGTAAGGTCAGTCTTGTGGTTAAAACTGGATTAAATTAGAATCAGAGGGAGGCTGAACAGTTAAGTTCCCAGGAATTTGCACACCAGAAGATGTTATCTTTTGGAGTGAAACCTTAATAGGACCCCAAACTGACCAAAAGTCCAAATATCAAAGCTTTCTTTATCAGAAACAAATCTCATCCTTGTAGTGGAATGTGTTCTTCTGCAAATATACAGAGAAGTTCATCCATTATGGATTAGCAAGAGCAGTGTAATATATGAAAATAAATATTCATACCAGTCGATCATATCATATGTTTCAGTCATAACATCAAGTCCAGGAAAGCAATGTTAAATTAACCAGTGGGAGTTCTAAAAAATGACAGAAACGGAAATTCAATGTGAATCTACTTGTGAGCAGCAACAACAAAAGCTTATTTAAACTCAACTGTAAAAGTCAATAAGAAAATTTAGAAGTTTTTTTTTTAAAGGAATAATATAACTTTGTTTCATTTTTATTTCTTACAAAGTCCTCGGAGCCTTTAACATGGGAGTAAGATATTGATACCACTATCAATGTCTTCTCCATTCGTTCATCTACTCTGTCCACAGTCTGTAGTAGAAGTCATCAAGCATACATGACCATCCAGGGAGGGTGTATGTCTTTGCACTCAGCTTCTGGATAACTTCCCCATGACACTGACTCTGACCTCTCCAAGACTAAATGTCAAGTCTTACATCCAACTTTCTGTGTTCCAAATTGTTCTCTCCTGATTTCAACAAAGTTTCTCTTCTTTTCTAACCAGTTCACACATTCACTGAAACCTTTGATTTGCAATTATTTTTGTTCTGGAATTTAAATACTATGCCACACATATAACCAGTTTCTTAATATTCTGAAGCTTTGTTCCTTTCTTTCCTCAGGATATGAATAAGCTGTTAGACCATACGCTTATAAACTTTCCTGTGCTATGCAGCATTAGACTTTTATTTTTCCTCTGTGTCCATCAACCACTAGACATCTTTCTGGCTTTGAACTAGTTGCTTCATTAGCAACTGTTTGTACTTTTATTTTGCTCTTCCCTGGTAACTGATAAAATACCTTCTGACCTGGAAGTCTCATCATCCAGTACTCTCTTTCTTTTCTTTTTGAATTGTCTTATCATGATGTTTTCAAGGTAAGAAATAATCAAAAGTAGTTTACCATTGTCACCTTCTATGCAATACTAACAAAGCTTGAATTGTGCTGTTGTTGTCTGTGAAAGATCCCGTGTCAGTTTCCCCCTCCATCACTGTTGCTGTTCCGTAGCTTCCCTTCAGGAGTTTTTCTGACCCCATCATTACAGGAAATATCTTTTTTTTTCTGCTGACGTGATCTGAACATGGTGTAGGCATTTTTCCCAACTGTTGCCTCAGCTTTGTCTCCCCATTTTGAATGACAATGCTAGAAGCCTTGATTTGTAACTTAGTCTAGCCTTCTGACTATACTGTTCTCAGTTTCCCTGACACACTGAAACCCAGTCACCATGTTAAAGTCTGCCTCCAGTTCTCAAGAAAGGAGATGCTGAACAGTGCAGTAACTATAGGACCAATTTCTCATGCAAGCAAAGTGATGCTCAACATTTTGGAACAAAAACTTGTACCATAATGTGGGGCAAGAAATGTCCAATGTTCAAATTGGATTCAGAAAACGAAGAAGCAATACAGACCCTACTGCAAATATATGGTAGCTACTAGAGTATACGAAATATTTTCAGCAGAAAATCACTCCATGATTTATAGATCGCAGCAAAACCTTTAACTATATGGGTCATGAAAAGGTATGGATCATTCTAAAATAAATTAGTGTTTCTCAACGTTTAATTGTCCTGGTGTGTAACATATATTCTGGATGTGAAAGCTGCTATTAGAATCTATTAAAAAAGAATGCATTCCTATAGGCAAAAATGTCCAACAAGGATGTATTTTATTTTGCTATCTGTTCAGTCCTTATGTAAAATATATATTATACAAAAAGCTGAATTAGTGTGAAATGAAAGACTGAAAATTGGTGAAATAAATACCAATTGACTTAGAAATACAGATGACACCATATTATTAGCAGAAAACAACAATGACTTAAAACGACCTGAGATGAAAGTGACATAAGAAAGTTCAGGACTGCAGTTGAACATTTAAGCAAAACTCATGACTACAGAAGAATTACATAACTTTAATGTTCACAATGAAAAAATCAAAATTGTCTGAGATTTTCTATAGTTTGGTTCAATCATCATGGCATGTTTGCTGTTTAGTACTGAAGCTAGCTGGGCACATTAAAATACATTTCATTCTTCTGACACCCATGAATACAAAAGGTGTGAACAGAACTCTGTACATTCAAACCATTTGTTTGTTTCTTTCTTTCTTTCTTTCTTTCTTTCCAATATTCAAGTAACCTACTTCTGAATACAATCACTTGTTCCTTCTCAAATCTCCTTTTTATACCCATGTACTAATGGTAAGTTGCAACATAACATCACATTAAATCTTTAGTACATTTATTGATTAATTTTATTTATACCTTGCCTTTCTCTCAATAAAGGGATTAATACAGGGGGGAAACAGCTAAAATATAATAAATTACGGTATTGAAAAGCAATTGGATGTATTATTATATTAAAACAGTCACTGCATTTTAAAAAAATTAACAATTTAAAAGCACATTGGAAGAAGGTTAAAAATATACAGCAGCCCCCAGAAAGCCTCTTTCCTTGGCAGCTAAAGTTACCAAAAGTCTGCTTGAATAGAAAGGCTTTTGCTTACAGGTAGAAGGACAACAGGCAGGGTCCAGTCTAGTCTCCCTTGAGAAGGATTTCACAGCCTTGGAGTAGCCACCAAGAAGACTCTCCTTTGTGTCCTCTTTAGGTCTGCATGTGGTGGTGGTAGGGACCTCTCCTGAAGATCTTAACATCCAAGAAGTCTCATATAGGGAGCTGAGAACCTTCAGATGAGTGTTACAAAGCATTCTGACCTTTGAAGCAAGTATGAGGATCTCAGCAAGGAAAACCAATAAACAAAGGATCATCTGGTAGTTTTTGTTGTTGCCATTTGTTTTGTTTTGTGGTGGGGTTTTGTTGTTGTTGTTGTTGCTCATCTCTTCCTTATGTACATTGAGGATAATAACTATGATAAAGCATCTGAGGAAGTGGACTTGTCCACAGAAGGTCATATTAAAATATAGCAATAAGTCTTTAAGATGTTATGTTTTTGTCTTATTTTTTAATTTTAATTTTTTTGCCTGACACACTAGCACAGATGAATATGGCTACCTATTCTAAAACTACTACAATAAGATGTCATCCTATTCCACAGGTCCCCCACCTTACATGATTAGATGGAAAAGCAGTAAGGCAAAACTGTGCACATGACATGATGATATTAATTCTGTTATGCTAGATACTGGAAGAAGTTCAACATTACACAAATGGACTTCTGGCTTCTCATCAATCATAAAGCCACTTAGGTGCCCCTCCCCTGCTCTGGAAGGTTCTACTGTTATCCTTTCCCTTCCCTTTCCTCCCTTAGAAGCTCATAAAAAACTCCTGAGCAGCAAGAAACCTCAAAATATTTAAATACAACCAAGGTGATTCAATTGTCTTGGGAGACTGAATAGCAGCAATAAATTTAGCAACTGTTACAGAGAAATAAGGATTTTTATCTTCTAATAATGTAGGAACAAGGTCTTCAGAGAATGGTATTTCCAGTAGATCAAATAAATGTTTAATAAAATTCTGTCATACACTTGCATAAAAAGGGCAAGAACATAGAATGTTAAAAAGTATGTAGTTTAGTGTTGTCACATGGATAAACTCTCTAGGAGTAAGGTTGTCTGATAATCTTCCTTGCATCTCCCTTAGAAAGACAATATTCAATCTCACATATAAAAAGGCTTGGCAATACCTTGAAATAGTTAGATTGAGGGGGGGGGGGGGAATGATGGGACTGACTTGGGAATAGAGGTACCAAAAAAAAGAGGGATAACAATCATTGAGCTCTCATTTGAGAGCTAGCTAAATCTATTTGGTGAATCTGCTTCCTTATATAATCTTGATTCTCTTTTGCTTATGTTCATAATTAATTCATGTGATAAACTTAGGACTTCTAGCTTGCTATCTATTAATTTCTTCCAGGAGGATCTAAAAGACTCTTCCTGTAGTAGGGAAAGAAAAGAGCCTTCAGAAAAGACGATTTTCAGCCTTAATTCAAAGGCCTATTTCCATGCTCTCACCTTGATAGAAGGTTGAGCAAAAAACATCCACAAAGCAACATTTGCCACACACCATGTGATACTCATTAGCCTTCTAAGAAGGAAGAGAGGGGTCATCAAGTTTCTCGAAATACCCAGTTATCCATACTGCAATACCATAAAAAATCACTGGAATTACTTTTGTAATTACTTAAATGCTAATATTGCTCCTGGAACATAACAACCTCCTTTCACGTTGTAGAATTTAGCAATTACTTGTGGCAGCACTTTTGCTTTACACAAAATACTATCTTGTTGGTTTTGCCAAGATAAATTTGAAGACAATATCACTCCTAAGTAGGGAAAGTACTTTACCTTTTCAAGCTCCCTACCAACTAATAGCCAACTGGATTCACACAATTGATTGTTCTTAGAGAAAACTATTTTTTTTAAAAAATTCTGATAGTTTCTCTCTAGGTTATTAAGTTTACAATGTTTTAGAAAATGCCTTTAAAGATCATTTGACACCAATTCTGGACCAGGACAAAAGTGTAGCAATTGGTTTTGTTGTTGTTGTTGTTTGTGAAAAAAAAAACAATTGCTAAACTCTGTTGTGCCAATTTTGGTGGATGACAAGATTAATCAAAGGAGAGAATAAGATTGTTAAGAAAAAAAATTAAACAAAGGGGAGAGTTAAGACCTTTGTAATATTCCTTTGTTTACATCAAATGAGTTTGTAACTTCTCCTTTCAAATCACAGAGTACTTGAGCTGTGCAACTGACATAAACCTTCTGAATCAGCCCTAATAAGCATTTATCAATTGTAGATTTCTCTAATTTCTTCCATAGTATATCATGATTAATTGAATCAAAGGTCCTTTTCAGGTCCATAAAGGTCACAAAAAGGCATCTATCTGGAATAGCCATCTACTTTTCTGCTAAATCCTTCAAAATGAGGCAATGGTCAATCGTAGAGCAATGCTTTCTAAATCCAGTTTGTTCTTCGCCTATGATATTCACAGCCCCTAGCCATTCCTTCAATTGGTCTAATAGGTCATGATATATAGTTTGCCTAAAGAAGAGAGGAGGCTAATTGGTTGATAGTACTCAGGATTGGATCTCTGGACTATTTTAAAAATATCAGTATTGTTGTGGCACCTTTCCATGTATCTAGGATGGATCCAGCAGCTGAATGCTGGGGATAAGACTGGTGCTCTCCATCAAGGATTAGCCCTAAATAATTCATTTGGAATCAGGTCTGGGTTTGGTGCTTTCCCTTAGGTAATGATTTTATATGGGCTTTAATCTCTTGCATATTCACAGGGTCCCAATAAAAGGGTTTCTTCTAGCAGAATGAATTTTGACCTTGCTTCAGTTTGCTGTTTTTCAGAAAATAATTTCTTGTAATATCTTTCCCAGGTTTAACAGGATATATAAAATGAAACAGAAATGTAAACATAAAGACAAATTTACTATAGACCAAAATTGAGTATTATTTCCATTATTAATGGTCATTATCAAATGTTACCAAACATTTCCCATTTTCTTTTCTTTAATTAGATCTTTATAGGCTGCTTTTGAACTCAAAAATTCACTTAAGGTTGATATTCTATTATCACACCTACATTCACAATCCTTACATTGGATTTTTCTTTTTTTTTAACCACGTTATCCTCCTAAACAGGCTCTTGGAGGTTAAGGTTGGGGGTCTGCCATTGAGTTGGCTCTGATCCTTCATTAGGGTCATGTCCTGAGAGTTCAGTCTGGGGATGAGTTGTCGGGTCCTTGGACCCACAATTGTGGGGTGCCCCAGGGGTTGTCAATATCCCCAATACTTTTTAACAATTATGTAAAGGGGGAGGTCATCAGGAGATTTGGAATAAGTTGTCATCAGTACACTGATGACTCACAACTCTATCTCTCCTTTACAACTTCAGCAGTGGATGCTGTCTGGACATTTGAATGATGCCTGGCTTTAGTTTTGGGACAGGACCAGGGCTAACAGGCTCAATCTGACCCTGAACAAGATGGAGATTTTGTTCCTGGACAGCATTGTCCATATGTTAACAGACCAATCTGGGTATGTTTCTGGGTTTAGCTCTTTCTTGGGATTCCCAGATTGCAGCCGTGTCCAGATCAGCCTTCAACCAGCTGAGACTTATAGCCTAACTCTGCTCCTACCTAGATGA
Source organism: Intellagama lesueurii (assembly GCA_037013535.1). Classification (NCBI taxonomy): domain Eukaryota; kingdom Metazoa; phylum Chordata; class Lepidosauria; order Squamata; family Agamidae; genus Intellagama; species Intellagama lesueurii. Next base: position 38,526,961 of record JBAJHW010000003.1, on the reverse strand, counting down.
GGGTGCTTTCAGTGCACTGGTGCGTGCACTGATAATCTCCCAGACTGACTTCTGTAATGCTCTCTATATGGGGCTTCCCTTGGGGCTGACATAGAGATTACAGCAGGTCCAGAATGCAGTAGCCAGTTTGGTGGCTGATGTGACCATGGTATTTGTTGAAGCATATTTCCTGAAGCTCATCTGCCTACTCCACCAGATTATCCCAGGCAATGCTCCTCCAGGTGGCCTCTCCAAAGGAAGCCAGGAACCTATGAGAGGTTGGGCCTTCTTCACTCTGGAACCAGTTCCAAGTGGAGCTGCAGCTGGGTCCCTCCCTCCCAAAGTTTAGAAGGCATCTCAAAACCTTGCTTTTTATAAAGACCTCCCATAGTGACCCTGTCTGATTCCATGCTTCATGTTCCACCTGTTACTGGAATAATACGCCTCTTGTTATTACTTGTTTTATTTTCTTCCTGTTTATTTATAATTGACTGCACAGTCCTTAGAATTTCTATTAAACCATGCCAGATCTAAATCCTCTGGGCTATCTGATCCAATCAGCTTTGCAAATAACGTGCTATAGCTATTGCCAAATCTAGCACTGAAGTTCCCTCCCAAAAGGAAAAGTGCTTTTGTTTCCTCTGAAATCAAGAACTCAAGTACAATATGATATCTTTCCCCTAAAATTCCTCTTACTGCCACTTCTGCCACCGAGTCATCTCCATTGATTAGAATCAAGTCAAGGATAGCTGCTGTGTGCGGGTTGGAAGCAGAAAAACACCAAAATATCTCAATTCCTATATGAAATATATGTATGCATGTAAACAATAATATTGTGATGGGCATTGGACTAGCAAACAATGTACATCTGTCTGTTCAAATTCCAGTTAATAATCAAGGACATGGATGCATTTAAGGTTCAACCCCTGTTCCAATTTTGGAACTGATCTGTGAAGACAAACGTTGAAAGCATATGAGGTTAGATTTGGGTGTTGGAGTAGGGCTCAAGAGTTCCAGATTCAAGTCCTTACAGAGCCATGAAACTTACTGAGTAAACTAGAACACCTTTCTCTTTCTCCAGTTGATCATCCTTAGAGGAAAACAAACAGCTGTGTGATCCATGAGAGAAATCCAAATATTTGGCTGGATAATGTCTTTTTTGGAGGGCTAATTTTTTTTCAGTCTCTCAAGTCCCCCAGAACTCTTGCTGATCATTGAAGAATTTGGGGTGGTTGGGAGGGGCGAGAGGAGAAAGAAACAGAACATTACAAAAACAAATCATCCTAGGTAGATATTAAATGTACAGAGTTTGATAAATTTAGGATAAATTTGGTCTCCATCTTTTTTTGATATAGGGATTGTGATATAGCCGGGTGTTTCGGCTTCCAGCCAGCACAGAGGTAGGTTTGGAGAGAGAAAGACAATTGGTTCTATAGCCCCTGAGATGAAACATAACATCACCGCATCTCAAATTGATTCTTCAAGTTTTCAGTCTCTAAAGAAACTAGTCTAACAGCAGATCTGGCTGCTTCATCATCTAGCCAAAGAAAGCAAAAAGAAAGGGAAAAGATAAGACAATGAAAATCTGAGAGAGGGGGAAAAAAGGAAAGCAACAGAAGTTTTCTTTGTTTGGGGTTTTTTGTGAGAATTAGATTTTCAAAACATCATGCAGTTGCTCCTGTCAGAACAAAGCCTGGAACAAGAAAGAGGGAGGCAGAGTGAGAAGCAAAACCATAAATGAGATTTTGCACCTTCGTAACATAGTAAGAAATTTGAATACCTATTTAATTTTTCGAATCACCCTTTCCATGTAATCATATAAGAGTGTGGCTACATAGTGAAACAAATGTGAATTCACTCACATTCATTTGCTGTGAAGTGACACCAGGGAATTTGGATCTATGCAAACTAAGAGGCCACTTAGAAAACACAAGAGAGCTTTTTTGCTATTTGACTGAAGTTCCGCTTATTGCCCTACAAGTGGTGCTATTACAAAGAACTGCCTCACAAACAGTACAAGGCTTCCTACTTCAATTGCCTCATATAGTTATCTCATTAGCTTTTTAAACAAATTCTTACCCTCTGAGGCAAGCTCCATTTGTTTTACCATTTGTAAATCAAAAACAAGCCCGAGGAGTGTTGCCCACAGAGAACTATTTTTTTAAAAAAACACACACAAACAAAATAAATGAAGTATCTTGGGAAATAGGCTTTGCTGCCTGTGTGTGTGCACACGCTCATGTATGCACACACCTTGGCTCATGAGGAAAGATATGAGAGGTAAGGTGCTTTGCCAAAGCAGTGTGTCTGTCTGTGTACGTCAACTTAGTTTTCCTTTCTGCATCAGTTCAAAGTGATCACATGCTTTGAACCAAGGAGAAAGCAATCAACTTTTTGAATGCATCAGGGTCTCTGGTGGGAAGCAAAAACTGTGGATTGGGGCCATGGAACTCTGGGCTGATTTGCATTTCCTGTTGCATCATGTGACTGACAGGAAAAATGCAAATCAGTGTGCCCCAAACCTATAGTTTTTACACATTTGTGTGTGTGTGTGTAGTCAGGCTCACCTAGCTTGATGAATGATCATTTCCTTCTAATTTCCCCATATCTAGTGGTAATCATGGACAGAACCTTTTCAGTGGTGGACACCCAAAATCTGTGGAATATTTTCCTCAGAAAGTTTCACTTGCTGCCTATCCTTATGTCTGACTCATTTTGCTACTGGACAAAGTGTACTTTTTACTGGGCTTTACAGATGCCGGGCTTTATAAACTGCTATATTAAGTTCTTTAAAATATTTTTAAATGGCTCTTATTAATGTTGCTGCATTTTATTCTTCTTTTGCTGTTTTTTTAAATGTTAATTTGATTTGATTGTTGCAAAAGTTCTGAAGGAAAGTAATGTCACCCTATGACATGTTTTCTACTTAAATATGGATGTTCAGTTATGGGTTGTAATTGGTGGAGAGTGTCAATAAAAGGAAAGCTGTTCTGTTCACCTGAAGCTAACAGGAAGAGTCATGCATTTCTAATTTTTTTTTTAACTTTATGTTGGTTTTACAATAAATGAAAAAAGGTCATTTAACCACAGGTGAGAATACTGGCCCAGAAACACACTTTACATCTATTTACACATCTGGTGTGTTCACTGAGGCACATCATAGGTTATTTAGTGTTGACCTAGTGAGTGTCTCTTTTGTGTTCAATAGCAAGCCATTTAGAACAATGCCAAAATCTCCTCCAGATGCCGAACACACAAATGCCTAACCATGTGTATTCAACACAAGAGCACTTAGTTTTCATCAGACCATGTTAAATGTCAAACCTGGACAGTAACACAAAGAATCATAGAATAGTGAAGTTGGAAGGGGCCTATAAGGCCATCAAGTCAATCCCCTGCTCAATGCAGGAATACAAATCAAAGGATATCTGCCAGGTGGTTAAGCTTCCCTTGAATGCCTCCAGTGTTGGAGCACTCACCACCTCTTGAGGAAATTGGTTCCCTTGCTGTACTGCTCTAACAGGAAGTCTTTCCTGATATTCAATCGAAATCTGGCTTCTTGTAACTTGAGCCCATTTTTGCATGTCCTGTACTCTGGGATGATCGAGAACAGATCCTGCCCCTCCTCTGTATGAGACAGCCTTTCAAGTATTTGAAAAGTGTTATCATATCACCATCCTGTCTTCTTTTTTCAAGGCTAAACATGCCCAATTCTTTCAGTCTTTCCTCATAGGGCTTGGTTTCCAGCCCCCTGATCATCCTTGTTGCCCTCCTCTGAACTTGTTCCAATTCATTAACATCCATCTTGAAGTGTGGTGTCCAGAACTGGACACAATACTCAAGGTGAGGCCTAACCAGTGCTAAATAGAGAACCAGCACCTTGCAGGATTTGGAAACTATACTAATGTTAATGCAGCTTAAAATAGCTTTTGCCTTTTTTGTACCCACATCACACTGTTGGCTCATATTCAGCTTGTGGTCTATGACAATTCCAAGACCCTTCTCGCTTGTAGTATTGCTGAGCCAGGTATCCCCCATCTTGTAACTGTGCAATTGATTTCTTTTTCTGAGGTGCAGTACTTTGCACTTATCCCTGTTGAATTTCATTCTGTTGTTTTCAGTCTAGCACTCTAGCCTATCAAGATCATTTTGAATTTTGTTTCTGTCTTCCAGGGTATTAGCTGTTCCACCCAATTTTGTGTCATCCACAAATTTGACAAGCATTCCCTGCACTCCCTCATCCAAGTTAATAAAAATGTTGAAGAGCACCGGACCCAGTACTGAGTCTTGGGATACTCCACTTGTTACCTCCTCCCAGTTGGAGAAGGAGCCATTAATCATTACCCTCTGAGTACGATTCTGTAGCCAGTTGTGTATCCACCTGACACTTGATCTATCCAGCCCACACCTAGTTAGTGTGCTAATCAGAATATCATGGGGCACTTTGTCAAAAGCTTTGCTGAAGTCAAGATATACTATGTCTACAGAATTTCCTCTGTCTATCAAGAAGGTTACCTGATCCAAAAATGAGATCAGATTAGTCTGGCAGGTTTTGTTCTTGACAAATCCACATTGGCTTCTAGTTATTACTGCATTGTTTTCTGGGTACTTGCATAGTGACATGTGCCTTAGCCATATCTCATTGCGATTATTATAACACACTCATGGCAAGATTTGACAAATGTCCAGAAATTCCAATTGGTCCAGAAAGTTGTGGCCAGATAATGGACCAAGATCTGCTACAGAAAACATGTGACTTCCTCATCATTGTTGCTTCACTCTTTGTCAATTCATTTTCACGGACAACTGAAAATGTGGTTTTGACCTATATAATCCTAAATCACTTTGGGCCAGACTATTTGAAGGACTGTATATTCTCAAATGAATCTGCTGAGGTTTTAAGAACCATGGAAATGACTCTTTGGAAAAAAGATGAAAGACCTGAGACACTAGCAGCTGGCATTAACAAGAGGCATACTGATTAATTGACAAGCAGACCTGCAAAAGGGTGAGTTATATCTTAATGCTGAACAAGTAAGCAAACCTGGTCTTCAGGTGGGCAGTCAACCACTCCTCCCCCACGCTCCATTCTTTAAAGTGTAGGGAAATTCCCCATGTTATCTCTTCCCAGCCATCAAAATATCAAATGAGTGAGAAAAGATTTCCCAAAATTCAAGAGTTACCACTCATCACAAAAGTCCCTTAGGCTGTTCACCATTCATCTACAGCCAGACTAACAAAAACAGAACTTCAGCTGTATACCACTTTGGACAAGATACTTTGAAACATTGCATTCTTCCAAACAAGACTGCTGGGGGTTTAAAGATTCTTGAAAGTGCTCCCTTTCTCTGTTCCACTATCATTGGATGCATGCTGAGTGGGGATATGAGAGAGGGGGTTGTTGTCAGTGACTTTTCCAGAGCTCAGAAACTCTCTGCCAAGAAATACCAGGATAGTTCCATCTCTGATGTCCTTTTGCTGGCAAGCAAAACCATTTGTGTGTTGTTGTTGTTTTTTGAGACAAACGTTTCTGTTTTCTAAAATTGTTTTCAGTCTTGTGAAAAATGGTATGCCTTTCTAATTTGATGTAGTCTCAGCTAATGTGTTTTTAATTGGTTTAAATGATTTTTCAGATTTTAAATGTATAATATTTTATTTCATCCATTTTTTATTTCCCTGAACAGTAAGCTGTTTTTAGCAGAAAGGTATGATACATTAGCAAAATAACAAGACCCAAATAAAAAGTTACTTGTAATTAATTCTTCCAATATTGGAAATGTAACTAAGTTCCATTGATTAAAATGTTATTTTAAAAAAAATACTTCAGTCCTTTTGCAGTGCAGCTGCTTTTGTAGGGTTGTGCAAAGGTCACCTGATTTGGTTTGGGTGCCAATTTGGTTCCACCAAATTGGACCTGATCAAACCTAGTGATACTCAGGCTTCATCTCTGATGAACACAAGCTTCCAATTTTTTTTCCTAGATGTCTATAGGAATCTTCAGAAGTTATTCAGGCATCATACTTTCTGACTAGACAATATGGTGCCCTGAAAGTCTGCAACAAAGTGAAGACTCATTTTATTCAGACTCATAGCTTATCAGGCTTGCATGGAAGCCACCTTCAACATTAGATTGTTTTCTCCTTTTTCTTCCCTATTCTCTTAAGCTTCTGCTGTTCATTTCTCAATGCAAGAAGAGGCATTCTTTCTATTGTAGGCTCCATCTGAGGGTGGAGGAGCTGTCTTCATGCAGTAGTGGACAGAAACAATTACAATGAATTGGAACAACATACCATGCCTTACTCTTTCTCCCCTTCCTTGCCATGGGAATGATTTTCTAGCCAGTTCCCTAAGTCACAAAGAGAATCTATCACGTAATTACATAATTCAGAATGTACAAGGAGAAATATGTGTTCCCAATGGGATCTATAATTCTACTTTTTTACTGACCACAACTTCACCTAAATTGTAAATGCACTGTGTTTGTGCATGGCAAAATGTTTTGCCATTGTTATTTAAAATAGAAACAAAACTGAAGTTCCCTGAAGCAATAGTGCTTGGTTGTTGTAGGTTTTTCGGGCTGTTTGGCTGTGTTCTGAAGGTTGTTCTTCCTAACGTTTCGCCAGTCTCTGTGGCCAGCATCTTCAGAGGACAGGAGTCAGAACCCTGTCTGTGCTCTGGTGCAGTTTTGTGGGATAGTTGAGTATTTATAGCTGTGGGATCAGCTTTTGTCCTTTTCAGGAGATTGGGTGATTATGATGATCAGCTTGTTTATTGTGCTTGGCTTCTGATAGCTAGCTAGGAGCCTCACAGTGCAATGGTTAAACTGCAGTACTGCAGTGAAAACTCTTCTCATGACCTGGGTTTAATTCCAGATAGCCAGCTCGAGGTTCACTCATCTTTCCATCCTTTTGATGTCAGTAAATTGAGTACCCAGTTTGCTAGAGATGGGGGTGAGGAATGTGTAGCCTGCATAATTAAATTCTAAGCTGCCCAGAAACTGCTTTAAGTGCTATGGAGTGGTATATAAGCAGCAAGCAGCACACCTTTGAGGTCGAGGAAAAGAATCACAGGCAGAGCTGACCATGCTAAAACTTAACTAAGCACACAAAGTCCATGTTAGAACACAAATAGCTGATGCGCACAGAAACACACAGAGTAAACTACTATTGGGAGAAAGTCAAATAAATCTGCAGCATCTACTGTACTGTAATAGAACAGCTAAGCAAAATGTGGAAAAATGTGGCACGCAAGAGAGTATAAAACTTATGTTACCTCCCTCAGGGATCTTTCCCACACTCTGAGACTGAAGAGTGCATGAGAAGTTTGTGTTTGTCCTGGGGATTAAGTTGTCAGTTTCTTTCCTTCTTCATTTTTATCACCTAGTACCTCCCAAACATCCATCTTACAGTATTGTTTCTTTCTGTTTCCCTTTCCTTGCTTCTCAGCATGCCTCTTTAAAAACACTCTAATATTTGAAACATTCCAAATATTATTTCTTTCTGGTGCAATCCAGAGTGATACTGATAAACATTATGACCAAGTCATGGCTAGGAAATGTGAATTCTTATTTGAGGGCATCAGAACAGTCAGCTGATCCTTCTTTTTTTTCTTCTTTTTTTTTTGGCACTCCCAAATTGATGTAAATATTACTGATTTGACCCAGAATTCAGCATTCATACTGAAGCCAGTGCTGCTACTTATACCAAGTGAACCCTACTGGCTGAAATCTAGTAATAAGTCCCAACTAGAGTAGGCTCGTTGAAACAGTCAGGGTTTAGTGAGGCAAGTCCTTTGTAAGTTCCATTGATTCAATGGGCCTATTGTAGTTTGAACCTACTACTGGATTTCAGCCAATACGTTCAGGAAAAATTAGTCCCAGATAATGTATGTATAGAATTGCCTCCTTAATTACTAGCAGTGATGCTGTGATGAGGTGGGGGGAAAGGGGAAGAGGTGCTATTTTTATTTTCAAAAGTGTCAAGACGGGTCCCCCAAATATATCTTTATAAAACTTACAATCCTTCTCTGAGAAAGGAATTCCCATTCTCTGCAACTGGTTCTTCAGAGGCAGAATGAGGCTATATCTTAAAAGCAATATTTTAAAGAGTGTTTCCCCCCCCCCCATTTTTTAAAAACCGTGCATTGTTCTTGGGTGTCACAGCTGCGGGTCATGTTGAGATGCCATTCTCTTTTTAAATCCTCTAGGTTTAAAAAAACGTTAACCCTTTCTATGTTTATTTTTACTGTTCTTTTAGACTAGGTTCAAGTTTATTGTATTAGCTAAAAGCCGTCACAATTGTTTAAAATACAGATATGGTCAAATAAAACCATGGTAAAATCACAGACAAATAAAATAATAAGAGACCCTTTAAATCTGGGAATCTCTCACACAATTGATCGCAATGGCTTTCAGAAAATTAGCTCGAAATTTTAGACTAGTTAAGCCAAAATCCAGTTGTCTGTACCAAGTACAGTGGACCCACTTAGTCCATTGAAAGTTAGTAAATCAACACTTGTATAAGTTCCTTTGCTTCAGTGGGTTGATTCTAATTGGGATTAATAATTGGATTGAAATTTGAGATGTTTTTACAACAGGTTGAAAGCTTCTAGTTTCTGTATGTATTTTAAAAGTAGTTGTAACATAATTACTCTTGTTCTTTTGAGTAATAGAAGTTACTTTCAAAAACATGGAACAATAATGGTAACTATTGTGGAGTTAGAGCTACAGCCTGAATCCTATTGGTAATACAATCTAGAGTAGAGTAGACCCTTGTAGTCAATGGGATTTGCAAAAGCACTGACTTCCCACTGAGCAACTGATTCAGTAAATTTACTCCAACTAGGCCTAACAGTTGGATTTTAGGTCAATATTGTAATTAACTCCTTTTTAAGAGCAACGTCCCATGCTCTGATTCAGATCTTGCTTAACACTACTGTGTTGCAGAAATACAAATTGCCAGATTTGTTGCAGTCCCAGGACCTAAGCATTTCAGAGAGGTCAGCCTTTGTTGCAGAAATTCTACACACTACAGCTTAAACCAAAGAATCAGGTTTCTGATATTACGGCTTAAAGTGATACGTGGTTTCAGTAAAAAAACTGACAGCTCAGCAAGTCTGATTATGCTGTCAGAGGAGAAAATCTGTACAGTTTGTAAATTCATCACTTGTCAGATTTGTCAATACAGGAATTAAAGAGGAAGAAAAATATCAGACTATGTGGTAGCAAAAGCATTATTCCAGCTAAAGCTTGACACTTTTTCTTAAAAATTTAGATGAGCCATCATAAGCTTAGATTTTTTTTTAAATGAAGGAACCTTGATCTAGCATTCCTTGAATAAAAATACTAATAATATATCAACTGATATACACTTTATTGCTTAGCCAAAAAATACATGGGAATATGTATATGCTAGACTTGGGTGTACACTAGACTGTAAAATATCATTTTACCCCAAGAAAAGTTAAATTTTATAATTTATATACACTCTGCAGTGTCATAGGGTGGGGCTTCAGGGGTTATGGGGCACCTTCCTGCTCTGATGACCCATGCCAGAAGTAGATGGGGCAAATGCTTCACTGGCCTGGCCAATTCTGGGTCTTTCAAAAAAGCTCTGGCCAGGTGGCTTGTGGGGAAAGCAAAGATAGGCAAGATGAGAAAAAGCAGGAGGAACCTGCTCAACTAACTGACAAGCTCATTATCATCACCACCGCCAGCTTAATCTCTCCTTTACTCATCAGCTGTGTGAAAATGGAAGGCAGCATCCTCGTTTCAGAGGAAATGAGGGAACAGTACAATGGGCAGTCACAATGTGGACAGCTCCTAAAGTAACATCACAGACACTGGCCTGGCCTGTTTGCAAGTGCCAAACTTGCATCAAATGAGTCTAACTAGGTGAGCAAAGCATGTCTCAAAAGACATGAAACTTACACTGCAAAGTACAGATTGCAAGGCAGGTCACAAGAGGTAAGAAACTTACAGGGCAATTCTTTACATGGCTGCTGATAACGTCTGAGAAGACAGCCCCACTGCATTCAATAGGCTTTAGTTCTAGATATGTGTATTCACCCCTTCTCGGATTGCTGCCTTGTCGTGGAAAAGGGGCTTGAGTAATTCAGAGAAGCTATGGGCTATGCCGTGCAGGGACACCCAAGACGGACAGGTCATAGTGGAGAGTTCTGAATAAACGCGATCCAGCAACAAAAACCATCCCAAAGAAAAGGAAATGCAAGAAAGCAAAGTGGCTGTCCAACGAGGCCTTATAAATAGCAGAGAAGAGAAGGGAGACAAAATGCAAGGGAGATAGGGAAAGTTACAGAAAATTGAATGCAGACTTCCAAAGAATAGCAAGGAGAGACAAGAGGGCCTTCTTAAATGAACAGTGCAAAGATATAGAGGAAAAGAATAGAAAGGGAAAAACCAGAGATCTGTTCAAGAAAATTGGAGCTATTAAAGGAACATTTTGTGCAAAGATGGACATGATAAAGGACAAAAATGGTAGGGACCTTACAGAAGCAGAAGACATCAAGAAGAGGTGGCAAGAATACACAGAGGAATTATACCAGAAAGATCTGGATGTCCCGGACAACCCAGATAGTGTGGTTGCTGACCTTGAGCCTGACATCCTGGAGAGTGAAGTCAAGTGCGCCTTAGAAAGCATGGCTAACAACAAGGCCAGTGGAGGTGATGGCATTCCAGTTGAACTATTTAAAATCTTAAAAGAAGACGCTGTTAAGGTGCTACACTCAATATGCCAGCAAGTTTGGAAAACTCAGCAGTGGCCAGAGGATTGGTAAAGATCAGTCTACATCCCAATCCCAAAGAAGGGCAGTGCCAAAGAATGCTCCAAGTACTGTACAATTGTACTCATTTCAGAGTTTTTAGTGTTTTTAACCCCTGTAGCATATGGTCCTCATTGCAAGGTGTGAGGACAGGGCTATTGTGTGGTGGAGGCAGTGAGCAGAGAGTAATTTGCCCTACTATTGGTGTCATTGTTCCTTTTAATATTTATTCTGTTAACTACATGGCATTGGCACTAATCATGAATAGATCTGACCTTTTGGCATGAGTATGTGGTATATTTGTTTAGCCAGCAGGGATTTTAATTTGCTTTTGTATTATTCAAAAATATGAAACACAGTCAATCAAAAAAACTAAGATCATGGTCACTGGTCCCATCACCTCCTGGCAAATAGAAGGGGAAGATATGGAGGCAGTGACAGATTTTACTTTCTTGGGCTCCATGATCACTGCAGATGGTGACAGCAGCCATGAAATTAAAAGACCCCTGCTTCTTGGGAGGAAAGTGATGACAAACCTAGAGACATCACCTTGCTGACAAAGTTCCGCATAGTCAAAGCTATGGTTTTTCCAGTAGCGATGTATGGAAGTGAGAGCTGGACCATAAAGAAGGCTGACTGCCAAAGATTTGATGCTTTTGAATTGTGGTGCTGGAGGAGACTCTTGAGAGTCCCCTGGACTGCAAAGAGAACAAACCTATCCATTTTGAAAGAAATCAACCCTGAGTGCTCACTGGAAGGACAGATCCTGAAGCTGAGGCTCCAATACTTTGGCCATCTCATGAGAAGAGAAGACTCCCTGGAAAAGACCCTGATGTTGGGAAAGTGTGAAGGCAAGAGGAGAAGGGGATGACAGAGGACGAGATGGTTGGACAGTGTCACCGAAGCGACCAACATGAATTTGACCCAACTCCGGGAGGCAGTGGAAGACAGGAGGGCCTGGCGTGCTCTGGTCCATGGGGTCACGAAGAGTCAGACACGACTTAACGACTAAACAACAACACATAACCATATTACCGTACTAAAATCTTTAAACCATATTATATTCTCCACTCTGTATATATATATGTATATATACACATATATATTTCAGATCAAAACTTCTAGTATTAAATTCAACAAAAGCCTTTCTATTTTAAAGTGATTACCATAATACACCATTTAAATATAATCTTAACTACATAACTATGTTGTAATACACATATGTTTACTTTTCACTCAGCAATTTCTGTTATTGTATTTAACATGGACAATTCTAGTTTAAAAGTTATATATGCTTATCTACCACCTATACAAAGGAGAGTCCAAAGTTGCTAACAGTATTTTAACCTGAATTAATCTTAATATATAATCTTAACTACATAACTATATTATAGTACACATATGTTTACTCTCTATATATATATCTTTCAGTCAACAATTTCTAATATTATGTTCAACATGGACATTTCTAATTTAAAAGTTATATATACTTATCAACCACCTAAACAGAAGGGAATCCAGAATTGCTAAGATTTTAACTTAAATTAATCTATATGTATATGTGTATCTTTCAATCAAAAATTTCTGTTATTATATTCAACAAGAACATTTCTAGTTTAGAAATTATATATACTTATCTACCACCTGTACAAAGCGAAAGTCCCAAGTTGCTGACAGTATTTTAACCTGAATTAATCTCTAACACCCTTTTTGGCGGTTTTAAAGTGCCATCTATAGAACCTCTTTAAACCATTTTCTCTCAAATTTACTGATTTAATCCAACTGTAATTATTGTTCCACCTTCGAGTCCAGTCATATATGTCTAAATTATAGCCAGAATTTTGTACCCTTTCCAACCTCACTGCCTCCACATTTTCCTTCTTTACGTTTTCTTCTATCAAGCAAGTATACATTTTTGAGTAATCTTCTCATTAATATAAATCCCCAACTCATCCACCTGACCCTCCCTCTCATGCAGGCTCATTATTTTAGCCTCCTTTGATCTTATTTCTAAAGTTCCTCTCTCTGCTGCTTCTGCTGCTCTGCTGCTCCAGTGGGCTGGGCTTCCATCTGCATATTCTCCCCCTCCACTTTATATCCTGAAATCATGGCCTTAATTTTAAGTGTCTGGGAGGAGGAGGAGGCGCCGCCATCATCCATGCCGTGAGGGAGCAGGCCGGGTAGGTGGGGCTCATCAGCCTGGGAAGGCAGCCCATCTAGGGGAAGGAAAACTCCGATTTCAAACCTCCACTGTCTTGTGGCTATATCCACTGATGGAAAAGGCTTCAGGAGTTAACCTCGAGGCAAAATCCGGAGCTGGAGTCCCGGAGGCAGTTCGTGTCGTTCTGGCAACTCATGCGACATCGCTGGAACCAGTTGTATTGGCTCTTGCCTTTCCACTGGACTATTTCAGCGACGTGGAGAGGGGGGATTTGCTGCTTGGGTAACAGCCTATCCTCCATATTATTTTACCCAGGCTTCGTGCTCTGGAGAGGACACTCCAGCTTCGCATACAGCATTGAATAGATGCTGTTCCAAGTCCTCCATACAGAGCACATTACCATAGTCTCTCGAGACTGAAGGATGCCTATGAAGGGTATTCATGTGATCCTGAAGTTGATTGACAATATTCATTTGAAACTCCTGTATGTAATTCTTGAAAGGATCTTCCATTGTAAATTTTTATGGGCTTGTACATTAAATAAGGGCTGTCCTTTCTGCTTCTTGAATGTAAATTTAGTGTGGAATAACGCTTTCTGCTACAGAGTAAAAGAGTTATTCTGTTTTCTCCCAAGTCCAGCTTTTTATTTATTTATTTATTTACCCCTTTCCTGTACTCCCAATTCAGTCAGAAGCCATAAAACAGTAAAACCATTAATCAGTTCACCCTCATGTTAAGTGAGTCAGCCCAGACTCAGACTCCCACTAACGCATCCAGTTGTAAATCCAACTTTGGCCAGGAGCAGTTTTAATTTATAATCCACTGTTCGCAGCTCGTAGCAAGATCACTTAAGGTGGGAGTTCCCAATCTTCTTAAACCTCTAATTTTATGATATGATAGTTATGCCATCCAGGGAGGACAGGGGGATGAGAAAAAGATCTCTGTCTATGTCTTTAACTAGTTTCTGTTTCTGTTTCTCTCAGATGCGATGCAGTAAATATTTGCCGATGTTTCATGGATACAAATGCTTCTTTGCCGCTTTTGTTTATTTTTCTCTCCTTTAAAGTCAGCCTCTTAAGTTTGATTTGTACTTGCTGAAGCTGAATAGAAAGTCAGTTACTCACTGTTCATGCAGTCAGGCATAAATCTTCTTCACACACCTCCTCTCCTGGCAAAGTTAGGCAGCTGATTCACCAGACATGGCGACTCCCGAGCCAGTTGCTTTGAGGAAGGAAACTCTCACGAAGACAGATTTGCTGTCTGAATTTGGAGGTTTCCCAGCCCTACTTGCTGCAAGTCCACTCTCCTGTGAAAACATGCCCCCCTTCACTTCTGGGGGGTCCGCTGACCCAGAGCTTACACAGGGGTTCCCAGAGCCCTAGGATTCCCCTGTTCTCACTGCCGTTGCTCCGCCCCCTCTCCCCACCCTGAAATTGTAAGCTACAGGGCAGAATATAAATGTTCTGAGGAAATAAATAAGAAATAAGTTTAAAATGAAAACATGGCTAGTGATAAATTAATTGTATATGTAATAATATAATTTTATAGTTTCAACTGAGTTGATTAATATAGATGGATTACTTCTAGATTTTATGTTAACATTAACATATTTACACTGATGACTCCACATTTTATTAGATTATTTACCATAGGGAGTGAAAATAAACCTTTTGCCCTCTTTTTTTTTTACTCCTCTCTCCTTCTGCCTTTCACACCCTTATCCTGACTTCCTTTTATTCTCTTTCTATCTCCTTTTGAGTAAGCACTGAAAATTACTTTCAAGAAGAATAAATGGAATGACATGCCAAAGCCATCCAAACTGAACACTGGGAGGAGGATGGTTTGCATAAGGAATGCAGCCTCTATTAGCAGGGAATTCTAGAGCCTGAGGCATCTGTGAAAAAAGCTGTCTCTTATGCCATGTCTAGAGATGGGCACGAACTGGAAAAATGACAGATCATGGTAGAAAAAATGAACCGGATGGAGGGGGACCTAATGCCTGTACCTGCCCACATGCCTTTTCCTCCACCTCCATACCTGGTTTTGCCACTGCCTCTTCTTCATCCTCCGCTACCACCATCTTTAGAGATAGCAGCCCATCTTTCCTCCCTGGAGCCGGGCCAGCTGTCTCTGTGCATGTGCACACCTGATAGGATGCGCACATGCTGATAGGTGTGCAATGGAGGACAAAAAGAAGGAGGTGGCAGGACCAGGTAGGGAGGCAACGGGGGTCAGTCGGAAGGAAACTGTACCATGAACTGAATCATGAAGCAGACCAGTTCTTGGTTTT
Organism: Intellagama lesueurii; assembly: GCA_037013535.1. Taxonomy (NCBI): domain Eukaryota; kingdom Metazoa; phylum Chordata; class Lepidosauria; order Squamata; family Agamidae; genus Intellagama; species Intellagama lesueurii. Next base: position 38,511,752 of record JBAJHW010000003.1, on the reverse strand, counting down.
TTTCAGTTTGTAATTCAGTTTGTGCCCATCTCTAGTCATGCCCACATCAGCCACAACTCTTTGGTGGCAAGACTGAGAGAAGGGATTTAGCCTTATCACTTGGAAATCATTGCCATTTTGATGTGTTCAAGTGCATGATTTGGTCAAAAACCTTGGCTTCGTGCTCTCTTGCTCTCTCTGTCATGTGTGCATGATGAGATTTTGCAACATAACTATTACACTCCATATGTTTCCTATTAATATATCAAGGATTTGACCTCCTGCAGAAATAGAAGCATATTCTGTATCTGCCTTACTTGGCAGTTAGAAGTAATCTCATCTGTAACAAATCAGGAGTCAAAGAAGTGCTGCGGCACCGTTTCAGCAACCTGTCATCCAGAATGTGAGCAAATACAAAAATAGCAATTCGATCTGTTTAAATTGATGGTTCACTGCCTGCTTACTTAAGGTCTTCCTCTAGTCCCTCTAGAAATCTATGTAAACTGTCATCTTGTCTAGAAAATCTGCCACCATTCTGTGGCTGCTCAGAAGCGTAGCAATTGCTTTACCAGCATTTCACCTGAAGCACTGGAAATCTCAGAAGGAGGTGGGTTTATAAACACATTAAGTAATGCAATTCCAAATCTCACTTTGTCATGAAAGGACTGACACGCTAGGGTGATTTTAACCAGAGGCACCTTGCACCCTGCACTGGAAAGAGGCAGAAAAGGGAAGAGGGAGATGGAAAACTGCATTGAGGAAAATTTTGGGCCCTATCCCCCACCATTCCTGAGTTACTGAATATTACTGAGATTGACCGCTTAAGGTTGGAATCCATCACAAACTGAATTAATGTCACTGGTTGGGATTGTGTTGTTGATGATCTCATTGTTATCATTATTTTGCTATGTTGAGCTTTAATGAAAGATAGTCTAAAAATAAAGGCATGAATCCAGTTGTTAATCCCCACCATGAGAGACCTATTAAATCAATGGAACTTTGTCAAGCCAATCCCATGGATTCACTTGTAGTTGGCACTAACCTTACCTTCAGAATATTCGCAATTGTCCCATTCTGTAGCCCATATGGAAGGATAGTCTGCACCCAAATATGGTTGTAGGAAGGCAGTGGAGCTGCAGAAGGGCAGTACACCTTGTTTCTCTGCAGCATGTTTCCTACATGCATGGTGGCTTCTCTCTGACTGAAGTGGCTTTCTGGGATTTGAAAGGCAACACACAGGTACATGTAATGTGTTGTTTGGCCCTTGGTAAAGGCCACGGTGCAGAGTGTAGTGGTCCCCAAAGAGAAAATAACTTGTGAAGCAGCAGGCTGATCAGATTGGAGCCCCATTCTCTTCCCCTTCCCCCCTCTCCACTCTGTGAAGCCACTTTGCTCAAACACCTTCAGGCATTTGTGAGCTTCTTCCTTGTCACTCTTCATCAGCTGCAGAGAATGAGGGAGAGGGGTGAAGGACGCATATTATTGCGACAATCAGGATTGATGGTGATTCATGGGTCTCCTGCTCTCTCTTGCACTACACCTGCCAGGAGGGAGCAGCTCTCTGGGGAAGGCCAAGAGGTGGCTGGGGCTGGAGGTGGAAAGGGGTGGGGGAACATCAGCATGGCCCCAGGCACTGCTTATCTCCCAGCTTTGTGGTCCTTTTGAAAGCAAATGCATTAGATAAAGCCGATGGAGAAACTCCTTCCTCTATTTTCATCTACTGTTTTAATTTTTAAAATATTTTCCTATTGATGCAGTCTTTTCTAGACAAATGAGATACATTTGTGGTATTATGTGTACCATGTTAGGTAGATGCATTGCTGTTTCGCTATATCACTTCTTTTATTTAACGACGAAAAAGGAAAGTTGCCATTGTTTGTGGAAGAAAAAAGTGTTGATCAGTGTGAATGGAAGGATTGTTCAAGTGAGAGATAAAATAGATCGATCTAAAGATAAGAACTTTTAAAGCATAAACCAGACAGATTTTGCTATGTCTCCTTTTCCTTAGGGTGGGAACAGCAGACACAAACATTTGTCATAGGTGACAAAGTCCTCTTTTAAACCAACTGATTCCTACGTTCAGGGTTGTAACATGCTCTCTCACACACGTATGGCTCATTTTCACTGTTTTTCTTTTTTTACACAGGAAAGATACATAATATGTAAAATATATGTTCCATGTCTTTAGAAGAAAATAACAAATTGAGACTTTTCATCAGCAGTGTCAAGTAGCAGGTAAAAAGACACACAAATCAATCATTTTCTCTATATAAAGTTTATGATCAGCAGCCCTCATTGAGGGTTCTTGATCCGAATGTTGATTATCAAACTGTTTTGAATACAACTAGCTCATATCTTGGTGCAATGAAGAGACACTGTGGATTCTTCTATGGATTTTTATTACTTTTAATAGCAAGTGCCTGAAGTGAAGTTTGCAACTGAGAAAGGAAGGTCATTTTGAAAGTTAAATCAGGACATGAAAAAGAATAATGTGCATTATAGAGTAGAATAATTATCATATTTAATAAGCGTGGGAGGTTCTTTGAAACTATCAACCAGATGTCTGCTTGCACCTCCAATATGAAGTGAGGAGATGAGTTATCAATTATAAAATGTTAGAAATACCCATTAATAACTCCAGTGTATCTATATCTATAACCGTATTTAGATGACATTATATGTTATATTCTCTCTTTAACAATCATTCTATACACATGTAGATCAATATTACATAGGAAATAATGTTTTAGAGTTGTTTTACTAAGGTTGAAGTCCAGCAGTAAGTTGTGACTTGAGTAGGCTCATTGAATCAATGGAAAATATGGGGACTGAATGGGCCTACTCTGGTTGCAACTTTCTGATGGATTTTAACCTATATATAGTCTACAATAGAAAAACTGTATTACCATGTTTTTCAACTACGAACCCTCCTGCTCCTCTAGCAGGATACAAATAGCATTTAATCATCTGCTCTCATGTGTCATCAATTATTCATGTTTGGCAAAAAAGCAGTAAAAGTTTTGTGTCGACCAGATTTGGGGCCACTCCTAGAATGTCAACTCACTGCATAGCAGCAGAATATTCAATATCATGAGTTATAAAGAACTCCAATGAAAACAAAGATCTAAGATGAGGAAGGGGAAGGGGAAGCAACCCTGGAGGAGGAGAAAGTTTGAATTTTGTGCGTGAAATGGTTGTAAAGTTGGGATGCCCATCAACATCACATACACACAAAGGTGTGTATTTGTTGCTCCAAATGTAAAAAAGGGCACAAATATACATCCCCAGGCTGGTTTCCATCCTCCCAGCTTTTTGCACCATGCCTTTGGGCCATTATGATGTTTGGAGCAGGCCGTTTGTATTATGCATTATGTTTAGTTGGTGATGTAATTTGGGCTTTTTTCTTTCATTATATTTATTAGGTTTGAGTGAAATCTTACTGCAAAGTGTGTGCAGTGTATGTTTCAGAGCAAAGTAGTTCAGATGGCACACTGCTGCATAATAAATATCAGGGTGCCTTCAAGTACTGCCTCAGAGAATGAGGGAGGGCTGTTTTCAATGTCCACCTCACAGAGCAAGATGGTAAGAGCCTCTGAAAAAAATGTATTTGTACACCCATTGTTACATTTGACAGTTACTGAGATAGTTCTATTGAAATAAAAGGGGTGATCCATGTGGCCATTACAAAATATAAATGCAAGCATAGGTGATACCTTTATAGGCCACTAATAAAAAAAATAAAAAATCATACACAATGCAAGCTTTTGTGGGTATGATTTCATGTATGATTTTGCGTATTTAGCCATGAAAGCTCACATAGTGTATGACTTTTGATTTTTTATTAGTGGCCTATAAAGATATCACCTGTTCTTTCATTAGAGATAGCTCTATTTCCTCAGCACTTATAACTTTGGGGGCGAGGGGCTGGTAGTAGCAGTTGTTCTAACATACATAACTGTACATATAGATACATGACTATGTTGATAAATATTCCAGATGACTTCAGCAGCTGAACAAGAGTAGAAGAGGTTGAATTTCAATCTGAGTTGATGTCAGAACTCTGAGCTGGCTTTAGAGCTACATTGAATACATTTGTATGCAGTGTGGTGTAGTGAATAGAGCAGTGGTTCTCTACCTTGAGTCCCCAGATGTTCTTGGACTAAAATCTCCAGAAGCCTCCACCACTATTTATGTTGGCCATGACTTCTGGGAGTTGTAGTTCAGTAACAACTGGGGACATAAGGTTGGGAACCCCTGGGATAGAATGGCAGGACTCTGGAGGTCAGGGTTTCAAATCTCCACTTGGCCATGGAAACTCTAATATATTTAGAGAGGTGCAGTCCATGGTCTGGGCAGTGAGATTTCCACTCTGAAGTTTTCCCTCTTGGTAATCCAGAGTGCAGTGCTCTCTGTGTTTGTGCAAACACACATACGTGTAAAATAGTTCACGTTCTGTATGGCCATGTGCTAAATATGATGATGTGCTCAACTGCTGCCTCAGAGAGTGAGAGGAGGTTGTCTTGAATTCCCATCACATATTTACCTCTTTGGGTCCCCCCCCTCCACTTTTGACAAATTAGTCTAATTTAGGGGTATGTTGCCCAAACTACTATTCCACCCCCACTCCCAGCATCATCATGCTGTGTACTTTAATTTAATTCATCATTTGTTGATCTGTGATCATAATGAATTAGCTTTGACTTCATAAATAGATATATGCTTCAGCACTGATGCCTCACAATATTATTTATAAAAGCTAAAGAAAGTGGGATTGGTCCTAAAGATATTTGCATGTGTTTTAGACTAAAACATTTATATTATAATCATATCAGTTGTTTTCTTCTTTTGAGGCCAGTTTTAAAGGAGAATAAAATCCAGCAAGTGGAGGCAATGCATTGAACAAAAATAAAAATCACATTAAATAATAATTTCTATTGCAATGCAAAATAGGTCTTTAGGGATAGTGTTGAAGCTTTTTGTTCTCATTTACAATCCTCAGTGGCCTATGATTCTGGAGTAACTTTTAAACAAGATTTCTGGTACAAACCTTTTAAGTCAAAAATTGCTGCTATCAATTCCCCTCAAAAGGGTTAATCTGTATCTGGCACTTATTTATTTATTTATATATTTGTATTTATTTAACTTCTTTGCCGCCCACACTACCCAAAGGTCTCTGGGCAGCTTTGTTTTGTTGTTTAGTTGTTAAGTCATGTCCGACTCTTTGTGACCCCATGGACCAGAGCACACCAGGCCCTCCTGTCTTCCACTGCCTCCCGGAGTTTGGTCAAATTCATGTTGGTAGCTTCGGTGACACTGTCCAACCATCTTGTCCTCTGTCGTCCCCTTCTCCTCTTGCCTTCACACTTTCCCAACATCAGGGTCTTTTCCAGGGAGTCTTCTCTTCTCACTGGGCGGCTTACAACAATTTAAATACAGTAAAAAGATAAAAAGATAAAACAATTAAAATAAATTAAAAATACAGTGCTCTAAAAATTGCCATCAGGTCCCACAGTTGATATTATTTCAATTAAAAACCTTCTGGAACAGGAAGGTTTTGACTTGGCACCGAAACGTCATCAATGCCGGCGCCAGACAAATCTCCCTCGAGATGGCGTTCGGTAGTCTGGGGCCAGCTGCCAAAAAGGCCCTTTGTCTACAAGCCATCCCTCTTACCTCCTTGAGGGATGGCTCTTTCAGAAGGGACCCCCTGGCTAGATATTAATTGCCAGGTAGGTTCATATGGAAGGAGGTGGTCCTTCAGGTATCCAGGGCCCAAGCCGTTTAGGGCCTTATAGGTCAAAACAAGCACCTTGAATTGGGCCCGAGCAACGACTGGTAGCCAATGTAATTTAAACAGAATCCGCCTGATGTGTTCCCTAGTGTCCCCACCACTCACCAGCCACGCAGCTCAATTCTGAACCAGTTGCAGTCGCCGGACTGTCTTCAAAGGCAGACTTATATACATACAGTATATAGAATGTACATGGACTGTAGGTACAATCATACAGAAGTTTGTCCTGAGTTGATGCAAACTTCTCTATGACACACCCTAGCATTTAAATCACTGTCACCCTTTACAAAGAAATGTTGAATTATCTTGGGAAGGTGTGTTTAAAGTTTTCACACATCACACACACACCCTTCCCCCTCTGTCATTATTATCAATCTCTTACCCATCTCTTTCACTGGCATTGAGATCTCTTCTTTTTTTAATATTTAATGAGTGAAGTAATGCTGAACTGACAAGTCATGGTAAGCATTTGCATTTGTGCTGTATAAGGTTAGCGTTATAGTGCTAAACGAGGAGAAACAATATTTTTAAACATATAATTTATACATTGTAGCTGTACTCCATACTAGTATGAGCAAAAGGCAGGTAAATGGAGTAGGATTCACTCCCACGCCATACCACTCTGTACATTATCAAGATATCATCTGGACATGCCCAGCAACTGCCTTAAAGGGCTGATACAGGCAATCACTCAAGCCAAAAGCAAGGTAGAATAATGTGACTGGAAATGCTAATGCTAGTGCTAATGCTGATGCTACTGTTAATCATCATCATCATCATCCAAACGCTCCAAACAAATGTGATGAAAGCTAAGATTCAAGAAATTAGTGCTAACAGCAAATGTCAACTCTACCAAGAAAAAGATGAAACTGTGTCACACCTCATCCGTGAATGTCCAAAGATGGCACAAACAGATTACAAAATTAGACATGATAGAGTGGCAAAACAGAATGGTAACAACCTTAGAATTGCAGAGCTGGAAGGGACCCTAAGGACAATGAGTCCAGCCCCTCTCAGGGAGGCACCATGGGGATTTGAACTCCCAGCCCACAGCCAGACACCTAAACCACTGAGCTATTCAGCATTTGAACATATTTTAGTACCAAAAGAAAGATTTTGGAGGTCGGTAAATACGTCTAATTGAAAATTCCTATCAAGCCATCTTCTGTTCATAGTAATTTATACTATTTCCCCACCCCTACCATTTCCCAGATCATGGCCACTGGTCCCATCACCTCCTGGCAAATAGAAGGAGAAGATATGGAGGCAGTGACAGAATTTACTTTCTTGGGTTCCATGATCACTGCAGATGGTGACGGCAGCCATGAAATTAAAAGACCCCTGCTTCTTGGGAGGAAAGCGATGACAAACCTAGACAGCATCTTAAAAAGCAGAGACATCACCTTGCCGACAAAGGTCCGCATAGTCAAAGCTATGGTTTTTCCAGTAGCGATGTATGGAAGTGAGAGCTGGGCCATAAAGAAAGGTGACCGCCGAAGATTTGATGCTTTTGAATTGTGGTGCTGGAGGAGACTCTTGAGAGTCCCCTGAACTGCAAGGAGATCAAACCTATCCATTTTGAAGGAAATCAACCCTGAGTGCTCACTGGAAGGACAGATCCTGAAGCTGAGGCTCCAATACTTTGGCCATCTCATGAGAAGAGAAGACTCCCTGGAAAAGACCCTGATGTTGGGAAAGTGTGAAGGCAAGAGGAGAAGGGGACGACAGAGGACGAGATGGATGGACTGTCTCATTGAAGCTACCAACATGAATTTGACCAAACTCTGGGAGGCAGTGGAAGACAGGAGGGCCTGGCGTGCTCTGGTCCATGGGGTTATGAAGAGTCGGACACGACTTAACGACTAAACAACAAAAACCATTTCCCTTTTTTCCCCTCCTGTAATTTAAATCAATTATGGAAAAATAATGGTATCACAGCACTAAATAGTCAATGTCAGCTATATGATAATTTCACTGAGAGTGAAAGGAACCAGTGGTTTGTCCTTGGTTTAAACTGTGGTCATTATGCACTGGTCATTATGCAAAAAATATAACTTGCAGGCCTAAAAAAAACCCATGGGAATATCAGGTAGAGAAGGTGTCACAAAATGACAAAGTCAAGATCTTGTGAGATTTCCAGATTCAAATAGATAGCACCTTGAACATAACACACCCAATATAGTAGTAATAGAATGAAGAAATGTCTGGATCATTGACATTGCAATTCTAGGGGCTGCCAGAGTTGAAAATAAAGAATTGGAAAAACTAACGATAGAGACCTGGCAATCAAAATATCTCACTTGTGGATGAAACACACTTCAGTGATGCCTGTAGTCCTTGGGGTTTTGAGAACAATATCAAGAAATTTCACACAGTGTTATAAGCATTTACAAATCTCAGAAATAATACCATCAAAAAATGGCAATAATAGGAACAGCATACATACTGCTCTGATATTTAGCAGATTCTTCAGTTTTTGGTTAAAACTTGTATCTGTTATATAATACCAGTCAATGTTTTTATCATTTTGATGGACTGTGTTTCATATTTTTGAATAATACAAAAGCAAATTAAAATCCCTGCTGGCTAAACAAATATACCACATACTCATGCCAAAAGTGTCAAAGTATTAAAAAATTTACAGGCCTGAACAGAGCAGAGCAGAAGTACTAATGAACTGCCATGTCATGCAGGTGTGTAAGTATAAAAGTGCTGAGTCACAGTGACTATAGAAAGGATGATGCAACATCTGGGTGAAGACTGGACGATGCAACATCTGCCCTGATTGGGCAAGAGCAGATGCTTATGTGTATATAGTTGAGTTGTACAGAACACCACCACCACTTCTACAAATGTTGATTTCATGCTGTCACGCTGCCGCTTTGTATATTTGCTGTAAATACACGTGTCGGGCTGGAAGAGAACGTGTCTGTGTGAGTTATTTTTACCATCAGGACCAGAATCAACTCTCAGCTAGCGGCTTGCAGGATTCCGCTTTAACAAAGCTTATGGGCCCAGCGACGCGCTCTGCGCAGACCGTCTACTGCTGAGAACGTTGGTGAGTACCAGTGGGTGCCACTATAATAGAAGGAGGAAGAAATAGAGGTCCTGAAAGAAAGCAGTTCTGCTGTTGTGTGCCCAGGAGGGGAAGGAAAACAGAGGACTGAGAGAAGAGCAGGCAGCATGGTGTTTGGGGGAACAAGCCTGGGAGGTTTTCCCTTAACGAAGTTAAATGACTGTAATTACCAGACGTGGTCCGTCAAAGCTGAGATGCTATTAAGGAGGGAAGATCTGTGGCAGATTGTAACCAACCTCCCAGCAGAGCTTGATGAAGAGGAGGAATGTAAAAATGAAAAAGCTCTGAGTACTTTGATACTTTGCTTGGAAGACAACCAATTAATCCATGGCTTGGCTACGGCGAAAGAAGTTTGGGAATGTCTCAGGAGAATTTACGTGAGAGATTCAGTAGGATCTAAAGTATCCTTAACAAGAAAGCTCTACAGGTGCAGATTACAGCCCGGTGAGAGCGTGTCTAAACATTTGCAAGAGATAAAAGGTCTCTTTAATGAGCTAGAGCAAAGGAATGTGCAGTTTCCAGAAATCCAGAAAGTGTACCTTATTCTAAGCAGTTTATCTGATGAATACGACATTCTGGTCACCAGTTTAGAGTCTATGCCTGAGGCGAATTTGACCCTGGAATACCTGATGGGCAGATTGCTGGAACAGGAACGACGTAAGAGTGAAATGTCTGGTGACAGAGAGAAACAAAACATCCAGTGTCGAAGGAACCAAGACGGCTGGAGGAAAAAGACAGATTACAGCCTACACAGAGAAACAACTCCTAGGAGAGAAGAGAGTGGTCATGCTATGACCGTGAGATGCTGTTTTGGCTGTGGATCTGTAAATCATCTTCTGAGAGACTGTAGCAGAGACGACAGAAAAGCTGGCTGCAAAAGTGAAAGAAGCACCGAAAAGAGAAAAGGGAGGATTTCTCTTGTCCAGGCAGCAAGAGATAAATCCAAGGTCGTTCAGCAAGCTTGCTGGATAATTGACAGTGGGGCCGTTACACATTTAACTAATGAAATAGATTTGTTTCTTTCTCTAGGTGCTTCGGAACAAAGCAGCGTGAGCCTGGCGAACGGACAGAAGTTGCCTGTTGCTGCAGAAGGGACAGTTTTTGTGTCAGGTTTGGAACAAGAACTCAAAGGTGTTCTTCATGTACCACAGTTGGACTGTAGCATCTTAAGTGTGTCTGCTTTAGTAAAACAGGGCTTTGTAGTCATATTTGAAAATGATGAATGTAAAATTAAGAAAGGAAAATGTGTTTGCGCAAGGGCAAAACAAGAAAATAATTTGTACATTTTGAGGTGTAAAATACAAAGTGACACACATGTAACAGTGAAAAACGCACCTCAGCATGATAAATCTGCACACCTGTTACACAGGAGGTTGGGTCATGCAAATTTTAGAACAATTCAGAGAATGCAAGCAGTGGCAAAAGATGTACAGTTGAAAGAGTGTAAAAATTATTTAGATTGCAACGTGTGTAAAATGGCAAAATCTAAAGTAAGCCCCAGAAACAAGGAATGAACCAGTCAAACACAAAGGCCCTTTCAACTGGTACATGCAGACTTGATTGGCCCTTTTGCATCATCTTTGGGTGGAGCAAAATATGTCCTGGTAATTGTAGATGATTATTCAAGGTATTCTTTTTGCTACTTATTGAAAACAAAGGCAGAGGTGTTTAGCAACTTCAGAAATTGGCTAAGCTTCATTGAGAGACGTTATGGCCACAAGGTGGCGCAAATCCAGACGGACAGAGGGTCTGAGTTCCTATCTAACAAATTTCAAAGCTGGTTGAAGGAAAATGGGATATATCATAGAAAAACTAGTCTATATTCACCCTTCCAAAATGGCGTGGCAGAAAGAAGAAACGGGGTGTTGCAGACAATGAAAGACGCATTGTTAGCTGACGCTAACATGAGTCATGGCCTGTGGGGAGAAGCCCTGCTTACATCGAACTACATAAATAACAGATTGTTATCTTCTGCAATAGGGCAGACTCCGTATTATATGTTATATGGGAGAGAGCCATCTTTAAAACACATGAGGGTGTTTGGGTGCAGTGCGTGGGTGCACATCCCAAAAGAGACAAGAAGGAAGGGACAACCAAAGGCAAAGAAAATGAAATTCATAGGTTATGAAAGAGGTTCAAAGGCATACCGCTTCCTTGATGGAAACAGCAATGTAGTGATTTCGAGGTCTGCCAATTTTTGTGAGCATGAGAATTGGGATAGGGTTCATGCTAATTCCCAAGTTTTCATACCATTCACAAACACAAGAGAGTGTGAGAATAGGCAGTTAGAGACAAAAGAAGAAGAAACAGAAGAGAGCCAGTCCAAGACAAAAGATGAAGAAGACGATGGGCAGTGTAGTGATCAAGAAAGTGAGATAGGAATTAAGCAAGAACCAAAAATTGAGGATGAGCCACAAATCCCCAGGAGGTCAGAGAGAGTTAACAAAGGGGTTCCGCCTGCAAGGTTTGGTGTAGGAGAAATAAGGGTGTGCCATGTATATCAGGAACCAAAATGTCATGAAGAGGTCATGTTACTTCCTGAAGTAGAAAAGAAAAGATGGCAGGAAGCCATGATTGAGGAAATGAAGTCTATGGACGACCACAAGGTCTTCACAGAGACTAGGCTGCCACAGGAGCATAAAGTGATTGGCAGTAAGTGGGTTTTCAAAAGAAAGTTACAAAACAATGGGGACTTTAGGTATAAAGCGAGGTTGGTGGCTCAGGGATTTACTCAAAAGAAACATTTGCACTATGATGAAGTATTTTCCCCTACAGTAAAAGCAGAAACTATGAGGGTAGCTTTGACTCTAGCGGCATCTAGAGGATATTTGATAAATCATTATGATATAACGACTGCATACTTAAATGCTGACTTAAAGGAAGAATTATACATGGCAAAAGCACCCGGCTTTGAAGGGTCAAGACCAGGAATGGTTTACAGGTTAAATAAGGCCATTTACGGGCTGCGACAATCAGCCCGAAACTGGAACCAATGTTTACATACAGTGTTAGAAAAAATGAATTTTAAGAATAGTCTGGCTGATCCATGCTTATACATACAAGAATGTGGAAGTGAGCTAAATATTTTGTTGGCATATGTGGATGACATTTGTTTTATGACAGAAAAATCAGAGCCAGATGAATTTATTTGAAAGACAGCTGAAAAAGGAATTTAAACTGAAAAATTTGGGTCCAATACAAAATTATTTAGGGGTGCAAATACAGAGAAAAAATGAAGGTTTTGTATTCAACTAAAAGTTAAAAATTGAACAAATGTTGGAGAGATACAATATGCAAGATTGTAAAGATGTACAAACCCCCATGGTAATAGATTTTCAAAAGTGTGATGAAGAAAACAAAGAGTTTGAGAGTCAAGAAATTTATCATTCTGCAATTGGCAGTTTAATGTATTTAGCAAATTGGACTAGGCCTGACATTTCAGCAGCAGTGAACATTCTTAGTAGACATGTGTCGAAGCCCACTGTGAAACACTGGCAGGGTGTAAAAAGAGTTTTTAGATACTTAAAAGGAACAAGTGACAAGTGTTTGATCATAAATCCTTCAAAAGAGTTAAATTTACAGGCCTACGTTGACAGTGATTGGGCAAATGATGAAAGTGACAGGAAGTCAATGTCCGGATTCGTTGTAATGTTTGCAAATGTTTTAGTAGGGTGGAAGTCCAGAAAACAGAGTTCTGTGGCTACTTCGACAGCAGAAGCTGAATTCGCAGCTTTGTCGGAAGTATGCTCAGAATTAATCTGGTATAGACAATTAATTAAGGATTTAAAGATAGAAACACATAAACCAATAAAGGTCTTAGAAGATAATACAACCTGCTTACAAATGGCTGTAACAGAAAAAATGCGAAATAGAAGTAAACATGTTGACATCAAATATCATAACATAAGAGAAGCCATAAAAGAAAAATTAATAGAGTTACAATACTGCAAAATGGATAAAAATGTTGCTGATATTTTTACAAAACCTTTGAGTGTTCAAAGACACAGTGAAATAATCAAAGAGTTGGGTTTGAATCTTGTTCAGGTGTAAATTAGGAGGGGTGTCAAAGTATTAAAAAATTTACAGGCCTGAACAGAGCAGAGCAGAAGTACTAATGAACTGCCATGTCATGCAGGTGTGTAAGTATAAAAGTGCTGAGTCACAGTGACTATAGAAAGGATGATGCAACATCTGGGTGAAGACTGGATGATGCAACATCTGCCCTGATTGGGCAAGGGCAGATGCTTATGTGTATATAGTTGAGTTGTACAGAACACCACCACCACTTCTACAAATGTTGATTTCATGCTGTCATGCTGCCGCTTTGTATATTTGCTGTAAATACACGTGTCGGGCTGGAAGAGAACATGTCTGTGTGAGTTATTTTTACCATCAGGACCAGAATCAACTCTCAGCTAGCGGCTTGCAGGATTCCGCTTTAGATCTATTCATGATTAGTGCCAATGCCATGTAGTTAACAGAATAAATATTAAAAGGAACACTGACACCAATAGTGGGACAAATTACTCTCTGCTCACTGCCTCCACCACACAATAGCCCTGTCCTCACACCTTGCAATGAGGACCATATGCTACAGGGGTTAAAAACACTAAAAACTCTGAAGTGTGTGTTACCATTTTTTCAAAACATCTTGAAAGTTAGAGTTGAGTGAACCATTTATTTTCTAAGAGTTTTGCTCCTTTCAGCCTTGCTTGTTCTTTTGTCAGTCTTCAACAGGTGGCTTGAGGACTGGCATATTCTAACAACGTTAAAACACTAATTATCACTGTGTCATTTCAAGTATGGTCCCATCTTCCCAGCTCCTGTTTAGTCCTTCATTTGTCAAACCATCCATTTAGTTTAAGGGAATTACTGACACAGATGGAGGTTGTAACATAACGTCTTGAGTTTAATCTTCTGCTACATTACTTAGAGTTTGTGGAAGCAAAACAACTCGTGTCCAGTAACTAATGAACTGTAAACCTTTTCCATACAGATTTTTCACATTTAACCTTTGAACTGCAGAGCTGGAAGGGGCACTATGGATCATCAAGTCCAGCCCCTCTCAAGGAGATACAGTGGGGAACTGAACTCCCAACCTCTGGCTCTGCAGCCAGAGACTTAAGCCACAGAGCTATCCAGCAGTTAATAACAGTAGCAACCTTAAAACTGCATAGCTGGAAGGGACCCTACGACCATCAAATCCAGTCCCTGACAAGGAGGCACCATGGGGAATTGAATTCCCAGCCTCTGGCTTTGCAGCCAGAGACCTAAACCACTGAACTATTCAGCATTTGAACATATTTTCGTACCAGAAAAAATATTTTAGAGGTAGGTAAATATGCCTCGTTGAAAATTCCTGTCAAGCCAGCTTCTGTTCACAGTAATTCATACTGTTTCCCTACCCCTACCATTTCCTTTCTTTTTTTTTCTCATGTAACCTAAACCAATTGTGGAAAAGTAATGGTATTACAGCACTAAATAGACAATGTCAGCTACATAATAATTTCACTGAGAATAAAAGGAACTAGTGGTTTGTCCTTGGCTTAAAATGCGCTTGGAAGCATGAATAAACATTGTGAAGGCAACAGCACCATGAATTAGCCTAGTTTCTGTTGTGGATAATTGATAATTCATTTTGGTTAGTGAAGTATCAGGTACAAAGAGCAATTGCACATAGAAAAAATAAGAGAATAGCACAAGTCTCAGAGCCACCCCTCTTCACAGTAACTAGCACTTTATATGTTAAAAATAATTTTGGAAGCATTTTAAATAGAAAAAGAAAATGTATCTTTACTTGCAATTGCAATCAGTAGTTTCAAACAGAAGAATAAAAGGAAAGGTACAGTTTCCACAAATGGAAGAAACTGCCTCCATATTACATCATCAAAAGATCAGGAGCAGAAAGATCAAACAAAACAAAGCAGGTCAAACAGGAACAGGAGGGGTGAAAGCATACATCTTGCCTCAAAGGTGGGGAAAAAGGACTCTATTAATTGGTTAGTGGCAAAAAGATGCAGTCACCTTAGCCTGTGAAAGACACCCTCTCCCCGGCCATTTGTTAATTGCATGCAAGGTTGTTAATATCCCAACAGTTAGTAGTGGGAACATTCTTTTTTGGGTCTGCCCTTTGCCAAATAGTTCAGGGTTTTTTTCTGTGCTTTCAAATTGCCTCTGACTTATGGTGACCCTATGAATGACCAACTTCCAAAATGTCCTGCCCTAAGCAGCACTGCCCAGTTTTTGTAAACTCAAGGCTATGGCTTCATTTATAGAGTTGATCCATCTTATATTGGGTCTTCCTCATGCTTTTAACTTTTCCTTTTCAATAATCATTGGGATATAGAAAATATTTTCAGAATTTGCTTCCTACCTTCTCTTTTAATTCATGTCTGCCTCAACAACCAGTTCCTTTTCTAAAAATCACCAATGGGAATAGTAATATTTGAGTTCATCAGTCAATCAGAACAGTAGTTAGAGCAGTGAGCTCTATGTTTGCTAGAGTTTGGTAGCAACACAGGAAAGAAAAATGGCAAATGCCATTGGTAATTTACTTATTTTGTATCATTTGTAGGCTGACTTTTTCCCAATGGGGGAATCCAAGGCTTTCTGAAAATTTTAACCTTCATCTCCAACAGCTGCAAAGATATGAATGGAAATGCATTGGCAGTGCCTGCTGAAACTGCAGATGCCAGAATGGTTGGGGAGATAACATGTCTACTTTTTTGGTATTGAACCTTCATGTTCTGGCTACCTTTTTACATCTGAAAAAGATTAAGGAAAAAAGTTTGAGTGGGGCCCTGTAGGTAGCCAAGATCCATCTTTTATCCCCTTAACCTCTTCAGTGACTGGGTGAGTCCCAGTGATTAAGGCTGCAATCCTGAACACACATTGTTGTTGTTTAGTCATTAAGTTGTGTCCGACTCTTCGTGACCCCATGGACCAGAGCACGCCAGGCCCTCCTGGTGTGGTCAGATGGAAAGCTCTTTAATCTCTCTAGACTGAGAGCGAAGACCAAAGTCCAGCTGAAATGCATGCGGGACTTCCTCTTCGCCGATGATGCAGCCATTGTTGCCCACTCTGCTGAAGACCTCCAACAACACATGAATCGTTTTAGCAAGGCCTGCCAAAACTTTGGACTAACAATCAGCCTGAAGAAAACACAAGTCATGTGCCAGGGCGTGGACTCACCTCCCTCTATTACCATCTCCACGCAAGAATTGGAGGTTGTTCATGACTTTGTGTACCTTGGCTCAACAATCTCTGACACTCTCTCTCTAGATGTCAAGCTGGATAAACGCATTGGCAAAGCAGCTACCATGTTCTCTAGACTCACAAAGAGAGTATGGCTTAATAAGAAGCTGACGGCATATACCAAGATCCAGGTCTATAGAGCCTGTGTCCTGAGCACACTCCTGTACTGCAGTGAGTCCTGGACACTTTGTGCATGGCAGGATAGGAAGCTGAACATGTCCCATATGCGTTGTCTCCAACGCATTTTTGGTATCACCTGGCAGGACAAAGTTCCAAATAGAGTAATCCTAGAATGAGCTGGAATTTTTAGCATGTATACATTACTGAAACAGTGACGTCTATGTTGGCTTGGGCATGTCATGAGAATGGCTGATGGTCGGATTCCAAAAGATGTCTGTATGGAGAATTAGTGCAGGGAAATCGCCCCAGAGGGAGACCACAGCTGTGATACAAGGATATTTGCAAGCGGGATCTGAAGGCCTTAGGAATGGACCTCAACAGATGGGAAACCTTGACATCTGAGCGTTCAGCCTGGAGGCAGGCGGTGCATCATGGTGGGATCTGAAGGCCTTAGGAATGGACCTCAACAGATGGGAAACCTTGAAATCTGAGCGTTCAGCCTGGAGGCAGGCGGTGCATCATGGCCTCTCCCATTTTGAAAAGACCCTTGTCCAGCAGGCCGAGGCAAAGAGGCAGTCCCGAAACCAGCAAAATCAAGGAGCTGGACAGGGGACAGATTGTATTTGTCTTCAGTGTGGAAGGGATTGTCACTCTCGAATTGGCCTTCTCAGCCACACTAGACGCTGTTCCAAGTCCTCTATTCAGAGCACGTTACCATAGTCTCTCGAGACTGAAGGATGCCTAATCATCAATCAATTTCCAAGTTATGTAGTCTAGATAGGAGTTCCTTCTACAAACACCATATCATGTGTTAGATCCTGGCTAACTTCTCTTGATCTCTGTGTGTCTCCCTGCCCCATAGAAGAGCAAATGGAGAGTTAATGTTGTGTATGGGATTTCTAAGCCTGCTTATTGTGACTTTCTCTGGTTGTTGCTAAGAGCCTGTCTACATTTCTCCAAAAACCCACAATATGTAGCCTTTTAATTTTAGCCTACTCAAGTCACATGGTTTTTGAGTTGTTTCCTGTGTTCCTACTGAGTAATTGAAATGCTCCCTTTAAAAACTGGCTGTAATGTTCACAATAGGCTTAAGTCGATTAAAAAAGCAGTGTGATAGAATAAACGACTCTCTGATGGCCATTTATTTTAAGTCACTTCCTAGGAAATAATACAAGTCAGAGGAAAATAAAACTTTTGGACTTCATTGTGTGAATGTGAAACTCAGCACAGTTTTTAACACAGGTCAAATCCCACAGTTTTTTGGCTGTGTGACCAGGCCCTTCATTTGTGTTTTGAATAGCTGGCTAGATAGCGTCATGGATTGGGTATCTGGCTGTGGAGCCAGAGGTTGGCAGTTCAATTCATTACTGTGCTTCCTGTGAGTAGAGTCAGTCTGTGTGGCCTTGGGCAAGTTGCACAGTCCCAGGGTGCCCCCAGAAGAAGGGATTGGTAAATCACTTCTGAGTATTCTCTACCTGGAAAACTCTGAAAAAGGTAGCAATAAGTCAGAATTGACTTGATGGCACATAATTATTATTGTGCTTTGAATGGAAGAAATCACATATTCCCACTATCTGGATAGTCATCCTCAGAAAATGAAGAAAAAGAAAGAGGGAAAATCATCCTTCATTTATCTCTCACCTTTCTCTCCAGATTTCTTCATTCTTCTCCTTAATCTCCTGATCTCTAAGATAAATGTCCCCATGTCATTTCATCAGCTCTCCTAAACACCAATATTTAATTGCAGCTTTTGGTTATAAGTGTTGTACTTAGAGGTGCATCCATAAGTATTGTTTAGCCAAAGTGGGTGAGCCTTATCCCTCCAAATGATTTTCAATTGCAGTTCCCTCAATTGGATCTACTTGGGGGTGCTGGTGGAAGATGTAGGCCAAAACATCCTGTACATCAAAGATTCCCAACCCTGGTTTAGGAGGTTGTCTCTGAAATCCTGTTGCATAGCTTAGTTGCAAGTACAGTGTACCCATTAAATCAGATGGGATTTAATGAGTCAACTCGTCTGTAAGATCCATTGATTCTGTGGAGCTACTCTAGTTTTTACTTCCTAGGCTAAGCAGCAGGCTTTAGTATATTATACTTCGGTATCTCCAGTTTCCTGTAGTCCATATATGCAGAGACCTTCTGCTTACACTGATTCTCTACCTTCTGCTCTACCGCCATAAAACAAATATATGCAGTGCTGTCAACTCACCTCCCTTAGTGAGTACAGAAATTTCCTATTGATATGTTATATACATGTCTTTCCTGAGGATCTCTCCTCCTTACCACCATTCTTTGATGCATGTTAAAGCATCTTTTCTTCAAAGCCATTTCAAGTACTAAGTAAATCTAACAATTAATTCATAATCTGCCAAGGTATTTGAAAATTAGTTGAAGGAAATTGTTAATTGAACTGCCAAGATGATGTCATTGACAACTCTGTATATTTTGGCCAAAAATAAAAGCTTGGGGAAATATTTCAAGTCTTCTAGTCACTAACATAACATATGTCACACTTCATAGTGAGAACAACATGAAATATTAAAGTACCAATACTGAAAGGAAAAAAAATATTTGAGAGTCCCATTTGGGTATCAACATTTGGGGTCCCAAGATGAAGTACTAGATTTTTCCACCCAGATGTTAATTAGAAGGTTGCTATTTGTAATAAAAATAAATCAAATTATCCTGCTGCATGGAAAGATATCTGCAAAAAGCAGTTTAATAGCAGGAAGCTAAGAGTTTTAAACATTATTTTCTTAGCAAGTGTTAGGAAGATAAAAATCTTTGGTCCTAGAAATTCACTGAGAGTTTTCATCCCTTGGGAGAATGTATTTGGGTTTAAGTGGAATCTTGCAATGCAAAGAGATGAAGAATCCACTGGCCACATGTGACCTGCAGGGCCTGAAAGCTTCCTTTCCTGTTTTCTCTGATCAGTGATCAGAAACAAGAAGGTATTTAAATGCATTCAAATTTTAAAACCTCTGCATAGATCTATAATGACTTAACATCATATATGACAATAAAATCATGACCATCCCTTTCTCTATGTTTTCACTTTCGAGCACATAATAAATCACTGAAATAAAAGTCTGTGTGCTAAGAAAACCTTCACTAGTTTCAGCAGAAGAGGTCTTCAATCAGTGATTGCATCTCTGTCTTCTGTCTATTGAAGCATTCAATGTGAGAAGCACCTTGATCACATAAAAGAAAGAAGCCAAGTATTCAGATAAATGCAGCCAGCTGTTGAATGCTTAGTACAACTAGCAAAAACAGCAGGATGTTAGAGCATGATTGGAATAAGCAGGTGGACAGTATCCAGGCACAGAACACAGGGCAGCACACCCATTAGCCCCCTTTGTGCTTTTTGTGGCTCACTGAGATCATGACAAATCTGCCCAAAGGCATGGAGACTGCACATAAAATACTAGTGCTTGAAGTAGAGCTGCACTCTCTCCTAATAAAGTCTTAATTGCTAATTTACTCAGAAATCATTTATTATACATAGCAATAGTGATAATATTAAGGCTATGCTATACCTCTTCTTGAAACCCTATTTAAAGATAAACACACAAGAAGTTGTCATTTTTAAGAAGTCCTACTAAAGATATGACTACACAGTGAGGAGGAAATTGACTGACAGCTTTCTTTGTAGATTGTTCACATAGCTCTCTTATAGCCATGTAGGAGGTGTTGTTACAGGGGAACTACCCAATAGGCTGTAAACAAAGGTTGCATGGCAATTTCTTTGGCTCGTTTCCTCCTCTTGTTATCTATATCACACCAATAACAAGCACACACTTTTTTGTTTTTGATTAAAGTGATCACATGGCCTGAACTAATATGAATAGATTCAATTTTTAAAAAGGCAGAAGCCTCTGAGGCAGAGGGGGAAAAACTGCAAATGTAGAGGAGGTGGCTTCTGGGCTGACCTGCATTTCCTTTTGCATCATGTGGTCAGTGAGAAAAATGTGAATCAGCCAGTCCCAAACCCAAAGCCTTTCCATTAATTTTTGCCAGTTTCAAGTCAATTTGATCAGTGTCATCATATAGGTTTCCTGATATCTTCCCCTTCACTAAATTCTGAAGATGTTTTTGATGGCTTCTTCTTCTTGTTGTTACTACTACTACTACTACTACTACTACTACTACTACTACTACTACTACTACAAGGAGGAGGAGGAGGAGGAGGCGGCACAGGATAGTGTAGATTTTCTTCATTCCCTGTCACTATTAACCTACCAGCTTGCTCTGCACCACATATTGGTCTACCTTCTGTTTTAATCAGCAGAATTTCTTTAAAAAGGCCAGTGCTGGTGTTCATGTAAGGTTTGTGCAACATGCTGTATCTAATTAATGAGGTACTGGGGTGTGTCTCATCATGTGCCTGATTGCACAACCAAGATGCACCCCAGCACTTCTTCAGTTAGCCACAATTAGCTGCAACAAATTAAACCTTACCAAAACACCAAGAAAATTCCAGCTAAAGATTTTGAAATGGGCTTTTGCACAGAAATGTCTTCCTAAAAAGAAATGTCTTCAGAAGGTAATTCCAGACATGAAATGAGGTTTCCTTGGAATCCAGTTCCAGAGCCTAGCCAGAGTTAGAGTCTCTTTAGTCCTATTTGAGTGATCTCTGGGATTGCTGAGGCATGCAAGAGAGTTCTGAAGTGAATGATTAGACTGTTGGATATGGACTGGGGAGACCTGGGTTTAAATCCCCACCCAGCTACAAGAGAATGTCACACTCTTACAACTTAATCTTTGTCACAGAGTTGTAACTATAAATGGGTGAGAGGGAGGACAATGTATGACAACTTGGCATTGTAAGGGGAAAGGAAGCACAGCTCCTTTTAAAGAGGTTCAAAAAGATCTCGCATGGCATAGGAAAAGCTTCTGCCTGAGATTCTGCAGAACTGCTGCAGGTCAGAGTAGACAATACAAAGTAGGCAGACAAACTGCTGTCACAGGAGGTTCAAGGCACATTCATATCTACAACTAGAGTAGTTTGTGTACTCCCAGCTTGAAGTGGAGCAATCCATGCAACATTCTGCACCCACTGCTGTGGGTTTCCCTTTGTCCCAGAACCACTGCTCTCCCAAATGGCTGCATAATTGTGCCATTTGCAATAAATCTGGTGTAGGACAGAGCCTATGAGGCCAGATGGGTTCTCCCAGGAGGGGAGGGATTTCTTCGTTCTCCTTAGGCCAGAATGAATCTATTCCTTACCTTGAAGCCCTAATGTTCAGGCATTTTCCTATTTATCTTTACCATATTTCCTTATTTATTTTGATTAGTGCATGGGGACTAGATAATGTGTGGCTGCTGCAAGATATAGCTTGCAGAAAAGAAAAGCTGGTGTTTTATTACCATTTGAAAACACCCTAGTGTGGAAGAAATTACCACAATATTTGATCACCCTTTCCGAGAAATAAGCAATTTTTTACACAAGAGGGAAAATGTAACATAGTTCAATTTGTATGACCCGCAGAAAACAAAATGTCGCTATTTCCTTGTTGGGTTCTAATCTGATATAAGACGTTTCTTCCCTTCATTTCTTATCTTCCGTTTTTGCAGAAATATTGAGGCTGCCGCCCCAGTTGTTCTGTCTATCTCATCTAGAGTGTGTTTGTTTGTTTGTTTGTTTGTTTGTTTAATGGCCCGAAGAGCTATAGCTTATAAAGATTATCTCCTAATTGTGTGCAGTCTTAGAGAGGAAAGAAGAAAAGGGAAAGGAAGCTGCAGGAGTATTGTTACATTTGCCAAGCATCCTGGTGGGCCAAATTTATCACATGTACTATTTAACTTTGAAAATAGATCTTTTAAACACAGTTTCCACTGTTTGAAACTGAGAAGGCTTTAGATCACCAACTGAGCTGGCTACTGGCTATACAAATATTATACAGTATCTGAAAGTGTAAACCTTGGTACTTGCTTTAACCTGAAAGTTCAAGAAGACATATTGCAATGGCGGCAGCAGGTATGCTGAGGCAACATAGGGCAATGAGAAGGACAGAAGGACAGGGGTGGGCGATCCTGATTTGCCAAAGTAAATAAAACACCAAGGGGAAAAAAGTTCAGCATTTTGTCTTGCTTCAGCCAAACAGGATCCCTGAGCTGGGTTGTGAAATGAACCATGAACCAGCACAGTTTGTTGGGTTTGGGGGATTCATGTTTTGTTTCATGCCCATCTCTAACACTCTTCTTATGTGAAAAATATAGTTTCCCCTTTTCAACTTCTAGCAAGAGCAATTAAAACAAAAATTGGACAAAAACCATCAAGAGGTAACTTTTCATATTTCACAATTCACAGAGAGGGCGGGGAATTAAAATCCTCATTCTTTAACATATTCAGAATTAAACCACAATCAGCAGAGGATAATCCATAGCAGTCTGTGTCAGTTTTCTCCCTTTTTAAATAGTGTGTCCACACTATTTACTTACAGCAGTTTGATACCACTTTAACTGCTATGATTCCATCCTAACAGAAGGTTTTTTATATACTTTAGAACTCCCTGCTAGCCATCTCTGGGGCAGTCTCCTGAACTACGGAAGAGAATTCTAACTACCTCTCCAAACTACAAATCCCATAATTCTATAGGATGAAGCATGTCAGCTAAAGTGGCACCACATTGCTAGAATTAATTGTGCTGTGTATATAATCTCTTATTTGTCATTTTCAACGGCGTCTTCAAACAAGCCACATATAAGAATTTGAAGTGACTACTTCAACAATTACTTTGTGGGAATGGGGGCCATTTCTAAACATGCTGTTACTATATCTGTATCCTATAATGCATGTTTAGGCCCCCTGTTGGTACATGTTTGAGCTGAGAACTTAATCATAAAATTTAGAGAAGTCTAAAAAACGCAGGACTTTTAAACAGAACAAAAGGAGCAATTGTCCTTTGCCTCATCCATGGAGGGGAGGGGCAGGTACATTGACATTACTGCATGTTTTCATCTCTTTTTTCCCCTTCAGAATCTCACCATTGTGAGCTTCAGAAATCTAATGAGGGGGAGGATTCATAATCTTGATAGCGGTCGTGTCCTTTTGTTGTTCTTCTTAAAGCCATTCTTCCCAAAATCACACTTACAGTGGAAGAGATGCAGAAACTTTAATGAGAGCTGACTTAAATGATCTGCAATTTTTCCCCCTCTGAACTAAAACACCTTTGCCAGTATCCTGCTGATTGATTTTGCGGCTCAAACATGTACCAACGGGGGGAGGGGGAGAGGTTAAACATGGATTGGTGTCAGTTGTTTGTTTGCTGTTGATGTGTTCAGTTGGTTGCTAAATATGTGTACAGTAAAGAAAGCAGCATACACAAGTTTATGGTTTCAAGCAAGTGTAAGTAAATAAAGGTTTTTTTTTCTCCCACAAATGTCTCGGAGTGAATTATTGAGACTTTTAAGTACCAGTTAATGAGAAAGGAGTGGATTATCTGGGGAACTTGTAGCTATTCCCCTATGTGAGTCTCTGCACTTCTACTGCATAACAGAAGGAATGTTACCAGAAATACAGAACACTGCAACAGGGATGAGATGAGGAAAAACTTCAACAGCCCTGACCACCCACTGCTAACATGCACACAATCTCAGTTTTTCATGGAAATCATGCAAATACCTCCTTTGGTGGGAAGGCTGAGAATGTGCTTAAAAAGAAAAAAGAAAAAGGGTAGAAAGCAGCCCAAGCCTCCACCCACCATTGCCCACTGCCTCTGGCCACTGGTTATCTTCACCCCTTTCCAATTTTTGTCCTCTGGTGACAGGAATACAAGGAGAGCTGTCTTTTTCTTCCTCCTCCTGTCTGCCCTATTGTGCCAGGTGGCAGAGAAAACTTCCTGAGTGCTCTCTGAGTTCCTCTCCATGGAAAGACACAATAGCCCAAACAGTGGTTGAGGATAGAAGAAAACTGACAGATTTAAAGTTATTATTTTATGGATGTTTTATTTCGGAGTAAGCTGACTCTGCTATCCTGTGAGAGAAACCCCTTTATTTGCTAATCTTCCTTTACCTGTTGTAAAGTCCCTTTTTGACTAGAGGTCCCAGAATCCTTCCTTCTCCCACCCCAGTAGCCAGCATGGTCTGAATTTATTTTGTATCATAAAAACACACAACAAGTGAGGGAAAATGAGCAAGGAAGATGAGCGCCTTCTGACACCACATCCTGAAAACAAATAGCTCTATTATTTGACTCCTTTTATCTCACACTGCCAGTACCTTCTCCGGTGTGTTCAGATCAGGCCTTCAGACAGACCCAATCACTTCTAGATTATATAGAATGCTGCTTTTAATCCTGTTCCATACCTTTATAATATTGTTTGTGCCTTGAGAGGCTAGTCCAATTTTGTTTTCCTCCATTTTACTTCAGGAAGCTATAGACCATAGCCGAGAAAAGCTATTTCTCCTTATTTTTAATTTAAAACAATTTTTTCTAAGCTTTTGCATTTATGCCTTTGAATACAACTGAAGATTTGTGCCAAAGTATTACATCAGTGTAAATAACAGTGATTAACTAGTAGTTAAGAAGTCAATACTGGCATCAGTTCTTGTATGTCAAATCACGCAACTGGTATGTGACACCAAATGCAAATGCTTACTACAGGCAGTTTACCTCTGAGTTTTATGCTAACTGACTTGTGACCGCAGGGTTCTGGCCATTTTTAATTTTAAATTATCATAAAACCATAGAAAAATTGAGGTGGAAGGGGCCTATAAAGCTATCAAGTCTAATCACCTGTTCAGTGCAGGAATCCAAATCTAAGTAGATCTGACAGATGGTTGTCCAAATTTCTCTTGAATGCCTCCAGTATTTGAGCACTCACCACCTCCCGAGGTAATTATTTCTGCTCTGATAGTTAAGAAGTTTTTTCCTGATATTCAGCTAAAATCTGGTTTTTTTCAACTTGATCTCATTATTACGTGTCCTGCATTATGAGATGATTGAGAACAAATCCTTCCTGTCCTCTGTATGACTATCTTTCAAGTATTGAAAAAATGCTATCATATTTTCCCTCAGTCTTCTTTTCTAAAAGCTAAGCATGCCCAGTTCTTTCTGTTTTTCCTCATAGGGCTTGGTTTCCATTCCCCTAATCATCCTTGTTGCCCTCCTCTGAACTTGTTTCAGTTTGTCAGCATTGTTCTTAAAGTCCAGAACAAGATGAGGCCTAACCAGTGCCGAATAGAACTAGGACTTCACAGGATTTGGAGATTGTTAATGCAGCCTAAAATGGCATTTACTTTTTTTCTTTCTTTCTTTTGCAGCCACATTGAACTGTTGACTCATATTCAACTTGTGATCTACAACCATTCCAAGATCCTTCTTGCTCAAAGTATTACTGAGCCAGGCATCTCCCATCTTGTATCTTTGCATTTGTTTTTTCCCCTTAGGTGTAGACCTTTGCACTTATCCCTGTTAAATCTCATTCTGTTGTTTTCAGCTCAGTGCTATAAACAACAGAATGAATTTTTTATGAATTTAAAATTTGAAAAGTTGGAATTGATGGTCAAGGAAAAGCATGAGGTTTCTCAAAAATCCTAAGAAAGGTGCGTCACAAGGTGTGATGCAAAAAAAAAATGGAAATGAAACAAATTAAAAATAGGAACCTCTGCTACAGGGGTAATATACAGTATCTAAGACTATCACTTATATTAGTTTGGAGATAATTTAATGTAATGACCTGGCTGAAGCTTTCCTAGATGTTACATCGTTTTCTGCCTTTATTTAACTCTGCTAGTTTCCAGTTGTGAAACAGTGTATTCTCAAAATTTTCCTAGGCTAAAAATATACTCCACCATAATGGATTCAAGATTGTAATCATTACCTATTCTAAACAACTGAACACGTCCTGTTGTGGTGCACATTTTGCAAGGATGTATGTGAAGAACTTGTTTCCCCTCTGATTGGCCGATTTCCCGGTTGTACAGAGCAACAATGCATGCATGTGCTGCTGTCTGACTCCAATCCCATGCTTACACATAGTGTTGCCAAATTTCTTACTGCTGCAATGGGCATTAGAAAAATGACCCTAAAAGTGGATGAGCCTCTGTAGTTAGAGCATGGTTTGCTAGACATTTTGGAATTGCTTTAGGGGAGATGTTTTGATGCTGTTGTTGTTCACTTCAGAACAGATTATTGCTTTGCATTCGATCCCAATATTTTTGTATACTTCTGTATATTTATATATTTTGATGTTTTATTTGTGGCTGGTCTTTTGACTGTAATAAAGTTTTATCTATCTATCTATCTATTCTGTCTGGGGAATGGCATCTTCTAAAACAAATATCTTTGGATAATCTCATCTCTGAATTTGCTGTCAAATCCGATAATTTTAAAAAATATTCTGCATTCTGTTTAACATTGTTTGTCATTGTGTGTCATGAAAAATGATCTAAAGTATCTGATGTCAAATAGAGATGTTTTTAAAAGCATTATGTGCTTCCTGAATTTTGTTTCTCGTTCACTGGGAAAAAAAATGACAACTGACACAAGGAAGTGGTGGGAACAGAGCTTACATGAACACTCTGACCTGGGCTTCTTAGGGTGCTAGCAGATTGCTGGAATGGCACATACCTGAGCCCATTGGAAAGGGTTGCTTTGCAAGGAGCAGTCTCCCTTAAAGCAATACTTCTGTCTGCTGGTGAATTGCTCCAGCCTGGCCCTCAAAAGTAGTAACCCAAGAGATACAATGTCCAACTTGTGCATGGACTGGAGTCTGGCTGGAGCTTATTTCCCTATATGTCATGTGATAACTGGCAAATAGATTGCACCAGAGCACTCCACAAGTAGTCTAAAATGCAATCTATTTCCTTGTCTGATCACTCAGTTTCTTAAAAAGGCCCTAACAAAATGAAAAAAAAAATCATATTTGATCCTGCAGATTAGGTCAGTTTGCAATCAACTTCACAAAAGCAGAAATCCTCAAGTATTCCTTAGCCTCATATGAAGTGCTTGGTGTCTTTAGGAATGAAGATCACAGATGCACCAGCCTGAAATGAGCAAAGAAGAACACATGTATAGGATGAATTGCTCAGTGGTTTAGAGGTTGGGAGTTCGATTCCCCACTGTGCCTCCCTGAGAGGGGCTGGACTTGATGATCCTTAGGGTCCCTTCCAGCTTTGCAGGTCTAAGATTCTAAGATTATTAGATGAGCTTTAACACTCTGAGTTTGGATGAATGACGTCCTAAGCCACTTTACTTCACTAAGGAGACAAAATTTACTGTCCACCCAGCATTATTTTCCAGAATCCTCATCTACA
The DNA here is from genome assembly GCA_037013535.1 of Intellagama lesueurii. Classification (NCBI taxonomy): domain Eukaryota; kingdom Metazoa; phylum Chordata; class Lepidosauria; order Squamata; family Agamidae; genus Intellagama; species Intellagama lesueurii. Next base: position 38,484,273 of record JBAJHW010000003.1, on the reverse strand, counting down.
GTCTCATCTACACAGACGTGCTTTATCCTATCTATGTTTGTGCTAAGTTAATTATACAGAGAAGCAGAGGGAAGTTGCCGCTTTTTTTTTTTTTTGATGTGTTGGATGAGAAAGAAGCACAATAGTTGAAAGGATATTTGGGAGGAAGCCAGCAGGCTTTCCAAAATAGCAGCCATTTGCATGTGAGAGGACAACTCAAATCTTTCTCACTTCTTTTAGGCATACAAAAATGCATCTATTTTAGAGAAGTTATTCCAGATGTATTCATATGTAGGTAAGATGAGGTGCAAGAAGAAGTAGGCAGGTTGCTCCACTTCAGGCATATCTGTATGTTTTAGACAAAAATGAACAGTAACATGGCATTTGTATGTATCACATGAAACATTTTTCATTTCCTGAAAGGGGAGGTGTTTTTGCCCACCTTTGCTACCCAGATGCGTCTAGCAACTATATGAGAGTACCATGCTGGCTGGGATGATTGAAAATGAAGCCCAATACAACTGAAGGATCTTGTTGGGAATGGCTGCTATAAAACAGTGCTGTTTCAATTTTCAGTAACAGTAGAATTCTGCAAACCATTGTGCAGCTGATCCCAATGCATTATAGTAACATTTTTTAAAAGGAAAGCAGATTAGAGATATCAACTGCCTGTGAGTTTATGTCATTTAGGTTTTTTTTGCTCCTTCATGTTATCTTCCTTTGATTTTTACCTTATCTGGTTTCATTAGGTTCAGGTCTGAATTGACTGCAAAAGCTGCTGCTTAGTGAGAGGCAAACATTTGTGTGGGAAGCAAAGAAAAAATCAGCACTGTGTATAATCTAGAAGTGGCTAAACTCTCAGCCCACTAAGAGCCTGGTTACATTAGTAAAAGAAACAAACAAACCCATATTTAAACCGGTTTGAGCATTTCAAATGATTAAAAAAAGGTGAATACTATATGTTTTGTTATTGTGGTTTTATCTTGTATATGTAACATGGCTGACTGCTGATTGTAATAATAAAGTTAAAGTTAAGGTATTATTATCCCCAAATTACTGAGAACCTGAACAATGTGCCTTATCAAAGGCTATGTAGTGTATGATTCTATGCTTTTAGCAGCACACAAGCCTGGGGTGGAAAAGAAAAACTAATAAAGTAGGTATATTTATTTATTTAAAATACTTTTACCCTGCCTTTCTCCTTAAAAAGCACCCAAGGCAGTTTACATCATTAAAAGACAATATTTAAAAGCCAAAAACAGTAAGTATACAAATATTCAAAAGAATCAATTGTGTCTCAGAACTGGAACTACTTACGGTCCAAGCAGGAAGGGTGCCTCACTTCCAGCATTTTGGGACAAGACACCTTCATCTGCTTGAATCATGGTCTGCCTATATTTTAGAGAACTCACCTAAAGGCCTACCTGATTTTCATACATCATTGATTCTTACAAATTAGAATGGCTCCATGGCCTCGTTAAATGTAGTGTGAAAAATGGGTCTCAAAATGTTTGAAAATCTTTACCTTTAAACATTTTTTTGCTGTTCTTTATCCTTGTCTCTTTCATTCGGCATTCTCTTAATCCCACAAGTCTTCACTCTCCTGCCCTAATCTTTCTCCCCACCTAGTGCAGTCCATAAAGATCTCTGTGAAGCAAACTGACAAACTCATCCTTTCCCGATCCGTTTCACTGCTTGGTGAGCTGGAGTCATAAATCTTGCAGGGGAAGGATTTGTCAGCCGACATTCCAACAGCAGGAACGCCTTAAAACGAAGGATTCCAAAAAGATTGGAAGGGAGTTATCAAGAGCAGAAAGACGTTAACATTCATTCTCTTATTTATTTATTTTTAAGTTAACCCAACATGAAGTGCATTAGAAAGAATCAGGCCAGAGCAGCAAAAACTCAATTATAATCCTCAAAATTGAGATGGCAAAAGCTCAGCTGATCCATATATTTTGGCTCAACCCTCGTAGCTACATTTGTATCCAAAATTAGCTGCAACCAGAGATGTGCTGGCAGCAGAACACCTGCTCCCACCTTCTACCCTTGGGTGACTAGAGTAATTACTTGCTTTCTACCTGCCCCAGCTCAGAAGCTGTGAAATGTTGTTTATGTCAAGTCAATCATTCTTCCACTTGCTGCTGCCAGGTGATTGGCTTGGTATTTTGAATTGCAGCTTCCTCAGCTGACATACCTATTAGTAGCTTTGTTTCATTTAAGCTCATGTCAGTTAAGCTGCCCTCCAGATGTTGATGACATACTTGCAGAATAAGATGGTGTGACATCTTGTACTGGCGACTCAGGTTGCTTTTAAAGCCATAGCATCCCTTTCATACTGTTTATTCATTTAGGCCAACTCCTTGCAAACAGCATGCAAACTGATAAAGCTGTGCCTCAACTATACAACTTCAGATTGCAGGAAGGACCTTATAGGACTGAATCATTTTCAGCACAGAAAAAGGGGAAAAATCCTGCACTAGAAGAATATTATAAATCAGTGAAAAGGCTTAAAGCCTAGCCTTGTTTCTGAAATGCTAATTTGTTTTATTTTGTTTTTATAGAAGAGCATAATTTACTGTAATGTTTCGAGAACCACCACTTCATGTTTTCCTACCAGTTCTAGTGCACGTTAGTTCTGACTACATACATACATACAACAAATCTAAAATTCTTTCTCTTTCTCATATGAAGATATTAAGAAATGCTGGCAAATTCTTGACAAAACTGAATTGTAAAAAAATTCTCACCCCTATACAGTTTTGACCCAGCTTTCATTTAGGGGTCAAGCTCTCTCCCTACCCAAGCTAAATCTGGTTAGGCAACCATGAAGGATTCATGTAGGCCTCAGTTTAGGCACTCTTTTGATATTAAACCATACCCTTCTTTGAATACCTTCTGTTTTCCTGGGTTCCTGGAGAACTTTACATTCAAGTGTTATCTATCCATTTGCAGTCACCACAAAAGAGGGGAGCACTCTGATCCTACCCATTCCCATGTCCTACATATGGAGCTCTCCTATAAATGGCAAGTGGCATGTCTGAAGGGAAGATCATCTGCTATCTTTGGGGGATCTCCAAGTGAGTCAGTTCCTTCATGTCCTCTGTGTAGTGAAGCACTATCTTCAGACCTGCTGCTCTCCATGTGTGGGAGAATGATAACTCTAAACAAGAGGGGACAGGACTAGAGCGTTCTCACATATAGTATCACACATATAAGTGCCCTTTTAAAACTGAAGATAGAATTCCCCATCCCTAGCACAGAATGGGGGGAAATGTATAGAAACTAAGTAGAATTGCTTTTGTTTTGTTTTGTTTTAATTCTTTTGGTCAGCTGCACCTGGAAAGCATATAAAAACAAATGTTGCAGTTAGAACAAATGTGGTTCTGTTCTACTAGTGGACAGTGATGTAGAGGCCATTGCAAATTCTTGTTAAACAGAAATACAGGTACATCTTTAAAGACAACCTAGACCACAGCCCTATATAGTTTTGATGCTGGCTGGCAGTACAGTTAGGAAAATGTAGATCCTGGACTTGGTGGTGGTGATGGGGCACTTTTTCATGCTTTAAAACTACTTCTGTGCTCCTTTTCTGTTAGAGAAAATAATAGTGTTTGCCATTTTTGATCTTTAAATGGAAAACACTGAACAAAAAAATCAGTAATTTGATCAGTAAAATGATAAACACTAAAAATAATCAATAATTTGAGCATATGCTGTGAAATTCTTAAATTCTCTTACTTTATAGCATTTTCATGACTACAGGAATAAATCAAGTTACTTCTGTTTCTGCAATGATAAACACATTTAGTTGGGAGCAATCACTGTTGTCACATAGGAAAGAATAATGCATTTCAAAAGTAAAAATAATAAAATTAGCATTTGTAAACATGGACACATTTTTAAAATGGGAAGAAACAAAAACATTTTGTGGTTTTCAGTATTAGTCCCGGCCAGCGAGATACTAACCTCTTTCTCATTGCTTCCAGGACCACCAGATAGTTGGCCAGCCTTCAGGTGACCCCTCAAGCTAACTGGGGCCTGGATTTGGGGGATCAGATGAAAAAGAGCACACATTTCCTGTACCTTTAACCATTTTGTGGTGGACAAAATTTTAGCAGGCAAGGTTGCATTCAAAGCTGCGATTTCCTCTTCTAAGAAGCTACTAAAAACACAGACATCTTGTTCTCTCTTTCATCTGGTCATCCAAACCTAGATGTTCCCCTCAAGGTACAACCCTAACTTTATCACAATTGGTGGGACAAGGGAAGGACACATAGTCCTTACCGCAGCTGTTTGTCTGACAGAATGGTGAAACTATTTTTCATTTTAAGGGCAGTTTGTCACCTCAAGCAGGTGATTGGCTGCAATAGACCTCCATTGGGTGTATCCATCCATTCCACATGTTTTATGGCTGTCCAGAATTTTATGGGTGCTCAGGATTATGGGCCCTAAGGTTATCAGCTGAATCTCTTGCTCTGGAATAAAACCTTCTATACCTATTCAGGCTACACTCATGGCTTGAGCCATAAATAGAATGAAAAATAAACCAAAGTGGGAGGAGGTGTAGCTGTCCCTTCTTTCGGCAGACTTACTACCAAACCCAAGGAAAGACATGGATGCCAAAATCATGGTAATATCTGTTCTGGCTTGATTTAAATTATATAGGCAGAAATGAAAGGACACAGCCCTTTTAATAAAGAACTATACACTAAAAATACTCTGTGTGTACATATACATATAAGCATATATATAATATGTATGTGTGTTATTATATGTGTATAACAGCACACATGTATACACATGCATACAGAGACAGAGAAATAACAGGAAAGTATAGAGTTCTATTCATGAAACACATTTCCTTATGGTACCCAATAAAGAAAAGCTATAAACACTATTTACTAGAGTTATTTAAAGCCAGTCACCTATTGTTTGTGTTCTTGTTCAATCTTCAACCAGCAGGACTCTGGTGTTCCATGAAAACATATTAAAGGCTCCACTTGTGTTGCTTTACACCTTCATATCAGCTGAGAGAAACTAATGGTACGATTCTTAGCTAGAATCCAATGACCTTTCTGAGGCATTTGTAATTCAAGCAGTTACAGGCTATGAATCAAGGACAGTAAGATGTAATGCGTAAGATGCAAAGATGAAACACTTCTGATCAGAAGTAGATAGATCTGAAAGACCGTATCTCCCCATATGAGCCTTCTTGGCATTTAAGATTGTCAGAAGAGGCCCTCCTCTCAGTCCCTTTGCCAGCACAGGCACAGCTTCTGAGAAGCCGAGAGAGGGCCTTCTCAGTGGCAGCTCTCAAGTTATGGAATGCTCTCCCTTGGGAGATCAGGCTGGCCCCTTCCTTCTATCCTTCCCTCTCTTCAGGCAGGCTTTAACAATCACGATTGAGTCCCTGAATGCTTTTTAAAAGTTAAAATAGCTTTTAATGTTTATTTGCTTTTAATTATTCAATTGTATTTTAATCAGAGTATAGTTTGTTTTTAATATGTAACATATTATGTTTTTAATTCTATTCTTTTTAATATTGTGAGCCACCTTGGGTCCCCTTATCGGGAGAAAGGGATCCTATAAAACAATCAAACAAGCAACAAACAAAAAAACAAACATATTCTCAGCCACTGAACAATGAGCTTTACCCAGCTTTATCAATTTTTTCTTTGCATTTTCTGTTTTTGTTCTATATATCTCTTCTCCTTCCTCCAAAAAAACTAAAAATGGACTATACAGCTCTTCTCTTCTCTGCTCGACCCTCACAGCACCCTCTGAGGTGCATCAATCAGAAAGTGAGTGCCTGACTCAGATTCACACAATGAATTTCACAGCTCAATAAGGACTTGAACTTGGAACTTCTAAGTCCTAATCCAGTTCTCTAACCATTGTATCACATTTCCAGAGACCTTCACAGAGGTCCACCATCTCAGGACTCTTCATGGCTTTGAGGTAAAGAAGCATCTCAACTCCAGAGAGTTTATCTGAGAAATTACACTTTGACAAGGCCATGTGTAAATCATTCGTTTCACCATCTGCAACATTAAAATTTGGATAATGCTTTTGGGTGGATGGATTTTTAAAAAGAAGAATGGTTAAGTATGATTATTATGCTAGGAGCAATGAAAATCTGGTCCTTGGATCATCCGGGCCATAAAACACATTGCATCCAAGTAACAGAGATGGAAACTGCAGCTGTAAAAAAATATGTGAACAGCTTTGGCAGTATCTGAACGGCTTCTGAACAGAAGCATAATCACTGGTTTCTTTCCATCACCAATATAAATTGATATAACAGCTTTCTCCGAACATCCAACCTCAGTTCAAGTGCTGTACTTTAATGGTGTCACAGGCAGAAACATCACCAGGGGGCTAGTAAGCTAGGAGTGAACAATGCAGTAATTTTCTACACTGGCTTCCCATTAATGATATCTCAAAGGTGTTAAAAAGTTAAGTCGCTGCCAACTCACACTATGAAATAACATGATAATAATTACCCTTCCTGGATAACAATCACAATTGTGCTATTTATGATTATGGTACCAAAAAACCCCACCCACTAACCCCCACACACTTTGTATTCATAGAAAATAATACTCTGTAATAAAAAATAAAATGCTTGTTCTGTCTTTTAAACAATTTTTTAAAATGTATTAAATGCTTGTATATTTTTAAAAAACGTTTCTATTTACTAAACTAATGGAAAACCCTGTTTAATTAAACTTGGGTAGACAGATCAACAACAAAACACTGTAACATTGTCCAAAAAGTCAAGACCAGCTTTTGTCATGATTTGGGTTTTGTCAATAATCTATAACCTTTCATACTTTGGAGGAATTAACAGTATGAAAAATAATCTAAACTTTCTCTTTAAAAGAAAAGAAAAGCACAAACCTGTTTTTTACCCTTTCCCCCAGAGAAGATAACCTTGAAAATATAATCTGATATAGAGTGATAAGCAGGGATAAGGATGAAAGAAATTTACAGATTTGTTTAGCTTCAGAAAGAGGATGAGAATTTGAAATGCTAAAGATAGAAGCTAGTACTTTCAATAAATTTAGTCATTTAAAGCTGTAATTCTGTGCACATTTAATGGGAAGTAAGGTCTATTTTCAGTCAGTATGACATTACCAGGTCAAGAGCTTCTCATTCTCTAAGATTTCAGGGCCAAAAGCTGAGACCAAAAGGTGGGCCTTTGTGATACTATGGGGTGGATTCTCACAAGGTCTCTGGGGTAGGTCTTTGTGTAACTACTGTACTCATGAGGGAGGCAATCTCAATTTTATGCACTCCTTCCTCAGCAAATACGTCTTGCAATAAGCCAGTGACCCCTTTTCTACAGGATACCCTCTTCTGCTCACTACCATTCACATTTGTTGAAAAATAGACACAACTTGTCTTTAAGAAATGCTCAAATGGCAATTTCCTCTCCTTAATAAGTAGTTGTGGTTTTCTTACAGGTCCAAATGTTTGAGAGAAACTGTCGACTTCAAAGTATTGTATTGCTATTAACTAGAAATAGGGGTATTCATATACAAATTCGTATATGAATACAAATATCCCCCCGCAGATGGACTTAACGAGGGTCCAGTGCCTGGGGCCGGATTGTCCACTCATGTGTCCAGCGGCAGCGGCGGCCTCACTCATCCTTCCAATCACTCCCGGAGCGCTGCTTTCTTCCCGCTCAGCTGTTAATTTGGCAGCCGTGCAGGGAGACTCATCCTCCCTCACCCTGCCTGGAGTGGCTAGCCGAGCAGGAAGAGAGCGGCACTCTGGGAGTTATTGGAAGGATGAGCAAGGCCGCTGCTGCTACCAGATGTGTGAGTGGACAGTTCGGCCCCAGCGGCTGGACCCTCATTAAGTCCAGCTGCACGGGGATATTTGTATTTGTGTATGAATATGAATACCCCCATCTCTACTATTAACTTATTTTTTAAAATTTACATAATGGGTAGAGTTTTTTTTAAAAAAATAAACTTAAGTTCTTCAGTGAAGACATTTTTTTCTCAACATCCATATCTATGTCTTTGTATGTTTTCAAAAGCAAGGAAATTCTCCCAAGAAATGTTGGAAATATATACATTTTTGTACACAGCCTAATATGTAAGTGCTTTGTAAGTATTTTCCATGGAGTCCAAAAGATAACTAAGTTCCATCTCACAAACTGATACATAGAATGCAAATTTGCTAAATTACTTAGAAATGCATACTGAACAACATTCCCCCCATCACTACATAAGTCTGTGAGAAATGTTGGGGAAATAATGGTTGAAAAACAGACATAAGACATCCTAGGGCTTCTTAACATAAAATGAACTTGACTCCTCCAAATAGAGAGGCAGTGTAGAGGAGTATTGCAGAGCTGGACTAGGGTCCAAAACATTAATGACTCCACATTGGCTCTCCATTTGTCTTCCTCTCACTGATGCTCCAAGCGGATGGACAGAATTGAGCTTGGCAATAAGAAGGAAAGCCTGAGTCATGATTTTTTGTTCTCACACTGTTCCATAATATTATTGAATTAAACTAAATAAATTACTTGTATAATTTAATTTTGGACCACCTTAACATTCCTCTTGGTAGACAGCTTAATAGTCAGATTGGAATGGGTGGCAACCTAGGCATAGGTCAATGAAGCAGGAACAAGACATTAGATACAAGTCCATCATTCAGGTGTCGTTAGTTGCATCAGTGAAAGGGCCTATCCGTGGATCCTCTGGTGACCAATCACCGATCCAGGCCGTGGCAGACAGCTCTGCAGACCACCCCGCTAACACTCTTCCGTGCAGTGTTAGTGGGCCAAAATTGCCTCACATCCCTCCATACCGGCCAATGGATTATCATTGACCATACAATGTCCATAGCAGGGTACGTAATCCTGAACCATGTGATGTCACGAATCTCATCAAGGGTCAGGCCTTTCTGCAGATCCTGGTCCGGTTGTTACCGCCCAAGTGTATTACCAACACATCTGGGGGATGTTGACCAAAGGTAGCTGTACGGCAAGGTTGGCCTCACAGCATCCCATGGCGTCATTTCCATTTGATAAGGGCTCTAGCTCCAAGTCCGAGACTGCTCCCCATGGGGGCGTGGCAGTGTAGTGAGCTGCCCAAAAACATAGCTGCTGCCAATTATCATGATGTGCTTCCTTGTCATCATCGTTATGGTATCTGCAAGATAAAACAAACTGGGCCCCTACCTAGATGTCAGGGGGTGCCTCGCTAATTGGCCTTGGATAGGCAGATGCGAATCTGCACCATCCCATTGACTACCCTAACATCCTACCATTGCATAACTACTCTGATTTTATCTTCCTTTCCAGTGGCAACACTTCACTAATCCTGAGGGCGTCGAAAAAGTTAATAAGGACATCACTCTGAATAAAGCGACTTCATAATCATCTCAACAGAGAGCCTACCACTGTTTACCAGTGCTTTCTAATAGTCCCAGCGATATGGGTACTCTCGAATCTTTAACTCTGCCTCTTTCCTTAGACCAACCTTCAATCATTTTCCTAAAGCGGTCGTCTGAAGAATAATCCTGATACCCATTAATTTTAGCGTAGAAAGCCAGCACCAATAACCTACCCTGTATAGATCCTGGCGCCAAACCCTTCCTGTTTAGATACACAATGAACTGTTGAAGATGCTCCACTGGGGCAGGCCATGCTGGTTCTAAATCAACGAAGTTCCTAAACTCCAGAAAATCTATACTCACTGCCGAGCACTCTGTTCGAGTCCCCGGTGCCAGGCCAGGCCTATTGTCCTTTTGCATCATCATGCCAATTTGCCAAACCTCTGGGAGAAGAGTGTCCATGAACTCGTTGGCTCCTGGATCTAACTTCCCTGACCGCTCGATCCGTTTATGTGATAATGCATCAGCTAAGTTATAATCTACACGTGGTACATGTCCAGACTGCACCAGTGTCATGACCCGGTCTGCATACATGTGAGGTTATTAATTACATAGACCACCGCCAGATTGTCCACCAAAATGTACGACAGAGTTCGCCCATTCCTCTGCCCAAAGGCACAATGCACCAACTATTGGGAAGAACTCGGAATTGTCAAATCTCTGGTGATTCCCGCGTGGTGCCATTCAACCGGCCATTTGCCTGCGCACCATCTGCCGCTAAAGTAAATGCCGAACCCTAAGGAGCCTGCAGCGTCTGACTGGACCTGAGATTCAGCCTTAAGCGTCTTGTCTCCTCTCCAAAAGGAAATGCCATAGCACTCAGCTAAGAACTAATCCCCAAACCTTCAAATCCTCTCTCATGCCATATGCAACTCTAGTCCTGTGAAACGGGCAATGGAGCCCTTTCACCTTGCAAAGCCATGCAGAAAGGCATGACCCGGCGCCCCGACTTTACAAGCAAAATGTAAATGTCCTACCATCTCCTGAAGCTCCCTCAGGGACACTTTTCTCCTTTGCAACATTGAGGCTACTCTGACCTTAAGGTCAGCCAACATGACGTCTGGCAGCCTAGACGCTTGCTGTACCATGTCCACTTCAATGCCCAAGAGTGTCAGGGACATGGTTGGTCCCTCCGTTTGTCCTCAACCAGAGGTACGCCTAACTCTTCTGCCATTGAACGAAAGGTATCTAGTATAACTTTACACCTTCCCGTATTCTTTTCACCATAAAAGGATAAGCATCCCAATAATGGGCCGCAGTTACATACCACTCTACACCTAAGTTTCCACTCAAGAAGTTCCTGAGGGATGGCATCGTTAACCGACTCCCCCTCAGGATAGGACAGATGATGTATCGATCTAAACTCACCTTGTACATCCTTTGTTACTACTTCCAATGGTGAGACCCACTGGGTCTCCAGTGGAGCTGTTGCAAATGGTCCCAACACTCTCCTTCCTGTGCTACTTTGGCCATCTTTTCTCGACTGCAACCTCCATGCCGCGTACAGATTTAAGGTTTTGGGCAAAAAATGACTTGCGCTCCCCAACCGCTGGTATCCTAGAGCCTTTCCTAAAAAAAAAACCCCAGTAAATAACTTGCCCCGCTCTTACTCAGGGATTCTGATTCAGGGCAGTCTTTATAATAAGGTGTCCACTATCAGTCCTGTCACCTAGATAGAGCCTGGCTGGGGTCATAGATTGCAGCCAGAGGCCTGGAAGGGGCTCGTCCCAATGTAAATTTGGGTTAATCGCCCCCCTCCTGCGGAACGATCCGTCATACACAAGCCATGCTTGTCCTGCAAAGTCTACATATGCCTTATAGATCAAGTCTAAATATTGAAATAAGGATTGTGCCCATCAAGGCTGGGCATTTACCACAACCCCAGTATATATTGAGAACCTGGGCAGCCGATTCGCCCGTGTCCTGTCTGGTCTCTGCCCCCTGAATTTCTCTTTGTCCTTGTCGTCCTCCTCATTCAAATCCTACTTTTCCACATCTCTGTTCAGCAATTCAAATAAATCTACATATTCGCCTTCTCAAATCTTTTCTTTAGATGCTGGGGTGAGGTGATCACCCAGGGGCATAGCGGATCCCCAAATGGCAAGGCTTGCAATGGCACGGTGTTATAACCCGTGTCCGAGACCGATGGTTATGGCCAAGCCCCTACACTCACCGTCATATTTATCAGGGCTGGAGATGTAACTAATGGGTCTGGAGTAGTCCAGCTGCCAAAGTGTGCATTCATACTAGGCCATGGAGTATTTGGAGCCCTAACTCTGAGTATTATATGCTGAGTAAATTGGGGAATTAAATTGTCCACTGCCTGGCCAAGGCCAAGAGGTGACGGTGGAGAAGTGTCTGGTGCAGTAGTTGACTTACCTGACAGAGGCGTTGTCACCCTGGCACCTCCCTGCCGTACATGCAGTCTGCACCAACCTCATCCATCACCTGCTGCCTGCCAAGCACTTCTGCACCATTTGTTGCCATGATTGTGGTCGATCTCCCTTCTTCAGTGCACTGCTGCAGCGGTGTTACTACTGCCCCACTGCTTCTCGTCTGGACGCCTCCTCCGCTTGTTGTTCTGCTTCCAGGACCACAAACCAAAACATTAGATTATCAGCCAGATCTCTGAGATTAGCCCCATGATGACTCTTAGATTCCCTAGCCAATTGGGGTGGTTGCACCTCACTGGACTGTGGGGCCTATTTCGTTGTTCTTTTGGCTTCTAAGGCTGACATTTTTCCCCTCCGCTGCTGCCAGATGAGCCAAGCTTCTTCATCTGGCGAAGAATGAGGCAACGACCCTGAGGTGCTGGCCGTTTCTTGGCCGGTTGCTTTCTTCTTGTGTTACCCTGACCCCTTCTCAAGGCCATTTTGCCACCTAAAATTCAATTCCAATTAAAAACACAGCGGGCTGAGGTATACTCTGACCCCACTCAGTTTACCCTTACCATACTGAGTGGCGCAATCTAGGCATGAGAAATGCAGCCCGCTGTACCAATTTATACCCTCCTATATATTTATTATAGGGAAATACTTATTTACTCCAATTGCTATTATGGTTATTCACTATTAATAATTAATTAATTAATTCAAATAATTTCAATCAATTAATTAATTTCTCCATTACTTATGTATTCAATTATAATCACCTCTACTCTTAACCAAATATTAGGTAATTATAATACTATTACTTATTAATTTATTTATTTACCTATTTTTTATCAATTAATTAATTACCTAATTATGTATTTATTCAATTAAAATGTCCTCTAATCTCAATCAAGTCTTAAGTAAGGATAACAATTAATTCTAAAATTATTGAATAATTATTTATGCTAAGTCTAATATCTAAATAGGTAAGGGCAATTAATAAATTGAAGGAGCCTATGAAAGATAATTAATATTAAATTAATTTAAAGCCAGTGCCTACCAACAGAAGTGTACTTAGACAACCGCTCCGTACTTGTTTCGAATTAATTCCAAGCAGGGCCAAAACACTTCGAGCTAAGCCTTTCCGAAGAAAGGGGGGGAGCGGTGTGCCAAGCAGCTGAGGAGCCTAAAGGCTGAGCCACGCTGCAGCCAACTCCAGCAGACAAGCACCAACAAAAGGTAACGTGCTTCTCTACTCTCATGTGTAACTAAATTAAAAGCCAGTGCCTGAACTAATTTTATTACTATTTATTATTTTTATGGTGAATCCTAAAACAGCAACTTAAATCTTAAAGTTAACCCCAGAGGGCTGCTCGTGCCGCCGTGCAGCTCACACAAGCCACGCGGTCACACCCACCCCCTTAGTGCTGTACTAATCCAAATCAACTATAAAGAAATAATTCAATAACCAAATCGATCTGAGAAAACAATATCAAATCGCAAAATAAGCAAGAGATAAACGCTAGTCAAGCTGAGGGAGGGAGCCGATGCTACCCCCCCCGATCTGGAATGCTGAGCCGTGCGGGCCTCTCGACCAACTACGCAGTTGGATAAACAACCGAGCAGCCTGACTCCCTCCTTGACGGTTGCCAGCAAAGGAAGAGGAAGAGGAGAGGGGGGAACAGCTCTTAAATAACCTAATGTTCCCCCCTCTCCTCCTATGCTAATCTTGTGATACCAGAAGTCTCGCGCTATCCGGGAGGGAGGCCAAGGCGAGCCGCGCTGCTGAAGTTCGGCTCAGCAGCGGCTCGAGCAAATATTGGAATAAGCAAAACTGACATAAGGATGGTTTACGGGTGAAATCTTTCTGTCAGTTCTTTTTCTAACAGAATTTAGGAAAATGTGCTACAGCCAAACAAAACTGACAGGTTTTCCTATCTCTAATACATCCTTTTTGGGCTTGATGAAGTCTCCACTATTTATTTTTGCTTTGTTTTCTTTTATTTCAGTTACACTTTGTCCTAGGAAGTTACAGTCATTTTGATTGCTGGAACTAATGGCATTTAACTTGAGATTTATGTTCCAGATGCATGACAAGCAAAATATCTGCTCACTTTCCATCTACAAGTAATGAGACAATGTTTTACCCTCAAGCAATATCCTAATGACTATAATTTTTTTTCCTTACGTAAAAGCTCTGTCACTTTACATAAAGCGACAGCAGTGTCATAGAAAGTTTGTAGGATAACTGTTTTAACTCCTTTGACACCATTTTTCTTTTAAAAGAATTGTTGAACAGCAAGCCCGAAGCCTCTGAGATAAACAGTATCTCAGAGTTATGCATTTCTCGTCATTCCTCTCTTCATGCAGATTAAATGAATAGATGAGTTATGTGCCACGTATCATACTATAAATTCATGATGCTGGTTTTAGCATAGTTTGTGTGTGCTGATGAACATTATGTTTTAGAGGTGGTTTGTAAGGATGAAATTTGATGTTGTTGGTTTGGAGAAGAAATAAGATGTTTTATTCTAACACTGAAGCATCTACCTGAGTAGTGATGATAATCAAATGGATTTGGCCATGAAGATCTTTTTTACTTTTAGCAAAAGCTTTCAAACATAGGCTCTAAAACCAATTGCAAAGAAATTACAGTTACTGTTCCCAGGCCCCTCAAGTAGTCAACGCTGAAGTTAAATCACATTTTAAAAAAATGATTTCTTAACCGGAGGTAACCTGTGTCCAAAATCATGGATGTAACTTACATGGATGTTGGTAAGTCCTCCAGTTAGAGTTCCAAGTCCAAGTCTTGGAGTCCGAGTCCCGGGTCCCAAGCCTCAAGTCATTTGCCCCCCCCCCCACCATGGTTGGGACTCAGGACATGGACCCACAGACTCTGATTGTGGGCCACCAAGCTGAGTGCAAAGACAGTGGGACAACTTCCCTTTCTGTGAGCCCCCCTGCCTCTGTGCAGGCCCATCTATCAGCTGGATGATGGGAGCTTGGGTGTAAACAACAGGCCCTTGGCTCCTGGAAGTCAAGTCCAGCCTGCTGTCTCTGAGGATGACCTCTGCCACAGATGAGAAGTTAACAGACATCCCATCCCCTCTGAAATCCCCAGGGCCCCCTCCATGATCCCCACCCCACCTGCTGCCACACTGGCTTCTAGGCCTTAACATAGAGTGGGCCTGGAAAGGAAGCCAGGCAGGCCTGACACTCCCATGATCCCCCAATCTCCTCTGCAACTCCCCAACCCCCTCTGCAGCAGCGGCAGCAGGAGTAGGTGGGGGGCATAGTGGTGGAGGGACTCAGCAACACAACTTGGGAAATGGTTCTGAGTCATGAGTTGAGTCTGAGTCATTGAAAACCAAGTGAGTCTGAGTCAAGTTGCCAGTGTGACTTGAGTCAGACTCAACAGTGAGTTGCATGACTCAAGTCCCCATCCTTGGTAACCTATAGGTTTTTGGCCTGATTTCTCCTGTCCTCCACAAACTTTTTGGCAATCTTTTCATTATAGATATTACTCACGGATGCTGAAGGGCTTCCACTCCACCTTGTCAGCTTTTGATAATATGGCATGCCCCAATTTGTAACTGTTATCCAGCCAGACAATTTACAGTGGCAGTTATGGAGTGAATATTCTGTTCTTTATCATTTTCCCATCATGACCAACTTGGGAAAGACTAACATTTGGTGGAACAGGTCTAATCCTGAATGTGTTTCCCAAAGGAAAACTTCAAGCAGTACAAGGGTGGAAGATCTATGAGTGACAACTATGGGTATGCTGGACCTTTCTCTTTTAAGAGACAGGCTTACATATATGACAACTTCCTCTCCTTTAGGAATGGATGCACTTTCCACTGAGATCCAGCTCTTTGGGAGAAGCTGGTGAGTATGAGGTGTTTTGGTGCTGTTGATTGTCTGTTTGTTTGTTTATACAGTGGCTCTTATTAATTTTTCTCCCACTTAAAGTACAAAGTAAAGAAAAGCTTTCTTTTCCCAGAATTGGTGTCTGTATTCCTTTTAAAAATCAATGAAGGTCTGAAAAGAGAGGAAGAAAAACTTCCAGTTAAAGTTTGAGACTATATTCTCAAAAGTAAGGAAATTCAGATCATATTTCTACCCACTCCTCATCCTCATTCAAAATCTGGGGGCATAAATACACCCTCCTTGTACTTTAACTTCCACCTCATGTAAAAACTTCAGCATAATCCCACTAGCCATCCCTATGGCACATCATTAGTAGTATGAAAGAGCTGGAATGAAAGAGAGGCTTTGAAAGTGTCAGCATCTGCAAATAGCAGATTTTGCAAGGCAGTTCCACCTACAGATAAATAAGATTTAGAAGTCAAGTCCAATTAATCCATGTTTAGGGGAAGGAAATCTCTTTGTCCTTAACAGGAAGGGACAGCACCATCTCTCCCACCACAGGAGGGTGGAAGAGAATTCTGTGCTGCCTCTTGCACAGGAACACTCAAATTGAAAGAGGTGGATAACAGTAGTAAAAACAACAGTTGTGAAATACTTATGCCCTTCATCCACTGTCAAAGAACACAGGGGCACCACAGAAGACACTTGCTACTCAGTGCTGCCTTCCTTGGCTGGCTGTGAGGGCTCCTGGGGTGAAGGTATTTATGTGTGGAGCGGGAGGGGAAATGGCCAATACCTTTATACTGCCTATGTGTTGTAGCTGGCCAGCTGACAAGCTGTGGACCAGGAAGGCACCATGGACTACAGCTGGCTGCTGTGATGCATTGCTACATGAGGCAACTTGGGGGGAGGGAGGGTACAGTTTCAACCATGAAGTTATACACTTACAAAGAGGTTCACCTCAGGAAAATTCCTCCAAAGCACCTAGAGACACCACAATTATAGAAAAGCATCCCCTGACTCCCCTCTACAATCCCTCCAAGTTTGGTGACATTTGGGTTTCAGACATCCAAATTATACACTCACAAATTGGGCCTCCCCAGGAAAGTGCCCTTTTTCAGCTGGCTTGTGGGAAACCAATCTTCACCTAACCTGGAGGGATTGTAGAGGAGAGTCAGAGGAAGTTTCCCTGCAATTTTGATGTGCCTAGGTGCCTTGGGGGCCATTTTATAGCATCATCAACAACAACAACAACAAATCAAAAATTGCTAAAAAATTATTGATTCATATTCATTGGGGGACATTGATTCGTACAAATATGAATAGACAAATTAGTCTATTCATATTTTTGAATGAATTTGGTTATTCGTTTTTAATTCATGCTTATCTCTAACCAAACAATATGTAAACATCTACAAACATGAGTACCATGTGATTCAGTTTTGAACCCACTCTTCCCCTCCTCTAAATCCCATGCTAGGTTAGAAATTTGTTTACTGACCCTTTTTGTTTCTTCTTATTTTCTGAACACACTACACAGGTGACATTATAATGAAGGATAGTCTCTGTTAATCAAACATGTCAACAAGCAGAATATAATACAGATCTGGGGAACCTTAAAGACTAAAAGATTGATTATGGAAGAAACTTCTGTAGGTTAGAGCCTGCTTCATCCTGAACTGGTACTCTTCATTGGCTGGTAGTTGACTAGGAAGGAAGAATGGCAAACAATGGTATTATATGGCACAGTCACTGTTTCTGTGTAGGCATCCTTCAGTCTCGAGAGACTATGGTAACGTGCTCTGAACAGAGGTCTTGGAACATTTTGCTGGTTTCGGGACCTCCTCTTTGCCTCGGCCTGCTGAACAAGTGTCTCTTCAAATTGGGAGAGGCCATGCTGCAAAGTTTCCCATCTGTTGAGGTCCATTCCTAAGGCCTTCAGTTCCCGCTTGCAGATATCCTTATATCGCAGCTGTGGTCTCCCTCTGGGGTGCTTTCCCTGCACTAATTCTCCATAAAGGAGATCTTTTGGAATCCGACCAAGCCAGTGTTGGTGCCCATTTGCTTCCAGTTGTGGCCAGAAGCCCACACACATGGTGTGTGTGCCCCACCCAGTGCTCTGGAAAATTAGAGGGAATGTTGCCTTTGCCCATACCATCATGGGGAATGAATTCATCTCTATTCACAGGTAGGGAAAACTTGTGTAAACATTCTGCAGAATTCACCTGAAAAAGGCACGGGGGGGGGGGGGTTAGTACTGGCATAAGAGATTTTTGAAAAGCTTTACACAACCAACAAACAAATGGAGTTGAGCACTTCATTCTCACTGCTGTGTTCCAGCTGTTCCTCCATAATAGCCACCTTACCCTGGTGGCAGGGTGCTTTAAGTAAACAAGATCTTATGCTCCCTCGGTAGAGTTCCCGAAAATTCCTTCTAAGAAATGAGTTGAATGTCACGGTCCAAAAATTGTTACTTGAACGTTATGAAGGAAAATGATGCTGCCATTCTCATGGCACTGGCTCAAGCCTCAACAAATTTCTGTGCTCCTCTGGATCTTCAAGTAACGATCTCAGGCAAGCAGCATGGAAAGAGGAAATACTTTGATTTTTCTGTTTGAAAGGTGTTTAAAGCCTGAACACAGTTCTTCAGCCATTCCCAGCTGGGGCTAGCGTTCACTGGCACCATGGAAAGGTGTTTGTATATTCATTGTGCTTGCATCCCTCACAATCCTTACACTTCCATGACATCAGAAGGACCCATCCGTGTGATATCATAAGGGCCCTCATTTAGCACCTGGACAACCAGCTGAGCAGAGAGACAACTCATTGATATTCTTAATTTTCTCCACTATGGTAAAATCCAGTATTGTGTTTCTGATTAGTTAGCCAGAAACCATATTTGTTTTCTGCAAGCAGTCAATCTTATCACCAGAAAGCATACTGTTGAAAGGAGGATGAGCAGCAGTGTTTTTTTGTGCCACTGTGGGTCAGAAAATAGCTTATGCAGTTGCTAACTGATTTCCTTTCTGCCTCATCCGAACTTGACCAAAGCAGTAGGTAATCCTGTGGCACCAAAAAGGCTAACAAGCATACTGACTGAAATTCTGTTGCTTAGCATAGTAAATAACACTAAGCCCATTAAATCAGTGGGGATTTGGTGAGTCAACTCCTTATTTTATATGCTGCAATATAGGACTCCATCTACAGGGAACACAAGGCAAATAGTTGGCATGGTGGTGCTATTTGGCTATGTTTGGCAGTAGTCTCCATTTCTAATAAAAGTATCATGCAGCAAATCCTGTTTTTTATTTTTAATAAGAAGAGCAGAAAACTAAGGTGTGAGAAAAAATGTACAGTATTTCCTCAGCTAGCCTCAAAAAATGAACTTTCAGAATCTTCAGGGAGCCCCTTTCTGACCCCACTCACTAAATACAATATTTCAAACAGTGGCAATGCATCTACCCGTTTTCTGTCAGGAAGAAGGAAAGGTTAATGTAGTGTCAACCTTTCTCCTCCTCCCTTCATACAAAGAAGGGGTGAATTTAATTTCATAAAGCATCTTTCATCACCAAAGGCTTCTCAGTGTGCTGAGTTATTATATACCAACAGAATTTTGACTGCTATATTTTATTGCATTCTCTGTATCAGCATAGAGCTCTCTGTGAGGGCCACTGCAGGTTATGATTACATAAGGCCATAATGCATGTTGCAATATTGGGGGGGGGGGTAGTTCCAAAGTACTAATAAACACTCCAGGCCACTGTTT
Organism: Intellagama lesueurii; assembly: GCA_037013535.1. Classification (NCBI taxonomy): domain Eukaryota; kingdom Metazoa; phylum Chordata; class Lepidosauria; order Squamata; family Agamidae; genus Intellagama; species Intellagama lesueurii. The sequence continues at coordinate 38,464,863 of JBAJHW010000003.1, read as the reverse complement.
GTTTAACTGTAAATACTTTTCAATTATCACAGTTATATGAGTACTGATAAATGCATGTATTCTTTAAGGTCACAACTCTTTGGCATGTGTGCCTGTTTTGTTTTGTTTTTAATCTAGATATCACCTGGGCTCATGGCATAATCTAGGTTTCTTTCAGCTGTAAATTCATACATAAATGATCACACTTGAGGATATGCACTGCCCTTCCCTGACCTATGCATGTTTATTTTCTATGTAAACAAAAAAACACCATTCCCAATACATATTTGAAGAATTTGGGTGGACTTAATGCTTGTAACTTCTTAGTTATGTGAGCTAGTCTATTTGCAGAGAAGAGAAATAAAAGGTCACCAAACATATCCAGCATGTTATCACCTGAAGTAAGATTTTTTTTTCTCCCACCTCTGCCCTTTCTTCCATGCTTTATCATAACTCATTCTGCAGTTTTAAGTAGCTCACATAATCAGGGATGTTGCCAAATCTTTGGGTCCGAGTCCCAAGTCTGAGTCCAAGTCTTTGATACCAAGTCCCAAGTCCCAAGCCCAAGCCCAAGTCCCTATTAAAAACAAGCTCTTATCCCCAGAAGAAAAGGAGAAGTGGGTGGGTTCCGAGTTTCGAGTTGAGTCTGAGTCACTGAAAAAAAAACTGAGTCAAATCCGAGTCGAATCACCAGTGCGAATTAAGTCTAACTTGACAGTGAATCCCATGACTTGAGTCCCCATTCCTGTCTGTAACTAAGAACACTTATCATTGACATATTTTTTCACATGTGGTGGGTCTGCCCAGTTATACAAAATTGTGAATGAAAGTTTGCGATTAAATTATCAGTGACTCTTTTCATTTAGACTTGATGTCCACATTATTAAATATATTTATAAATGATTATGCTGCACTTCTCACTGTGTTTGTATTACTGGTTGCCAGACCAGAGATAAAAACACAATGGAAAGCTGGAGAAGACCTCTTAGAACCCTAGTACAAATATCTGTGGAATGAGCACTATCCAAGAAATTAATCAAAGAAGATAAAAGAACAAGAGTCCATTCAGGTGACAACTTGCTTGATATGTTTGATGTCTGTTTATTTCTTTTCTCTGCAAATAGATTGTGCATGGAAACAAGCAATGAAACATCATGGTTCCACTTGGATAACCCTTTCAACTGATCATAAGGGTCACAAAAATCTTTGTGTCTCTGTTTAGCTTGTAAGAATCAAATATGTAATACTGTATGTGTTTTTATTTTGGGTTGCACACTCTTGCAATGGCTAATGATGGCACATGATTATTATTTTGTTTAACATGCATTTTAAATAGAAATTAAATCAGCTGGGTAGGGGTGTGAGTATTTTGTTCTTTAAGATTCTCTCAAGGTTAGAGATGGGGATATTCGTATTCATAAAGGAATATGAATATACCCATCCCAGGTGCACCTAATGTGGGTCCAGTCCTCAGAACCATCCTGTCCACTCACGCACCACTGCACCACCAGCGTCCTGCTCTTCCTGCCAATTGCAGAAATAGCTCCACTGTCTCCCTGCTTGGCTGGCCACTCAGCAGCCATGTGGGGGTACCTGTACTCTGGCCTCCTGCCTGGAGTGGCCAGCCAAGCCAGAAGATGGTGGAGCTACTTCCACAATTGGCGGGAAGAGCAGGATGCTGGTGGCGCAGCAGCACGTGAGTGGACGGGTCAGTTTCGAGGGCCGGACCATCATTAGGTGCACCTGGGCTGGGGATATTCATTTTTGTTTACGAATACGAATATCACCATCTCTACTCAAGATACTATTTTATGTAATTCATTCTATCTGAAAGACATGACTTTTTATATAACAACATCAAAAGAACAACAATTGCAAATTACCAAACATTAAGGAAAAAAATTAGATTATGGAAGCAAAATCTGGTTATCCTCCTCCCTATGCTAATTTCAGCAACCAGAGTTGTTCCAAAATTTTACCAATTTAAAATAATTGCTGATAGCTGCTAATCTGCTTCCTGATTTTTTAAAAACTGATTTTGTGGACATTCCATATCACCTGAAAATTTTTAATTCTTGATTCCTAATGTCTAAATTTGACCCTTTAGTCCATCTCTAGGCCGCGGCAAAGTTGAGAAATAAGAAGTATAATAATAATGGAATGAACCTCCAAACCAGATCAGGGTGACCAGATTAGGAGCGGCCCATTCCATGAAATTTCAGGGTCATAACCTGAGACCCAGAGACCAAACTGGATTCACACACACACACACAGTACTTGAATCTCAGGCTCACAGCTTGAGATCTGGCAACCATAACTTATAATATTTATTCTAGGCATGGCCAATCTAAAGTCTTTGTGTTATTTATAAACCACAGAAGCCATCTCTCTCTCTCTCTCTCTCTCTCTCTCTCTCTCTAAGAGACAACTAATTCTGCAGCCCTGAAATGTTAAGTGAACCTGCCTCTACCTGTTTTGCAATGCTATTTTAAAAAAAGATGTTATTATAAGCATATGACCACATTTTAAACTCACTGAAATCAAAGCACCACCATGACTACAGAAGCAAAACAGAGTTTGCTTCTGCTGCCCCAGTGTGAAGAAAATTCACTTCAGAATAGAACTGTATTCAGACATTATGTAATCCAAGATTGTCAGTTCCTCTCATGGGGAGAAGCCAGTTTTGCCCCTTCTCTTGTTGCTTTGTTCATGTGATCAGTGAATCATCTGAAAAGTACAAAAGTCCTGCTCCTGTGTAGAATACACAGATGATTAAGAAACAATTTTATAGTTTTGTTCACTTCTACATTGTACACACAAGCAGAACCCTTCTCTTGCTGCAAAGCAATGAGAGAGGGAGCAGGATTAGCTTCTTTCCTGTAATGGTGCTGATGGTTCCAGGTTCCAGAACAAGTGAATCCGGTTCAATAATCATTTTTAGGTAGACAAGAAGACATGACTTTTCTAATGATAGCATAAAGACTGTGGGATACTTCCTTATGGAGATCCTCCTAGTTTCCTTTCTCTCTTTGGTTTCCGATTTCCATATTTCAGTGTGATTTCAGTGTACAGTATATGCTTGGTCTTATAGCCTGCAATGTTCTAGTTTTTTAAGTAATGCACCTGCTGTTTTAAGATCCCAGTGTTCATTGTTTTGCTTTGTTTGCTACTTTTAGTATTTTCATTCTGTACATTAATGTTGGAAAATCACTTTGTTTTTAAAGAGAAAAGCAAGATAATAATAATAAAATAGTAATTATCAAGTTTTTAGATCAGTTATGAAGATCACACCAATGTCTTATAGCCATACAATGTCTCTTTCCCTCCCTCCCTAAGTTAGTTACTAAAACAAAGGCAAAAACAGAATAATGGAGAACTCCTTTCACTATAGCAACACAGCCGTTACAAGAAACTGATTATACTTGAAATTTAGGTTCTACTTCGTGAAACATACAATTTAAAATGCCAGATAGAGAGAGACTGAGCCACAATTGTGTGAAAGAAAGACAAGCATTGCCTTTTTCATGGCAGTGTTGAAGAATTAATGCACTTATCTCACTTGGGTTAAATTATTTCACATTGAGTAAAATCACTGTCACCATAATTGACAGTTTAAAAGAACTTGCTCGGTGTTGAAGGCCTACACAAAGCCTAATGCAAATATTTCTGTTCCTCTTCATGAACGTTGACTCTGCTAACACAATATGTTTGCACTGATGGTATTCAGAACGGATGCGATTTCTATAATTTCCCATCTGTACGTGTTTGATAGGCTTCCAAGAGAGGCTTGCATTCGGTCTTTGCCTCAAATAGACCTGTGCAAATATGGTTCCATGATGGTTTGTGCTAATGATGTCCCTGTCACCTTGAATCCCAATTCCACCTTGGCTGTGGAAATCTGAGTCATAAGACTATGTGAATAAATATTGGCCCAATGATATAATTTTTTTAAAAAATGTAGCAATGTTAGAACAAGTTAGGATGAAGCAGTAGGTCAAGCCACAATGAACACTACATAACCAAGTCAAAATAAATTTGATTTTTTTGGTCTAGTTTAGTTATCAAAAAACAAAAACAAAATCTACTTTACATACTGCTACTTAGGTTGCAATAAAGTATAAAGTATAGATTGTTTTCAATTGGGATATAAACTCCAGGCCTACAGGTGCCTTGAGTCTGTTTACAACCTAACTGCAAGGTAAACTAGTCAGTTGGTGGTGAGAGTTTACTACAATCATAGAATCATAGGTTTGAAAGGGGCCCACAAGGCCATCAAGTCCAGCCCTTGCTCAGTAAAGGAATCCACGTTAAGACATATTTGTCTAGCTTTCTCTTGAATGCCTCTAGTGTTGAAGAGCTGATCACCTGCCAAGGCAGCATCTGCCTTCTTCTCTCCCCATCCTCCCCTCACCCATGCCTACATATTGGTCCTATTTTATTCTTTTAGTATCTTTTATTCACTTTATAGAACAAATATGTTGGTTTCACTTCCTCCACTGTTGTTCTTTTCATATGGCAATTTATGCAAAAGATGAAATACTTTTGTTGTGTTTAAGGAAATCCATTTTAGAATAGTGCAAGATGGAAAAGATATCCAAACTTATCGACAGATATCCTTACAGCTGGCTTTCATGTGTGCAAGTCATCTGGAAACTAGGCATGCAGCATCAGACTTTCATTTTGCCTGTGTGTACATCCACAGCTAGACATCTGTCAGCCAGCAGCAGTCAGGTAGCCTACCTGGCTCACTCCAGGTGTTCCAAGCACTACATACCTGGGAGGGAGCTGTGAGGATTCTGCTTAAGCAGAGGGTGTGTTTGGCTGCTTTGGAGCCACAGGCCCAAAGAAGAAGGAGTACCTGTCCTTCACTGCTACTTCTTCCATCAGTGAGGAGGCGGCACAGCTAGAGCATGGAGAGGCTATGGTGCCAAAAAAATAAATGACCTCAGGTTCTCCCATCTTGTCCCTGTCACCCAGCAATGAGCCTAGGAGGTAGGAGTGGGAGAAGCATGGGGGAACAGGAAACAAAGGCTTGGCTGTTTAAGTAGTTCAGGAATATGGAAGTGAGGGAGCAGAAACAGAGGTAAAGGGGCTGCAGAAGAACTGGTAGATCTGCAGTGGACAAGTAGGTTACTGACAAAGTAAGAGATGCGTTGTACCCTCTCCAGAGCTCAAAGGAGCCAGGAGCTACACTGGAGATGTAAGATGGCTGCCAGTTCAGTGTGGAGTAGAGAAGATGTCAAGTATCAGAGAGTATGGAAAGTCATGGGACTAAAACCTCCAAAAGGAAGGTGATGATGGTGGGAGGTTCCTATGATGTAAGAGGGATCCAACCAATGTTTTGACTACTGTACTTAGGGAAGATGGGCTAAAGGGGAATTTTAAAACTTGCCTGGAAGCTGAAGGTGTTGTATTTCCTCGTTCTAATAAATGAGCACAAGTTGCAAGGATGGCTGTGGTGTCTTGATTTAACCCTGGGAAATTGGAGGTACCCTACCATTCTGACAGCAGCGTTAGAATGCTTCTGTCAAATAAGACTTGACATACTTGAGGACTGTTAAGCAAAAGGGAGAAGGAGATCAATGGGGGAATCTGAAGAAGTAAGTTGAAGGCTATCCGAGAAGTAAAGGGGACAGGTATAATAGTAGGACCCTCGCCCAAACTCCTCCAGGAATGGCCAAAAGGAAGCACACAGAGCATCAGTCCCTCTACTGCAGTGGTTCCCAAATTTTTTCCACTTGTGATTCCCCTGAGCGGTGGCAGTGGTGGAGCAGGGGGATTGGTGAGGGGTGCAAGGTGGAACAGGAAAGAAGAATGAAGGAGCCAGAGCCATAAGAGCAACAGCAACACTGCCGCTGACTTGGCAAAAAAACAAAGAAAAGCTTCAGCATTGCTCCTGGCTGGTTTGGCGTGCCCCAGGGTGCTGCAGGGCACCACAAGGAGCCAGAAAGTGCATTTGTTGGCACAGCGATAGACAAATTTGTTTAAAAAGAGGGGAATGGGGCAAGAGAACAGCAAAAAGGAAAGACATATGTCCTGCTAATTTACCCTAAAAAAGGTGGAATGGTTAAAAAGGTATGAACCACTGTCACAAGATATATGCCACGTGACCACAACACATGGCTACACAGGAACCAGAAGACATGAGAAAAAAGGGCACATTTTTGTAATGTGACCACGGCCTAAGAACAGATAGGAGATCAACACCTGTCGAACAGTTGTCCAGGAAATACATTAAATGGCAGAGATGAAAGACAAGTGAGAAAGGGGAACTGGACTTTATAGACCCTGAGTCTTCAGACTATAAGTTGGAAAAGCACAGGCAGGGAAGCAATTGGATGCTCTTGATGAGAAAATAATAGGTAGATAAGTGATCTTTGGGTGCTACAGACTGCATGTCCAGTACCTAAGAAGGGGAAAAAGTGATATATTCTCTAATCAGTTCCAATTTTGGTTTCTAGTCTCTCGTTTGTTTAAAAATAAATCTGAGTAAATTCCCAAAATCATATCTTTTAAATTCTGATGATTTGATGAGGAGGAAAAATTTCTTATAGTATGCATTATTGGCAGCACTATTGGAACAACCCTTGAATGTGCGGCATTTACTCGCAATCTGCTCTCTTCTAATAAACGTATTCTCAGTCTGCCAAGCCTGCTACAGGCTTTAAGAGATATACAGTAGATTATGACATATTTTATTGTACCAGGATTGTGTGTAGCAATAAAACTACTCCACAATTTCATCAGCAAAAGGGGGCCCAATAAAGCACACCACCTAAGGCTGCCATCCAGAACCTGTGTTTGTCTTGGTAAGTCTTATGGAATCCAAGAGGACTTCCAAATCTCTGGGTATATTGTGGTTCTGCGGTCTTATTTTATTCAATATAGAACTAAAGAATGAGATTTGAAGGCATGGAAAATATTGCCTAGCGCACTTTCCCATCAACCATGAGATGCTGCATACATTATTTATTTATTTCAACATTCCAAACTGTAATCACCAAGAAATAGCAAAACTACAGACCATTGTTTCAAACGAACAGCTTTTCATTTCAGAACACTGGGTTCCTAGGGTGGGCCACAATTAAATGAATAAAAGTCATTCAATTTCATTTCCATTAGGTTTCTCATTATCCCTGCCTTTCTAATGTTATCCTTGTTCCTTATCGTATTGTGACTTTTTTCCCTTTCCTAATGGGGAATATGCATATTTTATGCATATTTTTAAATTACGCACCATTTTTGTATGCATTTTTCTAACATGTACTTTTGAAGTGCATATTTTGTGTGCTTTATTCTTAAGTTAAAGCATACATTTTGTATACATTTTTTCTTCGACTAAAGTTATCTGTATGCAATTTTAGCCGTGTCCTGTTTTAAAAATGTACTCACTGTGCTGTGCATCTGAAACCCTTTATGATGCACTGCAATGTTTTCCATCCTATTACCATTCTAGGGAGATTTACAGTGGGTATATCAGTGTGAAAATGTGGACCGAACCAATTTGTTTTTCATCCCTTGGCCAGAGCCATGATTTTGCAATCTTTTGATTGTTTGTGTCTTTGGGCCTGTTGGGCCAAATGTTAAGTATGAACAGGGGTATGATAGACCAGTTGTTTGTTAGTCCAGATTAAATCTGTATGCAAATATTGTCTTGAAGTTCTCCACCATATTTGTGGGAAAGGAAAATCAGGGGAAGGGTGGCTTTCACCAGGGCAAGGAGAGTATTCAACAGTTCCCTGGTGTCAGGAACCATCGTGAGCAATAACTGTATCATCGCTTCTTGCCCCTTTCTCCAGTTTATTTCTTTGTTGCTACCAAAGCTAATGGCACTCACAAGAAAAACAGATAACTGCCAGTTTTCCTATTTCAAGCATTTGAATTTTTTTAGTTACGAGGTTCTTGCTATATGAAATATAAGGAAATCTATGGGTTTTACTAAATTAATGTGGGGGAAAAATGACATGGAATTCTCACCTGTTCCTAATCAGGGATTATATGAGGAGGGAGGGTAAAGGGGAAATGGTATCCACTGTAAAATGATGGTGGAACTCTTGGAATTCTTGATGGCAATTTTTAGAGTATATATTTTAATTGTATTTTAATTGTTTTATCTTTTTTACTGTATTTTAATTGTTGTAAGCCGCCCAGAGACCTTTGGGTAGTGTGGGCGGCATATAAGTTAAATAAATAAATAAATAAATTCTGAAAAATGATTTTCTGTTTCTTGAGGGACAAATAAAAGCCCCATAAAGTTTTCTTTGGAAGTATCTTTGGAGAAATTAAGGTCAATGCTAGTCCATGCAGAGAATATCCCACATAGAGCAGCAATTTAAATCTTTACAGTTTTGCCTAGCAGCCTTGAAATCCCGTTTTTAGGATACACAGGACATCATGTGGAAATTATTGCAAACTAACCAACCAAAGTAAATGCCTGTGATCTTGAGTAGGCAACCTGAAAATTGCCTCCCATTGCAGCTGAATGCAATGGAAACCCTTCCCTAAATACTGAAAATGTTATTTCAATCATGTTTCCTTTTTTTCCTTCACTTCAGCGACCTAACTGTATCACAGATCCACTGTAGATGAGTCTGCAGATTTTCCCTTCAGTGACTCTAGCATTGCTTTATAACAGCCAAGATTTAGATCACTTGTTATATGGTTGGACACCCTCCCAAGAACACATTTGCCTTCACTGGTAGCACCTCTGTCACCCATATCTGCTCAGCTGTGTTACCAATCAATGTCTAATCCCTGCCCTTGAAAGGACATACTCTCATGGTATCACTGAAAAGCAAATGCCCTTCAAAGATGCATTAAGGATAGGTTTCACTTGGTTTCAATCAGTGAAGCTCCACTGAAGTCAATGGAGCTTTGGCCATTGTGAATTTTAACATCAGATAAAATGCATGTCTTGCGTTCCTCTTTCAAACTCTGCAGCTTCGCATCATTACCTTTGAGCTAAAAGATACCACTACAGTAATGTACTCTTTCTGATGTCCTGTATGTTTTATTACAAAATCAGCTGCTATGAGTTTGAGGCAATCCAAACTCAATAAATAGAACATCTTACTCAAGAACAGTGGTTCTCACCATATCATTTCTGATGCCACCAGTCACTCCATCAAGAAATGTAGGTCTCACCGGGATAGAAACAAAAAGTCCATTTTTCCCAACAAGGACATTGATATGCACAAACATTCTATCATTACATTTATCATTTATGGTGAATTTTAAAGGCACAAAAATGCAGCTGTATTGTTGGGTGTAAACACAAACTACTACTACTACTACTACTACTACTACTACTACTACTACTACTACTACTACTACTAATAATAATAATAATAATAATAATAATAATAATAATAAACAGGAGCTGAAGATTGTAACAATAATACTGTAGAGTACTGATTTTTCTGCTACCATTACTTAAAAATGCAAAAAAAACCCCACCCAAAAAACATGTTTGAAATAGTTGTGAAAACCCTGCATAGATTATTCATATATTCCACCAGTGCTGTTTATCACTGACTGACAACCACTGCTCAAGAAGCCTCATAATCTTCAAGAAAACATCCATGCCATTCTTAATTTTGGACATTTTGCTTTTACTGATAAAGTTTGTCTGTCCATTCGTTGTGCTTTAGCCAGGAAAGGAAATCTGTCTTTTTCACTTTCTCCCACTTCTGAATATTTGAAACCTCATGTTCTTTTCATCCTATATATGAGAACCAAAAAGGTTGTCACATTCTTCAAAAATAAAGTCTCCCCCTTTGCACTGGCAAATTCAATAGATAACAGCTACTCCCAGCATCAAGAAGACTGTGTTATACCGATCTGTTATATATGTCTTAAAGATGAGACGTCTGTCTGAAAAAAATGGTGGCAAACCTAATTCATCAGTGACATAGTGAGTTAACGAGGGGGATCAAAGATGATGATGAGGATGATGATGATGATAGGAACCTAGGAACCTGCTTTATACCAGGCAAGATGGTTTGTCCATCTGGTCCCGTATAATCTGCTCAATCTGGCAGGAGCTCTCCAGAGGAACTCAAGAAGAGGAGAACCATTCCCACCACATACTAATTAATTATTTTCATTTTAAAGTCCAGGGATTGAAACTGTGACCTTTTGCATGGTTGGTTCAACCAGGAGAGTAATAAAAGGAGGAACATGGCTCCCATTCAGTTCCCATTATACACGGAGGACTAAATAATCCTCAAGAAATCACTAATCAAAGTCCAAATTTAGTTGCAGGACATCTTTTATCATTTTATTCCTGATCCTAAACTGGCACACACTGCTTGACTAGTAGTTCACTTCAAACTCAAATCAAAACCTAGCTTTACATGACTGCCACCTACTGCTGAGTGGTTATCTCTGAATTATTCACAGAAATATGGGAGAAGTGTTCTTGAATCTTCTGTGATATACCTGCCAACAGAGCCACTGGTATTACTTGGAGCAACACATGGCTACTAGTTGCTCTATATCATATGTGGTTAATTGAAATTATTACATATTTTCCCTCTGTGTGTTTCCAAGCTGTGCCTCCCACCTCAAGAGTAGTATGGAAGAAAGGACTGTAAGGAAAACAACTCTCCATCCATACCATCAGACTTGAGAGGGAGCATAGATAGCTATGGTCCATATTCTTCAAAGCAGTGGTCTAAGTTTAGGATCATGACCTGTGACTCCATAATCATCTATATAGACTTAGAGTTTGGGACATTACTTTTCAAAAGCAACTTATTGTTCATTAGTTGAAAAAAAAAACTTGTCAGCATTACCCATTTCTTTTGGATACATTACCTTTTAGTTACTTTTAAAACCTTAGAAAAGAGTTAAAAATTAGAAAATGGCCCAAAGTCCTTCAAGTTATTTAAAAATGCCCCCCAAAAGCAATGATAGTTGTTACTATGACAAACCCCCTAATTACCAAGAGAGAGAGAGAGAGAGAGAGAGAGAGAGAGAGAGATCACAAGTAACATTATTTGTAATACTTTGTTCCAAGTTCTGTATGTTCTATGGAATGCCACTTTGCATAGATAGTAGCACACTAGCTACATGAGCTCAATGGAAAGCATCAAGACCATTGCAGATTAGATAGATAGATAGACATATTAGTAAGATCCCCTGTGCAAAAATGCATATGTACATAATTTGCAGGAGCCCTGGCATGAATCTGCAGTGTTTATCTGATGCAACTACAAAGTTGCTGTTTTTTTTCTATTTGTGTATTTTGTTGTACCTAGATTGTGCCTTTCTTCAGTGGAACAGAATGAAACAAAATAAAAAATAGTCCTCAAAGCACTTAAAATACTACAATAAAGAATTAGAAACAAATTTAAGAATGAATTAAAGACCCACTCAGAATCACTATGCTATGGCTAGGAACCAAGCAGTTAAATTGTTCAAAAATAGATCATCTTAAATCCCAAAGTCCTGTCTGCCTGTCAGATGTGATGCCAACATTGAAACAGCATCCTTAGTTCTCCATTTGCTTCCAGACCCCATTCAAGGCATTGGATGGCACATTAATGCAGGGGTGTCCAACCTTTCACCTTCCCTGGGCCACATTAGAAGATGAAAATTTGGTTTCGGCCGCAGATAAAATAAAATATTTGGTTTGGGCCGCACCTATTGACGGGGATGGCGCAATGCAGTCACGCAGCCCCCCTCTCCCCTCCCCTCCCGCTCCTTCCTTCCTTCCCTCTCTCCCCCCCACCTCTCTCTCTCTCTCCCTCCCTCCCTTCCTTCCGAACTCCCTCCCTTTGCACTACAAGGTGGCCTCTTGGAGCTAATATAATGGATGGGGTGGGTGAAGCGCGCTGGCGTCACCATTGTGACGTGCCCCGGCCGCATTCCGGCCGCAAGCGCCGGCAGTGTAACTTGAAACTTTGGAATTTCTTTAAAAATAAAAAATTGCACTGGGCCGCATTACGAGCCGACCTGGGCCGCATGTGGCCCACGGGCCGCGGGTTGGACAAGCCTGCATTAATGGGTTCATTTGTGGTAGAAAGAGAAACTGAAGGTTCTGAAGGCATGTGGGCACATAGGGGATGCTTCATAAGAAATACTTTGCACATAGATACATGTGCATAAATACACACACACATAGAATATCTATTATGCATGCTTCATGTGACATTTGGATTCACTCACAGAACGTGAGTTCTTACTATTTCTTGGCCTCTGCCTTCTTCTGTCAGTTTCCTACTTGTGTTCCCTCAGAACTGGTAAGCAGACTTTAAGTAAAGATTTAAAGTTTACATACAGAGAGAGGAATTAATACATATGAATGACCAGGAAGATTTCCAGTTTCTCCCACATATTAGCCTTTTTGTGAAGAACTAATTAAAACAGCTCTGCTTTGGACCCCTTCTCCATCTGAAGCACAGTGTGAGCAGATGATCTAGGAGATACGATTCTTTACATCAGTGCCAAAGATCCGGAACTCACCATTATGGGTGGCATCCCTGATTTCATCACCTTCAGCTCCTTTGCATGTATGCACCGTGATCTTTTTATTTACTATATAGTAGGGATGCCTAGGGAGTGAAATTTTCATGTCAGCCGCAGCAAAAGTTTCCGCATTGATGAGAATGATTTTTGCACAATTGGCATACATTCCACAAATAGTGCTAAGTTGCACAAATTGGGTCACATGCATACCCAAATTGTGATTGCTACTATTTTGCTGCATTGACTTTTGAAAATTAGGAGTCTTTGGTTAATTGCTTCCATCTTTTTGTCCATCTTTGCTTGCTGGGTATGCGTGCTTTCCTTCAAAAAGGAAAAGACAGTAGTTTTGCCCTGAGAAATTTTGCACAACTTGCAGGGACCTCAGTGAAGAAACTGTTGTCTTATTCCCATGCTGGTGGCAAGAAATAATGCAAGGAATCATGAATTTTCAACAAGAGATTTAGATGTATCAAGATAGCCTATCTCATTAAAAACAATTCATTTAGCAAAATTTCTCTTCTCTACAACTGCGTGCTGTATCATTCTTCTGTGGATTCAGTAAAATTGGATGAGTTTTACTGTATGCTTTCTTGAGGTGCTTTTGTAGAAATGGCATTATATAACAATTAATAGCATAATACAAATAGTGAACTAACTAAAATAAATGCTGCTGCTAAGCAATAAAACCAGAAACCATATTGGAATATGGTAACATAATCAGTGAATACTTGTGCAAAAATAGAATACAGGGCTAAGTGGTTTTGTGTGTTTATTTAAAATGAGAGTTCTACAGCTGCATATAGAATTAAATCCGAAAGAAAGCTAGCAGAGAAATCTCTACAGAAGGATGTCACATATCAGACACAAAGTACAGACTTATACTTGCTATGGTGCTTTTTTTAGCAGTGGAACGTCAACCTGTTTTCTAAGCTCCAAGATCAAATGTCATAGGATTGACAAAGTCACCATATTTTAACACCTCTAATGAGGAATTCTGAGCAAATATTTTAAACAAAGTTATCAGTGGTTTGTGGAGTTCTATGCATAAGAAAATATGATTAACTTTCAATGCTAAAGGGAAAGAGAAAGAGTTCAGGAGAAAACCCTCCCCCGCCCAACCTTCTTGTATTACTGAGTTGTTGAACATTGGCTGATGGCCGTTAGTAGAAATGGACAGGAAGTGTATTCTGAATCCTCCAGATACAGGAGACCCACTGGGTGAGATCTTGTTGCTTTGTGTAGTAAATCATATGAGAGTAGGCCCATTGAATCAATGGGGATTTGGTGAGTGAACCCCTCTATAAGTTCCACTGGTTTAATCAGGCCTACTCTAATTGTGAGTTACTTTAGTGTAATAAGTTGCAATTAAAATAGACCCATTTGAATCAATTTAACTTATGGAGAATTTACTCACCAAATCCCCACTGATTCAATTCTCAGTGGGCCTCAATAGTGTGATTTACTATTCTAAACAATAGTTTTTCAGCCACTATGTTCAATGTGGCTTAGTCTTACTAAATCTGTATAATGTTGAAGTCTTAGAATCCTATGGCTTCTTTGGTTACATATGGTGTAGACAGATGTACATAGCAGGCATGGTAGATGAATGCTGTCCACACTTCATTCAAAATAATTCAGACAAAATCAAAACAGATGGTATTTGCACATCTCTTGTGCATCTCTTATCTACCCTGCTTTGAACTCCTCGGGTCTAAGTGGTTTAATCTTAATAAATAAATTAAGCAAGTTAGTTTTCAGAAATTTCCATAGGACTGGGAGAAGTGTTTCATACTTGAATCCCCTCTTCCAGACCTCAAAACGATCTGTATTGTGTTTTCAAAGGGAGAGACAAAATATTGCCTCCATTTAATTGATTACACCTTACAATTACTGGCCAGTATCCTGTTTGAGATAATGAACTGCAATGTTCCACAAGGATAGAGCTCCATGTGAACACTAACTTGCCATTACAGAAGCTGGAAACCACTTGTGTGTGTGAGTGCGTGTGCGTGTGTAAGTGAGAGAGAGAGAGAGAGAGAGATTTTATATTAACATGTAAGAACTGCTGGATAGCTCATTGATTTAGGCATCTGGCTGCAGAGCCAGAGGCTGGGACTTATTTTCCCCACTGTGCCACTGTGATAGAGGCTGGACTTGATTATCAAAAAGGTCCCTTCTAGCTCCGCTGTTCTAAGATGATAATAATGATGTATTAAATGGACAAAAATGTGAATCTAGCATTTGATATGAATAGCAGTTTCTTCAATACCTTTGTATGTCACTTCCATTCCCAAATTTACATTCACTATTTTATGGGAAAAATAATAATCTGGGAGAAAAAAAGGTGCCTCACTGAGTTGAGACATTCTCAACATCCTCAGTCAATGAGAAGAAATAATGTACTGAGTATTCTTTCATCTTCAAGAATACATATTCTCGCCTTCGAGAATACATATTCTTTCATCGTTAGGTATGAGTTGCCCAACCTACCACTTAGCAATCTGTAAGCTGAAAGCTGCAACTCTGAACAAGAAGTAGGTGAAGAGAAGCTAGCTGAAGTAGCAGAAGATCTTCCACGTACTGTATTTGTTTTGCCCTTAGTAGGAGAGAAAATAGTTCAAGCTGGAGTGGAAGTTTTATTTCACCATGTCGATGTGCAGTTCCAGTCTCAACCATGGATCGGCTATAGAGATGGACACAAATAGGGGGGAAAATGCAAAATTCGTCAAACATTGCTAATTTGTCAATCAATCTGTATTCGTACGAATCAATGCCCCCAATGACTATGAATCAATGAATTTTTAGCAATTTTTGATTTGTCAATTCATTGGGCTATAAAATGCCCCTCCCCAGGCACCCAGAGACACCAAAATTGCAGAGACATTTCCTTTGACTCTCCCCTACAATCTCTCCAAGTTTGGTGAAGATTGGGTTTTGGATATCCAAGTTATGCACCCACAAAGAGGAACCCTCCAGGAAAGTTCCTCCCAGGCATCTAGAAACACCAAAACCATAGAGAAGTTTCCCATGACTCTCCTCTACAATATCTCCTAGTTTGGTGAAGATTGGATTTTTCTTGGCAAGCTGTTCCTGATCCTTTGGCATGTTAGCCTAAAACATCTTAGATTACCTCCACAACCTGAGCTGTATATATTATATCCTGACTCATCCTGAATTTTGGAGCTGTTCAGCTCCACATAATATGCAAGAGTTGAGAATTTAACCTGCCTACTGTTGCTATACAGCAGTAAATTAAGAAAAGCCGTAAGTAGCAGTAAATAGCCATTAAATATATTGTGAGATATATATACTATGGCAGGGAAAATTAAAACGATGACCACATTCAGCTTGACTAATTCAACATATATTTTATTTTATTTATTTATTTAAAACATTTATAGCCCACCCTATATCACAGAATCTCAGAGTGGGTTATAGAGCTGTATAAGACGATTTTAAACACAAGATGTATAAAACAATTTAAAATCAAACAGCTTAAAACACAACATGAAAACATCCAGAGATTGAAACAATTCCATGAAGACATGTGTAGGCCATGATCCTCAACCCCCAAAGGCTCTAATAAATATGTTAAGACTTGGCACCAAAATGGTGCCAGTGTTGGCATCAATCAAGTCTTCAAAGAGAGAGCATTCTACAGTTGGGGCAGTTCTGCAGTTAAGCCCTTCCCCATGTTTCCACATAATGAACTTTTCTCAAGAGGAAAGGCCTCCCCAGCAGATCATAATGATTAGGCAGCTTTATATAGTTAGAAGTGCTCATTCAAATATCCAAGTTCCCAGCCATTTATGGTATTCCTAGTGTGGTGTAGTGGATAGAGTGACAGATTAGGATGATGGAGAACAGGGTTTGAAATCCCATTTGGCCATGGAAACTCACTGGGGGAGTGGAACTGGTAAAACCACTCTTTAAATATCTCTTTACCTTGAAAGCCCTATGAGGGTTGCTAAAAGTCGGTTCTGACTTGACAGAAAAGATCACACATACACACAGAGCCATTTATAGAATCTTCTACAACATCTAATAAGCTAACTAGATAATAGTCCTTTTATCATTTTTAGCAATGGTTAATATTTGATAATAAAGTCTTTTCAGTCTGACATGTTAATTTTTTTTTATTTAGTCAATGTTTGCTTTAGCAATTATTCCCAAGAAGTCCCACTGATGGGTTTTTTTAAACTAAATTTTCAAAATGCTGTGTCTTTTATTCACAAGCATTTTGAAGATTCTGTTACACTGAGTTCACACATGCCTGTTCATATCTTAAGGGCTGTATGTATAGTGGTGACTACATATGCCAGTTAGTTATTACAAACCAAACACCAAGCAGAGCTCCAACAGATTATCTTAAATTCAGTCCTTTACAAAGGATGTCGTTCACACATGTTGTGCTTTGGGAATAAATCATGGAGTTGGGCGATGCTTCTGCACTGTATATTCATGTAGAACTGATAATCTATATGTGCTCAGTTTTTACAGGGCATCTACAGCAATACAGTAGGACATCCATATCCGCAGGATCAGTATCTGTGATTTCACTTATCCATGGTCTGAAAATATTAAAAGTATTAAAAGAAAATATCCAGAAAAACTATTTTCACATTTACTACCAAAACCAGCCACTAGAGGGAGCCAGAGACCATGCTATGAAGAATACATAGCATAGTCTCTGGCACAGTTCTAAGAATGCATGTGAGAATATTTTTTCTTTTTCCTTTTTCTTTTTACCATGCTATATATACAGTGTTCACTATTATCCGTGGTTTTCAGTATCCAGGTGGAGGGGTTGGAACCAATCCCTAGTGGATATTGGAGTCCTTTTTGATTTATTCCCAAAGCACAACATTGAGTTAATATAGAAATTAAACCCTGATGTTGGGAAAGTGTGAAGGCAAGAGGAGAAGGGGACGACAGAGGACGAGATGGTTGGACAGTATCATCGAAGCTACCAACATGAATTTGACCAAACTCCGGGAGGCAGTGGAAGACAGGAGGGCCTGGCGTGCTCTGGTCTATGGGGTCACGAAGAGTCGGACACGACTTAACGACTAAACAACAACAAAAAGGAAGATTAACTATCTGACCTTAGAAACGATGTGCAGAAAATTAGCATTCCTGTCATAAAAATATAGATGAAAATTGTGTTTTAGATAAATGTATCTATAATATAATAATGACATAGCAATAAATTTAAATATTCAGTTACAGTTTATAATATGATTGAAATATCTAGTTATATTTTGTCACTGAAATGTCACACATGAAAATTAACCACCATTTATTAGATTTATGTCCATTTTGAGATTAGTAAATACTATAGCCTTGCAAACATTGGCATAAGAAGGAAGTTAATTTCTACAGTCAGAATCACTGTCCGAAAAATCTAGAGTTCTTAGTGAGAACATTCATTTTGGTCTTGTAGGCTTCAGAATGGAGAGCTTGCCTGAGCTGGCATGAACTTCTCAGCTCTTTTAAGTTGTTAATTTATGATGTATTCCTCCATGCTCAGAATGCAGGAGCCCCAGACGTGACAATCACAAGACTGGCTGCTAATAAATCTATCAAAACTTACAAGAAGCACCTCTCTAGTCCACTTCTGTTGGCAAGGGGATTTGTCCCTATGAACAGCATGGCAATGATGGTATGGAGAGCTTGTAGACATTTGCCTGATCCTTTATGCCAGGAGTGAGCAAAGTGTGGCTCTGGGGCTGCACATAGACCCCTAAGGATTCTTATGTGACTGACCCTAGACCTCCCTTGCTCCCTTTTAAAATTAATAATAGAGCGAATGAATTGAAAACCTTGGAAGCCTTAGGGAATAGTGATCCATTTTTCAAATAAATCTGAACTAGTAAACACCCTCAAATACTCATTTCTCAGAACTAGAAGCTTCCAGTTGCTTCTGTTTTCAGTATTTCCCTGTTTCTTGGCAATTTTGTCAATCTACTGTATGTGGCCCCACAAGACAATCTACAGACTGAGAAGGATTGTTTTCAACATCTCCTAACCAATCACATTGCAGTGGATGCAATTACAAAGCTGCCACCACCATCATCTCCTTCTTGCTGACACTCCTTTCCCCTCTTTACAATGGTCAGTTGGGGAAATGGGAGAGCAGTAAAAAGTTGCATTAGGGTCTGTTCCATGAACACCCGTTTTCCATGTTTTCCTGGGGAAATTCTGAGGAGTCAGGGAGCCTAATTCACAATTTTTCATTTATCTTTCATCTGACTTCAGTGGGTCCTCTGTCAGCTTAAAATTAGGTACTCCTTTGGCCCAAGTGGTTTATGGATTAATAATATAGATCCAGTCATCCAAATAGTCCACTGAGAAGGTTTAGAAAAACTGAGTTAATTACAAGACAAATATAGGACAGTTCGTATGGATTTTCACATTAGTTTCAATCATCTGGTGCAGATGATGTAGGAATCTGGGGCATAAAAAAAAAGGATCCAGCGTTTCTATTGTAGAAAGATCTTGCCATTCTATACAGGCTTTTATTTGTCTAGCAGTCTAGTCCAACTGCATAGTGATGCTATAAACACTCACATTAGTATTCTTGGCCGTTTCACCTACACATTGACTTGGTTGAACGAGGAGCTAGCAGCTGCCAAATCTATAGTGGCAACTCAAAGTCTCTGGAAGAGTAAATAGGGCATTTAATGGGAGAATTTCAGGGGAAGGCCAGAATGTTCTTTCAGCAGCGGTGTATGCCAAAATAAATGGACATTGAGGGAGTTTTTACAGTGACTTGTAATACTTGCAACGTTTGTTTTGCTGCATGAGGATGCAAAACCCTGTACACGCAGCAATTGCAAGATGATGGTCCTGACAGAAGGGAAAGTACAGAAGCTTGAGATCCATCAATTAGCCCTTTGACACATCAGGGGAAATGATATGTTTCTAGATAGAGCTGAGCTGGAATACCAGTGGATGGGTATGCCTCTAGGGAGGAAAAAGAGTCCCAAATGAAGGAGGCAAGCCCTTGGAGGGATGTGATACAGAGATGCAGCATTATCAGGAACCATGCTGTGTAGCTGGAATTACAGAATCAGTATCAGCCTCACACCATGGATTATGATTTTGAGCCAGTTGAACAAGGCCCTCCCCATAGACAGTGATTCTGAACTGCTGTAAAATGGGTGACACACAGTGCGCACTTCTGTGGAGGATTCTGTGGCTGGAAGGATTCCTGCCAATTCCCAGATAAGGAGCAGGCATGAAATATTAGGTGTCCTCCTGAGGGAGAGAGAGAGTGAGCAGAATGTGGACCAGACTGGACGTCTCTGGAGGTGTCCTCTCTCCCTGATGCAGAGACATGACACAGAGTTCAGCAAGAGTCGTGAAACTGCCTCCAAAGGCAATGGGCTCTCCTTCACTGGAGATATTTAAACAGAGCTTGAATAGCTATCTGTCAAGGATGCTTGAGCTGTGGATTTTCTGATTTGTTATGGGACTGGACTTGATGATCCTTGGGATCCCTTTGGGCTCTATAATGCCACAACAGCATGATTCTACACTTCTAAATAAGATTGTATTGGGTAGTTCGAGTACTTATTTTAGAAATTGTTTTACACGTCATTTTGAAGAAATAAATTCACAGCAGTTTTGGAATTCATCCCCCCCTTTTCCCACTTTCTATTTGAAATTATTATTTCCAATTATTTCCAGTTGTTTCCCTTTGCCTTCTTATTGCTGCTAAGAGGGATTTTATTAGATGAGAAAACGTCATTCAAAGCTATAGGTATCTGAGTAATTGTCACAACGTGTTCCACACAACTTTTCGATACAGTCAAACACAGCATGTGAAAGTGTAGTTATAACCATCATGACTAATATAAAGATCAGTTGCCTTTTTACAGTGAACTGTTTTTACACTGCATGCTTTCCGAGTAGCAATCTAGTAGTACACTCGCTTTTTAAGAAAATAGCTCTGCAAGAAGTGAGCTGAATTAATACAAGATCTGAAGGACAATACCCCCCCCAAAAAACTCCAGACACCAATTTATTTTCCCCAGATGTCTTCCAAAGCCATTTCACTAGCAAATTCTAAAGCCCGTGGCATTGTTATTTCTTCAGCCCCATGCTCCTGTGTCTTTTTGTTCCTGATCCTAGAAGTAAAGGTAGCAGGGATGGCATACCGTGTATTTGGCAATTATGTAGCTACAGCAGCTTCTGAGCTGAAGAAAAGTCTACCTGTCATGCTTCAAGTGACTTGCTAGCTTATTAGAGCATTTTGCCACTATGGAGCATGGACAAAGAGGAAGTTGCTGTTTGTATCAAGGCTGCTGGTGCAAACATAATATTTTGTAGAAAAAGGCAAAAGTAGCTTTGCTCATCAGTGTTCAACTCAACCCACTAAAAGCCCAACCACATTAAAAGGCCTTAGATCACTTCTTCAGTATACTCAAGATAACCCAAACATTGTACATATAGTAGCTTAAAAATAAAATCATCATTGTTTTGAAAGCGATGGGGGTTCCAATCTACAGTGAAAATATCTTACATTCTTTTGTTTGAAACATGTGCAACTTTCTCACATTAATACACTAGTCACTACTAACAAGGTGTGCAGGCATTCAGCAAAACCAAGAAGGTCTAAAATGTTATGCTGATTTCCAGGTCTAACATCAATGAATAATGGTTTGTGGCTGGTTGCATGCAAGGTCCCTCAAACAGTGAGTTGAATCATATCACTGCTGATTATGGGAAGTAGAAATCCATGCGTATCTGCTAAATTTGTTATTTGCATAGTATGGATGAAACCATTGCTTCTGTCAACCTTAGGGCTTATCTACATTTACATTTGCCGCTCAATAAGTTCCATTCTAAATGGGTTCAACTTAAAATTATATGACTATTTGAAATGCTGTATGCATTCCCATCTGAGAGATGGCCAGCAAGAGCAGTCCCTGTGTGGTATTTGGGTCTCTTCCAACCCCCCCCCAAAAAAAGCATAGAGACAGGTTGGTAATAAATAATAAATGGGGTGTGTCCTACGGCGCATTCTGGTTGGGGTGTGCTTCTCCCCCCAACCTTTTCCTCCTTCTAGCCCTCCCCTTTATGCCCCTTCAGTATATCTCTCTCTTTCTCTGTGTGTCTCTAACACAGAGATACACACAGAGAGACACACACGTGTGCATACAAACACATATTCCTCCTTCCTGAGGAACCCAGGGAAAGTGCTCTGACTTCCCTTTTCCCATCTTGTCTGTCTGCTGATCAATTCCTTCCCTTCTCTCCACCTCCTAGAGACCAGCAAAAGCACCCTTAAAGGGAGAGAGGCAGCCAAGCTTTTTACAAACATCTTTGCCAGCACACCTTCCCTCCCACCTTCATTCCTGCAGCCTCTCCCACCATCTCTAACTGGTTACTTCAAGGTGCAATTTGCAGCAACAGGGCTGTACATGTGCAGAAATGAATAAAATAAATTTTGTTTCACATGCATACTGTTTTAAACAACCTGCTAGCAGAACAGTATTTTAGCTCATGTTCCATTGCTTCCCTGGCAATGACCTCTCCGCCATTATGCTGAGTCATGGTGGCGCGGAGGCTTTGCCCTCCTGCCCGGAAAGGTGGTGTCATGCTTGAACGACGCCGCTTCCGAGGGGAGGAGGGACGGAGGCTTGATAAGCCTCCGTCATCCTAGCTTAGCCTCTTTGCTGTTTTTCTCGGCAAAGAGGCGAGCTGTATAGCCGAGCGAGGAGAGGTTTTGCTTTCCCCGCATCGGCTTATCTCCAATCTCTCAGCAGGTGGCTTTTCAGCGCTACCCAGCTGTTTCTTATTTATTTCATTTGTTATATAAATGGTTTAATAATAGATTCATTCTTTATTATTTTGGTGATTTCTGACTTCCTTGGGTTCTACAGCATCGGATTGGGGTCACGCATCGGTGCGACCCAGCTGGTTTCCTTTTCAAATTAATCTAATTAGAGGCTTCCTTTTTTAATTAATGTTATTTTCATTGGTTTTGAACTAGAGGGGGGTTTTGGGGCAGGGGATCCTTGCTTTACAACTTCCCCTCTCCCCCCTTCCCTCCCCCCCCTCTGGATCGTTGTTTTGTTTGGGATTTAAAGTTAATTGGTGGGGGATTTTGAATTATTGTTCATATTTAAAGTTAGTTGTTGTACTGTTAATTTTATTCTTATCTTTTTTCTCTCTGTCTGTTTCTTTTAGTAATTGGTTGCCTGGTTTTATTTTAGCATATATATGCATATATTATACATTTAATTTGCAGGAGTGTTGTGGGGATAGTAGACTTAATTAAACCTAGGTTGGGTGGTTACAATTTTGTTTTGTTTAATTTTATTGTTTAACCTTATCCCCCCCCCATTTTTTTAATCACAAAAAAAATAGGTAAGAGGGGATTTGAACAGGTCATTGCACCATCTGCTGGATTCAAGTGGGATACTTTTTTTAAAAAAGGAGGGAAAGAATTGAGAACCTTATAGTACATTGGCACCCCCTGCTGGATTGCATTTAGTTGCAATTTGAATATATTTATATAAAAGGGTGTGAAAAGTGGGAAAAGAGCCAATTCTTAGTGTGTTGTGCCCCCTATGGGCAGCAGTTTGCTATAAAAAAAATTCTGCGACTTTAAAATTTGAAATTTAAATACAGTAAATAACAAAATAAAATATACACTTGTCTCTATTTTAGTTTGATAGAATAAGTTGCTATGGGACCAAAAAAGGGTCAAGGTACTTCTAAGGGCAAGCAGCCTGCAAAACATAAGACGCCAGCTAGAGTTCATCCTGCAATTTCCTCCTCTGATGATGAGGATTGGCCTGACTATAGTGCAATACTTGCCAAGTTAAGTAAACTTGAGCAAAAAAGGGCCTTAGCTAAACAGGCTGCTGGCACTGCTATGCCAAGAAGATCTAATAGGTAATCAAAGGCACACAAGATGGAGGAGTTACGGAAGCTTGGTGATGTAATGATGTCACGAATTGCTTTTTTAGAAAAGGAGTGCTCGGCAGCCTCTGGGGCAGCAGCTATAGCCATGGTTGATGTTGGTCATCAACCCATTCCTGTCAAGTCGGAGTCTGACGAGCTGTGAGGGATACAGCCAGCAATGCAGGAGTCCAGTCAGGGTGTCTCCCGTCTTACCTGGGAGCAGGTTTTTTGGCTGGAGGGCAATTGGGTACGGATGTCGCTTCCAACACCAGCTGCCTGCAGGGGCCTGAGTTGCAGCAGCCGGCCCGGCACTGCCAGCGTTGGTTGGTCCAGGTGAGTTGGCACCCACACGACATACACAACACTGTGAAGTCAATACCCCAAATTTTCCTGCCGTTCCACCTAATTTCCTGCCCTATTACTCCGGCAGTAGCTCTCCAATTCAGTTTGGGCCCGTACTGGCTTCGAAGCCTTGGATGGCACCCTATCTGCAATTGTTCTCTCCTGGTCAGAGGATGGGATTCATGGAAGACTTGCAGCAGCCTAATTATCCTTCAATCCCGAATACTGGGTACAATTCTGTTCCCTGTAGCGTACTCCCTTATGGTGATCAGTCACTCCCATTGAGTGACCACCTACTCCCTGCCACTATAGAGAAGATTTGATATGGTAAGTACGTGGATGTATTCGAGCTTTTGAATAGAGAAGTGGAAGAAAAGAAGGGTGCTAAAGGAGAGGATAGGGACAAAGAGAAGTTTAAGAAAAAGAGGCCCAAAAAATGTTGGGCAAACTGGTTGCCTGGTTTTTTTATTTATGCAGGCACAGTGGTGAAAGTGTACCCAGCCAAGGCTTTTGCGCTTCTCCAGTATCTTGATCTAATTTACAGAGTGTATGTAGATTTCCCGGGCCACGTATGGCTTCTTTATGATGAAGGGTTCAGAATGAGAGCCGCGATAAATCCCCAGCTGCGCTGGGATGCACAACATCCTGGTCTCTGGTTGCAATTGATGACCCCGGCGCGCCCTATTTTGGGCGACCATTTTGATAGTTGTCATTTAATGATGACATCTAATATCAGCAATGCTCCCCATGCGTTGGCAGGATAGGGGGTTCAACCCCACCTGTTTTGCTGGGAATTCAACACAAAGGGTTTTTGTAACAGGAAACCTTGCAGGTTTAGACACCAATGCTTCATATGCAGGGGAGCACACGGTTCAATGTCCTGCTTTAAGCGACGCCATGGTGCTGGGGGAAATAAGGATGGTGGCGGACCCAGGAAGCCTGCATCGGGAGCAGGGACCGCTGCAAAAGGGCCCCAGCCCAATTAAGTTGGCTGTACTAACAGAATGCTACATCACTACCCAGATAGGGAAGCAGCCTGTTACTTGTTAGAAGGGTTCAGATTTGGTTTTAGAATTCCCGTGCAGGGCGTTAGGCAGGCTGCTTTGGCTAGCTACTTCAAATCTGTTAGGGGCATGGAGGATGTGGTGAGGCTGAAAATTGAGAAAGAAGTGGCAGAGGGCAGAGTAGTGGGACCTTTCCAGGAACCCCCTGTGCCGAATTTGCGGGTTTCTCCCCTTGGGGTTGTCCCTAAGAAGACTCCAGGGGAGTACCGCCTTATACACCATCTCTCATACCCTGATGGAGATTCTGTAAATGATAGAATCCCATCAGAGCTCTGCACGGTTCGTTATATGTCTTTTGATGCGGCCATAAGGATGGTCAGGTCCTGTGGGCATAGAGCTGAAATGGGAAAAGCGGATATAAAATCTGCTTTCCGTCTGCTTCTCATTCATCTGGAAGATTTTGAGTTGTTAGGTTTTCAATTTGAGGGTTTCTTTTATATGGATAGGGCATTGCCGATGGACTGCTTGATTTCTTGTGCAGCCTTCAAACGTTTTAGCTCATTCTTGGAATGGGTTATTAAGCGTAGGGCGGGGCATTCCAAAGTTGTCCATTATTTGGATGGTTTTTTATTTTTTGGGAAGCCAGGATCTGAGCAGTGCGCATCCCTCATGAGCAGTTTTCAAGTCAAGGCTGGAGAGCTTGGTGTATGCTTTGCAGAGGAAAAAAACAGAAGGCCCAGCCACAGTGATCACATTTTGGGGATTGAGCTAGATACTGTCCAGCAATCTAGCCAGCTGCCAGAGAATAAATTGATTGATCTAAGGATTCAAATTCAGAACTTGTTGCAGTGCAAAAAAGTTACATTGAAGCAGCTCCAGGAGGCTGTAGGCCACTTAAACTTCGCTTGCAAGGTCATTG
Source organism: Intellagama lesueurii (assembly GCA_037013535.1). Classification (NCBI taxonomy): domain Eukaryota; kingdom Metazoa; phylum Chordata; class Lepidosauria; order Squamata; family Agamidae; genus Intellagama; species Intellagama lesueurii. The sequence goes on along the minus strand of JBAJHW010000003.1, from coordinate 38,439,231 downwards.
CCCCCAGCAGGGCCTTTTTGAGATGGCTTTGCGAAGCTATGAGGGGCTTAATGAAACCACATAGGCGGAGAATTTCAGCAGGCGTGAGGGATGACCTGCACATCTGGTTACGTTTCCTTGATGGTTTCAATGGGATCTCCTTCTGAAGAGATGAGCTGTGCCTGGGTGATGCATTTCAGGTTCATTCTGATGCTGCTGCATCATCAGGCTATGGGATTTATTTTAGAGGCTGATGGTGTGCCAGCCTGTGGCCCGAGGAATGGAGTGACTCTGAAGTCACCCATGACCTCACATTTTTGGAATTCTTCCCAATCCTTTTGGTATGACAATTTGTCAGTGGTTCACGTCGTGAATACACTTAAGTCTAGATCTCCAAGGGTTACGCAATTGGTAAGAGCGTTCACGTTATGATGTTTGGAATTTAATATATTGTTTCAGGCCAGAGATGTGCCTGTCTGACGCCCTGTCCCATCAACAGATCGATCGGTTCAGGGCGTTGGCCCCGGAAGCTCAAGCTCGTCCAGAGACATTACCTCCGGAGGTCTGGAGCATTGGAGGATTGAGGCCAACACGGCAATAAGTTTAGCGATTGCCCCCTAGTACCAGGTGCAGCTACGCAGCTGCATATGAGGAATTTTTCGCTTTTGCAGTGGGGTAGGCTTGGGACGACCATGGCCTATGACAGTCTATCACTTACAACAATAAGGGGTTTACCTTCATTGGAAAAGTTTGGCTCCTCGTACTATACAGGAAAAGATGTCTGCCCTTGCGTTTGATGCTAAAGTGCATGGTTGCCCTGATCCAGCCAGTGATTTTAGAATCCAGAAAATGATTGAAGGGTGGAGCAAAGACAGGGGTAGGCAAGATGATAAGCGCACACCAATGTCACCCAAAATTCTTTTTCAACTTAATAAGGCCTGGGAGGCTGTGTGCACAGATTTATTTGAAGTCAAATTATTTAGGGCAGCCACTCTGACTGCATTCTTTGGGGCCTTCAGGGTTATTGAATTGGTCAGGGCATCCAAGGATGACAAATCTAGGACAGCATTGCAGATTGATGACTTATTGGTCTCCGAAGACAAAGTCTTGTTTCATCTCCGCCGATCAAAAAATTAACCAGTATGGAAAGGGCCAAATTATAACCTTGGGAGTCTGTTACGTTAAAGACTTTTGCCGGGTTAAGGCTATTTCGGACTTTATGCAGCTAAGGGGTGATTCAGAGGGTGATCTTTTTTGCCATAAAGATGAAACGCCCCTTACGAGATACCTGAGAAGGTGGGTTACCCTTAGCATTGAGTGCCTGAAGGCGTGCTGTTCAACGAACAGCACAATTCAGAAATAGGAGCTCACTCTGCTCTATTGAATCGTCCGGAGGTATAGGTTACTCCAGCCTCTAATAGGACTTCACACTATGGTCAGGCCCCCTTGTAGTTGGGGAATTAGTTAAATAGTTAATAAAGCTGTGGCCCACGTTTAACCCAAACAACCTGTGTGTCACCTCTTTATTTCTGGGCTGGGTGGGCAAAGCAATCTGGGTTCACATTTGCATAATGGAGACACTCTTTTACATGTTGATTCATTTGAATGTAAATGTGCTTCAAAAACCAGTTCTTTTACCAGTGTAATAATGATCTTAAAGGAGGGAAAAGGAGCTGTAAGAATTTTCTCCTCACCATACCACAAAGGATGATATTTTCTGGTTCCATCATATCTTGGATAAACTGTGTATTTGCACAAATTCTATAGCTAAAACAATTTGCACAAAATCCACCAAAACTACAATAGCTACTGTCTTATTGTGTGGACTTTTAAGAATCAGGAGCATTATGTGGATTATATCTGTCACTCCTACTCTCTGTGTCTGTGTAGTTTCCTTCTTAAAAATATAGATTAGAGTTCACTCAGCAATATTTTAAGCCTGGCATTAAAATATTGTATTCAAAACTCTTGCAGAAATCTTGAAATCCAAACAAAAAATAATGACAATGTTAGAAGGTGAGGAGGAGTGCTCCTTGTCTTTGTCTTGCACAGGATGACAGGGCTTGGAAATCTCTTGTTGAAGTGTCTGGTAGTGTCGAGACAGCCTACGCGAATGAAAATGAAGAACTGTCAAGTACCTTTGCTAAAAACAAAAACAAAAATAAAACAATACAAAACCCCAAAAACTTCAGGTAAAGGGGGCGAAGGACATCCACTGAAGACCTACTGTCAAGGAGATTAAATTATACTGAGCTGGCTTAGTAGAAAACAGATTCATATCTTTGATCAATAAATCAACCCTTCAAATGCTCTCTCTATACTATCAGTCTGAAGAGTGCAAAAGAAATATTTAAGGAATTAGATATCTGGCTAAGTTTGACAGTGCTGTGCTGCTCATGTTTATAAAAAATGAGATGGCCTGGGAGTGATTTGCACGTAAATCTAATTTTCTGCCAGAAACCCCAGATACAGTAGCTATAAATTAGTTAGAGAAAAGAGAAAACTTCTGGTAGTTAGGATCACGGCATGATACAACTCTTTGTCTTAGATGAATAATCTTTTAATGAATGCAACTAACAAACCAGTAGAATTAATACATGACTAGGGATGTGCAGGAGGAAGACTTTCAGCTTCCTTTCATTCAGGGTTCTTTTGCTGTTGTTGTTTTTGGTTCGTTTTGGGTACCTAGTCTTTTGGTAAACCCCAAGGCCTGATTCTTTCATGTGCTTTTGTTTCAGATTTCCTCATTTGGGTCTCTTGATCAAGTTAAGCCCTACAGAACTTTCAAAACTACTCAAGAAAACAGAAACAAAAATAGGATCAAAATGACAGACAACCATCTACCCCCAAAGCAGGCAACGCAACACCAGTGCCTGAGAAACAAAATTCACCATCAGACCTATGCAGCAGGCACTTCACTTCACATCCCATCCCAGTCAGCAGAAGCATCAGGAAACAGTACAGGTGATAAAGAGAAGTTTCACCTGATTTGTGAGAGCTCATCATCACCATTCACTAGATCTATGACCTTCTGAATAAGGAAATCTGAATGAAATGCAATAGTTTGGTTACCTTTTATTTTGGAATCCCAAATCTATTGTGTTTCAGGGGTCATCTATCATAAATCCATGAAAGACTCTGAAAATGAAAGAAAGTGCCTTTTTCATGAGTTTTTCCTCCAGGTTAATCCGAAGGTTCCATCCCTTGTACTTGGCAATGTTGAAGGAGGTAGATGTGTATGTACTTTGGAGCATACTTTCTCCAGTGCATCAGTTTCATGTCATGTCCAGCATCAAGACAGAACTGTATATAGCTAGCAAGTAATAGATTACATGGAGAGAGCAAGATTTTACTGTCTGGTTATGTTTGCTTCTACAATAATTTTGCTTCCATTGAAAGGCAGTGAAACTCAACGAGAGACATTTGAATGAGAGACATGAGAAAAGCATTATCTTCCCAATCAGTGGAAGTCTCCCAAATCTTTCCCTTGATTAATGTTTTAAAGGCAGTGTGGTGCAATGGTTAAACTGTTGGGCCAGAACTGGTAGGACCTTGGTTCAGATCCGTACTAGGCTACGAAGCTCACTGGCTGATCTTGGGCCAAACTCTTCGGCTGACCTATTTCCTAGGGTTGTTGTGAGCATAAAGTAGGAAAAAGAAAAGCTATATAATCCCTTGAGCTGATTGGGGGGTGGAGGTGGTGGTGGAAGTAGGATAGAAATGCAACAAATAAAGAGAGGAAAAGATATTTTTTCCTCAGGGATTATCCAACTATGTCTTTAAACTCATGGTCACCTCCGTCTTGTAGATAATTCAATGTTCTATAGAGGTGCACAAGTACAAGTCAAGATGCAGTCTTCCACAATGCAATGCATCACACAGATAAAAAAGGAGATCAAATATTTACAATAATTTAAACTTTGTACTGCAGGGATGCTTTGTCAGATCAGTTACTCTCTGTGCATCTACCTGGGCAAGGATTTACTTCCTTTATTGATGAAACGTCCTCAATTGTACATTATAGAAGGAATGTGTCTGCTTACTGAGAAGATAGATGGGGACATAAGTCATAGAATTGTGTTTGGAATAGAGAAGGGTAGTTTCTCTCCCGTCCAAAGGCAGTTGTAGTAGAGCTGCAGATCTGAAGTTCAAAAATCCATTTACTCAGTGACAGTGTACTCACAAAACACTACTGTCTATTTCAATTTCCTTTGAGAGAGCATTTATAAATAGATTAAACAGGCAATAGAAAAAAGAGAAGGGAAGGCCTGAAAAGCTTAAGCAAATTGCCCCAGGTGAGCATGTTTGTTGGAAAGAAAAGCATCCTCTTGACAGCTTCAACAATGTCATTCACTGTCAATCATGTTTGTAGGGGAAAAGGTGTATTTGCCTTAGGAGCAAAAAGAAAGATAGATTACAATCAGAGTGAGACTCCTTGAATCCTATCCAGCAACATCTTACTCCCATGAATAATTCCACTGCAGTGCTCACATCACTAGCGTAACCATGCAAAACTTTGCATGAAAGAATGGCATAATAACTTGCATTAGTATCTAGATGACACTTCTATCAACTGCCAACTTTTCAGTCAAGCGTGCTTCAACCCATAGCAAGATCTCCCTCCAAGACAGCTCATTACTTCACCTTAATTCTTGCCACCATTTTGCTAGTACTGATGTGTAGCTAACTACTCATGAACAGCAACCGAAAGATGATAGCTCTTCAAATATTCTTCATTTTATCTATTAAGTCTAAGCAGCTTCAGGTTTAACATTCTGCTTCATAGTCCCAGACAAAAATAGGGATTATACTATTGCATTGATAAATGCCTCTGCTGCCTGAAGAATGACACTTTTATATATATATGGGTGGAGGGGGATCTTTATTTGCTTCCATAAAGTTGGACAAGATGCTGCTGATAAATTAATATTTGTTAACATTTTTATCACTGTCCATTTATATAATTGGAATTTAAATAGGAGATGTAAAGAAAGCTAAGCAAATCTTCCCTTATTATAGTTTTCATGCTTCTTTGGACAGAAGACTCAGGAAAAGCACTCAGCTCTCAAACATATTTTATTAAGAAAATAACCTTTTTTTAAGCCAAACTTGTAACAGCATTCGTGCAGAGAATTAGAGAGAGACATTCATTAAATGGAAACAGTTGCTGGGTTCATCTGAATCCTTATTTTATTTTTACGCAAAGCTGTGGGAGAGCAGAAATTTTGCTTGACATACAGTCTGATCCTCTGAGTTTTCAAACCAAAGCATTCATGTTGACAGCCAAATTTCAGATTAATCCACAGCAATAAATTCAGGTTACTGAGCTTAATCTAATTTACCTTCTAGCTGACTTCATTGGGTTCACCATCAGTTTAAATCTAGGTACTCTTTTGGTCCAGGTGAGTTATGGATTAAAGATACAGAGACAAAATTATTTAAATCAAACATAAGAACATAAAATCTAATCCCCAGTTAAAGCTTCCTCATCTGATGACTTCCACCATATCACATGTCCTTCTTCTAGGCAAGTGGTCCCAGGAGCAAAGTCTACACAGGCTATGAAAGCTGTAGCAATAGGCAGAAATCTAGCAGAGTCCTACCGATGAATCAGGCAAGCCAAGTTGCAGGAGATCTGAAGTGAAAGTCCATTTAACCATCCAAGAGTCAAGCCAGGCCAGTGTAATATCAGAACACAAGCAAGAAGAGTCCACGAAGCATACTCAAGCAATCCAAACTTTTGTGATTCTGAGGAATGCTGCAGAGTGCGAGTTACAGGCTATGCTTCAGCAAGTCTAATAGGAAAAATCAGAGTTCCTTTCATTCTTACTCTCAAATATGAAGACTGGGCCAGAATGCTGAAATAGTATTGCATGTGACAGCATCCTCACTTGCCCTTTTCAAAATTAGTACCAGTATCCTGCAACTTATTAGCTGTACATGAAATGGTCCATTCTGTGTGGAGTTCATCTTATCTCACTGCTTGTGCAAGAGGGATCTAAAGATTTTTCCTAACATACACATTTGATTCCTAGTTTTAGCTTATTTATGCATTCCCCCCATTGACTAAAATATTTTGGTAGATATTTTTCAGTGGTGCCTCTTTCAGCTATTTACATTTATAACTCTGCACACAATTTTGTGCATGCTCTTCCCCCTCCCAAAAAAATACCACATAAACATTCAAATGTGCAGATTTTCAAAAGTACATTTCTTCTCACAAGTCCTGGGAGGTGTGGAAATGTGATGTCCATTAAAGTTTTTTAATCCAATGAAAATCTTTTAAATCTGTAAGGTGTCCAGTGCTGCATCTCTTTCACATGGCGAGTTGCTTCCTTCTTGAACTTCCAGCATGGAAAAGATCACTTGAGTTGCCCTTTTCTGTGCCTTCTCCAGCTCTACAGTATATTTTCAAGATGTGTTAATCAGAAGTGTAAGTAGTTTGCCAAGTGGGGTCAACAGTAGAAGTTGAACCCACTTGGTAAACTGTATAAAACGCACACTCATCTAGGCAGGTATCAGACATGGAATTCATCCTTTCCATAGATGCCAAGCTATGCATTTTGACTTCAGCATCCTAGTCATGGTGAGCCTCTGCCAGCTCAAGTCCCGTCAGTGTGCATCAGACATTAATATGGCTTGCCTCCCTGTGCATGACTTTACTATTACACTGAACCAAAAAATGAAATGAAAATACTCATTGGATTCACAGGTATATGCAGAAATTTCATTTCCTACCTCCCATGACTGACAGTGGAATCGAGTGCATCTTAATTCCAGAAATCTATACATGTATGAGACTTGCAATGCATCACAAGGGGGGAAATGTGCACAAGCCGATCTTTTCATTTCACAAATTCTTGTGTACAGTTGAAAGTTGTGCAGAAAATGCTGTAGTCAATGAAAAACATGCATATTAAAACATTCAGGTACTGAAAAAATGCCTACACAAAGACACATAAACGTCTGTGCTGGAACATCCCTATTACACAGCTCTCAGGAACTTCATGGCTTGTCTCCCCAACAACTCAGTTCATATTTTAATAAATTATCACATAAACCTAACAATACCACAAGCAGGAATATATACATCTATCTGTTTTGCTATCTCCCACATTCAAACTCTTTCAAACGATCTTTCTTTCTTTTTTCTTTTGAAAGAAGTTCACAAAATTTGGAAAGTTCTTATAAAAAAACTATCTAAATGAAATTCGGAACTATCTGCATGGACCAGGTTCAACAGATACAGCTATTTGTAGCAGAGAGACAGAATCATGTGGTCCCTGCCTGCAATATAGAGCTAAAAATGGGAAGCCCATCAGAAGATTGAGATGGCAACTCTAATTCAACACCAGCCAGGAATTCAAAGCCACAATTCCATGAACAAGGCCTTCAAAGCCCTCTGCCTGTTTTTCATTTTCCCCCCACACACCTTTGATTCTTCTAAAATCTCGCAAACACTTTGCACCAAATATGCAGGTGAGGAGGGGAATAATTATGGAAAAACAAAACAAACAGAATTTTCATCCACCAGTACAGTAGTGCCGAGATATTACAGGAGGCCAAGACACATACAATTAGTGCTTTGTCATCAGATAGCATATGGGAATTCATAGCTAACTATACATTTTTCTCTTAATAGAAAGGAGAGGAATATTCCATGCAATCATCCATGCTCATGCATCTATAGTCAGTATTTGTATACCTAAGAATATTAAGTAGTATGCTATTATTTGATTTACCTGCCAGAAAAATGGGACTCTGAAAATGCACACTGGACTGTTTACCTTTTCCAATGTAAGCCTTCTTTAAATTAAAGACAGTTCTGTCATCTCTTTCTCTCTCTTTCTCTCTCTTCCCCCTCTCTTTCCTTCCTTTTCCCTTTCCTTTCCTTTCTTCTTCTTTTCTTAATAGAAACACTAGGCCTATATTTGTTATTCACGGGAAACATATTTTTAAAAGGCTGGTTGAATGCTTTGAGATCATTGGCCTCAGAGTAAGGACTCTTGCCATACACTCTCTCCCCATACACCCATGCATGCACACACACTTCACTTTCTTAACTCTTGTGAGGTAGTCACATCAAACAAAACCAGGAAGGGCATTGGCTGGAACTGGTTTCCCCTAAAAAGCCATTGAATTGAAATAAGAACTGCGTTTTTACTAATCTCTTTCCTTCCATCACGGTCCTAAAGGAGAAAAAAAGTTTGTGAAATGAAGGCAAAAATCATTCAAGAAGGAACTGCAGAGCAGGAGGAGGATCCTGTGATTCAAATACCCAGAGGAAGAAACCCCCTCAGGGACATAGGACTCTGTCATAGTGAGTGACTGGCTGTTTCTTTCGCACATTTTTGCAGCAGCGTTGCCTAGCAATGTGACAAGTTCAGAAATAAAGTTTAGTTTGGAAAACAATAGCACCCATAATGTCCACACTCAAAAAGTTCCCTAATTAAAAAAGTGGAACTTTCTAAGATGTGGTCTCAGATATTATTACTATTACCCAGGGAGAAAGAACGTGATGACCCAGGGCTGAAGTTTTAGAACAGTGATGTGTTTAGTCTAATTCATGCTGATTTCATTCAGGCTTCACCGACTTCATGAAGTACCTGATTAAAGATCTGAAAAATTTACCCTGCCCTTTTAAAAGTCTGATACCATTCTCTAGAGTCCTGGAAGTAGACACAGAACTTCTCTGATAGCCAGCCTCTTCCATCACAAGGTGATGGAATTAGACAGAAGAAACCATTGATTTTTTAGTCAACACCTGTCCAAAGCTGGGGTTCAATTTCCTGTCTAGGTGTGAAACACAAAGAAATGTTGACAATTTGATTTCTGTTACCATGAGCAAAATATAAATAATTCAGTCCTTATGTTAGCATTCATCTACATATACCTCTGTTGTCACTCATTAAAGGTTACATTTCTTTTCCTCTCACTGCCTGTGTTCATTGTACTTCTTTCAGTCGATTAAATGCTTCAACATTTCATTCGTTTTGGCATTTTATACAGCTTATATTGTTACATGCGCATCTTCTCCGTATTTTCTCATCTGCTGCCTAATTTTCTTCCGATATTTTTTTCTCTCAGTCAAGAAACACTTATTGACAACAATATTTCTGGAAAATTCAGGCTTCTTACTACTGTATTATTTTAGTAGACATTTGAATATTCATACAAGTGGCTTCCTAGTAATGAAACATTTTATTTTTAGTGTAAGCAAAGTATCAGAAGAATCCAACACTCTGAAGAACAGTCTTCTGATGAAGAACCTCTAGTTTTAGAAAGTGATGTGAAAGATGCTCTAAAAGTGTTTGGAAGAAATAAATCACCAAATTTATGGGATAACAATATTTCAAGCTACAGAGACTGAATCTGTCAACATCCTAACAAGAACATGACAACAATTATGGAAAACAAAACAATGGCTAGATACACAATGACAACAATTATGGAGACCAAAACAATACTAGATACACTGAATTACATTTCACTCTCTAAGAAAAGAGATGCCAAGGAGGGTACTAATTATAGGACCACTGCATTAAGTTCCCATGGAAGCAAAGGAATGCTCAAGATGTTGCAACAATGTCTGTTATTTTATGTGAAGTGAGAAGTGCCCAATATTTAGGCTTGATTCCAAAAAGGAAGAGGCACTGGAGATCATATTGCAAATATATATTGGCTATTGGAGTGTACCAAAGAATTTCATAAGATTTGTCTCTGCTTTACAAACTACAGCAAAGGATTGTTCTGAAAAAAATGAACATGCTGAAACATTTGATTTTCCTAATGTGTAACTGTGAGCCTCATCAACCCAGTTCAGCATGGGGTTGGTGGACAAACCCTCCTCCATCCCTATCTATTGTTTCCAAATCATCTGGCTCAGCAGCAACAGTGTTTATTGGTACAGGGAAGTGAGGAGTAACAGACTCAGGAGTTTGCTCCATTCCTGCTGGGGAATAGGCTAGAGAAACTTGTCCTGTAAACATCCAGTCCAGGTCCCAAGTGAAAACCACTGGGGCTTGGAGTCCTTGTTGTTGTTTAGTCATTAAGTCATGTCCAACTCTTTGTGACCCCATGGATCAGAGAACGCCAGGCCCTCCTGTCTTCCATTGCCTCCCGGAGTTTGGTCAAATTCATGTTGGTAGCTTCGATGACACTGTCCAACCATCTCGTCCTCTGTCATCCCCTTCTCCTCTTGCCTTCACACTTTCCCAACATCAGGGTCTTTTCCAGGGAGTCTGCTCTTCTCATGAGATGGCCAAAATATTGGAGCCTCAGCTTCAGGATCTGTCCTTCCAATGAGCACTCATGGTTGATTTCCTTCAAAATGGATAGGTTTGTTCTCTTTGCAGGGTCCAGGGGACTCTCAAGAGTCTCCTCCAGCACCACAATTCAAAAGCATCAATTCTTCGGCGGTCAGCCTTCTTTATGGTCCAGCTCTCACTTCCATACATCGCTACTGGAAAAACCATAGCTTTGACTATGCGGACCTTTGTCGGCAAGCTGATTCTCTGCTTTTTAAGATGCTGTCTAGGTTTGTCATCACTTTCCTCCCAAGAAGCAGGAGTCTTTTAATTTCGTGGCTGCTGTCACGATCTGTAGTGATCATGGAGCCCAAGGAAGTAAAATCTGTCACTGCCTCCATATCTTCCACTTCTATTTGCCAGGAGGTGATGGGAACAGTGGCCATGATCTTAGTTTTTTGGGATTCATCCAGTCCTGCCTTTCACATTACATCCGCTCCACCAAGGCGCTCTCCTGCCGTGGCGGAGACGCTTTGCCCTCCCGCTCAGAAAGTGGCATTGCACAGGTGAAGCTCCCTTCGGAGGGGAGGGAAAATGGAGTTTTCAAAAGGCTCCGTTTCCCCGGCTCAGCCTCTGTTGCAGGTTGAGCCAGCAACAAGACAGTGTGCTGCAGCTGTGCGAGATAGCAGTTTCGCTTTCTTGCATGCGGCTGCTTTTCCTTGGAGGAGACCTCTTTCGCTCAGAAAGGATTAAGTCCCATTCAATTTGTTTTTATTGTTAAACTTCTTTACTTGTAGTGGTTAATTTTGTCCTTAGAATTGCTTTGTTTCCTTTTAGTTTGATTTAGAGCGTGGGGGGTGTGCGTTTTTGGTTCTTCCTCTCCGCAGGCTTCGCAGCCGGGGGGGGGGGGGGATTGGCTTTCTTGTTGGTATTGAGTTTTTTTTCTCATGTGTTTACATTTGTTGTGGCAATTTAAAAATAATAATAATACTATTAATTAAGTTTTATAATTTATAAGAGGTAATTAAGAAAGGTAGTGGGTAGTTTTATTGTATTCAACTTTTGTATTGGTTATTTTCAAGGGATGAGGTGTTGGTGTGATAACTGTGCACAAACACCCCCCCTCGCCTCCCAGCCCCTCCCTTCTCCCCTAAAATTTTAAATTGGGCTAGTGTTTTGAACTTTATTGTTTCCTTCCCCTTTTCATTGCTCTGAGGGCCAGTAAAGTTGAATTGTGTAGCACCGCCACCTGGTGGTCCTTTCAGGGGTATTACAACTTATATAATTTAAAAAAAGGAGAGCTCAACAAAGGCAGAAGGTTGGTGCTGCGCCATCTGCTGGTCCTTCCTTAGGTATACATCTTTTTTTTAAAAAAAGGGTTTGTAAGGCAATCAGATTGGTGCTGCACCTCCTGCTGGCCTGCAGCGTGGTTGCACTTTTGATTGTTATATATTGGCTCTGAATTAAAACAAACAAATAAATAAATAACATAAGTTTAATAATAGAATAAATAAATAAATAAATAAATAAAATATGAATAAAAATAAAATAAAATAAAAAATAAGTAACACATAATAATAATAATAATAATAATAATAATAATAATAATAATAATAATAATAATAATAATAAATAAATAATAAATAACAGCAAATCTAGCCACTATGGGACCCAAAAAAGGGCAAGGGGAAAAGAGGGGAAAGCAGCCTGAAAAGCGCAAGGCTCCAGCCAAAGCGGCGCCTGCCATTTCTTCTTCGGACGAAGAAGAATGGCCAGATTATAGTGCTATTCTGGCTAAGTTGAGTGAGTTGGAGAGAAAGAGGGCCCTGGCTAGGGAGGCTGCTAGAGCTGCCATGCTCGTAAAATGGCTGAACTCAAGCAATTGGGTGAGGTGATGATGTCTCGAATTGCTCTTCTGGAAAAAGAGTGTTCTGCAGGTACCGAGCTGACTGAAGTGATTTCTGATGAGGGCGGTTTTTCGAACGTGGCTACTGGAACACAAGTGGAAGGCATGCAGGAAGGCAGGCTCATGGCACCGGAGCAGTCCCAAGACCAACCGCCAAGTGGGACTACTGACACAGGAATGGGCGCTATGATCGACACGCAGTGGAGCCCTGCTGAGGTTGTTCCAGGTACCAGCCAGCAAGCATTCGCATTGCCTTCGGCCGCCTCAGCATTTCAAGCAGCAGTAACTCAAGGTGAGTGCGCACCTGCACAACATACATATCACATAGGAGGGATTTGACCTTGGGGTAGTGTCAATCCCCCGGGTTGTTTTCCAATTGATCCTAGCGTGTTGCCCGTTAGTCCAGGTCCTAGTCCTTCCACTTCGGGTGGCCCTCCTTCGGCTTTGAAGCCGTGGATGGCGCTGTACCCACAATGGTCCCCTACATTTCAGTTACCCAGTCTTACAGAGAGCTGGCAGATGAAAAGTTACCCTGCAATTCCAAACACAGGTTACAATTCGGTTTCTAGCAGTGCACTACCATGGGGTGATCCATCGTTACCGTTAGGGGATCACCTGCTGCCGTACACGATAGAAAAAATTTGGTGAGGCGAATATGTAGATGTTTTTGACCTGCTAAATAGAAAAATCGAGGAAAAGAAGGGCAGCAAGGAGGCAGAGAAGGAAAAGGATAAATTTCGGAAAAAGAAGGCCGAGAGGTGCTGGGCAAATTGGTTACCAGGTTTTTTGATTTATGTGGGTACAGTGGTAAAAGCTTACCCGTCAAGGGCCCTTGCCTTACTGCAATACATTGACCTTATTTATAGGGCCTATGTCGACTTTCTGGGCCCCTCATGGTTACTTTATGACCAGGGGTTCCGTATAAGAGCAGCGTTAAACCCCCAGATGCGATGGGATGTTCATCATCCCGGTTTGTGGCTTCAGCTAATGACCCCATCCCGCCCCATGTCAGGCGAGCGTCTTGACAGTGGACATATAATGCAAAGAGCTACTCCAGCTAATGCTTCCCGCACTGTAGCGGACCAGGGGGTTCAACCCTGCCTGGTTTGCTGAGAATTTAATGCGAAGGGTTTCTGCACTCATAAGCCATGCAGATACCGGCACCAGTGTTCCATATGCAGGGGCAATCACAGTTCCACGTCATGCTTTAAAGGTCGCTCGGGAGCCGGCAGTGGGAAGGACAGTGGAGGACTAAAGAGGCCACTATTGGGAGCTGCCAACCCTGCAAAAGGCGCCCAGTCCAATTAACTTATTGGTACTAGCAGAGCTTTTGCTACAATACCCGGACAAAGAGGCGGCAGTTTATTTGTTAAATGGTTTTAAGGAAGGTTTTAGGATTCTGTTTCAGGGTGTTAGGTGTGCCACTTCGACACACAATTTAAAATCTGTCAAAGGTATGGAAGAAGTAGTTAGGAGAAAGATTCAGAAGGAAGTAGCTGAAGGAAGAGTAGCTGGACCTTTTGCAGAACCTCCTGTGCCAACTTTGCGCATCTCTCCTTTGGGAGTGGTCCCAAAAAAGTCACCAGGGGAATTTCGGCTTATACACCATCTTTCTTACCCCGCTGGCAACTGTGTAAATGACATGATTCCCCAAGAGCTGTGCACAGTTAGGTACACATCTTTTGATGCCGCAATATGGATGGTAAGATCCTGCTGCACCGGGGCAGAGCTGGCGAAGGCCGACATTAAGTTGGCTTTCCGTTTGCTGCCAGTTCATCCAGCTGATTTCGAACTGTTGGGTTTTCAATTTGAAGGTGGTTTCTATATGGACAAGGTGATGCCCATGGGGTGCTCGGTGTCCTGTGCGGCCTTTGAGCGCTTTAGCTCCTTCTTGGAATGGGCACTAAAGCGCAGGGTGGGGCTTTTCCATGTCGTCCATTATTTGGATGATTTTTTATTTTGTGGGAAAACCAGATCTGGACAGTGCCAGTCCATCATTAGAGCATTCCAAACCCTCACAAGGGACCTAGGTGTTCCTTTGGCAGAAGAAAAATCAGAGGACACATCCACATCCCTCACTTTTTGGGGGATTGAACTGGATACAGTTTGTCAATCCAGTAGGATACCAGATAGCAAGCTTTCTGATCTGCGGATCCGAATCCGGAACCTGTTGCAGCGGCAACGCGTTACATTGAGAGAGCTTCAGGAGGTGGTGGGTCACCTCAATTTTGCATGCAAAGTCATTGCCCGAGGCAGGGCTTTTCTGAGAAGGCTTTGCAGAGCCATGAGTGGCTTAAAGAAGCCACATCATCAGAGGAAAATGTCAGCGGACATGAAAGATGATTTGCGTACCTGGTTGCAATTCCTGGACGGATTCAACGACATTTCATTCTGGAGAGATGAGCAGCAGCTCAGAGCTGAGTTCCAGGTGCACTCTGATGTGGCAGGGTCATCTGGATATGGTATTTATTTCAGGGGCCGTTGGTGCGCTGGGCGATGGCCGGCATCTTGGTGTGACTCCGAAGTCACCCGAGATCTCACTTTTTTGGAGTTTTTTCCAATCCTTGGGGCATTATGGCTGTGGGCAGACATTTGGGCCAACTCAGCGGTCACCTTTTGGTGTGACAACATGGCTGTGGTCCACGTAGTGAATAACCTCTCATCTAAATCAGTAAGAGTTATGAGACTCATAAGAGCTTTCACACTACGCTGTTTGGAATACAATATTCTGTTCCAGGCTTGTCATATTCCTGGTATAGCGAATGAGCTGGCTGATGCCCTGTCCCGTCAACAGATCAACAGGTTCAGGGAGTTGGCCCCCGAAGCTCGAGTTCATCCAGACATATTGCCTCAGGAGGTATGGAGCATTGGAGGATTGAAGCCAACAGAGCAATAAGTTTGGCAATTGCTCCTAGCACCAGGTGCAGCTATGCAGCAGCATGTGAAGAATTTTTTGCATTCTGCAAATGTGAAGGCATGGGTAGGCCATGGCTTATAACGGTGGACCATTTGCAGCAATTTGCAGTTCACCTTCATTTCAAAGGTTTGGGCCCCCGCACCATTCAAGTAAGATTATCGGCGTTGGCATTCTATGCTAAGGCCCATGGGTGCCCGGATTTGGTCGGTGACTTCTGAGTCAAAAAGATGATAGAGGGGTGGAGCAAAGAAAGGGGTAATCAATTAGATACGTGTACCCCTATATCCCCTAGGTTTCTAGCTCAGTTGAGTCAAGTTTGGGGAAATGTTTGTATTGATCAGTATGAGGTTAAGTTATTTCGGGCGGCTACCCTATGTGCTTTTTTCGGGGCTTTCCGTATCAGTGAACTGGTGAGAGCATCCAAAAGTGATGATTCTCAGACAGCGTTGCAGATGGATGACCTTTTTGTCTCTGAAGACAGGGTGTTGTTTCATCTCCGCAGTTCTAAAACTGATCAGTTTGGGAGAGGACAGGTTATGCGCATAGGGCCTTGTTCTGTAACCGAACTCTGCCCGATAAAAGCACTATCTGAATTTGTTCAGTTGAGAGGAGATGGCAAAGGAGACTTATTTTGCCACAAGGACGGTTTACACAATACCAATTCTGGACTGTAACTTCCTGCGGGCTTAAGAAAGCAGGCATTGTAGGATGGAAATTTGGCACGCATTCCTTTCGTATAGGTGCAGCCTCCACAGCAGCGGCTTTGGGTTACGGTGAGGATCAAATAAAGAAATTGGGGAGGTGGTCATCTTGTAGGTTTAAGACATATGTTCGTTCCCTCCCTCAATAGAAGTGCTGCTGTCTTTTCTTTTTCAGAACCCAGGGTTGCTTCTTTGTGGCTGCGAGTGGCTGTTTACGGTCACAGCTAAATTCACTGGGCAGCGAAGCATGCCGTGCAGTCTGGATGGGGGCGTAATTTAGGTTTGGGGGCTTCCTCAAATGGAAGGGCAAAAGGGGTATGCTGTGGCACGAGCTCCGGGAGCTTGCAGTACCAAGTTTCAGGGTCACGCCCCCAGATATTTTGTTGTTCATTTGGGTGGTAACGATCTGATGAAACGAACGGGCAAGTCTTTGATTTTCAAGGTCATCCAGGACCTCCAAGTATTGAAGGATACGTTTCCTTCAATGAAGCTGATTTCGTCCACTATGATCCCACGGAGGGCTTGGAGAACTGACAGCAAGCCTGGCAGGATAGACAGGGCATGGCATGGTGTGAATCGAGAGCAATGCAATGCCGTGCAATGAGAGCGGGTTTGGGGTCTGTGATCTCACATCCTGAGATTGTGAGTCGCTGGCCCGAATTATATTGGAGCGATGGTGTTCATCTATCGGAGTTGGGCATGGGCCTCTTTCTTAAGGACCTACAAGGGGGCCTTAGAGCCGAAATTTTTGGCTTGGGTGGCGGGCTTGGGGCATATAAATAACCCCTAGCCATGGCGGGTAGTGCGAGGGAAAAAATAGGGGTGAGTTCATGTTGGCACAGGGTTGACAAAAATTAGGATATCTCGCTGGCAGGTCGAGACTATCGACTAGCAGGTGAGAGGTGTCTTATATGGAAGGACCTCCCTGCCAGCTGCCCATTTAGGGTCTTGAGGCTCGATGGGAAGAGCTGGTTGGGGGGTACCATTTCATGGAGCAAATGAAGGCATGCTGTTCAGAGGACAGCACGATTCAGTAAGAGGAGCTCGCCCTGCTCTAGGAAGCGTCCGGAGATCTAGGATTATCCAGACATAAAAGGAACTCGCACTACGGTAGCCCCTCTTGTATTTTGGGGGATACAATTTAAATAGTTAATAAAGTTGTGGCCCAAGTTATAATTCAACAATCTGTGTCTCGCCTCGTTATTTCCGGGCTGGGAGGGCAATGTATTCTGCATATAAGTTAAATAAGCAGGGAGACAATATACAGCCTTGTTGTACTCCTTTCCCAATTTTGAACCAATCAGTTGTTCCATATCCAGTTCTAACTGTTGCTTCCTGTCTCTCATATAGATTTCTCAGGAGATAGATAAGGTGGTCCAGCACTCCCATTTCTTTAACAACTTGCCATAGTTTGTTGTGGTTGACACAGTCAAAGGCTTTTGCATAGTCAATGAAGCAGAAGTAGATGTTTTTCTGGAACTCTCTGGCTTTCTCCATAATCCAGCGCATGTTAGCAATTTGGTCTGTAGTTCCTCTGCCCCTTCAAAATCCAGCTTGTACTTCTGGGAGTTCTCGGTCCACATACTGCTGAAGCCTACCTTGGAGGATTTTGAGCATAACCTTGCTAGCGTGTGAAATGAGTGCAATTGTACAGTAATTGGAGCATTCTTTGGCACTGCCCTTCTTTGGGATTGGAATGTAGACCGATCTTTTCCAATCCTCTGGCCACTGCTGAGTTTTCCAAACTTGCTGGCATATTGAGTGTAGCACTTAACAGCGTCATCTTTTAAGATTTTTAATAGTTCAACTGGAATGCAATCACCTCCACTGGCCTTGTTGTTAGCCATGCTTTCTAAGGCCCACTTGACTTCACTCTCCAGGATGTCTGGCTCAAGGTCAGCAATCACACTATCTGGGTTGTCCGGGACATCCAGATCTTTCTGGTATAGTTCCTCTGTGTATTCTTGCCACCTCTTCTTGAAGTCTTCTGCTTCTGTTAGGTCCCTACCATTCTTGTCCTTTATCATGTCCATCTTTGCACAAAATGTTCCTTTAATATCTCCAATTTTCTTGAACAGATCTCTGGTTTTTCCCTTTCTATTATTTTCCTCTATTTATTTGCACTGTTCATTTAAGAAGGCGCTCTTGTCTCTCCTTGCTATTCTTTAGAAGTCTGCATTCAATTTTCTGTAACTTTCCCTATCTCCCTTGCATTTTGTTTCCCTTCTCTTCTCTGCTATTTGTAAGGCCTCGTGGGACAGCCACTTTGCTTTCTTGCATTTCCTTTTCTTTGGGATGGTTTTTGTTGCTGCCTCCTGTACAATGTTACGAACCTCCATCCATAGTTCTTCAGGCACGCTGTCCACCAAATCTAGTTCCTTAAATCTGTTCTTCACTTCCACTCTGTATTCATAAGGGATTTGGTTTAGATTATACCTGACTAGCCCAGTGGTTTTTCCTACTTTCTTCAGTTTAAGCTTGAATTTTACTATAAGAAGCTGATGATCAGAGCCACAATCAGCTCCAGGTCTTGTTTTTGCTGACTGTATAGAGCTTCTCCATCTTTGGCTGCAGAGAATATAATCAATCTGATTTCGGTATTGCCTATCTGGTGATGTCCATGTGTAGAGTCACCTCTTGTGTTGTTGGAAAAGAGTGTTTGTGATGACCAGCTTGTTCTCTTGACAAAACTCTATTAGCCTTTGCCCTGCTTCATTTTGAACTCCAAGGCCAAACTTACCTGTTGTTCCTTTTATCTCTTGACTCCCTACTTTGACATTCCAGTCCCCTATAATGACAAGAACATCTTTCTTTGGTGTCAGTTCTAGAAGGTGTTGTAAGTCTTCATAGAATTGGTCAATTTCAGCCTCTTCGGCATTGGTGGTTGGTGCATAAACATGGATTACTGTGATGTTGTAAGGTCTGCCTTGGATTCGTATTGAAATCATTCTATCATTTTTGAGATTGTATCCCAGTACAGCTTTTCCCACTCTTTTGTTGACTATGAGGGGTACTCCATTTCTTCTACGGGATTCTTGCCCACAATAGTAGATATGATAATCGTCTGAATTGAATTCGCCCATTCCCGTCCATTTTAGTTAACTGACGCCCAGGATGTCAATGTTTATTCTTGCCATCTCCTGTTTGACCACATCCAGCTTACCAAGGTTCATAGATCTTACATTCCAGGTTCCTATGCAGTATTTTTCTTTGCAGCATCGGACTTTCCTTTCACTTCAAGGCGCGTCCGCAGCTGAGCGTCCTTTCTTCTTTGGCCCAACCACTTCATTAGCTCTGGAGCTACTTGTACTTGTCCTCTGCTCTTCCTCAGTAGCATGTTGGACTCCTTCCGACCTGAGGGGCTCATCTTCCAGCGTCATATCTTTTAGTCTTTTGTTTCTGTTCATGGGGCATTCTTGGCAAAGATACTGGAGTGGCTTGCCAGTTCCTGCTCCAGGTGGATCACGTTTAGTCAGAACTCTCCACTATGACCTGTCCGTCTTGGGTGTCCCTGCACGGCATAGCCCATAGCTTCTCTGAATTACTCAAGCCCCTTCGCCACGACAAGGCAGCAATCCATGAAGGGGAGTCCTTAGTCTCCTTCAAAGGAGGTCTCCATTGGGGACCAAAAGTGTGTGCTGTCATGAGGGACATTTTGTATGCCCACAGTTCCAGCAGAGTTTGTCTTGCCGGAGCTGACTGTTGTAGTGATTGTTGCTACTGCTGTAGGTGCCTCTGCCGCTCCTTTTGCCTTTTCCACTTCCCATATTACCTTTGAGTGAGTACATGGACCACTTGGACAAGTACAGGCTGTCAGCAGTGGGAAGGGAAGCAGGTTGCTTAGCTGGTCTCGTATTGCAGACTGCCTTGTCCCTAAGATGCCCAGAGGTAGATGATGACCCCTAGTCTATATGTTCTCTGGATGTTACTCTGCTCCTAGAACCTCTTTGTCTTTCAGTACCTCCTCTAACTCCTCCTGGCAGCCTTTCCCCCCTCCTGAGATGGACACTCCTGACATGTCCATGCCTTGGACCCAGTTTGCCTGCCTGGGATGGAGAGTGCCAATGGTGACCCCCTCACAATAATCTGCAATCTGGACAAGAAGCTACTGTTAGAACAGAATATGGAGAAACAGAATGGTTGTCTATAGGCAAAGTTCTCAGACAAGGGTATACGTCATTCAATCTATACACAGAATATATCATATAGAAAGCTGGACTAGATTCATATGAAAGAGAAGGGAAATTTGGTGGAATGGACATCAATAATTTCAGCTATGTAGATGACATCATATTATTGACAAGAAAGCTGTAATGATTTGAAATGACCCCTGATGAAAGTGAAAGAACAAAGTGCCAAAGCAGAACTGCTCCCCATTTCTACATCACCATGCTAGTTGTGTGTGTGTGTGTGTGTGTGTGTGTGTGTGTGTGTGTGTGTGTGTGTGTGTGTGTGTGTGTGTGTGTGTGTGTGCTGGTCTCTCCTCCACTGGGGAGGGAGGAGAATTTGTAGGGGAAAGGCTTTTTGTCTGTCAGTGACTGCAAGTGAGGGACAGATAGGCAGAGGAGAGACCGACACATGCACACAGAGAACCAGCAGCTGCTTAGGAAGAATGGAGCACTTTCCCTAGCCTGATTCTTTTTTATTTTATGTTCTTTTTTTCAATCATCACAACAGGAAGGGAGGAGAGGAGGGTAGGAGGAAGGTTCTTTGTCAGCTGCTGCAATCAAGGGACAGGTAGGTGGAGGAGAGAGCAGCACATGCACATGGAGAACCAGCAGCTGGAAGTCAGGCATACAGAGAAAACACCACCACTGTCTCTCTCTTCTCCCTCCAGCCAGCCAGTTTCAAGTTCAACCCATGTCTTCTCCTTTGCCTTAGCTGTGTGTGCATGTGTTTTGTTTGCCCGTTTGCGGTGTGTGTCAGCTATACACATACACATGACTGCCATGTGACTTGAAGTCAGTTTAACTTCATTTATTTTATATTGACACATATTCTGAACTATTGCTTTAATGTAAATGAGCCTAAAGACAGCAATGTTAGGGAAAGTGGAAGGCAGCAGGAAAAGAGAAAGGCCAAATATGAGATGGATTGACTCCATAAAAGAGCAATAGGCTTGAGTCTACAAAAGCTGAGCAGGCTGTTAATGATGGGATATTTTAGAGGTAATTCATCCATAGGGTTGTCATAAGACAGGCAACTTGATGGCGCATGACAACAAAAGCAGCAGCAGCAGCAGCAACAAGGGGATTAGAATGAACTCCCCAGTTTTGAAATTGTCAAGACATGACCCAAAAACTCCTCCTTTGGTCTGAATTTAACTAGCCTTCATATCTGTCAGTTTTCCATGGTGCAGACATATATTTTCTGCCATGTTTACAAATGTATTAAGTTGTGATGCAAAGGAAGAAAAAAAATGTAGAGGAGAAAGGGAAGAGTGTGATACAAAATGGGAAGGCCAAAGCTAAACACACTTCTAAGATGATTCTGCCTTGTTTAGATTAACTTGGAATATGTAGTTTTCTGTATCATCTGGTCAGTATATAAGGAGAAATAATAAATAATTCTATACATTTTGCTGCCACGACATGTTCAATCACTTTCCTTTTTGCTCAGGGGCAATTTTCAATCTTCCTTCTGTTTGTTCATGTCCAGGAAGAGAAAAATCAATTAATTCTTTTGCCCTAGATAATGTTATCTTGAAGACAAATCAGAGTCAGGGCACAAGTGAGAAGCCATGGTGTTTGACCTACATTTACCATTTTCTGAATTGGAAGCTGTTGTAGATGACAACCTGGTTTGATCAATAAAGTAAATGTAAGTGCTTAGAAATACTAAAGCTGCATGATTAGTTATTAAGGAGCAGTAAGCTAAGAGCACCAGGGGTCTTATGGTGAAACCATCACCAGGACTGCTTAGCAGGTATTTCAAAACCACCTTGCAGCAGAATTAAATTCAAAAACAACATATTACACTGTTTGTATTATTGGGAATTCCAATCTATTTCAGGGTATGAGAATATTCCATGTCCAAAGGATATTTGTAATCAAGTGTATTCCACTGAAATATCCAGAGTCAAAAACAGTGGGATAAAATAAAATATAAATTAAAACTCTCATATCATGCTATATTTTCCTATCCTAATTTAATGTCCTACTCAGTGAACAGCAGGGAGGGTTACCCACTGCTCTGAGCACTACAGGTCCCTTATCTTCCAGATGGAGGTACAGACCCTTTCCACAACCACCTTACATAAAGAAGGCAAACTGCCACAGACTGCCCTTTGCCCATCTCTGTTAACCAACCATTTCTAAAAGCTACCTTGGCTTGTCAACTATACCCACACGTTGTCTTTTTACCAAAGTCTCCTATATAGTGAGTTATACTGCAGACCACAAGAGCAATTAGAGTAATGCTATGAAACCATTTGCCAAGAAACATTATCACAGCACAACCTGTACATGTTGTCAGTTGAATAGTCTGAATACTTTATTGTTGTTTTGACCACTTCGATCATTCAACTTTCACCAATTTAAAACATAACTACAAATAGTAATATATATACTAGCATGGTGCCAGCTTAACAAACACAATGCCAGCGGATTAAAATGTACAAATACAAATACGGACATCCACCAAAATGCTTCTTGGTCTTTTGGATAAGATCAAGTGTAGTGCATGTTGGCAGTTAAACATAATGAGCCTAATGAGAAAGTTGAATGGGGACAAGTTGAAGTTCAACTCTAGTCAGTCTCTTCTTGGCCTCCCATAGCCCAATAAATACAGCTTTTCCAAAACTGGGGCAAATTCTACTTTTGGAAACTTACTGAGAGAAAAAGGGATTATAGAGGAAGTTCAGGGATTCTTTATAGGGAATATGAAATTGGCAGTAACCTAATTCTATGCATAGGATTTGAACAGGAAATGCGTAGACAGCTTGTGACTCTCTTGATTTTATTGGACCATAGCACATATCAGCAGCCCCCACTGATTCTGATGAGGGAGGGTCAAAACAGCAGTCCAAAAACATCAGCAAGGCCATAGATGACCCTCATTTGGCCAAGGGCCACCTATGGGTTCCCTAGCATGTTTGAAAATTAGTTCTTGAACTGAGAAGATATCTGCTGGACTTATATTTCTATACAAGAAAATCTAGTTTACAACCCAGACTGGCAGTGGAGCAGGAACTCATTTTATCTTGGAAAGCTGTATGTTTCTGAGACTTGTAATGTTTGTGATTGTGGGATACACGGAGAATTATGACTATGTTTCAGAAACATGCATTACTAAAAATGCATAGATTTGAAAAATGTGCATTGGTTCTTAGGTGCAACACACTTTATTTCAATTACAATCATGTAAAAAAATCCGTCTGTTCCGGTTCTGTCCTTGTTTCCCAGCAATCCTAATGTTTAGGACCTGTTTGCAGTCACTGGCCTCAAGTCACTTGTAGTCCATGGCTAGGATGGCATTAGAGTCATTAGTGCCAGTGGCCAGGCTTTCCTTAGTGAAGGCTAGTATGTCCAGTCACAGATGCTTCTCCTGACACAGTTCCTCCTCCTGCTCCCAGGCCACCTGCACAAGCTTTTGCATCAGAGATTGGCACCCTGGCTGAAGGGTGGAGGGGCATCCTCACTGCTGTCCAGCTGGTACCAAGGTGGTGGGGTGTGATGCCCAGCTCACAAGCTCCTGTTGCTGAGTAAAGTAATTCATGTCCCAGTCCAGGAATCCTAGAGGACGAAGGGTTCCTCCCCTTCTGCCAGTGCCTCCAACTAGTCTTTCTCTTTCTCCTCCTCCTTTATTCCTTTCTCCTTTCAACTAGTTACACATGCACTGTCCTCCCCACTGGCTATGCCTGTGCCCTTCTCTCAGGGCCATTTCCTCCATCTTTCTCTGTCTGCCCATGTGTTCTTTAAGGTTCCTTAGCCCTGCACACATTCATTTCTTAATCTGAGCCACAACAGCCCCATTGTTCAACTGCTGAACTGTAAATCAACTCTTATATAAATATCATTAATTCTAGGTATCTCATTAATTCTATAATAATAAATATAATAATAATCCAGTTGAGATTGGCAACGGGATTTAGGCTATTGGCCAGAATCTATATAAGAGTCGCCATGATTAAGACAAAGCTAAGGAACCTGTGAGCCTTCACATCAGCTTTGTCCAGCCTGACCACTAGGGAAGAATCACGAGAATATTAGTTAGTCTGCTTCTAGATTCCATAGATCACCCAGCCCAGTATAAATAAACTCTTTTGCTGGGGCCCTGGTTCAACTGTCTTCCTTAACACAAATCTGCTACCTAACTAAAAAGGGAGGGGGGCTTCTCAGTGGTAGCATCCCGAGTTTGGAGCAAATTCACATTTCATTTTGGTTTTATTAGAATTTACTGAATGTACAAAAAAGCAAAACTGAAAAAAAAAATCAGCCCCAAGCTCTGATATATATTGACCATAATTTACCAACATTGAAAAAATCATAATATTGACAATAATACAATTGACACATTTCCCCATCTCTACTAAGAAGATGTTCTTGCGGCTTACTGTGCGAGCTTTCAAATGGAAGGCATTTTAAAACTAATTAAGAGGCCAGATTAAAATTTAGACATTTAAACCCTGTATTCAAGGCCTCTTTGACAGTTTTATTTGATGCCTCCTATTATGTTATTAATAATATACTTTCACTGTACATCACCATCAAGTCTAGTCCAGTATGTTCTAATCCAGTATCCAATAAATATACATCAAAAATAAATATACATATTAAAAAAAATCTTTTTGAACAGCAATACTGGTACCACACCACAAAATGCTTTTAAAACTACTGTGATTTCAATGAAAGTTTCATTTGGAAGGTTGCTTTCTTGAATCAAGAGAAGGGTATATAAAATATCTCACAGCTTGCATAATTCATTATATAGTTCTTTGGATCCTGGCCATTGTTTTTAATTTAGTTTCAAACGGCTTAGAAAGCTGTAACATATTCGCTAACATCAGCAAGATGTTACCTTTTCTAAAGACTGAGAAAGGCTTCATTGTGGTGACAAACCATTGCTTATATCCACTTTAAAAAAAAACCTACCTTGTGGACAGCACAGAACACATCTGGAGTCTCTTGGCTCCAGGCTTACAGCAGAAAATGTAATTGCCTAAGCATCCTTCCATTACACAGTAGACCCTCTTAAAAGTCAACATTCGTCATCGCCAGCACCTCCAGCACAATCTGCTGCTCTTATACTTCAGAAGAACAGCTATGCAATCACTCTGAACTACAAAATATTAGGGTTTTCATGCCATTTGCTGCCTGGACGTGTATGTGACTTTTAAAGATGAAAGTTTCAGATGAAAGATTCCAAAAGTGGATGGAAGAGAAAGGCAAGGTCAGTTTGAACTGGAAATATCTTCTATTTCCTGGCATACCTTATTTCTGGGTACTGTCAAGCTCAGCCATCTTTATACTGAATAACAGATAGTGCTAATCCCTGGATCCCAGCTGCTTATAGTAGAAACTTGGTTAGGCGAATGTGCTTATGATGAGGGCTTTCAGGAATCCAGGGGAAAAAAGAAGAGACACAAATCAGATATTAAAATGGAAAGGTAAAGGAAAATTCCTAAGTACCATTTTGTCACAATAATTACTCATACCCAAAAAGAAAGAAAGGGAGAAGACTGATCATAGACCCTGGGATGAGAAATGGCAGAATTGAAATTCATCAGTAAATATGACTGAGTACCTCAGAGTCGGAATAATAATTATGGGCAGTTTGTCAAAAGTAATTTTCTTCCCCAGAACATCTTAGTGGTTCAGTAACTGTGAGACCATTAATATTTTTATTTATTTAGCCCAGTTAATGTTTGTATCTCAGCCCAGCTTATATCTCTGTGTTTATCCATCTAGCAAGGCGTATATATCCTGCTGGTGGTCTGTTTGTGCATGTTCAACAACATTGCACGCACATACACAGACACTTTTCATTAAACTAACACATAAATCAGAAGTAAGAAAAATATAGCTATCTACATGTTGTTAAAACTCCCATTGGCCTTAGTCAGCATAGCCAACTGTGAGGGATGATGGGACTTGCAGTCCCAAACATCTGGAAAAAAGTCACACATTTTTTATGTTAATAACAGCTGCTGAATGAATGGAGAAATGGACTATGTGAGAAAGAAATTGACTCTGATACTAATCTTTCTCTCCCACGTCATCACAATCACAACCAAAAACAAAACTCATGCTATAATGAGTTGGTAAATTTGAAGAATAATGAGATAAAAAGACTTAAAATCCCCATTTTCTCCAGCAAAGTGGTCCCAATCCAGTATAGAGGGCCTAGCACTGGATTGTGCCTTTTGGGAGAGTGAATCACATATTTCCCTCGCTAAACCAAGAAACAACTGGTAGAATTTACAGTGTCTGGGTTAGTGTAAAGCTTGCCATGATCCAACCTAAAAGTACCGAAGCTTTTAATGTTGTTTGCTCTGTATATATTTACATTGGGGTGTACTTTTAAAAAACTAATAGTTTTCGCTAAAAGGCTCAGAAAACAGAGGAAATGGGCCTTGTGTGGAAGAAATTGACCCTGAATACAAATCCTTTCAAATTCTTTAAGATGCCAGTCGGAGTGAAAGAGAAAACAGCTGATAGGTTAGTCCAGAACATTCTGACATATTCTTGATATTGATTCCATTTCCCTTGTATTACCATTTTCCTCTTCTTGAAGGCAGCTAATTGCTGTAAGCGGTTTAAGAGGGAATGAATATCCAAAGTTACAGCATGATGTAAATCCAGCAAATGAAGATCAAAGAAGAAATGTTTGAAAAGCTATTTTGATGAGAGAAAAATCTCATAAACACTGGAGAATTACTCAATTTTTAAAAAACTTTTCTTAAATTTCCATATTACCTATACAGCTGTAAAGTAGCCTTGATCAATCTTGATCATTCTATTTATTTTGGACTAAAATTTCTATTAGCTCAAGTCCACACAGCCAATGATCAGAGGAGACATGATTAGTAGTCAAAAACAACTACAGGGATCCAGCTTGAACACATTGCTGTAATGTGTTTTGACATCCAGGATGGTACCTGGAAACTTGTCCCAAAGTGTGTTTGTGTCTCTTACTAGTAATCACTGGCATCTTATTCTCTGTGACAACTTTCCCCAAATGGTTGTCCTAATGGATCAAATTGCCTCCTCCACTCTAGCTGACCAAAGGGTAGCTGAAGAACAACATTGAGACAGCACATCACCTGGCATCCTCAAGGCTGCAACAAGACGCATGTGGAACCACTATTACTCTGAGCACACTGTTGGGAGATTCAAATGAATCTGGGCCTTGTATTTTCTAGCTCTGTTATAGCGTTTTCAAGTTCTAGTGACCAGACCTATGCTCAATATTATATGAGCCTCATGGCACAAGGGCTAAACTGCAGTACTGCAGTCAAGCATCTGCTCATGACTTGAGTTCTGTTCCAAAGGATTCTGGTAGCTGACTCAAAGTTGACTCAGCCTTCCATCATTCTGAGGTTGGTAAAATGAGTACCCAGCTCGTTGGGGGACAAAATGTTCCTTGCATAATTATGTTGTAAACTGCCCAGAGAGTGCTCCAAGAACTATGGGATGGTATAAGTCAAAGCAGCAGCAGAAGCAGCAGCAGCAGCAACAACAACAACATTTCAGTTCTAGCCACACAGTAGATTCATATAAAGACAGTCTGGTGTTGGATGTTTCACTTTTATTCTATTCCAAATGATCCATAAAGTGGAATCAGCCTTTCCCATCAGCCTTTTGACAGTCTCTACCCTTATGTTATCTTGCAATGTGTGACGACTTGTTCTTGCATCAATTCCATCCTTCTTGATTGTATATTGGTTGCAAATCTGGGGCTTTGTTTAGTATTGTTCCCATGAAAGTTATAGTACTAAAATGTTATTTAATAAGAAAGCAAATCCTAAAACATAGTTGGGAACTTGTGACCTTGCTTAAGAGTGATGGAAATTGTAGCTCAACAACATTTTTTTTTTTTGGGGGGGGGGGACAAGTTCATGTCTCCTGCCCTAAAAGGAAAAGCATATTTTGTTTTCCCCTTGTACGCTTGGCTCTACATAGAAATAGAAAATAGGGCTTTGCTGCAAAGAGTAGATTTGATGGCTTAAGCAATATGCTGCCATATTACCTATAGCTATAGTTGTAACTCAGAGTTTGACTAAAGACCTATAAAGATATGTATTTATTATTACCTGAGGTGAAGAAGCTGAAAAGATGCGTGCACCAAAGCTCCTCTGTTATGCCACAATTAATCTGGAGGAATGCAGCACTGTTGACTTATAAGGGATTTTTTTCCTGCTGAATATAATATATTCACGAACTACAAGGCTAAAATCTTGAGTTTATGCATTCCTTTTTACCTGGGCTTCCTAATCCTTTACAGTTTTATTCAGACTCCTGATCACTGGCAAACAGAATGTAATGTGCTGTATCTCAAAGCCCATTTTGTCAAAATGTTACAATGTAGGTTTCACAAGGGCTATTTAATGCTTTTCTCCTGTCAACTGACTGTTTGCCAGAAGCACTTAGATCCTTTCCATATTTTTTTAAGGTAAAATATTCATGCTTTTGCTAGTAAATATTTTCTGGTTGTAATTTGGAGACTGGTTTTCTACATTGAGATTTTGCCCAAAACTTGTATTATTATTTTAAGAATGAGATTGCCCAAACAAAATATATTTTGTCATTCAAGGTGGACAGATTTTTTTCCTCTGGACCAAATTAAATCCCAAATGAAAGGAATTCATAATGTAATTTGTCAGGCAGGAGTCTTAGCATTTTGTTCTCACTGCATACAGAGCAGAGATCTGGAAAGATGTCAGAAATACAAGGTCGGGAACTGAGAAAATGGGAAATACGTGATTTGGGATTACAGAGTTTTTAGGGCATATAATCTGAACTCTGCCATCAACCAGGGATTTTAGAGGTCACTGAGGGTTTGTACTTCCTGTCCTACTGCAAGGACCATCATTGCCCCCCCCCCGCAGCCCGGAAATAACGAGGCGAGACACAAGTTGTTGGGTAAAACTTGGGCCACAACTTTATTAACTAGTTAAAGTTATATCCCCCCAAAATACAAGGGGGCCTAGCGTAGTGTGATATTGCTAAATGTCCGGATAATCCTAGATCTCCAGACGCTTCCTAGAGCAGGGCGAGCTCCTAAATCTGAATCGTGCTGTCCGCTGTACAGCACGTGTTCAGGTGCTCTGTGATATGGTACCCCCCAACCAACTAAACCCACCGAGCCTCGTGACCCTAAGTGGGCAGCTGGCAGGGAGGTTATCACATGTAAAACCACCTCTCACCTGATAGTCGATTGTCTCGACCTGACAGAGAGATGGCCTAAATTTTTTCACCAATCATGAACTCACCCCACTTTTCAAATGCACTACCTGCCACGGCCTAGGGCTATTTATATACACCCAGCCCGCCACCCAAGCCAAAAATTTTGGCTTTAAGGCCCCCTTGTAGGTCCTTCAAAAATATGTCCATAACCAACTCTGATAAGTGAACACCGTCACTTCTGAAAAGCTCCGGCCGGTGACCCTGTAATTCGGAGTGTGGAATCACTGAACCCAGCCCCGACCTCATTGCTCGGCCTATTATCCAGTTAACACCTCACCTCGGGCGGTCAATCCAGCCAGGCTTGCAATCAGCTCGCCATACAAGCCTTGAAATAATGTTAGACCATATCAACCTCATTGAAGGAAACATATCCTTCAAAGTTCGGAAGTCTGGAATCACTTGCAAAATCAGTGACTTGCCCTTTCTCAATGTGAAGTCGTTTCCTGCCAAACGCACCATGAATATATCAGGGGGTGTGACTCTAATTTTTGGCAGGGCTTCCTTCAATAGATCAGACCATAGCATACCTCTCTTGCCCTTCCATTCCAAAGTGGCCAAAGACCCCAAACCTAAATTGGGGCCCCAACCTGTCCGCAAGGAATGTTTCACAGCCCAGTAGATATAGATGTGCCCATACACAGCCACTCGCAGCCGTGATGAAAATACCCTGGGTCCTGAAAAAGAAAAAACAGAGTCAAATCTATTGTGGAAGGGAACTGACGTAAGTCTTGATGCCATTGAATCCGTCAAGAAATTGCAACCAGGTGCGCAAATCATCTTTCATGTCTGCTGACATTCTTCTTCTATGGTGAGGCCTCTTTAGGTCGCTCATGGCGCTGCAAAGCCTTCGCAGAAAAGCCCTCCCAGGGGCAATAACTTTACACACGAAATTGAGGTGGTCCACCACCTCCTGGAGCTCTTTCAGCATCACCCGCCGGCGACTCAACATGCTCTGGATACGAATCCGCAGATCCGCCAATTTACTATCAGCCAGCCTGCTGGCTTGCTGAATAGTATCTAATTTGATCCCCAAAAAGGTAAGTAGTGTGGATAGGCCCTCTGTTTTTTCTTCTGCCAAGGGGACGCCTAACTCCTTCGCAACACTTTTGAAAGTCGTCATAAGGAACTCACATTGGCCAGATCCTGGCTTCCCACAAAATAAAAAAGTCATCCAAATAATGAACGACTTGGGACAGCCCCGCCCTACCTTTCAGGGGCCATTCTAGAAATATGCTAAAGCATTCAAACACAGCACAAGATACTGAACATCCCATAGACATCACTTTATCCATGTAAAAATGACCCTCGAATTGAAAACCTAACAATTCGAAGTCATCTGGGTGGACAGGCAGCAGACAAAAGGCCGATTTAATGTCTGCCTTACCCAGCTCGGCCCCATTGCCGCAGGACCTAACTATTCGAATAGCGGCATCAAAAGATGTGTAACGAACCGAGCATAGCTCCTGGGGACTCCTATCATTAACAGATTCCCCAGTGGAGTAAGAAAGATGATGTATTAGTCAGAATTCTCCTGATGATTTTTTGGGGACCACCCCAAGTGGGGAAATGCACAACTTTGGCACAGGGGGCTCAGAAAATGGTCCAGCTATCCTCCCTTCTGCTATCTCCTTCAGAATCTTATTACTAACTACATCCTCCATACCCCGGACCTACTTCAAATTATTCACCAAAGTAGCACACCTGTCACCCTGGACAGGAATTCTAAAACCAAACTTGAAACCATCTAACAAATAACCTGCTGCCTCCTTATCTGGGTAATGCTGCAACCACTCTTCCAGAACCAACGTATTAATTGGACAGGGACCCTTTTTGAGGGTTAACTGAACCCCCGGGGGGGTCTCTTCACGCCACCCCCATCCTTGCCCCCTCCTGCTCCTGGGCACACTTGAAAACATGATATGGAGCTATGGGTGCCCCCACAAAAGGAACACTGGTGATGGTACTTGCACTGTTTATGATTGCAGAAACTTTTTGTGTTAAATTCCCAGAAAACCAGGCAGGGTTGAACCCCCTGGCCCACTGACCCACGGGAAGGATTGAACGTGGAGGCCCTTTGCATCAAGTGCCCGCAATCAAAGCAGTCGCCCGACATGGGGCAAGATGGCGTCATAAGTTGCAGCCATAGCCCTGGATGATGCACATCTCAGCGCATTTGTGGGTTTATCGCGGCCCTCATACGGAACCCCTCATCATAGAGCAACCACGAGGGGCCTGGGAAGTCAACGTATGCTCTGTATATAAGGTCCAGGTATTGCAAGAGTGCAAAGGCCCTGTCTGGGTAAGCTTTTACAATGGTGCCAGCGTAAATTAAAAAACCTGGCAGTCAGCTTGCCCAACACCTTTCCATCTTCTTCCTGAACTTCTCCCTTTCTTTTTCTTCATCCTTTCTGCCCTTCTTTTCTTCTATTTTTCTATTTAACAGGTCAAAGACATCCACATATTCTCCTCGCCAAATCTTTTCTATAGTAGCAGGCAACAAGTGATCACCCAATGGTAAAGACTGATCACTGCAAGGAGTGCACTACAGGGAACAGAATTGTACCCTGTGTTAGGTACTAAAGGGTATCGCACCTGCTGCAAGCTTTCAAAGAAACCTGGTGTCTGGCCAGGGGATGACCACTGTGGGTATGGCGCCTTCCATGGCTTCGAAGCTGAAAGAGGTCTGCCCGGAGTGGAGGGGCTAATGCCAGTGGCATTAGGCAAAATGCTAGGGTCGGGTGGAGAAAAACTAGGTGGATTGACCTCACCCCAAGGCCAGATTCTTTCCATGTTGAGGTGTATGTTGTGTAGGTGCACACTCACCTGAAACAACCACAGCCGAAGTGGCTGAGGAGGTTGAAGGCAATTCCGTCCCTTGCTGAGTGGATGATGGAAGAACGCTCGCAGAGCCCAACTGCGAGCCAGGTGGAAGACTTGGTCCGACATCTGACTCGACATTCACCCGTCGTTCAACTGCCGGGGTAGACTCCACTGCCATGGACTCCTGCATGCCCTCTTCCCCTGGTCCCAGTGTAGATGAGGAGCCACCTTCCACTGCAACTGCTGCCGATGCCCCAGGAGCTGTAGCACATGCTTGCTCCAAAAGAGCAATGCGGGACATCATTACATCTCCTAACTGCCTCAACTCAGCCATCTTACGAGCTTTGGACTCTCGGCTAGATCACCTGGGGGTAGCAGCACCTGAAGCCTCCCTGGCAAGGGCCCTTTTCCTCTCAAGTTCACTTAATTTAGCTAAAATGGCACTGTAGTCAGGCCAATCCTTGTCCTCTGATGAAGAAAGTGCTGGGGGCACTCTAACCGGTGCCTTGCGTTTCACCGGCTGTTTGCCCTTTCCGGAATTGCGCCCTTTCTTAGGCCCCATAATCGCAGTGAATAACTAGCACTAAATACAAGGAAGAAAGAGAGGTGTAGGTATAGGGGGGTAGGAGTGGGCTCCCCTCCTAATATAAACACTAACTAAGAACAAACTCTTACCCCACTAAGCCCAGCAAATTGAATAAAATTGCAATGCCACCCACTCTATATTATTATTATTATTATTATTATTATTATTATTATTATTATTATTATTATTATTATTATTATTATTATTATTATTATTATTAATAATAATAATAATAATAATAATAATAATAATAATAATAATAATAATAATAATAATAATAATAATTAAAAAAACCCAGACAAATAATCACTGCAATAAAATTAAACTGGTTCCCTCAACAGACCAAACCCCCCTTGCAAGGATAAACGCCGAACTGGGGGGGGGGGAGCAAGTACTAACAACCCCCCCCCCGCAATAAATGCAACGGTAAACACTCAAACAATCAGCAAAATTAACTTACAGGAACAGTAATTAAACAATAAAATAGAGAACAATTAAACAGATAATTAAAAAACAACTATATAAAACTATAAGAGGGACTTAAGCCTCCGGAAAAGTCGCTCTGATGCAAAGCCAGGAAAGACCAGCCGCATGCGTGAAAGTGAAACTGCTTGCTCACGCCCGGCTGCACAGCTCACTTGCTGCCCGACAAAGAGGCAAAGAGGCAGAGCCGAAGCTGCTGAGCCTTCTTAAAAGCTCCCACTCCTCTCCTCAGAAAGCAGCATCACAACATGCAACACCAGCCTCTGAGCGGGAGGGCAAAGCGTCCCCAACATGGCGATCGGACACCATGTCGGAGTGAACATTCCAAGTTGGGCACCAGCACTGTCCCATCCATTGGAAAGAAAGGAATGGCTGCTATGGGAAAGAAAAGAAATGGACACTTTCCTCTCAGAAAGGGTAGATGCTCTCTAGGTATGAGATTTATTGATTTCTTGGACTACAAACCCCATTATTCTCTATTCTGGGAATTCTACCTTACACAGACTGAGATGTTGCTCACCTGGGAGAAAGACCTCAACTGGAAGGCTTTGAAGCTTAGGTAGGTCTAACTCCATCCAGCCTTCCTGTTTCTGCCTCTGGGAGCTTTTTTTCTGAACAAGAAGCTAGGAGGACCTTTCAAGGAAAGGGAAGTACAAACTTCCATTGACCTCTAGTGCCCCAGCAGATATTTCAACAATTCACAGAAACACAGATTAGTCGATGGGAAAATGCTACAAAATGCTCACACTTGTGCATATTTTGAACAAAAAAACCCAGACAAAGGCATATGAATTTCATGAAACATCTTTCACAATGATACAAAACCAGTATGGAATGATAATAGCTGTGAGATTCTGAGAAATGCAACAAGAATGAGACATGAGATTTACTTCTGAGTAACTGTGTACCGGAGTAACTCTGTCATTTCAGGTATGATGTAGAGCCATGTAGGGTGGAGACTTAGCTTATGTTTGTGATTTTTTTTAGTGGTCTAATAAATACATCATCCAGCATTTCCTTTGGATTATATGCAGGATTGCCACATTCAAGAGAGTCTTTGAATCTGATGTTGCTCAGGCCGTGAATGTGACGAGCCTCAAGATTAAGATACAGCCCATCAAACAAACCTAGAATGCATGGTCAGGCAATGTTAGGGCCAACCACAAATGCATAAAGCTGGGGTAAGGTTTGAAAATCTATGTATCTCTTCATCAAGCAGTATGATACAATAAGAGGGAAGCAGTGATGGGGAAAATGATTGACAGTGCTGACTACACTCTGGAAGTCTTAAGATGGTTTTAAGGAGGCACAGCATAAAATCAGTGAGGTGTTAAATGACTTTCAGCTTATTGTTGAGACAAAGAATCATATAATGCATGGTGTTCCCCCTTGCTTGTTGAGAAAATATGAAGTCCACTTGCTACTTGAAGGCAAATAACACAGACTTCTTAGTAGACAGAGAGTAAAAATAAAGATAATCTACTAAGACCTTTTTAGAAAGACTGAAAAATGAGCTTTTGACAGATTGGTGGTGTACTTTGTCTATATTTGTATTATTAAAGTGGTCTGATGCAAACGTGAGAATTATTTTAAAAAATATATTTGTTCCGTTGCATTTTAGCACTCTAATCATTTCATTGTGTCTTTGCACTATTTTCTGTTCATCTTCAGCTGCACTTGCTCTTATTTGTACTTGTTTTTTTAGCTTCTGAGCCACCCTGAATCTCAAACCTGAGAGAAAGTTGGGCTAGAACTGACAACAACAACAGGAAAGGTGAATGGAATCCTCATTTTGCTCTCACCAGAGAGGAGAGCACCCACCATCAAAATTTCCTTGAGAGTGGCCTGATGAAAGGGTGAGGAGGAAGACCCATATGTTTTCTACTAAAATCTTTGCCAGAATGTATTTGAAACAATGCAACAAATGAATAATAAACTTGACTTCTAATGTCTAATCATTTGTTTCACCTTCTCTGGATACTCATAATTTAGGAATCCACTCCAGCATTTCATATTGAAGCAATGCTTTCCAGTTCAAAGTAGAAAATAATGGTTCAAAGCCCCATAATGTACACACTCAGCAGTCAAGAGCGTACATGAATTTGTGGACACTAACAGCGAGCAAGATAGTACTACACACTTTTTTTAAAGGGGCAATGGTCCTTCAAACACCAGGACATTCTTTTATCTATTTTCATCAAACAAAGAAGAGATGGAGCCGGCAGCTGCTTTCTCCTTTAAGTCAATTTAACTTTCACAACACAACCAAGACTGAAAACACCTCTCTTTTTCCCCTCCTCCTGCAGTTTATACCAAATGAACCCAAGAAACAATCAAGCCACATATCTGGCAGACAGACAGCAATAAGGAGCCAGGCTTAAGATCTGGGGGTAAGTAAGACCCTTCTCAAGAGGACTCTAAACAACATTTTTAAAGAAGAAAGCCATGTCAGGGATAAAAACAAATACACAGCCAAAAATCAATTCTTTATTCAACAGGTGTTTTTAATCACAACTTGGGTGGTGATTATATTCTGCCTTTGTTCCTCACAGAGAAAGGAACAAGGTCGTTTCCCTTTCTTCCCAAGTGGAAGAAGTCTGCCTAGCTTTCTTGACTCTTCCAGATGGAGTATAAATTGTACCTGCTGAGCCGACTCCAAATATCTGTTGAACTGTTGTAGCTGGGGCACTGCAAAAACACACACATTTTGGAAAATCAGGTTTTTGTCTTATGCTTTTATAAAACTGCTTTCCTTTGACATTTCAGGACTTTCTATAAAAATATGCACCATTTGTACAAGGTATTTGCAAAGCTTTGTAAATGCTAAATCCACAGCTTTGCAGAATGGAGACAAGAGAACAGAGATAATAATAATAATAATCTTAGAACTGTGGAGCTGGAAGAGATCCTATGTTATAATTGAGTCCAGCCCCTGTCAAGGAGACACAGTGGGGAACTGAACTCCCAATTTCTGGCTCCGCAGCCAGATACCTAAACCACTGAGCTATCCAGATGAGATAAGTTACTTTTTTGTAACACAACTTCGAAAATCCCACAGTAAGCATGGCCACTGTCTACTATTGAAGATGGTCATGGGATGAATGTAAGTTTTGCCATATCTGCAGGAGATAACCTTTCCATGTCACAAGTTCAGTTTTTCCATTCTTCCTCCAACTCTCTGTCTATCCTTCCCCAGTTTCCCACTGTTGTGCCTGCTACTACTGTATATGTCTGCAGATTCCCGATGCTTTCCACATTTGCCCACTTAAAGTGCAGATGAAATTTAATTTTGTTGATTTAAAATGGTCAAGAAGGGCATGCTTCCATTTTCAATTCAATGCCTCATTGCACTAGCATGGTAGGTGGGTGGAGGGAGCGCCATTGTCAATGGGAATTGAGCTTGCTCTTTTCTGATCATGGCTGTTAGCTATAACCTCTCCACAGTTTGTGAGGAGCTTATGGAACACTGTATAGGAACAATGGAATATGCATTTTAAATTGTATGGTAATTGTCTGGTAATATCCTCTTTGGCTCTTTTCAATCATTGCTTCCTTCCAGGCTGCCACAGTTGTAAGAGTCTGTCTATTAAAATTCAAATTAGGTAACAAGGTGAACACTGCCTCATGAATTTTTTTCTTCTGCTTTCAATATACATCTTTTCCTATATATACCATCCTTTCAGCACCAAGCATCTGTGGCTTCCATTGTAGGTAACTACCCTTATGATGGGCAGAAATAGAGGGTGTTTTTTTTCACTCGTGTCTTCAAAGGGTTTTGCCCTTCAAAGTGTCTGTCAGTCAGCACTTTGAATGGAGTATGGACACCTTGCCAAACTATTTCACAAGATTCAATTGATTTTTAAAAGCTTCTCATCCATATGGAAAAGAACAGCAATCATATCATTGGGCTTAGGTCTGTGGTAACTTCATTTGTCAACCTCATGTGTGGCACCAAGGTACTCCACCTCTTAAGAATTCATGGCTTCAAAATACAGAAGAAATGCAAAGTTGCTCAAATAAATTATTCCAAATCTATGAGCTTTGTTATTGTCCAGACTAGAAGCTGCCACCTGACAGTGTTTGAA
Organism: Intellagama lesueurii; assembly: GCA_037013535.1. NCBI lineage: Eukaryota > Metazoa > Chordata > Lepidosauria > Squamata > Agamidae > Intellagama > Intellagama lesueurii. Next base: position 38,402,101 of record JBAJHW010000003.1, on the reverse strand, counting down.
GGGGTCACATTGGGTGGCAAAAGGCATTTCTCATTTGCAGAATAGATCCCAAGAATACAAATAGAGATCATCATCTCTTCTTCACATGTTTCTTACTCAAATCCTTCTGCATAATGAACTGTTACCTCTTGTCTCTGTGCAAGTAAAGCAAGCAAACTTATTTATATTTATTTAATTTCTATACCACCCATCTGGCTACCAAGGCCACCCTGGGTGGTTCACAGCGTAATAAAACAACACATAATTCTTTAAATAAATTCACAAAATATAATAACAATACAAGAAATCAAATTAAAAGTATCAGTCAACTTAAATTAAGAAAAAGACAACATGAAAACAATTAATAAAGGCAAGGTCGTGGAGCAGATAACACCACTGTGCTCCTCCAATGTAATATTTGGGAAAGCCTCCTTAAACAGCCATGTTTTCAAAGATCTCTTAAAGATTCCCAGTGAAGGGCCAGACGTATTTAGGGTGGGAGTTTATTCCAAATGTGGGGAGCAACTGCCAAGAAGGCCCGGTTTCTGGTCTTCTCTTTCTGGGCCTCTCTCAGAGTCAATGTTCTCAACCTCCTGGCCTGGGAAGATTGAGTAGGTTGAGCAGATCTTGCTGGAAGAAGGCATTCTGTCAGGTATTGAGGTCCCAAACCATTTAGGGCCTTGTATGTCAACATCATCACCTTAAAGCTGGCACAGAAATGAACAGGTAACCAGTGAAAGGCAGACAGAGTAGGGGAGATATGATGGTATTTATTTATTCCACTCAATAATCTGGCTGCCATATTCTGTATCTCCTGATGTTTCTGTAAAGCCTCATGGGCAGTCCCATGTAGAGAGCATTACAATAGTCTAATCTTGAGGCTATCATTGCATGGACCAGCATGGTGAGGGACCTTGTGTCAAGGTAGGGACGCAGCTGGGCAATCCACCTCCTATGGAAAAAGGCGTAAGGTAAAGGTTCCCCTTGACATTTAGTCCAGTCGTGTCTGACTCTAGGGGGCGGTGTTCATCCCCGTTTCCAAGCCTTAGAGCCAGCGTTTTGTCTGAAGACAGTTTCCGTGGTCACGTGGCCAGCGCGACTAGACATGGAACGCCGTTACCTTCCCACCGAGGTGGTACCTATTTATCTACTTGCATTTGCATGCTTTCGAACTGCTAGGTTGGCAGGAGCTGGGACAAGGTTCCAGCCGCCTGACGGCTGTTAAAACGGCCTGGAGTGGGCGTGCTGGTGTTTGCCCACCAGCCTGGATGGCGCGAGACTGGTTTTAAATGGGGGCATCCAATGGGCGGGTGAGCGCAGGTATTTAAGCAAGCGCTCACCCGCAGTTCGCCTGCTTTCCTTTTCGGGCGCCCCTCCCGCCCGCCCTATTTCTAGTGTGATTTTGGTTGCCATTATGGGGCCGGATAGGAATTTTTGACTTCCATCCTGATTGGCTGTTGGATGGGGGGATTTTTCGCCTATCCCACACTGGAAAGGGGTTGTTGGCTGTTTGGGTATTTTTGGTCACACTGGCGGGTAGTGCGGAAAAACAGGTGTTTCGGTGTGTCCCATTGGTAATTTAAGGTAAGCCAACAGCGCATCCAACCTCCCGGCTCTGCGGATCGTGCGATTACAGGGCCGGTTCGGGAAGGATGCGCTGGGCCACTTCCGGACCAACAGTCATCAAATAAAGATGCCTTGAGGTCTGGAGGTGTTTATTAGCGGCAGACCGGGTTCCTGCTGTCTGTGAGACAGCGGAAACCTGGGGCCGGGGACTCGCCCTAGTGACAAGCAAGGGGTATTGATTACCCCTACCTGTTACCATTTCCGCACTACTGCAGGCCCCTTATATTGAGCCAATTGATGGCTAACTTCAAATATTGGCAAATAAAGTGTGGCCCGTATTTCAATTCCAATACTGTTGTCTCGCGTCTTTATTCCGGGCTTGGGGGGCAAGCGACGGGAGCTCACTCCATCGCGTGGATTCGATCTTACGACTGCTGGTCTTCTGACCTTGCAGCACAGAGGCTTCTGCGGTTTAACCCACAGCGCCACCACGTCCCTCCCAGGGACGTACTGGACCACAATCTTATCTAAATTTGTTTCTAAGTTTCTCGGATGGTTAAAGTGGCAAACATGAAATATTACAGTACTTTGTAATGGGAATATAAATTCTGACCTGCCTTGTCCTTACATGCTAGGACAAGGAACTGCAACTTCCTTTTACTTACCAGTAAGTGTTCCTCAGGTAGCTATCCTGAAGGTACTCGGGTATCCGAAATGCTAGGCTCAAAAGGGGAACATGCCAAAGAAAGGGGCAAGAAGATGGCTCAGATGCAAGCCTGGTTCCCATATAGGGCAGGAGACAGAAGGTGCCTGGGAAAAACTTCATTGTGCTTGCAAAGCTCTTTCAGGCCCAAAACAATGGGCCAGTATGGAAATGGATACACAATGTATTGACCTCTGAAAAACCTGTCATCTGATGATCCTGGATGTTCCTTCTACAGAAATATGATGCCTAAGGTCATGTCAATCCCTGAAACACAACAGAGAATGGATTTTGGCCCCACTGTGCTTTCACAATGAAGAATCTTCTTATGGTTAGCAAAAGCGGAAGAAGGATTCAGGACCAAATAAAAATATATGAAACTTTAGGAATGTCAGTGGAAGAAAAGCAACTGCACTTGGAGAGATGCTCTTCTCCCTACAATATTTTCCTTCTGTTAAGTAATCTCCTCACTGAGGCTTTACTGGATTCTCCATCTGGTATCTAGAAGAAGGCCCTTTTGAACTTATTGTATGTATCTAGACCTACAGGAATGAGTTCTGAGATTCCCGACATTGGATTCAGTAGAAATAATATTTAAGTTTTTTAAATTATGTTTTGATTTGCAGGTGTTGCTGCCATATATTTGAGAACTATTAGGGCTGCTTCTAAAAGTCAGAACTGGTGGGAGATTAAATTATTAAAGTTATTACATGGTTATTGTGCAGCACAGCAAATCAACATTATACAAAGCAATTCTGAAAATGGGACAGCCGAAACAAAGAAACAAAAGTATTACTTTGAAACTAGACTTTGTATCAGCACCAGTCTTGGCACAGATGTAGCCAAATTTGGGGGAAGTTTGGTCAAATACTTTTAGACTTATCAATTTTTAAATGTAAAATGTAAATGACCTTAAATATCCCCAGATTTAAAACAGAACAAGTAAATTTAAATGGATAGGTTTGATCTCCTTGCAGTCCAGGGGACTCTCAAGAGTCTCCTCCAGCACCACAATTCAAAAGCATCAATTCTTCAGCGGTCAGCCTTCTTTATGGTCCAGCTCTCACTTCCATACATTGCTACTGGAAAAAGCATAGCTTTGACTATGCGGACCTTTGTCGGCAAGGTGATGTCTCTGCTTTTTAAGATGCTGTCTAGGTTTGTCATCGCTTTCCTCCCAAGAAGCAGGCGTCTTTTAATTTTGTGGCTGCTGTCACCATCTGCAGTGATCATGGAGCCCAAGAAAGTAAAATCTGTCACTGCCTCCATATCTTCCCCTTCTATTTGCCAGGAGGTGATGGGACCAATGGCCATGATGTTATTTTTTTTGATGTTGAGCTTCAGACCATTCTTTGTGCTCTCCTCTTTCACCCTCATTAAGAGGTTCTTTAATTCCTCTTCACTTTCTGCCATCAGAGTGGTATCATCGGCATATCTGAGATTGTTGATATTTCTTCCGGCAATCTTAATTCCGGTATGGGATTCATCCAGTCCTCCCTTTCGCATGATGTATTCTGCATATAAGTTAAATAAGCAAGGAGACAATATACAGCCTTGTCGTACTCCTTTCCCAATTTTGAACCAATCAGTTGTTCCATATCCAGTTCTATCTGTTGCTTCCTGTCCCTCATATAGATTTCTCAGGAGATAGATAAGGTGGTCAGGCACTCCCATTTCTTTAAGAACTTGCCATAGTTTGCTGTGGTCCACACAGTCAAAGGCTTTTGCATAGTCAATGAAGCAGAAGTAGATGTTTTTCTGGAACTCTCTGGCTTTCTCCATAATCCAGCACATGTTAGCAATTTGATCTCTAGTTCCTCTGCCCCTTCAAAATCCAGCTTGTACTTCTGGGAGTTCTCGGTCCACATACTGCTGAAGCCTACCTTGTAGGATTTTGAGCATAACCTTGCTAGCGTGTGAAATGAGTGCAACGGTAGTTGGAGCATTCTTTGGCACTGCCCTTCTTTGGGATTGGGATGTAGACTGATCTTTTCCTATCCTCTGGCCACTACTGAGTTTTCCAAACTTGCTGGCATATTGAGTGTAGCACCTTAACAGCGTCATCTTTTAAGATTTTAAATAGTTCAACTGGAATGCAATCACCTCCACTGGCCTTGTTGTTAGCCATGCTTTCTAAGGCCCACTTGACTTCACTCTCCAGGATGTCTGGCTCAAGGTCAGCAACCACACTATCTGGGTTGTCCGGGACATCCAGATCTTTCTGGTATAATTCCTCTGTGTATTCTTGCCACCTCTTCTTGAAGTCTTCTGCTTCTGTAAGGTCCCTACCGTTTTTGTCCTTTATCATGTCCATCTTTGCACAAAAGGTTCCTTTAATATCTCCAATTTTCTTGAACAGATCTCTGGTTTTTCCCTTTCTATTCTTTTCCTCTATTTTTTGCACTGTTTATTTAAGAAGGCCCTCTTGCCTCTCCTTGCTATTCTTTGGAAGTCTGCATTCAATTTTCTGTAACTTTCCCTATCTCCCTTGCATTTTGTTTCCCTTCTCTTCTCTGCTATTTGTAAAGCCTCGTTGGACAGCCATTTTGCTTTCTTGCATTTCCTTTTCTTTGGGATGGTTTTTGTTGCTGCCTCCTGTACAATGTTACAAGCCTCTATCCAAAGTTCTTCAGGCACTCTGACGACCAAATCTAGTTCCTTAAATCTGTTCTTCACTTCCACTGTGTATTCATAAGGGATTTGGTTTAGGTTATACCTGACTAGCCCAGTGGTTTTTCCTACTTTCCTCAGTTTAAGCTTGAATTTTGCTATAAGAAGCTGATGATCAGAGCCACAATCAGCTCCAGGTCTTGTTTTTGCTGACTGTATAGAGCTTCTCCATCTTTGGCTGCAGAGAATATAATCAATCTGATTTCGGTATTGCCCATCTGGTGATGTCCATGTGTAGAGTCGCCTCTTGTGTTGTTGGAAAAGAGTGTTTGTGATGACCAGCTTGTTCTCTTGACAAAACTCTTTTAGACTTTGCCCTGCTTCGTTTTGAACTCCAAGGCCAAACTTGCCTGTTGTTCCTTTTATCTCTTGACTCTCTACTTTAGCATTCCAGTCCCCTATAATGAGAAGAACATCTTTCTTTGGTGTCAGTTCTAGAAGGTGTTGTAAGTCTTCATAGAATTGGTCAATTTCAGCCTCTTCAGCATCGGTGGTTGGTGCATAAACTTGGATTACTGTGATGTTGAAAAGTCTACCTTGGATTCGTATTGAAATCATTCTATCATTTTTGAGATTGTATCCCACTACAGCTTTTCCCACTCTTTTGTTGACTATGAGGGCTACTCCATTTCTTCTACAGGATTCTTGCCCACAATAGTAGATATGATAATTGTCTGAATTGAATTCGCCCATTCCTGTCCATTTTAGTTCACTGATGCCCAGGATGTCAATGTTTATTCTTGCCATCTCCTGTTTGACCACATCCAACTTACCAAAGTTCATAGATCTTACATTCCAGGTTCCTATGCAGTATTTTTCTTTGCAGCATTGGACTTTCCTTTCACTTCCAGGCACGTGTGCAGCTGAGCATCCTTTCGGCTTTGGCCCATCCACTTCATTAGATCTGGAGCTACTTGTACTTGTCCTCCACTCTTCCTGAGTAGCATGTTGGACGCCTTCTGACCTGAGGAGCTCATCTTCCAGCGTCATATCTTTTAGCCTTTTTTTTTTGTCCGTGGAGTTTTCTTGGCAAAGATACTGGAGTGGCTTGCCAGTTCCTGCTCCAGGTGCATCGTGTTTAGTCTGAAGGAAGGAAATCCTCCATTCTGAAGGAAATCAACCCTGAGTGCTCACTGGAAGGACAGATCCTGAAGCTGGGGCTTCAATACTTTGGCATGAGAAGAGAAATCTCCCTGGAAAAGACCCTGATGTTGGGAAAGAGTGAAGGCAAGAGGACAAGGGGACGACAGAGGACGAGATGGTTGGACAGTGTCATCGAAGCTACCAACATGAATTTTGACCAAACTCCAGGAGGCAGTGGAAGACAGGAGGGCCTGGCGTGCTCTGGTCCATGGGGTCACGAAGAGTCGGACACGACATAACGACTAAACAACAACAACAAAATTTAAAAGACCAATCTTGCTTATCTTTGAAAGAGAATGGTTGGGCCCAACATTTAAAAAAAAATATGGAAGGAATCAAGGCTCCAAGGGCTAAAATGTTGATCCTCCAGAAAGGCCTTTGAAAAGAGAAAAACAACCACTTTTTTTATAAACTGAGCATGCCTGGTGCAGGTTTCCCAGCAAGAACTTTCCAAAGTAGATACATTGTGGGCCAAGAAGGGAGCTGTTTGGAGAACAATGAAAGGTCACAGAAACAATAAAAAGATAGCTTTTCTTTGGAGAGTTTTTTTTAAAAAAGGGCTTGCTTTAAGTAATGGAGTGACAGTCCTCCAGAAACAGACATTTTGCCATGTATCTCCAGGCAATTGGCATACAATTTTGTAAGGCAGATTAAAAGTATTTCTGCATTATAAAAGCACTGAGCAGTGTGTTTGTCCAACCCCAAGTGCTTTTGGTTAACATTTCTGAAACAAAGCTCCTGACACCAGTCTTCAAAGGGGAAGCAGTTCTAGGTCTGGGGCAATCTGAAGTTTTGCCCTTTCAAGTCAGGACCCAATTAACTGACTTTCAGAATGATAACTTTTTAACTCATTCCTGGTCAAGCAGGCATTGGTTCTGGGAAAGGGATTCTATGTGTTGTAAAAATATTTTAAAAGGTATTTTGAAAAGAATAGAAAACCAATTTTCAGAAGCTCACTTGTTTAAGCTGAGAAATTACTGCTTTTTGCTTTTTGGCTGGAGATAGTCTTACTCCATGTTAGCAGAGCTTTGATGCCTTTGTCCTGTCACAGTTTCAACCATTCTGTCCATCTTGTTAATATACAATTGCCTGGTAAGCTTTCCCTTAACGACTGACTGACTGAGTGGTGTTTTTAAAAGGATGGTTGTGCCTTACTGCATGGAATGTGGTTTTGGTATTACTTTTGTTTACTGACTTTTAGTGTGGTATTTGTTTGATCTTTTTTAGTATTTGTATACTTACTGTTTTTAGCTTTAAATGTTGCCTTTTAATGATGTACGTAAGTTGCCTTGGGTCCTTCTTAAAGAGAAAGGCAGGATACAAATATAAGAAAGAAAGAAAGAAAGAAAGAAAGAAGGAAAGAAAGAAAGAAAGAAAGAAAGAAAGAAAGAAAGAAAGAAATAGAAAATTTCCAAAGATGTTATGTGCTATCATGCCACTTCTGATGTGTGGTGAGTATATGAGTTAATGATCTCCAAAAGGTCATATCATTAACAGCTCTGCCCGGATCTTGTGCTCACTACCATTCACACTTGTTGAAAGAAAACACAGTCCTGATAATTGTGTTGTGTTTAAGTGAGAAGTGGTTAACTGATTTGTTGTCACTTTGTGAATAGTGGTGAGCACAAGGTATCTGTAGATCTTGCTGCCATTGATGTTGTCAAAATTCAGGGATACCTTTGCTATGTAAGGCTTGGTATCCTTTTTCCTGCTGGCAATGCAGGCACAATATTGTGTAGCATTATCAGGCCATTTCCTGGTATTTTGAAACATAGATACAGAAGCACAATATTCCACATTCATATACTGGAGAGTTTTTTTAAATGAACTTAATAATAATAATGTGCTGTTCTAGGTAAAGAGTACTCAGAAGTAGTTTATCACACCCTTCTGTGGGTATCCTGGGACTGTACAGCTTGCCCAAGGTCATACACTCTGGCTATTCCAGGATGCACAGTGGGGAATTGAACTCCCAACCTCTGACTGCAGCCAGCTATCCAGTCAGTAACTTAGATGGTGCTAAATAACACTTCAAGCAACTGCTCATTTTATGGACTATGATTTTGCATGGCAGAGATTTCATTTAAATACCTAATGTAGTTTGCTCATGATTGTATCCATTTAAATGGCTTTAGTGAGTGTAGAATCATAGTCTGCTTTGTATGGGACAATTTCTGTGCCTAACAATTGATTTGCTATTGGTGAATGTTACGATTTTCTTCATGGAATTTTGCTGTAACGACTTTTACTTGTAAATGTTTCATCCTTTATAAACTAAGAAAAGGCATTCACAATTTCTCCCTGTTTGTGTTAACTTAGATAAATACGCAAATCAATTGCACCTATATACAGCTTTATTTTTGGTTATATGTACTTTCTTACCGGGGATGTGGTGGCACTGCGGGTTAAACCGCTAAGCCTCTGGACTGCAAGGTCAAAAGATCAGCAGTTCGAATCCTCATGATGGAGTGAGCTCCCGTCACTTGTCCCAGCTCCTGCCAACCTAGCAGTTCGAAAGCATGTAAGAATGCGAGTAGATAAATAGGTACCACCACGGTGGGAAGGTATTGGCGTTCCGTGTCTAGTCACGCTGGCCACATGACCACGGAAACTGTCTACGGACAAACGCTGGCTCCATGGCTTGGAAACGGGGATGAGCACCGCCCCCTAGAGTCGGACACGACTGGACAAATTGTCAAGGGGAACCTTACCTTACCTTACCTACCTTCTTACCGCTGGGATAAAAAGAATCATATTCCATCTGAACCATAGTGAGAATCATGAGGAATTTACCTGGCACTCAGGAGATTTCTTGCATTGATAAGAACGATGTTTTATGCAGAAAAGTGCCCCCAGTCCCACAAAATCACCCATTTTTTGCACACTACTGCCCAATTTACTCAATTGCACAATGATGTGAATCATATGAACCACTGTAAATTAGAATGAATGTTACTTTATTTAAGAATTTGAGTAGCTGGATGGTTTGTTTACATCTTTCTCAATAAGCATCTGGTCCTTCTGTGGTTGCTCTCCATGCATGTTTTGCTTCTCTAAAGGAAAGGAAACTAGAGCATATCGTTCAAGCCATAGAGAGAAAAACACAGCTTTTTTGGTCCAACTCTCAACTGTAAATGAGGACTCTCGTGGAGTTTACGAATTTCCTATCCTGGTGTCTTAAGAAATGAAAGAGGAATTTCATCAGTATTCTTTCTATCCTCCAGAGCAAGGGTGCAGAATCATTTTCAATCCAGTTACCTAGCATTTTAACCTTTTAAAATAGGAAAACAACTAAAGATGTCATACAGAGGACGACAATGGCTATCTAGAGCACTCTGGACCACCGTGTTGGGGGCCTGAGATTTCCAGTCCTCATTCCCCAGCTTCGATCTAAATGTACAAGCGTGCGATGAACATCGAAATTTAATTTTCAGTAAGATGATAGAGAAGTCCCAATTCCTTTAATATTTTTAATAGCGACTGTACCCAAGACATGGGGGATGTTAGATCACATAGTTACTCTCACTGAAGTGACAACAGTGAACATCCTGTTAGTAATACCAGAATCCTGCTGTGAATTATATGCCATAGAAGTTCTGCTGCTGCAAAATTGTGGCAAGCTTGGCCATTTGTTTCATTGCCCCACAAGAGCAATGAAAATGGGAAGAGTTTGCTGCCTTGCTATAGGAATCTAGGAAAAGTTTTCTATCTCTTGTACAGAATGACTGGGATTCCCAAGCCATTACACTGCCCATTACACTGTCCTGAGAATGCAGTCCGGCTGCTACGACAGAGGTTAAAGGTGGTAAATTGAGTACCCCACCGGGGGGGGGGGGGGCAATGTGTAGCCTGCATAATTATATTGTAAGCTGTCCAGAGAGTGATTTAAGTGCTTTGGAGTGGTATATAAGCAGCACCCTTTGCTTTGCTTTGCTTTATATGCCCATCATATGCTTTATTTTGTTTTTTCTGTGTTTTCAAGCAAACCAATCAGATTCATTCCCAGACTCATAACTGGACTGGGACAGCGTTATCTTTCCGTTTTTTCTCTTACCTGCATTTGACAAAAACCCACAAAAATGTTTACAAACTGTTTTTGGTTTTTTGGTTTTTTGGTCTAGGAGATGTACAAAAATGCATATTTTGTGAAACGTAAATTGGGAAAAAATGTAGGCTTTTATTTTTCTTAAATTCTGTAAGGTATAAATGACTGTGGGTGGCAATTTGCTATGCTCTTGATCTGTAAAGGTTGCAGTAACCAAGGCATGGCTTGGTTAAAACAAAGCACATCATCTTCCACTCATGCTACATTGCACCCAGAGCACCCTTCTTCACAGTGAAGGCCATAGTTGGTGGGACCACAGCTGGCATAATGGGTCAACCGTTACATGCAATGGAAAATGGAACACTTTGAGAGAGAATGCTCCTTCTGCCTCTTAGAACTCAAGAACGACGGTGCCTTGCTCAAAATTGGCTGCAGTCTATCTATATTTAATCAGCTAAGAGATTCAGAGCATAGGCATCTCATTTCGAAGTGTAAGGATAGCACTCCTTTCAGTGATTTAGCGGGAAAGAGAGGTAATATCTGCCGCAGATAGATTAGATGCAGGAATATATTCCTTTTAAGTACACCCACAACCCTTTGAAAGGGAAGCAAGAGCTGCTTCCATCTGGCAGGGTCCTCATCAATCTGTTTTAAACATAGTTTATGATTATCTCTAAACAGATTTCTTAAATTAGGTATAATTTTAACTCCTACTGTCCTCACATAGATGAGATGTGAGCGACATGGGCACCACCTACTGTACAGCTTTCAGAGACAGTGAAATCAGGATGTTCTCCAGCCAAAAACTAAGCACTACAGAACTTTAAAAACCAATTTTCCATAGTTAACTGTGTGGCTTTAAAAAGAGTCAAGGGCAGGGAATCACATTTCCACTGCAGGGAATTCAAAGGGGTTAAAAATGATGTCAATGGTTACTAAGGATAGTTTTGTGAATTATACATTAAATCTTGTCTGTGTTGTTGTTTAGTCGTTCAGTCGTGTCTGACTCTTCGTGACCCCATGGACCAGAGCACGCCAGGCCCTCCTGTCTTCCACTGCCTCCCGGAGTTTGGTCAAATTCATGTTGGTAGCTTCAATGACACTGTCCAACCATCTCGTCCTCTGTCGTCCCCTTCTCCTCTTGCCTTCACACTTTCCCAACATCAGGGTCTTTTCCAGGGAGTCTTCTCTTCTCGTGAGATGGCCAAAGTATTAGAGCCTCAGCTTCAGGATCTGTCCTTCCAGTGAGCACTCAGGGTTGATTTCCTTCAGAATGGATACGTTGGTTCTCCTTGCAGTTCAGGGGACTCTCAAGTGTCTCCTCCAGCACCACAATTCAAAAGCATCAATTCTTCAGCGGTCAGCCTTCTTTATGGTCCAGCTCTCACTTCCATACATTGCTACTGGAAAAACCATAGCTTTGACTATGCGGACCTTTGTCAGCAAGGTGATGTCTCTGCTTTTTAAGATGCTGTCTAGGTTTGTCATCGCTTTCCTCCCAAGAAGCAGGCGTCTTTTAATTTTGTGGCTGCTGTCACCATCTGCAGTGATCATGGAGCCCAAGAAAGTAAAATCTGTCACTGCCTCCATATCTTCCCCTTCTATTTGCCAGGAGGTGATGGGACCAATGGCCATGATCTTAGGTTTTTTTGATGTTGAGCTTCAGACCATTTTTTGTGCTCTCCTCTTTCACCCTCATTAAGAGGTTCTTTAATTCCTCTTTACTTTCTGCCATCAGAGTGGTATCATCGGCATATCTGAGATTGTTGATATTTCTTCTGGCAATCTTAATTCCGGCTTGGGATTCATCCAGTCCTCCCTTTCGCATGATGTATTCTGCATATAAGTTAAATAAGCAAGGAGACAATATACAGCCTTGTCGTACTCCTTTCCCAATTTTGAACTAATCAGTTGTTCCATATCCAGTTCTATCTGTTGCTTCCTGTCCCTCATATAGATTTCTCAGGAGGTAGATAAGGTGGTCAGGCACTCCCATTTCTTTAAGAACTTGCCATAGTTTGCTGTGGTCAACACAGTCAAAGGCTCTTGCGTAGTCAATGAAGCAGAAGTAGATGTTTTTCTGGAACTCTCTGGCTTTCTCCATAATCCAGCACATGTTAGCAATTTAATCTCTAGTTCCTCTGCCCCTTCAAAATCCAGCTTGTACTTCTGGGAGTTCTCGGTCCACATACTGCTGAAGCCTACCTTGGAGGATTTTGAGCATAACCTTGCTAGCGTGTGAAATGAGTGCAATTGTACGGTAGTTGGAGCATTCTTTGGCACTGACCTTCTTTGGGATTGGGATGTAGACTGATCTTTTCCTATCCTCTGGCCACTGCTGAGTTTTCCAAACTTGCTGGCATATTGAATGTAGCACCTTAACAGCGTCATCTTTTAAGATTTTAAATAGTTCAATTGGAATGGCATCACCTCCACTGGCCTTGTTGTTAGCCATGCTTTCTAAGGCCCACTTGACTTCACTCTCCAGGATGTCTGGCTCAAGGTCAGCAACCACACTATCTGAGTTGTCCGGGACATCCAGATCTTTCTGGTATAATTCCTCTGTGTGTTCATGCCACCTCTTCTTGATGTCTTCTGCTTCTCTTAGGTCCCTACCATTTTTGTCCTTTATTGTGTCCATTTTTGCACAAAAGGTTCCTTTAATATCTCCAATTTTCTTGAACAGATCTCTGGTTTTTCCCTTTCTAATAATAAACATAATTTCCTCTATATCTTTGCACTGTTCATTTAAGAAGGCCCTCTTGTCTCTCCTTGCTATTCTTTGGAAGTCATCATTCAATTTTCTGTAACTTTCCCTATCTCCCTTGCATTTTGTTTCCCTTCTCTTCTCTGCTATTTGTAAGGCCTTGTTGGACAGCCACTTTGCTTCCTTGCATTTCCTTTTCTTAGGGATGGTTTTTGTTGCTGCCTCCTGTACAACGTTACGAGCCTCCATCCATAGTTCTTCAGGCACTCTGTCCACCAAATCTAGTTCCTTAAATCTGTTCTTCACTTCCACTGTGTATTCAAAAGGGATTTGGTTTAGATTATACCTGACTAGCCCAGTGGTTTTTCCTACTTTCTTCAGTTTAAGCTTGAGTTTTGCTATAAGAAGCTGATGATCAGAGCCACAATCAGCTCCAGGTCTTGTTTTTGCTGACTGTATAGAGCTTCTCCATCTTTGGCTGAAGAGAATATAATCAATCTGATTTCGGTATTGCCCATCTGGTGATGTCCATGTGTAGAGTCGCCTCTTGTGTTGTTGGAAAAGAGTGTTTGTGATGACCAGCTTGTTCTCTTGACAAAACTCTATTAGCCTTTGCCCTGCTTCGTTTTGAACTCCAAGGCCAAACTTACCTGTTGTTCCTTTTATCTCTTGACTCTCTACTTTAGCATTTCAGTCCCCTATAATGAGAAGAACATCTTTCTTTGGTGTCAGTTCTAGAAGGTGTTGTAAGTCTTTATAGAATTGGTCAATTTCAGCCTCTTCAGCATCGGTGGTTGGTGCATAAACGTGGATTACTGTGATGTTGAAAGGTCTGCCTTGGATTCGTATTGAAATCATTCTATCATTTTTGGGATTGTATCCCAGTACAGCTTTTTCCACTCTTTTGTTGACTATGAAGGCTACTCCATTTCTTCTACGGGATTCTTGCCCACTGTAGTAGATATGATAATCGTCTGAATTGAATTCGCCCATTTCTGTCCATTTTAGTTCACTGATGCCCACTGATATTGGACATACCTTGCTATAAGGGTGCCAAGAATCAGGCTCTTCTGGGGGAAAAATAGTAATTAGGAAGGTGTACAACTGGATCAAACAAGGAGTAATTGTGCAGTCACAGGGCACTACAAGGCATAGCAAAAAGCTGCTGGTTGGCCATGAAGTGGAGCAACAACCCATCCAAATCTTTTGGGTTTGTAGGGTTAAAACATTTTTGACCAAGGACACCAACAAGAGAAAATGAAAAAAGAAAAAAAGAAAAAAAAACTGAGCTGCTGGCATCAAAGGAGAAAGCAAGTGACTGCCGAACCTCCTAATAAAGGCTTCTTACCTCCAATTACCTTCCTTCTTGGCTGTGATAAGGCCAACCTTGAGATTCTCAAAGGAAACTCCAAATTTTATAAGAACAACTTAACAGTTACTTTGTCTTTTTTAAAAATGAAGGTGGAACTAATCATATTTCTGTACTGGAAATAACTGGGATCTTTATCAGACAACAAGATAACCAAGTTCTTCCCACTAGTACAGTGGCAATTCAGTTCTCCTGAACTGACCAAGAAGGGTCTCGAGAAATGGATTTGATCTCATACTGAATAAATCTCCTAGTTTTTAAAAGTTCTACAATATTTTGCCCTTTTTCTTCCTTCCCCCTCTCTTATTCATCTTAGTTTTACCAACATGCTGAGACACTAAAATGGCTACTTCTTTGGAAACTGATCAACAAAAAGTTAATCAAATGAATTTTTCCTTGCATACTTTCCTCTAGCCTTGTCCATATGAAGAAAAAAAGAGGATTTATCATTATTTTATTCAATGCGGCATGTCTCCTGTCTTTTATTTGAAGACAATGCTTGATAAGAATGTAACTATGTCCAAGTAAACATTAGTTCCTTGGATCCTGTTCACTCTCTCTCTCTGAGAAAAGCATGTACTCTGCTTAGAACACAGCATGTAGAGCTGTACCAAAACTACTCAAAAACCTTTTTTCTGAGAAAAATCCTTAATTTTTTTTTAAAAAAGATAGACACTAATTTCTTCGAATATTCTTTTCCATTACTATGCCCTTCCCCCTCGTTAGAATGATAGATGATCCATAGCATTTTGTTGGAGGCAAAATAACAAGTGGGTTGTCAACAGAGTTCCATGGTGCCTCCACTTGCACCATAAAATGAGGGGATACATTGAAGAAGAAGAGGTTGTGATATGGCCACTATTGTTGGTGAGCCCCACCTATAAGAAACTGTTCAACAGCTATTGGGCAACTTATGGACATATTGTTGGATGATACTGTGAATCTGCACTGCTGCATTTGTGTCAAAGAAGAAGAAGGAGAAGGAGAAGGAGAAGAAGGAAGAATAAGCACAATATACTGTAAATATATTGGTCTTTATAGTACCATAATATCTTGAATTCCCTCCCAGAAACTAGGGATAAATACTGAGGGAAGGGAGAGACTTACCTTCACAGACCCTATTCATGTCTGTCCCTGAGCTTATTCCTCTTTAGAACCCTAGAGACAGAAGTTCATTTTATGGTTACTGGAGAGCAGAACTCATTGTTCAAACTAGCTAAAAGTTGATAACCTATTACTTACTAGTTGTAAAAATAAGATTACTCTGGAAGTACCTGTTTACCTTGACATCTGCAAAATGTCATAATAGGTATTTTGATGTTTCCTTAATGGATTGCAAATGGGTCATAAGATGCTTCACATTTTTCTTTTTCTTTTTCCTATTGATCATCATATTGTCTCCATTATATTGATAGGGTTGGGTAGAACTTTAATCATCCCTGAAATAATTTGTCTACTGAAATGAGTCAAATTTAGGTTAATCACAATTTTGTTGGGCCTCCTCTAATCATGACTAAATCTACATCCAACATTTAATCCTAAAACAAATAAATGAGAATTAGCTATGTGTGGCAGAGGATGACATAGGAAGGTGCTGTTAAAATCTGTTAGAGAGTGGAAGGGAAAGATAAAATCCAAATTGTCCTTGCTCTCTCAGAAGGTCAGTAGGATAGATCAGAGAAAAGGAAGACTACAGACAGGAAGTAAAGAATTACAGAGAGGATAAATGATCTGTATTCGTCTGTCGTTATGATTGTTCTCTATTATTTAAAAGCATTCTTTTACATGGTTTTGTGCTTTCAGATTTTACTATCCTGTTCATTTGACATTTTTCTTCCCATGTATGTAAAGAATAAAAGAACACACACATTATATATCAAGACTACAGATCGGCACCACATCAAACTGAAATCATTTTTAAAAAATACATAATAGGAAAAAGTTTGAAGGCAAAGTCTGCTCACATCACTTTATACCTATTGTTTTATTTTTTCTGTCAAAATGATATTTTTTTTCAAAAAGCAGTGTCTGTGGTTTTGCACTTAAATGCTCACTGAGCAATATATAGAAAATTATTTTAAAAGATTAGCTGAACAATGGAAGGAAATTTGTCAATTGCACGATAAGAACACTTTTAAAAAACAATATTTGTCTTCCGCTTGGTCAAGTCATCTCATAAATTCATCTAACCTTTTGAATTATTTCAGTTTGCATTAAGTGAATCAATATGTTAGTTTTAAAGAAATTCAATTATGTTTGCACAGCCACTGCATAGGAGGGAGGACAATTTGTTTCCACTCTCCTTTGTAGACCTAGGATGAAAAAATCAAGGGTCCTTTAGAGTTCCTCTTCAGGTGCTCTGTTTTTTATGTTGAGCAACATAGGAGGAGAAGGATTGCCCAACCCCTTATGTGTAGAGTGATTCTGTGGGAAGCCCACAGAGGCTGTCCGTGGCATTTTAAATCCTGGGAAATCAAATTTTAATATAACATGGAGAGCTCCTAGGGAAACAGGACTTCTCTTCTTTACAAAGTTACCCCAGATGTAGACTCTGTGTATGATGTAGGTGTACAACAAGGGCATGGTTACTGCAGCCCCTCTCCTTGGTGAATTTACTCACATGACATAACACTTGAAGAGAGCATAGATTGTAGGCATGATGTGTGAACATACTCCCAATGAGATTTTGTTTTTGTTTTTTTCATGAAAAAGAAGCCTGGGAGGCTATGAAAGGAAGTAGGATGCAGAAGGGGCTGTTCGACCCTTCCCCTTCTCCTGTTTTCATTTATCTGTTTAAAGTCACAAAAACTCTGAAGCTCCTCTCTCACTAACAGGGTCCTGTGGGGGAGAAAAGTAAGTTGGAAAGAACAATTCTGAGTAGACAAATAGCAGGAGGGGCAAAGGGTAACCAAATCCTTACTCCATTGAAGCTGATTCTCTTATTTGGGAATACAAATTCTTGATTGCCACATTTTGGCATGCAAGAATAAGAATCTGCAAAAAAAAAATAATGCTCTGATTAGGAAACGGTGAGATATTGTCTGGAAAATCTCTTAACACTTGTGATAATGATTTTTGCACAAACTGTGCCATTGCATAGAATAGCTGTTCCTCTCATTGTATAGACTTTTAAAAGTTAGAAGCTTTGGATTGGTTCTTTACCTCTTTTTGATCAATCCATCATTTCTTCTGTGCTTGCTCTGTACATGTAGTTTGTTTCACAAAAGGAAAAGCCACAAGTTTTTCAGTGAGACATTTTGCACAAAATGCAGAAACCTCCCCCCACAAAAAAATAATAATAAAAAAAAGAAAAAGAAAAAAGAAAAGAAGTCCTCCTCTCCTTTACATGCTGGAAGCAAAAAATCTCCTGAAGGTCAGCAATTTCTCAATAAACTGTTTTAATGTGTTGAGAAAGTCTGCCTTCTCAAGGATAAATAATTTTGTAAGCATCCTTCATATTTCTAGTTCTGGTAGCAGGAGAATGTTGAAGGTGGGAAAATGTGCAATCATTGATGCACAAGTGGTTCTGTGAATTTAGAGGGCAATGGATAGAGAGACAAGTAGTTAGGAATTTCCTGGTGCGTTTTTGTTCCCTCTTTGTCTTGTCTGCTCTGTTGAATCATCACCTATAGTCTGCTACATTCAAGCTTCACTCTCACACAACTCTTTCCCTTCATCTTTTGCTCATGCAACTAAGAGCAACATATGCCCTCTTTCTCTTTTCCTCTAAAATGTCATTTTGTAGAAAACGACTTTCTCTTCACCTAAGATTATATTTTCTTGCTGATTCCGAACACCAGCTTCTGTGTAGTTAAACATGGTTATTAGTGTTTGCGTCCCACATATACAATCAAATCTGAATAAAATGCATACAGCTGCATTCTGTCAGTGCTAGGTTTCCCAAAGCTACCCACTTCTGATTACACTGCAGTTCCCACATGAAAGAATCTGGGCTCTAAAAGGGACAGGACATCCATGCATTTAAATCCTCTGGGGGGAAGATTTAGGTTTCACTGGTAGCCTCCTTCAGGTCTCCAAAGTCTTTGACAGTCTATCTAGAGATGGGCATGAACCACCAGTTTGGCAGTCCATACCAGTTTGTTTACTGTCTGAACATGTGTTCAATGGTTCCCAGCCCCATCTCCTCTGGCAGTGGCTGGAGGAGCTGGTCAGGGAAGCCAGAGTACTGGGTGCCCACCAGAGGAGGCAGGGCAGGGAACTGCCAAACATCTGTTCAGCCGGTAAACAAACCAGCACAAACCGCCAAACTGGTGGTTCATGCCCATCTCTAACTCTATCCAATATAAGAGATGAAACTGTGGCCCTTCCGATGCAAGTAGGTTATCCACACATTGTTATCCTGTTACTTTCCTATCCAGTGAGCTCAAGAATGCACACACTGTTGTCTCTCTCCCCCTTTGTATCTTTAGAACAATCCTGTGAGCTAGACCTACTAGCCCAAAAACATCTAGTCAACTTTATGACTCAGGAGATGTTGGAATCTGGGTTTCCTGAGTCCTAGTCCAACACTACATCTTCTTGCCACTTTTATTTTGAAGGAAAATCCAGTTTAGAAGATATATTTCCTGTTAAAAAATCCCTCCCACTCAGGTGCTACTTACCCTTGAAGTTACTGTCAACCTCTGAATGAAACATAAATCCTATGTGTATTGAGCCACTTTCCCCAACAATTGACCTCTCAATGGTTCAGTGTACAATAAATTTGCATAGCAGTAGGTCAGAATTTGGCGCAGGCAAAACTAGCCACAAGACCCCTGCTCCCCCCCAAAAAAGAAGGCAGGAAATTGTGTTCACTAATGCCATCTCACTATGACTCAATAGTTGTGTTAGAATATTTGTTTGGCAGATTTTGAAGTGCAATAAATTGCCTAGTGCTTAAAGCAGGGGTGGACTAAGTAGTTTGGACTGCAAGTCCCTGCATTCCTCACCTTTGTTTATGCTGCCTAGGACTGTTGGACTATCTGGAGGGCACCAGTCTGATATATTGGATAGAGTGTAAACAACATTAGAGACCTGGGTTCAAATCTCTGCTTGGCTGTGGAACTTTGTTGGAGAGACTGACAATGCTGCTGAAGACAATACTTTAGCTATAGCGAGTGCAGAATGTGGTGGCCAGGTTGGTTACAGGAGCTCTGAAATACAATCATGTCTAGAGATGGGCATAAACCACCAGTTCAACAGTTTGTGCTGGTTTGTTTTGCAGTCAAACAGGTATTCAGTGCTTCCCAGACCCACCTCCTCTGGCGGGCGCCCACTCAGAGGCAGTGTCCTGACTTTCCTGCCCTACCTTCTCCAGGCTGCTTCTGAGTGGGCACCCACCAGAGGAAGAGGGGCTGGGAAGCACTGAACACCTGTTTGGCCAAAAAATGAACTGGCACGAACTGCCAAACCAGAGACTCATGCTCATCTCTAATCATGTCTCCCCAATCCTGGTGCACCTATATTGGCTTCCTTTCTGATGTCATTCCAAATTCAAAATATTAATATTAGCATATAAGTCCTTAACGGTTTGGGACCTTGTTACCTGCTGGAACATCTCGCCTTAAGATAATCTTCCTGTATCACCTGGTCTTCCCAGGCCTCACTGTTGTGGGTGGCCACCCCAAAGGAGGCCCAGAAGATGACTATCACAAACCAGGCCTTTTTGGTGGTGGCCACAATGCTGTGGAGTGTGCTGCGTCTGGGTGTATGGCAGGAGCCCTTCCTCTTGTTCTTCAGGAAACAAGCTAAAATTGTGATTTCAAGGAGGCCTTTAAGAACTTCCTTCCCTTTGACTGACCGAGTATGTTAGAATTTTTGCTGCTGGGTGGTTTTTGGTTTTGTTATTTTACTTTGGTCATTTGTTCATTTATATGGTAGGTGGGTGGGTTTTAATTGTTATAAACTGCCCAGAGTAGTGTCTTGTAACTAGACAGGTGGTGTACATTAAATAAATAACTAAATCACCCCTTGAGCACCTCATATACCCCAATTTTTTTATGAATGTCACCACCAGTCAGAAGAAACTCGACAGCACAAACCAACAACAATTCATTAATTTTTTTTAACAAAACACCAACTTCAAAATACTTTGTAAAACTGGTGGAAAAAAAGATTTTAAAAGTTGAAAGTGTGGTTAGAATGTTTATATAAACTGTGTATCTACTTACTACAATACTAACCTGTATTGACAGAAGCATATCACAATCCTAGGGCCTTTTCTGGATGTATTTTGGCCTGGCTTGAGGCCCAGAAATTTTTGGAGGGTAAAATTCCTCATTTGGATGGAGAGAAGACAAACCCAGTAGTTCACATTTATTATATATACATATTGTTTTCTTATTAAGAGATAACTTTTCCCCAAGCATTTGGAATTTTCTTCATTCAGGTATGAAAAAGAATAATTTAAGTCAAAACCCAATATACTTTCTAGTTTCAATTTTACTGAAGTCTAGCAAATAGACTTAACAGTTTGTGACTAGTGAAAAATGTTTTACAGAGAGCAGCAATAGCAGGGTTCTGAGGTTGTTTTCAAGGCAAATGATACTTCACTTTTTAAAAGGTCTCACATTTAATGCTTAAAAATATTCTCTCAGTATGCAATTTGCACAGATGCTATGAAATATAAATACTATGAACTGTGTGAGAAATGGATGAAAATTCCAAGTCTGTAGACAAATAATGTTGTGGTGAAAACCAGGACCCTCTGTTCCAATTTATTTTCTCATTTATTTAAATTTATGAAGCCTAAAATATATCTTGTTGAAGTACTGGGATCCACATAAAGATAATAGTTAACATCTAAATACAAAGAAGAAGAAGAAGAAGAAGAAGAAGAAGAGCAACAACAACAACAGCAGCAGCAACAACAACAACAACAACAACAGGGAATTTATGCCTCATCCCTATAAATCAATGTCTTTCAGTCTGATGCCCCCCCCCCCCCAATTCTGTGGACTTAATATGTTATGATACTTCATCATTAGCCATAATAGATATACTCATTGGGGCTGAGGTACAAACCACCTGGAAGAAACTAGACCAGCAAAGACTGCTACAGATATCTGGGAGTAAGTCTGAAGTAAAATGGATATACTTCTCAATGGACATGTATAAAATTCAAGGGTGTATATTGGATTCAGACAAAGCTCAAATCCTGAACCCAGTTATGGCTGTTTGGATGGTTTCTAGAGATGGTTTTAAATATATATAAATAACCCACCAAATGCTATTACAATTTTCTAGTTCATACCAGAAACATTTTACAGTAATAAGCATCTGACAGAAATGTACAGAGAAAAAAAATACTGAAATTGTGTAAAATCCCTTCAAGACTAACAAAAGAAATGGTCATCTCATGCTACAAAGTGTTTTGTCTTGTCTTGTTTTCCTTTGTTTACCGTGCAGGGAATAATCAGATCAGAATCAGATTACTTTCTTGTTAGAAAGGTAGGGACAAAGCAGACAAACAGCACCTTTCAGGTTTGATTTCTGTGAAAATGCTCAGGGAAGAGGGAGAAGGCAGGAAACATTCTTCTCAGAGACACCAATTACTGTTTTTGAGGATTTGGGGAAGGGGCTGAAAGTTACATAAATCAGCATAGGTTTCCTTCTTCAATCCACTTGCTAAGTTGTTCGGTAGTAAGCAAAAAGTGTTCTAAATAATCAGTGGTGAATTTTGCTCTGGCGTAGGTGGTGGTGTAAATGTCCCTACACCTGGGGCAAGGATATGAATTACTCTCCAATGGAGCTGTCCCACTGATTAGCTGACAGAGGAAGCCACATTAGGAGATGGAAAGGAAGAGTTGGCAGCCCCTCCTGTCCACAACATTTGTGAAGAGTTTTCTCTTGCAACACTGCTTGTTCAATCCCTACCAGCGTGTGTGTGTGCTCTGCTGCACTTTTGAAGGAGAGGCTGAAATGTTGAATTGTCTTCTGTCTCCCCCCACAGCTACCAGACTCTGGACTGGACTGGGTTACAGGAAGGGGGACAAAAATGGTGATAAGCCACAGTTTCATTTCTGTGGTTCAAGAAGGGCAGGCAGCTTTCCACACTCAGAGCCACATGCCCCCCCCCCCCGAAATGAAGCAGGCAACAGAGTAATTTCCAGTGTGTATACAAAGGTTCTTCCCCAGACATTGCTCCTGTGACCAGATCAGGATCCTCCTTCATTTGCATTGCATTCCTCTCCCTGACTCTTTTCCTTCGTTCTCCTCCCTGCTTCTAACTGGCTGACAGTGGGAGGAAGAGGCAGGACTCACTTTACTCATGGCAAAGAAGGCAGCTGGGCCTTGTGGCATTGTCCCTTGCCTTGATCATAGCAGCTGTCTATTTGTTGGTTTCCTTCCATGCCTGCTGCTTGACAGCAATTCATTCAAGCACTAGGGAGCCTCAAGGGAACAACACGTAAGAGACAGAAGGACAGGGGAAGGATTGTATGTACATGACAGTGTGGATCCACTCCCTATCCTCTTGAAGACAACCATTTTAGGAGGCAAATAAGTTTAGGCTGTTGACCAAATTGAAGGGGGAGGGAAGTGGGGGAAAGAAAAAGGTGAAGGACAAAACGTTCTGGCACCTTAAAGAATAAAAAAAATGTTTCAATGTGACCTGTTATGGATGAAATTCCACTTTCTCAGACACATGGAATGGTCGCACTAGGCCATCTGTATTTAGACAAATTGTGTCTCCATGGTGATGAGAGCTCACAACTAGTTGAGGAATCTTAAGTTGAAAATTTCTGAAAGCTTTGTATCCCATGGCTTCTGAGACCTACTACTTTAGCTTTATTTGTTTTAAACTATATCTGTTTTTCAGTTACTTGCATTGTTAGAATTTCCTTGAGAGAAGAATATACAAAAGTTTAATTGAAAAAAGGAGCAGTGGTTCCAAGGTGAGTTGCGTTCTGTAGAGAACGCAGATATTATCCTGACCTCTTGTTAGCAGCTGCTGGCCTGCAGTGAGGGGGTGGGGGTTAATTAGTTTTACTTCCAGCAAATTGTATTTTCAAAAGCCAATTCTTTCCACAATACTTAGAAAAACGGTTTCCATGCAACCTTCTGTCTGCTGCAGGCACTGGTCATGGCTGCTCAAGTCAGCTGTATTTGAGATGTTTACATTGTTTAATGAAAGTGCTTGCTAATTTATTTGCAAACAAGAACTACAATCCTTGTGGTCCCTTCCTTTTGCTTGTGAATACCAAAACTTCTTGAAAGACAAAGCTAATGTGTTAACCCAACCTCTTTATTCCTCTGAGGCATTACTGTAGCCAAATTCCTTCTTCTGATGGGAAAAGGAAAACAAAGGCAGCCTGTTTCATCATAAATAGAGATAGGATATTCGTATTTGTATCGCTGGGGATACAAATACAAATACTGGCACCACAGGTGCCTGGAAAGTCCAATCCCCCCCCCCCTTCAAACCGGCAGGTCCAATTACTGGTCGCCATGTGACATGCGCAGCTGCCGTATTCCCATCAAACCAATTGTGGAAGTAGCCTGGCTGGTGCTTCCCTGCCTCCCCATGCAATTGACCACTCTGGCGAGGATGTGGGATGACAAGTCTCCCCACTCAGCTGCTGAGCGGTTGGCTCCGTGAGGAGATGGGGAAATGCTGGCTAGGCTACTTTCACAATTGGCGCAACAGGAATTATGCCGGCTGTGTTGGACCTGCTGGTTTGGGGGAGAGACATTGGACTTCTCAGGCACCTGTGGTGCTGATATTCATATTTGTATCCCCAAGGATACGAATACGAATATCCCATCTCTGCTCATAAAAAAAAATACATTAGCTTATAATCAGAACCGTGCCTACTCAGAAGTAATCCTCAGTGAGTTAAAGAAGCTTACTCCCAGGCAAATGTGTGTGGGGCCTGGAGCCTAACGTAGTGTAAGTCACTGCACTTTAGGTTCCAGAATTCTAGTAATCTGTTCAAAGATACCCAGAACCTCGGCAGTACGGAAATAATAGAATCATAGAAAAGTGAAGTTGGAAGGGGGCTACAAGGCCATCAAGTCCAACGCCCTGCTCAATGCTGGAATACAATCAAAGCATATCTGCCAGGTGATCATCTAAGTTTTTCTTGAATGCCTCCAGTGTTGGAGCACTCATCAACTCCCGAGGTAACTGGTTCCACTGTTATACTGCTCTAACAGTTAGGAAGTTTTTTCTGATATTCAACCGAAATCTGGCTTCCTTTAACTTGAGTCCATTGTTGCGTGTCCTGCACTCTGGGATGATCGAGAACAGATCTTGTCCCTCCTCTGTATGACAGCCTTTCAAATATTTGAAAAGTGCTATCATATCACCCCTCAGCCTTCTTTTCTCAAGGCTAAATATGCCCAATTCTTTCAGCCTTTCCTCATAAGGCTTGGTTTCCAGCCCCCTGATCATCCTTGTCGCCCTCCTCTGAACGTGTTCCAATTTGTTAGCATCCTTCTTGAAGTGTGTTGTCCAGAACTGGACACAATACTCAAGGTGAGGCCTAACCAGTGCTGAATAGAGGGGGACTAGCGCCTTTCAGGATTTGGAAACTATACTTCTATTAATGCAGCCTAATATAGCATTTTGACCCAACTTCGGGAGGCAGTGGAAGACAGGAGGGCCTGGCGTGCTCTGGTCCATGGGGTCACGAAGAGTCGGACACGACTAAACGACTAAACAACAACAACAATATAGCATTTGCCTTTTTTCTAACCACATCACACTGTTGGCTCATATTTAGCTTGTGATCTACGACAATTCCAAGATCCTTTTTGCTCGTAGTTTTGCTGAGCCAGGTATCCCCCATCTTGTAACTGTGCAATTGGTTTCTTTTTCTGAGGTGCAGTACTTTGCACTTATCCCTGTTGAATTTCATTCTGTTGCTTTCGGCCTAGTGCTCCATCCTATCAAGGTCATTTTGAATTTTGTTTCTGTCTTCTAGGGTATTAGCTATTCCTCCCAATTTTGTATCATCTGCAGATTTGACAAGCATTCCCTGCACTCCCTCATCCAAATCATTAATAAAAATATTGAAGAGCACCGGGCCCAAATGTTCCCTAATATTGGCTCAGTAAAACCTGCCTCTGATTTTGTAGAAAAATTTTCGTGGACAATCTCTGTACCTTGGTTGTGTGAGCTGTACCAAGCCCAACCCAAATGATACACAGGTCAGGAGAGGAAAATAGGCTTCTTACATTGGTCCAAGTCTTAGCTTCAGCTTTGTCTCCTGACTCTTCTCTAGTAAACACTACTAAAGAATATCATTGCAGATTAAACAGATTAAACATTTCAATTATGATATGCTGAATTACACCATAACACCAGCATGATGTAATGTGTTTCACAAATATGGCCTCCTGGACTGGAAACCCATTCTCTGTGATAGCATATGAATAAGGGGTGAAGCAGGGGTAGATGACATATGCAAGATAGTTCACCAAATCTTTGTAGTCAAAGAAGACAAGGCTGTAATAAGTTTACTACCTTTCTGCATGCCCTTTGTGCTGTCCAATTCAGAACCATCAAGAGGATCTGGTGTTTTACCCCCAATAAACATCCATAAATTCTTTGCAAAATACTGTTTTTCACTGCACAGATGTAAGAGCTATTCCTTTGTTTCTTATCAAGTCACTTTTGCAAATTTCATGGCATTTTATGGTGCACCACTCAGGTCCTGAAATAAGCTACAAAACCATGATGGTGGGACTATAGTGAGGAGATAATGTGAACTGCTCACATTGTTCATACTGCAGCCATCATATAATATTGTAGGTACAGCATGTCGGCCTTTCACACAGAGCATGAGTGAACAGGCACAGCATGGCTCCCTATGTGATCTTTCTGGAAGCAAAACCCTGAAGAGATCTCTCTTTTCCAGGTGTTGGAGGATGGGAGGTACCTTCCCTAGCAAAATCTCTGCTTGTCTCCTCATTCCCAAGTAGTATGAGAAATTATTACAAAAAGTTTCTGCCTGAGGCAAGGAGTGTGCACTGTGGTCAAGAACTTTGTTGCCGTCTGGACTTCAGCTGGACTTTGCAGACAACCTGGTATTTTGTAAGCTTGCTTTGTACTTGTGCATTCCTGCTCCTTCATTAATACCACATAATTAGAGACAGGCATTAACTGAACTGCAAACTAGAAAAACTGACGAACCAAGCTGGTTCGCATGTTGGTTTGTGACCAGGTTTGACAATCCTGTTTTGCCAAAGCAAAAAGAAGCACCATTTCCTCCCCTCGGTACTTTGTTTTGCTTTGGCAAAATGGGATGTCTTCCTGCCACCTTCCCACTGCCCCTATCGCCTTCCTGCCTGCTCCTGCTGCTGCTGCCATTCTCAAAGGCAGAAGACCTGGCTCCCCTGCCAGGAGCTGGACCCACTGCCTCTGAGCATGTGCCTGCCAGGATCCAGCCACTGCCTCTGCTCATGCACCTGCCTATCAACTGCTGGCTCTGGGAAGCCGGGCCCACTGCCTCTGCACATGAGCCCGCCACCCAGCTGATAGGCAGGCACATGCACAGAGGCAGTGGGCCCAGCTCCTGGCAGGGAAGCCAGGCCTGCTGCCTCCGAGGATGGTGGTGGCAGCAGAGGAGGACGAGGAAGCAGCAGGAGCAGTTAGGGAGACAATGGGGCAGTGGGAAGGGGATGGGTGGGTGGCAAAGGAGATGGAGGACAGGCAGAGGGCAGGAGCAGGTAGGGCCCCCACCCCAGGCATGAACTGGGAAAACAAAACACAAACCGATTCATTTTTCCAGGGGTTCATGGTGGTTCGTGGTTCATGTTTAGCCACAAATCATGAACTACCTGTTTTCCAGTTCATGCCCATCTCTACATGCAATATATTTTGTTCTTTTTTTACATAAATGCTTGATTTATTTGGGGATATCCATGAACCTGGCTAATGAAGTTCTATGTGGATCAGCACTTTCCCCATTATAACAGATAGGGTCAACTGACTGAATTTACATAGAGCAGGAAAGGCACATTAGCGTGAATGGTTGTCACCAGAGGCTTATCTCATTTTGCTTCCTTGAACCTTGCAGCTCTACAGCTTTTTAACTTTAGAAATTCTTATGACATTCACATATGTCTTTCTAAGTTGAAGACAGCACTGGAGAAGTTGAATTCTTATTATGAATATCAAAGATGAATTAAGATAGAAGCAGCTATGAATCTACTAGTTGTGCATAAGTACAGCCAATTAGGGTTTTTTTAAAAGTTATTCTTTGTTCTGGCCTTTGTCCTCTGTTTCTATTCCAATTTGCTGATACCCTTGTCATTGTCTATGAATGCAATGGTAGGTTGATTAATTTTCACAGGATCAGGTTTGTAGCACATAATGAAATTGCTGTTTTAGGGCCTCTCTGCAGTGTGATCTGTCAAGCCAGCTCCAAATCTGACAGTTCTCTCTTCTTTTGTGAGATGTTTTTCTACTTGCATTAGAAATGCAGGTAAAGAACAAAATCTTATTTTCACCCCATCCTACTGGAAAGGCTAGTCTGGCCTAGGTTTTTTACAGTTGTAAATGGGCTGTAGCGGTAACTGAAGGTGACACTAGTACAGGAGACAGTGGTAGGTGACATTCAAGCTAACTTGTGTTAGTAAAGTGCAAAAGATGACAATGGTAAATCCCTGCTGAACTTTCCCTACCATCAAAACCTCTGGGAGACAGTCCAAAATGAAACAAGAGTTAGTGCTTGAAGATGAGACTCCCAGGTTGGAAAGCACTTAAGCAGCTACTGGGAAAGAGCAAAGGACAAGTACAAATAGCTCTGTCGCTAATGACACAACTAGATTAAAGCTGAAAGTACATCTAATGCCTGATGTGCATGGAAGTGAATGGAAACTCCAAAGCTGTGCAACACATATGATTGGTACATGCAAAGTGAGAGCTACGCATCAAGGTAAACTGGAACCGTAAAGCAAGAAAATGAATGTATAAACTTTGCTGTGCCTGGTGTCAGTGAACTGAAGTGATATTGGAATTAGATACTTTCAGTCAGACAACCGATAAGGCTTTTACCTTATATAGAGCAAGAAATGTCTGAGGTTCAAGCTAGATTCCAAAAAGGAATAGGCACACAATATTATATTACCAATATCTGCTGGCTACTGGAGCACACCAAAGAATTTTAAAAGAAGATCAGTCTATGCTTTATAGATTACAGGAAAGCCTTTGACTGTGTGGATCATGAGAAACTCTGAAAGAAATGGCTGTGCCTCAGCATGTCATTGTCCTGATCTGTAACCTGTATTGTGGACAAGCTATCGTTAGAGCATAATTTGGAAAGACAGGATGGTTTCCTTTTAGAAATAGGCACAAACTGAACTTTGGTGCTTTGGTGCAGGAAGGGCAATAATGAAGGAATTAGACAAAATCATCAAGTGAAACTATGTGTTTCACCGGAGACCAAAGCCAAGATTATCCACACCATACATGGATGTGAAAGCTGGACAGAAAAAAAAGCTGAAAGGAAACAAATTGATTTGTTTGAAATATGCTGCTGGGAGAGAGCTTTGCAGATACTCTGGAGTTCCAGAAAAACAAACAAGTGGTTCCTAGATCAAATCAAGCCTGAACTATCTTTGTAGGCAAAAATGTTGAAAATGAGACTGTAATACTTCAGGCACATCATGAGAAGTCAAGGATTTGTAGCAAAGCTGATAATGTTTGGACAGGTGGAAGGTAGCAGGAAAAGAGGAAGACTAAATACGAAATGGATTGACTCCCTAAAGGAATCATATCTTTGAGTTTACAAGAGCTGAGCAGGGATGTTGAGGACAGGACATTTTGGAGACTGCTTAATCATAGAAGTTGGAGGCATCTTAACAGCAGGTAACTATATGAGAGAAGACATGTTTATAGAAACAGTGTTGTACCTGACCAACCCTAAGGGAAATACCCAAATGGAGAAGTATATCAAGGAGGGCTTTCATTTAACTTTGCAGCCTTTTGACAAAATTTAAGTTATATGGTGAACATTATGTGGGGGAGCAGAAGTACTGTTTCAAAACATTATTGTTCTTAAAAAAGGAAAAGGCTGCATTCCAGCAGGATGACAGCTCTAGGAACAGTTGACAAACTTCTTTTGCCTACAAGCTAAACAGAGTAACAGCAATGCAAGCTTCTTTACATCACCCCGTTGACATGCCTCAGTTCTGCTTGAGGGGCTAAAGTCTGGCCGAGCTATCTTCTGACTGTGCCTACCAATGGAAAAGTTTAATTGGATCGCAAACCCCTTGAGGCAGGGACCAAGCCTTCCTTCATTTTTCATGCACTCCTTATTATTTAAGTGCCAAGAGGCTTCTCAACAACAAAGAACTGAGGAGGACATGAACTAGGTCAGTAAAGGCAGCCACACATTTAACATGAATCAAAGAGGAGAAGGAGAGAGAGATGGAGGAACAATGGGAAATCCCTTTCTTTCAAGCATGTGGGGAACAGGGCCTAGACTAGAGGCATGTGGCTGTTGGTCTTGATTTTGTAGTTTATTGGATCTCCAAGGATTAGAACAAAGTTACATGCATTGTAGGTCCTAGGAAGATAGGGTGGAGATTAGGGATGCAAAGTATGCTCAGCAAACTCTTCATTCTCTTGATCTAGATGGTCTTAACCTGGCGGATACCTTTTTCAAGCCCTCTGATTTCTGTCCTCCAGGCAAGAGCAAGACAAGGAGCTCTGTTTGTGTATTTCAAGATCTTTGTAATTTGTATGAAGAGTAGTTGCACAAAACACATGCACATAAAGCACACAAACTCAGTGAACACAAATGACTGACTGACAGCTGAAATAGACAGAAACAATTACACCAGTACTCCAATCCTTAAAAATTCATAGTATTGTATGTTTAACTGTTAGCAATTGAATAATTTATTGTGTTTCTAACCTATTTTGTATTTTAATGACTGTGAGCTTCCTTGAGTCCCTTTATGTGAAAAATTCAGCACAGAAATGAAACAAACAAATAAAATAAATAAAATAAAAGTGGAATAATACAAATAGTGCAAATTGCTCAAAATGATGTGCACCGTGCTTTGCACCATGGACCTCTAAGGATTAGAAGCACGGCTGTATTTGTCTGTCTTTTACATCCTGAGAAATAGCCCACAACTATTCTTGATATAGATACGTGCATTGTGTGTGTGTGTGTGTGTGTGTGTGTGTGTGTGTGTGTGTGTGTTTGCAACAATAATCGTGTCATTAATTGTGTGGCATGATTGAAAGAATATTTTCCCGACAACCTCCTTATATTTCTGAATTCAAAAGCATTGCCACAGCATTTTCTAAGTAGCAAAATAATTTCAAGGAAGGAAGGAAGGAAGGAGATAATAAGAAAGGGATATACAATGCTATCTATTAATTCATGCTGTTAGAAATGATGCTATAATATGTACATTATATTATTCTAAACATGTTTGCAAAGTATGAAATTGAAAACTGGAGTTATGAAAAAGCAAAGCATAAAATGTTGCTTTGTATCTAAAACATGTGTCTTATTATAGTCTAAGAAAATTCATCTAAACTTTCCTCCATTTTTCCCTAATACTGGTGAAATGCAGTCTATGACTTGGTCTTCCTGTTTAGATTTTTCTATTTGGAACTGGACTTTACACAGACAAAAAGAAATGCATATGGTAAATACTATCATGGACCTGGATGAAGACCAGGTTGGTATAAGGAGGGATGGGCACCAATCTGTGTGCCCTCACTTGTGCACAAACTGGGCAAGGGGCCAATGCACATTTCTATTTAAAATAATCTTGTCATGTCCAGCTCCGACCAGGCTCAAGGAACAGGCATCCTGCTTAGAAATTAAAGAGCATTATCATCACTGATGTAGTAAGGATGTAAGGAATATGAACTGGCTATTATCCTGTTGAAGTTTGCATCATGTAAAGTTAGGCCTGCAGGACTGCACAGGGCTTTAAGCTGAGACATTTTGCTTTGTGAAATGTTTTATTATGTGATACATGGCACAATTACTGCATAGCACACTTCCAGAAGTCTTTTGTGAATATTGCTTCCAACTTGGCCCAGTTTTCCTCACTGCTTGAATAACTTTGAGTTACACACATGGAGCTGGACAGCAGGATTTTATCCACCAAATTCTTTATTTTGGAAAATATAGGTTTTCTTGACATAGCTGGACACATGCTGAGGAATTTTCAAGCCATGAAAAATTCCTTGTCACCAGGAAAGAATGAAGGAATCGTGCTTTTTTCCCCCTGTAAAAGGCTATGAGGTTTGCACAGAATGTTTCTGCAAAATTCTTTTTTGTTCGAGAATGGAAACACAAATAGCAAGTGAAGTACAATGAGCTAATTGCTTTAAAAAAGGCAAAAAAATTATATTTCTCTGATGCTTCTAATCCTTAAAAGGCATTGTCGTTGTGTGAAATGTTTGCACTTTGCTTTATGGTTCATTTTTGCTTAATTTGCTCCCCAAGTCATTCTCGTCTTTATTCTCTTGTTGAGAATCCTGTGCTTTCTCAAAGGAAGTGGGTAAGAATTTTTGAAGTGACTTGTCTTTATGTAAAAGGATGAGGTAAGCAAGGATTTGCACTCCTACAGTGTAGGGTTCTATTTTGAAGCACTGAAGATCATCATAACATCCCTAAGGACATTTTTTTAAAATGTGGGAAGCAGCATGTTCCATATCTGCAGACCAGTAGTAGCCATTGCATATCCTCCAAGAGCAAGCCTTTTGTAAAGCTTAATTAATAATTGCCAATTCAAGATCAAGCCGTCCCCAACACTTTGCATTACAGAAGAGGTGTGTTGTTATGTGTCATCAAGTCAAAACTGACTTGAAACAATCCTAATAGGGTTTTCAAATTGTGTGAGATATTCAAGGAGTGGTTTTATTAGTTCCATGCCACCAGGGAATGTCCTTGTCATTCCCGCTGAGCGGGGATTCGAACTCAGATCTCCTGAGTCCTAGTCCTTCACTCTCTCCAAGTTGGGCTCCAGCTCTCAGAAACCCCAGCCAGCACAGCCGGTGGTGAAGACTTCTTGTAACCGCAGTCCAAGAACACCTGAGTTATCCAAGGTTGGGAACCACTGCATTACACCACACTGGGTATCCATAGAAGGGTTCCCTCACAACAATATACCACTGCCAGGAAAATCTGCTTTCCTTTGGGCAATTACAACACCTTCATGGTCCGATTCGGAGGGACCAGGGCTACTTGGGAGATGATGTCATTCCTGACTCTCAAAAAGTCCTGGGACTCTAACTCTGACACCGCGATACTACTGCATACTGTGACCTCAGAGTAGAAATTGAGTATTAGTGAAATACTGCTGATGAAAGACTTCTCTGTACCTCCTTTACAATTCTTGTTTCCTTAAGATGGAACGAAGGAAATGGCTTGGCTTCTCAGTTACATCCTAATATGAAAGACCTGATGCAGCATCCTTAAAACAAGAGGGAATATAATATGGGTTTGGTGTTCTGAACAGAAATTCAGGTCCTCAAAATGAATCAATGTGGCTGTTCTGTACTTACATATCCTGCTTCACCGCTGTTATGATTTGCCCATCGATGATTAAATTAATGAAAATGGCAATAAAGGATATACTGGTATCCGGTTTTTAATTTGATTCTCTTTTTCCTTTGACCCTTAGCGTCTATAGCTTCCTAAGTCATGTTGTTTGTTAGGGCTAACGCTACAATTTTCTCTTGCATATTGAAACATCCATTTTTCATTTTTATGGATTCAGCCATTAGATATTAGTGCCACTTAAATAACCTCCTAAAGAAATGGTTTTATCTTAGGTAACAAATGGAAGGCACATAAAACAGCATTTCCCCCCCTCAGATAGGAAGCTGATTATTAAATAGCTGTTGTATGAATTATGGCCAGCTTCATTCAAAGTTATATGCTTGTTTTACAGAGTTACAATTAGTACAGAGAAATCCCTCCCCCCCCCCACACACACATACATACACCAATAAATCTGGGCATAATGCAAACCAAAGACAATGCTATTTAAGTTGAAGATGAGGCTAGTTAAGAAAACAGGAATTTTGGAAAGGGCAACAGGGCATGAAAAATCTTACAATCCAGAGATATGACCAAAGTGCAGAAACTGGATATAAAGAAGACAGAGCCTGTAAGAGAAAAATGCTTGAGGGGTCCCCTACTGGTTAAAAGCTTCACTATATTTCTCACTCCATCTATTATCCATTTTTCAACACATGTTATATGGCATTCTTAACCTAGGTGAAACCCATCAAAAAGCACTGTTTGGTGGGCCCATGTAGGAGTCTGGACTGAAGCCAATATCTCATGTGTGAAATACACTCCTCACAGAAGGCTCATTTTGCAGCAATTCTTGATAAAATAGCAGCAGTAGGAAGACTGTGGGGTTTTTAAAAAGTTTTTTTTCTTCCTTTAAGGCAAAGGACTGAAATTCAGAAAGGGGTGTTCTTTTCATGAAAGTCTTCATATGGAATTGATCTAACCTTGAAAACAATCCAGACAAAACTGAATAAAAAAAAGTGTTCATATCCAGTGTAGACTAGAGAACTTACTCTTTTGTTGTATATATATTTCCTCTGGGTTTCTTGCTTATGTTTATCTTGTGATATTCTGGTGTGTTGGATAACAACTCTCATTATACCCTGTCAACATGCCCATGGAATGGGAGCAGTGGTAGAATACTTCTGGTGGGCATTTGCATGGGAGAAGCTACCCTAGAAACTACCACTTCCTATCACATCTGCCCATCATCTATGGTGCCAGCTTCCATGTGCATTGATTTCATGTCCCTGCCCTTTGAAGGTTTGTACAACAAGGGCACAGCTAAAATAAGGAGCAAAGCCACATTTCTCTACTGTAGCATCCACACACATATCTGCAAGTGCAAACTGTACAGGGGTCCAAATATGACACAAACATTTCTCTCTGGCAGAAGGCAAGCAGATAGAAACTGGGGCGGTAATAAATACATAAAGAAAGAATTTTCTGAGTAAATTGTGGAGATACCCATACCAGATTCCAAGAGAAGGTTACAATGTATGCATGGAAAAAGCTGGAGCAACCATCCAAACCTCTGCCTAGCGCCTCTGTGCCCAAATGCAGACATGTTTGTTACATTTTGCATTGGAAGATGCAATCCAAAATGCAAATTGTTCAAGCTTTGATCCATTTACTTGTGGACCATGCTTGTTGCCAGCATACAGTACTGCGTACCCACTCTGCTGTAGCCAATAGACTGATAGACTAGAACTCAGGAGATCTGGGTTCAAATCCCTGCTTGGCCATGGAAACTCATGTGCAGGGGGTGGACACGGTAGAAGCTGTCCTTAAATATCTCACTTATCTTGAAAGATCTATTAGGGTCACCGGAAGTCAGTTCCAGCTTCATGGTGTACAATACATGTAAATGTTGCATAAATGTAGGTTGCATTGAGAGTTCAACTGAATACAGGGAGATCTGTGACAGGAAGTGTTTTCATGATGCCAGTACCACTGATGGGATGTAATCTGAAGATCTGAAGCATCCTGTGCACCCTTTTCACCACTGCAAGATTGTGCATAAGAGTATCTGCTCATGCAGAACAAAAGCACCAGTGGCACATCCTGTACTGATTCAGACTCCCTACTTGATGTCTGTATTTGATGCAAACACATGAAAGAATGCTGTCAGAGTAGTGGCAGCAACACGTATTGGCATAACACCATGCACTACTGGCTAGATTCATCGCTGCAACTGAGAAAGTGACAATTGATTACTCATGATCAAGTGAATGAAAATTGAAGTCAAAAGAGAAAATGAACAGAACAAATACAACAGGGGAGTGGAATACTACAAAACAACACACAAAGAGGAGGTCCCAGCTGTTCTCGAAATTCTACTGTCTAGTTCATGCAATTGTACACACACAAAAACCATGGTTTCTTTCTTGCTAAGATAATAGTTTTAAGGCAGTTCTCTCTTCACCTTCCATCAGAAGATAACATTCACAATACTTTTACAATGGTTTTACTGTGTTCCAGTGCTACTAGAGCTTAGTTAATCTGTATTTTGAATTAATTTGCATTTTATTGAGTGCAACACTTTCCTTCCAACTAAGAATTATGGGATACGAGGCCTCATTTAGCTATACAGAATAGACTACAATAAACAAACCAT
This sequence comes from Intellagama lesueurii, assembly GCA_037013535.1. Lineage (NCBI taxonomy): Eukaryota > Metazoa > Chordata > Lepidosauria > Squamata > Agamidae > Intellagama > Intellagama lesueurii. The sequence goes on along the minus strand of JBAJHW010000003.1, from coordinate 38,366,799 downwards.
TTGTACTGCATCTGCTAAAGTTACTTTTATTTGATGTTGTTGCTGCTGCTGCTTTTCATACAATTAATAATGGGTCATCAGTGGGATTTTTTTATTAATCTTCTCTGTGCCTGCTTTTTATCTTTATATAGTTTGTTCATTTAAACTTAATGGCATAATAAAGTAAATCAGTTTCCCTTCTTTCTTTTGTGGGAAACTTATTTAATCTCCAGTATTTGGCATACATTATTATAGTGGCAATAATCATTAATAAATTCTTTTAAGAGAATGAGTTTTAGCTTAGCAAAAGCCAAAGAGAGGGAAAATACCTGCCAAAAAAAAAAAAATTGTTAGAAAAGTAGTTTATGGAAAATACCAAAAACAAGTAACTTTTGAAATATAGAGCAAATAATGCATTTTTCTTCATAAATAATTCAGCAACATGCATCCTTCTTCATAAAGGATGAGTTGTTTTTAGTTTTCCATGTGTTGAGACACACAGTAACACCCACCCTGTAACAACGTAGCAAAAGAAGACAGTGAAAAGACAGTTATAAATAAAGTCCTATGCTGCTTATGATGTTAGGGCAGTTTCAGTATCTGTGTGACAGAAAATCTTATGGGAAATATTAGTTAATTAACCTGAAGGGAGATGCAAATCCTGTTCAATTTAATAGACTTGGGGCATTAATTTAGAGGAGCGCTACTTCACACCACGCCATTGCTTTCTGGAAGGACATCGTTTAAAAAATGCTTTGCATCATGAAGCATAGACAGGCAGTTAGAAAGATGGTACAAATTGTTATAATTTAACAGTATCCTCTAATGGAAAATGCATTTTTCCAGTAAGAATAACTCAGCTCTAAGACTTGATATGCATCCAAATAAGCTACCCTTCTACCCATCCACTCAGAGGGATAAAAGGGTGCAGGTTACCCCAGTGCCAGCTGGGGAATCAAGATCTTTGCCCAGTCCAGGCACTTACAGTTGGTTTAGTCTAGCTTTAGAAGTTCCACCCTTGGACACCTCTGTGCTTATTCTGGGCTGCTATTGACTAATTGAACTTTTGGACAGTTTTTAAGACAGCTCTGGGGTTAGACTGGGAAGTGCTATATTCCCTTTCTTCATTTCTTAACACTCACAACATTAGTGAAATAATGTTGGGACATGAGAGCTCATGGTTCAATAGGGGCACAAATTCAGACATCTCTGATTTTGTAGTAGATCAGTACTAGAAAATGCATAGGCATCAGCATCATAAATGCTAAAAAGTATAAGAGCCAAGGGAGCTTTGAATCTGGTATTCTCACAGAGGCTAGTGATAGTGACATTATGATGGAAGTCCAAAACACATCCAAAATGGTGGGCTTCCTGTATATCTCTGTCAGAGGAATCCAAAACTGGTGGATCAGACCTTGCACGTATTGAATTTGAGATTACAGAAGTAGCAGCCTACCACTTCCCCCAGACACTCAATATGAAAAAAACAAAACAAAAGAACAAAACAGAAGGATGGTTCTTCCAATAACATCTGGTTGTGAGATAAATTTCCTCCACTCTTTTCCTCCATGCCACTTGACTGCTGTAACTCATAAACAGCTGCCTGTTATTCACAATATTCTGCAGCTTCATCTCTGATTTTCAGTACTAGATGGAACTCAATATAGTAAATTATACCATGTGTGTGTTCTGCACAATCACATACAAAGCAAAGTAGCATCTCCCAGAAACCAAGACAAACAAAAGCCACAAAATACATTGCTTTTGAAACAGGCAAATGAGGGATTTCTCTACATTCATGCATATATTCCAATGGAACAACAGAAGAACAAGGAGGAGGAGGAGGAGGAGTGTGATAGTAGAAACAGTGTCTTCCAATATTAAAGGCTTTATAGATTAATAGCAAATTCAGCTGTGTATGGTCCTGCATGGATGTCTTTCCTTGGGAAACACAACTCACAGTTAATTCACTCACTAGGGATGGATTCCTGTTAAGTATCTTGCTCTCAGCAGGACAGACTGTGCAGATAATGTGGGGCAGCTGCTTGAGAGTTCTTTAACCCAACTTCCAGCATAATAAAGAGGAAAGAAGCAGTACTTTTTTCCTGTTGACGTTCCTACAATTTGCACCATGTGTCTCTGTGCAAGACTAGTTTCCTTTCCTTTTTGAAGCAGGGCATAGATGCTTCTAACCTCTAAAAGTAAGAAAACAGGAATATGAGGAAGCCCACAAAGCCGCAACTGCAGTGGTTGTGCAACTTATGCAGTATATGCAAAAGTTAGTTTCCCAAGTGCAGGAACTCTTGTTGAGTGCAGCAGAAGATGTATCGCCTATGTTTCAGGCAAGAGGAGGAGGGAAATGTGGTTTCTCACTGTCATGCGAGAGATCAAGAGATGCACAGAATTATATTCCTGCCACTCACTCAAAAGAAAATGTATGGAAAGCACCCGGCACAATACAGACATAAAACGAAGTTTTATCACACAATGGCTAAGGAAATAAATGCTGAATCCAGAATAATCTAAAAAAATCTGTCTTAAAAATGGTGAATCATTCCAGAGTGTGCCATCCACTGAATGCAATCATTAAAAAATCATCAATCACTTTGTAGAAGAATGGTGATGTCACCCGCAAGTTGCACATTGTCATTTTTCTTCCTAATATTTTTCGCTATCAGCCCCTGGGCTGGCTCCTCTTGCTTAAAACACATCAGATAATTAGTCCTCCTTCAACAGTATGCAAGAAAGATGTTCCTTTTTGTGACAAATTCCATTTCTTGTGTCTTAGGAAGAAAGGCTTGCATTGAAATGGATCTTGTTTTCACTTAGCTAGACATGGCTCTGCTTGGCACTTGCCCAAGTGATAACATAGCCTCTGGATAAAAATTAACTATAACACCATCACCCCTCCTAAGCAACTGGGATAAATAAGAGCATCAAATTTGAAAACACTTTGGAAAGAAAAGCAAGGGACATTTTTACAGAGAGTCAGAATATCTTGGACATACAGCATCTGAGAATGCTTATTAACGGAAGCAAACATGCTTAAATGCAGTCATTTCAATTTTGCATTATAATGAATACATTTGATTGATACTGCTTGAAATATAGCAGTATAATCTCTGGAAGTATTCCAGTCATGTACTCACTTTCTTGAACAACTGGTATAAAACTGTAGAATCACAGGGAATGTTAAATAACATTGCACATTAGAAGGACATCACTGTATTTCTCAAGATTAATATAAATATAAATAAATAAGGCTTAACTTGAGTAGATCCATTGAAATGAATGGTATGAGTTATTATGACTTACAGAGAGTTTGCTTTAAGTATGACTAAGTCTGGATCCAACCCAAATGCTTTCTACTTCTGTGACTAAATATCCTGGCCATAGGTAACAGACTGAGAGCTCTACCATAATTTTCCTGAAGAAATCTAACAGTCTATGAAGAGGTTAGTTGTGGCTGCTGGATATGTGCAAGTCTGCCGTTGCTTTGTATTTATAGTGTGATTTGTATATCTCCTCAAGAAGCAGGTGATTGCTACGTAAGCAAGAAGCACCCATGGTGTAGCAGGACTGTTGGTTTGATAAATGAGATTGATGATTCATCAGTTGAATTGCAGGCAATTTCCCAGGGACTTTATATATTCTTGTAAATCCTTTTCTAGTGCTCCACAAAAATCAGATGACATATGTTCTTCTTTTTGCTTCTTTCTTCTTCTTAAAGTGTGTGTTTACATGCATAGAAATTTGCATGTTTGATTCTTTCCACCATGATTCCCTTCCACGACTTTTCTTTTCTTTTTCTCTTTCACTTGATATAAGTTATGTTTGGGTGATTTACAGAAAGAATTTTCAAGTATTTTCCCAGTGGGCAAATAGAGTATTTTATGGCACTTCCCTCTTCTTTCTCTTTGTGGATCACAAAGAATATAGTTTCGTTTTTGATGCTGTTCAACCAAGTAATTAAATATTCTTTTCATTTTGAACAGGGTAGAGTATCTGTTTTGGAATGTAGAAAAAATGCATTTACATTTTTTTCATTGTATATTAGTATGACTTTATTGATTTGCATGGTTTATTTTACTTTGATTTAAAAAAAAAAACACCCTCATTTTATACTCTCTTATAGCATAGTGTTGGCTGGATAGCAATGTGAATTAGGTATCTGACCGCAGAGTAAGCGATTTGGAGTTCAAGCCCCACTGTACATCCTGGAAGAGCTAGCCTATGTTGCCTTGAGCAAGCTGCACATTCGCAGGATGCCCCCAGAAGAAGGGACTGGGAAACTGCTTCAGAGTGCTCTCTATCTAGAGAAACCTGAAAAGAGTCACTTAAATTAGAACTAGACATGGGCAAAAACTGCTGGTTTGGTAGAGTTTGTTTCCTGACCAAACAGCTGATCTGCAGTTCAGTGCCCCCCCCTCCAGGTGCTGCCTCCGAGTGGATGCCCACTGGAAGGGGCAGGGTACCCAAACACAGAACAGCTGTTTGGCCAGGAAATAAACCCTGTCAAACCACTGAACCAGTAGTTCATGCCCATCCCTAGTCAGAATTGACTTGAAAGTACACCATTGTTATTATTATCATGACAGAGTATGGTTCAATAACTGTATACAAATATGCAAAAATACAGATCTCAAAATCATAGTTTTGAATACTGTAGATTAACTTTAGATCCACTATAATCAATGAAACCCACTGAAATTCAGTTAATCATATCTATCCCAAGTGCCACTAACCCCAAGGGGTTTACTTTAAATATGACTAAGTGTGTGTCCAACTCAATATTCAAATTTAATTTTTAATTTAATTTATTTGTATATTGCCCTTGGGGCAGATTGGGCACATAAAAAACAGCTGATTTTTTTTTAAAAAAAAATTCAAGCATTGCTTATAAATAATCCTTTAAAAGTGAAAGCATACAAAGTAGCAGCCACTGCAATTTTATACAAGGAACTGATTCATACAAAAATTATTTTTGCTAATATGAGAAGACCCAGGAAACATCTCTGCCTCCTTCAGAATAAGAAGTAAAAAATTATGGGACTTTTCAAATATTACAGAATTGGAATCTGTCCAACATAAATTGTTAACCAGAGCACTGGGTAGCAAGATTTACTTCCATGGCCACAGTCTGCTCTAAGACAACATGCCACTCTGTGGGTACTCTTGCTAAGAGAGCAGCTGTGCTGTTCTGGCTCAAGATAGTGTACCATATGGTGTCACCTCTGGTCTCATTGGCCAATGAAGAAATGGGAAGGGACTCCTGGGCAGCTAAGATATCCACAGCTATATCAAAGTTGGGTTCCTCCCCAGCCTACCTCCATAGGAGGGGATATGAAGCAGTCCAGAGAAGATATCATTAAAAGATTATATGATGTTGGAAGGCACTGTGCTTAGTATGGCAAAAATTTCAAATGCAAACCTATAAGAAAATTCCAATATGTGTAACACCAATAGAGGCATTTTCATTGAAAGTATTGAATCAGAAGGGAACGCTACTCATGTATAAAGACTTGTTAACTAAAGATCAGAACATGAAAGACAAACAAGATTTAGAGAAATTGGGGCTATCTACAGATTGGTGGTCAATGCTGAAACTAGAATCAAAATATAAAAAGGACAAAAACATGGGCTTTTTTGAGGGAAAGTCCAGGTGGATGAACTATGGATATACACTAATGAGAAAATAATTTTAAAAATGTATACATATCTATTAGAGTATGATTTAGAGGATGAGAGGGTGAAGGAGGTGATGGTAAAATGGGCACAAAACTTTGGATATAATATCGATATTGATGAATGGACCAAAATGTGGAAAGATAATTACAAAATGATCAAGCCAGTCAATCTTAGAGAAAATATCCTTAAAATGTTTCATAGATGGCATTTTACTCCAGTAAGATTGGCAAAAATGTCAGAAGGGATCAGTAATGTTTGCTGGAAATGTAAAAAAAATCCAGGGACTTATTATCATACCACCACGGTCATGCGAAAAAGCAAAAGAAAATTGGTTACAGGTTTGGGAAATGTCACAAGAGATTGTTCAGCAAAAATTAAGTTTTAAATCTGAAATGTTACTATTGAATATAATGCCAGAAATAAGTGATAAGAAAACAAAATATAGTCTACTGTATATATTTACTGCAGCTAGGTTACTCTGGGCCCAAAAATTGAAGAATGGAGAGACACCAACGATGGAAGAGCTATTAAAGAAGATATTGGACATAGCAGAACTAGATATGCTTTCAGAGACACTACGGGATCAACCAAGAGACTTTGTAAAGGAAAGCTGGAAGCTGATATATAATTGGGCCCAGAAAAAGACAGGAATCTAGCGAAAGAATTAGTTTATAGTCAATCAGTGCTCACTGGAATCCTTTGATGATATGTAGATGACCAGACAACGGCAAAATTTCTAATCTATAGGGTTAGTATGGATGTTTAGTTTTGATGTTTTTTGTTATTATTGTTAGGTTTTTAGTGGTTTTTTTTGTTTTGTATGTTGGGTATGTATGAATAAAATAAATTATTATTTTTTAAAAAATTATATGCTTATATCCAGACTATCACGGCATCTGTAGCTAGCTGCAGCTCCAATAGTATATACAAGGCTTTCTCTGCCTTTTGGAAAGGTGCCCCCATATTTATCCCTTATTAGCACACATGAGCTGAAACATCCACTAAATGTGGACTGAACGCACTATAGTTGAAAGAGATCCAGGGATGTTACACAGACCAACATGGCACAAGCAGACATTGCCCAGCAGAATGCTCCAAAACAGAGGACATAGTACATTTTCTAACAGAATGTCCTCTGTATGCAGATCTGAGAGACCAATACCTTAAACCCTTAAGAACTGGAATCAAGAACACTTCTCCTTGATGTATAGTTTTATTCCTGCTAGCTGGGACAGACGTATCCTATAGGACCACTAAAGTTGTTAAACAAGCCATGGAAAGATGGAACTTATTGCCTGCTTCACAAGTTCTTCAAGTTAATTTCACATCTTAATAATTTTTTTGAGAATCCTTATTTTATTATTTTATTATTTATAACTATCAATGTATTATTTTATGCTTTTTATGCTTGTTTATATACACTTGCATTAGATTTCAAATACTATTTTAAAGACTGGTCTAATATATGGTCTTGTGTATAGCCTGATCAGCTACAAAGCAATATATGTATGTTAAAAATTGCAGCAGCTCATCTGCACGTTAGAACACGATAAAGGGAGGTTTACATCCCTAAATAGCTTCTAAAAATTAGTATGAATAGATCGCACATTAATAACTTACAAACAAAATCAATTGTTAATTAAAACCAACCAAAGAGTAAAATATATTGCTAAGTAAAACAGAAAATTCCAGTGAATATTTAGATAACAATAACTAAAAGCATCTAGGCTTAAATGTCAATAAAATCTCAAGAAAAAACCCAAAAAAGTGAAATATATGTATCTTAAGAGCTCTTAGGTTTTTGAAAAACTAGCCGAGTCATTTGGAAGCACCCCTACACAGCAACTACTCTACCTGGTTGGTTAAAACCAATACTAGGCATGAGACTTCTGCAAATTTTGGACTGCAGCTCCCAGAATTCTCCAGGAATTGCTAGTGAGACACAGAGAAAAGCAAAGAAATGTAGACAGAAAGATTTTTACTCTGTAGCTTCCCTGAGTTTTATCTATAGCTCTTGTCCAGGCAAATTTGTTGTGGTCTTGATTTTATTCAATTACATGTTTGAAGTTCAATTGCATACTCATGGGATTAATTTTAGTGCAAAGGAGTATTTAGAGTATTGCAGAATGTATTTTAATTGTTTGATTATTTCTATAGTTTATTTTTGTATAGTTGTCTTGTTTTTATGATTGTTGATTGTCTATTGTTTTATGTTGTGAACCACCTAGAGTGACTTTTGGCCAGATGGGCAGTATATAAATTGAATAAATAAATAGCTAAAATAAAATATTTTGATATTGATATGATCAAAATGTTATTCAGGACAGGTAAAGGTAAAGGTAAAGGTTCCCCTTGACATTTAGTCCAGTTGTGTTCGACTCTAGGGGGCGGTGCTCATCCCTGTTTCCAAGCCGTAGAGCCAGCGTTTGTCCGAAGACAGTTTCCGTTGTCACGTGGCCAGCGCGACTAGACACAGAACGCCATTTACCTTCCCACCGAGGTGGTACCTATTTATCTACTCGCATTTGCATGTTTTCGAACTGCTAGGTTGGCGAGGAGCTGGGACAAAGCAACGGGAGCTCACTCCGTCACGTGGATTCGATCTTACGACTCTTGGTCTTCCGACCCTGCAGCAGAGAGGCTTCTGCGGTTTAACCCACAGCGCCACCACGTCCCTATTCAGGACAGAAGTTGTAGTAAAATAATGAATTCATCTGAACACTGGAGGATAGTGGATTATAATGGCATCTATCTTAACATTCTTTTTGTATACCTAAACTATGCTGCTTGCTATCAGCAACCTTCAGTTTCTTAATGAGACGTGAGAGAGTATGATCATGGAGTCTCTGGTAGCACAGGGGCCCAGAATGATTTTATAGGATTCCATGTTTTATACAATTTAACATGTCACTATTGACAGTACCCAACAGCCTTCGGAGTGCTTGCCATATAACATCAAAGAACGAAATGTTCCTTGACTCATTGTAATATGGTGCACTACTGAATATTTTTTGTCTGTCTTTTCTCAGACAGCTTTCACATGTGTTAAGTAATTGAGTTTCCATCACTTCCTTTGGGGCACTGTCAAATATGGCTTCTTGTCATTCCGCTTAAATTGAGCATTGCTGGTGTTAGCCAGTTCATCTCAGTTCAGTTGTCTCCTTCACAGTGAACAATATTTAGAATCTATGGCATGGCTCTTACTCTAGTTGTGATCCACTCCTTTCACTCACACCACTAAGCAACTGAAGATTTTTAAATTTTAAAAAACAGAACAGCTGACTTGGGTCCTTTTAAGGAGAAAGGCAGGGTAAAAATATTTTAAATAAAATAAATAATAAACAGACATCAAAGCACCAGTATTTCTAAGCTATCGCCTCTCCTTCATTTAAGTCTGTTCATATACAAAATGCATATTGTTTCCCTAAATTTGCATAGCAGGGGAAACTATCCATATGGACACATTTAGAAAAATATACACAGCATTCCAAATTGCACACAACCTGCAGACATTTTTGTCCATATCAATTAAAATGTTGCCGATTGATTTTAAAAGCAATTAACAATAGATTAAAATTAGTGAAATTTAAGACCGATTAAAGATATTCAAAAGCAGATCTAAAACATTCTTCGAAAGCAGGTACAAACATTCTTTCAAGGATAGCTTAAAAGAAAAAAGAAAAAGAAAAAACTTAACTGCCGCTGGTTTGGTGGGATTTTTGAATGTGCTTAAATGATTTTAAAAGTTTCTTGGAAGAGGGCAGCCTCTCCTCCCCCCAATGTTCGTACACTTAAATAAGCTAACACTCTATTGTTGCTATTCCTGTGGTTTCTGTGCTGTTTTCAGTGCCGACAAGATGGCTGCCACCATCTTTCCATCTCTCCCCCAGTGCCCCTGCTCATGTCATACCAGCTGGGGAGCTCCAAGAACAGCTCTCTTGTTGCCTAATCTATTTTATTTCCTTTTAAGAGAAGCTACCACTGCTTGTTGTACGGTTGAATAACTTAGGCACTCCCTTGAGAAAACTGATAAAAAGATTTCCCTGAAAAGGAGTGTCAGATTTGGAAAGGACATTTCATTTCAGCCCAGAACATATCATGGGCTCAGTGAAGTGTGCAGTATGTAGTCCAGCAAAATATCATAAAACACACGTTAATGTTAAAAGCAGCACAGCCACAGAACTTGTTTTTGCAATAGAACAAGGTTTTGTTGTTGTAGTTGTGTTTTAATTAGCATTCCAAAAGTCATTTGCAAGCACATGTTAGATGAAAAGGCAGAGTAAACATATTTAAATAAAGATAAATACAGTTTATTGCAGCCTGATTGACACAGGAGGTGCATAGTGAGGAAACATCTCTCTAACCAGCAGAGCTACAGATGCAACAGATCAATAACTTCTGCGTGATCACTGACAAAAACTGAGGGCAAAAGTTTTTGTTTTTCAGTACATGTATTGCACTGACATGAAACAGAGAAAGCTCTCTAATAACACTTCTGTCTGAAAATCATAAACAGATTTTTCATGATGATCTTGACATCATGCAACTTTTATTAGTAGCATTAAGGCAACAGAACACCAAATATTGGAAAATAACCACAAGATACAGAGAATACGCAAGAAGTGTGATTTCAGAGAATATGGGAAACGGCACTGTCAGAAAGACTAACATCCTGGAAATTTACTGAACAGTGAAACAACACAAAAGGATTTGTTTATAAAGACTTATCTTGCTTTTACTTCTTACGTCTTCATGGCTGTGCCCACCAGTGGCTTATGCTTCCCCCCCATAGGGATATTATCAGCTGCAAAGAGAAAAGGAATGGGAAACAATATACAACATTAGTTACTTATGAAAATATTGTCCAAATCTAGTTACTTAGCATAACATCATAACTGGAATAGGCCCATTGATTCAATAGAACTGATGGAGGGGTTGGCTCACCAAATCCTCACTGATTCAATGGGCCTACTCTGTGACTAATTTATACTAAACAACAGGGATTTCAGCTACTATGTTCTTAAACAGTTGGCTAAATAAATATACTGGTTTATTGTAATCTTTTTCCAGGGTACTTGATATCTTTTCTTCTTATTGTTATCTGTTTAAAGAAAACCAAATCTTGTTCCAAACAAGAACACAAGAACCCCAAAATGAGCATTAGGAACATTTCGAACACCTCTCATAGATTACTACAGTAGGACCCCCATATTTCCAGGGGTTCGTGCTGAAAAATGCAGATTATAGCAAGCTCTATTATAATAGTGAATGCTGTACATAGCATGATCTCTTGCTCCCTCTAGTGGCCAGTGCTGGTAACTTCATCATTTAAAATATATATTTGGGGGATTTTTCTTTTAATATTTTTCATATTTTCCAACTGTGGGTAAGTGAATCAGTGGATACTGAACCCACAGAGAAGGGGGTCCTACTTAATACTGTAACTTCCTGTATATATTTGCTTATCTCTATGTTTCTGCTCCAAAGGCACCCAAAGAATTTGGCAGCATTGCAATCACTCACTTGAGCTGACAAGGTTTTTATCTCTCATCTCTCTCATCAAGGTGTGCAACCCTCATTATTGCATCCCCAAACTGTCATGAGTAACATTACCTTCTGTTTATAAGCAATGCTCCTTTTTAAAACAATTCCTACAACCGAAGCCGTTATGCTCATTGTGGGGCATGACTTAAAATGAAAAAGTGAAACACTAGAGAAAAAGAAGCAAAATGAAGCCAAGAACCTTATACCGAGTAGCAATATCCTTTAGCCTGTCATATCTCTCACACAGAAGTTCATCCTTAGAGCTTAGTATGTCAACATGAGGCTAAAACCTATATTGAAATATTTACAAACACCAGTCTTTTGATGGTAAAGCACCTCTGCAATTTATGACACGTCTTGCTCTCTCCCCCCCCCCCCACCGAATCATTGGACAGGATGTGGAATCCCATTTCAAGAAACACAAAAACTGCTACATCTATTTACATAATATATTGCTTTCTAATACATAATGCATCCTCTATTGCAACATTGTATCAATAATTTACCCAGAAAAGCTTTAATAAATTTAATTGTGTTGCTCCACTTACCAGCCACTTTAGAATAATTTAAAGCCCAACTCCTGATGCCTTGGAATTATTCACAACCATACACAATGGCAAATGCTGAACTGTTTTTACTCTTTGCACACAAAAACAACATCTGCTCTGTATCCAGCTTTATTTTCAGAAGCAAGATTATTTGAGTTTGTTATTTCATATCCTGTCAGACAGGACTGTCAAAATCAGAGAAAAATGTATTCATTTTCAAACCTCTGCAGACTCAAAATTGGAAAACACATACAAATCTTTTTACTGATCTTACCCATAAAGCAAAAATATAATAAAATAATTCATAACCATCCCATACCATTTTTTAAAACTTCCCCTCTTTCTGTCATGTGGCATTAACAATAACAGAAGATTGTGAAATGATAAATGCTGATATCAATTTCTTACTAGTTACCTTGCCCTTATGCTTTAGTTTCCTGAAATATAAGCTACACTGTCCAGCCAAAGTCCAGCACCTGCAACTAATTATTGCTGCATGAGAGTACAGCAGTGATCTTTTGATAGCAGAGCAAATCTGCATTCTATAAAGCAATTGTAAAAATGTGGGCAATCCAACCAAAAAATCCTAACTTTTAAACTGGGTTCAGATCAGTACCACATTGGCACACTTGTAGCAAACAGTCTGCTCTTGCTCTGTGCCAAATTTGAGTAAGTTTGGATAAAGGTCCTTTAGTTATGATTTTTAAAAATATATTTGTTTCCATGCAGAAACAAGTGACCTAAACGTCCACAGATTTAAAACAAATTGAAAAGATGAATCTTGCTTATCTGGAAAGAGAACAGTTGGCTCTACCTGCTTTTTTATTTGGAAGGAAACCAGTGTTCTGGTGCTGAAATATTGATCCTCAAAAAAGATCATTCAAAAGGGAAAAACAGCCACCTTCTTATAAGACTGAGCATGCGTGGTACAGGCTAGCCAGCAGGAGATTCACAAAATGAAGCATTGTATAAATTTGTAGGCATGGATGAAGATATTTAGAGAGAAAGGTCATAGAAACAGACTGAAAAAAGCAGGTTATCTTTAAGGAGTTAAAAAAAAAAGAACACCAGGCCGGCATCGAGCAGGGGGTTGGACTTGATGGTCTTATAGGCCCCTTCCAACTTCACTATTCTATGATTCTATGACAAACTATGCGGCAGGGCTGATGGGGCTGCCTCAATTCCAGAGGAACGATAACTGCTTCTCCTCCACCACCCTAGCCCCAGCCATCGATCATTGTGGTGAAATCAAAACCACTTGCACGTGGCAAGGCTGTTCAGAGCATGATTGGACAACCACTGACCCATCTGATTGGTTCAACCAAAGAGGGCAGGGTGAGGACGGGGCAGCCTTATATAAGGCACCCTGTGCCACCCTCAGCCCAGCCATGTGGGGAATGCTGTATTTCCCAGCCGCTCATCTCACCCTGGCCAGCAAAGTGTCCCGGCTACCACAGCTCCAGAACCTACCTACCTACCTACCTACCTACCTACCTACCTACCTACCTACCTACCTACCTACCTACCTACCTACCTACCTTCCTTCCTTCCTTCCTTCCTTCCTTCCTTCCTTCCTTCCTTCCTTCCTTCCTTTAAAAGGGTATTTCTGTAATATAGCATTTGGATTTTGGACTTTGTTTTATGGTAAATGTGGCTGTTTGTGCATTCTTTATATTATTTGTCAGTAGCCATTAACTGCTTTAGGTAGTTGTACAGTTGCAAGTGTGACTGGGCTCATTGTTTTGGTATGTTTTTGTCCTATGGACAAGTAGCTTGTGGGATTAAAGCAAATAAAATAACTTTAGTTTTGAAAAGTAAGACAATAAGGAATCACTTTAACTTATAGCTCTAACATGAATTTACTACTTTGGTGACTCTCAAAAGGAACTTGCTGAATTCTAAATTACAACTTTTAACCTGTAGTGTAGTGGTTAGAGGGCAGAACTGTGACTTGGGAGACCTGAGTTCAAATCCCCACTCAGCTCTCAAACTGACAGGGTAATCTTGGGCCAGTCATCCTCTCTCAGCTTGACTTACCTCACAGGGTTGTGATAAGAGTAAAGTGGTAGGAGGACAGCCATATATGCCACACCAAACACAGAATGAAATGCAACAATTCAGTAAATAAAATATAAGCTGTATGTTCTAACTTTCTGAAGATTAGAAAAGAGGGTCAAGGTATGATGTTGAACTATTGTGGGTTTAATACTATAATCCTATACATGCTGATCTAGAAGTAAGACCCATTTACATCAATGGGACCTGGTGTTTTTAGTAGATGTGTGCAGAATTGCACTGTTAACCTTTTTGCCAGAGCTCTTAAGGCCTTCATATATCCCCTTTCTTTCATGTGCTTTTGATCTTTAACATCCAAAGCCTTGCCATTTGTCACAGCATAGATCAACATTTTGTACACCACTATGTTTTCAGTCCTGCTTTAAACTGAAGGAATGAACTGTTCTCTGTTTTGACACTCAGATGAACGAGTTCTCATATGAATAGACAAAGCTGTGTTGTAAACATTGGCCCTTGTCTTCTACCCCTTCAACATTCTCGGAACAGAGTAGGCAGACTTCAGGAAGTTTAGTATATGGGATGAATTTGAACTCGTCTCATATTCTAAGACCTAGAATTTTATTTTTCTCTTTTGAACTCTGTATCTCTCACTCCTAACAGGCTGGTAGCTATTTCTGTTTATGAAAAGGTTGCTCAAGTTTTCTGTTTGCCCCAACTAAAGATGGACTGACGAGAGTGCTTGTCTTCTCAGTTCTTGTGGCAAAAACATTGTGGCACATTAGAGACTAACTGCTGTATTTTAATATGAGCTTTTATGAACAAATCCACTTCTTCAGACGACTGGGGGGAAAGACAACTGTCTGAAGAAGTGGATTCATCCATGAAAGCTCACATGAAAATATAGTGCCACAACATTTTTTTTCTTCTTTATTTTTTATTTTTGTTTTGTTTTTATCTGACATGCCAGCACAGACTAACACTGCTACCTATTCTAAGACTACCACTTATTATGGGTTCCCCCTTGGTTCTAAATAGTCAAGTGATGAATGAACACTTACCTGTCACATTGCTGGCTTAGCTACGCATAGTGAAACCATTTACTTCTGGAGATCATACTCATAATTCACACATGAAGCCATAGCTGGAATTTCTGGGACTGTGGGCCAACAATCATACAAAGAAAATGCATTACATCTACAGCATGTAACACAAGACGAATGGCCTTTAAAACAACCCACAGACAATGGAATCCGATAGAAACAACTGAACCAGCTTTTGAAGGCACAATATACTGATATGTGTATGCTGATAATTTAAATTGCCAATCTTTGTAATCTTTGTTTCCATTCACATGCATTCTTCAAGCTGAATTCAAAAAGAACCTGGTGAACATTTAAAGGAATCTTAGAAGTTTACAAGAAAATACAGAAATGTTTTCAATTGCCTATTGTTGAAATCCTATATAAGGATTTCAAAAATAATTTCTCTCTCTCTCTCTCCCCCCCCCCCCCCCCCCCACACACACACTATACTATTCTTCAATCAAAGCATTATCCACATCATTATTAATTCAGGCTTTGTGTATATCTTGTTGGATGTAAGATGAGTTTTGCTTGGGTTGCAAAAGTCAGGTAAAATAAAAGTAAGGAAGAAGAGTGCACAGCAGGTTTAGCCTCTGAAGTGTGCACTTTCTATTGCTCTTGAAAGGTGTTCTTTTTCATTCTTTTACAATGTGTGTTTCTTCCCAGTGTAAAGGAACATCAGAAAAAGCTTCTCAGTGTGTACTTTCAACTCCAGTTCTGTCACCTTTCCTTTATTCTTTCAAGAGCTTTCCTTAGATTGTACTAAATCACTGAATTGCATGGTACTTATGACTACCTAGCGCTTACAGATGGAGATGGAGCAGGGCTTTTGTTGGTATACCGGCCACCATGCCACTTAGTCATCTCCTTCCAGAGGTGCATGAATTGCAAGGAGTCATCTCCCAGTTGTTGATCTTCGGGAATTTCCACATCAATTCCAAGTCTGCCTTGCATAGAGTATATGAAGACCGTACAAAATCATGAACTTAACTTAATACTTGGCAGTCTGAACTCTGGTTCTAGTTTTCTGTTTGGAAATAAGAAGCCATTGGAGAATCATTGACATCCCATTGTTGCAGACAGACCACCATCTGCTTTGATTAGACATTCGGATCTAACTTCTGCACAGGAAGGGATAACTGCAGGTCTTCCCTTGAACAGCAAGGTTTTCAGCACCTTTCAGGTGACTTTCCTTAGCCAGACTTGGTGGTCCTGTTGAGGTCATTTTTTGCCAATGTTGTCACTCCCTAAATCAGTCAGACAGTCATCATTTCTTATCCAAAAACAAGAGTAGGTGATACCTCTCTCACTCAAATCTCATAAACAGAAGTCAGCTTTCAACTCCTGCAGAACCCCTTGGTCAGGCTACACATTAACAAGCTGAGGTTGGTGTAATGAAGCATAAAAGCTCCAAAAAATCATGGCCAGAGGTATAGGCCAGGCGTCTTTGTTTAAGGTAAGTTCCAAAATGGAGGCTGCAGAGTCAAAGCAGAGGAGTCTGGTTTCAGGTTTCACCTGGGGTAATGTAGATTTCTTTGTCCCTCCCAGTCTTGTTGGGAAAAAGAGCTGACAGTCACTCCTCATTGTTTCATAGTGAAACACATGATGCCTTTTCAGCTGGGAACAGAGGCACACCGAAACATGGCAAACTACATATCAGAGAAGAAGAGAGAAAGGTAAGCCATCTGCAGCCATATTAACAGCATTATCCAGTGGTTTGAGAAATATATTTTCATTTTGGTGCAGAGCTGTTTCAATAATGCTAAATGCCCTTGCTTGGTTGTAGATGTTCTCCTGATCAGCTACTTGGGGTATCTTTCACAGTCTAACAAAGAATCTTTTATCATTTATTATATCTCTGTTAATATTTGAGAGTCAGACTACATTATATGATTAACCCAGCATTCGAAGCGCTGCTTTATTAAGTAATGAAAGCCATCTGATTTCCATAGTGCATGCTGTCCTTCACGTCTATACCTTGCATTCCTATTTTGTTTTGTGAGTGGTCTTTGGAAGATAAACTCAGGTTTAATTTGCAAGTCTGATGATCAGGGCAATTACCTGCCAGCAGATTGTGTTATGGGAAATAAAAGTAGTCTAGCAACATATTCCTTCACCCTGAGGCATTTAAGAATATTCAGTTCTTCAAAAAAAGAATGTGGGATATTGTGCTTCTGTAACCATGATTCAAAAAGCCAAGAAATGGCCCAATATCGCTGCAAAATATTGTGTCCTTGTTGCCAGAAGGAAAAAGGATATCATGCTTTACAAAGCAAATGGCAATCTGAATGTTGACAACACCAATGGCATCAGTCAAGATGATATACAGGATACCCTCTTCTGCTCGCCCTTTAACCTCTCGGTTAAACTAATGTTGCCATGCCCACTCCACCAAATGTAGACTGGAAAGCTATGTTCCAGTTTCATATTCCTTTCTTCGAGTTAGGCAAGCTTGAGTAAGCAAAGCTGTATTGGACCAAAATCTCTATGGATATGTTGTGTACATGTTTTTTCAAAATATGTATAATAAAAAAAGGAAGAAGTTGGAGTTAGCAAAGAATGTCACTAGAAAGCAAGGTCAAAATCATACATACTATGTGAAAGGAAGACAGTGAAGAAAGACAGGGGGGATTAAGTCTGTTGAAATGTGGTGTTGGTAGAGATCCTAAAGCAGAAAAGTGGGTGCACAATCAAATCAATCCTGAACTCTCAATCGAGCAAAAATGAGTAACTTGGGTTTATCCTACCATGCACATATTATAGAAATGTGAACATTCCAAATGACTGAACTATTTGTATAGCATAGCATTTTGAATCTGAATGTGTCTGGATCATGTGTCATGATTCCTGTGTTTTAATCTATGAGCACAAATGGGGCCTATGGCTGGACAGTAGTTTGGGAATCATACTAGTTAAAAATCACGTGGATCCATGAGGATCCGTGCATCAGATCCATGTTTGGCACCACTGAAAAACCATGCACTGAAGGATCCATGATTTCTGTGGTGTAGTCTGTGGGCAAGGTTTCAAAAACCTTGTCATTACCTACATTGCAATATGAGTTGGCTAGCACATTATGCTAAAATAGAATGTAGATTTAATTTTATCTCCCTTCCAAGGTCTTCTGCAGCTCAAAATGAGATTCTGGGACTTTCTTATTTCACATTTATTTCAGATATTTCTGTCCTTTTCTTCAACCTAAATGTTCTCAAACATACTACTATTTTCAAAAGTGACGCAATTGAAATGGTAGGCAGAAGCTTATTCTATTGTGTTGAATTGTCTCCAGAAATATATTGGGATCCACCACCTTAGTTTTAACATTGATAAGTCACATTCCATTTGATTGGTCTGAGGCAGCATTATTTCACCACATGAAAGACTTCTGAATGGTCTTCAAAAGCAGGCTATTTCCATCCAAGGACAATAGCTTACTGAATGAAGAAGAGAGGATACTTTAAGCCTCTAAGAACATGTGAGCAAGGCCAGCAATACTCCTAAAACCTCCAGAAAAGGAACCTCAGTGGCCACAAAATTGTCTGAAAAAGCTCTGGGAAGCTTTTAAAGCCAGTCATGCTACCTATTCTTCTTCCTCATTCAGCCATGAAGCTCACTGGATGACCTCGGACAGGCTACTACATCTTCAGAGAGATGTGAGGATAAAGTGTCTGCAGGAAAACCAAGGTCACTGCTGTGATCTCCTTCAGGAAAAGACAAGCCATAACTGCAATAAATAAAAGAACAAATATCATAACATCTTCAGCCTATAGTAAGGCAAACAGAGGTAAAGATGCCTACACACACACACACACACACACACACCAAATGAAAAACACAACAACAACAATCTACCCACCAGATGCCTCAGTAGAAATTAAGATATTTGCTCTGAATTCTGAGGCAAGCTGGAAATACTCTCCACCACCATCTTCCAGCATTTTCTCATAAATATTAAATAGCATGGAGGAAAAAACAAAATCCTGAGGGACACCACAGGTCAAAGGCAAGGCATCAAACAGGAGTCCTCCGGCACCATATTCTGAGTTTGGTTTTCTAGGATGGACTGGGGCCACTGCAAAACATTACTTCCAAGTCCCACCCTAAAGAGATAGAAGGAGACCATGGCTGATGGCACTAAAAGCAAATATAAGGAAGAAGCTACTGTGTGCCTGTGAAGGGGTAGGAGAAAGCTGGACTTTGCTTATTGACAGCTCTAGTTTTCAATTTTGGACAAAATCTCACCAACACTTTTCAATGACAGTGTTTGCTGGATGGATTCTGTGATGTCACTGAACTGATATATTCTGTTTTCTCATGCAGCTTTTTGTTCTTTTGCTCTTCTTTAGCTGCTAGTAGCAGATCACTGAAAAAGCTGCAGTGAGCATTTCAGTAGCTGTTGATTATTTTAGTTAGTCTGAGGGCTTGTCTATTCAGGCTTAATGTAATGGCCTGAATTGGTGTCAATAGGGTTGTTCAAGGTCCGGTAGAGGTCCAGTATGCCATTTGGTACATTCCTTGCATCTAAATGGCATACACATCTCAAATGACCCTATTTGATCTGGTTTCTTTAAGAAGGAAAAGAAAAGGAAACAAAAATCTTGATCTGCTTGCATCTTGCATCCGTGTTGCTTTATTTCCAAATCTTTGACCAGCCTAGCCTAAGCTTCTTGTTTGCCTTTCCCTTTAATTTGCTTGTTCATTCTGTGTGGTAATTAGACTATGTGAGTTGTAATCTGTTTATTGTGTGTGCATCTTAGTATATTGGTAGTGCTATTTGGATTCAGTCACTGTTGCTTAGGTATTTGTTCTGCCTCTACAGAATAAGTCCTAGCTTTCAAGCACTACACATAAATCACTGACAGTACCACAACTCAGAAAAGCACTATGTATATTAGCAAACTTTAAGCAAATTAAAGCAAATTTTAAAGGCAAATAGCTCAACAATCCCTGGACCTCTCTCTCTGGAACTTGTCAACAATCATCATAACAAAGAGAGCTACAGTGCTCCCAGATTTTGTGCAAAAAAAAAAGTACAGCTATTCTGAAATCAATTTTTAGAAGTGGTTAAGACAAAAAACCAAGACCTATTCACCTGGGATTTGGGAGGAATCATGCACTGCATCATCTCTCCGAATTCCATGTATAGCCAAGAGAAAGGAAAAGGAAAAGTTACAGTCACTTTGATTTCACAATGCAAATCAATGAGAGTTATGAAGAATGGGATTTCTAAAATTGTGTTTTAAATCAGATTCTCCATATCATGGAATTGGGTCTCAGAGTAGTAGGGAAATGGTAGCATTCATCAAACTCAAATTTGACAGGTGCCCCGTCCCTTTTTGGCACCTGCGAGCGGAAGGGGCGGGACTTCCGGCGTCAAGGCTCGACCCAGGCCCCTTCCGGCGGAAGGGGCGGGTCGAGCGGTGACGTCAGGGGTTGTGGAGGTCCCCGTGGCCCTATAGGGGGCTTTTCCTAGAGTCCGGGGTCCCCCGTGACCAGAGGGCGGCCTGAGGATTGGCCCCCGAGGGGTTGTGCCACCCCCGCGGCCCTGTAGGCCAATGGGGTGCGGTTGGCGGGGTTTGGCTAGAAAAGGGTTGGCTCTAGGACATGCCCCGGCTTGCCCTAGGCCCTGTTGGGTGGGAAACTCCACAGCGTTTGCTGAAACACCACAACCGTGGTTTCGGGGCCCTTCTGCGCGCGCTTGCAGCTCTTTGCAGAGGTCGTGTGGCATTGGAGACGATGGCGGACAAGGAGAACCAAATTCCTGAGACAAACCAAAAGCTTACGGGGAAACCCAGGAGGCGTTTGCGCCCCAAAGGTTACTACTATGGCCCTGTGGGTTTTTCCATGCCCTTGTGCCCCCTAGGAACCCCTACAAGACTAAAGGATAGCCTTCCTGAAAACCCGGAAAAGCTAAGAAAATCCAAGTCTGCAGAAGACCTGTACGTATTTAACGCAAAGACAAAAAAGCAGCCGAGAAGCGTAAGAAAGCCGGCCTGTACCCTGATGTGGGGTGATGATGAAGATGCTGAGCTTCAGGGTGGTGGTGAACAAGGGATAAAAAGAGATTTACAGAAGCCACCGGACTTTGCGGAGGCTGACGATGGTCCTGAGCAGCAAATGTTGGAAGAGGCTCCAGATGAAGGCTTTGAGAGTGATAAAGAGAACCAAGGCGTTCTGGTAAGAACAATTTTCTTTTTTAAAAAGTATCATTATGGGTCTGTTATAAGGGCGTTTAAAAAGTCTTAGTTATGGGATATGTTAGGGACGGGGGTTTAAGGTCTTTTAAACTTACTGAAAGTTTGTTTCATTCCCAAACACAGGATAAGGTTTGGCATGTGGATGATGAGGATGATGCGCTTGATTGCGATTGTGGACACGGGCCAACCAGAGCCGCCCTGAAAGCATCAGGCGTCATCGTTTCAACAGAGAAGGAACCGGCTGTTGAGGACGAGAAACTGTCCTGCATGACTATATAACCTACAAATATATCCTGTATTACGTGTGCTTCTACCTATACAGTCTGTAAAAGCTAAAATGTCTGTCCTGTGTTTCTACTATCCCTGAGATTTAGAGGTATGCTTTACCATACTCTTGTAATATCCTGCCTTTTAATAAAGAGCCTTTATTGTACCATAGCTTGTTCATATTTGTGCTAATGGCTGAGCGGGATGCACGGGGGAAAATACTGCACAATATCTATTATACACCCTCATCAGCGGGGAGTTTTGGCTGTCTGAAGCCTCTCTTTAGGGAGGCCAAAAAACAGGTCAAAACATTGAAGGTAGGAGATGTTTCTCAATGGCTGTCCGATCAGGATGCCTATACGTTGCATAGACCGGCTAGAATTCATTTTAAAAGGAACAAGACCGTGGTTTCCAAAGTAGATGCACAATGGCAGGCAGATTTGGTCGATATGCAACAATATGCTCGGCACAACAATGGTTGCAAGTATATTCTGGTCTGTATAGACGTTCTTTCTAAGTACAGCTGGGTAAAAGCACTCAAAGGTAAAACAGGCAAAGAAGTGGCCAAAGCCTTTGAAGCCATTTTCAAACAAGGCGGGAGAAAACCTGACAAAATACAGACGGACCGTGGCGGTGAATTTCTAAACAGACCTGTACGCAGTTTATTCAAGAAATGTGTAATACAGCATTTTGTCACCAATAATGAGGTCAAAGCAGGGGTTGTTGAGAGGTTTAACAGAACATTAAAAACAAAAATGTGGAGGTATTTCACGGCTAATAATACCTGCAGGTATGTGGATGTATTACAGCAGTTCCTTAAAAGTTATAATCACAGCCTTCATAGAACTATTAAATGTAGGCCTGTAGATGTGAATCATCACAATGAACTGGACATCTGGAAAAGGGTCTATGAGCCCTCTGTTGGAACCAAAAAAGAAGTTCCAAAACTCAGAAAAGGGGACCGTGTGAGGGTTTCTAAAAGGAAGGGTGTATTTGATAAGGGCTATGAACAGAATTTCACCACCGAGATATTTATAGTGGACCGGATTGTCAAAGGTACAGAGAGACCTGTTTATCAGCTAACGGATTATGATGGGGATGCCATAATCGGGACTTTCTATCCTGAAGAACTGCAGAAGATCAATGGTCGGGAAGACAGACTGCACAGAATTGAAAAGATTTTGGCCACAAAAGGCCGGGGTCGAAGAAAGCTTCACTTAGTGAAGTGGCTAGGTTGGCCTAGCAAGTTCAACAGTTGGGTGTCTGCCTCTGAAGTTTCTGAGGTCGTATAGGGCCAGAGAAGCAAAATGGGCGATCATGGTTTTTACATCACACTCCCCAGCAACGCCTGTAAGAAGGTTTTTCCTCAAAATACAAATGCCAGCTTTACAACAATGTTACCCAAACCCTTAGATTTGATTGGTGTTTGGGAAGTTGGTCTAGCAGAGATACAGTATCCTCGGAGCTGGTACACACTCCTTAAAAATACCCCGTTTTCAATTTCTGAGGGTACAAATAAATGGACCTTTCAGTTACACCGGGGCTATTACAAGGACATTCCTGATCTTCTGAATAACATGAATGATACTATAAAACAAGCTGTAGATCTACAAGAAATGTGGTTGGCCTACGACCCTGTCATGGGCAAAGTTAGATTCACAGGACCTGAAAAGTACTTCTTTTCAGCTGGTGCTGAGTTAGCCCGCATTTTGGGGGTCCCTCCGGATGTACCCGTCAGAAAAATACCTCATGCTGCAGACCTTACTGGGGGATTCAGCTCCTTGTACGTCTATACAGATATCATAGAGCACCAAATCGTGGGAGACCATGCTGTACCTCTGTTACGCTGCATTCCCGTCAAGGGGGAAACCTACGAATGTGTTACAATTAACTATGACAAGCCGCATTACGTGTTGATGAGCAAGAACCACATCAACACAATAACCATTGAAATAAAGACGGATCAGAACCAACCCGTGCCATTCACTCTGGGGAAAGTTGTTGTGAGGTTGCATATTCGTCCCAGAAAAGGCTGTGTTTAGGAAGAGAAAAGAAGGACGTTAAAATGGTGGTGTTAAAAGACTACGGAGATATCAATGTTTATAGGGCTTACTATAATGCCCAGGCCGGTCGTGGACTCCCCGGCTTTCACGGATCTGTAAACATGTACGGGGCAGGGCTGGGCGGCATTTTTCGTGGATTGTTCCGAAAGGCCGTCCCCCTCTTGAGGAGAGGCTTTGAGTTTATTAAACCCCACATTAAGACGGCTGTGCATAATATCACCGGAGACGTCGTGAGTCATGTTATGAAAAAAGTGAGACCCCAAGAAGGCTCAGGGCTCACGTACCTGAAAAGAAGGGGTGGGGTTAAACGAAAAGTGGGTCATCTACGCCTAGGTCCTCCTAAACGGTTAAACAGTGGATTACCTCCCAAAAAACGTCAGAAGCTTGGGAGCAGGAAGAAGAAAGCAAGCCGTAAGATAAAGGGTCTGAAGCGTTGCAGGGGAGACATCTTTTAAAATGGCTTTCATTCATGGCGCCTCTGAAGAGTGTGCCAAATCTGAATTGGATATTTTTCAACTATCACCTACGCAAACCAGCGTGGAAAGCTGCATGTATATTGAGGTGCCCCCCTTGGCCGCCCTAACACCCAACGCTCCGATAGAATTTTATATAACCGGCAACAGTGAAGATTATATCGATTTAAACAATACCTTGCTCTACGTGGTATGTAAGATCACAAAAGCAAATGGGACAAACATCGCTGCGGATGCTAAAGTGGCCTTGGTAAATTATCCCATTGCCTCGCTCTTTAGTCAACTGGACGTTACCCTTGGAGACCGGCTCATCAGCCAGAGTAATAATTGTTACCCCTATAGAGCCATGATAGAGCTGCTTATGAACTATGGCGCTGACAGCTTGAGCACCCAATTTGCGGCTGGTGGCTTTTATAGAGATAGTTATCTAGCCATGGAACAAACCACCGTAGCACCCAATACCGGAAACTGGGGCTTTAGAATGAGAGCAGAACACACCGGGATCAGCAAGAAATGGGAGCTGATGGGGCCATTGCATAATGAGTTATTTTTTCAGGAGAAAATGTTACTGAACGGTGTAGATGTGAAAATCAAACTTACCCGCAGCAAGGATATGTTCTGTCTGCTGAGTGGTGACGCCGCAGAGCGCTACAAAGTGGATATTTTAAACGCCTCTCTGTTTGTCAAAAGGGTGAAAGTGTCCCCGGGAGTTCGCATAGGACACGCGGAGGCCCTTCTGACCTCTAATGCAAAATACCCCGTTGAACGCGTGGGAATGAAAGTGTTCAGTATACCGGCAGGGAGCCTTGTGTGCAATCAAGAAAACCTTTTTCTGGGACAGTTGCCTAAACAGCTCGTCATAGCTTTTGTTGACAATGAGGCTTTCAGCGGGTCCTATGACAAAAATCCTTTCAATTTCCAACATTTCAATGTTAATTTTATAGCCTTGTACGTTGATGGGGTTCAAGTTCCAGCAAAGCCCCTCCAGCCTGCTTATGCAAACGGCCTATGGGTGAGAGAGTACATGCAGCTGGTACAAACCTCAGGGAAAGCCATGAAGGACCAAGACATTTTCATCACCCCTAACGAATTTGGCCACGGATACACCATGTATGCCTTTGACCTGACACCAGATCATGGTTGCTCAGAACATTATTCTCTGATCAAGACTGGAAACCTTAGAGCAGAGATCCGTTTTGCTCAGCACCTGCCTACCACTATTAACATGATCTTATACGGGGTATTTGACAACGTGATTGAAATCAATCATAGCAGAAACGTCCTCTTTGATTACATGTGAAGATGAATACGTTGCAGCTATTAAGCGTATTACAACGAGATAAGTCCTTTCTAGACGTCTACCCCTGTGACCTGTTACCAAGGAACCTTATTACCAAAAGACCTACCGGTATAGTGGTGAACACCCACCCCCACACGATGCCTGGGGAACACTGGTTGGCCATCTATTTACCAACTAACGGGCCTGGGGAGTTTTTTGACTCATACGGCGTAGACCCAGACACCCCACGGATCCCTGAAACAATCACAGCTTTTTTATGGCGTCAGGGCAAAGAAATAATATTCCAGAAGAGACAGCTACAACACCCTTCAGCAGTGACCTGTGGCTATCACTGTGTGTTCTTTTTACAGAACAGAACAAAAGGCCTGCCGTTTGACCAGATTTTAAAGTTGTACTCGGAAGATGCTGCCAAAAATGACCGCATGGTTGTAGAGTTTGTCAAGAACAGGAAAATTCAAAGAGCACCCCAATCCTGCCATCCGTTTCATCATGTTCAAGCCTGTGGACCCCAGTGTAAAACATAAAATGTAAGCTGTGCATAAATAAAATAAAAGACGAAAGTTAAATGTTTTTTCTGTCATGGTGTTTATTAATGTATTTTAGAAAGTGAGCCATTCAGGCTTCTTGACTACAGGTCTCACAGGGGTTGTTGGAAGCTCCTTGACGTACAGCCATTCTGGTCTCTTGAATTGTTTCTTGGGCCGGGCAACAACCGCCGTAGCAGGCAGAGAGGAAGAAGACGGTGGTGCTGATTTCATCGCTTCTAATTGTTCTCTAGCGGCTGAATTCCCCGCAATAAACGCAGGGATATTCAGTTCGGCCAGAGCTTTAAGAAAAACATCCCATCCTTTGGGTTTTCTCTTATCAGTAAGGGTAGTAGACAGGGTGATCCCTCTGACCAGATCCAGAATATTAGAGCCAGGTAAGAGCTCTCCCCGGTACCAGAAGGCCCCTTTGTCATCCCATGAAGAGATCTCTTGATGTTGCCTTAATTTACTTAGCAAAATCTCTGCATTTTTCTTGTAACGGTTGGGAAGGCTGTCTAACACCTCTTGAATAACCATGGGTAGGGACTCTTGAGGGGTAGGTGGAGAGGGGAGAGAAGCCGAGGGTTGTGGGGGCGGTGGCATTGTTTTTTCCATATCCTCCTGTCTGGTCAGTGCTAAAAACCTCTGTAGAACACCATTGTAAAGCTTAGCTTTTTCATACTCTGGCAAGTCTGACCTTAAGAGAATTTCTCTCATCTCAGAATCCAGGCGTCTGACCGTGGTGGTCCTGATGTTTTCTGGCACGCCCCTTAGCTCTTGTAGCTGTGCACTGGGGACCAAATACATCTTTTCAGCATATTCCATTACTTATTAGTTAAAAGACTGGTTATTAGAGGGACAGCAAAGCTCAATAAGGGCCCCAGGAAACCTCCAGACTGCTTCACCAGGTACTTTTTCCGCCGCAGGGGGACCCTCTTGTTACTCAAGGTTTTAATTAGAGTTCGTTTTTGCTTTAAAACACGTACCTGTTGAGGCGTTAGAGCTATCTTTCCTTTTAAAGTGTTCAGAGCAATTTCTGAAATGGCGGTGACCAAATCATCCGAAGCAGCACATAAAATGGCTTTTCTCTGACGTAGCGGGGCCTTAATAAGGAGTTTCAAAAGCGGGAGGTTTCGCCTTATACGTTCAGACATGTTGTCTTGCTGAGGAACCGACCCCCAATAAAGAAAAAGGTTCAAAGCAGCCGTCTTTTGTTGCCTGAAGCAGATTTCTTCAATGTATAGACCACAGGCCAGTCAGGAGGGAAAAGTCCTGTTCTCAGCCTGTAAGATTCAGGAGTATGGGCATTTAAATCTACCAACAGATAACCGTGAGGGATTCTTGTAGCATCTGCAAAAGCTTCCATGAAGAACTGCCCGTTTCGTGGATACATCTGGCGGGCTAGTGTGGCAATTTGTTGTTTATCCCTGGGGTTTTTAAAGAGGACCATATACTTGGCATTTAGACTAATGCTTCGGGCACTTTTCCCCTTGCAGAAAATGTTCTGTGTAATTAAAAAAACACTCACGTTCCTGTGATGCACATATTGTGTAAATAACTTTTCCACTTCCTTATTATCAGAGGCACACTGCATCAAATCGTCTAAAATCAAGAAGTTTATTTTAGTGGGGGGGTAACAGAACATCATCATCAAATTTTTCTGGCAAACCTTCTACAAAACGAACAAAGGAATATTCACAAAGGATCTGCGTATATAAAGGTTGCCAACAGTTATAACACCATACAATATTTTCAGGCATATCAGAAAACACAGTGCGAGCATTGTCCAACATGCTTTTTATAAAAAACGTTTTTCCACAACCGCTAGGCCCGGCTAGAATGGCTGAAAAAGGATGGACCCACATCGTATTCAATTCAGTAGCCATAAGGCAGGGTTTTAAAGTCTTCGGTAATCACTCTTTTGTCATAAACCACCTTTTGAGTTTTTCTTAAAAGTTTTGTGTGAATCAACCACTGGCGCTTATCCCTAACAATTCCTGGATGTTGTACCCCTATGTCACGGGGCGAGTCACCTTGGTTGTCCGAAACGTACATAAAAACCAAATCTCTGAGACTGTCAAAATTAATTTTTTCACAGTTAGCAACATTCAGTGTGATCCCTTTGACCTTCATGCACGCTGTGCCGTCACTGAGCTTATATGCGTACGTTTTAGGGCCCCCAGATACATATTCTGTAATATGCAAGCCTGCAGGAATTTCACTCGTGAGGTCCCCCAGGTAATCCCCTAAGGGGGGATTCCATTCCCCCTCCCGTTGTACAAAAATGACAGAGTCTGTATCGTGATAGAGAACTCTATCCTGCAGTTTGTCGAGCAGGTTGTAAAGCTCAAGACGTGCATAAGCGGTGGTAAAACAGGCTATGAATTCATTTTTCCTACCCTTGGTGGTTATTCTGTCTGTCGCATGTTTCCATGACACACAGACAGCATCATCCGCCAAAAATTCAAACATTGATACCGTGTAAGAGTCTGAAAATAGGAGGTTGAAATATTCATCCGGATCTCTGACCACCTGAGTGTTAGGCAGATTCGTTCTCTGACCAAACTTTCCCCACAGAGAGTTTAAAAACAGTTTGGCAATCTGTCTTTTTGCGGGATTTACAGCAATTTTATCTTTACGTAGGGATACCCCCTCTTTCTTTTTATAATCATCGATATATTTCTTTTTATCTGCTTCGCTGACACACCAGTTGGGGTAACCTGAGGCTTCCTGTTTGTGGCGAAGGTGTAGCTCTATGTATTTTGTAAACAGGTCTTCTGATCTGTTTTCAAAATGCCACACCTCAAAGATTTTCACAACCTTGTACCCCTTTTTTATGGCCACATTCAGTTCGATAGTACACCAGGTGCCCATCAAGGCTCTCTCCTCGTCAGTATGTTGACAAGGGGTTCTCTGGTGGCCTTCTGCACAGGCGGCACACAACACAAACATAAGTTTTCCGCCAACCCTGGTGGGCAGCACTGGAAAAAAGAGGCCTCTTGGTGGAGAGATTTTCGCCTTTACGAATCCAAAGTATGCAGATACAGGTTTAAAACTCTCAAATATGATTTTGGGGTGTCCTAGAGGATACTCTTTAGTTTTGTTGACATAGGGGTAAAGGCTGGTAAAATCGTAGTAATGAACCTGCTCTCCAGGTTTAGGCTTGTAGTACAGCCGGATCGCGTTTGTACGACCCCCAAAGAGAGCTTCCCTAGGTACTAAGGACTCTGGAAAATCAGCTGTAGCAAGGTATTGTTTGACAGCGTTGTCGTTTCTTACCATCTCTTTCCATTCATGCTCCCAAATTGATCTGACTTCAAAGCCCTTGCTTCTCAAAACGGCCGTCCTTTCCTGCGTAGCATTGAAAAGAGCCCCGTAGGTTTTTCCTAGCAGAGGATTCCAATCCTCAGAATGGTAACAGAGGGCACAGCCATGGAAAAAACATCCCAGGAACTCTAAACATATGCCCCGGCCATTAGCAACCATATAACCATCTACATAAAGAGAGTCGATACAAACCTCCCCACCATTCAGGGCGTGCTGAACCCTGGTTTTTTCTTTATATGCAATATAAGACAACCACTGGATCGATGCAGATGAGTATCTTTTACACTGATTATGATAGTTGTCTGGCTGTGGTATAGCTATTTTATTTTTCTTCAGAAACTTGAACTTGTACATGTTAAGACACACACCAGCTAGGGTGGGGTACTGAAGAGGGTCTATGGCAAACCAGTCAAATTCCCCATCGCTCCCTTTCTTCTTCTTCTTTGTAAGGGTCATAATTTCATGGCGATACTTTGTGCAGGCCTGTACCAGGATGTTAACATCCTGCTGGCAGTAGGCCGCCAATTCTCGCTGCAGGTTAAAGGTTTTTGTCTTATTCTCCTCATACCATTCTAAGAAAGCCTTCTGGTCAGAAGGCATCATGTGTTGCACTCCATAAGCTTCTGGTGGTGGTAGGGGTCCCTCGTACTGTTCATTTTCAGGGGTGTTGAAGTAATGAGGGAAATAACCCTTAGACTCCTGCGTGAGCCCTAGACATTTGGGTAGCTTTGCTAGGGCCATGGGGAGATGGCTTAGAGAGTCCAGGAATTTTATATCAAGAGCTGGCACTGCTATTGATATAAGTTTTCCACCTTGAGCAATAAGTTCTACCTCCAGTTTTTCTTTAACTAGCTGATTGAGAATGAAATAACCGTCATAACCTTTTGAATTATGGGCTATAAACGTTGTGCCCTGGAAAAGCCTCCCTTTTGTGAAAGTCCGAATGAACTCCGCTATGCAAGACTCACCCTTAAACTCCCAGGTTTTATCATAAGGCCATGCCTTTTGTTTCTCATCCTTTTTCTCGGTGTCCCCAGAGCCCTTCTCCACATCGCTCTCGCTATCTGTATCGTCATCATCATATTCTTCACTCTCCTCCTCCTCCTCAGAATTCTGGTCAAGGATCTCCTTTAGCCAATCGGGCATCCTATTTTTCACAGAGGACGCTTTTTTAAAGCGGCCTACAGTCTCACCCCAAAAAGCTCTGGCATAACAATAATTGGGGATGTGTAATCCTGTGTCTTGTCTTGCTTCTATATCATAAAATATATAACGGGTTGAGATCTCTGGCTCTTTAAGCGGGCGCATGAAACAGAGGTGATTTCCCTCTTCTTCCATAGGAGCCCAACAGATGTTACAGACCCTGCCGATACAAGCCTTTGTGAAATGTTCTGCATTTTGAAAACGTCTGCAGTCCTCACAAAACTCTCTAAAACTACAGGGTACCTTCTTCTCTGCAGCCAGCTTGGTGTGTAATTTTAAGCATTCTCTCGACCTGCAATTCATTTTGCAACACTTACACTTCTCCATGATGTTCACATTAGAAGCACAATCTTTTCTTAGGCAGAGTCTACAGAAAAATATGCAGTCATGAATATGGGTGTACAGTTTGCTGCAATATAGACAGTAATTTCTAGCCCCAAAAAGGGCTTTGATATTCAAGACTCCATAAAAATGATTATCATGGAGAAGCAACGTGTATGTTTGTGGATACTTCTGTCCTTGTGGTTTAAATAAACCCCAGCCTTTGTCGCCATAGCGGGCAATCTGGATATTGACCTGTAAGTGATCCTCAAAAAGAGGAACGTCAGCCAGAGAGACCTCTTTGTCTACAGGCCAGTGGACAGCTTGATACAGCTGCAGAGCTGCATTTGTCAACTCCGCATCTGTTGGGCCCTTTTTAGCCATCACAGCTGCCAGACTTGCCCCAAAACATAGTTTTCTGTTTATATCACTAAAATCTACTAGATATCTCCTTTTCTTATTTATAATTGCACTATAGGGGATAGAGCGCAAGGCTCTTGGACGGCCGCCCCCCCGGGGAGGTTTCACAATGGTTACAACCAATCGTAAAGTACCCTCAAGACACAGTTCCATATTACTCTGTAAAAGATTGGCCAGGTTGGAGAGGAATTCTGTTGCGTCTAGCGCCCCCTTAACTTTTTTCACTGAAAACAGAGGATTCTGCATATTCCCACCCTCAAATCTCAGCTGCACACAATCCCCAGGCTCCAGACTTTCATTAACACCATTAAGAACTTGTTGAACAGCATCATGTAAGGCAGAAATCGCCTGGGCATAGGATTGAACATTTTCTAGATTAACAAATCTAAATTCTTGCCCTATATGAAATGATCTGTATCTTTCATGTGACCACTCCCATCTATTTGTGACTTCTGCATACACCTGTGGGGTTTCTGCATCAAGGCCTGCATCATGTTCAGGAGTCTGCAGATCTGAGTCTTGTGAGTGCTCTTGAGACCCTTGGTCATTAACCCCTGCCGCCCCAGAGTTCTCAGAAGTCTGCAGAGCTGAGCCTTGTGAGTGCTCTTGAGCCTGTGTAGAACTAGAAGGCAGAGAGATAGCGACCCTTTTCCTACGTGCAAGCATTTTTTTAGCCCTTTGTAACAATTTAACAGCTCTATTGTGCCAGTAAAGTTTCCCTGTGACAGGTTTTCCCCCCCTTTTTTTCCCAGGCTGATGACCAGGGCGCCCCCTTTTCATTTTACCCCTTTTGGTTGTCTGCTTTACATCAGGATAGCCTAGACCTGTTTGAATTTGAGAGTATGTTGCACAAGAAAAATGATCCATTTTTTTAATCGATTCACAGATGTTTTCCATGTTTGGCATTTCTCTCATAATCTGATCCAGCCTCTTTTCCCATTCTTTAGCTATGTTGATCATCTTAACAATCATTTCAATTTTTTTAAACCAACATTCAACTTTTGGGGTGTTTACAGTGTATACAGCCACAACATTTCCATCATTTTCAGGCAAACCTTGTTTTTTCCTACCCTTCACCACCTGAGGTTTCGTTGGGTTTTTGCCACCTGTCCCACCAGCAGTCTTGGTTCCCTTCAAGGCCTGGGGACTCCCTGATTTGCTGCATCCTGGCCTTTCGCCAATCTCGGCTCCCTTCACCGCCTGAGGTTTCGCTGGTTTTTTGCCACATGTCCCATCAGCAGTCTTGGTCCCCTTCAAGACCTGGGGGCTCGCTGATTTGCCAGAGCCTGGCCTTTCGCCAACCTTGGGGCCCTTCTGCGCCTGAGGGTTCGGTGCATAGCTGTTTCCTGATCCTTCACCAGCCTTGAATCTTTTTGGGGCAATTGCCATATTCTGAGCTAGAAAAGAAACAACAATGATTGTAAAGGGATCATTTCAGCTCTCTCTCTCTCTCTCTCTCTCTCTCTCTCTCTCACACACACACACACACACACACACACACACACACACACACACACACACTTTAAAAGGAGTTGAGAAAAACTACCCATTAATTTATATAAGACAAGGCATGATCCCCTCCCCTGTTAAAACAGCAGCCAGGCAAAAAGCTCTACCATGAAAAATGCACAGAACTTACTCTGGTCAGCTTTTCCTCTTTTAAAGGTAAAGCCACGAAACTGAATCCTGCCCTCCTGAGGTTTATAGCTGGTCGATGCTGGAGCTTTGCGAGACTGGACAAAATCATCATCATCACCATCCTGGAAAAATTTCTCTGAAAAAGATATTTCTATATCAGCAGGGTTCTTTTAAAAATAATAATAATAATAATAATAATAATAATTTAAAAAAAACAGCTGAAAAACCCTCCTTAAACCTCATATCTTATGGCCTTGTCACTTACCCAAAGACTCAGGAGATATAGAACACTTTTCCTGGAGTTCCCCTTCTGCAGAGACAAAGGACGTGTTAGGGCATGTCTTAAGAAGGGGCTAGCTCACAATTGCAAAGAAAAGCACATTGACACCCAGGGGTTTAGGCCAATACTGCAAAATGGATAACCTCGAGCAACAGACTTATTCTATTGTCCGTAATTATCTTGAGATTGGTTGTGGAGAATCTGAAATTACATTGTCTAAATCAGAAATGAGCCTTCTTTTAAAAAATATAGACTCTTTGATTCAAAATGATTTTGAACTACACATCAACGCTCATTTAAGGCAGCTCAAGATTTCTAGCCTGCCTGAAGCCTGTTCAGCTTTTGTATTAACTATGCAACACGTTTTTGAAGATGGAAAAAATAACTGGGGCCGCATGATTGTAATCCTCGGGTTTGCCTGCAGCCTGGCAAAGATGCTTCAGAAAAACACCAGACCTTTAACAAGCATTCAACTAGACTCTCTAGCACGATCATTCATGATCTCTATAACCAGACGACATACAGAGTGGATTCTTCAAAATGGCGGCTGGGTATGTAACACTGTGCATTTTCCACTTATCTAAAGTAAAAACAGTCTTACTGCAAAAACATAAACGCGTCATTTCTCTCTGTTACAGGAAAAGGGATTGAGCAAATTTCTCAGGCAAGATGTGAAACTACAATCAAAAATCGTCATATTTTGGAAGTGGATGATGAGCCTTGTATTACCTAAAAACTTTCTCTGTGCCTAGCAGTAAAATAAAATATATATTTAGAAACTCTGTGCTAAGTCTACACTTATTTAAAAGAACAATTTCCATTATTTAACAGGTTTTAAAATAAACAATCTCTCACCCATCTCTGCGCGATGAATCTGGGCTTTAATGCTGAAAGTCTAGAAAAGAAGGTCATAAAATTAATAACTATTTTAAAAGGTGCTAAAATCTCATAAAATTCATCTGAAAAGTTTACTCACGTGTGCCATGACTTGCCAAAGTTCTGAACAACTGCAGCTCTGGACTTCAGGAATGGATGATTAGACCCTCTGTAAAGAATCTTTTTTATACCTTTTTTCCAGGGAAGCAAAAGATTTTTCCAGACCCACCCCCTTTGCAGCAATCTTTGTCTTTCTGTCAATGATAAGCAAGGGTCCTGGTGTTTCCTATGATAGCCATCAGCTGGTTGTTTACTTTTAATCAGTGCCTAATACCCAGGCAATGGCCATTGTCCAACGCTTTAAGCCAGTCTAACATTTATTAATTGTCTTGTGAGAGCCATCCCAGGATCATCAACTTTAAAAGGGTTAGGTCTCAGCTGGTTTTGAGGTCAATGTAGGGACATATAAATTTGGCTTTTTATTGGAATCTAATATCAAAATCCTACCTTTTCTTCTGCCTACTCACAATACAGCAAAGGAAATTTAACTCCTGGGTAACTTTTTACATGACCTAGGTCTAGACAAAGATTGGTTACCAAATTTCATACTTCTGCCTTCTTATAAAACTTTACAGAAGGGAATCAAAATAATAGAAAAGAATTATACCGCTATTAAAGTCTGGCAAGGGTCAAGACAGAAGGCTGCTGCATATTTTTCTTGGAGCAACAGTTATGTCTAGTATCTGTTGGGGGACAAGCAGGGCCCCACCCCGCCCCTCTTGAAACAAAGAGCCATTTCCCCAGCATATCCATTTTCTAAAAGGAAAAATGTTGTTAGGTATACAACCCCCCTGCAAGCTTAAGCATGGTTCCCCTGCAAGCCAATACCCCACCTTTAGCAGTTATTAATAAATATTAAGAGTCTTATGTCAGGCTCCTTACTGCTTTTTCTGAAATTTTGTAGGTCTTGCTTATAAAATATAGTAAAATTGTGTGATCTTTCCTGTCCCTTTTCTTGGGAGACGTGTTGGGGATTCAAACTCCCGGCCTTTTCAGAGATCCCTAAAATTTAATAAGATGGGTTCTGTACGCCAAAGTTACAGTGTTTTTAATTCAAACTTTATTCCCTGATTCTCTGGGGAAACAAAATAAGACAGAACACTGCATTTCAAAAGTGCTTTTATTCAAACTTTATTCCCTGATTCTCTGGGGAATCAAAATGTTTTTTTTTTTCCAGACCTCTGCATCATCATGTTGGTTATTCTGTCAATGATAAACAAGGGTCCTGGTGTTTCCTATGATAGCCATCAGCGGGTTGTTTACTTTTAATCAGCGCCTAATACCCAGGCAATGGCCATTGTCCAGCGCTTTAAGCCAGTCTAACATTTATTAATTGTCTTGTGAGAGCCATCCCAGGATCATCAACTTTAAAAGGGTTAGGTCTCAGCTGGTTTTGAGGTCAATTTAGGGACATATAAATTTGGCTTTTTATTGAAATCTAATATCAAAATTCATCCTTTGCCGCTGTCTTCTCTTACAGCCAACCTATACACTTAGATAAGAGGGTACACAATTCTAGCCTCAACTAATCTATGAGTCTTGGGGCCAGGAATTCTATCTGTCCCTCTCTCAGCCTGCCCTGCAAGATTGTTGTGACAATAAAAAAGGGGGAAAAGAGGCATCCACACCACTGTTTGAAGGAAAAGTGGAATAGAAATCACATAAAAGACATACATAGCAGTGCAATGACAATATGAGGTTCTCAAGGCCCTGTTTGCAAAATCCAGTTACCACCTGTGACAAGATTGCCTTTTGGAGAAATATGAAGTGTGGAAAATTAGGGTTTCACCTGCATTTGACGCTTTGGACATATGGGAACTGTAAGGCCAAACAAAAAGGCCAACTTGGGGGGCTATCATGCCTACTAGAAGCCGTGTCCATGTACTGTCCCTTTCCTCTAGGCCAGGAGGCTCCAGGAATGTCATATATGAAGAAACTTTAAAAAGCATTTCTAAAAGGAAAATGTTATGTATACACCCCCTGCAAGGTTAAGATTGGTTCTGTAGGCCAAAGTTCTGGGAAAAGCAAAGCTTTCTTGCTCCTGGCTCTCCACGGAATCAAAATAATGCCAAAATGTTTTTCAAAAGTGTTTTTATTCAAGCTTGAAACACAGAGAAATTTTTATAATTCAGCGATTGAATCGTTAATAGCACAGACTGCAGAAATCAGGAAGGGCTTTTGGTAACTGCCGAGTGTCAGTCTCTTTGCATAATCGTATTTGTTTTTCTGTCAATGATAAACAAGAAGCTCAGTCTTTCCTACCCCTACAGTGGAGATTTTTAGTGCTGTGAAAAAAATCTGCATGTCTACCACTAATTATCTGGGTTCACAAACCAGAATCATCAACTTTAAAAGGGTTAGGTCTCAGCTGGTTTTGAGGTCAATGTAGGGACATATAAATTTGGCTTTTTATTGGAATCTAATATCAAAATCCTACCTTTTCTTCTGCCTACTCACAATACAGCAAAGGAAATTTAACTCCTGGGTAACTTTTTACATGACCTAGGTCTAGACAAAGATTGGTTACCAAATTTCATACTTCTGCCTTCTTATAAAACTTTACAGAAGGGAATCAAAATAATAGAAAAGAATTATACCGCTATTAAAGTCTGGCAAGGGTCAAGACAGAAGGCTGCTGCATATTTTTCTTGGAGCAACAGTTATGTCTAGTATCTGTTGGGGGACAAGCAGGGCCCCCACCCCACCCCTCTTGAAACAAAGAGCCATTTCCCCAGCATATCCATTTTCTAAAAGGAAAAATGTTGTTAGGTATACAACCCCCCTGCAAGGTTAAGCATGGTTCCCCTGCAAGCCAATACCCCACCTTTAGCAGTTATTAATAAATATTAAGAGTCTTATGTCAGGCTCCTTACTGCTTTTTCTGAAATTTTGTAGGTCTTGCTTATAAAATATAGTAAAATTGTGTGATCTTTCCTGTCCCTTTTCTTGGGAGACGTGTTGGGGGTTCAAACTCCCGGCCTTTTCAGAGATCCCTAAAATTTAATAAGATGGGTTCTGTACGCCAAAGTTACAGTGTTTTTTATTCAAAATTTAATACTCAGCGTTCCTTACTTCTCTGAGGAGACAGAACAAGACAGAGCGTGGCTTTTCAAAAGTGTGTTTATTCAACCTTTATTCCCTGTTTCTGTAAACCCGTGTCACAGTGTTTTTATTCATTCACGCATGCTTGAAACACAATAAAAACTGCCATACTGTACATGCTGTAGTGTTAATTGGACGTCCTGTAGAATTTTTTCATCTGTTGACCTCAATAGTCTTTTTAAAAAATCATAAGCCTTATCAGAAACTGCTAAGCTTTTAATAAGCTTGTTTATGTATCCCAAAGTCCTGTTTGTGAGACAAAGGACCTTATTTCTATAAGCGACCAAGGTGATAATATAAAATATTTTTTTAAAGCAAATTTTCCCACATAACATGTTCAACATCCTTGAAAAGTCATTTTCGTCCCAGTACAAACACGGGTGACCTTGTTGTCCCCCAAGTTCCTGCTTGCATCCCGGGCAGGCGTGAACCAGATGATCAGACAGACAGCTCTTCAGAAGTCCATAAAGACAGGTCCTTACAATGGAACGCATGGCCTTGCCTTTTTTCAGAGAATTGCCCCTTATTTGTAAGCGGGTTGGCTCCTGAAAAATCAAAGAGGTGTTTTAACACACAGAGTAATCATCTATAGCAAACCTCTACCACCAGCCTCCCACAAAGGGTTACAAACCTGCGTTTCAGAAGCTTTCTCAGTATAAAATGATGTTTTCCTATGATGACATGGTCTGTCAGGATCTTCAAGACGTTGTAATGCTACTGGAGGCATATTTTCACTGTCAGAATCTGTGCTCATGTAGCGTTTTCTGGGGTTGGCAATGGTCTTGGAGGCCATGTCCTTTTGCCCTTCCGCCTTTTGGTTTGTCTCAGGAATTTGGTTCTCCTTGTCCGCCATCGTCTCCAACGCCACACGACCTCTGCAAAGAGCTGCAAGCGCGCGCAGAAGGGCCCCGAAACCACGGTTGTGGTGTTTCAGCAAACGCTGTGGAGTTTCCCACCCAACAGGGCCTAGGGCAAGCCGGGGCATGTCCTAGAGCCAACCCTTTTCTAGCCAAACCCCGCCAACCGCACCCCATTGGCCTACAGGGCCGCGGGGGTGGCACAACCCCTCGGGGGCCAATCCTCAGGCCGCCCTCTGGTCACGGGGGACCCCGGACTCTAGGAAAAGCCCCCTATAGGGCCACGGGGACCTCCACAACCCCTGACGTCACCGCTCGACCCGCCCCTTCCGCCGGAAGGGGCCTGGGTCGAGCCTTGACGCCGGAAGTCCCGCCCCTTCCGCTCGCAGGTGCCAAAAAGGGACGGGGCACCTGTCAAATTTGAGTTTGATGAATGCTACCATTTCCCTACTACTTCTCAGACCACATCAGGGAATCTCTGCACAACCATTTATTTAAAAAAAAACCCTAGAGAAGACTTTTGCAGAGGGAGTGGACTCCCATTTACAAAGTATATTATCTAGAAAGTAAGGCATGCTATTTCCAGTTTTGCTTGAGGAGAAAGAGAATCTTAACTCATTTCAAAGCCAATTCCATACTAGCTGA
The DNA here is from genome assembly GCA_037013535.1 of Intellagama lesueurii. Classification (NCBI taxonomy): domain Eukaryota; kingdom Metazoa; phylum Chordata; class Lepidosauria; order Squamata; family Agamidae; genus Intellagama; species Intellagama lesueurii. Next base: position 38,328,386 of record JBAJHW010000003.1, on the reverse strand, counting down.
GGGGCTCTTGCCAATTTTAGTTTGAGCTGGCATTGTTCATACCCAAGATATGTGACAAGGATAGATGAAATGTTTAACAATTTTAGGGAAACCTAAATCGTGGGTCAGTTTAAATCCTCAGGAAAAAAAGAAATTGGAGGACTGTCTTTAGAGTTTTCTGAGAATGCTCATTACTGTTGACCCATTTCTGAATCAAACTGAGGGGGTTTAACTCCAGTCATCACTTGGACTAGCTGAAGGTTCTGGATTTTATGCAGTGATAGCCTCACATAATGAATATGACATTAGCTCAGTGTGGAGGTCACCAGGCACAAATGACAAAAGCCAGCTGTAGCTAATCTAAATAAAAATAATGTTTCTTCTATAGCCCTATTTCTTGTTCTATTGGGCCTGTGTGATTGTACAATTCTTTGCTCTAAGAATATGTCAGATAACCAGATATTTAAGAACTGCCATCACAACCACCACCTAAATCAATTTATTTGCATGCTTCTTTTTCATGCTGAAGTGGCTTATAGCTGTGTCAGAAGAATGCAGATAATCAGATACAACAACGTGGTGAAATGCCCTCTCCTTGGGGCTTAAATGGCACTGACATCCTCTGTATTGCTAAGGCCAGGTTAAAGGCTGACTATCCACTCAAGCATTTGTGCCTACCGGTCTCTGATCTGTCAGACTGTGGATTTCATTCTTTTTAAGTTAAATTGTTTTAAATCATTTAAACTGTTTCCCCCCCCCCCAATTGTTTTAGATTGACCTCATGTTTCTAAAATGGCCTCATTGATTGTACCCCACACTGAGTTCTGCCACTATAAAGCCAGTTAGAGAAAAAAAGAGATAAATAAACAACGGAACTTTTCCAATTAAACCATAGTTCCAATTCTTACAGTGTGATTCCAGCTGAACCCAAGGAGATAATCTATTGGAACCTGAGGGGGGCTGTTTTGAAATAAATGAAGAAATGTTACATATCAGGAGGAACATAATTTGTCTTCTTTGTTGACAGCTAGTCTATTTCTAATCACACCTCTTTCTCTGACATAATGCTGCTCAGCATGCTATGTCTACTTTCATAAATCTAAACTTGTGGATTCCTTTCTTGGATAATATTTGAGAAGGAGAGAGAAAGAGAGAGAGGCAGAAAGAATGACAGTGCCTGAGTAACTTGTCATAACTTGTTGCTGTTACTTCTAACAAGTTACTGTTCAAATCAACGAGCAGCAACAACATTCTTTTCCTCTAAAAATATAAATATATTGCAATATCATGTTTGTTTTTTAAATCAACACATATTGGTTTATACTTGTTCTTTGGAGATGGAGGACAGTGGTGCCTCTTTATATGTGAAGTGTCCAGAGTAGAGATGGGCACAAACTAAAAAAAAACGAACCAGGAAGTTTGTTAAAAATTGCTGGTTCATTGGTTTGGGTTGGTTGGGGTTTATCAAAATTGATGAAGGGCCAACCTGAACCACTAACTTTTTAAAATGAGTTAATGAACTTCCTGGTTCGTTTCCACCACCCCACAGCCTGCCCCCCTCACTCCCTTCCCATTGCCTACTCTTCCTCTTCCTCCTCCACTGTGGCCACCATCTTGAGAAAGTGGGAGCTAGGCTTGCTGTCTCTGTGCATGGAGGAGGAAGAGGAGGAGGTGACAGAACCAGGTAGGGAGGCAACAGGGACAGTGGGCAGACTGTGGGCAATCCAGCACTGCTTAGCACTGGATCGGGGCTGCGTGGCCATTTGTAGCAATGGAGAGGAGGAGGAGGAGGCGGCGGCAGCAGGACTAGGTAGGGAGGCAACAGGGGCAGTGGGAAGGGGGTGGGGGTTTAATTTTCCCTTTCCCCAGGCATGAACTTTTAAACAAATGATTTGTAGTTCTCTTTTTGAAAAATTTGGATGGTTCGTGGTTTGTGGCTACCCACGAACCACCACAAACCACCATTTCTATCAAGGAGGCACAGCGGGGAATCAAACCTCCAACCTCTGGCTCTGCAGCCAGATACCTAAATCATGTGATACAACTTCAGTTTCATTAAAACATGTATATGGTACTATGCATGTCCTCACATCTTCTTAATGTGTCCTTTTTTCCTCCCTCAAAATTTCTTCCACTAATGTGAACGATAGCTGGACAATGGTAAAACCTTGAAAGGGAAAAAATCTATTTATTTCAGAATCATTTCATATAAATGTGGTGTTGGGAGAGAGCTTTCCAGACACCATGGACCAGACTAATGAGTGAGAGCTAGATCAAAGCAAGCTTGAACTCTCCCTAGAAGCACAAATGATGAAAAAGAAACTATCATATGTTGGGCCATCACAAATAGACAAGACTCACTTGAAAAGACATTAATGCTGGAAAAAGCTGGAGGCAAAAGGAAAAGAGGAAGACAAATATGAGATGGATTTGACCAATAAAGGCAGCCATAGCCTTGAGTTTGCAGGAGATAATCAGGGCTGTCAACAACAGGAACTTTGGCAATCACTTATTCATAGGGTTGCCATAAGTTGGAAGCAACTTGACAGCCCATACCAAAAACAATAACAGCAGCAATGTGAATGCACTTAAAGTCTCAAGATCAAATTGAGCTGATGCCAGTGTTGTACGGTACTTTTAAACAGAACATTCGCTATAGGAGAAGAACAATTTAAAAATGTGGGAAGCTAAATATACTAAAAATTTCCAAGCTGTGTTCATCTACACTGAAAGATATCCCTTGTGCAGAAGCATTGAAAACATTACCCAGAATTCACTAGTTTTCTGTAGATCAGTGGTTCCTAACCATGATTCCCTAGGTGTTATTGGACTACAACTCCAGAACATCTGGGGACTTAAGGTTGGGAACCACTGTTTAGGCAAAGAATCTACATTCTGAACAAAGCAGAGTGCTACAAGTCCAAATTGTTTCTTTTTTTTATCCAACTCCACTCACAAGAATCTAGTTCTTAATTCTCACAGCTTTCAGAATGCAATGGAATACCAATTTGTGACTTTACAGATGTGCACACAATTCCCAGTGTGGTGTACTGGACAGAGTGATGGAATAGAACTCTTGTTTTGTTTTGTTTTAGAGTAGGACTGCCAACAAGGCAGGAAAAAAAATCTGTTTTTAAATAAGGAAAAAGAAACTCCACCATTGCTGTTAGTGTCATAAATTTGGAGACAGGATTTTGCTTCCGTTTCAAATGGCTAATCTACAGCTTGCTTTCCATTCAGTGGCTGCCCATCTTCCTACTGTGGACCTTATTTCATTTGTACAATTGTCATAATTTCACAATGTGCTGTGCAATATCATGATTTTTTTTCTTTCCGTTCAGAACTGCTCACAAACATGTTACTATTTTTGGACTTGATGGTCTTCTAGGTCCCTTCCAACTCCATTCTTCTATTGTTCTGTTTTCAGTAAAAATTAGGAAACTGGCTGTTGTGAATAAATGTTTTAGATGTAAGGATAGATATATATGGGGGAAGCAATTTTTTTTGTTTTACACTACATTATTTTTCTCAGTTGTACACTTCCTGCTCACAGCAAAATAATACATTGGCCTTCTCTGCAGAGTGTTGTGCTAATAAACATTGCTCAAACTGGGACTACCCAAATGATGATCCTGTCTTGCCAGTCCAACACAAGGGTGATCATGCCAAAGCCATCCCATGCTAGCCATTCTTATGCAAGTAGTTTGATATTTGAGCACATCTTGAGAATTCTTCAGTGTGTCATCTAACCGAACACACATACGAAAGCTCTGTTTGCACTTAGGGCCAAACTACAAATTACATTGATTTCCGTTTATCATATCTTATAGAAAAATCTGTCATGTGCACACATGCTCTCTCTCTCTCTCTCTTTCTCCTCTCTCATTTTTAAAGGAAAACTAGCCACCATTCTGCTTCTCCCAGAGGAAATAGCACCTAGTGGTATGTTCAGCAGAAAGCTGGCACAAATCCCCAATCCAGATCTGGTACAAACACAGTACCAGATCTGATCCCCACAACTGCTTATCTTTCAAAATAAAACTGAAACACACTTAATGTTCAGCATGTTTCTTTGAAAGGATGGTTAAAATAGTATGCAGTTTGACCCTTATTTCACTGAATGTAGAAGAAACTGTGTGACTGTTGTTGTCATTAACTTTCAACTTGACCTTTATGCTATTTTTTTAAAAAAGCCATATTATCTGTAACCTTCCCAAAGTGTAACTACCAAGACTAATGGTAATATTCTTTTAGCAACTATGTTCTGTATGACTTGTTAAGCTATTTTCAGTAAACCTGCTTATCATTCAGAAGGATAATGTTGGAAAAGACCAAAAGGGGTGCATTTTCCATTCCCTTGAGAGCACTCGTTATATTGTGTGTTGACTTTGTAAATTTGGTGAGTGGGAAATGTTCTTTAAAATAAAATACAATACAATATAATAACCTTTTGAAACAAGGAAGCAATGTCCTTGTTCTCCACTTTTTGAAACATAGGTTTGCCCTCTGAAGAGCCCATTTCAAAACATTCCACAAATAACTTCACACTGTTTTATGTAGCACCTTCCTTTGGACCTGACACAAATCAAATGGAAAATGAGCACTGAGTTCAAGTTGAACAGAAACACAATTTCTCAGGTTGAGGATAAAAGTCTGAGGTCCAAGCTTTTTTAAAAAGCAAAGCAGAGTTTTGAAATGGAAATCACATCCTGTAAACTTCATTATTCAGGTTCAGACTTGCTAATAGCTCACACAAGCTCTCCTCTTCCACCCTGGGCAGGCTGGTGTTGCTGCAAACACACTTGAAGCTGCTGCTATGGAGTGGAACATCCCATTCCAAAATGAGCTTTCTTCCCTTCAAGCTACACAGACCGGTGTTGCTGCAAAAATGCCATGTGCAGCTCAGAAAATGCCATATACACTCGTGTATAAGTCAAACCAGGTTTTCAGGATCAATTTTAAGACCTAAATTTCTTGATTTATACACAAGTATACAGTATATGGTATTTGTTCATTATTTCCTTGTTAAAAATATTTCCTATTTTTAATTAATTTCAGAAATAATTCTACCCATGACTTCCTTGGTGTAAAACAAAAATTTTTGGCAGTATTCTGTGGAATACTTATCATATGGGTTCATTGCATCTCCGCAAAACTCCTCTTTGCCTATGTGTTTGAACTGCATGACTACGTTTTCAAATGAAAGCATGAGGCCAAGCAAAGAAACACATTTGAAAAAACAAACAAACATTTGGATACCTTGCATCCAGAGATGAAAGATTAAACCTTTGGATTTCTTCAAAAACCTTCTAGAGAATTTCGAGAGAACACCAACACTAACAGAAATTCTTATTCAAACGCACAGAAATTAGACAAGGGTCTTGTTGCATCATACAAAATTAGTAAACTGATAACTAAAACTGGAAATGCTCACATCAGTGAGTAACTTATCCTGCCTTCAGTGTTCATAATAATATCTGATGTCATGAATTTGAGTGCTAAAAAAACAATTCAAGCTATTCCTTTGAATAACTCCACTGTTGCCAGAAGAATCGATGAGATGGCACATAGCATTGAAGAGGGATTGTTCAATTCAGTCCAATCCAAGAAATTCTCTTTACAGTTAGATTAAACTACTTTACAAGATAAAGGCACTCTTTTCATGGCTTATGGGAAATTCTGGAATGGTGATGAACTGATGGAAGAGATGTTGTTTGTGAGGAGAATTAAAACAGATACTAAGGCACTGTCTATTTTTGAGGAAGTCAAATTACTTGAGTGAGAACAATATTCCAATTGAGAATATAATTGCTTGTGTAGCCGATGCTACTGTTTCTATGGTTGGTCAATACAGAGGATTCATCGCCCATGTAAAAAGAATTATATATTCTGTCTTTACTATTCATTGCATCATTCACAAGGAGCACCTAGCATCTAAGAAACTGGGAGGATGCTTAGAGTTGTCATAAAGGCCGTAAACTTCATCAAATCCCACACCCTTCAGGATCATATTTTCCAGCAGCTATGTGAAGAAAATAACAAAGATTTTGAGGTGCTGGTGCTATACACCAAGGTTAGATGACTTTCCAAGGGAAACTGCCTTCAACATTTTGTTACACATCATTTCCTTCAATTCTAATATAGACCATGGAGAAAAACCTGTTGGTGCTAAGACAGACATATTTTATCTGGCAATTTTTTTCTTCAGAAACTTAATTTGTTAAACAAGACCTTACAGGTCAAAACCAGAAACTTTGTAGATAGTAAGGAAGCTATTGTTTCTTTCCTTCAGAAACCCGAAGTCTATTGCCACAATACAGGATGTCAGGAATTTTTAGTTTCCATACCTGAAGATGATCACAGAGGCACTGAAGAATGATGACCTTAACATTTATGTAAAGCATCTCAAGCAGATACACAAGGATATACAACCCACCAAGTTGAGCAGAAATTCAAGAGAGTTTGATTGATCTTCAGAGTGATATAACTGCACATCATCACTTCAGTCAGTTTCAAAAATATTTTTGGATCAAGAGTGATATGCCAAATAAATTTCCAACACTGTGGGAGAAAGCCCAACATTTTTTGTTGCTTTTCTCTCAACATATTTGGTTGAGTGTGGATTCAGCAAGGTAGCTTCCTTGATAAAATCCAGGAACAGAACTGATATTGCAACAGGAAGTGACCTCCGACTGTCATTGTTTAATTTGGAACCTGATATCATGAAATTGCAGAAAAGCACCAAGCTCAAGGATCGCATTGGGCCTAACAGATGTTCAATTTCATATAGTCTTTTTAAAAGTTTTGTCAAGTATGTTAGAATGTTCATGTTTCCTTGATGTTTAATAATAAATTATTTTATGTTTATCTGTTCATGTTGTATCCCCTGCAACCTGAGAATAGCTCTTAGGGAGGCCTGAACTCTGTTGAGTTCTCAACAATGTTCCCTTATATCTGCAAGCTTGAGGGAGACTATAACATATCCATGTTTGAAAAAAAATGCTTCCGATTTAACAGCACTTAACACATTTTATGTATCTCTCCAGCACTGGCTCCTTTAGCTGTTTATTTTACAGCTAGAAGACTTTGGCCAGTTAATTTTCTGAATTCTTCATTCTCCCTTTCCAATACTATGTAATGTCTCAGAGTTCATAAACATGGCTACAAAAATGAGGAACTGGAGATAACTTTCTTCTTAGAATCTCGAGAAGCTTCTTATGCAGTCATAATTCTAGATGTCCTTTGCAACTTGCTGCCAAGTGTGCAGGGCCATTCCTAATTACTAAATCTTTAATACCAAAGAAGTATCAACAAATTACAAGCTATCATTAAACCTCCCAAACGAGGTACACATGAAGGAAGGTATTGTTGCACTCCTATAACCTTTGACTTTCCCACAGGCATCTGTTTGACCATTGTACAAGGATAATGCATAACTAGACAGGCATTTACCTTATTTTTCTGTGTATAAGACACCCCATGTATAAGATGCCCCCCACTTTTCTAACCCCAAATTTAAAAAGCAATATTTTAAACATAAAACAGAATACATTTTTATTTAGTAATTAGGTAACATTTACCTATCAGTACTGTCCCTATTGCATCTGAGCACTGCTTACAGGCTCCACCTCCAACAAGGTGTGTTCCAAATGGTTTGTTCAGCATCAGCTGATGTCAGTTACATAAGGCTCATGACTAGAGGAAGCTAAGTCTCCTGACTGTAGGAAACTAAGCCTCCTGATTGGAGGCAGCCTGTTTGCAGAGGCAAGGTATTGGCTGTTTTGTTCTCTCCTCGGCTTACTTCCATGTATAAGACAACCCTCAATTTTTAGTCTAAAGATTTTAGACAAAAGTATCATCTTATACATGGAAAAATACGGTAGTTTGATCCAGCACAGCTTTTAAAAAGTTCAGACATCCATTGTGGTGCCCATCACACATCCTGAATAAATGCTGTCAAATTGTTAGGTTGATTTTTTGAAAATCTCTGCTAGGAGTGGTACATGCAAATAGAGCTTTGAAGGACCTTTGTACAGGGCTGGTCCTATCCATAAGTTATTTCAGGCTGCAGAGCACAAAAAGCAAAATATTCCTGCTCCTCACACATTTTGAGGTCCCCTTCTGCTATAGGAAGCTTCTGTCAACATGCAGAGTTCTCTGGAGCTGGCTCTTTCCTCAGTATCTGCCTTGCAAGGGAAAGGGTTATCCTTGGGTTCTAAGCACTATATGAGGCTGACCTAGGAAAATGTGCCATGGTCTCCAGACATAGGTGCTGCCACCATCTCCATCTCATGTACCTTTGTCAAGGTCAAAGGTATGACCTCAGAGCACTGTAAAACTTTATGTCACCCCTTGGTAGTTTGAATGTGTGGTGGTCCATCACAGCTGACATTTATCCATGAAAAGGTTGATTCCAGTGTGAAATCAGATAATCTTTTCCAATCATCTGCATATCAAGGTAAAAGTTGCTTAATCATTGGAATGTTTCCAGGCAACATCAGCTTGCCTATTTCTACAAGCTTTATTCATCTGCATTGCTTCTAGGCATAAAATCCAAAACATGTAACTTTTTGAGAAGTCACAGGCATATTACTTCAGTTATACAGAAATCCAGTCTCACAGCTATGAACAAAGCTGTAGGTGCAAAGACTTGAAAATGTAAAAGACATCCAAAAGTCTTGCAGCTATGTAAAAAAATGTAGGCAAAAATGCTTCGAAATATATGAAAATTAAACTTAAGTTGAAGACAATATACTTAAAGCATGTTAAGAATACTTCAAAATTTGCAGGAGCATAAAAATACAGTGGAAGTATACTTTAAGAATTAAAATGAACAAGGATAATGTTATAATTATATTCTAAAAATGTAGGCGCTTATAGCCTTAAAAGGCACAATTAAAAAGTAGACAGCACATCTCTAAAACACATCATTAAAAAGTAAAAGATATTATAGCTTTGAGCAATCTTTAGCCTCTAGCATATCCAGACACGCATGAAAAATATTAAGTTTGCTCAGCCAAGTCATTGCCATGTGCCAGTTTGCATCTATGGAAGGAAATCCATATTCTCTCTGTGTTGCCTCTGTTCTGCTGTGTCTCCCACCTGCTTCTTGGTATCTCATGCCTGGTATCTGTTATTGTTAGTATCCAGTGTGTGACTGTGTCTTGCTTCCCTATATTTATATTTCACTCCACCTGTTTACATTTACCTTCAGCTGTCAGCAGGCAAGGTCTGCTAGTAAAGCAAACTGCTGCCCTATGAAATATGTCTTTGAAAATTTCTGTGGAAATTGACATTGCTTTTGTGCGAGTCTAATAGGGTTTTCCAGGTATGTGAGTTGAATGCAGTGGTTTACTACTGACACCTGCAAGTGGTTTTCTATGGCTGAGGAGGGATTGGAACTCAGCTCTCTTAAGTGCTACTCTAAGACTCTATCCACTACATCATGCTGGTCCTCCTTGTGTGCAATTTACCTTTGCCTAATTTGGTGAAAACAAAACCAAAGAAGATATCACCAGTTTCCCTCCAGCAATAGGAAAGCAAAATACATGCATACATTTATATTAATAGTCTTGCAGGCCACAAATTGATTAAACTTGGAATAAAATCTCTGTTAACACATGCTTCAGAGTATGTTTCCTTAGCGTGGGTATGCCAATATGTATACAGCCTCTGTGCTTTACGGACTCTAAGCAGGTACTTTCCCCCCCCCCTTTTTTTTTGTGAAATTTCTAACAGCTACTTGGTTTGTCATTTTCACTTATTTGCAGTTTGCTATGTATGACATGACTAATACATGTTTCATGATTCTTGTTTAGCACAGTGAAATCTTTTTTAATGACAGGGATGAAAGCACCAACTATAATTATAGGATTTAGAGTGTTATTCAGCTACAACAAAACACAACAGACAATCTACCTGGTGGGGGGGGGAGGGACAAATGGAGGACAATAGAGTGGGGGACTCTTTAAAAGAATATCACAATTTTTCATCTTCTTTTTTCTCTCTTTGTCCTTGCTCAAATGAGTATTTTTGTTGGCTGCTTACGGGTGGCAGATGTTGTAGGAGACTATATCTTGAGGATTGACAAGGTGCTTGTAGTACAGGAGTATCGTGCATGCAGGAGGGACCCGCTTTATGACTCAGTGGCAAGAACAAATATGATATACATCCCAATTTCCTTCTGTCTCACAAAGAAGAGCTATTTCTTTGCTCCTTTAGTGCAGAATTTAATTTGAGTAAGGAAATCCTGCAACATAGCATCCCTGCTTCATAGCATCTCTTTTTCTCAGCTTTAATGCCTTACCCTGTTTAACAACTGCGGAGACTAACAAGTTAGCATTGTATCAAAGACTTCTGAATAGGAAAGGTAATGTAAATTACGCACACTTGCTTTTTATTGTGAACTGAAAGCAGCAAAGCTGTAATCCCTTCTACAAGATTTCTTTTTTCCCCTTGACAAAGTCAGCTGCAGAGGTAAGGGCATTAGATTCTCTATAGACTATTATTCAAAGGCATGTGCATTTAACCATCCATGTGTAGGACTTTTTCCCCAAAAAAAGACTTCCTCTTGGCACCTGTCTCTAGGGACCCCACAAATTGTTTTTCAGACTTCTGAGTTTGCAAACTAGTTTGGTGAGCTGGTTTCAGAGCTGTTGAAAGAGAATGCTGCTGCTTGGGCAGCTCAGGGAGGATGTAGACACTCTCTGGTGACTCTTAATCTTTCAGTAACTCTTGTGCTCAGTCGACACGCTGGGTGTTCTTGTTTTCATTTTAAGCACGGCAAAATAACAGCCTAGCTGGGCATGACAGAGAGGACTTCACAATGAGGGAAAACTCTTGGACAGAAAGCAATTGCTGCCGAATGCTGTGGCTCCATCTTGGGCTTTCGTTTAAAGAAAGCATATTTCAGTTGCAGCGCTCTGCCAACAGTTCTAAACATTACAAGTCTTTTTAAACCCTGTTTCCTCTCAGTAAACCAATTTCCACATCTGAAACAGGCTCCAAAAGAAAACAAAAAGACCGTCAGGAAAGCAAAAGTTAACATTTTAGAATGTTGATGATGGCTGCCAGCATGTTTTGAGAAAACAGCAGGGACAGAAAGAGAAGGAGAATGATACACAACGCTCAAGAGCACTTCTGTTAAACGAGCAAGTTTAAGGATCATGCACACACGAAAGCCACCAACTCCTCAGGAAATCTGCTTTTGCAGGCATAGAAATACTCTGTGAAAACATTCATCAAGTCTCTAAAAGCAGCAAGTGGCTTAGCTACACAAGAAACAAGAGAAATTCTGAAATGAGGGATTTGCCGGCTGCTGTTTACTTCCATCCACTTATTTTCACTTAGTGACATTCACGTCCTTTCCAAGAGGAAGCATGAATAAGATGCCTGGAGCTTTATTTTTCTAAATGCCACTTACTGAAGAAACCACTGTTTACATGAAAAGAAGCTAAAGAGAATGTGCAAATGTTGACAGGCAGTGAAACTGTTTCTTGGAAGAGAGAAGAACGACAATAGGTGTGATATTACTCTCCAGGACTCACATGCAGGCATCTTGGCTTGTGTGACTCTGAAATACTCAGTAGTTTCCAAAGAAATAAACAGACAGCACAAGTTAAAAGCATCTGCCATCTCCAGTGAAAACAGAATCAGTAGCAGAGAGAGATGAAAATCAGAATCTTACTTCCCAATCTTACTAAGCTTGTGTGGCCAGAAAGAAACATCCATATGAGCATTTTTGTACATCAAGTGGGAGATGCTTCTGTGGCAGAGCACATGCAGAAAGTGTCAGGTCCACTTTGTAGCACTTCCAGATAAGGCTGTGGTTACATGGCTGATTTGTATCGATTTCGGCCCCAATGTATTTTAAATCAATTTACAGTCACATGGTTTTGTGTATCACTATGTGCATTCACTTTGAAAAGTATTACTCTGATATAAAGTAGGAGTGTAAAACTGCTTCAGAAGAATACACATGAAGCTTTAAATCATGTAATTAAAGCATGTTTGCAGACATGTTTTCAATGTTGTGTAGTATTTCTTTGGTTTTCAGGCATCCTTTGGAATGCCTGCATTTCTTTCTTTTTAAAAAAAGTAGCATATCACTACAGTGATGTAATGTTGAAATAAAAAGGAAAAAAGGCGTGAGTGTCCCTGTCATCTGAAATGTGCAACCTCCCACAAAGGCAGTATTTAATATGACAGGGGTGTTCACATTCCCCAAAGTGATTCATAAAGAATAGAATCGATTTCAGAAGTGTGTTAAATTAAAAAGCCCTTACCAGCCTCTGAAAAACAACAACACACAAACCTCAGTTTGCAGTCCAAAAGAAGCAGGCTTCGCTGTGCATTGTGTAGCTTGGATTTTAAAAATCAATTTTAATTACACAAGACCTGATTCAACAGCAGTTCTTTTTGTCCCTAAGACTGAGGAAAAGCTCCTGCCAGAAGCCCTAGAAAGCTTCTGACTGTCAGAGTCCACAACACTGGAGTATTCGGACAACAACTAGTCTTAGGAGTGGGAAAGCTGTGTGGTCTCCTGGAGCACTGAGCTGAGGAAAGCCAGGAGCCCTACCTGAGAGAAGGGGCTGTTAGTTGGAGTCAAGAGGGAGCCGAGCACAAACTGAAATGACGTAAGTACCAAACTGAATGGAATGGAACACTCAGCTCCTTCAACTGTATTATTATTATTTTTAACTGTACTGCTGGCAGTGAGCTAGAAAGAGATAGGAACTGCTACAAAACAAAACAAAAATATTGGAATAGTGGTAATTCTGCTGTCTTGGGTAGCAGACTGCCACTGCTCAAGAGTGTGGCTTTTCAAGTTTGACTTACTGAAATTGTAGCACACTGGCTCTGAAGTCAAGATTTAAAGCAGCATAGTTCTCAGTAAAGAATCATCCTATGACAGCCTCACTCCACAAGACTGAGATTTCCATGGAAGCACAGAAATGCAAGCAGGAGTACACTGAAAGCAGAACCACAAAGTACAGATTTCTCACTGGGAGCCATTTTGACAGATACTGCTGAGGAAAACCCTGGGAGGACGCAGGCCTATTATACTGCTATATTTTGAAATCTTTCACAAACCATACAAGTTGGTAACACTATAAAGCAGTAGGATAACCAGGAGTGGACTGTGACAGTTTGCCCCAGAAATAAGGGCCCCCTCACTCAGCTGCTGTGTGTACCATTGCTCCCCAGAATTTTTGGCATTGTGTTTAAAGTTTTCATTGAAAGATGCAGTGGTATAGGCTGGAGTGTAAAATTACACCACATATAGAATGCTATTATGGCATAATGAGACCTCTTCCTAGCCTCAATAAAGTAAATATTTCACATAGTTTTGTGTGTGACACACTGCTGCTGCCAAGTAGTGGTGGTGATTCGGAGACCCTCCTTGGCCATGGTTTCCATAAAGTCTGGAGCCCTGGAGTTGCTAGAACTCAATTTTATCAGGGTTGGAGAATGTGGTACAAGAAAGGAATCGATGCTAGCCTCACTCCACTCTACCCTGTTTCCCTGAAAATAAGACCTAACCTGAAAATAAGCCCTAGTATGATTTTTCAGGATGCTCATAATATAAGCCCTACCCCCAAAATAAGCCCCAGTTAAGTGAAACCTCGCCCTCCACCATTGTGCAGCAACCAGAAGAAGATGACATGACTGTATTTGAATAAATGTAGATTGTTGTACATGAAAAAAAATAAAACATCCCCTGAAAATAAGCCCTAATATGTTTTTTGGAGCAAAAATTAATATAAGACCCTGTCTTATTTTCGGGGAAACACGGTACCAGTTCACTGGAGGGCTGAGTTGCCTTCACTAGACCCCAGCTATGTCCATTCTGCCTGAACCCATGTTCCTGGCATTGGGTGCAGGCTGTCCCCAGTCTGTTGGTGGTGTCAGATCTCTAGCACAGCCCTGAGCCAACCCACACCCTTTAAGGAGGGTTTATAGTGCTGGCTGCTCACCACTGTCCAGGCCTCCCCAGCCCTTCTTGCCGGCACCTGTCACATTTCCTCTGGTACTTCCATCTCCAGTGCCTCCATTGGTTGGGCTGGGGGCTAAGTGCCACGTTAGTCACCAAGGTCTTTATGGGGTGGGTGTTGGGCATGCCAGTGAGATTATGGTCAGAGGTCTATCATTGTGTCCTCTTCCTTTGGCCACTGGGACTTCCACCCAGACCCTGGTCCAAGGGTTCTGGATTAATGAATACTCTAACTCCCCTAAGGCATAAAAGACAAGAGTCCAGTTCGTCCTTCAATTCACTCCTCTCTCTCAGATTCCACCAAGAGCATTGAGCTCAAGCTTCTTCCTTCTCATCTCTGGCCCCTGCCAGCTGGCCCAGCCGCTGTCTCCTTGCCCGGGTAAGACCTATGAGCCCCTAGCTCCTCTCCCCAGGTGGGGATCTGCCTGTCTACACCCTCAGACTCAGAATCAGCTGTCTGCATTTCTGTTGAGCTTGCTAAGGGGCATGGGGCAAGGACAGACATATGCCATGCGTGACCCCCTCACAGTGTGAAAAAGAATGTATGCTAATCTTAGGCTTGCTTGGTTGTTTAAAGTATTGGTGTACATTCAGTCTGGCAAAGAATAGGTTAAGTGATACCTCCACCTGGCCAAACGTAAGTTGGATACAAAATGGACCACTAGGAGACAGGAAGGGCCCATTTCTTGGTGAGGTCTGTAGCCCAGCTGTATAGGCATCTAAACCCACCTCAGTGTGATAACATATTTCCTTACATCTGGGCAGTAGTGATAAAAGTGGTCAGGCAGGCTAAAGTTGGTTCAGGCCAAAGAACAGAGTTCATTGTAAGGAGAGAAAGAAGACAGACAGCTTTAAGGAAGGCTTCAATGGAAGAGCAGGTAGCCTGCAACTGGAACAGAAAGAGATTCAGAATCCCAGAGAAACACAATCCAATTTATATTCCAAAACAAAACAATTCATATTCCAAAACAAAAATGAAGCACAACTACCCTTCTGCTTGATATCAGGGCAGGTGAGCTGAGGAAGGACACTAAGACAGTGGTTTAACTAAGGTCATCTAGTTAGTTCATGGCAGAAGACAGTTTTGAACTGAGGACTTCCTCATTCATAATTCAGTCTCTTATGTACCATTGGTTGTCATGTTTAGATGTACAAGACAACTATACAAAGCAGAGATAGGAATATTTGTATTCGTAAACAAATACAAATATCCCCATCCCAGCTGCACCTAATGTAGTACCAGCCCCCAGAACCGGCCCTTCCACTCATGCATCCCGGCACCACCAGCATCCTGCTCTTCCCGCCAATTGCGGAAGTAGCTCCTCCATCTTCCTGCTTGGCTGGCCACTCCAGGCAGGGGTCGGGAGGAGGAGTCTCCCCTTACAGCTGCTGGGGCCGGACCTGCATTAGGTATGGCTGGGACAGAGATATTCGTATTTGTTTATGAATATGAATATCTCCATCTTTAATACAAAGCATCAGTTGACATCAGTGGACATTTTAGGCTAGGATGCACCTTGGCCATTAACAAACAATATGATAGGCAGAGATGAAACCAGTGGATTCAGAACTAACAATAGGAGAAATCAGGATTAAGCAGGTTGAGTTCAATACTCAGTCTGTCTCCTCATTGGAGTAACAAGGTATATACACGGCAGTGTAATTCCTTAATATCTAACTTTTGGACTATTGGATTGGATAGCATGTGCAATAGAAAGTCTGCTACTGCACACCTCTGACCAAGCAGAATTAAGAAGAGGAGTAAACTGTTATGGAAATGGGGGAGGGGATGAAGAGATCTGCCTGCATGGGCACTGGAGGCAGTTGTGGACACTGGAAGTCACAGTCATGGACAGACACACCCTTCAAATGAACAATTTGTCTATCCTTATTCCACATCTAGTCTCAGCACAGCAAACAGGAATGTCGTAGGAAGGAGAAGGCTCCCAAAAATGTATTAACCATCGAGTCTGGATTTAACACTAAGGGCAGGAATCCCAACAAAAGACATTGTTTTTCAGCTATGCAGAAGCTTGGCAAAATGCTTGACAGTGACGAATATGGATTGGCAGTATGATTTGATTGGTCTTTCAAGGACAGAAGTGAAATTGTACTGGGAGAGAGCAGACAATACATCACTGAAGGGTATTTGTATAAGCAGAGTGTTAGAGGAGGCAAGCCAATTATTTTCCTCCTTGCTTTAAGTGCAACTCTTGTACATCGAAACAAGTGCATAGAGGAATGCAGCAAAGCAGCTGAGCACCTTCCACATAAATGCGTCCACACTTTCCACATTGTTCTTAATGAAAATTTCTTAGGACCAATTTGAAAAACACATCTTATGGCTCTCTTTGCATCGAAATTTTATTGGAAAAGCGTTATCAAAGTAACCAATCTGCATCTTAGAAGAACCTGTTATTATTATTATTATTGATCAATTGTACAAGGCCATGTTATCGTAGAGGAAATCTAACAAATCATTATTTCTTTCTGTGTGCAGTGGCAAATAATTTGATCTTGTTTGTGCTGGCAGTAGGGTTTTAACAGCAAAGAACAATGCATTTTTTCTGCCAAATGCATCTCAACAGTATGGTGCATGTACTTCAGAGTTACAGTACTTCTAGAGGCCATGCAATTTCTGAGGAGACAAGGAATAAATACTCAATAACCTTAGGTTAACAAAAGTCTTTAACTAAAGTCTAAACTAACTAGCAGCATTCTCACTCATTTTCTTAAAACATTTGTTCTGACTAATTGCTCATTGCCATACAGTAGCACTTCTGGCTGAAATTTAAAACAAAAACAATTAAAAGCAGTGTAATATTTAGATGTAAATGTGGCATTGTGCTGTGGAAGAATTTTTTAGCATGTATACATTACTGAAACAGTGACGTCTATGTTGGCTTGGGCATGTCATGAGAATGGCTGACGGTCGGATTCCAAAAGATCTCCTGTATGGAGAATTAGTGCAGGGAAAGCGCCCCAGAGGGAGACCACAGCTGCGATACAAGGATATCTGCAAGCGGGGTCTGAAGGCCTTAGGAATGGACCTCAGCAGATGGGAAACCTTGACATCTGAGCGTTCAGCCTGGAGGCAGGCGGTGCAGCATGGCCTCTCCCAATTTGAAGAGACACTTGTTCAGCAGGCTGAGGCAAAGAGGCAGTCCCGAAACCAGCAAAATCAGGGAGCTGGACAGGGGACAGATTATATTTGTCTTCAGTGTGGAAGTAGGGTTGTCAGACGTCCGGCAAAAGGAGGACATGTCCTCCTTTTTAGCCTAATGTCCTCCGTCTGGCAGGCAAAGCTAAAAACCTTTAAAATGTCCGGCTTTTGTAATATTTTATGTTATAATTTTGGATGGGAGGGGGAGAGGTGGAAGGTGGAAAGCAGTCTCTGATGGAGTCACAATCTAAGACACCACTTCGGGCTGTAAATCAGCCATGCCCACATGGAGCCTTTGCTTCTGGAGGTGACTTCCTGCTTCATTTTGAGCAAGCTGCGCATAAAGATTAGCAAGGAAAGGAGAGCAAGATATATACATACATATATATACACACACACCACGAGTGAGAGGGAATGGGCAAAACAAAAGGAGAGAGTCGAGAGAGAGCGGCAGCCAGAGAAGGGCAGGATCTCTCTTTTTTTAAGGGGAAAAAAAGTTTGTGGGTTTGCCCGGAGGCGAGCAACAGGAGTCGAGAAAGGAGAGACGGTGGAAGCGGCTAGAAAAGATTGAGGAAGGCTGGTGGAGAAGAAGTGAAGCTGCAGGGAAGGGGAGCCAGAGCAAGAGCGGGGCTCTGCGCCAGCCGCCTACCAGAGAAAGAGGGAGAGGGAGAAGAGGCGGCAGCCGCCACCGCCGCAGCAGCAAAAGGAGGCGGGAAAGAAAGGGTAACCTTCTCGCAGAGCTCGCCTCAGCGCAAGTGAAGCAGCAACAATAGCAGGCGCCGGGATATGTAGTGTAATTAATAAAGATTATAAGGTAATAATTGTACAATAGGCTGTTTAAATAATGTTTTTTGGTATTTTGAAAAAAAGCCTCCATTGAATTTATTTTTATTTTTTAACATGACTGTTTCTTGGTTGGTTCACTAAGAGACATTTATTGGCAGCTATTGTAATAAAATTGTATTGATTGCGGGTTTAATCTGGAACGATTCAAATGAGACATTCAATACGTCCTCCTCTGTCCTCTTTTTTGTCTTTCTATGTCCTCCTTTTGGTACTTATGTATCTGGCAACCCTATGTGGAAGGGATTGTCACTCTCGAATTGGCCTTCTCAGCCACACTAGAAGCTGTTCCAAGACCTCTATTCAGAGCACGTTACCATAGTCTCTTGAGACTGAAGGATGCCTACAGCTGTGGAAGAAACTTCAGTAATCTATATTTTAGGTTAAAGGTTTAAAGCAAAGCCACGTTTGCAAGGAACTGTTGGTAGGGAGAAAACACAGTCGGCAGAGAGTAAGTGCTCTCCTATGGTGAATGAGTTATGGGCCTCCCAATAGCAGGATCTCCATCTTGTCCGGATTCAGCTTCAGCATTTTGGCCTTAGTCAACTCCAAAACCAAGGGCAGGCAATGTTCTAGCACCTGGACAGCATCCACTGCAGAGGATGTGAAGGAGAGATGGAGCCACATATCATCACCAGCATACTGATGACAAAACATTCCAAAACTCCTTATGACATCCTCCAGTGGCGTCCTGTAGTTGTTACAGAGCAATGGGGAGACTGATGAACCCTGTGGCACCCCACAGCTGATGGTCAAAGGATTAGAGAAAGTCTCCCCAAGCTGAACACACTGGATCTGGCTGTCAAGGAAGGATTGGAGCCAGCTAAGTGCTGGTCCTCCAAGCCCTAACCTCAACAGTCTATACAGGAGGATACCATGGTAGACAGTATCAAAAGCTGCTGAGATATTACATGTGATTTAGAGACTATACTTCTATTATTGCAGCCTAAAATAGCATTTGCCTTTTTTGCAGCCACATCACACTGTTGGCTGATAATCAGCTTGTAATCTACAACAATTCCAAGATCCTTCTTGCCAGTAGTATTGCTGAGCCAAGTATCTCCCATCTTGCAGCTGTGTATTTGGGGTTTTTTTCTAAATGTAGAACTTCACACCTATCCCTGTTAAATTTCATTCTGTTGTTTTCAACCCAGTGCTTAAGCTTATTAAAATCTCTTAGAATTTTGTTTCTTTCCTCCAGGGTATTATCTATTCCACCCAATTTTGCACCATCCATACATTTGATAAGCAAAGAAACCTCTTAGAAATAAACCTGTTAGGCAATTAGGGAAGATTTTATAGCCCAGAATAAGCTTTGTCTTTCATCTGGAGCTGGACACAACACAGTCTCTTCTCTTCGCTATTATAGGAAGAAACTGTATTTCAAGCATTGACTTGACAGTACAGATGTAATGGGCAGTATCCTATTGGCAAAACATGGAACAGAAGGTTAACTGCATAAGTACACCATACAATCTCAGCAGTCATCTCTCTGTGCAACAAGCTGTGTGACTAATTTATTTATTTATTTATTTATTTGATTTCTATCCCGCCCTTTTAGACAAAGTCTACTCCAGGCGGGTTCCATTAAACATTATAAACTAAAACAGTTAAAAACAATTCAAAACAATAGTGATTAGTAATGCTCAAGATGGGAAAACAGAAAATTATAATAAGAATAAAGTCAAGTATTGACAGGAGGGAAGGCCTGCCTGAAGAGCCAAGTTTTTAATTGGCTCTTAAAAACGATCTAATCTCACAACCAGTGAGAGAGATCCTGCTGGATTGTGAGGGGAGCTTACATAGTTACCATATTTTTCCATTTATAACATGCCCCCACTTATAAGACGGCAACCCCCCCCCCCCACTTTTCTAACCCAAAAATTAAGAATACTTAGCTTGGAGGATTTGGCCTCTGGGCTCAGAACGGTTGGACATTTTGAGTCCTGTTGAATCTGAGCCTACAGGCTCTACCTCCAATGAGGTATGTTCCAACTGGTTTGCTCAGCATCAGCTGACGTCAGTTCCATAAGGCTCGTGATTGGAGGAAGCTAAGTCTCCTGACTATAGGAAGCTAAGCCTCGTGACTGAAGGAAGCCTGTTTACAGAGCCTGTTTATGTGCCGTTTTGTTCTCTCCTCAGCTATCTCAGTTTATTTCCATGTAAAAGACGCCCCTCAATTTTTAGTGTAATGATTTTAGGAAAAAGTAGCATCTTATACATGGAAAAATACAGTATGCCCCTGTTCTACATTTAGTTAATAGGATACTGGGATTGGATCTACAGTGATTTTCTTAAAATGTACCAAGGACTAGGAAAGGTGCTGAACCATGAAGAATCAATTTTGCTGAGCCAAAATTTTTTATCAAACTTTTTCTTTCCATAACAACAACATGAATAGGTCAGGGAGCTAGACACCTGGCTGCAGAGCCAGAGGTTCATAATTTATTCCCTACTGTGTCTCCTGGGAGCACAACCAGCTTCTGTAGCCTTGGGCAAGCTGCACAATCCCAAAGCACCCCCAGAGGAAAGGAATGGCAAACCACTTCTGAGTACTCTATACCTAGAAAACCCTGAAAAGAATCCCCATAAGTCAGAACTAAATTGAGGGCATGCGATTGTTACTGTTGAGTCTGTTTTTAGATATTTCCTGAAACAATGAACATAGAAACAGATCCAGCTTCTTGAGAGACAACTATAAGAACCAGACTACTGGCCCTGAGCTGTCTGAGTCATACTGATGTATTTCCCCCATTTAATTTTGATTTTAAAATTTTCCACAGTCTTTTGATATATTCCCTTTCTGACAGTTCTTTAACTTTTGTGTGCATGATGTTATCTGCTTCTAGTATTCCAAGTTATTTATAATTTTCAGCACTTAATACTGATTTTATAATCTTGCCATTTTTAACTCTATTCCATCTTTACTATTATTATTATTATTATTCAAAAATACCAGACACAGTTAATCAAAATTATAAAAACTGGTATTATATAACAGACAGAAGTTCTTCTTCTTCTTCTTTAACCAAAACCCTAAGTATCTGTTAAATATCAGCACAGTATGTATGTATGTATGTATGGATGGATGGATGGATGGATGGATGGATGGATGGATGGATGGATGGATGGATGGATGGATGGATGGATGGATGGATGGATGGATGGATGGATGGATGGATGGATGGATGAGGAGGAGGAGGAGGAGTATTGGGTTACTAGTGGTTTACATAAGATGACATTTCAAATATCAAAAGAATATTATTATTACTATTATTCAAAAATGCCAAGCAACTTCTACCTTTGGCAGAGAAAAACAAATTGAAGACCACCCAATAAACTGCATACTATAGGATGACCAGATGAAATAGAAGACAGGGTTCCTGTATCTTTAATAGTTGTGAGGAAGAAAACATTCCGGCAAGTGTGGCTTGCCTTAAAATTTTTCTCCTTTAAGTAACTGTTAGGCAAAGGAACTCTCTCCTCTATTTCCTCCAGATTGTCTGGATAGCACTCTGGTGATTTTGTTGCACATGCAATGACAATAAAGTGTTATTCTGTTCTCTGGTTACCCTATCAAATGAAAAATGTGAAAGGGTTCTGCTAAATTAAAGGGGCAACAATGACATGCTGCTAGCTCCACTCCATCATTCACGCATCAAGCAGGACAACCCACACACTGCATTAAATAGAGGCATATGCCATAGACCACAGAGTATGAAGGAAAATGTCATGCCTCTGGACAGCCTTACTGGGCATTCTGTGGATGTGTCAAACATAAAACATAAGCCCCATTTAGGGTGCAAATATATTGACATAAAATGCAGGAAATGCTTCAGGATTGGGATGGTTCGATTTGCATTTTTTCCATTGATCACATGATGAAAAAACAAATACAAATCAGCATAGACTCCACCCCTCCAATCTATAGTTTCTTTCTCCAATGAAAAATGAGAGGATGAAATTGCCATGTGGCCCTTGTTTACAGCTTATTAAGGTAATTGTCTTGTATCTGTTCCTCCTGCAAACCTGGCTACAGGAGATCAGTGTTAACAAGCTGCTAACAAAGCTGTTCAGTCAATTTCCTCCTCTCTCCCTATGCGGCTGGCCAGTTAACTCAAATTTACCTGAGGAAATCTGAATTCCCAGGTGCGACTTTAGCCAGTGAATCTGCATCTTTTTCACACTGTGTAGTCGCACCCTTAGTTCAGTGGGACTTCTCCATTTTTCTCCCCCTAGAAAAATGCAATCATATCAGCAGTCCTATAATCACTTTGCTGCAAACATGTCACAATGGGACTTTCCCCATAATGAGTAGGCATTAGAAGATTGCACTGTAATACAATTCATTACTTGGGCACTACTCTTGACAAAAGATAAAGAAAACAATGGGTTTTACTTAGGGTTATTGTATATGTTGTTATTAATAAAATAAAGGCCTGATACAAAGTTCTGTGGAGCCGAGATATGGTTATTCCCATTTCAGACAACATATAATCCACATCTTGACTAAACAGTTTTCTCGTGTTTGTCCTTGAAATAAGCTTCATATAAGGTCATTTATACATGCTATATGTCCCGGAGACTAAACAAAATATTGTGGGAAATATCATAGAGGTTAGAAAAGTAATTCACACAGAGATTTTTGCTGTATCCATTGGACTTGTCATGAGATACAAGGTTATTGACTGCAGATGGGTAGTTATTGATCAGAAACAGGCAAGAAATTGAATCTACAGTAGATGTTTTAACACTTTGGTGTTTTAAATTAAATGATCAAGAAGTTGTCATGGTCTGTAAAAGTTCTATATTTGCAAATCCCCAGGTTAAATCATCCTAGCTCCATAAATGGAAATTGGGTTTTGCACCTATGATGAAGGAAAAACTGTTTATATCAAGAGTGGGAAACATACAGCCTCCAGACCCTATAAAGATAGTTAGCGCAACGCTGCCACTTTTAATTTATATGTGCCAGGAAAATCAAGCAGAGTGGGGATGTACTATTGCTCTCAGGTCTTGTTTATGGGCTTCGTTTAGGCAACTGCCTGATCACTGTGTTAACAGAATGCCGGACAAGTGAGGTCTTTCATCTGATCCTGCATGATTCTTTGTATATTGTTATGTGCCCCCCTCCAAAAAAATCTGTCACCCTGTAACTCCTTCTTCTACTGCATTGGGAGTGGGTCTGGCATGTTTCTTTCTGGAACTTTTCTCCACTTTTACCCTTCATACATACAGACTAACATCCTAACAAAGTTGTGGAGATAGTTAAATGCAGATTAACAAAGTAGCAAACCTAGATGAAATACACGGAAACTGAACCATTGGCATGAGTCCAGAACATACAAAGGCAGGACAAAGGCAAGCATGTGTGGGAGTTAAATGATTGGTGCAGAGGAGTATATCTGACTTAAAACCTACTTCAGCAAACATCTCCAAAGCTAATTGGAAGTATGTATCTCTCATGTATCATTAGTAATGCCCTTGATATCAGGAGAGAGCAGAAACCAACAGACTTTGTCGGACACAACTACATTTGCAGTAGGTAGCAAAAGCTCAAATGCAGTCTCTGCTACACATAATTCATGACATATGGATTCAATTATACCTTCAATTCAACATCTTGTACTAAAGACTTTCCATGCTCACTCAGGCTCCAAAATGCCATGCAATTGCATCTACCAAGCAAACAACATGCATGTGGTATCCTGTTAAGAGTGACCAGATGAACATGTACGTACTGTACCTTTAATAGTAGTGTGGAGGTGGAAATGTCAGCAGGTGTAGCTTGCTTGAAAAGCTAAGCCTACTGAGAGTTCCTCTCTTACAAGGAAGACATTTAGAAATACAACAACCCTGTCCTGTTTTATTTGTTCACTTGATCACTCTGTTTCTTGCATTGTGGCTACTTCTAGCTTCACCTTGGCACTTCATGGCAAAATGGTGAACCTATGTTGCAAGTACTCAAATGGCAACCAATAACACCTACACAGAACTATAGAATTTGACTGATATCATTTGACTGATAACCAGCATGTTGCAGTTATACCAGCCAGGAGATGTGGTACCCCATCTCCAAGTCCCTTGTTTTAGAGAGCAGGGTGCCACAAAGCTGATTGTAGTTATGTGCTGTCAAGTCACTTCTGAGTTATGGCAAACCTAATAGAGTTTTTGAGGTGTGTGAGTATGCCAGGTAGCCTGCATACTCATGGCAAGCTGCCCCCTTTTAAGATGGCTGAGAGAGCTCAGCCAGGGGAAAAGGCTAAGGCACAGAGAAATAGGGAGAGAAGACAGCTGGGGAAGGTTCATCAGCTCAATGAGGAACACCTGCCTGAGGCATCAGGAGCCAGATATAAGAGAGTGGAGATAGGCCTCTGCTGGTCTACAGAAGAGGAAGAAAGAGAAGGAATCTGGGTTGATGCTCAGAGGAGCTGCTGTCACCTGAGGGAGCCAGGAGGGTTGTGTGACTGAGAACCACTGAGAACTGACCATGGAGCCTCCCTCCAGTTGTCATCCTGGACAGGCAAGGACTAGGGGGAGGGGAAGGGCTGGGCAGCCAGCATCTATATCAAGGACAATACAAACCGTTTTTGAGCTGGACAAAGTCTCATATTGATGCACCTGAACTGTGGGGACCCTCAGTGAAAATAACTGAGGGAGAGGGTGACCAAATTCTGGTTTATGCCCTTCAATCTGCATCTTCCAGGGCTTCAGGGATTCATCAAAGCTGTAGTACAACTGTAAATAAAGCACCCATATGTTTAAATACTGAAATTGAGCCCATGGAGTTTGTGCCAAAGAACCCAGCCATCACCAGCTCTGCAACACCAGAGGCTGATCACTACAAATGTTTGGATTACCCTGCTAAGATTCCAAGTTTACAAGTCAATAATTAAGATAACATTAGAAACCTTGTATTTTCAAGCTCTGGTTACTTTTTTTGCTGCTAACCTTTATCCCCCAAAGGAAATGCAATGCTATTTGCTATATTCTCTGCTGAGTTCCATATTGCAACTCGTTTAGGACCCCAAAAAGAAATATATTGAAAGCCGTGACATTTAAGAATATGCATAATAACTTTGGTTGTGTTTGTTATTTTGTAATTTGCATAATTTCTGACAAGATGAGGAAGGCAGTTCAGGCACCCATATAATATACAAGCTACACCACCAAAAATGGTGAGTTGGTACCAAATATGCCAAATAAGGCTGAATTATCATTTTGCGTAACACCTATACCGCAGTAGTTGTGAAATGGTGAGTGACCTTGCAGTTATCACTGTTATGTGCTTTCCAGTTGGGAAACTGGAAATAAATTGGGTACCCATTTCCCAGTTCTCTTTCAACAAAGTGTTGTGTCAATAGCCTCTATCATTTATTTAATCTGACACCACACAATAGGAGTTATTGTACTTAGTATCACACATCTCCATTACTGGGAAACTCTCCATCTCAAGATGCATCATTATTTTCTATGATAAAAGGTATTGTTTTTATGTGAAGTACCTCTAGGCAGTGACCACGGCCAGCAGTTATAAATTAGGAAATTATAGGTCTGCCCCCTAAAATAAGTATTGTGGCACCCCAAATATATTTCCTGACAGGACAGCTTCCTGCATGGGACGTAAAGTCAGCAGAACAGCTTTGACTTACAGGGCAATTTGCATGAAACACACAACTCTGTCTTCTAATCACTTGACACACAGTTCTGCATCCCATCCCATGATCTCATCCTACCTGAGGTTGCAGCCTTGCTCTGCCTGAAGTAGGGCTGGATCTGACTATAGCCATGATGATATGAAAAGAGTAGTGCTTTGCAAATGATTTTCACTGTCGCTACCATAAGATGCACTCTGTCACAGACTGTTCATTTTGTTAAAGGACATAAAGCTTCAAAACATATTACTCACCAAGTATCTGTCATTCCAGTCCCAATTGTCCAAAGCCCATTGTGGGATACAGAGCAGACTACAGTAGAGAGGAGACATCTGTTCCACTAGCAATGTCTCCTTTGCTAACCAACCAACCAACACTGAACCCCTCCAATCTCTTCATTGTTTTGCTCCCAAAATTATTTCCAATCAAAATACATAAATGCCTGAAATCAGACCTCTAAGAAGAACTGGCATTTCAAACTAAAAAGAGGACAGTAAAGGTATATTTATACTAGTGAACAAATTCTGCCAATCTTACTGGGTTGTTTTACTGACTTCAAAAAAATCAGTTATTTGAAAAAGTACAGTGAAGACAGCTGTGAGAAAACAAGATGGATTCTTATCTGCTGCAGAATCCCAAAAAAAGATGAGCCCTGTTAAATGCTAACTGGAGGGACATTTATACTGGTGATGAAAGATGCAGGAAGGACACCCATCTGAATAACAAATGTACAGAGTTGTCATTGAGAAAAGTAATAATTTTTACTGTGAACAGAAAACCATGATTTAACCTTCAAAATAAGTGAGTTTTACCTCCAATTGCTTGTTCGCCAAATCTATGCAAGAAATAGCTTCTAATAAAAATCATGATCAAAGGAGAATGGTTGGAGGGCAGAAAAAAACTGCTTAATGTTAAAGCTAAGCATGTTTCAGCCCACTCTGTGCCTGGCTAGAAGACTGTCTGGCAGCCTCATGTGAGCTGCCCTTAGCGACCTGAAGGGAAAAAAGGTACATAGGCATAAAATAAATAAACAATACATCTTAATAGGCGTCAGGTACAAAGTCACTAACTGAGTTTTTCAAAATATATAGCAGTTGCTGATCCGTATTCAGTAGTTTGTCACTCTGTCTGTTTGCCGTTCTCTAAAGTTCTGGGGACAGGTTAAGAAATGTACTTTTTTTGGACTACAGCTCAAAGAATTTCCCAACTGTAATCTATCCCCTCAGCTTCAAAATTTGGTTCTGGGAGACAAGAGATGAAAAGCAGCTTCTCAAACATGGCTATATGCATAGAAATTGGGTTCTCAAGTCATATCTTACAGGAGCCCAATCAGCCAAAGCTCTCTCACTACTTGAGGTGGATGAAGTACCACCTCCTCTCCGTCTTTCAGGCACCCATACATCCACACCCACATGCAACGTCTTTTATAGCTGCCTCCTACAGACTGTATTTTTCATCTTAGCCTTCCTCATTGTTGTCGCCAGGTGTCTGGCAAGTTTCTAAACAGAGCTACCAGGACTAGTTAACACTCTGACCCATGAGGCTCTGCTCAAAAGCATATAGGTCACTTGGAATTGCAAAAGAAATGCTGCAATGCTGGCTCTTTTGCAAAGAGGGCAGCTGTCCAGCCAGCCAGTTCCAGCTGCTCAGAAGAATTATGGCAGCTGTCATGGCAGAGTGAGATTGAGCAAGATAGAAGAGAAAGATTTTTTTTACTTTTGGCAACAACAAGGTGAAGGATCGACTGGTGGGGGCCCTTTCAGTGTTGGAGAGAGCAGCACAATTCTCTGGTCCCACATCAGCCTAATGGAAGTCCTATTTCTCTGTCCAAGCCAAGAGAAATGCAGAATCACCCCACCTATACTGTGCTGAATGAAGGAGAATTTTGCTTGCCATCAGGCTGCAGCAAAGGAACTTGACCTCAGCATGGGTCCTCCTACACTATCCATCAGGTGAACCAGTTGTCTGCCTGTCATTGGACCTTATAAGAGCAACTTACTTTCAGAGGCAGAGGCTAGGCCACATGCTAGTCAGAAATGATCAAGCTGCCAAATAATTCCATGCAAACTTTAAACAGGCCCCAGAGGAATGCAAGAGCAAGGGGGTTAGATGTCTCCCAGTCTACAACGCATGGTCTCCATTTATGCACAAAGACTGAGGAAGCAGGAACACAACCAGTAATTTCTTGAAACAATTCCAACTGGCTGTAATTTTTCAACTTTGCTTTCTTCTGTTTTTATTTCTTTTTTCCTAATCATACAAAATCTCCTCACCAAGTACTCAGATGGGTTACCACTGTTGGATATTAATCAAGAAGGAAGAATGTTGCCCTCCACTTCTTTGACAGGCACAGTGTTCAAAGGTAGAGTAGGATGAATCCACCCTCTTCAGATCACTATACATAATCAAAATAAAATGTGGCACACCATTGTCTCTTCTAGATCCCTTCTTTATTGGTCTGACAATACAAAATGTTTTTATCAAGCTCCATCAGACTGACTTTGAATGGCTCCCTCATTTCATCCTGCAAAATCTCGAAATATTTGCTCTTTCCAGCCTTTGCACAGATATATCTGCTCCAACTTTTACAGACCATCTGCATTTGGTTTTCCTGGGTTTGGAGGGACACACTGACCTTAAATAAATACTATCCCTCATGCCATGCCATTTGTAAACTGGATTGGTAGTCTCTTCCCCATTTTTCAATTGCCATTGCTCTGCATCTGTCTCTCTTGATAAATTCCCATCTAAATTATGACACATGGTTCACATTTTCTCTGCTCCCTGGAACCTTCCTCTTAGTGTCTGGGCCATCATGTTTAGAACAAATGGCAAGATTGATACCCCATAGGAGGAGTCAGCTGGCTTGAATATATAACCAGCAACTTTAAGATGTACTTTTTCATTACTCATAAAGCTAATCAGTTTTTTCATCAAGATAGATGGAAAGCTGAGAAGTGAAAATTCAAACACAGTTCTCTTTAACAAGCTTTTCTTTTAATACAGTTTGCAAGTACTAGCAGCTGCTCCATGAAAATGAATAAAATGTGGACAGTTAGAAGCCATGGGGGATTGTGTCCCTGACAGACATTTGAAACTCCATTTCCTCAAGAGTAATCTCACATTAAAATGCAGATCCAATGGATTTCTCACTCATTCCTAGTCCCAACCTCCATGCTGTATACCCTAAGCCATTTTTTCCCAAGCATTCTACTATCCTGTGCAACTATATCAAAGCAACCACTTGGGATGTGGGTGCATAGCAAGCCTCTGCATTGCTCTGTGAGAGCAATTAATAAATTCCCTCTATTAATTAGAGCTACTATCAAGAATAATGTATTACTTAGAAATTTGTAACACTGTGAGGGTCTCAGCATGCTTTCTGAATAGCAGAAAAAATTAAAGACTGTGATACAACTCTTCACTTCCCTAAGTGATAGGAATTTTACTTCTTTATTATTCACATTTCTATCCTGCCCATGGTGGTTTTCAAAGCATGCAGGAATTTGTATAGAATTATAGAATGACTAATGAAACAGAAAATTTAAAATACTATGGCAAGTCATTTTGTTTCCACTTTCTTCAACTGCATTGAATAAGAGTAACAAGACAAAGGTAACAGCTCTGTGGCACATTTGAGACTAGCAAATGTATGAACTTTCATGGATTACAATCCACTTTTAGACACATGAGTCTAAAAAAGTATATTTTAATCTATGAACGTTCACATGAAGGGTGTGTACTTCAATTTTTTTGGACTTCAGTTCCCAGAATTCTCCAAGAATTCCTCACATAGAATCCCAGCCCATAAATACACACCTGCAGACATCTTCATTGTACTCACCCAGACAAGGTAATCTTGCTGCCTTATATGCTCTACAAAGGGTGCCTCTTGAACCAACACTCCCAGGAAGAACTATAGCAGGAGGCTTAGCTCAGTGGTTCCTGGCAGATGTTCTTGGACATCAATTCCCAGAAACCCTGGCCAGCATAGCTAATGGTGAGTTGTAGTCCAGGAATATCTTGGGTACTACTGGCTTAGATGAAAGCCTAGAAGGAGGCCTTGGCTTTGTCCATGCTAGTGAAATGAAAGACTCTGCAGATATGTGCTTGTGGGTGGGAATTCTGCCTAGGGAATTCTTGGAGAATTCTAGGAGTTGTAGTTTTTAAAGGGTAGGCAACCCTTGCTCACACCAGAATACATTTGTTACATTTCAAAGCTGCCCTAATACTTTTGGTTTGGTTTGGTTTTGGTTATTGCTGAAACAAACTAACATGGTTGCCCATCTTGAAAATGAAATCAAGATGTGCTTTTTTTAAAAGTGCCAGTTGCAGATCATAGAGGACAGAATATTCCAAGGTGGGTGGATGATGGCAGGTGAAGCTCTCCAGTTTAGGTCATGAGGTACTAGGATGCCAACACTCTGAATCCAGAAGTTTTCTTTTTTTCCCTCACAAGGTACTTGGATCTGATAATATTTCTGGATGAATCATGGACAAATTAGATAGTCCACCATGTTTTTATTTAAAGGAATTAAGCAGCTGGTTGATGGAATTTTTGGTCAAGATGGAAGATTTATGCTTTCTGTAGGTTGGCTGTTGTTTTGCTCTTTGCCTGGCCGTTTGCTCTCAAAGCATAAATTAGGTTGCTGGACATAAAGATGATGTTCTGTTCAGTATAGCAGGTTCTGCCAGTCACAGTGTTCTTGACGGTGTCTTTCTACATATCTGTGTCTGCATTGTAAGAGGAATGTGGTAAGGAAAGTCAAATGTGTGGGGATTCAATTTAATTGGTGTATCTATGTCTTTTGGTTAATTATAATTAAATAATTTATTAGAAAGGAATAATAACATGTCTGTTGGTTTCTCTGACCTTGAAAACAAAACAGCATTAGGTTTGAGATGCACTGAGATAAGGTATTTTTGGGAGGGAGTTACCCTTCATTATCGTCATGTTCTGCCATCCTTGCCTGTTTTCAACCCTATAGCGGGAGCAACTGTGGCAGCAATAATAGCAACAGCCTCAGGAACTGTGCCTCCTCCTTTTGCTGTAAAAGGAATGTGTGGAGGAGGCTGTGTATGTCAGGTTAACGATGCAACCCAAAAGTGCACCAATTTTGGTAAGAATACCACACCACCTTCAGCACATCTGGTCCTATCTGATTATGGATAGGTTGAGCTCTGGGAGTGTTTGGATGGGATACCACCAGGGATCGTCAGGTAGAGTGAGGAAAAGGTCCTGCCTGAAATCATGACATCTACTCCCTTTCAAAACTGACAGTACTGGGCTAGGTGGCCCAATGGTCTGCCTCAGTACAAGACAAATTCCTATGTTCCAGTTCAGCTATTCTAATTGACAGCATGTGAATAGCAGCAAGCAATCAGATGCTGCCTTTGTGAGCATGGGGCCATAGAGGGAACAGGGCCAACAAAGGAGGAAACTTCTAACATGCCTTCTTCCCATTGGTCATGGGTCCCTACTGGATGTGTTTGTTTGGTTCAGTTTGCTGCAACTCAAACTTAGTAAAAGAAAATGAGTGCATTAAAAATGTTGCTCTGAAAGGCCGCTGCTGAAATTCTAGCCACTGAAGTGCATTCATTGGTGAGACAGTGACTTTATAGCCTGTCACAGGCTTATATGAGGATCCCACCCAAGCTACTATATGCTGTAGGACAGGCCATGGCAGTACCACTGTGTGCAAGCAGCCATTACTGACCAACTCAAACATTAAGTTGCATTCCGACAACAGTAATAGAGCAAACAATATTTTAACTGAATTGAAGTTCCCTCTCTGATTCCATGCAAATGAAAAAGTCTTTAAGCCTTGTGTTATATCGAAGAGAACACAGCAAAAGGAGACAAAGCCACTGGTGAATTAAATGGGACAAGTGCTGAATACTGAAGAGACTTTGTTTTTAGAGTAATGACAAAAACTGGAGTTGCAAAAGCTATTTGCACAGGAGGTGCTAAAAATGTGAAACACTGGAGGCATTGAATCAGTATACCAAGTTTTGGGATACAGGAATAACTATTAACATTTTAGATGGTTTTTCTCATGAGAAGATTAAGAATTGTCCAGCAGCACTTAAACCTACAGCCATTGTGCTATAGGTATGCTGCGCGCCAGAAGAAGATACCAGATTAAAGACAGATTCTCCATTGTGTTGAAATCTAAAAATACATGGCATATTGAAACCTTCTCTGTAGCTGAAGGGCATTCAGACATACCATGAAACAGCTGCTGATCTTACCCACAAAGTAAACAACATCATCGAAAAAGAATTATGCAAAATTTATGCAGACAGACTTGGAAGACTTGGGAAAACTGAAACTTGGTGACAAAATAAAACCAGTTATACAGCTTCATTGATGCATATTATTTCATCTTAAAAGGAAAAATGGAAGCACAACCAGTAGTACCAATAATCAGAGGCAGCATGAGTGTCACATACAGTTGTAGCAGACAACTACAAAACCCCCAAAAATATTTCCTTTTGTGGTCATGTAAATAGCTAATCAAGCAACTGTTTGAGAGCGAAATGTGCATTAGCTTGAGACCCTTTGTATATTCTGGTTGAACACCAGTATTCTTCAGGTTTAACCTCAACACATATTTGACATTCTCATCCAATCTAAGTTCCATATTCAGGTGTGAGAATTTTGTTATATTTTATTTTGTTTTTCCCTTATTGCCTTAATTTATTCTTAATTTATTACACTGGTGTAGTTCAAATGGTGTAATATTTGGAGCTGAATCACCGTAGACATTGCCAGCTGCACACTGAGTTATGCAAACTAAAGGCGGTTTGCTTCCAAAAGTTATTCCATTTGTGTAGCTACATAAGAGAATTCTGGCCATCATATAGAAATGCTTGCACATTTTGCATTAATTTCTTGTTCACATTTCTCTTTACCCAAGGGAATGAACAGACACAAGTCAGAAAAAGTCACAGGCAAAAATTAGGTTTAGAACCCTCTCAGGACACACTCTTAGTCCTGGAGCAAAGGAATTACAAGGGAAGATTCAAAGGAGATTGCTTATGCAGGCTATGTTCACAGATTCCAATGTACATGAAACAGATTAAACAAAGATCAAGGATTCCTGGCATACTATGGTCAAGATACTATTCCACTCCAAATGAGTTTGCTCATTCAAGTTTTACACAGTTTAAATGTTTCAATTGTTAATGGTTTCAGATTGCCTTGATTCATATTCCTCACATGTTGTATTCCAATTATACATATCATGTAGCATCAGACTTTTGCATCTATGCACATCGGTAACTAGATACTCTAGTAATCCAGTCACTTTGTTAGCAAAAGCACTATATATTTATACTTATCCTTTGCTGTTCCTTAGTGGGTGATTGAGCACTATCCACCTAAGCAATGTTGGATTGTCTCATCATGAGATTTTCAAGGTATTAAGTCTTCAGAAGCAGTTTATCATTGCCTTCTTCCAAGCAGTACTAACAAGAGTTTACTTGAGTGTCTCTGAAAGATTCTCTGCTAGTTTCACCTTCCACTATTACTGCTGTCCTTCGATAATTTCAGTGCCAATAAGGCATTGGAATGATGAGCTCTCATCTGCAGATGCAACTGTGAATTCCTCAAGAGAATGGATACATCTTAATCTGGTATCTCAGCTGTGACTCTTCCACTCTCGTTAACTTTGCTAAGAGTCCAGATTTATAAGAGAGTCTAGTCTCACAATAATATTGCTTTCAGGTTCCTTGCCACACTTGAACTCCCTGTCATGTTAAGGTGTGCATCCAAGGGGAGGATACAATGGTACAATAAAGTAAACACAAGTTTAGTGAAACCAGAACACAGTGTATATACAGAGTATTGGGGCAGTGGGTGAACAAATACAGATGCCCCATTCTTTAAACAGCTCATTAACTTTAAAATTGTTCTCAAGAAAACAACCTGACTAAATGGGTCCTTAATTTATCATGTGTTAGAATATTCATCAGTGTAAAGCAAAACAAAGCAAAAATTTTAAAAAGCATATGGGATTTGTGACTCAAACAGGAAATTAAGGCAATGCAATCTCCAGTAGATGATCCCAACTTTTTTACATTTCATTAATAAAACCTAGTGTTTCACTCCCCTTGGAGGTAACATTAAAAGGATGGGTTTGCTGTAATATCAGCTAACCACCTGGATTAATCACTTGTTATATCGATATTGCTAAAATGTAATTTAGCAAAATACATGCAAGCAGTGATGGCTGCCAAACAGGCTGAATATTCAAAGAAATGTTTCATCACAATTTGCAGCACTGTGTTAGAAGTATCATAGCATCTTGTTCTATGAGCGAGGTATTGCCATTAAGCAATATGACAGTGATAAACTACTATCTTTCTTAGATTTGTCTTCAGCTCCACTGAGTCAAAGCTGATTCAACAATGTTTGTGCCATTGCATTTCAACAGAGTGAAAAGATACCAGATCTGGAGATAACAATGTGTTATTGGCTGCTTAGTAATCTGTAAGTATCACATTTATTAATTTTTAGCTAACAACACACTGTTTTCTCCAAATCTGCTATCTTTTTCACTCTAATTCCAATGGCATGGGCATTGTTGAATCCACTTTGACTTAGCATGCTACTGCATTGACTCATAATGCAGGAAATGCTACATAACTGAGAGGGCCTGATTCACATTTGTGGTGGGTTTTTTTGTTTTTTTTGGGGGGGTGACCATATGATGTAAAAGCCAATGTGAATCAGCCCTGACCCCCCTACCCCACCTCATTTGTAGTTTTATCCTCTGCTGGTAAGACTCCTACTCTTTTTTTGAGAGTGAATACATTCACATTGGTTCAAGCAGCATGATTGCTTGAACTGGTGCAGAAGTGTGTGTGTGATAGATGATGGGGTGAAGAAAGAGGACATGCACATCCCTCCCAGATTGAAAACAGTCTTCCTACCCATGGAATTCATCACTGTCCAACCTCCACTATCCACAGGAAGAGCTTGGACGCTTAGGGAAAAAAAACAGTGCCGGGAATTTCTACAGATGTGTGCATGCACACATGCGCACACACACACACAAAGCAGTGTTTTGCCAATTCAAGGACCTTACCACTTGCCTCATGAGACAGGATGAGCTGGAGCCAGCCCCACACCATTCACTCATTCTCCACTGCAACCAGAGGCTTGGCTCACTCAGCCTGGATGAAAACTCCAGGCTTTTCTCTTTATTTTTCAGAAGAAGAAAAAAAGGGAGGGGGGAATGAGAGGAAGAAACTGTCACTCAGCTCTTGTTTATAGCTTATTAAGGTAGTTCTCCTGTAGCCACATGTCCTGCAAATCAGGAAGGCTGCAAGATAAATATGTTAACAAGCTGCAAACAAGGATATTTGTCAATTTCCTCCTCTCTCTCCATGTGACCAGTTAATATGAATTTACCCTACTTCTCAACTGCAACTTCACAGTGGGTCAATTCACATTTTTATCAATGGGTAGCCCTCAGTGGGGCTAAATACAAATTTCAGGACATGATACAAACGGTTCATCAAAATTGCCATTCATTATTCTTCTCTGACAGTTGAAAGAAATTTGACAGCAACTTACCTAACAGACACCATGAATATTCATTCAATTATTCATGTTCACTAATGTGACATTCAGATGATTCTTTCAGTTTACACTCTTGTACATCATTTGAACTGTACGGAAGACAGCAATGTCAAAACACTGGATGATGTTGTGAGGATATCCACCAAGGTTTTGTTTGGTTTTTAATTATTTCTAACAATTTTTAACTAAACAAAACCATGAGAGAGAAAAAATGAGCTAAAGCAGTGGTATGGGAACCTGAACAGAATCTTTGCATTTTTCTCCAAGAGAAATCAATAGCGTACTACTAACTGAAGTTGTCAGAGTTTCTTCATAAAGATATTTCTTACATGGAGATGCCCTTTCAGCTGATTTTAGTTATCACCAAGGTAGTATAAAAGATACCTTCACCAGAAGCAGTCTTGAGCAGTCAGATTATTTTGCTCACCCTACAAGAACCTACAAAAGTTATCTTATGGGAGAAGAGGTCTTGTCACATCAGGAAGCCAACAACAACACAATTGCCAGCAGCAAGTGCAGGTATTTGGTACCCACTTACGATCTCCAAAAGAGCTTAGAAAAGTTCCTTTTTTTTGACTACAACTCTCATATTCTCCCAGATAACATGACTTTCATGGTGCTTGAAAGATACTATGGACTCTAGTCTTAAACAACAAATAATTACTTTCCTTAGCTCAGATTTCCAGGTGTAAAGACTTGTCCCTATTTTAGTCATAGTTAATGATTGGGCTAAGATCAGTTCCTTTCAGATACTCTTATTTTAAGGGAAAATTATGAGATATTTTCTGTTTACACTGGAGGCAACTGGTGGTCTGAGTAAGGGGCAAAATTTGAAAATGTCCCCTTGCTCCGGCCACAAACTGCCTATAGCTTTCACTGGGTGTACACAGGGAGTTGAGCATATGCAGAGACTTTGGCTTTTAGTAAGGCCTCCCAGCACCCCTTCAAGCCCCCCAAGCTCCAGGAAAGAATTATAGGAAAAAATGGCAAATTGAGCCCCGTTAGCTTTGGAGGGCACAATTTGGCATTAGAAGGCTATTTGGTTCAAAACAGTGTTTCTTTAGAAAGTAGACTTTCTTTCTTTCTTTCTTTCTTTCTTTCTTTCTTTAGGCCTTAAAAAGGTCTAGGAGACTGACATTTAAATGGAAACACACATACCAAGGCTTTCTTGGAGGCGGTTTCCCAGACTGGAGGAGTTGAGGTGAAGTCATTTTAGCTTACCAGGGCCCAAGGCAATGGTGAGGATTTCGGATTATTAAGGTAGGAGGTAATGTTTAGGTTGTGGCAAACCAGATGTAATGAAGGTCCCACTCTCTGCCTTTCTTCTACAGTTCATGAGTTGGAGGGATACCTACATAGTCAGGGTGTTTGCTAGTTCATTGTAAACAGCAGGGTTCTCTTTCACATGCTAAGAGTACTCCACGTCCCTCTTACTATATCCTTTTCTGTCAATTCATCCCATCCTAGTTTTGGAACTCCATCTTTCCTCCCTCCCTGTTCTGTTTATTTCACTGGGTACAATAGCAAGTAAGGAAAGCTTCCTAGGTACTATTCATTGTATGTGCTTATTTATTTCATTTAAACATCAAATCAAATGCATCAAGTTGTAGACAATCCCCAGTCATTATTTACTGTCATGAGATTTTCCTACTGAAAAGATATACAAGTATCAACAGGTAAACACAAAAATTATTTGTCACAACTCTCATTCAAATTAGCTTTCAGATTCTTGATTTTCCACTGCCTAATTACTATCAAGGAATACCACAGAATACAATACTCACATAAATCTGACCTTAGAAATGGTTCCATTGAATGACTAGGTCATGCCCCAGTAATTTGTTCTCTGTCTGCAAGTTCTCAGTTCTCTTCATCCTACCCAGTGCAATATTAGCAGTTGCTTTTCTTTCTCACCCTAACCTCTTTTTACCCATTATCTTTTGTTCCATTTATTTTCTACCTTTTTGTTGTTGTGTGCCATCAAGTCACTTCTGACTTATGGTAACCCTATGAATGAGCAATCGTATTTTCTGTAGCAGGGCAGATGAGGTTCACCAGATTGCCTTATCTTTCCACAGCATTTGTGTGCAATGGCTTCTTCCTATGCACGGTGTTTTCTCTTCTGAACATGCACTCCCTTGGTGTAAGGAGTTATTGTCTTACCACAGTGTCTTATTTATTCTGCAGATCCTGAAGAATCCAAGAGAAGCTTTATTTCTTTCTATCTCTGGATCCCTATGTATGAGTCACCACTAGAGATGGACATAATCCAGGAAAACAGTGGTTTGTGATGGTTTGTGGTTCATAACTATTCACTATTCACAACCCAAAACCATGAACTTTCACAGACTTTCTGATAAAATGAACCACTTTGTGGTTTGTGCGATTCAGGAATTCTGGGAGTGGTACAATGGCTCCCGTGTGAGTTAGATATGCCAAACTCTTCAGCTGACTCTGCTCCCCAACTTCTCCAAGTTTGGCAGACACTGGATTTTAAACATCGAAGTTATAGTCCTCCAAAGCAGGTCCCCTCAGGAAAGTGCTTTTTCCTTTAAAGCTGCCCAAAGACACAAACCAACCTACATGATGTAACTGTGCAATTCCTATCCAGGTGTATCATATTTTCCCCAGACTGTAAAACAAATATACAGCTTTCCTACATGCCCAGATATAAGTACAAACTTTGAGCTTCTGTTTTTCTGGCCCGGCTAATTTCATTCTTTTATTTCA
The DNA here is from genome assembly GCA_037013535.1 of Intellagama lesueurii. Classification (NCBI taxonomy): domain Eukaryota; kingdom Metazoa; phylum Chordata; class Lepidosauria; order Squamata; family Agamidae; genus Intellagama; species Intellagama lesueurii. Next base: position 38,290,434 of record JBAJHW010000003.1, on the reverse strand, counting down.
ACAATGAGTTACTATCCAAGGGGCCAAAATGCAAATAATAATACTTGTGCATTTTTTAAATCTCTTTTTAAAAATCCATAAATTTTGGGAACAGGAAGAGAGACAGAAGCAGCACTGATATGGAGGGAATATGGAATATCCTAATCTTGTGACCTATCCACTCAAAGTCTATGCAACAACTATCTTTCCACAGTCATACATGCACTCAATCCTAATAGTGTAATAATATTTCAGCCAAGCTTAGTAGACTAATATAAGTAAGTCTACACCAAAAGATATCTAAACAGTATAGGAGCATAGGAGGTATTTCCCTTTGCCCTACATTTCTATGTAATGGCTGGCAGAGGGAATGTGTGTGTGTTTGTGTGTGTCCAGGTGAGATCTTCAGCTTAAGAGGTTCAGCTATCACTTACCTTCTCCTTTAGCACCAGCACTTGAGTCTACTAGATTTTTTGGTTCTTCAGTTTAAACAATGCAATATCCTTTTAACCCTACAAATGCTAAATGGGATATGAAGGATTTGTTGTGATATTGCTCCACCCAAGGGGGTGAGCAATGGCTCCACTCCATAGTTGCACTAGAAACACACAAATACCCCTGATTCAATCTGTTACATAAAAGTTTTCAGCCGCCTGACGGCCGGATTTTACCGGCCTGGAAAGGGCGTTGCTGTTTTTTGCCCACCAGCCCGGATGGACGCGGGACGGCTCCTGTTACGTCAGGAGGGGTGGGTGGGGAAGCGCTGTTATTTATGCAAGCGCTTCCCCGCGCTCGCCCTCTTTCTGTTTTGGGCAACAAAGAGGAAGGAGTGGTTAGCATTGGCTGGCATTTGATCGGCAGCGGTCGCGCTTTGGACTTGGAGGGCAGCTTCTGCTCCCTCCCAGGGTTCGAGCTTGTGTTTTTTAAGTTGGCTTAGCCATTGCTATTTTTGGTTTACTGTTAATTTGTTCCTTTTTCTTTAAGCTTTGGGGCTAGAGGGGCGGTAAGCGGCAGAGCGGGTGTTGCGCCCGCCCCGCGGTGGCGCGAGAGGGTCCGGATTTTCTGCAGCCTGCCTGGGTGTTTGCCTAAGTTTATTAGTTGGTGGGGGGAATAGGCAGGTTACTGGTGTATTTGTTACCTTGGGATTCTTGCAGGGGGGTTTTTCAGTTGCAGGACGCCCGTTTTTGGTTTCCTTGCCTCCCTTCACTTCGCCCTCCTTTGCAAGTTCGGGTCCGGTTGCTTTATTTTCGCGCCTTGTTTCCCGGCCGCCATTTTGATTCAGCTCTTCTATCCTCCCTTTCCTCCTATCCGCCATTTTAGTGGGGTTTGAGTGACGCAGCTGAATTTGAATTAAAGAATCTCCGGTTCTGATTTCCCTCTGGTTACCTTTCCACTGTATTAATTTCATTTTACAGGGTTGTGGCTTTAGTTTCTGGTCCCTGGGGTGGATCATCTCTCTGCAGGGCAAGTTAATATTGTTTACTGTAGGATAAGAGGGGTTAGTTTGTCATTGGGGCTGTGTTACTCTGAGTTGTGTTAATTGCTTTGTAGTACACAGTTGGGGGGTGTATTCAACTAAAATAAATAAATAAATAAATAAATAAATAAAAATAAATAAATAAATAATATAAATCAATAAAAATTATAATAAATACATAAATAAGTTTTATATATTTGTATAAAAAAAAGAAAAAAAAGAAAGGGGGGGTTTGAAATTACTTCTGAGTTTAATAGAGTGGGTTAGTAATTAGCCAGTTGTGCAGTTTGATTTCATAGGTAGTTAATTAATAAGAGTTTAATTCATACTTGTTCTGTTGTTGACAATATACCTGTATAGATATATAATTCATTATTAGTATTGGGCAAGGTTGGGCATAAGAAAGTTCACCACGTAGCCCTTGGGTTTTAGTATTGGGCAGGGGGCTTGTGGGGCTCTATTGACGGATAGGCAGTAGAGAGTGTGCCTTACTCCATAACTTATAATGGCTTATCGTAAAGGGAGTAGCACGCGTAAAGGCAAAACGCCTGCAAGTAAAAGGCCAGTTCCGCAAGTTTCACCCGTTAGTTCCTCCTCTGATGAGGAATCATGGCCGATTTGGTGTCAGTTACAGGAAAACATGTCTGCATTTGAGGCGAAAAGGGGCGTTTTACAGACTCCTCAGCATGGTGGGTCATCCCCTCGCCGCTCGGCGAGGGAGACCAAGGGTCGCAAGAAAGCAAGATTGAGGACGCTGGCTCAAGACCTAATGGATCGCTTTACGGTTTTTGAGTCTTCTCAGGCCACGGCAGTGGGACAGCACGATGTGGCCGAAGGAACGGCGGCTACCAACTCAGCAGAAGCTAGTCAGAAGGACGGGCGCGGAGGCAAAGTTGAGGTGCTGGAACCAGCGGCTGCTGCTGTAGATGAGCGTGATTTCACTGAGGAGGCGGGACCTAGCACATCTGCGGCTGGAGTGTGCTCTCGAACATCGCTCGGGTCTTCGGGTGAGTCTTCTTTTGCTCACAGTTCCTCATCACCTTGCACGGCTTGGCCATGGGCCAGCGGTTGTTGCACTCCACATTTTAACTGTGCAGCTCACAATGTTTCACATTCCGGGGGGCACAATGTAGCTTGGCCTCCGGCCAACATGCCATTATGTGGTTGGGGCCCGCCTTGCATGGCTTTGCCCTCAGGGATGACATCTAGTACAGGAACTAGTTCAGGGATTCCATTTCATCCATCTGTACCCAATACAGGGTATAACACTGTTCCCTTACCAGCTATGCCTTGTGCGGATTATTCTACTCCGCTGGGGGATCATTTGACCCCTGCCACGAAGGAAAAGATCTGGAAGGGAGAATTCATAGATTTTTTTGATCTCTTGAATCGCGAGACAGATGTTAAGGAGATTGACAAGGATGATGAGAAGGAAAAGGAGAAGCGCAGACGAAAGAAGCCTGATCGAACATGGGCCAATTGGGTCCCAGGATTTATCATTTACGCTGGGGTATTAGTTAAAGCCCAGCCGTGGCGTGCTTCCTCGTTGTTACAGTACTTTGATATAATCTGCAGGGCTTACGCTGATTTCGCGGGTCAGGCTTGGCTCTTGTGTGATCAAGCTTTTAGGATGAGGAGCGCTATTCAACCCAATCTTCGTTGGGATGAACCACAGACGGGTCTCTGGCTTCAACATATGACACCGGCCAGACCCAATTTGGGGGATAGATTTGATAGTGGTCATTTGAATAGGAAACTAACTGGGTCCGGTACTCCCCGCTCTAGTGCGGGGCAGGCGGTTCAACCTCACCTGCCTTGCTTCGATTTCAACTTCAAGGGTTCTTGTTCCAGGAACCCATGCAAATTCGGCCACGAGTGTATTAATTGTGGGGGAAAACACCCAAAGTCTACCTGTTCCAAGGGGGGAACACAGCGCCAGGCAAAAGGACAAGGAGGAGGAAAAAAGCCTAATGGGGTGGCGGCACTTCTGGTAAGGGGTCCCACCCCAATCAAAATTGAGGTATTACAGGCCTGGTTGCAGGACTATCCTCGGAGGGAGGATGCCGTATATTTGTTTCAAGGTTTCCGCGATGGTTTTCGTATCCCTGCTTTAGGGGAACGATCTGCCTTCATCGCTGATAATTTACATTCAGTTAAAGGTATGGAAGATATAGTTTTGAATAAAATTAATAAGGAGGTGAAGGAGGGTAGGGTTCTTGGGCCCTTTCCTCGCCCACCTTTGGTTAACTTGAGAGTTTCCCCACTGGGCATTGTCCCTAAAAAGGCACCGGGTGAGTTTCGGCTGATTCATCACCTGTCCTTCCCGGAGGGGGCGTCGGTCAACGATGCCATTCCATCCGAACTGTGCTCAGTTCGATATACTTCTTTTGATGAGGCAGTTAACATGGTTAGGGCCTGTGGAGTGGGGGCTGAGCTGGCAAAATTCGATGTTAAATCGGCTTTTCAGATTTTGCCAGTGCATCCCCTGGATTTTAATTTGTTGGGTTTTCAATTTCAAGGTTCGTTCTACATGGATAGAGCGTTACCCATGGGATGTTCCATCTCATGCTCTGCTTTCGAGAAATTTAGCACATTTCTTGAGTGGAAACTCAGACAAAGGGCTCATTGTAATTCAACCGCCCATTATCTAGATGATTTTCTTTTTTGCGCTAGAGGCAACTTGGGAAAATGCTTTAGGATGTTGGAGGAATTTCAGTCCTTGGCGAACGAGCTTGGTTTGCCTTTGGCTGAAGAAAAAACGGAAGGCCCTGCCACATCTTTAACATTTCTAGGCATCGAATTGGACACAATGCGGCAGACTTCTAGGTTGCCCCATAAGAAATTGATAGATCTTAGACATCGGGTTGAGGAGTTGCTAGGGAGGAAGAAGGTGACTCTTCATGAGTTGCAGGAAATAGTGGGACATTTGAATTTTGCGTGCAAGGTAGTAGCTCCTGGTCGGGCCTTCGTGCGGCGCCTTTGCAGCGCTATGAGTGGTTTAAAACGGCCAACGCACAGGACTAGGATGACTAAGGGCATGAAGGAGGATCTACTCCTTTGGAAGAGATTTCTGGACGAGTTTAACGGGATCTCCTTTTGGAGATCGGATATCAGCTTGAGAGTGGAATTCCAAGTGCATTCCGATGCAGCGGGGTCTTTGGGGTTTGGAATCTATTTCCGGCACAGATGGTGTGCCGGCACTTGGCCTGAAGAATGGCATAGCTTGGGTATTACTAGAGATTTGACTTTTTTAGAGTTTTTTCCGATCGTAGGGGCCCTTTGGCTGTGGGCCGAAGAATGGTCCAATTCAGTGGTGCGTTTCTGGTGCGACAACCAGGCGGTTGTCTGCATCATAAATGAGCTTTCATCCCGTTCCAACAGGGTTATGGAGTTGGTCAGAGCGTTTACATTGAGGGCTCTACGTTTCAATGTGTTGGTACATGCGCGGCATGTCCCTGGCATTGATAACAGGATAGCTGATGCTCTTTCACGCCAACAGATCGACCGGTTCAGGGAGTTAGCTCCGGAAGCCAGGGACTTGCCAGACGTTCTTCCATTGGAGGTCTGGCAGATTGGCGTGAAGAAGCATCAAGAGCGATAGGTATGGCATTAGCTTCTAGAACTAGGAAAGGTTACTCGATCGCTATCCGAGAGTTTCAGGAATTTCGGGCTTTTGTGGAATTGGGACAGCCATGGCCCATCCCTGTTGAGCACTTGCAGCAATTTGTCGTTTTCCTTCATAAGAAAGGACTGGCGCCCAGTACCATACAAGGTAAACTGTCGGCCCTGGCCTTTTATGCAAGGAGTAATGGACATAAGGATTTTACCGGTGATTATAGGATTAAAAAAATGTTGGAAGGTTGGTCTAGGGAGAGAGGAAGGGTGCACGACTCCAGGACACCCTTTTCTCCTCGGCTTCTTGAACAATTATGCGATCAGTGGGGACATTTATGTTGGGACCCCTATGAGGTGGCATTATTTAAAGCAGCTGCATTGCTAGCCTTTTTTGGAGCTCTTCGGGTCAGTGAGTTGGTAGCAAGCGGGAAAGCAGACGCCTCCAACCGTGCTCTTCAGCTGGGTGATGTCTTGATTCAGGATGACAGCTTAATAATTACAGTTCGGCGTTCCAAGGCCGATCAGAGGGGCAAAGGTAGGCGTTTAACATTAGGGCAATGCGGCATTAAATGTTTATGCCCGGTGGAAGCAGTGCGTGAATTCATGGAACTTAGAGGTCAAGGGCCTGGATATTTTTTGCTGCATGAAGATAAGTATCCATTGACAAAGTTCCAATTCAGGAAACTCACGGATATGGCCTTGGACAGAGTGGGCATTCGGGGTTTGAGATTTGGAACCTATTCTTTTTGAATTGACGCAGTATCTACAGCGGCTGCAATGGGGTATAGTGCAGAGCAAATTAAGCAATTGGGACGTTGGTCTTCATCATGCTACCAAAGGTATGTGAGAGCATTACCTAACCTGTAGGCTGGAGTTTTGTGTTGTTTCAGGGGCCGCGGGGACTGGAAGTCGAAGACACCTCATGATCGTCGGCCACAGCTTTGTTTATTGGGCAGAACGCTATGCTGCCAAGTCCCACTTGGGGACTGATTTGGGGCTTGGTGCCCATGCTCATGTTTCTTGGAGAGGAGTACGTGGCTTGCTTTGGATCCAACTTGGGCGGTTAACCTTTTTTGCCCAGTCCCCGCCAGATGTTCTGCTGATCCACCTGGGCGGTAATGATTTGCCTCATGTGCCTGGTAAAGCACTGATCTTGGACATTCTACGAGACCTGGGCAGGTTGAATGCCAAGTACCCCGCTATGAGGATCGTGTGGTCCACGATCGTTCCGCGGTTGACCTGACAAGGCGCCCAGAGCATTGTTGGCGTTAACACGGCCTGGCGGCGTGTTAATAGAGAGGTGTGTAGAGGCGTCTGCTTTCACGGCCTCGGTTCTGTGGTTTGTCACCACAGGATTGAATTGCGTAATGCTGCTTTGTTTCATAGCGATGGCGTCCACCTGTCCGACACAGGGTTGGGCATATTCCTTGATGATATCAAAAGGGGCCTGCTTTTGGAGCTCGAGGGGCTCTGTGGCGGGCATGGTACTTAGCTACGCTAGCACCTATGCTGTGGCGGGTAGTGCGGAAAAAACAGGTGTTTTCGGTGTGTCCCAATTGTAAGTTCAGGTAAGCCAACAGCGCATCCGACCTCCCGGCTCTGCGGATCGTGCGATTACAGGGCCGGTGCGGGAAGGATGCGCTGGGCCACTTCCGGACCAACAGTCATCAAGTAAAGATGTCTTGAGGTCTGGGAGTGTTTATTTAGCGGCTTGCCGGGTTCCTGCTGTCTGTTGACCGCTGGAACCTGGGGCCGGGGACTCACCCGATGGAAGATCAAGGGGTATTGATTACCCCTACCTGTCACCTTTTCCACACTACAGCAGGCCCCTTATCTTTGGCCATTTGTTTGGCAATTGCACTTCAAATTTGTTGTTCAATAAAGTGTGGCCCGTATTTAATCCAATGCTGCTGTCTCGTGTCTTTATTCCGGGATTGGGTGGGCAAGTGTAACTTCTAGCTACAAATTGATATATTATCTGTTGCATATTGAGTCGTGCAATTTGACATGCCATAGGTAATGCCTATGGCAATTTCTTAACTTAGGACAATGTCCCACTAAAGGTTGCACCTTTTGCATAACTCACCAACAGGATTTCAACCATCATAAAACAATTTTATATAGATTTTATGGAAACAAATTCACTTTAATTCTAGTATTGTAATTCAAGCAACATTGGGCATATAGCACCCTGTTCAGTTCTTACCTTAACTGGATTCATAAACACAATAGACAAAGAAGCTTCTCTCTCTCTCTCTCTTACATGCACACACGTGCGCGCGTGCACGCGCGCACACACAGAGTTGCTTTCTCCATTCAAGCAGGAATGAGTCAAAAGAGAAAAGGTTCTTCCTAATCTGTAAGGAAAACATGCAAACAAGAACCCTGGAAAATCAGTGTTCTTGTTCACCTGCACAACCTACACCAAAGCAGAAAACCCTCCTTTTCAGACTCATCTCTGCTCTCATAGAAAGAGGGACATGGGAAGAGGCAATGCTTGTTACTCTTTTTTATGTACTTGTGTTGATAATGCTAGATAAGCTAATGACTGATAGAGCTTAAATGTTCACTGAAACAAAGTAAGTATGTCAAGGAGATATCTTCTCCGGGCCACTAAGACACTTTGTTTTACTACCAATGTACTGTAGTAGCTCCATTAGGTTTTGTAGAATGCCCAAACAGGACCTGAAAAATACCTACTACCTATTAGTACCCAGTCTGTTTAGAAAGGGCTGTCAGTCTGGGTTGAGAGATGCACTTCCTACACCCTCCCAACTGTCATTAAATTCCTAACACGCTGCCAGCAAAGCCTTCCTCTGGAGCAAAATTTAAGATATGTGACAAGTTCAGTCTCTGTGTCCATTTTGTGTTTTCCATCCCATTCTTCCTGGCTTTGAACTTTCTGTTATCACCAACTTAGATGTTTGCTAAGAGGGGGAAGGGAAGGTGTCACCTCCCTATAGAACAAGATATATATGGAACTAATATCATCAAGCTGAATGCTGCCTGGGGATCTATTAATGGGTTTGTCATTGAAATATCACTCATAAAAATGCAAATACATTTTATTTGCATACATTTTTCTGCATCAAATAGAAAGACATGCACCTTTATATTTAATAAAAAAAAAGTTACTGCCTGCTCATAAATGCATGCTGCTATTAAAATGAAGGTTGAAATGTGGTGGCTATCTGTATTCTGTGCAATAACCACAGTCAACACTTCAGGCATCAAGCTTAATCTTTAAGTAATTAATTATGGTTCAGTTGGCATCACACGTTTTGGATCAGAAATCAGTGATTCCGAGTGTAGCATCAGGAATGTGGGCGCGTATGATCTGTGCCAATATTCTATTAAAAGCTTGCTAGACTACCAGATGAGCTGAGACATGAAAATGTGATTTCCATGTCAGCTATCTTCTTGTCAGACCAAAAGAAAAGTGACACAGCAAAAAGAGGAGCTTTAGAAACTTATATTTCAACTTTTCCCAGATCTCGCATGGCCAGCAAAGTCTCTGCTATGCCATGGGTATTTGCTTTAAAATCTTCTTTAAAAAAACACCTTTCTAATATCTACCATTATGGAGTGTATAAGCAACCCAAAGCTCATCAAGAAAGCTGCTGAAAAGAAGGTTCTAATGACTACATTCCTCCCAGTCCTCTTCCTAAGCAATTAAACAGGGATATATGTTCGCAAATGGCCCTTATTGATGTGTGCGACATCCAGTGTTTGGTGATGTTTCTTTGAAAGGTAACATTTGACTTGCCATTTGGAAAAAATAATAATAATTAGGCTGACATGTTGATTCTTATGTTACAGAATATTCTTAGCACGTTCCTCTAACTGCTCGTTTTTGGACAGTAAAATCAGTAAAAATAGTCTGCATGGGCACTCTTCCTTCGAAAAAGCAAAGTCTTTGCAACAAACATGGTAAAACAGTGTTCATTTCACAAATAAATAAATATTAAAACATTTAAAATGATAACATTACTGTCATTGTGATTACAACACAAATAACATTTGGGCTTCATTATTTAAAAAAACCTGAGCAAATTGCAGATAGCAATGTCACTTTTAATGTGTTGTTTCCAAACTCTGTCTTCAAATACATAACCATTTGTATATTGCATTATTGGGAAACCAGTAATGGAAGGGCTTCCTGTCAGGATTTTTGAAACAACGTACATGAAATGGTTTGAACATTCAATAGCTATGTCAATATGATTTCCTCATCATCACCACAACCATTAATTATAATTTCTGTGAGTACTGAGTTTTAAATATGTACCCAACCAAGCTATAAGAAAGTGCAAAGCCATGCCCTTTATCTTTTAAATAAAGCTACCAGCACAGGAGTTGTACTTCACACAAAGTATATCTTAATATGTATTCCCGAAGGCTTTCACGACCAGGATCCGATTGTTGTTGTAGGTTTTTTGGGCTGTCTGGCCATGTTCTTGAGGTTTTTCTTCCTAACGTTTCACCAGTTTCTGACCCAGCAACACCTGAGCTCTCTTCCTCCCATCCTTCTCAGAAGCCCAGAGTGCAGGTCCACCCAAGCTCTCAAGGAGCATGGGGCAAAGGCAGACAACCCACCAGGAGTGCTGGCTGCAACCCCCTCACAATCATCCAAACAAGGACAGAGAAGAATTAGGCAACTAACATACAATGGGACATAACAGCTAAACAAAGGGTTCCCGGACTGGAATACCTACTACAAGGCTTGTGTACTGGGCTGGGTTAAGGAATAGATTGCTTTGGAGAATGAGAGACTGCTCAAATTAGAAAGACATGACCTTAGCCTGGGGTGGCATGCTTTTGTATGGTACCAAAAAACTAAAGACCATAAAGTTTTCAATAATCATATGATAAGAAAGTCTTTGTTATGGGTTTGGAATACAAAAGCAAACATATAGTAAAATTCCAGGATGGATATCACCATTAGAAGCATTTACACAGCCAACCTTAATGATTTAACAAAACTTCTGAGGTATAGATACTTACTTAAGAAAGATGGGGTGGTAAAGACTAGAGAGGAGTTAGAGGAGCAGAAAGTTTTTCTAGATTGGTGAATGACACTAGAACTAGACTTGAGGTATGTAAAAGATAAAATAATGGGCTTTTATGAAGAACAAATGACATTTGATAAACTACTGTTAGGGACAAGTGATAAAATAATTAAAATAATGTATGAATATATCTTAAATATGTAAAAAAAAAAAACCACTCTCTCGCTCTCTTGAATTTTACCTTTTCCCTACCCATATCCATTCCCCTTACCCCCCATATATTGACCCCAAACCCTATTCCCATTGAAAATGAATAAAAATTAATTTTTTAAAAAAAGCTTAAGAAAAGGCCGTGAAGGAAAACACACCTACATGAGAGACTTGATAGAAATAAACATAATGCTAACCAAAAATTAGCACAGATTTTGGGGGATGAAATGTAAACAAGCAATAAGACATGTGATTGATTTCATTTCCCACTTGTGAGTGTCAAGTTTTCATCTCTAGCACTTGCTGCAATTCAAAGCAGGCCCAATATATATCTGGAAATGACCAAAAATGCAAAACCAAAACAAAAATGGGGAGGGGAGGACTTTGATTTCAGATCATTGGTTTCCCCAACTACTTATAGCAAAACTGCCACTCTTGTAGCCTTTTTTTTGGGGGGGGGGGGAGGGAGGTCCAAAAACTTTACCAGTCTTTTTTTAGACTTTTCTGCATTGGGCTTGGGGCAGAGCAGGCATTTGGGTAACCAACTGCCTGGTGAGCACATGCAGCTCATCTCTGCTTATAGACACCTAATTAGTGACTCTGGGAAACAAAAGCATAGACCATGTTCGTCTGCTCCATCAGGGCTCTTCTTATATACTTATAATTGTAGAACTGAAGGCTTGGAAGGGAACCTATGGATCATTGAGTCCAGCCACTGTCAAGAAGACACAGTGGGAAAATGAACTCCCAACCTCTGGCTCCACAGCCGGATGCCTAAACCACTGAACTGGCTTGCAGTTCTTATGTTCTCCACCTCTCTTTGAAGCAAATTCTGCAATATTGTTTTGCCGCTTTCATTCATTTTCTAAAATCCTACTTTAAACAATTTCTTTTATTGAATGCAGAAGTCATCCATGGCTGATATTTACATGGATGTGGATTCCTTTCCATGCTGCTGACAATACCTTATGGATCTGACCTCAGTTATGTTTAGTATTTGTTTGAATCTCTCTGCCATTTCCTTATGAAAAGATTATGGGATTGAAATCAGACAGCAGGGCTCATTTCCACTAAACGAATGCACATCTGCTGTCTGTCTCTACAAACCCTCACCTTTCTCTTGAAACTCACCATGGCACTTGTTTCATTAAAAAAAAAAACAATAAAAAAGACAGAATGATTCAGCTATAATTAAATTGCCCCATTTCTGTCTTGAACTTATAAGTTCACAATTTCCTTTCAGAAGGGGAGGAATCTGAGGGAATAAGTACTGTAATTTCTTAATTAATTTCTTAATTACTAATAATGCCATCAATGTCTGCTTTTGTGGTTTAAAACACTAACAGAAGGATGTCTGTGAGGCTGTAGATAAATTTTTTTCAGAAATTCCAAACAATAAGGTTTTTTAGACAATAGTGACCAGACAGTAGCTGTAGAAATCTAGAGAAGAAAGGATCCTCCTTTCAATGTATTCCATCATCAGAAAACATAAACAGTATCTATACGGTGGGGAGTTTCTTATGGTACAGTATGCATGTTTATATATTTTACACAAATATTAACTGTTTGGAATAATTCCACGCTGTCATATCACCACCATATGAGTAGTGATGGCATGAATTAATAATTTCCAAAAGGTTGTATCACTAGCAGCCCTATTCAAGTCTTGCAGAGTAAGGACTGTGGTTTCCTTTATTGCATCAATCCAGCTCATGTTAAGTGATCGTCTCCCTTTCCAAACATTATTTTGTGTTGCCTTCTCATGATACGTACACCCGGGGGACATAGAAGGAGCCTCCCCAAAGAGTAGAAAGAATTGTGAGTGGACTTGGGCATCCCCTGGACAACAGCATGCAACTGGCTAATCCTTCGCTTCCAGAATTGTTGCACTGTAAACTTGCTGTTGTTCCCATAAAATGATCCTTTTTAGGACCACAAATGACAATAACATTTTAATTTGTTTTTAGTTTTACCTACGTTTCGTAGGCATCCCTTATTTTAAATCATGTGACACTGATATAAATAAAGAAAGAAAGATGATACATGCAACATATAGAACCCACTTCTTTGTATCCATAAAACCATCTTCCAATGTGATGTTTTTCATGATTTCTTTTTCCTGACAACTTTCTTTCTTGACCAGCAGTTAGTCATTCATAACTTCTCATTTACTGAAAGACACATGGGCTCTCATAGTTCATGTTTGCAGCAAAGCTTCATTAGCGATAAAACAAATACTGAGGCTTTTAAATTGGTGTTGAAAAAGAGTTGCTGTAAGGCAGATAGAGATATTTCAAGGTAGTTCATGCCACGCTTTTCCAGTGCGCAGGAAGGGAACATAGCAGCCATCACCAGTGTTAGTTTTAGACAGGCACTCAGAGAGTACGCATTCCAAAACCAATTTGCTCTTTCTGTACAAAATAATAATGATTGCTATGACTTCACACTCATGTTGCATTTTCATTCTCCCGTTGGTGTATAAACAACATTTAATTAATTCTCATAGCAGCCATTTGAGGTATGAAGGCATTTGTACTACGAAAAGAGCACAACACAGAAACATTCAGGCCCATCAAGGTGATTTTCCAGAGAAAACAAATGGTACAGGAGAGGAAAGAGCATTAATCCTTCTGTTGTTGTATAATACTTGCACAAGAAACTCTCACTCTGTAAAGGCTGACACAGGCCTCACATTGTGTTGAACCAATATGCAAATCTGAACTTAGTTATCCTTTGAAATTTGCACTCTATTTTGCAATGGAGTTCTGCAGTAAAAAGAAAATCCTTATAATCATAGGTATATTTGAATAAAGCATGCACTATACTAGGAGGAAATTATATATACCCATTTATAATTTCTTCCTAATAGAGTGCATGTTTTACTCAAATAAAGGAGAAATTGCTGAGTGCATTATATTGAGCAAACTGCTTGGGGGGAAAATAAGCGGCATGTACCAAACTTTGGGGCAAGCCAAAAATATGACTGGGAAAAATGAGAAATGGAGAGAAATCAAGATTGATAAATTTATTGATAAATTAATATTTATTCCTAGATGAAATGAAAAACTCATATTGTACAGAGAGCCATTTTATGTCTGTGAGGAGCTATCTTTGCTAGACATTCTGCAGCAGCACTGGCAGCAGTGGCTGGCAGGTGGTGACTCCCTTCTGGGAATGCAATGAATCCTTTCTATGCATTTGTCTGCACTTTGCAGACTTAATCTATGGTTTTGAACCTATGTTGGGGATAAGGTTGAGTGTCCTGGATAGCTCCTATAATAAGTGGAGATTAAAACACAGGGTGGATTGATAGCGCCCCTGACATTGGAATTAGCAGCCACCACTCCTTGGCATGGAGAGGGATGCCTCTGAAGTCACAGTGATTGGTGTATACCACTGCTTCTGACCTTCCCATAATGGTGGCTCTTCAGCAGCAACCGTTTTCCCCAAGAGGACAATACACACAAGCAAAACCTGTTAGAGAATAAGTCAGTGACCTTTGGCTCTCTTGGGTAGTCTCAGCCTTTCATCTCTTATATGGGTGTACAGTAAGAGTATAGGTTCATTTCATAAGCTGACTGAAATTATTAATGAGAGAATTTTTCAGAACCTTTTTCAACATTCATTTTATTCATTCATGCCTGATTGTGGAGCTTTCCTAAGCTTCTGGCTGACTACTACAGAAACAGAGTGCTGGAATACCTGGGCCTTGAGTGTGATTCAGTATAGGTTTTCCTGTGTTCTTTATAAATAACAAGTTGTTACTGCTCATTTCAGTTCTAATTCTAGACTTCCTCCCCCTCTTGGAGATGATTCCTCTTTGACTAGAATGTGGATACGTGACTTCCAAGAACTTGAGACTCTCACACATAAACACCCATGGGCATTGCAGGACCATAATAAGTTTCACTCAAAATTAAATCAAACTGTTAATGAGTAACGTTGGAGTTTGTACAACCTCATAATTTGTTTGGCTGGGAGGGACATCTCTGGGCTGGGGTGAATGTCAATCTTCTCAGCACAAAGTAATTGTTCCTTCCAACCTCTGAATGCAAAGAGAGCCCCGCCTCTCTACTGACAGTTCTTTTCCCCTCTCTTTTGTCTGTTGAAGTGAATTATTTTGTTAGTTTGCTGTTCTCAACTGTAAGCAATGAAGCATTTTTATTCTTCTTCCTACTAATGTCTCAGAGTGAGTTTATTGAGACTGTAAGTGCCAGTTAATGATAAAAAGGTGGACTATCTGGGGAAATTGAAGCTGTTCTCCTCTGTGGATCTCTGTACTACTGCTGTGTATCAAAAGGAATTTTAACCAGAAATTTAAAACTCTACAACAGTAACCTGTGAATATCTCTATACCACTTGCTTTCCTATTAAATATTTATTGCATGGCATGGTTGTGAGACCATAGTATAGCATAGGGAATAACCTAGAGCAATTAAAATGAGATGGGCAACCATGTCTCAATATCATAGCTGTTACTGAGGTCACATTGCCTCTTTGTGCTGCCACTTTGCATGGTGCTCCTGCATAGAGGATTACACAGACATATGTTCATAATTTACTGAGCATTAAACCTCTATAGATGACAAGGCATTTCAGATGTCAGTATTTGCCAGCTTTGAAAGCAATAATACCATGGGTTTGGGACTGTATGTCTCCTCTTCCAGAAACGTCTTCCCTTTGTGGATGAAAGAATAGCAAGTTTTATTAAGCATAAGATTTTACAAACTGCAGCCCATTCTATGCACTAATTGAAAATTGAATCCCTTTATACAATACTAACAGGAAATGTAGATTTCAGTTTTTTAATAATAATCATTTTGAGTTTATGTTGGGAAACAATATTAAGTTATGACCCTCTCAATACTAAGAGGCATAATGTGGCTCACTTCATCCAGTCTGGGGCTTGTTGTACATAGAGAAAACAGACTGTGAAATTGAAGAATGGATTTGTAAGTCGGAAGTAAAAAGGTAGGAGTTGGTTTAGAAAAGAAAATGGTCTTCTCAGTCCTGGCTGATTTTATTTTTTTGGCAAGTGGTGAGACCTGCCTTGCTCTATACCTTCCTGGTAGCCCACAAGCCATCTTGATCCTCACACAATGTGTGCCAAGCCTGAGGCTGAGCATCAGCTGTAAAAACATGCACACAAAAACATTATCTAATCTTTGCATGTTTGTAGGCCCTGGTTGCCTTCCATTTTAGACATGAAACGAAAGAAAGAAAGAAAGAAAGAAATCTGTGTCCTTCATTGGTCCAAAAGCAATCCTCCTGGATGGTGGTTGCCCCTATTTTAATGCAAGCATGATATAAAGATAAAGAACTAGTGTATAAAGAGGGAGATCTGCATGGACGTTGGCAAGTCTTTGAGTCCAAACCCTAAGTCTAAGTCCGAGTCTTTGGTCCCAAGTCCCAAGTCCCTATTCAAAACAAGCTTTTTTTTTCTCAGAGAAAAGGGAGGGGTGGGTGGGTTCCAAGTCACAAATTTGTCCAAGTCATTACAGGGGGAAAAACCTGAGTTGAGTCCAAGTTGAGTCACTGGTTCAACTTAAGTCCAATTTGACAGCAAGTCTTGCAATTTGAATCCCCATCCCAGGAGATCTGGGACCTTGAGCATCCAGAGACTCACATATCAACTGGTCAGAATTTTCCCCAGTTAAATGAGACATATTGTAAATCAATTTAAATTATAAAAACGGAGTGGAGGTTGCATCTGAACATATTTATTTGTTTGCTTTCTTGCTTGCTTACTTATTTCATTGATAGGCTGCCTTTCTCCTTGTGAAGAGAGCCAAAGCAGCTCACGATATTAAGTCAAATCACACTACAAGACAATAAATTACAAGGCTGATAAACTATGAAACATATAATACTAATTAAAAATCAATTAATTAATTATACAATAGTAATTAAAAAATTTAAAAACTTTACAAAAACCCAGCATGCATGGACTCAGAATCATAGTTATTAAAAGCCTGGCTGTTCTTATCACCATTTAAATGTGTTTAAGGAAATGTGGGAAAATATGAACACCCTGTGGTTAGGCTTACAATTCTGGATGATTTGTGGTCTGATATTAAACAAGGAGTATGTGGTAAGTTGTCACCAGATTATGATGCATGTAAAAAACTGAACATGAGACTTACACATTGGTTAAAGCCATGTCCAAGTGGGTCATCTGGCAATTTCTCTCTCAGTGCACTGTGTTATGTAGCAGTGTTCCATTTAGCAACATACTATGTTCTTATTTCTAACAGCACACTGTGCTGAATTTGAAGTACTTTCTGGAGTCCCACTGAAGCTTGTGCTTAACTGCATGATTGAGCAGCCAAAGGCTCTACAGCGCTGTTTCACTGAACTGGGTTATTAGCAGCTAAAGATTAAAATTAGGCAGGGAGATGAATACATTGCAATTTGGATTCCACTCCCCTCCAAAGTATCTTTTCAATCCCAGTTTTTACTCCAAGCAGACAAAGCAAAAGTAAATGAAAATACACTAACATTTTGTATATATTAAATGAACTATCGACACAATCTCCTTATTGATTAAATAAAAGGTTAGTCACAATTGTTTTGAGATCTCATTAATTGTGGGACCTGGTGTAGTGTAGTGCTCCGATTCCCCAGGTGTTCTTGGACTACAACTCCAAGAAGCCTTCACCACTAGCTGTGCTGGCCAGGATTTCTGGGAGTTGCAGTACAAGAACATCTGGGGACCCAAGGTTGGGAACCACTGGTGTAGTGGGTAGAATGTTGGACTAGGACTCAGGAGACCTGGGTTCACATCACTGCTTGGCTGTGGAAACTCACTGGGAGGAGGTTGCAGTATATAAAGCTACTCCTTCAATATCGAACACACACTGGAACTCCGACTTTAAGTCAGAACTGCCCTGACAGCAGATAGCATAACTATCATTGGTACTAGATTATATGTGGTTATAATTAAAAAGGATCAAGATAACACTAATAGTTTCTGTTATATAGACACAGTATAATCTTTCTTTCTTTCTTTCTGACAGTTCTTATAATCTTCGGTATATGATCTTGACTAGCAATAAAATGTTTGTCTACCTTTTCCTTTTTAAAAAATGGCTTAAAATTAAAGTTGCTTTCACTTTTCTTGATTTAAATACAAAGAAATGTTTGGGTAATAGAGAAAAATGCAATTGGTGGAGTAAGTTTTGAAAGCTGAATTGAGTTTTGCAATGCCAGTCTAGCAATGAAAGCTAGACTGACATTTTCAGTGTACATCTTATTTTTGTTCAGAACAATCCCTTCTAATACAATATTGTTTCACATCGGAAAAACCCAAAGTACAAAAGCAAGGATTAGTAAGATTCCTACCTTGAGAGAAAGGGGAGGTAAAAAGGAATATGTAGGTAGACTTCACTAGAAAATGTCTTTCCTTTCCCAGTCCCCAGTGGATCTGATGCACAAATTACTTTCTTGCTGTAAGCCAACTGCCACTTCTGTTCACAGTCTGTGTCCTTACTTGCCACCAGGCAAAACATTACAGCTGTCTCTGGTTACAAACAATTGTTTTCTCTGAATTTTCTGTTTAATTTTGCCACACAGAAGATGTTGAATCCAGCCTCACAAATGTAGCTGAAGAACCACATTGTTTTGTTGTTGTTGTTGTTTTCTTTGTTTTTAAAAACAGCTTTGACAATAAACCTGAGGAAGCCCCAGAACCCAGCAGGAACACTGATTTGCATCCCAGAGGTCTTCTCTCTAAAACAAAGGATTACTTTCAGATGCTGCCTAGATGTTTGCACTAGAATTTGAAAAAGCAGAACTTCTTTTTCTTCTTCATATATTCAAAAATGTCACTCTGATTTTTTCCTTGGCAAAAATGTTTTGAAGGAAGACTGTATTACAGTGCAATTTAATGGAGGCCTACATCTTTGTGTCATCCTTGTGGGTAGCCATAGGGGCAGGGCCATGTTGCTTTCTGACTAGAGGAGGGAAGGAGTCTGTTGCATAAGGGCAGGTTCAGCATTTGTTCGCTGAGGTTGGGGAGGGGGTGAGAGCTTAAAGAGACCTCCCTGCCTCTGCTTTGGTCTCTTTCCAAAGCTTCTCAGCCCATCCCACATGCCCTCCCTCAGGGTCCAATGCCCCCAGTTACTTAGCAGCTGGAAAAGATTTTTTTGCTTGTGTCACCTGATTGGTGCATTGAACAAAAGATGGGAGAGCTCTATTTTACTTGTCCCATACTGACTGTCCTCAGGGTCTGTTTGGGTAGATTGGAAGATGGTGCTTATATTAAATAGGGAGCCAAACTAAGTGGTTAATGCAGCGTGGGAGGGGTAGTGCTGGTCAGCTCTCAGGGTCACCTGGGAATGCAAAGGCATTTACTGGCTCAACACTTCAGATCCTGTGATTTAGGGTTTGGAGTGGTGAACATACATGGGGACCAATGCATCCTAAAATCTTGGGGCTTAGGGGGAGAGAGTAGGCTGACCAGAGTCTGACTGTCAATAGACAGTAAGGCTTCAGGACTGAGGGCTCACTCTTGGAGCTTAGAAGAGGTGACCATATGGGACCTGTGCTCTTGACTTTGGATTTGCACTATTGGAAACTGGGAAGTTAAAGAATAAGGTGATAATGAAGTTGTAGCCCTAGTTAAAACTTATTGCCTATGTGTCATCTGTTTTTTTCTGAGTAGGGGAAAGTATTTAGCTTAGAAGTCAGCCCTACTCTGATATACCATCCATTTTGCTTGCAATGAGAACTGAATTACTTTAAGTGGTAAAAAAAAAAACACCTGTTTGTCCTCACATTTGCTTTTTCACACCTCATCAGCTCATTATCTTGCTTTTTGAGATTGGTCATTGGAGGGTGAACATTAGAACAAAATCCTGTTAATAGAGGATACATGTGCTAATAATAGAGATAACTGTTTCCTTAATGTTTAAGGTGCTGCTAAGTGTGGATAAAATTGCAGCCATGTGCATTTTCTTACAGCTTATCAGTAGAGACTCAAATATTTTGAAGGGTATGTTCCAAGTGAATTATAGAATCATCCTTATAGTATTAACAATACCCATTTCCAAACAAGAATACAACAACAATACAATTAAATCTCGGCACTATCTTTGCTGTAGTTGATAATGGTGAGGATGACGACAGAACGGCAGACTTCACTAAGGGAAAAAATTGTAACCCATATTACCCAAAACATAGAAAGACAAAGGCTCCCCATTTTGTGCCAATTACTAAGTAAACCAGTAAAAGATCAAGATCTAGTGACAGATGGAAATGTACAAATCAGAACAATCCCAACCAACACACTAAAGGAAATAAACCAGCTCATGTATAGCACAGCTACCATAATAACCAGGGGTGGTGTCAGAAAATGTCAAAGTCAAGATCTTGTGGGATTTCCAGATCCAAACTTATAGACACCTTGAACATAACACACCAGACATAGTAGTAATAGAAAGAACAATATCTGGATTGTTGACATTGCAATTCCAGGGGATGCCAGAGTTTAAAATAAAGAATTGAAAAAAACTAACAAAATACAGAGATCTGGCAATTGAAACATCTTGCCTGTGGATGAAACACACTCCAGTGGTCCCTGTAGACATCAGGGCTTTTGGGAACAATATCAATAAATTCCACACAGTATTATAAGCAGTTGCAGATCTCAGAAATAACACCATCAGAGCTATAAAAAAACCAGCAATATTAGGAACAGCATACATACTGTGCCGATAATTAACAGTCGGATTCCAAAAGATCTCCTGTATGGAGAATTAGTGCAGGGAAAGCGCCCCAGAGGGAGACCACAGCTGCGATACAAGGATATCTGCAAGCAGGATCTGAAGGCCTTAGGAATGGACCTCAACAGATGGGTAACTTTGACATCTGAGCATTCAGCCTGGAGGCAGGCGGTGCAGCATGGCCTCTCCCAATTTGAAGAGACCCTTGTTCAGCAGGCCAAGGCAAAGAGGCAGTCCCGAAACCAGCAAAATCAGGGAGCTGGACAGGGGACAGATTGTATTTGTCTTCAGTGTGGAAGGGATTGTCACTTGCGAATTGGCCTTCTCAACCACACCAGACGTTGTTCCAAGACCTCTATTCAGAGCACATTACCATAGTCTCTGGAGACTGAAGGATGCCTACACAGGTAAGTTCTGACTTACGGTGACCTTTTCCAGGGTTTTCTAGGTAAAGAATACTCAGCAATGGTTTACCATTCCCTTCTTCTAGGGCAGTGGTTCTCAACCTTGAGTCCTCAGGTGTTTTTGAATGAAAAATTCCCAGAAGCCTTCACCACCAACTGTGCTGGCCAAGATTCCTGGGAGTTGTAGTCCAATAACATCTGGGGACCCGAGGTTGGGAACCATTGTTCTAGGGGTGCCCTGGGACTGCACAGCTTGCCCATGACTACAGAGGCTTATTCTTCTCCACAGTGTGGAATCAAACTCTCAACCTCTGGCTCCACAGTCAGATATCTAAACCACTGAGATACTTGTTGGGATTATTGAGTACAGTACCTGTACTATGGTAAAAAAAAAGCATCCATGACTAGATTTTTTCAAATGAATTGCACATTCCACATATTTCTTCCCTCAGAGTCATTCCCATTCTTCCTTTCCACTCCCCGCAAATAGAACCTCTAGTAACCTGCGTGATTAACCAACCTTAGGCAGGCTTTCCCTCCTGTCATCACTTGAATATTTTTCCCATCTTGAACTATATTACTATTGTTGTTTTTAATTTTATTATATTGTTTTTATTTTATCTATTATTGTTAGCCACCCAGAGTAGACTTTGGTCTAGATGGGCGGGGTATAAATTTAATAAATAAATAAATAAATAATAACTAAATAAAATAAATAAACCTCATTCTTCCACTCACAATTTCTTTTGTCAGGCAGATATCCACAGCTATCTATTGTAGCAAGGAAACAGTCTTGTGGCACTGTAAGATTATTTATTTATTTATTTATTTATTTATTTATTTATTTATTTATTTATTTATTTGTATTCAGTTCTCAGACAGGCACATACAGAGATGAGTCAACATGAAAAAATATATAAAAAGAATTGCACATGTTGGGAATAAATGGAAATGTAAAAATACATTTAGATGGGACGTGGTGGCGCTGCGGGTTAAACCGCAGAAGCCTCTGTGCTGCAAGGTCAGAAGACCAGCAGTTGTAAGATCGAATCCACGGGACGGAGTGAGCTCCCATCGCTTGTCCCAGCTCCTGCCAACCTAACAGTTCGAAAGCATGTAAAAATGTGAGTAGATAAATAGGTACCACCTCGGTGGGAAGGTAAACGGTGTTCTGTGTCTAGTCGCGCTGGCCACGTGACAACGGAAACTGTCTTCGGACAAACGCTGGCTCTATGGCTTGGAGACGGGGATGAGCACCGTGCCCTAGAGTTGGAAATGACTGGACGAAATGTCAAGGGGAACCTTTACCTTTACCTAAAAAATACAGCTGGTGGCAATTCAGTTAAAGCATTAAAATAGTGACCATTTACAACAGAAGTAACTGGTGATGACTGAATCATCTGAATGTTGCAGAATAAATTATCCCCTGTATTGGGAAAATTGAGATATAGTGTCTATACAGACAAAAAAAGGAAGACAAAAATGAAGAGAACTGAACTTCTTGATTAAGTGTTCATGGACCAACTTCTAAACTGTTTGAAACAGTGGATTATGATTCACCAAAACTTTTACTGAAAAAGATCTGTTTGTCTTCAAAGTTCTACAATATTTTGTCCTTTTCTCCCGCTCACTTGTTGGATCTTGATGAGGTGCAGTGTAGCACTGGACGAGATCTCCTGCTTGTAGTTCCTTTGTTTAAGGATGGCAAGCTTAAGGTCAGGAGAAATGTCTTACCACCCTTTGTTCTTTTTGTTCCATCAGAATAAGGAAAGGAGACTACAAAGCCTTCTCAATTTCAAATGTTCTCAATCACCTCTGTTTCATCTGAAATGGTAATGCTTCACCTCTCAATTTACACTACTTGACTCATTAGTTTCTAGAGTGTACTAACTGCAAGATTTGGAAGAATGCCAGAAATTCCCTTAAATGCATGTCTTAAAATGTCAGATAAAATGGGCCTTTGCTATAAAACTCTGCATTGATAAGTACAAAGAAAATTGTACTAATAGCAATACCATCAGAGGCACAAAATAAAATATGTCCATATGCAGCAAAAAGTAATATTTGGCGAGGGTTCAAATACTGATACTGGCTCACTAAAGCAATTGTTATTACAGGTTGTGGATTTCCACAATTTCTTCCTACCATATTGCTACATATCATACCAATACTTAGTACTACACCTAGACTTTCCTTTTTGTAGAATTCTCCTCCCAAAATCACAGAGAATCACGTGGCACCTAGAAAACAGATTTAGTGTGATATAAGAAGAAATAATGGGTTACTCCTCAGTGATCCTATACATCTGGCTTTTACGGTTTATTGCTACAGTGCAATCCTAGGTATATCTACTCTTTAAAACCTGCTGACTCAAAAAACATGGAGTAGGTAGGGTAAGGAAAGTATCTTATTCAGAAAAGATATCATTTATTTTTTTCATAATAGAATCCAGCCTTCCTTAATGCAGTAAAGTGGTGGGCAGAGGTGGGCACAAAACGAACCAAAAAACCTTATGAATCGGGCCAGTTCGTGGTTCATTTTGTGGGCGGTTCAAGAAACCTTGCTTTCATGAAGTGAAACAAAATGCCAAACGTTTTCATCATTGGTATTTCATTTTGCTTCATTCCCCCCCCACCCCAGAAAGCCCTCCTTCGTGGCCCCAGCACCTTTCTTACTTGCTCCAGGCCTCCTACTCTTCCCCCCCCCACGGCTCCTGCCCAGCTGAATAGAACAGTAGGTTGTCTGGTCCCTGCTTCCTGGGAGGCTTAGGTTATTGTGGGAAGTGTAGTTTTGCTGCCTCTTGGGCTATATATAGGGGAACCCCCAAAGAACTACACTTCTCACAATACCCTAACCCTCCTAGGAACCAGTGGGGCAGGACATAGGTCACAGACTGGCTACTCAGCTGGGTAGTACGGTAGCCTGGAAGAAGGAAGGTAGATGCTAGGGCCCATGAAGAGAAGTACGGGGTGGGGAACCCATGAAGGGGGGCTTTCTGTGGAGTTCAGTTACACAGAAAGCCCCCCTTCATTTAGAGATGGGCCCGAACCAAACGAGCCACAACATTGTTCATTTAAAAACAAATTCAGCATGGTTTGTGATTCATGGACACTGACAAACCACAAACCATCACAAACTGCCATTGTGCCAGATCATGCCCACCTCTAGTGGTGGGTGAGCACAAGCTTTTTTTGTACCCCTTTACAGTTCCTATAACCTACTCTGTACTCTGGCAGAACTTTAGCCAATCTGTGCCACTGAACTCCTAGTCATTGTTTCCACCCTTTCAGAACTTCTTCCCAACTTGAAGTTCCTCCTGCAAAGGATTTTCAGAAGCAGCTCTTTAATTAAATAAATATGAAACACAGAAGCTCAGGTGATGAAGGCATCTTTGCTGAGCCCTTTGATCTCAGAATAAAGTTTACATGAGCTGGGGTTTTTTTGGGTACCAAATGAGGATGGCATCTAGAGTAATCCCAGGCCAATAAATACACTGAGGCCCCATATCAATCATTTAAAGTATAATAAGCCCTTGAGGGTGAAGGAAAACACTCATCATGCTCCATAATAGATAAATGAAGAAGGTTCGCATCAGCAATATATATCAGCAGTATTATCAGGGCCAGCCTTCCTTTTTTCTGAGATGAATTTTATATCTATTGTAAAATGAAAAAGGATCACCATCTTGAAACAAAATATGCTATCCCCTTATTGGCTCTTTCTTTAAAAGCTTTTAATGCTTCACTGTAACTAGGCAAATTAAATAACAAAGGCTCCAATGTTTGTGCGCATTCAGTTACAGCCAGGACTCTGCACATACACCAAGATATCGCCTTCAGTGTTCAATACTTCCATCCAGAAAAGGTGTTCATAGGATTGCAGTTGACTAGGAGTGCACATCCCTAGCACAAACCAATACAGATTTACTCAGAAGTAAATCATACAGTGTTCTTACTCTTTTGTATAGGTTTATTCATTTATCAAGAATGCATATAGTCTTCTTTCCAATTTATTTTTCTAAAAACAATGTGTTTTTTTCAGTAAAATATGTATTTCTACATATGTTTATGTGCAGGGAGGAAAACTGTGATTAGGAGACTCTTAAAACTACAGTCCTGGGACCCCACTGGCTATAATAGGACTTACCTATGAGCAGACATACTGGGAATTTGCTTGCTTGCTTGCTTGTTTGCTCACTTGCTCATTAATTCGTTCGGTCATTTGTTCATTTGTTTAAACTTATGCTCCACTCATCTGATGGCAAGCCAGTACTGTGGGCAGCTACAAAAGAAATAAAACACAGGTACACAAAAATAGTAATTAAAGCAATAGGCATACAAAAACAAAACACCCCAAACCCCAGTGTCTAACTAATGTCAAATGACTCACAAGAAGGTGGAACTAAGAACAGCTGACACAGTACTAAACAGTACACCATCAACACAGGGCTGTCACAAAATTATTTAAGACTTGGGTTAAGGAGGAATGAGGCTTTCAAAGGATTCTGCTTTAGATGATTTTAATCCCAACTTCCTCCATAAGGGAACACCCACTCCTTTATTCACCCAGATATGAGCACAACTGTCTTCACATAATATTCTCAAACAGGAGAAAGGCAACATTTCTAGGGAAAAGAGATCAAGACATCCCACATTCCATTCCTCCTCACAAGCTAAGTGATCAAGCCTGCAAGGAGGACTGATTGTAGAGACAGGTTTGTTGCACAGGGACATGGCAGAAGCCACTGCACAGGAAGGAATGGCTGGTACCTAACATGAGTTCAAAGGCGGAAATGATGAGTGGCTAAGACAGATCTTTGGGGGAATCTACCACACCATCATCAGCTGCACCTGAGAGCAAAACCTTCAACCAGTTATCCCCGATCTAATGAGAAATTCTGAGTTTCTTGTTCTACTCGCTCATAGTTTGCCTGCACACACCAAGGGCTGGAGACGTTTTCTTCCTACTTCTCCTGCTTCTGAGGGACAAATGTCCTTGGAAGAAGAGGAGAGTGAATCCAACTGCAGCCTTTGTTTCTTAAACTCTCCTATCTTAAGCAGAAGGATGAAGTGGAGAGCTTGTGAGTTAATGAGTGCTCTTTCTTTGGCTTTTCTTCCATGCAGTGAGGCACCAGCTTAAGTACCAACTTATTTCTAAACACATTATGCATTATGCACTTAAAGTGACTTGCCATCCCAGTACCCCAAAAACTAAGCTGGTCAATTCCATTTATTTCTCTCTGTTACAGCTGATCTGTTTTAACATATGAAAATGCCATTTCAAAAGAAGCTATTGAAAGAAAATCAACTTAGATGTTGTATTTGGAAATAAATTATATTTTAAAAGACATTACAGAAAAAAATTACAGAGAGAACTTACATTTTAAATGTTTTATGCAGGTCAATTCAAAGTTCTAAAAAATGCAGATTGATAGACTGAAGAAACTTAAGATGAAACACATCAGAAAGTGGCACAGACTAAAAATCAGCAGATTCATGCAGTTCCGGGAGCCAGTTCATATCTTTAAAAGCTCATAGGGCCAGGATATCAAAATGGCACCTGCACCATTAGAAACTTGCTCAAGCATAAATGTTTCCCATTGTCCAAGTGCCACCTTTGTTGGAGGTAAAACTGGCCATAAGAGTTTACAACACATTTTCAATGATGGCACCACACCACTGGAAATTTTTGCAATTTGTTGTGTGCCAAATCGGAAAGTTTTGTCTTTTTAGAGTGATACGAAAGCAAAAAATATTTGTTGAGGCCCAGTGTTCAATCTTTCATGTGATGACAGTCTGTCTCTTTGAGAAAATAGCTAACTTGTTTATTGTTAGAGGGATTTTTTTTACTGTTTTAATAGCTTTTAATTATTTTATTTTATTTTATTTTGGGCTTTTGATTGATTTTTTTAAACTTTGAGACTCTCATACACACTGCAAGACAGGCCACACATTTTTCCAAACAAAAGGTGTCCAATAGATTGATATACATCAGGGATGAGTGAATGCTGTATCCAATTATTTGCCATACAAATCAGGACCATGGCCTGAAGTGGTTTGTATGGTTTTAGGGTTTCATTAAATATTTCTATGTATTTTTGTGTTTCCAGATTGAGGCAAAACAAAACAACCAAACCAAACCAAAAAAAAAAAAACCCTGGAAATGTGGGAAACTAAAGGGCTTTGACCTGGAATGGGGAGCATTACAGACCTCATCAGCTTTGGGAATGTAGTAGACCTTAGGTTTGTAGGCAAATCTCCTACCAACATGCTTTTCTCTTTCTTTCTTTCTTTCTTTCTTTCTAACTGCAAGAGATCATTACATTCTTTCAAGCCTTTGTAGGCCCTCTGTGAGAACACTGCGCCCACCCCCCATCGATCAGTCCATCGATCTGCATTTTTTAGAACTTTGAATTGACCTGCATAAAACATTTAAAATGTAATTTCTCTCTGTAATTTTGCAGACAACAGGTTAAGAACCTATGTTCTAGAACAAAATCAGTCTATAATAGAGATGGGCATGAACCTCATTTGGGGATTTATGCCACTTTATCAGCCCAGCACCACAGGTGCCGTGTGTTCCCTTCCCCCATCCCAGCTGGATTTTCAACACATCAGCTGATGTGCACTGCTCTCCCCCCTCCTCTTTGGGTGTTTGTCCAGTCCTGCCTGCTTCTCTCCTCTGCCTCCTCCAGCAACTGCCCACTCAGATGAGGAGGTGAGGCAGGGCAGGGATTCCTGCAGTGCTGCCTTTGAGTGGGTGGCCGCTGGAGGAGGGAAGCAGGCACTCCTGCTGGGACTGGACGAATGCCCAAAGAAGAGCAGTACAGTAGTGCATGCCAGCTGGTGAGTGGAGAATTCAGCCGGAGGGATGAGGGAACACACAGCACTTGTGGTTTGTGCCTATCTCTAGTTTATAAACATATCAGATAAAAACATAAGCAATATGCCACCCTCCCACTTTCATGCTTTGTCACTAAATGGCTGCTCAGTCAGGTGGAAGGGGAATAACTAGAATCCAGTGAAATTGATATCAGCCATCCCCAAGGCTCAGCAATTCCCAGAAGAGGTTTTGGCTTTCACTGGGGCTTCAGCTGTCAATTTCCTTCTGCTCTGGCACGTCCTTCTTTTGCTAGAGCAATTGGTATCAATTAATTTTGTTCAGATCTCAGCATTTTAACCTCCAAAACACTGCAGCAAGCATTGTTGATTTGTAAGTTACATGAATCAACCCAGGTGTGACTATTTCTTTGACCATTATAGCCCTACTTTGCCCTCACTGATAGCAAATAGCTAAATAGGCCTAAGTTTACTGTTAGAGCTGATATAGCCAGGTGAGTTGGAGTTATGTTCCCTGCTACCTGTGTGGCTATGGGCAAGCTGCATGGTCCCATAGTGCCACCCAAAGGAAGATCTAAGAAACTATTTCTGAATTCTTTATTCCTAACTTGGGAAAGTCGCCAAAGTCACAACCAACTTGATGGCACATAATTATTAATTATTACTGCTATAACTGGCAAGTAACAATGGGGAATTATAATGCTTGCATCTCTTCTGTTTCAGCAGTTAGCTCATGCACAAGGACAAGGGAAAAATAATTACTAATTCATATCAGAAACACATATCAGAGTCCCTTGTTACAAAATGTTTCTGTAACTGCTGACAAAGAATCTTCCAAAATGTGTTTGACTCTATAAGCATTAAGGGGGTGGGTGGGGGAATCTGTTTTTCAGCCCTTAACAGAAAAAGTGTTGGTAAATTATGTAATCCAGTTTTGTCCATTTGAAAACAAAACAAGATACTGAAGCAATTTTCCCAATGAACACTGATCAGCCAGATATATACATTTCATTTTTATTTAATAATTTAAGTGTCCCTGAAAGATATATTGAATATACGGTTGCAGATAATGAAGTTATAAGTCTACAGGACAGAGTGAATGTACGCATCAGTGTTTCCTATGTAAATAACAAGTAATATCTGTCTCTCTCTCTCTCTCTCTTTCAGTGCATGAGTTGTCCTTGAAAAGATTATAATTTCTAGCATTAGTTGTGTTATTTATCAACATTTCACATCCATATTTCAAGCTGTTGGGGCACCTTGAGAAATGGAATCTCAGGAGCATTGAGTAATTATTAGTCCCTACATTTTATACAATATTCTGAAGTCCCATTGCACTCTTGCCCTCCCAGGCCCCGAAATGAAGACACCAGACAGTGGTATGGGTTAAATATGGGCCACACTTTATTAACTCAATTCAGACAAAATCAGTGTCCTCTTCAAATGAGGGGGCCTGCGGTAGTGCGGAGAAATGCAGGGCATCCACGATACCCTAATCAGTCAATGGGCGAGTCCCAGGCCCCCAGGTTCCAGCTGTCTTAATGACAGCAGGAACCCGGCCGGCCTCTAGTAAACACCCCAGACCTCGAGCCATCTTTATTTGATGACTGTCGGTCCGAAAGTGGCCCAGCGCATCTTCCCACCGCCGGCCCTGTAATCGCACGATCCGCAGAGCCGGGAGGTCGGATGCGCTGTTGGCTTTCCATAATTATCAAAGGGACACACCGAGACAACCAGTTTTTTCCCGCACTACCCGCCAGTGTGACCAAGAATAACCACCAATTAAATGCCAACAAACCCTTTTCCAGTGTGGGATAGGCGAAAAATCCCTCCATCCAAAGCCAATCAGGATAGAGGTCAAAAATTCCTATCCGGCCCCAAAAGGCGACCACGAACACACTAGAAATAGGGCGGGCGGGTGGGTGCCCGAACGAAAAGGAGAACGCGTCGGGGGCGAGTTTACCTTTTATACCCACTCGCCCCCTCCCTTCTTAACATGTGACCCGGTCCTGTCTGGCATCATCCGGGACCATGGAGGGCAAAACCGGCCCCGCATTTCAAGGACTCGCTTCGTCCTTCATGCGGCCGAATACTTTGCCATGGATCGCACAAGGACAGTAACAACACCAGTGACAGCACCAGGCTTCATTCGGAGCACCATGGGGCACTTTGCCCACTACTTTTGATCAAAAGGACCCAAAATGATGCAGGAAACACCTTCATTGTGGAACCATTGTTCTTGTTTCGTTGTATCTCAGTTGTCAATGAAGTTCTCGTTAGAAGGTTCCACACTTCTTCAGAATGTTTCCCCATCGCTTTTTAACATTATTTCTAACTTATTTGTTACATTATTTAGAGTGTATCATTGTTTCAGCAAGCTCAATGCAGAGTGAGCATTTATTTATTTGATTTATATACCACCCCATTCGTTCAAGCACTATACTGAGAGGTTTACACAAGATTAAAAATTACTAACCCTCAATACCGCAGAATAACAAAAATATATTCAAAAACAAGGCAGCAATACAATAGACAATAATTATAAGCATACATATTACAAAGTTAAGTGGCTCTCCTCTTGCTAACTTTACCTTCACCACAAAACTGTGCAGTAAGTCAGGTTGAAATAGAGTACCTGTCCACAGGCCACCCAATGAGTTAATGGTTTCAGTGGGGATTAGAACCCAGATCTATCAATTCCCATTCCTGTACTCTAACCATCACACCACACTGGTGTGGCATATGCCTTTGCTATCAGAGATTAATGCATTTTGGGAATGTAACTTATGCATGCATGCAAATTCCTTGTCATTCCTTCCAGCACTTCTGTGCATGATGGGAAAAATGCATGTTATCTCCACTGCATACATTCACATATGAATCTACCAAACTACATTCTGCTATTTTACAAGGAATGTTTTATCATCTCTAGCATTAGTTCTCAGCCTTGGGTAACCCAGGTGTTTTGGACTTCAATTCCCAGAATCCTTCACCACTAGTTGTGCTAGCCAGAGTTTCTGGGAGTTGCAATTCAAGAACACCTGGGTTACCCAAGGTTGAAAACCACAGATCTATAGAGTTCCTAACAGTTAACTTGGTGGCTATATTAAGTTTTGAGATGCCACCTTTTTGAATGTGTCCAAAATTGGGAAACAGACTAACAACATGTCTCTTCAATTTAACTTCAGATCTGTTCAGCCTTAATATTTTACCAGCTAAGAATTTATTTCCTGAAAAACTAGAAAGAGTGTGTATTAATTGTTTCAAAAACATGAACACTTAAAGCATCTTCATAGGCAACTCCACATAATCTGGTGTCTTCTATATGTTTTTGACTACAACTCTCAATGATCCTTTGTATTATCTGTGTTGAATGGTATTTATGGGAGTTGTCGTTGACACTTGGAGATATCCAGATTTCTTATCCCTGCTCTTGAGGGAAAAAGTGAAAAAGAAGACCAAGAAATATGACATTATGTTTCAGAATGTAACCTAACCCAACATCTATTATCACAAAGTATGCTTTCCTGAATTATGTAGAATATTCTTCCAGGTAGCAGACCTCGGCTTTAGACCAAATGAAAGTTTGTGTTGTTCCATTTTACAATCCATCAGAAAAGAACCATCCACTTCATCAGCTTTAAACTAACAGACCTCATCCTGTCTTTTTCTCTCTCAAAAGACTCTGAAACAGCTAAATCTGCTTGAAGTAGGTGTGCCATGTGCAAATCCAAGACATTCTGACAAAGATGAAGTTATTTAATTGAACAAAAGCTGCTCATGGAATGTAGAATTCAAACCCAAAGGATTCAGCTACCTTATCCAAGGTTTCTTTAACAGCACCAATTGGAGGGACCAGGAAACCTTTTCTTCCAAAATCCCACTTTGTTATCAAGAAGAGATGAGGCAATAAGATGAAGAAAGGTGAAGCAAGCAAATATAAGAAGGCACAAGGAAGAGATTGCAACAATGAAGTGTGGAAGATAAGACTTTGTGCAAGGAACAGATCAACTGGGCCCATAAATGGAGAACGTTGATGCATGGTTGTAGTCATTGATCAGGCTGGAAGATTCTTAAGCCAAGCCGCAAGCAGTCATGCTTATGCCAGGATACAACACATATTAGGGATTTCCAGTGTGACATCCATGAGATACATTAATAATACTGGTTTAAATGTGGGTTTTGATCCAGATTTTTTAAACTTAAACATCACAACTCATTGCTGAAATAAATCAATATGGGCTTACAGGTGAACATTAGCAAAAGTATAGTAGGATTGCTTTATCTGCAGGATCAGTACCTGCAGTTTCACTTATCCACTGCCTGAAAAAAATAAAGAAATAAAGAAATACATTTCATAAATGCATGTTCACATGGTGTATTACCAGGACTGACCACTAGATGGAACCACAGATGATGCTGTATACAGCTGGCCTGATATCTGGGAGAAAAGCAGCTTCCAGTGAAATGGAGAAGCCACATTTCTGAGGGGAGGCAGCAGTTGCAGATTTCAGGGAAGCCTCCCTTGAGAAGAGGACAGCAGGAAACCCAGTATTTTAGCAAGACTGGGCCATGACTCCATACACGGACACCAAAGAAACTGGAAGTAAGTGCTTCAATTATCGACTATTTCCAGCATCGGGGGGGGGGGGCTTGGAACCAATCCCCTATGGATACCATGGTCCTACTGTAATAAGAAATTAGAAATGGGAATGGAGGATTAATTTCTTTGGTTCTCATTTTCCTACAGATACATTCATTTTTTTTCCAATTTTGCAATGGAATGGGTTTGTCTTGCACCAGAAATCACTACATTTTCAAAGCTTACAAATATTTCAGATAGGCACAATGCGGAAAAAATGCATGCATTTTAAAAAATGTTCATGAGTAGCAATGCATATATTTGATAAATACACATAGACGAATGTTAGTCAATGGAAAAGGTACACAAAGCTCTGTACATTAGAAAGTAATGGAGAAAAATACACGTATTTGAAAGTGTGTGCACCAAATTATGCACAAATTTCCATAATAGAAGAGAAAATGTCTAACAACCTGATCTGGAATTATGATAATGGTGACATTCTGAGAAACTCATCAGTGAGACTGAAGCCCTATTCATTCGTTATCTCCTCAGTTGCAGCCGACAAGGCTAGGGAAAATCAACTAACTCCTCCCTAGCTTTCTCCATGTGGAGAACAGTGTATCTGAAGAGGAGAAACTCAGGTAGGCTCTGCATGCAACTAAGAAGGTTCTTGCCCTCATGTATTGACTACACGTGATCTGGAACCTTTCCTTTTAAGACACATTCCTCTTCATGTGGAGAAAGAGAAGGGTTAGTCAATTTTCTCTAACCTTGTTGATTGCAACCAGGGAGATAACAACTGAACAGTGCTCCTGTAATGTTCTCATCTCTAACCAGAACAGACTAATTTGTTTGTCTCTGATAGGAAGTAGTGTGGTTGAGAAAGACAACATTTTTGATATTAATTAAAGATCCAGATTCTGAAACTGTTGCATTCTCCTGAACATATAGCTTAGCTTCCAGAGTCCAGACCCAACCCATAAAAAGCAATAGGAATTGGTAATTGTGCTTGTATTGCATTTACTTTGTAGTTTTGCTATAACAAACATATGCACATTTACTTGGAAATAAATCATAGGGAACACCAGGCTAAATGATGTATTGTTGTTTTTCTGTCCCATCCGGTCACTTCTGACTTATAGCAACTCTATGAATTAGTGACCTTCAAAAGGTGTTGTCATCAATAGCCCTGTTCAGCTCTTTCAGACTTGAGTTTGTAGCTTCCTCTACTGAATCAAACCATGTAATGTTTCCTGCTGCCTTCAGCTTTCCTTTGCATTACTGTCTTTTCCACTGAGTCTCATGATGTGCACAAAGTCCAATCAGATCACCAGTCACTAGAAGAAGGAATTTTTCAAGTGCTGAATGCTGATTACAGGGATGTTGGCAGGTGTTCCTTTCCGAATCCCAAGTCCAAGTTCTTTTGCCTCACCCCCCCCCCACCACACCGCTGTGCCCTCTCCCCATGCCCCCCTCCCCTCACCACTTCCACACCCCCTGCCTTTGGGCCACCCACCCACCCCTGCAGCTGAGCCTCCCTACCTGCTCCTGTCACAGACACCATCCTCAGAAGCAGCAAGCCGGGCTTCCCTTCCCAGAACCAGCTGCTACCTCTGCCCAAGCAGCTGACAGCCACCTGATAGTCCAGTGTAGTGGGTGGAGGCAGCAGCAGGCTCCTGGTAGGGAAGATTGGCCTGCTGGCTCTGAGGATTGCCACCCCCTCCCCCCACCAGTGCCACTGCCTGCCCCCCATGATGCACCCCCTTACCTGCACCAGGGCTGCTGCATCCTCGGCAGGGGGTTTCTCATCTTCTCCTTCTTTCTCCTTCTCCTCCTCTTCACCCCAAGAAGCCCAAGAAGAGGAGGAGGAGGAAGTCACGTTTTTCATGCTTGCAAGAGGGAGCCATCATGGCTGTCTCTTCAAAGGTAAGTGAAGGCTTCGCTCCCCATCACTACCTCCTACTTTCTTTTAAAAGACTTGGAGTCATGTTTTCAAGTCCCTATTATTTTAATGAAGACCTGCAGATGTCTATTAAAAACAATAGGGACTCAAAAACGTGAGTCAAGTCTGAGTCTTAAATTAAAAAAAAAAGAGTTGAGTCCCAGTCAAGTCCCCAGTGCAACTTGAGTTGGTCTTGACTGCGAGTCACGACTCGTGAGTCCCCATCCCTGGCTGATGATGTACGAGTGTCACAATGGGAACTTTTCTCCCCTTCTGTAATTTACAAATTAGCTTGCATTGTTTCTACAACTGGTCTTCTGTCCAGGATACGATTTTCCCTTTGTAAGTCCAATTCCTCAGATACAAAAGACTGCCTCAGTCACCTCTCTTGAAGCCGAATGCGATTTCAGCTATAAAGAGTCGTTATGTGTAACGTATAGTTTAGCTCTACATCTTACTTTTAAGGTTGCATGGAGGATGAAAAACTACTCAAACACAGAAGAAAAATGCAGCAGGAGGCCAGAGAAAATAAAAATCCATTTAAGAGCCCAAAGACAGAGGCAAGGGTGCACAGGGAGGCAAAAGAAAATGAAGCAACAAACAAATTGCTCTAAGGAATGAACCATATAAGTTAGTAAATAGTAAAAAGTTGGAAAGGGACAAGGACAATGGAGGTGATTTTGCCCTTAAGTGCTCTAATTTTGGTGATAAATCAGCTCAGCCAAGATGGATATGGCATTTTGAGCAAGACTGTGTGCCATCCAGACTCCTAAACAAGCGCTAGCAATTTCCAATAAATCCCTTCATGTTCACCATTGGAGACTGTGCAGATGATGCCCTGCTGTTAGCTTGCCCAAACTGAGTGCAGAAAAAAAATGTGACATTTTAAAGGCAGAAATGATTGAATTTTTCCTGGAAAGTCTTAGCTAGCAACAGAGATTGTTGGGCTATGCACCTTCTCACTCCCCCACCCCTTTCTTCTAACAAACAAGGTAATGATCGATGCAGAGGAATGAAGAGATCATATATAACAGGGAGCAGAAATGTGTAGCTCAATGAATTTTGAGGGACTGCAGTTCCCATCATCTCTCACCCCTGACCATGCTGATTAGGGCTGACAGAGGGCCACATGTCTACCACCTCTGATATTTTTGAATAAAAATGTGATTACCCTCCTAATCGTTCAGGCTATAATAAAAGACCCAGAGACTCTCTGCATCAGCATTTGTCCCACTGCTTGGTGTGCCAATTTGCCGCAAACCCCACCTTTTTGAACCCCTGTCAGGGATTTCTACTATTTTGGTACAAGTTGGAGGACTCCAGTTTAGTCCATTTCCAGAGAGTGAGGTTATTGCCCTCCCCACCCCGGAATGAAGACGCAAGACCAGAAATACGGGTTAAACACGGGCCACACTTTATTAATCATAATCAATGTTGCCATCCTTTGGCAAAGGGGGGTCCTGCCGTAGTGCGGAATCAGGTTTAAGCACAGAGGTCTCAAAGGACCCCTTAAGCAACAAATGGGCGAGTCCCAGGCCCCAAGTTTTCACGGTCTTAAAGACAGTGAGAACCCGGCCGGCCCCAATTTGACCACCACCGGACCTCAGGCCAGCTTCTGCTTGTTGACTGTTGGTCCAGGTGTGGCCCAGCGCACCTTCCCCCCCCCAAGCACTGTAATCACACGATCCGCAGCGCTGGGAGGTCAGATGGGCTATAGCTTACCTGATATTGCAGTGGGACTCACCAAAAACCTGTTATATCCGCACTACCAGTGTGACCGAATTTCCACCTCCAAATATGCCAACGCACCTGTTCCAGTGTGGGATAGGCGAAAAATCCCCACATCCAAAGGCCAATCAAGATACGGGTCAAAAATTCCTATCCAGACCCCATAGGCGACCAGAAAATCTCACACTAGAATATAGGGCGGGCGGGTGAGTGCCAGGAAAGGAAGAGGGGGAGGAGAGGGGGAACATCCCTTAAATAACCTAATGCTTCACCTCTCCAATTACGATGCTCTCGTCAACTGTAAGTCTCGCGCTATCCGGGGGGATGGCGAAGGCAAGCCGCACTGCTGAAGCATTGGCTCAGCAGCGGCTCGAGCATTGCCCTCCCCACCCCGGAATGAAGACGCAAGACCAGAAATATGGGTTAAACACGGGCCACACTTTATTTATCATAATCAATGTTGCCATCCTTTGGCAAAGGGGGGTCCTGCCGTAGTGCGGAATCAGGTTTAAGCACAGAGGTCTCAAAGGACCCTTTAAGCAACAAATGGGCGAGTCCCAGGCCCCAAGTTTTCACGGTCTTAAAGACAGTGAGAACCCGGCCGGCCCCAATTTGACCACCGCCGGACCTCATGCCAGCTTCTGCTTGTTGACTGTTGGTCCAGGTGTGGCCCAGCGCACCTTTCCCCCCCCCCCCCAAGCACTGTAATCGCACAATCCGCAGCGCTGGGAGGTCAGATGGGCTATAGTTTACCTGATATTGCAGTGGGACTCACCAAAAACCTGTTATATCTGCACTACCAGTGTGACTGAATTTCCACCTCCAAATATGCCAACGCACCTGTTCCAGTGTGGGATAGGCGAAAAATCCCCACATCCAAAGGCCAATCAAGATACGGGTCAAAAATTCCTATCCAGACCCCATAGGCGACCAGAAAATCTCACACTAGAATATAGGGCGGGCGGGTGAGTGCCAGGAAAGGAAGAGGGGGAGGAGAGGGGGAACATCCCTTAAATAACCTAATGCTTCCCCTCTCCAATTACGATGCTCTTGTCAACTGTAAGTCTCGCGCTATCCGGGGGTGGTGGTGAAGGCAAGCCACACTGCTGAAGCATTGGCTCAGCAGCGGCTCGAGTATTGCCCTCCCCACCCCGGAATGAAGACGCAAGACCAGAAATATGGGTTAAACATGGGCCACAATTTATTAATCATAATCAATGTTGCCATCCTTTGGCAAAGGGGGGTCCTGCCGTAGTGCAGAATCAGGTTTAAGCACAGAGGTCTCAAAGGACCCCTTAAGCAACAAATGGGTGAGTCCCAGGCCCCAAGTTTTCACGGTCTTAAAGACAGTGAGAACCCGGCTGGCCCCAATTTTACCACTGCCAGACCTCAAGCCAGGTTCTGCTTGTTGGCTGTTGGTCCGGGTGTGGCCCAGCGTATCTTTCCCCCCCAAGCACTGTAATCGCACGATCCGCAGCACTGGGAGGTCAGATGGGCTATAGCTTACCTGATATTGCAATGGGACTCACCAAAAACCTATTATATCCACACTACCCACCACAGCATAGGGACTAGTCATGCTAAGTCCCATGCCCGCCATCGAGCCTGTCAAGCTCAGCAAGCAGGCCCCCCTTGATGTCTTCAAGGAAGACATCAAAACCAGCATCAGACACCATCGTTCCAAAAAAACTCAGGCCTATCCAAACGGATCCTCTGGTGACCAATCACTGATCCAAGGCCGCTGCACACCATTCTGCAGACCTCCCGGTTAACACGCCTGCGCGCAGTGTTAATGGAGAAAAAATTCCTGGCATCTCTCCATGCCAACCGAGGAACGATTGTCAACCATACAATATGCATGTCTGCGTACGTGCTATTCAACCATGTCAGATCGTGCAAAATGTCCAGGATCAATGCCTTTCCACGATACCTGACCAGATCATTGCCACCCAGATGTATCACCAACAGATCTGGTGGAGATTGGCGAAAGGCAACCGCTCTGCATAGCTGACTCCACAGCATTCCACACAGCCCTCTCCATTCAATATGGGCTCTGGTTCCAAGGCCCAGACTGCTCCCCCATGGGGACGCTGCCACATATCGCGCTGCCCAAAAAACATAACTGTGGCCCATGATCAAAACGTGCCTTCGTCTTGCTGTCGCCACCGGACCTGTAAAGATAATACAAAACCAGGCCCCTGCCTAGATATTAGGAAGTGTTCTGATATATCTGAGGTAGCTGGACAAAGACCACTGACCCAGAAGCTTAATTTTGTCCCTGTCATATCCCAGGGCTGCAGCATTAGACGCTGCGCCAATTCTAAAGGAATGTGTGCCAAATCTCAGTCCCTGCACTCCAACGGTATGCAGCGCTAAGTCACTCAACTTCCAAAAATGGTACTTTGTTAGTGGTGTACCATCTCTATGTCTAAAGAAATATCCTTCCTCTCGTCCCCTAACTTCCAGGTATGCATTTGTGGCTTTTACCAGGCAGATGTTTTCTATATGGCAACGCGCTAGTGTAAGTTGGACACCCCTACCTAGCTGATCAGCCTTGGTTTGGCGAATGTGAAGCTGGACCGACCCATCTGCAACCCTAACATCCTGCCATTGCAGGGCTATGTTAGACTTGTCGCCTTTTCCGGTAGCCACTACCTCACTGATCCTGAGGGCACCAAAAAACGTCAATAAGGATGCTGCTGTAAATAAAACAATTTCATATTCATCTCTACACAGACGCTCCCACTGTTTACAAATGCACTCTAACAACGCAGGTGATATGGGAGCCCTGGTATCTTGCACTCTACCCCTTTCTTTGGACCACCTTTCTATCATTTTCTTAATGCGAATAATCTGATGAATAATCCTGGTAGCCATTGACCCTGGCGTAGAAGGCAAGGGCTGACAACCTACCCTGTATAGTTCCAGGTGCCAATCCCTTCCTATTCAAATGCACTATGAACTGTTGAAGGTGTTCTACCGGTGATGGCCAAACTGGCTCCAAATTAACCAGCTTCCTAAATTCCTGAAACACTATACTCACAGCCAAGTACCCTTTTTGTGTCCTCGGTGCCAGGGCCAAGCCTATTGCTCTTTCCGCGTCTTCGCACCAATTTGCCAGACCTCTGGGGGCAGAATCTCCAGGAACTCGTTGGCTCCTGGATCTAGCTCCCTGAACCGCTCAATCTATTGGTGCAACAATGCATCAGCTAATCTATTATCTATACCTGGAACATGTCTGGCCTGCACTAGAATATTAGACAGCAAGGCCTGTAATGTGAATGCCCTGACTAGTGTCATGACCCATTCCGAATGCGACGTAAGGTTGTTTATAATGTAAACAACTGCCTGATTGTCACACCAGAACCGCATCACCGAGTTTGACCACCGAGTTTGGCCCAAAGCCACAGCACACCAACTATTGGGAAGAATTATAGGAATGTTAAATCCCTGGTAATGCCAGTCCGATGCCAATCCTCTGGCCACGTGCCGGCACACCATCTACCCTTGAAATAAATTCCGAAACCTAAAGAACCTGCAGCATCCGAATGGACCTGAAAGTCTGCCTTAAGACCTATTTCACCTCTCCAAAAAGATATTCCATTGAACTCCACTAAAAACTGACTCCACACTTGTAAATCCTCCTTCATACCACGTGTAACCCTAGTCCTATGCAAAGGTCGGCGCAGACCCTTCATTGCTTTGCAGAGCCGACGCAAAAAGGCGTGGCCCGGCGCCACGACTCTGCAAGCAAAGTTTAAGTGGCCCACAATCTCCTGAAGCTCTCACAGAGACACCTTTTTCTTTTGCAACATTGAGGCTATCCTTAACTTAAGGTCAGCTAATTTGTTATCAGGTAGCCTCGATGTCTGCTGCACTGTATCTAACTCGATGCCAAGGAAAGTCAGGGACGTGACCGGTCCCTCTGTTTTTTCCTTTGCCAGAGGTAAACCC
The DNA here is from genome assembly GCA_037013535.1 of Intellagama lesueurii. Classification (NCBI taxonomy): domain Eukaryota; kingdom Metazoa; phylum Chordata; class Lepidosauria; order Squamata; family Agamidae; genus Intellagama; species Intellagama lesueurii. The sequence goes on along the minus strand of JBAJHW010000003.1, from coordinate 38,250,970 downwards.
AGCTCCTCTGCCATTGATCGAAAGGCATTTAAAATAAATCTGCACCTCCCTGTATTCTGTTCACCACAAAAAAGGTACTCATCCAAATAATGGGCCGTAAACGTACAGCCCACCCTACACCGCAGCTCCCACTCGAGAAAAGAGCTAAAACGCTCAAAAGCAGCACATGAGATGGAGCAGTCCATATGCAAAGCTCTGTCGATGTAAAAGGATCCCTGGAAATGAAATCCTAATAGATCAAAATCCTGTGGGTGAACTGGAAAAAAACGGAAAGCTGATTTAATATCACATTTTACCAGCTCCACCCCCTACACCACACCTTCTTACCGTGCGAACTGCCTCATTGAAGGAGGTGTAGCACACAGTACAAAGTTCCTGAGGGATAGCATCGTTAACAGATGCTCCCTCTGGGTAGGACAAGTGGTGTATTAATCTAAACTCACCCTGGGCCTTTTTTGGAACTATTCCGAAAGGAGAGACCCTTAAAGTTTCCAAAGGGACCATCGCAAAGGGGCCCAGTACTCTCCCTTCCTTTACCTCTCCAGCAATCTTTTTCAGGACAATATCCTCCATTCCACACACGGATTTCAGATTTTGCACAAAAAATGCCTTGCGCTCACCAACCGCCGGGATCCTAAAGCCATACCTAAAACCATCTAACAAATAACTGGCATCCTCTCTGCAGGGGTACTCACGTAGCCATGCTTCCAAAACTGGGACTCTAATTGGGCTGGGACCGTTTTTCAGAGTTATCCCTGCCACTACCGGGTTTTTACCTCCTCCTGGGCCCTTAGTCTGTCACTGAGCCCCAACCCTAAAACATGATGCTCTGGGGTGCTGTCCCCTGCATGCTGAGCACTCATGCCTGAAATGGCATGGTTTCCTCACACATATGCCCTTTGCATTGTAGTCCCAGCAGAGCAGGCAGGGTTGAACCACCTGCCCCGCTCCTACACGGGGATTCTGATTCAGGGCAGTTTTTCTATTAAGGTGTCCACTATCAAACCTATCACCTAAATTGGGTCTGGCTGGCGTCATAGCCTGCAGCCAAAGGCCCAGCTGGGGCTCATCCCAGCGAAGATTAGGGTGAATCGCACTACGCATACGGAACGATTCATCGTAATTAAGCCATGCTTGTCCTGCAAAATCTACATACGCCCTGTAGATCAAATCCAAGTATTGAAAGAGAGATTGTGCCTGCCACAGTTGTGCCTTCACTACCACTCCAGCATAAATTAAAAACCCAGGAAGCCAATTAGACCATGTCCAGTCTGGCTTCTTTCTCCTGCGCCTCTCTTTTTCTTTTTCATCCTCCTTGTCTAAGTCCTTTTTCTCCACATCTCTATTTAATAACTTAAATAGATCCACATATTCTCCCTTCATATTTTTTCTTGCATCGCTGGAGTGAGGTGATCTCCCAGGGGCATCGGGTAGTTGCTGAATGGTAATGCTCTTAAAGGCACGGTATTATAGTGTCGGGAACAGATGGGTATGGCCATACCCCTACACCTGCAGTGGGAGTCACCGGGGGTGGAAATATGACCTGGGGATATGATGTAGCCCATCCACTGAACTGCGCACTTGTACAAGGCCATGGCGTGTTCAGAGCCCTGAAACCCTGGGTGTCATAAGGCGTATAACAGTGTGAGTTAAATTGTCCACTGCCAGCCCAAGGCCAAGCAGAGATCGGTACTGTGGTGCCCGGTGTAATGGGTGACTCACCTGACAAAGGTGGTGCCATGCTTGCTTCTTCCCCACCATACGTATATTCTGGGCTGACCTCCTCCACCTCGTCCTGCCTGTCAAGAGCCGCTACTGCCGAACCAAGTGCTGCTGGGGTCGGTGTCCTTCTACCTTTATCAGAGCGCCATGGCCGAGGCGTTGCAACTGTGTCATCTGCCTCACGTCTGGGCGTCCCTTCTGTCTGGTGTTCTGCTTCGAGGATAGCAAACCTAGACATTAGATCATCAGCTATAGCCTTAAGCTTGGCCCTGCGATGGCTCTTGGCCTCCCTAGTCGAGCAGCGTGGCTGTGCCTTGCCAAGCTGGGGGGCCTGTCTCACCTTCTTTTCGACTTCCAATGCAGCAATTTTGTCCTGCAGCTGCTGCCATACCGGCCAGGATTCCTCGTCCGATGAGGACTGAGGCGGAGACACTTGTGGAACAGGCCGTTTCTTGGCTGGCTGCTTCCCCTTCTTGTTCCCCTGACCTTTGCCGGTGGCCATTATTAACCTGGCCCTTGATACCAGTCAAAAAGCACCGAGGGTCTGGCTGACTCAGGTGCCAATCCAGATCAATAATCCACTTATTATAATGACCTCCAATGAGGGAGCCCAATAATGGCTCTCAGCCGCAACCTGGTGCACAAAATGCAGTACTACCTTTGCTGCAAGCTACTTATGCTATGGCCTATACTACCAATCCTAATTACCGAGCTATTTATCGTATAAAAAAGTACTTATTCACCCACCTAATATTAGTAATTAATTAATTAATTATATATATATAATTATCTATGCTATGATTCAAATACCCCCAGACCTTAGGTAAGTCCTTCGATTAACTATTTATTCATGATAATTATCCAAACAGGAATTTAATAAATATATTCCTTATTTAATTGCTATGAATTAAAATTTAGTTACCAACTTAATTTCCCTTAATCAATTTAAAAAGCAATCCCTGTTCAATTACTAATTTATGTAATTATAAGTCAATGAAGAGTAATCTATAATCCTAATAATGAGCAATTGCCCAGTATTAAACCAAATCTAACTCAATCCTCCCAATCAATATATATTGCTAGCTAATTATTTATTCATCCTCACAATAAATATTTATTATTGTGTATTTAAATATTTATTTATTATTTTAATTATAATCCACTAATTTAAACTGACTAATAAAATCAACCAAGCCAAGTTAAGATTTTTTGTGCGTCACCACTTGAATGCGCTCCTCCCAACCGTTAGGCACGTGGTGTGATTCTAATGATGAACCACCAAAAGCTCTCAACACCCACCCTCGGGAGGAAAGAGGATGGGCGGGTGGGGGTTAAATGATTGGAGAACCCAAAGGCCAAGGAGGCAAACGGCCGCCGCACTTCAGCTGCCCCTGCCTATCCGGCCCACGCCAAAGGTAAGGTTGGATTAGCGCCAAGACTGTAATCCCCTAATTCTATCCTCCTGGCCTAATGGGCTGGTGTGCTTAGATTGTATCAACTAAATTCCGGCTCCAATCGCACGCAAGCGCGACCAGCGCGACTTGCGCAGTTGCGACCCCCCGTCTCACTGCAAGCAAACCTAAATCACAGTTAAAATATTTAAAACAAAAAACAAAGTCAAACAACATCAAAATCAACTTCAAATTAATTAAAGTAGCAATCAAACCGCGGGAGGGAGCTGATGCTACCCTCCCAGACTCCTGAGCATTGATCAAAGGCCTTGAGTTCGAGTGACGCAGCTCAAATTAAATCTGAGCAGCGGAGCTCTATCCTCAGCAGATGCTAGGAAAGGAAGAGGGGGAGAAGAGGGGGAGCATCCCTTAAATAACCTAACGCTCCCCCTCTCCAATTACGATGCTCTCGTCAACTGTAAGTCTCGCGCTGTCCGGGAGGGTGGCAAAGGCAAGCCGCGCTGCTGAAGCATTGGCTCAGCAGCGGCTCAAGCATTTGGAATGGACTACACTACAGCCTTGCAGCTCCTTTTAGTGTCAATTTCCAGTATCCTGAAGTGGCTTACAAGCTGCTTGGGGATATTGAAAATTGATCACTTCAGTCTGGACAGGCCCCCAGTCCTCTATTTATGCATTAATAAGGTGCCACAGGACTTTTTGGTATTATTTAAATGAATGAGAGTGCCGAAGAATACATTAGCATCATTGTGCTGTTCTCATTTATTTCAATTAGTGACATCACAACAACCCATAATCATTTGCTTCCTGGTACAAACGTGGGCAGCTTATAATACTGAACTGTATTACAAATGGAATACTATGTCCCACTGAACCATCTTGGTTTCAAAATGTAAGATGAGATTCTGCAAATGTACACTCAGCAGACCATGCTCCAGAGGAGATGTCTTTCAAAAGGTTAAACTTGCTCCATCATTGCATTCCACCTTGCTCAAATCCCATTTTTCTCCTAGCTTCTGCCGCATGGGGAAAATTTATCTCTCCCTTCTTCTCAGCTGTTGCACCTACAACTTCTTTGTAAGTTCTCCACAGAGGACTAAGAGCTTAGAACATGATTAGTAAAAAGGAACTTGTTCTGTTACTTGTTGCTGCCTTGACAAACAAGGCAATGATAATTATGATTGCTGTTTCTGGCCAGACAAATGTAACTCATTTCATTCCATGTTACTAAAAGATCACCCCCACCATTTCTGCACTTCTCTGTTGGTTTTTATTTAATATTGGAAAACATCCACCTGAAAGAGTCACCCCCTCTGGATCCCAAAGGGGGTTTAGCCAGTCCCTCTGCTGAGAACTGACCTCTGTTTCTTTCCTTCTTTCCTTTATTTTCCCCTTTCTTTAAACACCAAATGCTCCTCACTCTGGCCCAGATGGCTACCCTTACAAGCTCTTGGGGAAGCTTCCTGAAAGCTCTAGTGATGAGGTCCCCAGGAGTATGCTAAATCAATATCGTTTGTGTGTGCAGAGTTACAATACAGGAACACTGTATAGCATATCTGGTGCTCTAAGAACTATAGAGCAACTGTCACATTAGAACACTCTGAAGTTACAATTATAAATGTAATCCAACAGACCCTGTGTTCTGACAGTATCGATTCAATGGACAAGTAGTTCACAATGATAGAAGACAGCTTCCTATGTTCATGATCTTACAAAGACAAATGCTTTGTAGGGTCATGAACAATATGGTATTACTCCAACTGAACTTCCACTAAGTGCTGTGAACTACTATTATCAGACTGTCCAAATAACCACCCCCCTCCCTTGGTGAGTATCTTCCTTGTGGTTGGGGATGAGTTGTCCAAGTGTTCTCTGCCATGACTAGTGTTGAGGATGGATACATGGCAGGTGGAATTAAAACATAAATCCCAGGGGATCACATAGCAACCCACACGTGCATTTTAGTCAAAATATTCATGTGTCAGAAAGTCCATTTGATTTTTGTTCAAATGCTTGCCAATAAGGCTTGCAAATGTGATCCTGATTCTAATTTCAATGGGGTTTGCATATGAGTACTTCTTCGATGGCAGCACTCTGTCTACAAAATCCTGTGAATTAAAGCAGATAAAGCTGGTGAGAAGAATGCTATGTGAAAATTCACAAACTGAATAACAATCAGTACTTAGGTACAGGAAAGTACTCTGGTTTGCGGTAAGGGCTGTTATAATTGCACAAATGTGCAGTTAGGTTATTGTGCAGCAAAGCAGATCAACCTTCCAAAAAGCAATTCTAAGAAATGGGGGCAGCCCAAATAAAAATTAGAACTTTTAAACTGGTCTGGCTCAACACCGCATTTAGCACAGATGAAGGATATAATTTGATCTTGTTCCATGCCAAATTTGAGGATGTCTGGGCAAAGAGTTTTCAAGTTAGGATTTTTTAAAAAGTAAAACTGTTCCCCCTCCAATGCAGAAACAAATGATCCTAAATGTCCCCAAATTTAAAATAGCTCATACAAATTGAAAAGACAAATATTGCTTATCTTGAAAAAGAATGGTTATTCTCATCTGCTTTTTTAAAAAATTGGAAAGAATCCAGGCTGCAGGAACTGAAACATGGATCCTTAAAAAAGACCTGAAAAGGGAGAGAAATATACACTGTGTGGATAATACTGACCATGCATGGAAGAGGCTTGCCAAGCAGGAGCTTTGTGAAGTAATACATTGTATAAATTCCTAGGTGGGAGAGGGAGGTATTTGCAAGGCCACTAAAAATTATAGAAATAAACTAAATAGAAAGGTTTTCTTTAAAAAGAAAAACCAACAAGTTGGCTTTAAAGAAAGTAATGGAATGACAGTCCTCCAGAAAGGGGGGCATTTTGCCATGTAAGTAAGGTACAATTTTGTAAGGTATATTCAAACTACAATAGTGCCTGAGATTGCTGTCCATATCCCAAGCCTGGCAGTCCTAGAACACACACAGGGCTCCCCTGTGTAGGCACTTTACAGAATCAGATTAGTACTGCTGGAAAAGCAGAATTCCATGGAGTTACTGATCTTCTTATCACCATAAACTCTTGGTGTACCTTTTAAGAATCAATGTTTTGGCAAGCACAGTCATGGACTATTAAAGCAAGTCAGCATCCATACAGTACTGTTGAAGTGAGTAACAAATGATACCAGATTCTCATAAAATGCACTAGCCACCAAATTATATTTATTCCAGAAAACATTTCTGCACAATATTAAATTGCCTTGTTATGTTCATATTAGGCAATCTCATATTACAGAAAATGGACGGCAATATCTCAGCCTTTTCCACAATGCCTACATAACTGTTTTCAAATGTAAATACTGCCTACGCAGTTTAGTACACAGTAAAAATAGTTTGGCATAGCAATGAAAATGTAAATGGGCTTCAATATGTATTAAAAACACAGTTCTGAATGTGTACATACTACGTTTTAGGCTATTGTTCTTTGGAAATGCCATCTAATTCAATTTATGTGTAAGTGAGTGGAAAATTTCAAGCAACTACATTTAATTTCAAAACAGGAAACTTCTGCCCTTCCCCTGCAAAAAGTGGAGACTGAAGTCAAGATGGTCAATGCTGGGAGATTACTCAAAACTAAAATAATAAAAGCTCTTCTAGAGTGTATTCCACACATGTCAGGTAGGTCACCTGCATTGTCAATGAACAGTATTAAGAAACTTTTCAAAGAAAAGAAAACATTATTCAGAAAATAGAAGTCTTGCCCCAAAAAGAACAAAAGCAAACACAAACTCAATCAAAATAAAAAAGAAACAAAAATGTCAATTGTAGTGATCACGAAACTTAAAGAAAGGCTAATTATGAAAGTGATCACAGAACAAAGAGAAAGCAATTAACTTTAGAGAGAAGTTAATGAGGAGAGTCGACACAGATGTCCGCCAGCGGAGTTCCTAGGGCCACGCCACGAGAACCCCCTTTTATTAACCTTAACAAGCTTACAGATTGTTGACAGGGGTCAGATAGGACATCAGTTACCTAATGGCCACTTAGGATTGGCCGGAGAGTTATGCTCTGACTCTAAGGAAAAAGAGGCAGAATGAGTGAGTCACCCCTCCCCCTCAGGAGCCGCTGCATCATGCTAGGAGAGTGTGCTCTCATTACAACAGGAATGCAGCTGGCAACCTTGAAAAGGGTGCTCCCACAGTCCATCACCAACATCTTTTGACCAAAACTAATTGTCCTGCTGAATAATAAGAGAGATTTACTCACAGATCAGTAATTGATTAAAGAATAGCAAATAGACAGTGGGGATAAATTAGGGTTGTGCACCAATTTTGATCAAAGGCTGAACTACAGACTCACACTGCATAAAGTCTGGATCAAAACCAAATTAGATACTTCAGGAAGGTGCTGCCAGGACTAGGGGGGCAAAAGCAGCATGAATGGACAAGACTGAGTACTCAGCTGAGGATGCATGCCCTTACGAACTTTATTTTGACTTCGGGAGAAAAGTACATTTTAAAAATGTCTACTACTATGCAAACCCCTTTCTGAAATGTTAAAGGATTATTCCCCTCTTTAGCGTCTGTTATCTTATCGGAATAGGTGTATCTCAGTGTAAAATCAAAGAAGTAAAGCACATTGGAAATTTTGATTAGATGTCACTAGTGCCATCACAAAATGGATGTCATGACATGCATGGTGAATCTCAGAAGAACTCAGAAAGGGAAATTGATGGGGCTGAAAAAATCTGCCCAAGAACCTGAGAACACTTTGATGGGTGGCTTTGTTTAGTACAAAGCAAAGGCCTGCAACCACCTGCCATGTTTTGCTGCCAACTAATATTGCTAGGACCCATTTTGGGGGAAAGCAAAGAAGGATGGTGGGCTGATCTTTTGTTTTGGACTACAGAGTCCTAGAATCGAACAACCAGAATGGCCAGGGTGGGAAACACAAAAGACCTCAGTAAGAGCCAAACCAGCCTATTCCTCCAAGAACAATCATTCTCATTAGAATTGCTAGGCTAATTAAACATCAACAGATGTAGTAAAAATACATTGGTAAAATAAATAGGTTAGAATGTGATGCCCTTTCATGATATCTACAATTTATCACCCAAAGTTGCAGCTACCTCACTCTGCCTAATGATAGGGTTGGCCTTAGTGAAACTACTGTAAGTAGTAACTGGTGTAACTAGTTTAACAAGATGGAATAGTTAATATTTTGCAGAATACCACTTCCTTTGACATCAAATATACCAATTTAACAGGGGTGCAATACAATCCTAGGCATGTCTACTTTGAAGTAAACCCAATGTAAGTGAGTATAAGTTTGCAGTAAGTAAGCAAATAGATTGGTTAAGTGGTTTAAGTATCTGGCTGCAGAGCCAGAGGATGGGAGTTCAATTCCTCACTGTGCCTCCTTGACAGGGCTGGATTCGATGATCCATAGGGTCCCTTCCAGTTTTATCGTTCAAAGATGATGATGATACTTAAATCAGGATGTTCACAGCAGAATCTTAGAGCAAATATGACAAGATACAAATAAACATATGTAGATTACATGGCATGGGTACATCTGCAGTTTTATATTACTTTGACCATAATGATATCTCTTACCCTCGCTCAGCTGTGACTGATTATGAAGACCGAATGGATTTCTTTCATAGACAATTCATAATTAGAAGACATTATATAAATTTCCACACTGAATATAAAGAAGAAAAGAACATTAACCACTTTTCTGCAAGTTCAATTTTGATGTCTAGTCACAGATCCATGTTTTTCTCCAGTGTAACCAATCTTCATTTTAATAAATACAAAAGACCCATGTGAAATACCTGAAATGCAAAGCTGCTGCTGATTAAAAGGAAGAATTAATCCTTAGGTAACTGGTTTGATGGCAAAAAGATGCCTAGATTACAAATGCGGCAAAAGCATCAATCTAAACAGAATTTGTATCCAATAATTTAGCAACATAAGGATTGAACTTTACCCATCAGGAAGGTAAGGTTTTACTTCTCTACCATCTGTGGGAATTCTGCAGGTGTTAAATTAGCCACAGAAAAAGTTCCTTATTGTTCTCAGAATGGTGGGGAAGCATATTGAGAATCACAATGGAGGCACACTGAGAATTAAAAATTAAGGGAAATGTTAATTTTTTAAAAATGAATGTAGGAGCGCAGACTTCAAACAAAAGACATTCCTCCCGTCGTTCAAGCTAAGTTCTTGAGTGCATACATTATTTCACACAAATCAGAATCTAGCTTACTGTGCTTGGCTTCTTTAATAAAAGAGTTTTCCTCAAGCAATTGAACTAATAAAATATACTCCATAAAAGAAAAAAAGAAAAGAAAAAAGGAATGGATTTCTGGCTCCAAAATATTTTGAGACATGGTGTATTCACACTAAAAAAACCAGCAACAACCCTAGGGTTTGGCATGAGCTTAGAACCATGTGAAATCCAGTTTTCAGAACCCTAGTTTTCCATACAGCTATTCAAATAGCAAAATAAATAAATAAATAAATAAAATAGTTTCTTTGTTTGGATGTTCTTCAGTCATATAAATCCTGTCAGAAAGTCTACTCTCAGGGTCAAGAAAGTAACAACTTTATAAAGGAACCAAGAGAATGTGTGGCTCCAATTTGTTATTTGCCATGGCTGTTCATTGTCACCAAAGAAAACTAGGTTAGGGCTGAAATCTTGTTGCATAACTCACACTTGCAAAAGGGTGATGACATCACTAGCAAAGGGTAATTTTTAGTAATGAAAAAATTCTTACTTCTTTCCCACAGCTCTTCCAACTCCCATGTGATCTCAATGATCACACGAAAGTCATAGAAACAGCAGGACAAAAGGAAGGAGTCTTTAATTTCCAAAAATCTTCCTGTTCTAGCAACATCATGTGGTGGTGGCTGTTTTTTATCATTAAAGACTTCCCCCCTGCCACTCTTCTATCCAATTGTCTTCTTATTTTACTCACAAGGTGGCAAGCAGCTGTGTGGATATTGTACAATAATCTCTGACAGTTAGTCTGTAATCTGTGTTACTTCCCACACATCAGTTTACTGCTGGGAGAAGATGTCATGAGGCAACTCTTCCCATGAGCCTTTATAAGATCAGGCCCTGAGGGCAGCAGCGAAACCTGTTGACATGTGTACTAAGAGGTATGTACAGGAACAAAAGGCATTTACAGCACCCACAATCACTTCACAATGACAGAATAAGTTAAAACACACACAAACACATACACACACACAACTGAAAGTCTAATGAAATCTTAAGTCTCCCTCAGAATGACTCAGAAAAATTATAATAATTATAATAATTCTTTCATGGGACAAAAAAAAATATTGATGGACATTACAGCTGTGCCAAGATCTATCCCTGAGCCATGTAAGCTAGATATGGGAAGGACTCTATGAATCAGGTCCACCCCTGTCAAGTAGGCAAGTTGGCAAGTCTGTGACATGAATCAACCCAGGTGTGACTATATATCGTATATATCCAGAAGTATGATAGAAGTATGATAATGGGATGGGCTTAACATTCAGAGACAGGTCAAAGAAATAACATGTTTGATGCTAGTCCAATTACTTAAAAATTGCAGTATCAGTTTCAGCATCAGTTTCCACATGGACATAGATGTGTAACCAGTAGTTTTGTTCTGTTAGAGCAAATGTTGCTCCAATATGCTCTAATGTTCTAATGACTGACTTCCAAATTGATTCTGGACTATATGTCAGAGAAGAGTCCAGTGTCATGTCCAGCTGAGAACAGAACTACACAAATGATGGAGTGCCAAGAGATCCCAAGAAGCAATGAGGTACTGCTTATGGAACCTGGAAAAACCAACAGAACTCCACCGGCGCCTCATTTTCTATCACTAACTTTATACTGGATTTAGGCCTTAATCATAGCAGAATATTTACCCACCACTATATAAAATATTCTTTGTTTCCATGCTTCTTATTCACTGCCACTTTCAGGAGAACTTATCTTTCTGTCAAGTATTGTACTTATCATTAAGGAAACCAATCAGCAGAGCACAATCTTTGAATGTCAAGTGTGGAGGAAAAACCATAAAACACCAACAATCAATTCATAAAGGATTTTTTAATGATGTCATTTTGAACAAGTACTTCTAAGGAAGTGAGAAGAATGGCCATATAGTGAAATAGCTGGAAATTGCTAGTTGTATTTATTTATTTATTTATTATTTAGCATAATTTCTAGACTGCTTATCATACAACAATCTACAAGCTGTGCACCAGAATAGCATAGCGATAAACTTTGATCGATAAAACAGCATGTGACAACTAAAAAGTGGGAAAACCAGAAACAAGAACAAGGAAAAAGCCTGAGTAAATGAGTTCATCTGCAGGTGGTATCTAAACACATGCTGCCTTCCACATAACAACATGGAGGGTGTTCCAAAGAATAGACATTGTGATAAAGTTTCCCTCTGCATTACTGGCGGATATCCCTGGAGAAAACAGATGAACAGACCCTTTGTGTTGTGGTTGGAGTGTTGACTAGAAGTTAAGTGACACAGTTTGAAAACATGCCTAGCCATGAAACTCATTGGGTGGCTATGGGTCAGTCACACTCTCTGAGCCTGCTCTACCTTGCAGGATTGTTGTGAGGATACATTGGGAGAAGACTCATGAATGAAGCCTTGAGATCACTGGAAGAATTGTAGGTTATAACTGTAACTAAAAATAATAATAATGGTAATAATAAATGCTAGAACTTTGGATCATCCACTGAGGCTGTACAGTAGAAGGTGTAAGATAAGCATGGTCCATGATTAAACTGTGGGATTTATTGGCACAAGTTATTGTGAAAGATGCTGACTTGGATGGATTTTGTTGTTTAGTCATTTAGTCGTGTCCGACTCTTCGTGACCGCATGGACCAGAGCACGCCAGGCCCTCCTGTCTTCCACTGCCTCCCGAAGTTGGGTCAAATTCATGTTGGTTGCTTCGATGACACTGTCCAACCATCTCATCCTCTGTCGTCCCCTTCTCCTCTTGCCTTCACACTTTCCCAGCATCAGGGTCTTTTCCAGGGAGTCTTCTCTTCTCATGAGATGGCCAAAGTATTGGAGCCTCAGCTTCAGGATCTGTCCTTCCAGTGAACACTCAGGGTTGATTTCCTTCAAAATGGATAGGTTTGTTCTCCTTGCAGTCCAGGGGACTCTCAAGAGTCTCCTCCCGCACCACAATTCAAAAGCATAAATTCTTCGGCGGTCAGCCTTCTTTATGGTCCAGCTCTCACTTCCATACATCACTACTGGAAAAACCATAGCTTTGACTATGCAGACTTTTGTCGGCAAGGTGATGTCTCTGCTTTTTAAGATGCTGTCTAGGTTTCTCATCACTTTCCTCCCAAGAAGCAGGCGTCTTTTAATTTCATGGCTGCTGTCACCATCTGCAGTGATCGTGGAGCCCAGGAAGGTAAACTCTGTCACTGCCTCCATATCTTCCCCTTCTATTTGCCAGGAGGTGATGGGGCCCGTGGCCATGATCTTAGTTTTTTTGATGTTGAGCTTCAGACCATTTTTTGCGCTCTCCTCTTTCACTCTCATTAAGAGGTTCTTTAATTCCTCCTCACTTTCTGCCATCAGAGTGGTATCATCTGCATATCTGAGGTTGTTGATATTTCTTCCGGCAATCTTAATTCCGGTTTGGGATTCATCCAGTCCAGCCTTTCGCATGATGTATTCTGCATATAAGTTAAATAAGCAGGGGGACAATATACAGCCTTGTCGTACTCCTTTCCCAATTTTGAACCAATCAGTTGTTCCATATCCAGTTCTAACTGTTGCTTCCTGTCCCATGTATAGATTTCTCAGGAGATAGATAACGTGGTCAGGCACTCCCATTTCTTTAAGAACTTGCCATAATTTGCTGTGGTCCACACAGTCAAAGGCTTTTGCGTAGTCAATGAAGCAGAAGTAGATGTTTTTCTGGAACTCTCTGGCTTTCTCCATAATCCAGCGCATGTTAGCAATTTGATCTCTAGTTCCTCTGCCCCTTCGAAATCCAGCTTGTACTTCTGGGAGTTCTCGGTCCACATACTGCTGAAGCCTGCCTTGTAGGATTTTGAGCATAACCTTGCTAGCGTGTGAAATGAGTGCAATTGTACGGTAGTTGGAGCATTCTTTAGCGCTTCCCTTCTTTGGGATTGGGATGTAGACTGATCTTTTCCAATCCTCTGGCCACTGCTGAGTTTTCCAAACTTGCTGGCATATTGAGTGTAGCACCTTAACAGCATCATCTTTTAAGATTTTAAATAGTTCAACTGGAATGCCATCTCCTCCACTGGCCTTGTTGTTAGCCATGCTTTCTAAGGCCCACTTGACTTCACTCTCCAGGATGTCTGGCTCAAGGTCAGCAACCACACTATCTGGGTTGTCCGGGACATCCAGATCTTTCTGGTATAATTCCTCTGTGTATTCTTGCCACCTCTTCTTGATGTCTTCTGCTTCTGTAAGGTCCCTACCATTTTTGTCCTTTATCATGTCCATCTTTGCACAACATGTTCCTTTAATGGCTCCAATTTTCTTGAACAGATCTCTGGTTTTTCCCTTTCTATTGTTTTCCTCTATATCTTTGCATTGTTCATTTAAGAAGGCCCTCTTGTCTCTCCTTGCTATTCTTTGGAAGTCCACATTCAATTTTCTGTAACTTTCCCTATCTCCCTTGCATTTTGTTTCCCTTCTCTTCTCTGCTATTTGTAAGGCCTCGTTGGACAGCCACTTTGCTTTCTTGCATTTTCTTTTCTTTGGGATGGTTTTTGTTGCTGCCTCCTGTACAATGTTACGAGCCTCCATCCATAGTTCTTCAGGCTGGATGGATTTAAAAGAAGCTAAATGCCTAGAAGATAAGGCCACTGCAGTGGCTACTAATCCAGATGACTACATATCATCTCTAGTATAAGCAGTAATAAGACTCTGCATGTCAGTTGCTATAATCACAAGCCAGGGAGTGTAACTGCACTGGTGTCATACTGGTGAACAACTGGCTGACCACTATGTGATCATAATCCAGACTGAATAGGCTGTCCACCAGTCTGATCCAACATTTCCATTCTTACGTTTTAATTACTCTTCTCATGTTCTAATTACTATTGGTTAAGCCAACAAATAAATGCACAAGTTTGTCTGGCTGAAATCCCTGTCAGAATGAGAAGTGAGTAATGCTAGCAGCTTGAATTTGTTTTAGCAAGTCCTATCTGTTTGGTGTGGCAAAGGCAAAGAGGAATTCTGGGATTTTTTCTACTGCCATCTGCTGTTCAGAGTCTATATTGCCATATCCTATTAGTTGCTATTTGAACTGGGTGTGTTGCAGCATATTGTAGCCAGACAGATTGCAACACTAACTTCTCAGATTATTGCTATAGCACATTCTGTTACAATAATCTCAAGCTTTTGCATCTTTCTAGGTCACACAAGTAGATCCTACTCGCTGACTGCATTACTGAATTAAAGGATAAAAGATCTCCCTTGGGGCATTTAGGCCTTGGGAGAGACAGGGAGTTCTAGCTAGTTATTTTTTTTCTGTGCTTCTAAGTTTTTGGTAGTGCATGAATAAATACTGTTACTTGATGATATCTTAGATATGTACAGGAGACAGAGAACAATTGCCACTCAGACATTCAAATGAGTGTGTGTGTGTGTGTGTGTGTGTGTGTGTGTGTGTGTGTGTGTGTGTGTGTGTGTAGGCTTTAGCTACAAAGTAGTACATACGAGAAACACAACTCCTAGTCTACAAGTGGAGAATATATGGCTCTTTGGATGTTGTTGGATTACACTTCCCATCAACCCTAGCATAGATAGTGGTAAGGAATAATGGATGTTGCAGACTAACAAACTCTGTAGGGCCATATGTTCCCCATCCTTGCCAGAATCACTGAATCCAGCCCTGGTGGAGCCCCACATTTATGAAAAGAAAGGTACAGAGCTCAACATAATCAGAGGAGTGGAACCTCTTCTTATAGAGAACAACATGCAAGTTTGGAACTTTTCTTCCCCTTCTGTGTTGGTTTTTCTTTTCAGAGCCAAGGGTTATAACATGACACAAAATTACCATAAAATATACATGATGGTAGAGGATTATATAAATTACACATGGTTCAAGGAAAGTGAATAGACAGAAACTATTCTCTTTCTCCCAAACCACTAGAATCCAGGGTCATCCAATTAAATTGATTGCCAACATGCTCATGAGAAACGGACTGAAGTATTTATTAATGCAACAAATAATTAACTTATGGAAATCATTTCCGTGATAATGGCCACTGGCTTGCAAGGGTTTTTTTTAAAGGATTAGATAATGTCATAGAAAATTACCTATCAGTGTCTGTTAAGTACAACAGACAAAAATAGAATATCCACATTAAGATGGTTCCCAAGTGCTGAGTTGGATGTTACCATTAAATCAAAGCAAAAACTTATTCGAAGACTTTTTTTTTTCTGGGAGGAAAACCTGATGACATCTTTCTTTTTCTCATTTCTCTGGAGGGGGGGAGACCATTTGTTGAGTTTTCTTCAAATAGAGTCTGCACCACACACATACAAAATACATTGACACACTTAGAATTTTTTTAAAAAATGCTTCTACTGTCATTGCTAATAGTGACCCTGGAAAAATCCAGTTTATACCGCCCCACACACACACATTAGAAGGAGAATTTCAAGAAGCTATTTGGGTGGTATACCCAATTCTGTTATGTGTTATATTTAATTACTTTTTTGGTGACAGTGGATCGAGCAGAGATGTCCAGCGCTCCGCCTTGCCCGGTGAGTTTTGACCATTTTCAGCCTGTGACGCCAGACATTGTGGACAAGGCGCTAGTTCGCTGTCGGGCCACCACCTCCTCTCTTGACCCTTGCCCGGCCTGGCTAATCAAAGCAGCCAGGCCCACAACAACTGAATGGGCCACAGCGATAATTAATGGGTCTTTCCGGGAGGGCAGGGTTCCCTCCGCCCTCAAGGAGACGCTCATTAGGCCCATTCGAAAGAAACTCAATCTGGCAGCGGACGATATTGGCAATTGCAGGCCCGTCGCCAGTGTTCCTTTCATTGGCAAAGTGGTCGAGAGGGTGGTGGCCGATCAGCTTCAGGCGCACTTGGATGAAACAAATGCCCTGGATCCGTTCCAGTCGGGCTTCAGGCCACGCCATGGTACAGAAACGGCATTGGTAGCCCTGTTAGATGACCTATTGAGGGAGGCCGACAGGGATAAAACGTCGCTGTTGGTCCTCCTCGATATCTCAGCCGCCTTTGATACTGTCGACCACGGTATCCTCCTGAGGAGGATCTCCGAGTTGGGAATTGGTGGCCTGGCGTTGGCCTGGCTCGGTTCCTTCCTGGGAGGTCATCCTCAGAGAGTTCAGCTTGGGGAGAGTGAGTTGGCCCCGTGGAGCCTCAATTGTGGGGTTCCGCAGGGCTCAGCTATCTCCCCAATGCTCTTTAACATCTATATGAGGCCGCTGGGCGAGGTCATCAGGAGTGGAGTGGCGTGCCATCAATATGCTGATGACACGCAGCTCTACATCTCCTTTTCTCCAACTACAGTGGATGCTGTTCTGTCCCTGCAGCGCTGTTTGGAGGCTGTACTGCAATGGATGCAGGAAAGTGGGCTGAGGCTGAACCCGGACAAGATGGAGGTCCTGAGGGTGAGCGGACCTACCATCAGCGGTTTGGGAAACTCCCTCTCTTTTGGGGGGGGTGACTCTCATCGCGAAGAGTGAGGTTCGCAGCTTGGGGATCCATCTGGACCAGGCGCTTACCATGGAATCCCAGGTGGCGTCCGTGGTCCGCACCGCCTATTTCCATCTTTGGCGGATTGCCCAGCTGCGTCCCTATCTAGTTGCTGGGTCGCTCACCACTCTGGTCCATGCGCTCATAATCTCGAGATTAGACCACTGTAATGCGCTCTACGTGGGGCTACCTCTGAGATCGATGCGGAAACTCCAAATGGTGCAGAATGCGGCGGCCAGACTTCTTAGTGGGGTGAGGAAACATCAACATATCACTCCCACTCTGGCCGCCTTACACTGGCTGCCCGTTCGGTTCCGCTTTGATTTCAAAGTTCTAATGCTTACGTATAAAGCCCTAAACGGTTTAGGGCCTCGATATCTGGCGGAACGCCTTCTCCCACCTAAATCTACTCATATCACTCGATCTAGCCAGGAGGTGAGGTTGAGGAGCCTAATGCCGAGGGAGGCCCGGAAGGAAAAAAACAAGAAACCGGGCCTTCTCGGCAGTGGCTCCTCGCCTTTGGAATAACCTCCCTTCTGAGATCCGTATGGCCCCTTCGCTGGGCATTTTCAAAGGCCAATTGAAAACCTGGCTGTTTAGGCAAGCCTTCCCTCCAGCCACTACTTGATTCACTTTTTTCTTCCATCTTGAGTACTGTCTATTGATGCGTTACTTTGTCTTATATTTTAAATTGTTTATATTATATGTTGTCAGCCGCCCAGAGTAGTCAGTTGACTAGATGGGCGGGGTATAAATTTAATAAATAAATACATAAAAAAATTAAATAGGGATGTGCACTGTTTTCAGACAACTGTGTCAATATGGACCAAATCAGGACTATTTGTGCAGCTTCATGGTGACTACAGGGCACAGCATGTTGTCCCTTGTCACCAACAGGACAGAGATGCACTCTGCATGGGTCCCTCATGTTCCATGTGGCATGTGTGGTGTTAAAAAAGATATGATGCAATTAAAACAGAGAAATACAATTGAAACCATTATATTTTGTGAAGAGGACATTAAAAAGAGAAGGCAAACAGTTGTTTCACGCACACCCCAGTAAAGTCCAGGACTTCTCCTGTGTACTCCAATCTCTGAGACATTGGGAAGGGGCTCTGATTGAGGTCACCAGGCTATAGCAGCCATTCAACACAATATATTTTAGCTGATATGCAAAATGCTGGCTCCGTGACCAAGCTTGCTTCGATAGCGCGGAGCGCCATTGCTCCCCTCCCAGGATATTGAGAGACATGCCTAAGTCTCGCGAATGTGATCTGGGAGGGGAGGGGGAGGAGGACACGAAGGAGGACGGAGCTTCGCAGCTGGTTGCTAATTTTTACTGTGTAGCTCCAATTGGGCAATTGGAAGGGGGGTTTGCATCAGCACCCCCCATACGGTTTGAAAGCAGCGTTCGGCTCCTTGATTATAGGAGCCAATTTATGGGAGAGGGGGGTCCACTTTATTATTAAAATTAAATAATAATAATAATAATAATAATAATAATAATAATAATAATAATAATAATAATAATAATAATAATAATAATAATAATAATAATAATAATAATAATAATAATAATACCCAACAAGTAACTATATAGATTAATAAGGGGAAGAGTGAGGAAGGAGTGCAGCTGTGGGAGTGCGGGGCACGGCTGCCACGCCTGGCCTGGCCGGGCCTGGGCACGACATAAACTTATTAAGTGATAGGGGAGAACAATTTAATCATTAATTCAACTTGTTATTCGATCGTAATAGATAAAGAAACAAAGAATTAATAGCATAGATTACTAGTATTAATTGATTTAGGAAATATAAATAAATAAATAAATAAATAAATAAATAAATAAATAAATAAATAAATAAATAAATAAATAAATAAATAAATAAATAAATAAAATTTATACTTTTAACATAAACAAGGCTGTTGAGTGGAGTAGTGGGATATGGATCTGTGAGTTGGGTGCCTTGCCCACCCGGCCAGCAGGATTAGGCATGTGCTTTGAATTAGTAATACATACATATATATCAAAATATAAATAGATAATTTAGGAATATTAAATTTATATACATCTTGCACGTATATCTTCTGGTTTAGCAAATAATTTAATAGTTACTTTTTGGCTGGGCTCGACCTTGGGATTTGTTTCCACACTAAACCCCATAGGGTGACGTTGGAAGCATTGGCCCATAGTGTTCTATTACAGCTTAGGCAGAGTTAATTGGATGAGGTAGTATTGTGGTTTTCTTGATTCCTAGATATATATATATATATAGGAATTATATATGTGTGTTGTGTGTGTGTGTGTGTATAGTTAGGAAAGAGAAAGTGAAAGGGTTTCGCTTTATATAGGCAGTACAATGCAAGCCCTGGTAGTGGGGCTTTGAAGACTTTTACAGAGCAATTGAATTGTAAAGCCCTAGGTTATTTGAGGGGGGGGACGTGGTGGCACTGTGGGTTAAACCACAGAAGCCTCTGTGCTGCAGGGTCAGAAGACCAGCAGTCGTAAGATCGAATCCACGCGACGGAGTGAGCTCCCGTCGCTTGTCCCAGCTCCTGCCAACCTAGCAGTTCGAAAGCATGTAAATGCAAGTAGATAAATAGGTACCACCTCGGTGGGAAGGTAATGGCGTTCCGTGTCTAGTCGCGCTGGCCACGTGACCACGGAAACTGTCTTCGGACAAACGCTGTCTCTACGGCTTGGAAACGGGGATGAGCACCGCCCCCTAGAGTCGGACACGACTGGACTAAATGTCAAGGGGAACCTTTACCTTTACCTAGGTTATTTGAGTACTAACTAAAGTCAACTGTTAGTAATTTTCTCATTTTTTTAGATATCCAATCATAATTAAATTTAACTGAGTTTAATTGCAAGTGACAGAACAAGTTTGGAGTTAAAGTAAAAAAAAAAAGAAAGGAAAAAGGAAAACGGAACAAGCCTGTGTAGTTCTAATGGCTCCTAAGAAGGGTCAAGGGAAAAGTAAAGGCAAGCAGCCTGCTAGGAAGTGTGCTGCCCCTCAGGTCTCACCACCGCAGTTATCCTTGGATGAGGAGACCTGGCCTATTTGGCAGCAGCTGCAAAACAAGATTTCAGCCTTTGAAGTCGAGCAAGCGGTGCAAGAGGGTTTGACACATGGGGAACAGCAGCCATGTTGCTCAGCCAGAGAGGCAAAGGGCCATAAGTGCACTAAGCTTAAAGCTCTGGCGGAAAATCTAATGTCTCGTTTTGCTGCCCTAGAAGCCAATCAACAGGCACCAAGACAGCCGAAACGGGCAACTGATCCCTTGATGATGACACCACAGCACCAGAGTGATGATGACGAACAAGGGTCAGAGTCAGCGGAGGTTGCAGGGCCATCTGCTGGACGCAGGTGTCAGCAGGAGGGAGTCTCAGACATAGCAGCAGGTCAGCAGCAAGACAGGGTGGAGCAGGATCCGACACTGGTCACCACAACTGGTGAGTTAGCGGTTGCAACTGGACACCTTCCCATCCTCGGCTGCTTGGCCTTGGCTCGGTAGTGCACAAGGTAGTACACCTTTTAACATGGCATATGACTTCCATGGGTTTAGGGCCCCGGCCAATCAATGGCCTAGTACAAGCACAGCAGCAGGAAACTGGATGGCTCCCTACCCACAGATCACATTCCCGGCACCAATGGGTTCAACTTCTGGGGTAGGGGTTTGGCTATACCCATCAGTGCCTGACACAGGATATAACTCTGACCCTTTAAAGGCTTTGCCTTTCGGTGACCATGCCATACCATTGGGGGATCATCTCACCCCAGCCACTAAGGAAAAAATATGGAGGCGTGATTATGTAGATCTGTTTGAGCTTCTCAATAGAGAAGTGGACAATAAGGATTTGGATGAAGAGGACGAAAAGGAGAAAAAGAGGCGTAGGCGGCACAGACTGGAATGGACATGGACCAACTGGCTCCCCGGCTTCCTAATCTATGCCGGGGTAATGGTAAAGGCCCAGCCTTAGAGGGCACAGTCAATGTTCCAATACATTGATTTGATTTATAGAGCATACGTTGATTTCGCCAGGCAGGAATGGCTTTACAATGAATCCTTCCATATGAGGAGTGCTATACACCCAAACTTGCACTGGGATGAGCCTCAACCTGGCCTCTGGCTTCAGTTTATGATGCCAGCTAGACCTAATTCAGGTGACAGGTTCGACAGTGGACACCTGATTCGTAAACCAGGCCAGAATTCGAATCCCTGTGTAAGCATGGGGCAGGCGATTCAACCCTGCCTGCTTTATTGGGATTTCAATTCAAAAGGCACATGCTCTTGCAAAGCCTGCAGATACAGGCATGAGTGCTCAGTGTGTGGGGGCCAGCACCCTTGCACAAACTGTTTTAGAGCCAGGATACAGAGGACCAACAATAAGGAGACAGGTAGGAACAGAAAGTTGAATGGAGGTGGCGGCCACCCTGCTAAGGGGACCCAACCCAATTAAGCTTGACGTGCTGGAGTCATGGCTGCAGGATTATCCCAAGAGTGCCAATGCAGTTTACCTGTTAGAAGGTTTTCGGGACAGTTTTAGGATCCCAGCTGTTGGGGAGCGTTATTATTTATTTGTTTGTTTGTTTGTTTGTTTGTTTGTTTGTTTGTTTGTTTGTTTATTAGATTTCTATCTCGTCCATCTGGACCAAAGGTCTAAGGGATTCTTTGCCCAGAACTTAAAGTCAGTGCAAAGGATGGAAGATATAGTTAGAGAGAAAATAGAGAAGGAGATCAAGGAGGGTTGTGTGCTGGGTCCTTTCCCACACACCCCGATGGATAATTTGTGGGTTCACCATTAGAAGTAGTACCTAAAAAGAACCAGGGAGAGTTTAGGCTTATACACCATTTATCGTATCCTGAAGGAAAGGGCTGGTGCCTGGTTCCATCAAGGGCAGGATGTCTGCGTTAGCCTTTCACGCAAAAATTAATGGATATGTAGATCATACTTCTGACTTCCGCATTCGGAAGATGCTGGAAGGTTGGAGCAAAGAACAGGGCCGGATTAAAGACACAAGGGCACCTATCTCCCCTGCATTGTTGGAAAGGATTTGCCAGCAATGGCATTCCCTGTGTAGGGATGAGTATGAGGCAATATTATTTAGGACTGCATCATTATTGACATTTTTTGGAGTGTTAAAGATAAGTGAAGTGGTTGCAACAGGAAAGGGGGACCGGTCTAGGCTAGCCTTAAAGAGGTATGATGTGAGGCTGGAGGATAATAAAGTGAAGATTCATATTCACCAATCCAAGGCTGATCAGCGTGGCAAGGGAGCAAACATAACGTTAGCCCCATGCTCCTTGGCGGAGATATGCCCTGTGAATGCAGTGGAAAGTTACTTGCGAATTAGGGGTCAGGGACAAGATTACATTTTTGTGCATGAGGATGGTTCCCCCTTAACAAAATACCAGTTTTGGAAACTGACAGACCTGGCATTGCAAAAGGTAGGAATACAAGGCTTAAGGTTCGGAACACATTCATTTAGGATTGGTGCAGCTTCAACGGCAGCGGCCTTAGGCTATCATCCTGAGGATATTAAACGGTTGGGGCAGTGGTCATCCAACACTTACCATAGATATGTTCAAACCCTTCCTAATGTCTAGGCAGGTGCCTAGTTCTTTTCTGTCATTGCAGGTTTGGCAGTGGAGATGAGGCGGAGACACATTATGGTAATCGGCCATAGCTATATTTTTTGGGCAGCACGCTACGCTGCTAATTCGACTTGGGACAGTAATTTGGGCCTTGGTGCCAGAGCCCATATTGAATGGAAGGGGCTTCAAGGAATGCTATGGAGCCAATTGTGCAGAGCTGCTGCTTTTGGTTCACTGCCCCCAGATGTGTTGTTAATACATCTGGGAGGAAATGACCTGGCCAGGTATGGTGGCAAAGCTTTGATATTGGACGTGATACATGACCTCAGATGGCTGAGGGCAGAATATCTGGAGATGCGGATCGTATGGTCCACAATTATCCCTTGGCTTGAGTGGAAAATGGCTTGCCGCGCACAGCAGGTTAACACTGCATGGAGGACTGTTAACAGAGAAGCATGTTAGACAGTATGCAATGGCCTTGGATTGGTGATTGGTCACCAGGAGATCCGTATAGATAGGCCTGAGCTCTTTTGGCATGATGGCATGCACCTCTCGGATAGAGGATTGGATATATTCCTTAAGGACATCCAGGGGGGTCTGCTTAGGGAGCTCAATAGGATGGATGGTGGGCATGGGACTTATGCTATGGCGGGTAGTGTGGATAGAACAGGTTTCGGTGAGTCCCCTCTGCTATCACAAGTAATGTATAGCTCATCTGACCTCACAGCACTGTGGATCGTGCAATTACAGTGCTTGGGGGGAAAGATGTGCTGAGGCCACACCGGACCAATGGTCATCAAGGGGAAGGTGGCTTGAGGGGGTTGTCAAATTTGGGCTGGCTGGGCTGTCACTGTCTTCATGACTGCAAGACCTTGGGGCTAGGGACTCGCCCATTTTCTTGGTAAGGGGTCCATTGAGACCCCTGTGCAAAACCTGATTCCGCACTATGGCAGGACCCCCCTTTTTAAGGAGGGCAATTAAGGAATATTCAATAAAGTGTGACCCATGTTTTATTCCAGAATACTTGCCTCGCATCATTATTCCGGGGTAGGGGGGCAATGCTGGCTCCGCGACCGAGCTTGCTTCAGTAGCGCGGAGTGCCATTGCTCTCCTCCCGGGATATCACGAGACATGCCTAAGTCTCGCGAATGTGATCTGGGAGGGGAGGGGGAGGAGAGCCCTACTTAAGAGGCAATCCCCCCTCCCAACAGCCTCATCCTTTCAGACAACCCACCCGCCCGGCCTGTATACCAGTGTGAGTATTCTGGTTGCCTTTTGGTGCTGGATAGGAATTTTTGACCTGCATCCTGATTGGGTCTTGGAGGCAGTGATTTTTTGCCTATTCCACACTGGTCGAGGTGTGCAGGCAATTGTAAGGGTGGACATTAATCGGTCACACAGGCGGGTAGTGCAGATAGAACAGGTTTTGGTGAGTCCCCTTTGCTATCATAGGTGATGTATAGCTCATCTGACCTCACAGCTCTGCGGATCGTGCGATTACAGTGCTTGGGGGGAAAGATGCACTGGGGCCACACCCGGACCGACGGTCACCAAGGGAAAGGTGGCTTGGGCCCGGGGGTTGTCAAATTTGGGCCGGCCGGGCTCTCGCTGTCTTCATGACCGCGAGACCTCAGGTCTAGGGATTCGCCCATTTGTTTGGTAAGGGGTCCATTGAGACCCCTGTGCAAAACCTGATTCCTCACTACACAGGACCCCCCTTTTTTCCGGTAGGCAATAATGAATATTTAATAAAGTGTGGCCCATGTTTATTCCATATTACTTGTCTCGCGTCATTATTCCGTGATAGGGGGGCAATGAAGCACGTCTATCACTGCAGCATATTGCATGGGCCTTGCTTTTCTTCCTTCTTCTTTAAAACTTAGTTAATTACACTACTAGGACTGAATATGCATGTATGTGTGTGCAGATGAATGTCTGCATTTCTGGCTTTGGTATGTTAGTGTGCTGTTCCCACGGTGGGATTAGTTCCAAGGTGAACAAACAGAGCCATAGTTGAGTTTGCACCAGGTGAGGGAGATCTATAGCCAGAGTCCAAAACAATCCAAGCCATGCAAGCATACAGAGAAAGTCCAAAGGCAAAGTCAAGCAATATAAAAATTCACAAGAAGTCAGCAGCAAGGCCAGGGTACAAATCCAGTATGATCAGGAACCAGAAGAGATATAGTCTCCTGTGGCTTGCTGTGCTACCTGAAGGCTTATATATAGTATGAAACCCACCCGAGCTCAGCTGAAAGTATTTGCACAACTGGTAGGGAAGTGTCCACTGATTCAGCCCCAGAACCACCTTCATGTAAGGAGTTCAGGCTCCTACCCCCCTGACGGTTTGCCACCACCTGTGGATTTGGCCTCCTGGATCTCAGAGGATCTATGTTCTACTGAATCCAGCAACCCCTCACCTATGCTGGGCTCAAAAGCCTCTGAATTGGCCTAACTGAATAGGGAATCTGGTCGTGCATGACAGTTGGGGGGGTGTCTCCCTCTATCCACCTTTTTGGTTTTTCTTTTCTTTTTGGTATGGTGACATCACCACAAAAATTCATACTAGCTGACACCAGTTTCTCTTTTTTGTGTTTGTTCTCTGGGCTGGTGGTGGCCGTACACATCTGCCTAAAGCAGTTCTGAAGGTTCTGTGTAATCCCCACCCCACCTAACCCCATTCCAAGTCATAGTGATGTGTGTTTCCCTACTTATGGGAAAGTGTTTTTCCCAGAGGTCTAGAAACATACAAATACTGGCAGAGATATGGGTGAGGATTGGGTTGGAATATCTCTAAGCTGGCACAGGGTAGCTCAGGACCTTATCTGTGAACTTTATGGGCCAGGTTGAGAGGCCAACACACAAAACCTACTTTTGAATTTCTGAACTTCATTTTGAAACCAGTGTTATGGTTCTGAAATACTCAAAACTCATTAATATAAATATGGGTCTATTCTACTGACTTTTCTTCTAAATGGAACAAAAAATGGAGAAAGCTGAGACAATATCATTTACATGTTCTTTGAAAATAAAAATAAATGGTTACTGGCAATTTACAGACTTTATGGTTATTACAATAATGATAATCTATTCTGAATCTATTCTTTTTTAAAAAATCCCCCTCCCTCAAAAAAGCAATTGAAATGTAGTGGGAAACAAAAAATGCTTAGAACATTAGCTTCATTAGTTGGTGGTAAAGTTTTAGCTAGAGCCCTCCCCATTACATCATAAATCCACCTTTCTACAGTAGTAAATGTCTAGTATTTACTTGGCTTTGCATAGCAAAGGAGCAATAGCCAACATGATTTTCTAAAGCCATTTCCATCTCTACAAGTTATTATTAACAATTTGCAAGATCAACAAAAAGCCATATAAACATCTTTTGTTCATGTTATGTTACATTCTATTGTTCCTTTGAATGTAGACTACATCTGTAATTCTTCTTTGCCCAAAACTGCATTTGCCATCAGAGAAACATTTCTCAGTAGCTACTTATTTGCATACTTATTTAAATTTAGTTATGAAATGGTTTTATACCTACAAAATACAAAGATCTCTACAATAAAATCAAAAAGTACATTGCAGAGCACTTAAGGATAACCTGAGCACAGTTCTTTCCACTAACAAGAGGCACTTGCTGAGTCTGTCCCAAGAAATTTTCTTGCCTGAGGAGTGCAGCAAATGCCATCACCACACCTGCTCAAACTACTTAGTGCCAACTCTGACGTTGCACTGTATATATGTTTTGTGAATAGCACAGTGGATTAGGCATTTGCATGTTGAGCCAGAGGTTGGGAATTCAATTCCCTACTGTGCTTCCCATGCAGCCTTGGGTAAGCTGCACAGTATCAGGGCACCCCAGGAAGAAGGGGATAGTAAACCACTTCTGAGTATTCTCTATCTAGAAAATCCTTTAAAAGGGTCACCATAAGTCAGGATTGACTTGACAGCACATTATTATTATTTCTATCTGCTGGCATTGTAGGTGAAGGGTTGATTGACAGCTGTATATGTGACGAGAGCCTGGAGTAACATTTTTTTGACAGTTGAGAAGTGTAAAATAATGTTTATGAATGGAACTGCAAGGTGATTGGTCTGTGTGTTCCCTTGTTGGATAGATTCTGTTTTCTATAGTTAAAGTGTATGTCAGTCAGTCTGTCTGTTAGAGCTATGGTTAGTTAGAGCTTGAGAGTGGAGAAGAATAAATTGTCAAAAGAAAGAGAAAGTGAGAACCAGTCTAATCTCTTTTGAGAAGTTATAAATAAAATTATGGTCTTGTTAGTACAGTGGTGCCTCGACTTACGACCATAATCCTTTCCAGAAGATGGACGTAACTCGAAATGGTCATAAGTCGAAGCACCATTTCCCATTGAAATGCATTGGAATGTGATTAATCCGTTCCAGAAGAAAAAAAATACCCCAAAAAATAAAAAATAAAAATAAAACACTGCAAGCCCCATAGAAACGCGCTGGGGCTGCAAAAAAACAAACAAAAAAAACCAAAAAAAAAAAACACACACACACACAGAGCAAGCCCCGAAGGCACTGGGGCTTAAAAAAAAAACACCCAAAAATAAACAACGGAGCAAGCCCCGAAGGCACTGGGGCTTAAAAAAAATAAACCAAAAATAAACAATGGAGCAAGCTCCATCAGAAGGTGCTGGGGCTGCAAAAAAAATAAATAAAAAAAAATAAACAACAGAGCAAGCCCCGAAGGCGCTGGGGCTTAAAAACAAAACAAAACCAAAAATAAACAACGGAGCAAGCCCCATCAGAAGGCGCTGGGGCTGCAAAAAAAACAAAAAACAAAAAACAAAACAACAACACAGCACAGAAACATAACCCCCCGGCCCAAACCTACCCTGCAAAACCCACCCAGAACAGGCAGTTTTTAAAAAGCAGAAAGCAGCACCTTACCTTACCAGACAGCCCAAAGCCTCCCTGCAAACACACACACGCTCACTCAGAAGCAGAAGCTAGGCAGCCCGAAGCCTCCCTGCAAACACACACACGCTCACTCAGAAGCAGAAGCCAGGCAGCCCAAAGCCTCCCTGCAAACACACACATGCTCACTCAGAAGCAGAAGCCAGGCAGTCCCAAGCCTCCTCCGACGCACACTCTCTAACTGCTGGGGCGAAAGAGCTACAAAGAAGCAGCCTCTTCACCACCAACAGTTAGCAATTTGAATTTCCCACCTTTTTCCCCTGCCTTTTTGTGTTCATAACATTGAAGCTCCGGCCGCAAGTCGAAGCAAAATTTTGCGGCTGGAGCTGGTTGTAACTCGAAATGGTCGTAAGTCGGGACGTTCATAAGTTGAGGCACCACTGTACTTCTGTTAAAGTTATTATTTAGACAGACAGAAGGATAGAAAGACAGATGGAAAAAATGTTCAAATTATAAAGAAGAAAAGGAAAGGCTTATGATTCTATGCCAAAAACACACTTTGAAATATTGTTTATATTTTGTTTTTACTTCCTCACTGGATTTTTTAAAAATTTCTTTGTAGTTTTTAAAAATAAGATTTACAAACCCTGCTTATTATTTTATAGGTAGCAGTCATAAGACATTTTCTCTATGTGTACTGCTGGTCAGTGCTATGACTCATGATTTATGTGTATCACCAAAGTAAACAAAGCTGTGCCTCATCAAAAATATTCTCATTTTTTAAAAGGGCAGTGTTATAAGCCCTGTCATAGGCAGAGTTATAAGAACAGCATGAAAGGTGTTTCCCTTGGTTAGTTAGAAAGAGTTCCTGTTTACAAGTTGAAATGGCAACCCCAGACTTCGTGTAGGGGTTTGAGGGTGGTTGTCATTTTGGTGGTGACCAACACAGGTAGCGAAGGTGTGTGAGCATCATAGTACCCAACGACAATTAGGTTACTTTGATGTAGGAAACAGAAAATTGCCCAAGTGCCTATGAGTGTATTTCCAAAGATAACAAATTGAATAACCATTTAGTTGCCCCCATTACATGATACCTCAAATCTGCTGCCTGGAGCACCAGCCTTACCTTCCCTAATGGTAGGTCCAGCCCTAACTGTCTGTATGATCATCACAGACAATCTTGTTTCTCTTTTGTATGGATATATGATCTACCTATATACTTTCTGGTAACTTTGTTGGAAACATTCAGTAAGACCTTGAAGAAGGCATTTGTCACCATCCTTATAAATCTCAGCAGTGACAGCATTGGCACCTGTGCCTTTGGCTGGATCATGATTTAATGGATAATGCTGTTTCAGCCATAGGAGGTCCCCACACTAGAAAGTGACTAATCATCTCCAATAATTGCTATATAGTTGCATTGTTGATGAATTAATTCATATTTAAAACATTTTAAAATGTCAAACCAACCGTCATGTGATTGATACTATATGTCAAAAAATACAGCCAGCAGGGGCCAGAAGAAGAAGTCTGTACATCTGATACACCCCACTGAATTAGGGAGCACAGATTAATTTAAAGCCCCATAGTCATGGGGAAGGGATGCACTGTGTAGGTGGTTGTTTTTTTTTAATGACCTCAGCACCAGCATGACAGAAGAGCCATTCACACATGAAAGCATTGTTGTGGAACCTGCTTTTCTCATGAGTTCATTCCAAATAATTACAGCAGTGGTTGAAGATCCATACAAAGCTTGGAAATAACACACCCAGAATAATGCTTTAAGAGAATTTGGTGGTGGTTTTTTAAATAATGAGAAACAACTTCACATTTTGCTTAACAAGGCCTATACTTGCTAAATTTCTGGAATAATGAATAGTGGGTTTTGATGTTATATCATTTTTCTTCTGCCCTTATCTCTCCACCTCTTCGCCGATGATGCAGCCATTGTTGCCCACTCTGCTGAAGACCTCCAACAACTCATGAATCGTATTAGCAAGGCCTGCCAAGACTTTGAACTAACAATCAGCCTGAAGAAAACACAAGTCATGGGCCAGGGCGTGGACTCACCTCCCTCTATTACCATCTCCACACAAGAATTGGAGGTTGTTCATGACTTTGTGTACCTTGGCTCAACAATCTCTGACACTCTCTCTCTAGATGTCGAGCTGGATAAACGCATTGGAAAAGCAGCTACCATGTTCTCTAGACTCACAAAGAGAGTATGGCTCAATAAGAAGCTGACGACATATACCAAGATCCAGGTCTATAGAGCCTGTGTCCTGAGCACACTCCTGTACTGCAGTGAGTCCTGGACCCTTTGTGCACGGCAGGAGAGGAAGCTGAACACCTTCCATATGCGTTGCCTCCGAAGCATTTTTTGGTATCACCTGGCAGGACAAAGTTCCAAATAGAGTAGTCCTAGAACGAGCTGGAATTTTTAGCATGTATACATTACTGAAACAGTGACGTCTACGTTGGCTTGGGCATGTCGTGAGAATGGCTGATGGTTGGATTCCAAAAGATCTCCTGTATGGAGAATTAGTGGAGGGAAATCGCCCCAGAGGGAGACCACAGTTGCGATACAAGGACATCTGCAAGCGGGATCTGAAGGCCTTAGGAATGGACCTCAACAGATGGGAAACCCTGACATCTGAGCGTTCAGCCTGGAGGCAGGCGTTGCATCATGGCCTCTCCCAATTTGAAGAGACCCTTGTCCAGCAGACCGAGGCAAAGAGGCAGTCACGGAAGCAGCAAAATCAGGGAGCTGGACAGGGGACAGATTGCATTTGTCTTCAGTGTGGAAGGGATTGTCACTCTCGAATTGGCCTTCTCAGCCACACTAGACGCTGTTCCAAGTCCTCCATACAGAGCACGTTACCATAGTCTTTCGAGACTGAAGGATGCCTAATACTATCTCTCCAAAGTGTGGTAAGAGATTATAAATAAGTTGGTGCTTAAAGCCTTGAAAATTTTTGCTTGGAACAGAAGCTTTGCAGAACAGACCATCTGAAGTTTCTTTGAAAAGTAACAATTAATGGTATTTTTTTTAAAAAAAAACTTCTACCAAAGTAAATGTAAGAACATTTGATTTTTCATCTAATTTCCATCAGATTCCCTTGCCCATTCCTCCCTGTGAAAAATATAGCATTATTAATGTAGCAAAATCCATTTTATCCACAGGTAATGAGGGGGGAAATATTGTTTAATTATTAACTACATAATGTCATATGATGTGTCACAGAGTACTGGTCCAAACAATTTTTCCTCACTGGTGTTAATCACATTTATTCTGCAGTCTGTTAATGCTCAGATACTAGTTTGAACCATCCAGGTTAGAATTACTTAGATGATATCCTTTTATCCAACTAGAGAAGATGCTTCCAAATACTTCCAATCTTTTATTACTCCAGTGGGTCTGTGAGGAGGAAGATTAGATTGAAGAGCTAAGAAAACTATGAAAAACTGCTTACCTTTGCTGACAGTGAAACATTGGATCAAAAAAAGGAATTAAAATTTCATCACAAGCCTTTTGCGAGATTTTGAGAGAGTGGTACCTAAAATATAATTTCTGCACTTATATGAGAGGATGGACAGTGGCTTGCTGTCTCCCATTCTGACTTGAAGAAAAGAAGTATTCATCAAGAATATCCCAAGATCCAATCCATAGACATTACACAAAGAGAAAACCTCAGACTGGCATTTCCTGTGCGATTTGGTACCATGTTTGATAAAGGGTTTAATCAAAGTATCTTTAATTTTGCCTTTGCTCTGATAGTTAATAATTAGAAATCTGTGTCTCACTACTACTTTGGACTTTTTAAATTATTGAGCTAAGCAAGCTTTAGTAAAGTACACTAATCTTTGGCAAACCTTAAATCTCCTTGATATGTGGCTTCTACTAATCTAAAATAAGCTTGCTGAAGATTCCTGAAACCAGGAGAATAGCAGCCTTTGTTTTATTTGATTGATAGACCCCCATGGGCCCACCAATACTGAATAGCTGCTGAAGGTAAATTGGAGAAGAAGGTCAAATACAATACAGTTCAGTTCTGTGGTCACCAGGGAACATTTAGACCTGAGAGTCTGATAAAGTTGGGGAGGATAAACTTCTTTATAGCTTGCCCACTATTTTCCCATTCTACATCTGGAAATGGAAAATGTCTTTTCCCAGATGTGAGAAAGCAGAGAGAAGAGGAACTAAGAGAACTACCGGTAGTAACTTGAGATTTTAACATATCTGATTTTTTTCTCACATGGCAGAAACTTCTACACATAACCTGTTTGTCATCAGGGAGACTCCCCATATCACGAAGCCTATACACATAAAGTATGACATTGCCACGTTGGGGAAACGGCATACAATTCTGTTGATGAACATTTTAAAAATATTACAGTGGAGTTGGTAAAAGTGCAGAAAGATGCAACCAAATCTATCAAGAGTCTGGTGCATCTCCTCTTTGAAGAAAGTTTTGGCACCTTTTAGCTCAGGGCAAAAAAGTTAAGTCAAGGGAGATGATAGACGTACATGGTGCACGAGAAATGAATAGGCTGTTTTTCTCCCTTGATCATGATGTGTGAGTCCATCCACTTCAATTCATTCTGTATTATTTTGTCTTCCAAATTGCATCTGATGTTCTTTGAGCCAATTTGTAGCCCATCCAATTCTATTTGTACCTACATATTCTAAAATATTTATATTTGCCTGAATTGTGGGGAAAAATACATGAAATGGGGAAAATAAAGGGCTCTGACCTGGGATTCTGATATGAACTATTACAACAAACTACTAGTTGATCTCTAGACTGCAGGCAAAGCTTCCACCAGTTTCCTTCCTTCCTTCCTTCCTTCCTTCCTTCCTTCCTTCCTTCCTTCCTTCCTTCCTTCCTTCCTTCCTTCCTTCCTTCCTTCCTTCCTTCCCCCTATCACAAAGAGCCATGCAATTTACTCCTTGCCAAGGTCCCACCCTGCCCACATGAGAGGGAAGCCTACAGCTGGCACTGAGTGGTAGAAAGAATGCTGTTTGCTTGCTTGCTTGCTTAGTTATTTATTTCTTTAGATTAGATTCTGAGTTTCCCAGGCCTGGCGCCAAAGAAACAAAACCAAACCTAACACAAAAGACTGGCAAAGAGGCTACTTGCTTGCTTAACTAATCTGTTGGCAAGAAAGGCTACTTGGCAAAATGTCAGCAATGCAACAGCAGTGGCAACACAGCCAGAAATCTCTTGGATGCTTATCTTGAAAAATTCTCCACTTCACTAAATAAACTACTCCAATTACAGGAAAAAGAAGTTTTGAAAAATGTTTGTTGATGGGTGAAGGTTTTTCTGCAGTTAGCAGCTTCACTGCAATAGTGGTCAGAGCTCCTGATCACTGTCTTGTGTGTGACACTCTCCATCCTCTCCATCTGGATGCATAGGCATGCACAGGCAAACAATGTGGGGAGGCAATGTCTACAAAAATAAAAGCCAGTTTCATATAAAGTACAAAATGGGGGGATTGCTTAAGTGGTATTGCTGCTGTTAATTACCCTAGTCAAATCGCACACTACAGACTCAAGGTATCCCTCATAGAGTCATTAGGCATTTTAGCATCTGTGGCAAGCAGCACAAAATGCACCCCCAGCTCAGCTTTTAAATGTGTGATGTGAATATAATACAAGTAAATACAGCACAGAACACCTTACAGAAAGTAATGTCCAGCACAGAGGCCGGGGCCTATTCAGGTAGGCATAGCGTCTGAAGAGGAGGCTGATGTACTCACAATATGGCTCTCTCTCCAGTCTGCACTTCCTTCCAGTCTGGGCCAGCGCCTTGTCTACTGAGCCCTGAGAAGAGCTCTCCTCCACTTTCTCAGTGAAGCCTTGTGTTTTCTTCAAATCATGGAGGATGGGTGAAGTGCCATATGATTGGAGGAGGGCTAACATTGCCCCTATCTTCAAAAGGGCCAACAAGGAGGAACCTGGCAACCACAGACCAGTCAGACTGACATCAATCCCAGGGGAAATTCTGGAGCAGATTATAAAGTGGTCACTCTGGAAGCATCTTGATCACACAACCTCCCTGGTAAATGGTGGGAATGCTGTAGACATATTGTAGCTTGACTTCAGCAAAGCTTTTGATAAAGTGCCTCATGATATTCTAATTAACAAGCTATCTAGGTGTGGGTTGGATAGACCAACTATCAGCTCATACTCAGAGACTATCAATGGCTCCTGAAACTGAGGTAACAAGCAGGGTATCACAAGGCTCAATCTAGGGCCCAATGCTCTTCAATCTTTTTATTAATACTTGGACAAGGGGACGCAGGAAATGCTCACCAAATTTGTGGATGACACAAAATTGGGTAGAACAGCTAATACTCTGGAAGAAAGAAAATTCAAAAAGATCTTTGCAGGCTTGAGCATTCGGCTAAAAAGGACAGAATGAAATTTAACAGGGATAAGAGCAAAGTTCTATACCTAAGAAAATTAAACCAAACACACAGTTACAAGATGGGAGATACCTGGCTCAGTAATACTGCACGGAAGAAGGATCTTGGAATTATTGTGGATAATAAGCTGAATATGAGACAATTGTGCAAAATGACTGCAAAAATGTGAACAATGTGAACAGAATGCTGTTATGTGCCATCAAGTTGCCTCTGACTTATGGTGCCCATATGAGCTGGCTGGATAGCTCAGTGAGTTAGGTATCTGGTTGCAGAGCCAGAGACTGGGAGTTTGATTCCCCACTGTACATCCCAGAGGAGCCAACCTGTGTGGCCTTGGGCAAGCTGCACAGTCTCAGGGCACCCCCAGAAGAAGGGAATGGTAAGTACTCTTAGTACTCTCTACCCAGAAAACCCTGAAAAGGGTTGCCAAAAGTCAGAATTTACTTGATGGCACATTATTATTAATATTAATGAATGACCTCCAATGTGAATAGAATAGCCAACTTGATAGGCCTTCATTCAGATCCAGCAGTGCTTTTATGTTCTTATGATGACTTCAGCACTAATCTTTAATCTCAGATGCTATTACTTCTCCTTTTACATGCTGACTGACTCTGTTTCCATAACAGAATGCTTATAATAAACTAGCAATTATGGAGCTATATTCTGCCACTGTTTGTCATGAGTTCCTACACTCTCTGTTGAGATAGATATAGAAATCTTTGTCTGTCCAGGGCTGGCCATACACATTTTGGTGCCTGAACCAGTGTAGCATATGCAACCTCCACCCCTACACGTCAAGATACATAGACTCCAAGACCAGTCAATTTATTCTATCACCTGAGGCAAAACAAAAACAAAATCCACAGGCAGGGGTTTCCACAGGAGCAGAAATATAATCGCAATATGTTAAATGGCTAAACGTGTGCTCTTCTGTGACAGCTAGTTGCACCCAGGTGCTGGAAGTGTCCACCGTGCTCTGCCTAATGATAGGGCCAGTCCTCCATCTGGTAGAACTCATTAAGCAAAATGAGCTCAGTGAGAACAAGTCATCAAAAGAAGCTGCTGTTCCCTGATTACGGCAAACCAAGAGAGCAAATCCAAAATGATTTTACAAGATTGCAATCGATCATTCAGCGTGTCTGAGAACATTTCTGGTTGTCTTGATGACATATGCTGAAAAGAGAAAATAGAGAATAAATTAACACAAAGTGAAATTCAGCAAGAAAAACAGCATTGAGACCCAGATTTGCAGGCTTCAGTGAAGAGATTCACCAGGACTAGCTTGCAAATAGCCTTTAAGCACCTTTGTGAAACTATAGGAAGTAATTAGTACACAAACCATGGATTCTAAAACAGTAGTGCAACTGACACTAATGGAAGAGTGGGAATATAAGTGTTTTTGGGATTAAGGCCAAAATACCTTAGCATTCTCCTAATGTCCTTTCAAGCATCAATGGAAATGATTTGTTTTCACTTCTGTGTAGTTTTTCTAAGCACATTTGCAGCATAATGCTTCTAAGAGTACAATAGTACTGGTAAGGGCCATTAAGCCAAGCACTTTTTCCTTCCCTTGGTTGCATTATGAATGATAGTAGAATGTTGACTGATGCTCCTGCTAATGGACTTTGTCTGGAATGTATTTTCTGTTTCATTTGCGAAGACTCAGATACTTATGTACTCCAGTTCTTCATGGACCAGCCAGAAGAATCATTCTAATTGTTTCCTTAATTTATGGTCAAAAGAAAAAGTGTCTTTGTCTTTATAAATATTTTTAAAAGGCATTCATCTTTTGCTTATATCCTTTTAGGAAAATAAATCAGACAAACAGAGAAGCGGGTGCTATGTGTATCGTTATTCAAAAAAAAATTATTAAAGCATTAACCTTCTTTGCTTAATGCTGTTTTCCTAGTAAACTGGGAACACCATTCAATCAAAATAAAAAGCATTATCACCGTTGGTAGAAGGGACAGGCCCACAGGCTAGACTGAACTCAATTTGCCATTTGGCCAGTTTACATTCTGTTGAACATTTTGAAGTTATACAGATGGTCATTTTACTGTCCACTGTACCACCTGATGTTAGGTCAAGTGCTGAAGCACTTGGCAAAGTTATCTAGATGACCACAACACTGTGCGGTGACAGGTTTTTCCCTGAAGTCATTTTGTCATCTTCCTGCACTGATCCACTTAATCATCTCCTTTATTCTTTTTTCTGTGGTTTTCTCACTCTCAGTGCTACCATGTTTTAGTATTAATAACTGTCTGTAATTAATAAATGACTCAAGTCCCAGCCAACTTACAGCAACTCAAATAGAGCTTTCAAGGTAAGTGTGATATTTAAGCAGCAATTTTACCACTGTCACACCCTCAGTGAGTTTCCATGGCTGAGTGGGGATTTGAACCCAGGCCTCCTGAGTCCTAGTCTGTCACTCTATCCACTACACCACATTGTATCTCAAATAAATATGTAAACAACTGGATGTCAGTGATGCCACCTGACAAGGTGGCATTTGTTTGCATATTCAATATACAAATGTGAAACTCTCTTGCTCTTTCTGAATTTATCTGAATCCCACTTGGATTTTCTTCTCATCCTTCTCTCGTACCAGGTTGTGACACTTTGTGTTTTCTTTCTGCACTGACATTTATGCCATTTGTAATTCATTTTTCCTGACATGTATATTTATTTTCACCTCATGGTAAATTTCTGCTATTTTTCTCTGTCTAAAGTGTGATTGTATTATCCCCTGGTTATTCATTGTTTGGTAATTCACACTTTAAAATATATTCATTGTTGTTGTTTTTGTATGCTTTATTTCTTAGAAACCCCTGTAAGCCTCACAAGTATGTGAATTTTTGACGTAAAGTGCTTTGTTCTTGTTCTTGTTGCAATTATTGCCCTTCTGAACCAGTAAATAAAGAGGTGAGATACAAGAATTGGGTTCAAACTTGGAGCACAACTTTATGAACTATTTAATCCTCTAATTTGGGACCTATATATATTAGGCATCCTTCAGTCTCGAAAGACTATGGTAACGTGCTCTGTATGGAGGACTTGGAACAGCGTCTAGTGTGGCTGAGAAGGCCAATTCGAGAGTGACAATCCCTTCCACACTGAAGACAAATACAATCTGTCCCCTGTCCAGCTCCCTGATTTTGCTGCTTCCGTGACTGCCTCTTTGCCTCGGTCTGCTGGACAAGGGTCTCTTCAAAATTTGAAGAATTTGGGACCTAAGGTAGTGCATAACACCTACGAAGCAGGAGATTTTGATAATTAGAAGCAAGGGAATGGGTTGTTTGTGTCTTTTTTTATCATCTCGCTGATACTTCTCTCCTTGCTCTGTGTGTATGCTTTGCAACACAAAGGGAAAAAACACTAGTCCCACACAAAGTCTCTGCTACACAACAGGCATGATCCTAGTAATGGGACTAACACCTTGTTAGTCAGTGGCAATTTGCTATGGTATTTTACACAATTTAATTTGCACGAAGGTAAATCACCAACTGAATTGCTCCCAATGTTATTTACTGATGAGAAAATATCTCACCAGATTTTTTCATAGAGAATTTGCCTCATAAGCGTTCACCTTAAATAGAACGTCATGTGAAATACCTATGTTTGGTAGGCACCTGTGAGCTTTTCCTTCTACATGCAGGTTTCTTTAAAAAACAAAAGAAAAAATCAAGTTTTTTCCTGTCTTAGTTATGAAGAAATTTGCTATTTTCAGTAATTTCTTCAAGTACTGTATACACTGAAAGTAAATTGTCAACCATTTGCCATGTCCAAATTCAATAGGTATAGCAGTTCCCATCATGTTGAGGAACATGTTGTGCCACATAGATGTAAAAGATGAGGAAATACTGGGGGGGGGGGGGGGGAGAGAGTGGCAACCCTGATTTAGCAT
Organism: Intellagama lesueurii; assembly: GCA_037013535.1. Classification (NCBI taxonomy): domain Eukaryota; kingdom Metazoa; phylum Chordata; class Lepidosauria; order Squamata; family Agamidae; genus Intellagama; species Intellagama lesueurii. The sequence continues at coordinate 38,213,259 of JBAJHW010000003.1, read as the reverse complement.
AATGTGTTGCATACATGGGACTTTCAGCCCATACTTTTAAGAATAAACAGTCACAACACTGGGCCTGGGAGGATAACTCTCCCAGTTTTTGATTTCCCCCACATTTATATTTTCTTAATTTCAAGTTACCGTATTTTTCCGTGTATATGACCCCCAGTGTATAAAACGACCCCCTAATTTTGACCCTTGCTGGAGGCGGAGGAGTAGTTAATGGGCAACTGCTCCTCCACCTCCGTCTCTCCTGCTCCAGTGCGACTGCTTTGCCTCCGCCTCCTGCTGCCTCCGCCACCAGAGGGGACAAGCCGTGAGCCCTGGAGGAGGCAATTGGGCAGCGGCGGCGGCAGCAAGAGATGCCCAAGCGCGCGTGCGCAAGGGCTCCTTTGCCTCTGCCTCCTTCCGTGTATAAAACGACCCTCAATTTTTCCTCTAATTATTTTAGGAAAAAGTGTCATTTTATACACGGAAAAATACGGTATTTTCATTCTACATTTAAAAAATCCACATTTTTTGAATGTCTAGTCAAAAACAAACTAAAAGAATTATCTAGCCTTTCCCTGGTCTTGGTCTGGCTCTCATTATTGAGAGCATCATTGATAATTTATTCAGCTTTCTGTTGTCAGGTTTAATGGGCATTAGCCCCATGAAGTGACATTGCTAGCATACACAGCATGCCTTCTGGGTCAACTAAGCAGCATATCATTCCTGTGATGTTGTTTGGGGTGTTTAATTTTTGGTCAATCGAGCTTGCTTTCTTTTACTTTCTTTCTATTTTATTTGTTGTCACCTTGACTTATAATTGACATTCAGATTGCAGGACCTTTGATCTCTGTCTCCCCAGTTAAATGCCTGCTTTTAAAGGAAATTAAAGCAACAGTGGAGAAAGCAGCAGGCCGGCAAATTATGCAAACACTTTTAATCTGACCATTGCCAGTCCTGGAAATGTGAGAGGTCAAACATGGAGAGGAGAAATCAGCAGTAATTGTATCCCTGAACTCTATAAAAAAAAAATAGTTCCAACAGCAGCAGTCTTTATGTACCATCAAACCTATGTAAGAGATATCAAAGTAGCACATCAGTAGTGTCTTGTTTTTCCACTCCTATGAACAGCTTCACAGTGTCACTGATCGCAAGATCTGATGAAAACATCTAAGTAGCCCTTCCATAGGAAGGCCTATTTTCCTTACTTTCAGCCAAATTACAACTCATTTCCCTTATGGCAGGCCAACATCATTTTGTTCTTGTTGTTATGTGCTGTCAAGTAATTTTGCCATGAGTTCGTGACTTCTGAAGGGTCCTATCATTAACATCTCTTCTTGTGTCTTGCATACTTGAGGCAGTGGCTTCCTTTATTGAGTCGACTAATCTCATATTTGCTATTCCTCTTCTCTTGCTGCCTTGTACTTTTCCCATCATTGTTATTCTTTCTAGGGAACCTGCTCTTCTCTGTGCTTTCTTCTTTCTCCGTGTGTCCCCCTCCCTTCTTTAGATCTGAAATTAGTGATGCTGCAGCCACAAGCCTTTGATGATTTAATCAATGACTTCGCAGCAAGAAAGGCAAGGAAGATTCATTTCTAAAGTGAAGAACAGACTTTTCTTCATTCTCCTGAATTTTTCACCCTCTTTCCCGACTTCTAATCATGATGTGTGAATATCAGATTCAACCAGAGGGATCCATGGGTTTGCCACTCTGTCTTGTTAATGTCTTTGTACTCTTTGCTCTGCTGCATAGTGGCCTCAGAAATGCACAAATTCTCCAAAGACAGTGCACGTGCCTATTTCTGGGTAATGTTCATGACTGGAAATAGCCTTACATTATAAAGGTACTCCTAATTTGTCACTGTCACAATGGAAATCTAGAATTTGATCATTGGCCATGATGAAAGAATTGGGTCTACAGGTACATGAATTAAGATACACTTATATAGAAAATAAGTTTTGTGGTATTTGGTACCTGTTTATTGAATACACAAACAACAACAACACTCTTTATTACCTCCCCCCCATCACATAGTATCTTATGAAGACACTTGATGGTCAGAAACAATAAAATGCCATGGATGGTGCAAATGGAAGTACAAAGAATGAGTTTGTAAAATCTCATTTTGACCCACTGACCCATTAAATGCATGAATTCTAATATTTCTGTGTTGTCTGCCACCCATTGTCTTGTGGTTTTTTTAAATATTTCTTAATGTTTTTTCATGTTTGTATTTTAATAAACTAAGGGATTTTTTAAAAAAAGTTCATATGGGTCTTAGCCAAGATGAGAGCAGTGAGACGAATTGTTTGCTGGAGGCCAGCAACACTGCTTATCAGAAAAGCTACATCGTTGGCAACTATCTGCTTAGGAGATTTATATTTGCGGCTATTGTTAATTTATGCATTTTCTGCTGCTCACTTGCTGTGACCTGAGTTGCATACCAAATTGCACACTGCGATCTGAATTGTTCCCTTCGAGCTCTGAAATGCAATGAATTCATCCCTTGACCCTTTTGGCAAAGGATTTTGAAGGACTAGAACACAAGCCAGAGACAAACCCAAGAACAATATATTATTGGAATGGTGCAAGTATAATTATCCTTGCTTAAAGACTGGTTGCTTGGGATACATATTTCTATTTATTCTGTTTATTTTGATTCATTTCTCTTTGGGGGAAATCCTGAACATGACAAAAGGTATTGCATTGCAGTGCCTAACAAACTGATGTATTGAGGGACCATTCTGTAAGAAGGAGAAATCTCTGAGGACTCTGAAAACATGGAGACTGTCCCTTCTGAAGCATGAATGAATGGAAAGCATAAAATATGTCACTCTTTCTTAGTTCATTATACAATGCAGACCCTTTTTCTAATCAGACTGCGGCTTTGCAGGTCTGAGGCCTTTTGAAGACTAGTAAAACTTGAAAATGACGCACCATTTTGATGGAAACATAAAAGTATCTTCAGAATAAGGGTGGTGAAATGACAACGTAGAAATAAAAGAGATGTGAGACAAATTAAAAATTAAATGTAAGCATTTGCAGAAATGAAGAATTTTTTTTTAAACTGCACATTCATGGTATTGCATCTGAAGTGTTGTTTATTGTTGTTGTTTTGACTTATATACTGCTCCACAGTGCTAAAGCACTCTCTGGACAGTTTACAACCATAATTATACAAACAACACTTTGTCTTCTCCCCAGCAACCTGGGTAGTCACTTTACTGACCTCGGAAGGATGGAAGGGTGAATCAACCTTGAGCTGGCTACTTGAATCAATCAGGATTGACCGTTAGGTCATGAGCAGAGACTTAACTGCAGTATTGCAGTTTAACCACTGCGCCATAAGGCTCAAACAAGTGCCCTTATATTATTAATCTATGTGTCTCAAAGTATTGTTGTGGTACTAGTATCTATATTAATGCAGCATTATCAAAATAGAGAAATCCCCAGTTGCATCATTTAATATGGTATCAATAGACTGCTGCTAATTTTTCCCTGGAAACAAATGATAATATAAGTTGTGTAATAAATTTTTATGGACTCACATCCAGGTATGAGGTGCTTTCTTCTGAGGAAAAATGAGCTAACCTGCCATTCTGCAGAAAAAAAACATTCTGTGTTACGTGGGCAGTGAGTTCCTCATCATACAGAACATCTGGTGCTCAGAAATAACATTCAGAGAAATGAGCTGATATATAAGCATACAGAGACATGCACAGAGAGACAGATAGAGAGAAACATAACACACATTCAGTGTACATGTGGGGCTAAAGACATCGTGTGTGGGAGGACAATGCTGGGGTGGGAGTGCCTACAGACATTAATTTGCTGCCTTCATTGCCCCATTATGTGTGGAAACCCCCTCAGTGGGTTGAATGACAAGATTGGCCCAATGAATAGTAAATGTTGGCAAAATCCGCAGAAACAAGCTGAAATAAAATTTTACCCAGAAGCACTGCTCAAATTTCCTTGGTACAGCTATTCCCAGCATGAAGAAGACAGTGCTTTACCTGCCTTCCATTTATGTAAAAATAATACTATCAGAAAGAAAGAGTTGGCAACTTAATGATAGAATTCAGAAGCTGCTTTTAGGGCCCTACCGGACCAGCATTCCTGCACTCAGGGGAGCCAAATACCATCTGCTGTCCACAGACACTGTGTGAGAGACAGTGTGGCTGTGGCTGGGCGGCTGCCGGCTGCCAGATTCCCTGAGGGAACTGGCTGGGGAAATAAGCTGGGAAACAGGGGGGCTTGGGGAGTCTTTGGGGCAACCAATAGAGACTATATATGGCAGGGGAAGATATGGCGGTGAGAATAGAGCATGCCCACATAGGAGAAAGGAGGTTAGATACCTTACGCCTATCCCCCTTTCTAGCTCTACTCCCAGCCAAACGATACTAGGTGACCATATCAGCCACATGGTACTGTTGGTAAATGCCAGGTCGGCAAAAAAATAAGACCACCCTCATCCATGATTTAATTTTGGATGAGGGGGCCAACCTGGCATGTATTACTGAGACTTGAGTGGGAGAAGAAGGAGGGGTTCCTCTGTCTCATTTGTGTCCCCCTGGGTACTTGGTCAACACCAGGGTCGCCCGGAGGGTCGGGGAGGAGGTGTGGCAATAGTCTACAAGGATTCCTTCCACTTTTCCAGACTCCCTGTCCTCTTGGAAATAGTCTAGAGGGCCTGTATAGTGTGTTGGGCTCAAGAGACAGACTGGGGATTCTGTTGGTGTACTGCCCACCCTGCTGCTTACCAACAGTCTCCCTACCTGAGCTGATGGAGGTGATCTCAGACATGGTGGTGAGGACCCCCAGACCTCTGGTACTGGGGGACCTCAACCTCCATGCCGAGGCCACCTTAACAGGGGCGGCTCAGGACTTCATGGCCGCCATGACAACCATGGGGCTATCTCAACATGTCATCAGCCCGACTCATGAGAAAGGCCTTGACCTAGTATACACTTGACCTAGTATTCTCAATGGGATGGGGGGGATGATGGTTCGAATGTGGTGGGTTTATCTTTGACCCCGTTGTCATGGTCGGACCATTTCCTGGTAAAGTTTAGACTCTCTGCCACTACTACCCTCTGCAGGGGTGGGGGATCAATTAAAATGATCCACCCCCTGAGACTTATGGATCCTGAAGGATTCCTGAATGCTCTAGGGGAGTTTCCAGCTGATATGGTCGGAGCTCCTGTCGAAGCCCAGGTCGCTTTGTGGTACAAGGAGATGGCCCAGGTGGATGACACAATTGCACCTAGGCGCCCTCTCCCTGCCCGCAGAGCCTATATGGCTCCATGGTACACAGAGGAGCTTCTGGCTATGAAGCGGTTGGAGAGACAGCTTGAGCACAGATGGAGGAAATATCGCTGCGACTATGACCAAACACAGCTTAGAGCCCATTATCGGGCCTACTCTGTGGCGATACGGCTGGCGAAACATCATCATTTCTCCAGTCGTATTGCTTCCTCAGAGTGTCGTCCAGCAGAGCTATTTCGAGTGGTCCGGGACCTTCTTCAGCCTAATGGTTCGGTGGAGGTCCCGGACTGCTCAGTGGCTCACTGTAAAGAATTTGTTACACACTTTGAGGGAAAAATTGCTCAGATTTGCAAAGAGTTCGACTCTACTGTTGATGCAGAGCCTATGGTTGTGTCCAGTGCTCTGGACTTATGTCATAATTTATTGGATGAGTTTCAGTTGTTACGACCCAAGGATGTGGACAGGGTGCTTGGATCGGTTCATGCCACCACTACGCAACTCGACCCTTGCCCATCATGGCTAATAAACGAATCTGCCAGGGGGGTTCGCACCTGGATCCTGGAGGTCATCAACTCCTCGTTAAGAGAGGGTCGTTAAGTGGTCCCCGCCTCGTTAAAGGAGGCAGTGATTCGTCCACTCCTAAAAAAGCCTAATCTGGACCCAGGTCTAGTGATCAACTACCGACCAGTGGTGAACCTCCCTTTTCTGGGCAAGGTGTTGGAACATGTGGTGGCTGAGCAGCTCCAGGCTCTCCTGGATGAAACGGATTATCTAGATCCATTTCAATTGAGTTTCAGTCCGGGTTATGGGACGGAGACTGCCTTGGTCACCCTGTTTGACGACCTTTGCCGGGAGAAAGACAGGGGGAATGCATCCCTGTTGATTCTCCTGGACCTCTCAGCGGCTTTCGACACCATCGATCATGGTGTCCTTCTGGACAGATTGGCTGGGATGGGAATGGGAGGCACCATTTTACAGTGGTTCCATCCTACCTGGCTGATTGAGTCCAGAAGGTGGTGCTGGGGGACAGTAGCTCTGATCCATGGCGGTTGCGTCATGGGGTTCCTCAGGGCTCTATACTGTCCCCCATGCTATTCAATATCTACATGAAACCGCTGGGGGAGGTCGTTAGGAGGTTTGGGCTGAGGAGTCAGCAATATGCTGATGACACCCAGCTCTACCTCTCATTCTCTACCAATCCAGGTGTGGCAGTTGCCGTTCTGAACTCGTGCCTGGACTCGATAATAGACTGGATGAGGGTCAATAAACTGAGGCTCAATTCAGACAAGTTGGAAGTGCTGCTGGTAGGTGCTCTGCCAGATAGGTTAAAGGGCCATTTCCCTGCCTTAGACAGGGTTACACTCCCCCTAAAGGACAGGGTCCGCAGCTTGGGGGTGCTCCTTCACCTGGGTCTGACCTTGGAAGCCCAGGTGGACTTGGTGTCCAGGGGTGCCTTCTTACAGCTGCGGAGAATATATCAACTTCACCCTTACCTGGATGAGTGGAGCCTGGCAACAGTCACACATGCACTGGTAACAACCAGACTGGACTACTGCAATATGCTATATGTGGGGAAGTCTTTGAAGATGGTCCAGCGACTGCAACTGGCACAGAACCGAGCTGTGCGGCTACTAAGTGGTGCCGCTGCACAGACTCATATCACACCGGTTCTGAAAAATTTACACTGGCTACCGGTTGCTGCTCGGGCCCAATTCAAAGTGCTTACTTTGACATATAAAGCCTTAAACGGCTTAGGACCTGGTTACCTAAAGGACCGCCTTCTTCCATATGAGCCTGCCCGTCCTCTAAGGAGGCCCTTCTGAAGGTGCCATCTCTGAAAGAGGTGAGGGGGATGGCATGCCGAATTAGGGCCTTCTCGGCTGTTGCCCCCCAACTTTGGAAGGCCCTCCTTATAGAGATCCGCCTGGCTCCAACACTTTTGGCTTTTCGGCGCCAGGCAAAGACCTTTCTGTTTAGCCAGCATTTTCTCGTAAATAGTATTCTTTAGCTGGTCATATGAGCAGCAGGATTTATTAATATTAATGTTTTAATGACTGTTGTTAATATAGGGTATTATTATAATATTGCCTATTTCTAATGGTTTTTAATGTTTTTAAAGTTTCATATTGTTGTACGCCACTCAGAGACCATTGGTAATGGCGTGGCTAAAAAATCTTGTAAATAAATAAATAAATAAATAAATTCAGAGGGAGGCAAATCAAGCCTTTTAAAGGTTAAATATGCAAGGCTCTCAGCCTGCATGGATGAATCTGCCAATTTCAGTTTCCCCACATTTGAATTTGTTTATTCTTAGTGTTTTTCCATGTTGAATACAAAGACATTTGTAAAGTTCAAAAAATCTCTATAAAAACGAACTGTAGCAAAATTCTTCCCCATGCCTGCTTTACAGTTTGAAAGTTCCAAACTGTACACAGGGAAAAGGATTAGCAACTGTGATTTTGGAAGTGTTTTGTTGTTGTTGTTGTTAGTTGTGCACAAATAAAAAACAGTGTGTCTGCTATACTTGTGAATCCAGGGCTTGTTCTGCAATAGTAGGAGTCAAAGGAAGTAAATCTAAAAACATAGGAATATATTTCTTATCTTGATTGAATTGAATTTAATAGGTCCCAGGACAGAGTCTCTTTTTAAAAAATAAATTATTTTTCCCTGAAAAGACTTTTTATGAAAAATTTGCCCTATGCCCAGGAATATCCTGAAACAGAGGTTTTGCTTTGAATAGCTTTCATACTGAGTGGCCATTCTGAGTTCCTACTTTTTTTGCTTTAAGTAGCAGGAATTCAGTATGTAGAGAAGCACAGAGGGTAAATGCGGATTATAATCTAGACCTCTTATGAATACTCTGGAGTCCTCTGACAATGGAAGGAATTCTACTGCCATTTTTCATCGGAGGAAGGCTCTTGACATGTACTACAAAGTGGACATGAAAACATGGATTGTTTCCTCTCTTAGACTAAAAAGATGATCTCTGCATACACAGACCTCTGCAGTACATCTTCATTTTTAACCATAATCTTCTCAAACACACTTGTTGCATTGGGTGCAATTGCAAACCACAATTTATCATTATGAAAGTGATTCTATGTGAGCCTCATGCTCACCCACTTCGCTCTCCTCCTCCTCTGGTCCAGCCAGAAAGAGGTTGAAAGCTTTTGCTTTCAATCTTGAACAGCAGTCCTTCTATCTTTTTTTCAGAAGTCTGAACTGTTATTATTATTATATTTTCAATAGTTTGCTTAAATAAGTCAGTATTATAACCCATGGTTTCCTATTGTCTTGAATCAAGAAGCTATAGCTAAGACTGACCAGATTATGAGGTTTGGATAGTATGGGAAACAGTGACTAATCAAACCAGTAGAGTTAAAATTAATCAGTTTGTCAGGTTTGGATGGTATTAAAAAACTCCAGATAATCAAAACAGGAAATGAATGCTAGGCATCTCCTCATTGTGGTCATTCTGTATTAGAGAAACTATAGAAACATAGAAAAGTGAAGTTGGAAGGGGCCTACAAGGCCATCAAGTACAACTCCCTGCTCAATGCAAGAATACAATCAAAGCATATCTGCCAGGTGATTATCCAAGTTTTTCTTGAATTCCTCCAGTGTTGGAGCACTCGCCAACTCCCGAGGAAACTGGTTCTACTGTCGTACTGCTCTAACAGTTAGGAAGTTTTTCCTGATATTCAACCGAAATCTGGCTTCCTTTAACTTGAGCCCATTGTTGCGTGTCCTGCACTCTGGGATGATCGAGAACAGATCTTGTCCCTCCTCTGTATGACAGCCTTTCAAATATTTGAAAAGTGCTATCATATCACCCCTCAGCCTTCTTTTCTCAAGGCTAAATTTGCCCAATTCTTTCAGCCATTCCTCATAAGGCTTGGTTTCCAGCACCCTGATCATCCTTGTCACCCTCCTCTGAACTTGTTCCAGTTTGTTAGCGTCCTTCTTGAAGTGTGGTGTCCAGAACTGGACACAATACTCAAGGTGAAGCCTAAAGTGCTGAATAGAGGGGGACTAGCACCTCATGGGATTTGGATACTTCTATTGATGAAGCCTAAAATAGCATTTGCCTTTTTTGTAGCCACATCACATTGTTGGCTCATAGTTAGCTTGTGATCTATGACAATTCCAAGATCCATCCTGCTCGTAGTTTTGCTGAGCCGGGTATCTCCCATCTTGTAACTGTGAAATTGGTTTCTTTTTCTGAGGTGCAGGAAATAGCACTTATCCCTGTTGAATTTCATCCAGTTGCTTTCGGCCCAGTGCTCCATCCTATCAAGCTCATTTTGAATTTTGTTTCTGTCTTCTAGGGTATTAGCTATTCCACCCAATTTTGTATCATCTGCAAAATTGACAAGCATTCCCTGCACTCCCTCATCCAAGTCATTAATAAAGATAACGAAGAGCACCGGGCCCAGGACTGAGCCTTGGGGTACCCCACTTGTGACCTCCTCCCAGTTAGAGAAGAAGCCATTAATCATCACCCTCTGAGTACGATTATGTAGTCAACTGTGTATCCACCTGACACGTGATCTATCCAGCCCACACCTAGTTAGCTTGCTAATCAGGATATCATGGGGCACTTTGTCAAAAGCTTTGCTGAAGTCAAGATATACTATGTCTACAGCATTCCCTCTGTCTATCAGGGAGGTGACCTGATCAAAAAACAAGATCAAATTAGTTTGGGAGGATTTGTTCTTGACAAATCCGTGTTGGCTTCTAGTTATTACTGCATTGTTTTCTAGCTGCTTTCACAATGACCACTTTACGATCTGTTCCAGAATTTTGCCTGGGATTGATGTCAGGCTGACTGGCCTGTAGTTCCCAGGTTCCTCTTTTTTGCCCTTTTTGAAGATAGGGACAACATTAGCCCTCCTCCAATCCTCTGGCACCTCCCCTGTTTCCAATGATTTCGAGAAAATAATGGATTGCAGTTCTGAGAGTTCTTCAGCCAGTTCCTTCAGTACTCTCAGACGCAGTTCATCCGCCCCTGGAGATTTGAACTTGTTCAAAGTGGTAAGGTATTCCTTGACTGTTTATCAATCTCCAGCTGCAATCCTGTTCCCCCCCCCACCCACTTGCACTTCCAATTTGTTTGGAAGTTCATAGTCTTCCTTATGGGAGAAGACTGAACTAAATTCGCTAGTCCCACTATAAAATGCATTGTACAGTGGTGCCTCGCAAGACGATGTTAATCCGTTCCAGACAAATCGCTGTCATGCGAAAACATCGTCTTGCGAAACCAAATTTCCCATAGGAATGCATTGGAATTTAATTAATGCGTTCCGATGGGAAAGAAAAGCACAGAAACTTAAAAAAAAAATTAAAAGAAAGTCACTTACCAGGTACTGTAGACTGAGCCCGGCTTCTCATAGTGCCTGGTAGCAGCGAAACATCCAGAAAAGAGCACCAAACAGCTAAAAGCCGGCAGGCAGCAGGCAGCCGGCAGCCATTTTGTGCTCTTCTCTGCTCCTTCCCCCCTCCCCTCTCCCGACCAACAGCTGATAGGAGGCTTCTGAGGCTTCTGCGGGCTTTCCCAGCAGGGAAACAGGCAGTGGAAAAGCACCCCAGAGGCTTCTGGAAGCGGGGCTTTGCCAAGAGGTGAGTGGGTGGGGGTGGGGGTGGGGGTGGGGTGGCAGGGGCAGGCCTGCCACCCCCCCACACCACCCCCACTGCAAAGCGCTGCTTTCAGAGGCTTGCCGGGTGCTTTTCCACTGCATGTTTACCTGCTGAAGAAGCCCCGGCAGCCATTTTGTCCTCTTCTCCGCTCCTTCCCCCTCCCCTCTCCCGACGAACAGCTGATGGGCGGGCTAAAAAGAGGCTTTCTCTGCCCTGAAAATTCAGGGGGAAAAGCTGAAAATAAAAAAATTCCGCTTTTCCCCTGCGCCCCGGGAGGCTTCTGAAAGGGGTGGGGGGGTCACGGGAGAGGCCCCCAAACATCGTCCAGCGAAAAGCACCCATAGGAAATCGTTTTGCGAAGCACAACAGCGATCGCAAAACCTCATTGTCTAGCGGATTCGTCGTTTAATGAGGCAATCGTCTAGCGAGGCACCACTGTAGTAATCTAAGACTAGGATAGTGGCATATCAGAGCATGTTGTTGTTTAGTCGTTAAGTCGTGTCTGACTCTTCGTGACACCATGGACCAGAGCACGCTGGGCCCTCCTGTCTTCCACTGCCTCCCGGAGTTTGGTCAAATTCATGTTGGTAGCTTCGATGACACTGTCCAACCATCTCGTCCTCTGTCGTCCCCTTCTCCTCTTGCCTTCACACTTTCTATCAGAACATGGGGAGCACCAATTCAGAGTATCTACTGCCTTACTTAAGATGAAAAGGAGATGTAAAGCTTGTTATCACATGCATGTGGGATTGGTAAACAATCCTATTAGTTTCATGCAGATGTTAAATAGGCTAGGGAAAATACTAAACCCTGTGGAATTTAGGAATCACTGACATGGAACCGAGCAGTAATCCCCCCAATACTATTTTATGGAAATAGTAATCCAGGTAGAAATGGACCACTGTAAAGGTATGGGTCTAATTCCCAGCTCAGATAGCTACTCCAAAATAACACTCTGATTGATAGTATTGAAAGCAGCTAAGAGACTTAAAAGGAACTCACACATAAATTGAAGAAGGCAGGCTTAAAGCTTCAGTTAACAGGAGACCTGACCCTCACTCACATTTGTTTGGTTATTTCACACCATGATGTGATGATTTTCAATTACTCTCCCATTGTATGTTCAAATGTCATTCACATAACAAGGAAGACTAATCAATGCAAACATCAAAGGGATATTCAGAGCAAATCCAGTGAACTCTCTACTGCCTTCATATTGGCAAAACTAGAAGAAGTCATAAGAAGACGTAGGAATGGCAAAGCAGTGGGACTCAATGATATTAGAATGGGTCCTTTAACTCTTTAATAACAGCTGGATGAGTAAACAAATTCTAAAAATATGGCAGAAGATTAAAGTAATTGCTATACTGAAACCAGACAAAGACCCATCAGACCCCAAAAGCTACAGGCCAATCTCTCTACCATGCGACTTATACAAAGTGTTTCAACAAATAATATTTAATGTCTAAAATTTAAAGCCCCTAAAATTTAATGTATTCTAATTCCACAGTAGGTGGGCCTTAGATCTGGCAAGAGCTGTACAGCTCAAATCTTAAGTCTGACCCAGCATGCACAATACAGTTTTGAAATTCATAACATAACTGGAGCAACATTTGTCTATCTTACAGCAGCATATATCAATTGCTGCTTGAAAAGTTCTATTTTCTTACTAGAGATCATGCACTAAATCTTCAAAACTGAAGACTTTTTGTTGAATATCAAGGAAGGCATAGTTGCTGGAGAAACCAAAGAAATGGTCTCCCACAGGGTAGCATCTTGGCACCATTACTTTCTAAAATTTACACAAATGATCAACCCATGTTCCGATACTCCAGGAGTTTAATCTACACTCTTGATGTTGCCTTAACAGTTTAGGGGCGGGGGATTGAGTCCATTGAGCACCAGCTAACCTCTTCATTAGAAGATCTTACTTTATGTTATAAAAACATCCAGCTGAAACCAAACCCTTTGAAAACACAGGTCTATGCCTTCCAATTAAAGAACAGAGAAACAGAGAGCAAGCTCCGAGTTAGCTAGGAAGGCAAGATGTTGGAATACTGCCATACTCCAAAATGTTTGGGTGTCACTCTGGATTGAACCCTGACCTACAAAAAAACATTGTCTATAAACATCAAACAGATAATTGCCACCAGAAATAACTTACTTAGGAAAATGACTGTGTCACACTGGGGTGCACACCCATAAATAATAAGAACAGCTTTGTCCTTGTGCTACTTACTCCACAGTAGAATGTGCTAGTGCCATATGGTATAAATCAGCAGATGCCAAACAAGTGGATGTAGCCCTTAATGAATAATAAAGGATTATTACTGGCTGCCTAAAATCTACCCCTATTGAAAAAGTCTATCATCTGGCTGCTATTGACTCTCTGGAAGTATGCCAAGAGGTGGCAGCAAATAATGAAAAAACAACCCATTCACTTCATGGATATCTACTAGATGATAGCTAAAATCAAGGAAAAGTTTTATGCATACCTCTCAAGCTCTAAATATTAAACCAGAAGAAGCTAGGCTATGGAGACAAAAACAGCACACTTTGCTGAATGGATGAATACTGAAGAATGTCTTCCACTAGGACAAGACTCTAACTAGACCATCTGGAAGCTTCTTAGACTTTGAAGACTAATAATTTTAATATTTTAATTTGTTTGAATTTTACTTATATTTTATATTTATCTATAATTTTAAATTGTGCAATACTCTCATATGAATAAAGAAAGAAAGATTCACACATTGAAAGCATGACTACTTCAACCACTAATAAAGTCATATGTAAAACACACTCATACAACAGAGTTGTAATAATTGCCTTCTCGGTCCAGTTCAAAATGCAGGCTGAGGCCTTTAAAAATAAAGCTAAATTAATCTCTTATTTTGTTTTCTATAATGTTAACATTTTTCGAGAAAACAGAGAGAAAGAGAGAGAGAGAGATGTAGTCCTTTACAAAATAGGAATTCAGAAAAGAAATAACCATTAGTTCTTCTAGACCAGTGGTTCCCAACATTGGGTCCACAGATGTTCTTGGATTACAACTCCAAGAAATCCTGCCAACACAGCTAGTGGTGAAGGCTTTTGGGAGTTTTAGTCCAAGAACATCTGGGGACTCTAGGTCAGGAACCACTGCTGTATACATTTTGATGAGGTTTTTTTTTACTTTGTCATATTGGTCTGTTAATGAGGGTAGTGACAGTAAGGCAGTGGGGGGAGTTAGCTGTGATCCTTCAGCAGATTTTTAACTGCAGCTCCCATCATCCTTCACATTTGGCTGTGCTGGGTAGTGCTTATAGGAGTTGCAACCCAGAAACATCAGAGGTTGTTCACCTCATCACAAGGACATAGTTCTCTCTGTTGTAGTGTGACATATCTAGAATACCTAAATTTCACAGTTGCTTTTGTCAGTTACTCATCCTCCAAGCATTATAATTCTAGTTGAAATATTGGTCTACCCATATGAAAAGCATAATGTTCACAGACATGAGTCCATGCCTGATAAAGTGGATCTGCATATGGGCTTCAGCACCACAGACAGCTACTCTAAAGTGCACACTAATAGCTAGAGTAATACCCCTCTCCCAAATGGATCCATCAGCTACCATACCATGTGGGAATGATACAAAATAGAAAACACAGATCAGATTTTCAAGTTCTCAGTTTTGATGGTATTCTATTATCTACATCAGGGCATGTTATAGCAATGAAGTTGAATCTGTATATTCAATTAAACATCTTGCAAATATAACTCCAAAATTTCAATTTGATGCTGTATGGCATCAAATATCTGTCTGGAATAGCAAAAAATGTCTCTCTAATTGTTTGCTCCATGCAAAAGAGATGTCACAGATGACTAACAACAGACCTATTAATCACCAGTCTAAGTGCAGCCATTTTTCTGCATATAATATATTGTATGGGAAGGTATATATAAATGATCTCAAATGTAACTAAACTCTGCTACATTTGGTTCTGGGTCCTAGCTAAATGCTATTAAGAAAAAGAATCAACAAATAGGAAGCAAACTTATTATTTTAGGCTCATCTATTTCATCAGTCACTATCACACTTGAAATGATGTAGTAGGGGAATACTTTGGATTCTCAAACAAAAGTAGGCTGATCCAGACAGATGTGGAGTGATATTCAATTGAAGTTGGACTCTTTAAAATGGACCAAATCTGAACACTTCTGAAGATTTGATAGCAATTTTGTCTTGTGCAGAAACAAGAATATGGGTGTGATCACACGGGGAATTAGATCGGATTTTGGACCACTTGTGAAATAGTCTTGTGTGATCTATTTCTCAGAAATTACAACATATACGGGGAATTGCACTCCAGCCTGACCCAATTGTGAACCAGGGTCACAATTTCATTACTCTAACATGAACTCTGCAGCACTGAAAATAGTGTGTGCCTAACCAAGGTTAGTAAATAGTGACAAGCCTGTTCCTATCCTTTCCAGAGATGTATGTATGTCCCTACTTTGAGCACACACTTTCACACCATTGCAGTCTCTTCTCCTGATTCCCTGATTTTCAAGTCATATGTCTCTATGTGTAGGATCCATCCCAGCCACAATGGTGATTTCTTTGCTCTACAAGTCTCACAACACTGCATAGCAAGTCCTGAAAATATTAGTTTTATCAAATTGCCTCCAGCTGCTCAATAATAACTTACTCCTTGTGTCCTACTCTTACTGCCTGCCAATACTATGACTGATTCTTGCCTAGTTAAGAGCAGCAGCAGCAGCATCCTGCTAACATTCAGCTGATCCTGGTGACTCAGTGTGAGACAAGCAAAAAAAGTCAAACACCTCTGGCAAAGAAGTTTCTGCTTCCCCAGTAAGGAACAGCAATGCTCACCTTGTATCATATGTCAGGGTGATTGATGTCAAAATAGCAGGTAGAGTGAGGAAGTGATGTGGCTAGCTCATATACTCCAGGTGATCCACGGGCAACACTAACAATGAAATTTTGGCTAAAATCCTGTTGCACTGCTCCTCCATGCAACAGGAATGAGGTTTTCAGCAGCAGAAGACTGCCATGGATTGAAGATTTCTTTTTGTGATATTAGGATTAAAAGCTCATGCACTATGTGACAAAATTGTGTATAACCCAAAATCACAAAAGGAAGCCTTTGAACAGCAGCTGTCTACCACTGCCAATGACATCATTCCGATTGCACTGGCAGGTTCTGCCCAACAGGATCTCAGCCATTTATTATTTATTTATTTAAAATATTTTTACCCTGCCTTTCTCCTTGGAAAAAGACCCAAGGAAGCTTACAACATTAAAAGACAATATTTAAGAACAAAACAATGAGTATACAAAGGTGGCGTATATCATTAAAAGGTCTTCACCTGCTTGTGGAAGATGGGGCCAGTCTAGCCTCCTGTGGGAGAGCATTCCAAAGTCTTGGAGCAGTGACAGAGAAGGTATTCTCTTGTGTCCCTACCAAACACACCTGTGAAGATGACAGGACCAAGAGAAAGGCCTGCTCTATGTTAATATCCGAATAGGTTCCTAATGAGAGACACAGTCTTTAAGGTAGCTTGTGCCCAGGTTAAAACCAGCACTTTGAGTTGTGCCCAGAAATGGATTGGCAGCCAATGGAGCTGTCATCCACCAAGGCGACCAAAGCAGCCTCCATCCCAAAACCAGACCTGAAGCCCAATTGAAATGGATCTAAATAGTCTGTCTCATCCAGGAATCCCTGAAGCTGAGAGGCCGCAAACCTCTCTAGCACCTTCCCAAGAAGAGAACATTAGATACTGGTTGATAATTATTCTGTATTGTGCAGTCCAAAAAGGGCTTTTTTAACAATAGTCTTACTATAGCCTCCTTTAAGCATGATGGGATCCTACCCTGTTGCAAGGAGGTATTCACCACTCCTCCTATCCACTCAACCAGTCCCTTTCTCACAGCTTTTATGATCCATTTTCTTCCTGGCAGCTGGCATGTAATAGGCTCTTGACCTATTACATGCTTGGTGACTCTGTGCAGATGCAATGGTGGCAGGAAAGAATGACTTCTTTGCCACTTCCACTGCCATGGAATAAGCCTTCCAATGGGCCCTAGCCCGTGTTTGATCAGAGTTTACCACCATCATTGCTCTAATCTACATCCTGCTTGTTTCATCACCACCAGCTCCCTGGTAAACCAGGAAGCCAGTTTGGCTCTACTTTGTGGGAGGGGCATTAAGGAGCAATCTTGTCAGTAGCTTTTGTCATTCCCCCATTCCAGAGATCAACCAGGGATTCAACAGTATCATCTGTTAAGGTTCCAGGAAACTCCCCAAGATCCACCAAGAAATATTTTGGATCCATCAGCCTTCTGGGGCAGACTGTCTTAATCTGGCCCTCACCCCTGCAAAGACTCTGAGTTCCAGTGAGACCAAATCCCACCAGATAATGGTCTGTTCAAGGCAATGGAACTACAGAGAGTTCCTCCACACCCAGGTCACCAACATCTACCCCAGTACAGAAGACCAGGTCTAGAGTGTGCCCTGTGGCATGGGTGTGGGCAGATACCATTTGGGATAGACCCCTGGTTGTCATGGAGGTTATGAAGTTTTGAGCCACTCCTGGCAGAGCTGCCTTGGCATAAATGTTAAAGTCCTCCAGCATAACAAGCTGAGGGGGTTCCAGCACCACCCTGATATCAGCTCAGTTAGCTCAGGAAGAGCTGTTGCACCCAGGGGAGGCTGGTACACCAAGAGAATCCCCTGTTCTATCCTGGGTGCCTGCTTTCAAAAACATACATTCAAATCCGGGGAACATTTTGTGAATGGGCACAATCCGTTCAATTTGACCACCTCTTTTTTAGAGGTCAGCTGTAAATCCTGCCTCTTCTGTCAAATGAGTGACATTGATGCTATGAGAAGTAGAGTTGTCCCTGCAACAGGGCAGGGGATTTATGGCTGTCTAAATGGCTGTCTAAATGTTGCATTCCCGAAGCTCTCCTGGGTAGGGATAAAAGGAATTGCAGTGCAACTACATTTGCAAGATCATAGCTTGCCTGCCACTGATGGAGTGCATGTGCTCAGCCATCCGGTTGCAGCTTTTCTCTTTTGTTCATTGACGAGCCTCACTGAGGAATTCTCAAAATAACTGCAGCTTCTCAAGAGTTGTGTGTGCATGTGTGCACACACATAGGTAGTTGGCTTTCCCCCAGATTGTAGTAAGCATACAACTATTTTTAAACATGTTTGCTTTTGCCAGGGTGGTGGTGGTGGTGGTGGGGAGAACCCAACTGTGATTGCATTTCTTTTGTTGACCTGGGGAATTTATTTTATTGCTGTCTGCCTGCTCTTGCACATCAACAGCAGCAACTTAATCAGAAAATATGATTACTCTCTTGCCTGTGTAGTTTCAAAGGTTTCTCTGTGCACCAAGCTTTGACAATACTGTGAAGGAAAAAAAAAATAGAATCCAATTACTTTATTAGTTTAATTGTGCCTTCTTGTACCCAGAGAGATCAAGTGAGAGCTCTAATCAATTTGCAGATAAAGTCTAGCTCCATTTTATATAGTCCTGACAGCTGGGAAAAGCCTGTTTATATTCCAAAGGGTGCATTCATCAAGCTACATCTAAACACTGCATATTATTTTCTCACATAGCAATGCATGCAATGTAGGGGTTCAGCAGGGTCTCCCTTCCCACGTATAGCTCCCACCTCCATGGCGAAAGGGCAAGTTGGTAAAATTATTAGCTGAAAATGAATTTAAGGGAGATTAGGTAGTGTTCAACCCTAAGGTTAAAAGGGCACAACAAAGAATTGCTATTTTCCTTCACTGCTGCCCCAACCAAATGTTAATATAGTCCTCACAAGCGTCACAGAACAAACTGTCAAATAGGAATTAACAGATTTTGCAGGTGGTGGTGGGTAGGGGACCTGTGTGAACTGGGACAGACTATGCCCTTTTGCTGCTTGAGTCAGAACAGCAAATGGCAGCCGACTTATTTTGGCACATGAGTCAGAAATCTCACAGGTGCCTCCCCCTATCTTTGGCGATAAAAATACAACTATAACAAAATAAATGCCATTCTGCTGCCTTTTCAGGAAACTCAAAAGCTTATGTCAGTCTCAGCTATTTAACCTTGTATAATCACCTGTGAGTGAATATGTTCTAGCTTATAAGGACCTTGAGGACTGGCCATATACTGAGATTTCTGGATCTGCAAAGTTGGCACAAGAAGCAATGAAAAATGACTTGGCAGAGAGCTGACCAAAGATAGCATGACTTTGGCAGATGCCTTCCCAGTTTGTCTGATATGGATGCACCGGTTTGAGGAATCTATTCCCCTCCTCTTTGGAAACTCATTACTACTCTTTGTACCATTCATTCTTGCTTTGGATGCTGCTGAGATAACAGTGTTGACATTTGAAGTCCCAAACACAGCTTTAACCAGGGCTTGTCTGTCATGTTTGCTTGAAATCACAGTTTTAACACCTTACTCTTGGCTGCTTTTGAGCTAGTAACTGTTTTTAGTTCTACAGCTATATTTTTGAGTCACTTTTGCCCCACAAATCTGTTAGATTTCCTATACATTCTGTCTTTTTCTGTCTGTTCCCCTCTCTCTCACACACACACACAAACACACACACATGCACACAGACACTTTATTTTGTACATCTGGATCCAACAATGGATCTTGTTCTTGGACTTTCAGCAATTCTGTCTATGCAGCACAGTTTGTTCAGCCTCATCCAACCCATTTACATACCTGCAGTTCTGTTTCACCCTCTCAGTCACATTCTGCAAAGTATAGCTGCCAGTCTGGATGCTTCATGGCTTCATACTGCACTTGAATTAATTTTGTATTTTCGTTCTGATCCAGCAGGTTAGCAGCTTGCCTATGAGACCACTTCATTGTGGGCTTTGCAAACATAGGACTCTGCTCAAATTACACCCCTGTGAGAGCAAAGAAAGCTCTAGAATGACAAACTGCAGCCCTCCATGTATTATTGAACTGCAACTTCCATCAGCACTGGCCAGCATAACCAGTGGTGAGGAGAAAATATCAGAAGGGGTGTGTGTGGAATCTTTGGAGTGTCACTCTTTCTTTTGTGGAGATTGAGAGGGAAAATGTTACAAATCTTTTTGCTATAGTCCAGTCCTACCTGACTGTTCATATAATATTAATTTGATTTCTCAGGTCTTATTGGTCTTTATAACATCAATAAAGGGAGACAATAAGAAGCAGATGTTGGGCAGCTGGCCATCACTTGCACATTCCTGTGATCTATATCCTTGAACTAGTCTGTTCGTTCTTTTGCTTGTTCTCCTTGCCCTGTCCTGCCCCTTTTGAACTCATCTTAACTTGCAAGCTGTTTCTTTGGAAAGTAGCCTAAGGGTCAGCTCATTGTTTAAGTGGTCTGGTTATTTAAAAAAAATCTGTGCTACAGACGCTGTCACCAAGTGAACATAGGTAGCCATTTCCTCTTTCGTTCAAGGAAAGCTAGGAAAGCAATTTATCATTAGTATTTTGTAAAATGATCACCTGCATGCACCTTTGATCAGCTGACAGTGAGTTGCAGTCTTCCAGCTACCCTGTTTCCATGAAAATAAGACCTGACCTGAAAATAAGCCCTAGTATGATGTTTCAGGATGCTCCTAATATAAGCCCTACCCCAAAAATAAGCCTCAGTTAAGTGAAACCCCTCCCTCCACCATTGTGCAGCAACCAGAAGATGACATGACTGTATTTGAATAAATGTAGATTGTTGTACATGAAAAAAATAAAACATCCCCAGAAAATAAGCCCTAATGAGTTTTTTGGAGCAAAAATTAATATAAGGCACTGTCTTATTTTGGGGAAACATGGTAGTTAGCATGAGCCCACCATTGTACGGCCCAGACATGTCCTAAAAGGGATGCATGCCAACTGAGAAACAAAACTGCTTTAAAGAGCAGCACACTTATCTCAGAAAGGTGATAAGCCAAGAAAACAAAAGTTCTATAAAACCAAGAAAGAGCCTTGTGGCAACTTAAAGTCTAATTCATTTCTTTTTAAGGTGCCATGAGTTTCATGGGCTAGCATCCCATTGCCTAAATACAGAGTGGAAAGCCAATAATATAAGCTTCTCCCTCCTTCTGGCCAGCTGTCCGTTACCTGGCCAGTGTTGTGACTGATCAGTGTCAGTCAATGCAAGAATAGGTACATCAAAGATAAAATAGAAATCAGAATCAAAAGCCTCTGAGAACCAATTGTCAAAATACGAAGCAGAAAAGAATATGATTAGAACATGTTTTGGCAAGAGAACTGGGATTGGTTTTTTTGCTAAGTTTGGAGAAAATGATTAGCTGAATGACGAACAAGTACAAACCTATTCATTAAACAATGCTTTCACGTAGAATGACCTTTTCTGTGGAAAGGGAGTTATAACTAAGACATAACTGAGTTGCGATAACAGATTCTTTCAAGGGTGGTGTTTCTTGCCAAAATAAGGGGGGGCATATTATCACAGCCAATAATGACTGAACTTAAAATAAATCAAGAAGCTTTCAAATAGAGATATGCACTAGCACCAAAATACAGATTTGGAATTGAGATTTGGAATTAGAAATTTTAAAAAATTCAAAATCTCCATATATCCAAAACTCCATGACAGTCAATATGAAACTGTATAGTCATTATTCCCCCCTTTTCAAAAGCAGAAACAAGCAAAATATTTTTAAATTCTCTGTGTCCTCTGACAACTTCCCAGTGATTGTACAAAAAAAGTGCACACCAACAACCACTAGCATTATTCAGTGAATTCCAAATATTTCCAAATCTGAATGCTATTTTTGAAGAGTCTTTTAAGTATGCTACAAATTTGTGAAAAGACAATGGAATTTCCATCAAGCAATAATGTCCTGTTAAATCAGAACATAAGCTAAAAATGCCTGATGTAAATATTAACAAGCCTAACAAAGAGGAAGATTAATTAGTTTTATCTCTATTAAAGAAATATTGGAAATGGCAAAAAGGTTAGAACAGATAAAATCAATACGAAAAGACAATTAAATTTGGCAAACAACATCAGCTGCCATATCCATCAATGAATGCTAAAAGCCAGCTTGACAAGAACATGCATAAACACTTAAAGCTAGTGAATGAAGATAGATAAGATTGTTTGAACTTGTGTAAGTAAATGAAAATAGAAAGCCATGAGAAGAATAGAAATCAAAATTAACTGGTAAATGCTAGTAGATGAAAGTCTAACTTTTAACTGCAAGTAGATATAACTTCAACCAGGTATTGGAAAGATATCATTGGGTTGAAGAAGAATGTATTCTTCTTGACTGAAGAGAAGTATAAATATAATCCAAATTTAACTTAGTTTCAAAACAAGAAAGAAAAAAACCAGCATCATGAACAACATCATTTATAAGAAACAGAGTTTCTCTCACTGACAGGCTACTTAATCTCTCTAATTTGGTAAGAAAAAAATATTTTATATTATAACAATATTATTACTATTACAATACTATTAAAATCGACATTTTATGTAATCTTTTTATATATTAAAATAAGCTTATGGCTCAAAAAGATTAAATATAATATAAAATGTGGTTAAAATGTGGAATAAAATGTGATTAAAATGTTTACTCTTGGCTATTTTTTGAATAATATTAATCTTTTATAATGTTGGAATGATTTTTATTCTGTTCTTCAGATAGAAGCTTGCTCAATTAAAAAGAAAATACAATAGCATCAGCTTTCCTTCTACTGAATGTATTCTCTACCCCAGAAGAGAGTTGTATTTTATGATTGTTGTTGTTGTTTAGTCATTAAGTCGTGTCCGACTCTTCGTGACCCCATGGACCAGAGCACACCAGGCCCTCCTGTCTTCCACTGCCTCCCGGAGTTGGGTCAAATTCATGTTGGTAGCTTTGATGACACTGTCCAACTATCTCGTCCTCTGTCGTCCCCTTCTCCTCGTGCCCTCACACTTTCCCAACATCAGGGTCTTTTCCAAGGACTCTTCTCATGAGATGGCCAAAGTATTGGAGCTTCAGCTTCAGGATCTGTCCTTCCAGTGAGCACTCAGGGTTGATTTCCTTTAGAATGGATAGGTTTGTTCTCCTTGCAGTCCAGGGGACTCTCAAAAGTCTCCTCCAGCACCACAATTCAAAAGCATCAATTCTTCGGTGGTCAGCCTTCTTTATGGTCCAGCTCTCACTTCCATACATCGCTACTGGAAAAACCATAGTTTTGACTATGCAGACCTTTGTCAGCAAGGTGATGTCTCTGCTTTTTAAGCTGCTGTCTAGGTTTGTCATTGCTTTCCTCCCAAGAAGCAGGCGTCTTTTAATTTCATGGCTGCTGTCACCATCTGCAGTGATCATGGAGCCCAAGAAAGTAAAATCTGTCACTGCCTCCATATCTTCCCCTTCTATTTGCCAGGAGGTGATGGGACCAGTGGCCATGATCTTAGTTTTTTTGATGTTGAGCTTCAGACCATTTTTTGCGCTCTCCTCTTTCACCCTCATTAAGAGGTTCTTTAATTCCTCCTCACTTTCTGCCATCAGAGTGGTATCATCTGCATATCTGAGGTTGTTGATATTTCTTCCGGCAATCTTAATTCCGGCTTGGGATTTCTCCAGTCCAGCCTTTCGCATGATGTATTCTGCATATAAGTTAAATAAGCAGGGGGACAATATACAGCCTTGTCGTACTCCTTTCCCAATTTTGAACCAATCAGTTGTTCCAGATCCAGTTCTGTTACTTCCTGTCCCACATATAGATTTCTCAGGAGATAGATAAGGTGGTCAGGCACTCCCATTTCTTTAAGAACTTGCCATTGTTTGCTGTGGTCCACACAGTCAAAGGCTTTTGCGTAGTCAATGAAGTAGAAGTAGATGTTTTTCTGGAACTCTCTGGCTTTCTCCATAATCCAGCACATGTTAGCAATTTGGTCTCTAATTCCTCTGCCCCTTCGAAATCCAGCTTGTACTTCTGGGAGTTCTCGGTCCACATACTGCTGAAGCCTACCTTGTAGGATTTTGAACATAACCTTGCTAGCGTGTGAAATGAGTGCAATTGTACGGTAGTTGGAGCATTCTTTGGTATTGCCCTTCTTTGGGATCGGGATGTAGACTGATCTTTTCCAATCCTCTGGCCACTGCTGAGTTTTCCAAACTTGCTGGCCTATTGAGTGTAGCACTTTAACAGCGTCATCTTTTAAGATTTTAAATAGTTCAACTGGAATGCCATCACCTCCACTGGCCTTGTTGTTAGTCATGCTTTCTAAGGCCCACTTGACTTCACTATAGAATTGTTAGCTAATGCAATAAGAAATGATGAATCAATTAAAGGATTAGGAAAAATGATACAATTAAGATTAATTTATTTGCTGATGACTCATTATTGACCATTTAAAACCCATTAGAAAGTATGGATAATATTAAAAATCATTTAGAAAAATTTGGGGAAATAACAGGATTAACTATTAACTGGCAAAAAACACAAATAATGATGTTTAATTATAATAAACATGAACAAGAAACATTTGTAAATAAAAATGGTTTTAAAATGTGTAATTATATTAAATATTTAGGTATAAATATAGTCAGAGTGACTCAAAAATTAAAGGAGCAAAATTTTAATAAATTAAAAAGTGATATTAAAGATAAATTGCAGGAGTATTCTAAATTGAAACTATCATGGTTTGGGAGAATCGCCATGATCAAAATGAAAATATTACCAAAAAATACTTTTTTATTCAGGATGCTCCCAATACAATTAGAAGAAGATTTTAAGTATTGGCAGGGATTAATTAATGGATTTTGTAATCAAGGTAAAAAAATCAAGAATAAATAAAAGATATTGGTATAAGGCTCAAAAAAATGGAGGTTTAGGTATTCCTAATATAAAAAATTATTATATAGTGAATCAGTTAAGATTTATTGGAGATATTATATACAACAAAGGAAGGTTAATTTGGTGGGCCATGGAATCCTCAGAAATAAATGGGAATGTTGAAAAATATTTGTTTAATGTAGTAAAAAGAAATACAATAAATCAGGTGAACAACCCTTTTTAAAGAAACATGTTAAATGTCTGGAACAGAAATAAAAAGAAGTTATGTCCCTTTACTTCACCACTAAAATTAGTGACCGAAATAGAAAATTTCCCAGCAAACTTGAAGGGTTTAGCTGATTTGTTTAAGGATAAAAAAGTTGCCAGATTGAAGGATTGGATGATTAAAATGAGATTGAAGGATCAGATTACAGTTAAACTTCAAACTAATAAATTATCATGGTATAATTATATCCAATTAGATAGTTGGACAAATGAATGGCTGAAAACTAATGGCAAATGTAGAGAATGTACTAAGTACGAACAATTTCTATCATCACATGAAGACATGCAGAAAGATGCTTTGACAAAGGGAGTAGTAAGTAGAATTTATAACCTAATTTTGGAACAAGAGGAAAAAGAGACAGAAACAGAAGTGTGGGGATCGCCCTTGTGGCTGTGTTTGTTGTGGCCCTCACAAAGGTTCTCTCCCTCTTGTTTCTTCTCACTTGTCACCAGGTATTATTATCTTAATACCACCTCTGAGTGTTAGACACATGTGCTGCCAATTGCCAGGTTTATTGAACTACAGAATCAGTTGGTTTGAATAACAGATAACCTTTTATTATTAATCATTTCACAAAGTAAATCACGTAGTCACTGTAACAGGGGTCTGATTAAGTTTGGGTAGGACGGGACATATATTCAGGCTTGTGTTATATACTTTCAATCACTTAATATCTCTATTATTCTAGGTGTTCTCATTCCTGCTTGTTCACTCTAATAACCTTGGTCTTAATTCACTTTCCTAACTCTCTCCTCAGATCACTCTAATTCTTCTCTTCTCTCTAAGCTCCAACTTCTCAACCCTCTTTCTCAGGTTCCAACTGTCTAACTGTCTAACTGTCTAACCCTCCCCTGTGGTTCCGCCCCTCCTGCTCTATCCTTGGCTCCTCCCTCTAGAGCTCCTGTGACTGACAGGCAGGAATGACGTCACCTGTGGCATTTCGCCACAAGAAGGTTTGAAATCAATTTGGGAAAATGACTTAAAGACATAAATTAAAACAGAGGATTGGATAAAAATTTGGAGGATGAGAGTTTTAAGATTAATGTCGGTAAGAATAAAGGGAAAAAAATTTAAAATTAGTTTAAGGTGGTATATGACTCCGGTGAAATTGAATATAATAAATTCAGACTATTCTAAGGCTTGTTGGAAATGTGATGAAGAAATTGGCACGTATTATCATACGTGGTGGGAGTGTAAATGGATTCAGAAATTTTGGAAATTGATTTTTAAGGAAATATGTGATATATTTGGAAAAGATATCGAATTTAATTCTAAAATTGCTTTGTTGTCAATTTTTGATAAGATAGAACTTTATTATTGTTCAAAGGAATTGATTTCCAATTTTATGACAAGTGCTAGAATATTAATAGCTAGATTGTGGAAAGATAAAAATGATATTAGATTAGAAGATTGGTATAATGAAGTATGGGACATTGCATTAAATGATAAATTGACTACTGAACTTAAGATGAAAAGAGGGGAAATAAGTTCATTTTTATGCTATTTGGGGTATATTTGTTGAATTCGTATTAGTGAAAGGAAAGGGGAAAGCCTCTAAACAACAATCAATACAATTTTGGAAAGGAAGTTCATATTAAAAGTATTGTTCCAAGGGGTCCCGTGGGTATGGGGTGCACGATGGTTTAGAATGTATAGTAAGTATTTTGTATTTTTGTATTTGTTTTTGTTTTGAAAATTTAAAATAATAATAATAATAATTTTAAAAAAGGTCTTGTTTTGCTGACTGTATAGAGCTTCTCCATCTTTGGCTGCAGAGAATATAATCAATCTGATTTCGGTATTGCCCATCTGGTGATGTCCATGTGTAGAGTCGCCTCTTGTGTTGTTGGAAAAGAGTGTTTGTGATGACCAGCTTGTTCTCTTGACAAAACTCTATTAGCCTTTGCCCTGCTTCGTTTTGAACTCCAAGGCCAAACTTACCTGTTGTTCCTTTTATCTCTTGACACCCTACTTTAGCATTCCAGTCCCTTATAATGACAAGAACATCTTTCTTTGGTGTCAGTTCTAGAAGGTGTTGTAAGTCTTCATAGAATTGGTCAATTTCAGCCTCTTCAGCATCAGTGGTTGGTGCATAAACTTGGATTACTGTGATGTTGAAAGGTCTGCCTTGGATTCGTATTGAAATCATTCTATCATTTTTGAGATTGTATCCCAGTACAGCTTTTCCCACTCTTTTGTTGACTATGAGGGCTACTCCATTTCTTCTACGAGATTCTTGCCCACAATAGTAGATATGGTAATCGTCTGAATTGAATTCGCCCATTCCCATCCATTTTAATTCACTGACGCCCAGGATATCAATGTTTATTCTTGCCATCTCCTGTTTGACCACATCCAGCTTACCAAGGTTCATAGATCTTACATTCCAGGTTCCTATGCAGTATTTTTCTTTGCAGCATCGGACTTTCCTTTCACTTCCAGGCGTGTCCGCAGCTGAGCGTCCTTTCAGCTTTGGCCCAACCACTTCATTAGCTCTGGAGCTACTTCTCCTTGTACTCCGCTCTTCCTCAATAGCATGTTGGACGCCTTCCAGCGTCATATCTTTTAGCCTTTTGTTTCTGTCCATGGAGTTTTCTTGGCAAAGATACTGGAGTGGCTTGCCAGTTCCTGCTCCAGGTGGATCATGTTTAGTCAGAACTCTCCACTATGACCTGTCCGTCTTGGGTGTCCCTGCACGGCATAGCCCATAGCTTCTCTGACTTACTCAAGCCCCTTCACTATGACAAGGCAGCAATCCATGAAGGATTTTATGATACATTTATGAAAGATATTCATAAGACTTCTCTGGAGGTGCAAATGAATTTAGCTGGATTCTACATAAATAAAAATTCTTCATCTGAAGAGGACTACTTGCTGTAAACTTATCCACAGATATTTAATGCTTATTTAGAGTCTAATTAAGAACCAACAAAAAGGTAATATATTAGATCAGTGGTTCGCAACCTTGGGTCCCCAGATGTTCTTGGAATACAACTACCATAAATCCTGGCCAGCACAGATAGTGGTGAAGGCTTCTGGGAATTTTAGTCCAAGAGCTCCTGGTGACCCAAGTTCGGGAACCACTGTGTTAGATCTATTTACTAACAGATACACAACATGGAGCCCACTGGAGCAGTGGGAGCACTCATGTGATTACCCTTCCACTCTGCATTTAGGCAACAGAAAGAGACAGAAAGAAATAGGGAGAGACAAGCTACAGAGAGACAAAAAGAGAGAAAGAGAGAGTTATGTTTATTGTCCCTTATTTCTGCTGATACATCATTGATTGAATGAAGAGAGGAAATGAGATCTCAGCTATTGGATCTTTTTGCCCTTAAAAGCCCAGGCACACTTTGAAAAATACTTTGAGGCATTTTCTGAAATTGACAGTCTGCCTTTACTCTTCCTTTATTGGGGGAGGCGGGCTTCCCACTTCTTTATACATTTTGCAAATTCCCTGACCCCCATAAGTGCTAGATCTGAGAATGATTTGTGGTCTCAGCTGTCCTTAACACTACACCTGCAAGGCACACCAAAGTTTTTACCACCACAAGTTGACAGATTGGGAGGTAGATCAGGCTGAGAGAAAATGACTGAGCCAAGGTCATCCAGTGAGTTTCATGGCTCAGTGGGTGCTAGCGGCAGATGGGTGGCTAGTGTGGGAAACATGATGACGGGCAAAACTTAATGGACTTTTGATCTGCTAAACTATCCAGCTCTTATATTACCAGCCTTAGCTGCTAAATAGAGCCTGTATATTTCTGGGCAGTGTACCTCATCATATTGCCAAGTATTGTGGCTGGGACAGAGAATCAGCTATACAAATTATTTGAATCAAGGCTGACATAATTCATTCTTGTGCGGCTTCACACACACAGAGAGAGAGAGAGAGAGAGAGCAACACTACAATCTCCTCATGTACATTTACAAAACACAGTAATTTGTGGCATTAGTCCTATCTCAAAACGAGCTTTAACAATTATGTGTTCAATGTCTGTGATTCTTTTGGCACAGTAAACATTAAGTCATTTTATTTGACATGATCATTCACTGAATGCAACTCATTTAATCAGATATACGTAATGAAATTAGGTGCATTCCAGGAAATCTGATGCTATAGCCATCTTCAAGATGCTACACCACTCTTGGCTGTTTCTGCTGCCTTACACTAAAATGGCTACCTTTTTGGAGTCTGCTTCAGTATGCATTCTTGCTTAGCAGCATAAAGAAGTTGTGCCTTGAAAAGGACTGTACCGCAGGAAAGCTCAGTAAATATTTTAGTTTGTAAGGTGCCATGGGACTTTTTGTTCTTTTTTGCCGCAACAGAATAATGCAGCTACCCCTTTAGAAACTGGTGGAACAGAAAGTAAACTTCTCATGCACTGAATTTACTGAAGGCAGAGTCGGGCAGCATTCAGGTTTGCAGAATTGGTGTTGTCTTTCTACCTTATCTTCCTTCCTCTCTCTCTCTCTCTCTATTCCTTCCCCCACAGGTTTTTGTCCTCCTTCAAAACTCTAACCACTTGGTCATACTGTCTCTCTCCTACAGCCAAGGGCCACATTTCTTCGGGGCTGTTTCATTGGAGCATGCTGATAACAGGCAGAACTGAAGCCAATGGTCACTTGGACCAGCCCTTGTCTTTCTTTCTACCATCATTTCCTCTTTCTTTCCTCTGTGCAACAGACTGTTGGGAATGAGGCAGATTCTTCTAGTCAGACATCTGAATTGATGCCTTGCAGAGAGCTTTCCTAGTTAGGTTGAGGTGCACAAGTTGCCTACCCCAAGGAAAGGATTTGCAAACCAGAGGGGCAACTATCTAGTCTACATAATGCAGAGCAGGCATGATAGCTGTGGCCCTCCAGATATTCTGGGAATGCAACTCTCATAATAGTTCTCTATTAGCTGTCCCGATCAAAACTGATGGGGACTGATGGATACACTTGCCCACCTCTGGTGTAGAGTTGCATGCAGATGGATCTGAGCAGCACACAGGTACTGAGGCTTTACTGTTGCTGTCTCTTTCATCCTTTTGAGCTAGCTAATTTTTCAGTGATGCTAATATGGTTGAGTTCAGAGAATCCTTCTTGCTGGAGCATTCCTTTGGTGCCTTCATAGGTATTGGAGTACAATTTACACTTACATGTTATTTTTTGAAGAGATCCACTCTGCCAAAATGTGCAATGTAAATTGATGGCATTGTGTGTGTGTGTATTTTTTTAAAAAAATAACATTCCATGTGTAAACAAACCTGAGCAAAAATGTCATTTTACTTAATTTTAAAATGACATTTATATAAAAATGTCACTTTATTTTATTTTAAAATGGCCTTCATATTTCAGTTTTACAAAACAAAATTGGATTGTTTCTGAGATGTAAAAAAAAATTAAAATAAACCCAACCCTGTGGCACATGAAAAGCTAAGAATTGCATTTGATCTCAGTTATTGTGAAATGCAGGCCACTGCTAAATCTACCGCAACCAAATTAGGAATTGTTGAGGATTATGCTTGTTTTGTTATTTGATATGATAGCTCAGAAACAGATTAAGGGAGAAGGAACGTTTTACTGTGAGCAAAGCAGAATGATATCACCATATAAATGTGTCTCTCCTTGTACGTGTTGCACTCCCTCACACCTTTGCTTCACTATTTCATTAAAGTTTAAAACAACCCTTCACAGTATTTTGGCACAGAAAGACTGCAGCTGGTTTTAGTTCTGCCACTCTCCTAGCAACTGTACTACAGACTGTGTAATAATCTTCTAGGAAGCTCTAGCATTGGGTACCTCTATGTGAGAGAAGATGCTGCTTGGAATTTGTGTATGCATATACATATAATATATGTATATTTAAACTTCTGTTTTAAAAGCCAGGAAAGTCAATAAATCAAACAACTTCCAGTTTCCTACTTCTCATCAACATACAAAGTAACTGTTATATCCATTTTTAGTCAAATTTCCTAAGTATCTATTGTGTGGAAAATATGGATAGTCCTTAAGTGCTGTGATGAAACCTCTACTTACAAGGCCCAATTGGCAGGGGTTTATTCATCCAGGTGGCCAATCATACTTATGTGTGAACTGACCCTTGAACTGATTGCAGGTTTATATGGTGTGAAGCAGGTTTGACTTCACATTTCAGGACCTGGATCTGGTAGATTCAGAGGATGGAGGCCATACTTTTGTTTTCAAATCTGCATCAAGATCCTCCCTTCTCTTCAGCTGAACTTGATCTTTGTCCTGCTCTCATGTTTGAACCTGAAATGCTGTCAGTGTTTCAAGCACAAGATGATGATTCATACATTCTGATATTAAAGAGAAGTTGACATTATTTGCCGCTCCACTCATCTAGATAAAGGGCAGCAAATCAGCAAATATTTGCAAATCAAATGGGAGATGTTGAACTTGATGTATTGATAGACACACTTTTTTCAGTCTAAAAGACACAGGCAACTAAATCCTCTAATTCAAGCCATTTCACTTCCCTCCCAGGTATATCCCATGTTTTCAAAAGAAGACCCACACTGAGAGTGATATAAAACCAGGTTTTGCAAGAAGCATCCATACATTTCCTTTAGCCTTGTCTCTAGATCTGGATTTGTTTTTCTCCACCTTGGAGCATAAAAGAATATCAGCTCTGAACAGCACATGAGAAGAGCCTGGATGAGACTTCCTTTTCAATACCGTTGGCTAGGAGTGCTGTATTCCAGGTTACATGGGGCAGAAGCACTCAAAACCTATGTACATTCCTTATGGGTTAACAACCCAGTACCTTCTAGCTTTACAGAGGTGTACTTGAGTGCTCACAGTTGTTCTCAAAGACAGTTCCTTCCTGGCAGTTAGATTGTTATGTGTCCCAGTGACTAGACACCTAGAGAACCTGTCAAAAAACAGCCATGACATTTGCTTTCCCTTTGGATGGAAAGTAGTTAACTCATGAAAAAAGGAATCAGCTTCTGGGATTTTTCTTTGCTTGGTGTCTCTTTGAGCATGGTAGTGAGTGCAAGAGGGGATCCTGTAGACACTTTTGACTGATGGCATTGGTGTTGGCAACATTTAGGCCAGCCTTTGCTATGTAAAATCTGGAATCCTGTTTCCTGCTGGCAATATGAGCACAATATTGCAGGTCATTTTCTGGCATTTTGTTGAGGATACAGAAGTAATAACCCACATTCATAAACCAGAGGATTTTAAAGGGATTTAATTACAAATTATGGACTGGAAACATGGAATGAGTGCATGTGCATATGTAGGATTCTAGCTTCATGTGCATTTTGCATTCTATATCAATAGATCTCAGCATACATAAACACTATATTTGCATCTATTCTGACAGGACAGGAATCCTGCTATTTAGATGGTTCCAGTTGTGTGCATATATTCTGCATGTGTACAAATCATGCATGCATCTGTTCTATTTGCCCAGACTATGGAATATGCATCAAATTGGACCTGCCATCACAGTCTTCTTCCCTCTGTATGCAAGCTTGTGCCACATGCTCTGTTTTTCAGAACAAATATACTAAAAGCAACGTATTCTGCAGGAGGATTTTGGGCTCTCCTCTAGTCTAGATTCTCAGAAGTGGCAGCAGGGCAAGAGATCTGTTAAAATAGTGCAAATCTCTTTTATGGGCAGTGTCTGGAGTACGCTGTACTTTTATACTCTGCAATCTGCAGGAATAGCTAATGCGGGGAATCAGTTGAATGCCTAGCAATAACATCCATTGTAGGGGATGCTTAGCTTTTTTAAAAAACTCAGATTAGAGAAACTACTGCTGTGCTGCTCTCCAGGGTTCACTGGGACAACTCATGAAACTGCAGCGTAGGAGCCAATAATTGTCAAATACAGCCTAGTGAAATCACTACTTCTTATAAAGCTTTTATGAGTCTGCCTGTTTTCCAGGTGCACTGCATTGTTTGTTCTGGCACCTGTCTTCATTACTTAGGACCAGGTTGAGAAGTCATTATACGTCTCTGCAAAGAGCAATACAAGAATTCTCATTCAGATCTGACAAAATTAAAATGGCAAGTATTCTGAAGGGCTGCATGAAGAGTTGGCAGGTATGTGCTAAAAGGTACTTCTAAAACATTTCCAGACTGTCATGTTTCAGGCATAATAACCTTCCATTAGAAAAGATACACCAAATGGTGCTCTGTAGTGTTGTTGTTGTTTTTTGCTTTATGAACAAGGAGTAATTCAAAGTTTGTATGGTATATATTTCCCATCTCTTTGCAACAAATAAGCCTCAACAGCTCAAAGTATCATGAGCATATGGATAGTATGCCACAGCTTTTTTTATACAGAAGTCCTCTCTATGTGGTTCCAACATGAAGAAGGGAACATGTGGCTACCTGACATAATTGAACAAAACATCCACCACCTGTCATCATTAGCTATGCTGATGGGAACTGCAGTCAACCAACATCTGTATGGCCACACATTCCACACCCCTATCATCAAGTATGAAGCAGCTCCCAGGGAACAATAAACACCATTTGTGTCCAGTCTTACAGTTGCATTGCCTGAAGTGGTATTTTGTGGTGATTATTTTAGTAAAAACTAGTTTGGAGTGTACCAGAGCACAAATTAATGCACCATGCAGCAAGCAGTAAGTGGACTGGCTGGTTCAAGGGGTAGGTTTCAGTTTCACCAGGCACCCGTGGTGCTAATATCCGTATTCATCTCCCCTGGGAGACAAATACAAATATCCCATATCTACTTTCTATATTTGTTCATGTCAGAAGCACAACCGTACCATTAATAAATATATCAGATATTTTTTTCCCAATAACAGGAGAGGTCAAGAGCATTTGGGGCAGCTAACATCAAATCTTCCATGGTATATGTTGAGAGGCAAACAGTGCACTGGCAAAGTTTTGAAGGTGCATGTTCTTCTCACTCTCTCAAAGGACTGTATTAGTGCAAAAAATATCTGAGGCTCACTTTCTTTCTTTCTGACAACCCCAATTTATACTCAAATACAGTAGTCCAGTTCTCCATGTGACTCGGGGCTTGGTGGCTCTGGGGTTTCTATCACAATATACTCCATGTACTAGATTCTAATGCAGATGCCAGAATATGTTCTACAATATGAAAGCTGTCTGACTGAGTAACAAATGTAGTATCATAAAAGATAAATAAAACTTTTCATGCCTTGTGGAACTCATTGATCATTGGTATAGTTGTTACACTGAATAGAATGCACTGGGGTAGTGTTGTTGGTCCTGTTGTTGTCATTGAGTTCTCCATTGGCTGTGGTGCCCTTGAAAGTTAAATAAAATTTGTAATTTTACAAAATGGCTGCTATTACTTTAGTTATTTTATAATCCTTGGTGAAATTATAGAATTTTTTCAGTAGTACTTGATGATGAATAGTGTCATATTCAGCTGAGAGGTCAACAACAGCTCCCCCATAATTTTTGTAGTTTCAAAGTGATCCTTAATAGGTTGTGTTAAATGCAGGATTTATGCTGAATGATTCTTCCCAGTTCTAAAGCCAGCTTGTTGTGTGATACAGTGTGGTTCTGCTATAGCTGTTAGACAGTTAACAATGATTCTTTCTAGGACATTATAATGATGACAATGTAGCGAGACTAGCTTGAAATTTTGGGGATCTGTGAGTTCTTTACCAGGTTTCAAAATATTTCATTCATTCATTCATTCATTCATTCAATTCATATAACACCTCATTAGTTCAAGCATTACCCTGGGCAGTTTACACAAGGTTAAACTCACAAACTCTCAATACACTGTAATAACAACAACAAAATGGTTCAAAACAATATGGCAATACAACTGACAATAATTAAACCATAGATATGAATAGCCCAATAAAAAATCTAAAATTGATTTTAAAAAAATTAAAAGTCATTATTGACAGTATTCAGGAGATTTAGTTTTTAAAGGAGCTTTAAATAATTCAGTCTTTACCATCCTTCTAAATGCAAAGAGGCGTGTCTTTGTTGGCATTTTATTCCAGAGACTCAGGGCCATGCTATTTACTCAAGGCCATAATTGAAAAGGCACAATTACTCGTATTCACATTTTTGGCCTTCTTCAGTGTAAAAACGTTTAACAACATGGATTAAGAGGAGTGGGTGAAGTAGATAGCAGATTTCTGTGAGAGGTGTTCTGACAAGTATAGAAATAGGCATCTCTTGTCACTTCCTCAAAATATTTGGAATCCTGAGTCAAAACAATTATTAAAGAAGTTATGGGGTCCTGTTTTTGTTACTATCAAAATGTTTTATCTGTTCTGTGTTGATGTCATCCAGGCCTGCAGCCTTGCCATTTTTGCAGCTACAGACAGTCATATAGTCACTGTTACATTGGTGTGGAGCATCAGGAGTGGAAGGATCAGCTGACAAGTGCAGTCATTGACCAGGGGACACCAGAATGTGTTTACATTATTTGGGAAGCTCCTTCCATGTCCCCACTGCAAAACGTACCATATAAACTAAAGAAGAATGAATGGCTGGAATATCACACCGTTCAGAGTCATTTGCAACTATTAGGGTTATAAGAACAAGAGGGTACAGAGATGGGGGACAAGAACTAGAAGAGGATGTAGCAGGCAGGAATTCAGCCACTATAATACTTACCTAGCAGTAAGTCTTATTTAATTTAATGGGACTTCCTCAGTAATCATTCAAAGTATTATACTGCAAGATGAGCCACGGGGGTCCTTCTGATTTTGTTGTCATTGCCTGCTCAGCTGGAAAGACATTTTGTTACCAAAAAAAAATTCTCTTTCTACTTTTCAATAAGTCAGTTCAGAGCCATTGATGAGCAAATGGAAAAGGGACTCTGTTGCTTATTGTCGATCTAGAACTCACCTTTTGTGTCATAGTTAGTCTGTACAATAAATAAAGAACGGAACAATGGCAACTACAGAAATATTATCCATAAAGCCTTTTGTGTTTCCCACTTGTCTTTTTAAAGTGACATAAATTCAGATATTTTGAGACAACTCAGGGGGAAAATGTAGTCTCATTCATGAAGTTGGGTAAGATTCATTTTTCTCCGTTTCCCTTCCCGCAATGATTCACAGTATTTTCTATCACAATATGGTACGTGCAGGAGTAATTACTGTCATGAATTTGTTATAGCACGTTGTTTTGCCCTATTTGCACACTGGCTTGGCATCACTGCTAGGTACATAACCTTTTTAATGAAAACTAATTACGCCTAAGACATGTTGTTTCGGTGCTATCTTAAAAATACTATTTTCAAACAATTCCGTTAACTTCCATGCTGCCACTGCGTATTGTTTACAGTTTCCCTTTCAGCAGACCATTTGAACACCACTCAGATCTCATCTCAGTAATTAAAGTGAAGCAACATTAATCACTAAGCTATTGTAGCTTGAACAAGTTCTAATGCATTTGAAGGGGAAATGGAAATTTCTAATGCTTCTAAACAATTAAGTCCATTAGGTATGGTCCTTCTCTAAGGAGGGGTAGTGTGATCTAATTAGATGGATACATAAACAAAGAAACACGTACACAACTGCACAACTGGTGTCTACATTTAAATACTAGGATGACAGAGGATTGTTTGGTGTAGTCTTCCACATGCTCCAATCACTTCTTCTTTTAATTCTCTTGCTATTTATTGTGAGTGAGATTTAAACTATATAACAGTGCCCAGACCAATATCTAGGCAATATTCAACTTCAACATGCTTTCCAGTATTAGTACTTTTAAAAAAGCTATTACTGCCTGTGGTGCCCAAGCCTCCCTAAGGAGCGCTTAGCACTCGGTCAGAGTTCGACAGGCCACTTACCTACCACCTTCAGAAAAACACTCTCATAGCACTTAGAAAAAAACACATTCCAATGTCTCTCAAATCATCTTCACACAGAACCTGTCTAACTCCATCTTACACTTCTCTGACTACATATCCCACACTGCTTCAACTCCATCACACTGCCCATTTTCTGTGTAATAAAGAATGCCACGCATGTAGAGACAAACATATCATGTTAAGTGTTCTTTAGAAAGACATTTGCAAACTACATTGGGAAGGAAAATGAAAATTAGGTCAGGAAAATTCGTCTTTTTTCACTCTATATTTTTAACCAAGCTATATGAAACTAGAATATCAAAAAGCCAGACCAGTAATGTAATGTGTCTGTTCTAATGTACCTGTGGAAATGCTGAAAGAATGGGTTTTCAATTAATCTTGCAAGTGTAAGAATTGTCACGAATTCTATATTTGTTGAAGAATGGAAGATCTAATAAGATTTAATTGATAGAGATCTTGTCTGTCTTTTACTTCATGGGTGTGATGCCCAAGCCTCCCTAAGGAGCGCTTAGCACTGGGTCAGAGAGTTCCACAGGCCATTTACCTACCACCTTTGCGCTGAGGCAAGTCCCAAGACCTCAGCACTGCATAGCGTAAGCCCCTTAAACAAGTCTGACCTTATAAGAACACTTTACTTTTACTCAGTACTTTGCAAGTACAGACACATGGGCTTTGTGACTCCTTAGAATTCACAACAGCTCAGTTAGGTGGGACTCTTAAAGATAGCTAGTTTGTGGCCCTCTCAACTCCCTGGATTTAGCCAGACCCTGCTGTTCAAGAGACCAGTCCTTTTGTAAGAATTTTTATAATTATTTTTTATTAGAAAAATAGAGTTTCATAGAATCAGTTTATTTTGCTCAAGCTTTAGCATAAAGAACATACTCAAAGATTAGTACAATTAAATAAAATAACTAATCCCCATTAAAATAAAAAAACACTACTAAGCTGGGCTAAGGTGGGCTAGCCCCACCTCCTTCTTTCTCTTTACTCACGTTCTCTCTCCTTCAAACCACATGCTCAAACCATCAAGTTCTTTTTCTCTCCCATCATCATGGAATCAAACCTCTCCCACATAACCCATCGTCCACTTTCTACATTCTCTAACTCCCCCCTTCTTCTTGACACTTCATGGCTGTTAACCAATTAGCCCCAAGGGGCTGTAACACCTTCCTCCGCCCCCAATTCCCATGAAGATCCAGATGTTTTATCTCTTCTCCAATTAGCTCGGAATGTTGAGTCTTCCACGGGCCTCTCTGTTCGACCTTCAGCTTTATCTCAAACCACGCTGTACCGGTTTTCAGAAAAACACTCTCATAGCACTTAGAAAAACACATTCCAATGTCTCTCAAATCATCTTCACACAGAACCTGTCTAACTCCATCTTACACTTCTCTGACTACATATCCCACACTGCTTCAACTCCATCACAATGGGAAACAAT
The DNA here is from genome assembly GCA_037013535.1 of Intellagama lesueurii. Classification (NCBI taxonomy): domain Eukaryota; kingdom Metazoa; phylum Chordata; class Lepidosauria; order Squamata; family Agamidae; genus Intellagama; species Intellagama lesueurii. The sequence goes on along the minus strand of JBAJHW010000003.1, from coordinate 38,175,046 downwards.
TATTCTGAGGCATGATTTCTAAGTGGGTTAAATATTAGCAAAGGTTTTTGCACTGCCTAGATGCCTCTTAGACTGAGGGAAGAAGCATTCCATCGGATCTTAGATTCTCACTCGCAGCATCTATGTGTACCTCCTAAGACTCACTGGGAGGCAAAGCACACCTTACCTCAGAAATCCACACATTTACAAGGCGAGCCATGCATTTTTGTGAAAGACATATACCTACAGTTGTGTGAAAAAAAGACTACACGTTCTTTGGATTCTATGGTTAAACGTATCAGGACGTAATAAAAATCTTCTGGTCCTTAGCAGGTCTGAAAATTAGGTAAATACAACCTCAGATGAACAACACGTGACATATTACACAATTTTACAGTGAGTTAAACGCCACTGTAGTCAGCCTCTACTACGCCACCTCCACCATGTACTTAGATTCTTGAGTACATGTAGACAAGGCCTGTGTCTATCAGAGGCAAAAGTGAAGGGGAGAAATCCCTCTTTTCTCCTTGCATCAAGATTTCTGTATTTCATGACTTTTTTTCCCTGAGAAATTTCATAGGAAATCTCGCAGATTTTCTCAGATATTTCAGAGCCATTTTCTTCTCTAAGAAAGCACCAATTTGCATGCAATTATTACAGAACCCAGAGCAAAACAGTAACTTTCTGAGGAAATGGACTTGCCTACTAATGCTCATATTAAAGTATAGCAGTTAGTCTTTAAGAGGTTTTTGCTTTATGTATTTATTTGTTTGTTTATTTATTTATTTAGCCTTATGTTTCCTGTGAAAAATTCCCTGTAAAGGGCAACATAGCATTTTCTTGAGCAAAACAACAGGAAAAAACAAGCAAAATGCATAAAAGTCACTAGGGTGACTAATTTTAAATGTTGCTAGTGCACAGACACTTAGTGACGAATATCTACATGGCAAGACTTGGAAAATTATTGAGAAATGTTTAGAGTTCTCCCCACATCTCCAAGGACATGACTTGCCTTTGACTTTCATCAGGCTGCCTTCTTTGTGAAAGTGGTGTTTTGTGACTTGCCATGCCCAGTGCAGTAGGCCTTTTGTGGGGTTCTGAGTATTTCAGTTTGGAAGATTTTATATATTTAAAAAGAAATTAATTATGCATTTCTATATGCACCATGAGACTATTCCTGACTCTACAAGAATTGCCAGTAACCTGCTTCAGGCTGCAAGGGAGATCAGAAGAGGGGAAGAAAGCTGTAGCGACACAGCCTGTCTAGAGGCAAGCAACAAGAGCACACAAAATATATTCAGAGGAGTCTCCTCTTTGTGGGGTAGAAAATGAATTTTCATCATTTTCATTTCATCTAGGGACATTTTTTATAACCAGCTTGGGCATCTTTATGAGTTGCTCTCTTTCATGTTCATTTCTGTTATGGAGATTCCTGCAGCTGATGCTTAGGAATCTGACTTAGCTGTATTTAATTCTTCTTCGAAATTGTATTTCTTCCAGCTCACTTTGAATCTGCTTTTGAAGGAGGCTCAAACACTTACTGACAGTTTTATGGAACAAACAAAAAAGACCTTTCATACAGCATCACACTGCTTACAGCTTGATGTTGTTTGCAAGCTCTGTTTCTCTCAGGGTCAATGCAGACACTACTTCTTTAAAGACAAGTGTTTTTTGGGTGTCCGTATGTGCTGAAAAACATTGTTGCCTTGATTCAAAGCCCCACATGTGCTATTATGAATATAAACCCCAGTGCACGTCCCTCTGTGTATGCTTCTGTCGGCAGGAAACTTCGTCTGTTCATATGATAACTCAGGTTCAACAGACATTAATCCTATCTAGGATTGCTTTTTTCCCCCTAGAGATGGGGATGTGACTTGTGGGACTCACTGTCAAGTGGGACTTGTGTTGCACCAGTGGCTCAGCTCAGACTCAACCCGTTTTGTTTTGTTTGTTTCCCAGTGACTCGGACTTGGACTTGGAACCCACCCTCCTTTTTTTCTGGGGAAAATAGCTTGTTTTTAATAGGGACTTGGACTTGGGGCTTGAGACCTGGGGACTTGTTACCAAAGACTCAGTCTCAGACTTGGGACTCAGACCCAAAGACTTGCCAACATCCCTGTTTTTTCCATACTGAGGAAAGTGAGCTGTGGATAATTACAGTAGCTTCCACTCTTAGCATTTCCATGTTGATGGAAAGGACCACAAATGATCTGTGATCACTATCAAATATAACTGAACAGCATTACACATTTCTACATGGTTATGACATGCAACTGGGGTTGTGACCAGTACTCGCAAAATGTCTCATAATTGGCAATCTTTCAACTCTCACTGTCCCAAGATTCCCTGCTGAGATTTCTCTCATACCAGCAAGATTTCCTGACCTCTCATGAAAATGAAACCCCAGTCTCATCTTTCTTCTTTATTTTTGCTTTTGTTTTTTGCCTGATGCTCTGCATACACAACTGCCAAATTCTGCGCAACTAAATGTCCTTTCCAATGAATCCTGTGGAGGGATTATGGCATTCAGTTCAGAACTTATAACAATCCTGTGCAGCCTGGCATTTCAAGTCAATCCTGCAGAGGAAAGATATATTTTATTTTTATTTTATTTTAAATTACCCCCTTTTTTCCTTAAAAGGAACCATTCTGTTCAGGAATTGTAATAATCTGTGGGCTGGCCTTTCCCTTATTTTGTGGATGGGTGGGGAATAGCCACAAAACCTCCAAGAAATTCCACAATATTACCCACAAGATTTCTTGGGAGAAAAAAAAAACATGCATGGAGAAATTTCATTGTGAGGGGGGAAAGGGGGATTATCGAAGGCTTTCACGGCCGGGATCTGATGGTTGTTGTGGGTTTTTAGGGCTCTTTGGCCGTGTTCTGAAGGTTGTTCTTCCTAACGTTTCACCAGTCTCTGTGGCCAGCATCTTCAGAGGACAGGAGTCAGAACTCTGTCTGTGCTCTGGTGCAGTTTCTTTGGATAGTTGAGTATTTATAGCTGTGGGATCAGCTTTTGTCCTTTTCAGGAGATGGGTGATTGTGGCGATCAGCGTGTTTTTTGTTGTGGGTATATTGTTGTGATAAGGGGGAGAGATTATCTGTCACTGTGATTGATGGGTGTCGTTAGCTGGTCTTTTGTGTGCAGTGATCACCGGTCCTTGTGGCTGGGTAGAGTTCGTTGACCTTTTGCAGGCTATATTTTTTCAGTGCTGGGAGCCAGGCTTTGTTGAGTTTTAAACTTTCTTCTTTTTTGTTGAAGCTCTGCTGGTGTTTGTGGATTTCAATGGTTTCCTTGTGCAGTCTAACATAATGATTGCTGGTGTTGTCCAGTACTTCAGTATTTTGAAATAGAATTTCATGTCTAGCTTGTTTTAGGGCATGTTCAGCTATGGCCGATTTTTCTGGTTGTTTTAGTCTGCAGTGTCTCTCATGTTCTTTGATTCTGGTGTGGATGCTGCGTTTTGTGGTTCCAATATATACCTGGCCACAACTGCAAGGTATCCTGTATACTCCTGCAGTGGTGATGGGGTCCCTTTTGTCCTTTGCTGACCGTAACATTTGTTGTATTTTTGTGGTGGGCTTGAATACTATTTGTAGGTTGTGTTTTTTCAAAAGTTTCCTCATGCGGTCCGTGACCCCTTTGATGTATAGCAGAAATACTTTATTTGTGGGTGGCTGTTTTTCCTCTTCAGTTTGGTGTTGTTTTCTTGGTTTGATGGCTCTTTTGATTTCATTTTTGGAGTAGCCATTTGCCTGTAGGGCCCACTTCAGATGGTTGAGTTCGGTGCTGAGAAATTGAGCTTCACAGTTCCAATTTGCACGGTCTACCAGTGTTTTGATTATGCCTCTTTTTTGCTGTGGGTGGTGGTTGGAGTTTTTGTGTAGGTACCGGTCTGTGTGGGTGGGTTTTCTGTAGACCTTGTGTCCCAATAGGAGGTCAGTTTTGCGTATGACCATGACATCTAAGAAAGGGAGTTGGCCCTCTATTTCTTTTACCATGGTGAATTATATATTTGGGTGGATGCTGTTGAGATGGTTTAGAAATTCTTCCAGTTTTTCTTCACCGTGGTTCCAAATTGCGAAGGTGTCATCCACAGGACAAAAGCTGATCCCACAGCTATAAATACTCAACTATCCAAAGAAACTGCACCAGAGCACAGACAGAGTTCTGACTCCTGTCCTCTGAAGATGCTGGCCACAGAGACTGGCGAAACGTTAGGAAGAACAACCTTCAGAACATGGCCAAAGAGCCTGAAAAACCCACAACAACCAAAAGGGGGATTGTTTTTTCTTGGTTTCTCATCCCTAGCTATAGCGGCTCCCACCACTTTCAACTGTAACTGAACACAATTACAAAATTCAACATGAACAGGAACATTGACTTCTAAGCATTCTGGGATTGCATGGAGAGTCTCCAATGTGTACCAGAGGCTGTCCTCTTCAGAAAGGCACACTTCAGGTAGGCAAAATGGTAGAACTTCGCAAAATAAAGCTAGTCCATTCCCCTCATCCATCATGTGCTTATTTAATTTATGTTCCAGAATGCCCAAAGAAAGGATGTTAATGAATGTTTTGTCTTGATGATGCATACTGAGCATGTTTAAATTTGCTACAAAATCCAATACCTAAATTCCATTGCGTGAGTGCAACTCGTGGAGCCAATATCTGAGTAGAGAATTGCTTTGATATTCAAGATGAAGCTTCAAGCACCAAAACAGGACCCTTTAGAGGACTACAGTCAGACATTGCTGCAGAATTGAAACAAAATTAGGGAGACGTCACTTCCGCTAGAATGGCAATGTACGGCTGAATTTTCATCTCTTCACCCTGGAATCTAAAAAGGATGATAAATGTCCTTCTCCCTGCCTGAAATGTGAGTAAATAGCGATTAAACTTCTGATGAAAGCTTTAGGCAAAGATAGAAACACTTTTTGAAGTGTAAACATGCTGTTATCTATCTAAAGAATGTACTTTCGTTTTTGCCTGAGAAGACGGAGGCTGCTAGAGAGGCAGAAAACGGCCTGTTAAACACGGCTTGACTCCTTGAGCTATAAATCTTTGCTTAGCTTGGTCTATACATGCGAAAAGGCAGAGATAAAATCAGGAGCTGGGTTCGTGGACAACCCCATAAACCATCAGATAATAGTGTCGAGCGTATCGCCCGTTTAAAAAGGCTGGAAGAGGGGGAGCCCCTCCTTTCTGAAATCAACATGGAAAAAAAAGTTTCAGAGCTTGCCTCTTCCGTGAAAGGAATGGAAGGACAACTTGGACAGGTACTCTCTAAAATGGACATTTTAATAAGAGGGAACCAACAGATGGGACAAGATATACAAAAACTGCAGGGAGAATTGACAGATATTAAGACAAGTTTAGGCAAAACAGAAGGCAGGTTGCAACAGCTGGAAGATTTCCAGAGCGTGGCGTCAAAACGGCACCAAGTGATTGATGACCTTCAGAAAAAGGTTATCTATTTAGAAGATAATTCAAGACGTAATAATATCAAAATAATGAATTTTGAACATGAGAAAGAAAAGGATTTGAGGGGGGAAGTGATGGACTGGATTAATTCTGTTATGAAATCCCAACATGTGGCTGAGGAAGATATTGAGAGAGTACATTTTGTGGGGAACCCAAAGAAAACCAGAAGACCCATAATACTAAGATTTTTTAACTATATGAAGAAAGAACAGTTTCTTAGGGTCATTAAAGAAAAGCCTGAATTGCTAGTTTATAGATCAAATTCAGTTCAGATCTATCAGGATGTAAGCCCCGAAACCAGCCAGTGGAGAAGAACAATGAAGCCCATCACTTCAATTTTAATTAAGAACGGCAAGAGATACAACTGGGGCCACCCTGTCTTTTTGAAAATATGGAAGGATGGAACCCTACATAAAATCTACTCCTTTGAAGATGGGAAGGATTTGATGAAAGCCTGGGGACTTTGGCAAGAAGATGAGAGTGAAGGGACAAGCAAGCAAGTAGCTTTGTAAAGACTGGTAGTCCGAAAGAGAAGATTTTTTGAGAGAAGATACTTTAATTGGAAGAGATTACTGGGTGTTACTGGATGTCGGAAGAATTTTTTTTTTTTCTTTCTCCTTTACCCTCCCTTTTTTTCCTTTTTTTCTTTTTTCTTTTTGATTTTTGATTTTTCTTTTTGTAATGAGGGTTGGGATTTTTTTTTTCTTTTTCTTTTCTGCTCATTTTATTATAATATTAAAAAAATTTTTATAATATTAATAAGATTTTTTTAAATTTTTTTAATTTTTTTTAAAATTTTTTTTCTTTTTCATATTTTTTTTTCTTTTCCTTTTTTTATTTTTATTTTTTTTTCTCATTGTTGTTTTGGATTACCTGATTAGACTTGGGTGGTAGAAAGAAGAAGAGATGTTAAAAGTTAGGAGGGAAGGCATTTGAGTATATATATAGATAAAAATATGAGGTGGGGTGAAATTGGGATGAGGGTTTGGCTGGGGTCCGGACTGGTGGGGGTGACGTCTCCCCCCCTCCCAGAGCTCGCGCCGAACATTAGTGAGACGTGGGGAAACGGGAGGGAGGAAAATAATTTATATGTAGGTAAGAAGGATAGGGATAGGAAACTAGAGGTTGGTGAATTTATTTTTTTTAGTTGTTTTTGTTTTTGTTTTTGTTATGTGAGATGCACAAAGGGACCGAATAAGAGGCAGAGAAAGGAACGGATATGGGGAAAAACATAAGGGTAGCGACTTTAAATGTGAAAGGCCTAGGGTCTGTGTTAAAGAGAAGGAGGATAGAATTATTATTAAAGAAAAGTAAAGTTGACATTATCTATTTACAAGAGACACATCAACTAAAGGATGGAGTCAATGAATTGAAATTACAAAACATCCATATATATGAAAAAGCATTTGGGACCTCTAAATCTAGAGGGGTAGCAATATTAATATCTAAACATTGTGAATTTGTGATGAAAGAAGTAATAAAAGATAGTAATGGTAGATATTTGATAATTCAAGGTCAAATGGGGGAGGAAGATTATACATTAGTAAATGTGTATGCACCAAACATGAATCAAGGAGAATTTTATAGAACTGTGATTGAAGAAATGGAAAAGGTTAGGAAAGGATATGTGATTATGGCAGGAGATTTTAATATGGTTCTGGATAAGGTGAAAGATAAATCCACATGTAAAAAAGATGAGTTGAATAAAAGAGGTACCCTCCTGAGTAAGATATTAAACACTACGGATTTGAAAGATATATGGAGAGAATTAAAGGGAGATGAAAGAAGGTTTACATATTATTCTTCTGTACATAATAGTTATTCTAGAATAGATTTTATGTTTATTTCACAAAACTTAATTTCAAAAGTAGTAGATACAAATATTAATGTGATAAAAATAACAGATCATGCGTTGATGGTGTTGGAGATGAAAGTTAAGAAGGACTACAGAGAAGCTAGAAGATGGAGAATGGACTCCAATATTTTTCAACATACAGAGGTTGTGGATAAAGTTAAGAAAGAATGGTTGGAAATATGGTCATTTAATGAAGCAGGTGGGAATAAAATAGGAGTGTTATGGGACACTATGAAAGCAGTCATGAGAGGAATCGCCATAAGAGAATCCTGTAGATTAAAAAAATTGAGAGAAGAAAATATAAATAGAATTGTAGAATCATTAAAGGATTTAGAAAGCAAATATTTTATGGATAGAGATAACAAAAAATTAATTGAGATCCAAGCTAAAAGAAAGGAATTAGAAGGTATAGAGCTAGAAAAGGTCCAGAGAGACTTGATATACGCTAGGAGGAATTTTTTCGAATACAGTAATAAAAATTCAAAACTTTTAGCTAGATTAGTTCAAACTAAAAGAGCAAAAAATATAATTGGAGTGATTAAAGACAAAACGGGAAAGAATTGTAGCTTAATGAAAGAAAAACTAAAGATAATACATGAATTCTATCAAAATTTGTATAAAGGTAATAGTGTATCGAAAGAAGATATAGAAAATTATATTAAAGAAAATGTTAAGAGTAAATTATCAGAGAATGATAAAAAGGATTTAGATAAAGAGATAAAAGAGGAAGAGATTATAGAGATTATTAATAAATTAAAAAATGGTAAAACTCCAGGTTTTGACGGTTTAGGATCAGAATATTATAAAACTTTTAAACCAATATTGATCCCTAAGTTAAAAGTGCTCTATAATGAAATATTGGAAGGAGAGAGAATACCAGATTCTTGGAAACATTCATTAATAACTCTTATCCCAAAGCCTAATAAAGACTTAACAGACCCAAGTTCATATAGACCCATTTCACTATTAAATCAAGATGCAAAGATTTTTACTGCAATACTTGCGAATAGAATTAATAAATTTATTATAAAATATATTAAAGAGGATCAGAATGGTTTTTTAAAGGGTAGACAAATGGAGAATTTGACTAGGAGGGTATTGAATATTTTATACAATATAGAAAAAGACAAATTGAAGGCAGGTATTTTATCATTAGATATATTTAAGGCATTTGATTGCGTGGAATGGCCAACATTAAAGATTTTGTTAAAAGGTTGGGGTTTTGGAAAGAAATTTAGGGGGATAATAGATCAATTATATCTGGGGAATACCTCTGTAGTAATAGTTAATGATGGGATTACAGAACAAATAGCTTTAGGCCGAGGCACTAGACAAGGTTGCCCTCTTTCTCCAGTTCTGTTTTGTTTGATTATTGAAATGTTGGCAAATGTAATAAGGAATGATGATTTAATCGAAGGTATGGGGAAAAAGAATAAAATAAAGATTAATTTATTTGCTGATGATTCCTTGTTGACATTGAAAAATCCGTTAGAATGTGTAGATAAAATTAGAACGCATTTAGAAAAATTTGGAAGAATAACTGGATTATGTGTGAATTGGCAAAAATCTGAATTAATGTTATTTAATCATAATAGAGTAGAACAAGAAAGGTGTGTTGAAAAATATGATTTCAGATTATGCAAATCAATTAAATATTTAGGAATAGATTTAGCAAAAAATATTCAAAAAATAAAGGAATATAATTATAATAAACTAAAGGAAGTGATTAAAAACAAATTACAGGAATATAGTAACTTTAAGCTATCTTGGTTTGGAAGGATTGCATTGATAAAAATGAAAATCTTACCAAAAATTAATTTTTTATTTAGAATGCTACCAATACAGTTAACAGAGGATGATTTGAAATTTTGGCAAGGAATAATTAATAAATACTGTAATGAAGGGAAGAGATCTAGAATAAATAAAAAGTATTGGTATAGAACAAAGCAAAAAGGTGGTATAGGTTTACCAAATATAAAAAATTATTATTTGGCTAACCAATTGAGGTTTATTGGGGAAATTATATATAATCCAGAAAGGCTAATTTGGTGGGAGATGGAATCATCAGAATTACAGGCAGATATAGAAACATATTTATTTGGTATAATTAAGAAAGATAAAATAAGGGAAATTAATAACCCATTTTTAAAGACATTGTTAAATATATGGTATAAGTGCAAAAAGAATTTATGTTCATCATATCCCCCACTTGGATTAGTGACAGAAATAGAAAATTTTCCTACCAATATGAAAGTATATGTGGATCTATTTAAAGAAAAGAAAGTGATTAGATTGAAAGATTGGTTGTATAAAATGAGATCGATAGATCAAATGAAACAAACTCTTCAGAATAGGAGCATTTCATGGTTGAATTATATACAATTAGAAAGATGGACTAATGAATGGGTAAATAAATATAATAAAGGTAGAGAATATACAAAATACGAACAATTGTTATTGTCATATGAGGACATTCGGATGACTGACTCAGTGAAAGGTACTGTGAGCAAAATTTACTTACTTCTTCTTAATTTAGAGGAAGAGGAAAGTGAGAAAGAAGGATTAAAAATAGTGTGGGAGCAAGATATTGGGAAAAGAATAAATGAAGAAGAATGGAGGATGATATGGAAAATGAGGGTGTTAAGATTTATGTCAGTAAGAATAAAGGAAAATTTTTTTAAACTTAGTTTAAGATGGTATTTAACACCGTCAAAATTAAATAAAATTAATGCCAATCATCCGAATGTCTGTTGGAAATGTGAGAAGGAAATTGGTACATACTTTCATATGTGGTGGGAATGTGAAAAAGTGCAAAGATTTTGGAAACAAATTTTTAAAGAATTAAGCTACATATGTGAAAAAGATATAGAATTTAATGCTGAGATTGCTTTGTTATCAATATTTGAGAATGTGGAATATGACAAAATGACTAAAGAATTGATAACCAACTTATTAACAGCAGCTAGATTGATTATAGCTAGGCAATGGAAATCAAAAGTCGAATTGCAAATTGAAGAATGGTATAAAGAAATATGGAATATAGCAATAAATGATAAATTAACTTGTAACTTAAAGGTTAAGAAAGGAGAGTTGAAAAAAAATAACTTTTATGATATATGGGGGAGATTTTTGGAATATGTATTAATAAGAGGAAAAGGGAAAGCTCCAAATCAAGAATCAATGCAGTTTTGGAGAAGAGGACAATAGAAGAAGAGGAAGAAGAAGAAGAAGAATAAGGAAGAGGAAGATTATGGCAAGAGGTCCCGCATATGGTGGTGGGGAACACAGTTAAATTGTATTTTAGTTTGTATGTTATATGTTTTTGTTTAAATTTAAAATAAAGGGAAAAAAAATTCAAAAAAAAAAAAAAAAGAAACAAAATTAGATCTCAAATACAGCCATTCTATGACAATGTCACCTGAAGAGTTATAGACAATGACTCCAAGGTTCAGCTGCTTGCCATGTTCATAAACAACAACAACAAAAAACCCTATGTGACAAGAGTTGTCTCAAGATAGCTGTTACATTTTGCCTTGAGGGCATTATTTTATCTTAGTCAATGTAATGTATCAGGCTGAAAACAATCCATGCTATTTTTCAGCAAACCGCAACACCAAGAAGCAGAAGTAACTTATTCTCATTGTCAAGAACAGATCACCCCCAATGAGGGAAAACACTGGCATTGGATTCAGAAAATACAAGATGTGTACATTAAACTCAAGCAGTAATCCTAAATCTAAATCTAACTCTAAATGACTCTACTGCTGAAAATCTCATGGGGTCAGAAAATACTCTACAACATACTCAGAGCAAGTATTTAAATTTCAAATCCTGGTGAATGAAGGTTAACTCAATGTTACTGAACATGCATTCCAATGCTACCTTGTTGTTGTTTAGTCGTTTAGTCATGTCTGACTCTTCGTGACCCCATGCTATTTGGAAGTAAATCCTCTTGAGTTCATGGGAACTTACTTTCAGGGGTACTGCAGCCTAGAGTGTGTATTGTCACACATTTGATTCTACTTACTGCATATTTCAAAAATATTTTTAAGACAAATCAACTTACATTGTCACATACAGAACTTGTGTACAATATAACTTATTACTAATTCTCCAGAGTCCCAACTTACAGCTGTTGCAATAATTACTAAATGGAGCCCAGTTTCTTTGTTTTCAAGGCCTATTGGTTGTTTATTTTATTGATCAACATAGAAGTACTTGCTTTCTCTTCCCATGGTATGCTAGATAGTATACCAGCTGATTATAAAACTTTTGTTAATGAAAATCTTGCAGCTATTAATAGAATAGTTACTCTTACTGCTTGCCACAACCTCTTTAGAGATCTGATTTTTAATATCTTCCAAAGATATAGTTGCCCGAGTCAGCTTCAACTTATAACTTGCAGTTTCTCATATATATCCTTCTGCGTGGCAAAAGGCATTAGAGGGAGATATTTTTAAGAGAGAATACAGAACATTCTAAAAATTAGTTTATAAATGCAGGAGCTTAAAAGGCACAGAGTTCAAAAAAGTAGAGAACACACCTTTCAGCTAAAGGTTATAATTCCAAAATTGTTAAAGCTTTTTGCATTATAGCTTTGAACAATTAATCATCATCATCTTAGAGCTGGAAGGGACCCTATGTGTCATCAAGTCCAGCCGCTGTCGACAAGGCAGAGTGGGGACTCACACTCCCAACCTCTGGCTCCACAGCCAGATACCTAAACCACTGATTTGATTACATACCTTAGCATATTCAGACACACACAAAAATATTAAGTTTTCTCACCCAAGCCATTGTCATTTGTCAGTTTGAGTCTATGCAGGGAAATCCATGATCTTGTCTGTGTGTCTTGTGGGCTTCTGGTAATAAGGTCTGCTGCTATGTATCCTCTTTGCTTCTTAGCTTCAGGCTTAGTGCTGTGTTTCACTCGGTATATTTATACTTTTCTCAATGTTTTGATTCATTAAGGTAAACAAGTAGATGTCTACACACTTGGCTGGTAGCTAATGTGGCGGGCAAAATGTAAATTCCAATGGAACTAGCCTGCACTGCAGAAAAGTTTGATAAGATTGTTTTGAAAATAAGAAGACTAGTTTTGCCATTGAAGTGAGAATACTTCACTTCAATGTGAAGTATTGAAGTGTCTACTATGGGCTTTGCTCTAGTAGAGAACCATATTCATCCTTTATGGATTCTGCCAGGGTTGAAAACCCTGATCAATTGCAATATATTTTGCTGCTCTTGTAAATATTTATTTATTTATTTATTTACAAGATTTTTTTAGCCGCGCCATTACCAATGGTCTCTGAGCGGCGTACAACAATATTAAAACTTTAGAAAAACATTAAATAAATATTTTCTATTTTATTTATTTATATTTTTATCCTGCCCAACTACTCTGGGTGGCAAACAAGTTGAAATAGCACAATATAAAAACAAGGCCAATAAAAAAATTCACATGACACTACATACAGAAAACATAATCTCTAAGAAAAAAATAACTAACACCAAAAAAATATAATGAGTATAAAGGATTTTAGATACAGAGTTCAGTGATAAAAGATGGCAGAATATAGCAAGTTCACAGTCACAAAGGAAAAACCAGTTACTCAAAACAAGGTTAATCTGGGGCAAGGCTTTAAAAGGCTTGTGAAAACAACCAGGTTTTAACTTGTCTCCTAAAACCAAGAAGGGATGGGGCTAATTGCATCTCTGCTGGGAGCAAGTTCCAAAGTGATGGGGCTGCCACAGAGAAGGCTCAGTTTCAGGTGGAAGATTTCCAGGCCTCCCTTGTAGTCACCACCCACAGCATCCCAGAATATAAGCTTCCTGAAGTGATCTCTAGTAGGCATACAGTACATTGCTGCCCATTTTATGATTACCTCTCACATTTCCAGGATTACAATTCTTATACCCCACTTAATCATTTAAACACTTTAAACATACAAAATTTCAAACACTGGCATGCGAGCAAGAAAAGAGACGGATGTCTTAATAGCTGACCTTTTAAAAATATTGGCTTGTGGGCAATCTTTGATACTCATTGATACTCAATGGTGGACTTTTCTTCAAAGATGGGATCAAGGTGCTGTCACTCCTTTTTTACTTGCTCTCCTTGCAGCTCCCCACCCCCTGCTATTAAGCCACCAGGTAGGTACATATGACAGATGCTGCATCCATCATGCTTTTGACCCAGAAGTGGGGGACCTCTGCCCTTTCAGATATTTTGGATTTCCGTTCCCACAACCTGCCTCTTAGTCTTGGCTACGCTAGATGGGACCAATGGCAGCTGTAGATGCAAACATCTAGGACACCAAAGGCTCCCCACCTGGGGTGATTCCAATATATCCTTTTCACCTTCTCTCTTCCAGAGGAAGAGTTCTGTTACAATCAGAAACTAACCCACTACTTTTTTTCTGAGGCCTTCATTTGATCCTAAAGATCTTAACATGCCATCACTGTTCTTAGTCTCTTAATGATTTCTCTGAGGAAAAAAACACACAGTTGCCCAGGTTCTCCTAGTTTTTTCCTAGACTGGTCAACAGCTTAGACTGCAACCCTCCAAAGTTCCACACTAAGATTCCTATCATCTATCTATCTATCTATCTATCTATCTATCTATCTATCTATCTATCTATCTATCTATCTATCTATCTATCTATCTATCTATCTATCTATCTATCTATCTATCTATCTATCTATCTATCTATCTATCTATCTATCTATCTATCTATCTGTAGGCATCCTTCAGTCTCAAGAGACTATGGTAACGTCCTCTGACTAGAGGTCTTGGAACAACATCTAGTGTGGCTGAGAAGGCCAATATGAGAGTGACAATCCCTTCCACACTGAAGACAAATACAATCTGTCCCCTGTCCAGCTCCCCGATTTTGCTGGTTTCGGGACTGCCTCTTTGCCTCGGCCTGCTGAACAAGTGTCTCTTCAAATTGGGAGAGGCCATGATGCACCGCCTGCCTCCAGGCTGAATGCTCAGATGTCAAAGTTTCCCATCTGTTGAGGTCCATTCCTAAGGCCTTCAGATCCCGCTTGCAGATATCCTTGTATCGCAGCTATGGTCTCCCTCTGGGGCGATTTCCCTGCACTAATTCTCCATACAGGAGATCTTTTGGAATCCGACCATCAGCCATTCTCACGACATGCCCGAGCCAACGTAGACGTTGCTGTTTCAGTAATGTATACATGCTAAAAATTCCAACTTGTTCTAGGACTACTCTTTTTGGAACTTTGTCCTGCCAGGTGATACCAAAAATGCATAGGAGACAACGCATATGGAACGTGTTCAGCTTCCTCTCCTGCCGTGCACAAAGGGTCCAGGACTCACTGTAGTACAGGAGTGTACTGTCTATCTATCATCTGGCTGATTGCTAACCTAAATTGAAGGTGTTTGCACTTCTTTACATCAACTGTGAAAAGTGTATAAAATATAAAAGTGGCTGAAATACATTTCCCACTTGTCACTATTCTCAGCACCAGCTAAACATGTTCCCTTTGGGCTCACAGACCAATAATCCTTATTTCTGAATTATTCTAGAACTAGAATTACCTTGATATTTCATTTAATATTCAATATAATATGAAAACATACAGTGAAATGAATATCAACCCTCCAGGGTATATGTGTGTTATTATAAACACATTTTATTAATTCTTTTGCCAGCCTGTGATATCTGATCCTATAGGCTGTAATACTGGGGTGGGAAGAATATATGTGATTCCAACTGGCTTCAAGCACAACTGCACACCTGTCTGATATCATATCTTGGGCAGCATATCTGTGACTAATTTTTTAATTTTTAAAATTCCTTTAATTTTTTATCATGATGAACTGCAGAAATGGGAGAAGTCAGATCAGAGCTAGGTGTAGTAAGTAACAATTCACCTCTGTGCCATCTTGGAAACTTTTTGCACTCAGTTATCACAATTGACATAGCCCAGCTGTACTAGACTGATGTATTGTGTACCAGGCAGATGTAATGTGATTGCAGCTGACAGAAAGATAGCACAACAGACCGGCCTGACAATGGAATGCCTTCCAAAAGATTATTCGTTCTTTCAGATTTACATCCTGTCGTAGCTACAAGGTCTCTGAGCCAGCAGCACCCTTTATAAACACAGAAGAGCCTGCCATAAAGTATAAGCATCCAAATATTGTGGTGCAAAAACACTTATTATAAGGCAATACATTTAAAACATAAAACATTGCTATAAACACAAAACTGAAAATATGCTTCCAAAAGGAAGAAAACTCTTCAATGTGATAGAAGGAGGAGACTATTGTACTCTGTAGAAGTAAGAGGACTGTATCTGGGGTTTTTTTTTACCAAAGGCCTATCAAGTGACAGTTGCTTTTCACTGCATCTTCTTCCTTCCCCAGCCATTCGGAAACTGGAGTTGATTTGCTTCTTTTGCCTGGCCTGTGGTTGGTCTTACTCATGTCTCGATTGTTTTGTGCATCTTAGAACAGTTCTAAGGAAAGTTAGAGGAAATTTTGCAAAGGGAGTATGTTCTTTTCAATAGGCACAAGCCATAAACCTGGACTCTGAGGCCTAGAGTTACAATTAGTTTTTGAGGACAGGACATTCTAGAGATCACTCATTCATAAGATTGCCATAAATCAGAGGTGACTTGATGGCATATAACAACAAGAAGAAGATATCTGCAGGGGGAGGGAACTTCTTTGGGTGTAAAACATGCCTCTCAATGCCAATTTCTTTGTGTTAGGTAGCACCGGCATCACTGCACAACCTGACCACTTATAGACAGAGATCCAGAGGACATTAGTTTGTGTGAAAAAGTGCATACATTATGGAAAATGATATAAAGGAAGATAAACCGCCCAGAGTAGACACGTTCTAGACAGGCAGTATATAAGTTTAATAAATATAAATAAATAAATAGTTTAACCATGTCTATATTGGTCAAAGTGCATAAAAATGTGTGTAAACATGCTTCCATTGGAAAATGTACCTGGCTTTTGTTGAGTGATACAAAAATGGGATGAAACAAACTTGTGTTGGGAGCAAGGGAAATGTTACCATTAAAGAAAGTGAAACAGACTGATTTATCCTTTTGTATGCATGAAAAGATAAGATTTTGTGGCAAAACACACAGTCAAACCATGAAAGTCAGCCATCATTGTCAGAGGATGTATAATTTCCCATCACTGAGTATTAACTCAATTACTAATGCACTTGAAGAATAAATGCTTGATAAAATTGCTTCACCCGCCCCTCTTCTGAGAAGTTGTTGATCAATTGCAAAAATGCTGAAGTGCTTTCCAGTACAAAAAAAGAAATAGTTGTTTTGTTTGCTGAATACTTTATTCTTTTTTCTGCCCTCCCCGTGTCACTCTTTAATGACCCGACTGTTATAATACACAAATGTTTGGAGCAATATTCTGTGAGAAGCGTTAGCAGAGCAAGATGGCTACAGAAATCCAAATGTCAATATAGAAGCCTGTGACTCAGCTTTGATTTTAAATTTAAGAACCAGCGTAGGCTTTCAAAGACACAAAGCAATAATCCTATGAAATGAAATGTAAGAGAATATCCATGTTCCCTGACATATATTCATTTTCTATAGAAGAAAGTGACTCAAAGCATGAGTAATTTGACAAAAGTAACAGCTACCACAGAATGAGAAAATTGTTTATAATTTTAAAGACTCTAATCTCTATGGTCATCTGAAAGCATGATGACAATATCGATCTTCTCCCATATAATTCTACAGCAGCATAGCTTTACTAGGAATGGAAAAGTCATTTTCCTGGGCTCTTCTCACCTGGACCCTATTCTCTTCAACATGCTTAGTGAGTAATTCTTAACCCTTTCCACTGTAACCTTTTCTGCAAGAGGAGTAAGGTGTCAACAGGGGAGAAGTTGTTTGTGTGCAGGCAGCTCAGGCAAGCAAGAAACCAAAGTTTCCTGGGTTCAAATGGATGGCCAACATGCAAGTTAGAACCTCTCCTCTACAGACAAAGTAAGAAAGAGACAAGAGGGGAGGTTCTAAGGGTGTTGAAGAGAACTGAGTCAGTAATGGCTGACTAGGGCTATGATCTTTTACACATGTTCTAATAGTGTATGAAAACACACACTGCAGCTGCTCTCAAAGTGCCACCATAAGGAGACCTGGTAGCCCAGTTTGACGGATGTCTCTTCAGAAGTAAGCCTAGCTCTTTTCAGGGATGGAAACAGCATCAGCAGCAGCAGCTGCAACAGCAACAACAACAACTACACCCTGAGTGTTATTTTACTATCAAAAAAGAAAAGAAAAGTTTTGCACTGGTGTATACTGGCAAAAGAATGAAGCACATCTTGTCCTGGAAATCAGCACATCAGTAAGAGTGGTAATGTGTTCCAGTGAGGAAAAAGAGTGCAAAAAAATGCATATATTTTTTAAATGTTCATGCCTAAAATGTCTATATATGAAAAACGCAACCATTATAGTTGAAGAAACACATACATTAGTTAAAACGTGTACAGCAACAACTCCATTTGGGGAAATATACAGAAAAATAAGAACATATTTTCAGGCTGAAGGGGGGGATAAGTTTCATAGTGCAGTACATAATGGGTATGGGATGAGAATACCAGCAGGAGTCTAAGAAATGCAATGAAAATGAGACTGTCAGGTTTTCAGATCCCAGAGTTCCACCAGCTGTCACCTGGTGAAGACAGTGGGTTTATATGTAAGAAGCATCTGCTGTCTGTCTTCAAAGGTATCTGAGAAGAGAATTTGGGATTTGATCAAGTGGTCTTGACTCCATTTGGAAAAAAAAAGGCATATTCACTGGTGCCTTTATGCCACTGGTACTGCAGAGGATTAAGCAGAGTTTATGGTGGCTTTACAACCCAACTGTGGCTGAAAGAAGCAAAGCATTTTAATTACTCTGGCTCACCAGGTCTACAGTATTAAAGATTCAGAACACTAACAGGGAATGATTGCAATTAGACTTAATGATGACAATGAGATGACACCTTTCAGCAACAGGAGAGTACCAAATAAGCAAGTAAGATCTGCTTAGTTTACCAAGCAGGTAGATGTTGTTATTCATGTACTATTCTTTTTACATAATTATTATTCAGATTTCTTTTAAATCTCAACATTAAAGAAAAGCTCAAGATAGGTTAAAGCAATTCTAAGCAGAACACATGAAAGGGATTTATTATGTTAAAATGTCTATGAATTTAAAAACAAAGTTGTGCTGTTCTCATGTGCTGCCTAATCATTTTCAACTTATGAAGGCCTTAATAGTGTTTTTGAGGTACATGAAATGTTCAAGAAGTGGTTTATCATTGCCATCACCCCACAATGAGTTTCCATCACTGGGCAAGTGTCTGAACATAGGTCTCCTGATACTCTAATCACTACAGCACACTGGTTTTGGTGAACAAGGCAGGGTAGGATAGCAGGCCTAATAATTGCCCAGTAGAAATCAGCAGTTATATGTCCAAAAAAGGTTAGATACATACATAGCCATGAAACTCACAAGAAGACTTTTGACCAGTGACTGTAATCCTATTTGGACCTTGGAACCCAATCTATCTTACTAGCAAGTAGCTTTTCTGCATCTTACAGCAAACACACACACAAGCACCACACATACGACCTAGCCCTTGCTAAACCTTGAGATATCTCAGGCTAGAGCCTATAACTGTGAGCAAGCTCCCTCCTCCCATTTTTGCACCACCTAGGCACTGCAGCCTTCTGTGGTCCATGGATGTGGCCTTTGCCAGTAAAAGCTGGAAGGACATATCTCTTCACTATCCTGTAGTCCTCATTACACCCTAAAAGGCTTAAGAAACTATTATGCAGCAGGTCTTCCATGCCAAGGAAGCTGCAGAAAGGAGGTCAAAGGACCAAAAAGCCCAGTTTTACCATTAAATATGTCTTTATTCTAAGCAGTAAGAGTAGGCAACCAGGTGCTCTCCAGATGTTTTCGATTACAACTTCCACAATCACTGATCATTGGCTATGTTGGTCGGGGCTGATGGGAATTAGAGTCCAAAACAGGCATGTGCACAGTCTCCCTGGCTCCATCCATGCCTGAGTAAGGGCCAATACCTGAGCCCTTTTTGGAGATACTCTGACCTGTCCAGATATATTCTGGTATTTGCATGTGTCCAGTTCTTAGGGAAAAATTCAGTTCTGGGAAATGGGGAAATGCAAACAGCTCTGATTTCGAGTGGAGGATTACACAGCACACAATTATTATTTCAGGCAGATTTTTTTTGCCTACCTCCAACCAAAAGAACACAAGAAAACCACTGAGTGGTTGCACCACCTTGGGGACAAAGAGCAGCTTCTTGCCCCACTCTGTAAGTACTCCAGAATTACACAGATACCCCACAATTCTGTACATTGCCCTCCCAACCCCGGAATAAAGATGTGAGACAAATAATATGGGTTAAATACGGACCACACTTTATTGCTTTAAATTCAAATTTGCCATCCTTTGGCAAAGGGGGGTGCCTGCTGTAGTGCGGAAACAGGTAAATAGCAGAGGTATCGAAATACCCCTTGATGAACAAATGGGCGAGTCCCCGGCCCCAGGTTCCAGCGGTCATGAAGACAGCAGGAACCCAGCCGGCCGCTAATAAACACCCCCAGACCTCAAGCCATCTTTAGTTGATGACTGTTGGTCCGGAAGTGGCCCAGAGCATCTTTCCCCCACAGGCACTGTAATCGCACGATCCGCAGTGCCGGGAGGTCGGATGCGCTGTTGGCTTACCTGATATTACAGTGGGACACACCAGAAAATACCTGTTTTTTCTGCACTACCTGCCAGTGTGACCTAAATTTCCACCAGAAATGCCAACGTCCTTTCCCAGTGTGGGATAGGCAAAAAAAATCCCCCCATCCAAGGGCCAATCAGGATGAAGGTCAAAAATTCCTATCCGGCCCCTTAAAGGCGACCAGAAAAACTCACACTAGAAATAGGGTGGGTGGGCGGGTGGGTGCCCGAAAAAGGTGCGAGGGGGGAACGCCCCTTAAATAACCTGGCGTTCCCTCCCTCCTCCTTGCAGCTCTCGTGAGGCTAGCTAGTCTCGCGTTATCCGGGGTGCAGGGCAAAGAGTCAACCACGCTGGCCGAAGACTTACAGACTCGCCAGCGGCTGCAGCATTTTTGCGTCTTTGTGCAAAGACAGCACACTTCCTTAATGCATATTGTTCCAAGTGATGCTGCTCACCTGAAGAGTATATTTACATTGGAACAGTGGGCAAAACATTCCTGCAGAACCTTTTCCCACTTAAGTACCTGGCTAACAACTACCAGGAAGTTTCACAGTATATGAAATTTGTCCTGCCTTGCATTTGAAATCTGCCCTGCCCCATGCTGTGCCTTACAAAAATCCAACAAGCATCACAAATATAAGCAAGGAAACAAAGGATCCATTTATGCCATGACCTATCTTGTGGTGCTATAACAAACGCATGTGATTCCTGAATGGGTGACCGTCAGAGCGCAAGCATAAATTCAGGCTCTACTTCTTTAGAGAAAGATACATGAGACTCATAGCCAGCACACAGGAGCTGCCCTATCTCTCTCTCTCACTAGTTTGCTGGTGCCATCTGAGCAGCTGAAGTCTGCCTCCGTGTCCACAATGATGGAGCCATCGTTGCATTGTTCTATTGAGCTGCCAGCTCTTTGAAAGTAACTTTTCCAATGAGACATCATATTTCTGTAACCGCCACTGAGTGACCAAGAGTTATGACACAGCCAGCAGTAAATCTGAGTTGCTGGAGCAGCTACAAATGCTAAATACTGCCTCAAAGACGACACGGTGCCAAAGTCAAACAAAGGTGATTTGCTTAAACTTTCACAGTGAGATTAATCACACAGAGGCTACCTGTGCAACCTCGATGCTGTTGTTGAGTCTTCTTCCCCACGATTAATAGTTATATAACATTGTTGATACTTCATGCCATCATTAACCCCCACCTGGGCTGTTATACGATCTCACACTATGGCATTTTTATGCAGTATTAATAACAGCTCGAGCCATAGATCCATAGGTATGGCCACATCCTAATGATGGAAAGGGGAGAAGCACTTTTCTAAAAGCATTCTATATGCAATATAACACATTTCTTGTATTTTTTTCACCATTAATTTATTTTTTTACATATTTATTAATCACCCTGTTTTAAACTTAGCATGTTATACCTTTAATGGCTTTCAAAGGGGATTCTGGGTTAAGGTTTTCCTCAGCATCTAGTCCTGACAGCTGTTTCTCTAGTAACAGAGGCAGGCAGTATGCCTTTGAATATCAATTGCTGAGAAGCAAGACAGCATAAACCGTCAGGGTCTTCTTCACATTCTTAGTGCTATTGTGTGCAAAGCTGCACACTATTTTGTGTATAAGTTGTTAAGGGAGTTTAAATGACTGAATAAACTTTCCTGAAGTTTAACAAAGAGCCCCCCTTCCCTCTCCTACATAGAAAAACTTCAGTTTCCTTCTGAAAAAATAATAATAATCTGATTGTTGTAACGTAAAAACAGAATGTTCTCATTCAACCAAAGGAGGAAAGGGGAAAAAAATCAAAATGTTCTAAATCAAATGCTAAATAAAGGAATTTCAAACATCAGGGAACATTTGAATATGATTTTTTTAAAAGCAACAGAAATCAATGGATAAGTATCTCCTTCCAATAACAGTTCCATTTCACACTCCAGATATTTACAGTAGACAAGCCTGATTACCTTGCAGGAGCTTCAGGAAAATAGGATAAAAGCTATGCCAGGTCAAGAAATTACAGATCACCATTGCTGGAAATGTAATGAGATTCTGTTCTTTTTTGTATTTACTGTAGGAACATTAATCTGTAGCAGATTAATGAAGTAGGAGAAACAAAGCAGAGTTCAAAAAAGGAAGGGGGGCAAGTGCTCACAGCTACTGACATGGATTCAGATGCAAAAAAACCCCTCTGCTGTCATGAAACCTTATAGACAGTGTGGCATAGTAGTTAAAGTGCTGGACTAGAAACACAGAGATGCAGGTTCAAATTCCCACTTGTTGACTGAGCTAATTACTCTCTCCTACCAAACCCACCCCATACACTTGTTGCAAGAATTAAAGAAAGATATCTGGGACATGTTGTGTTGGTGATACTGGTTTCTTTTGATATTAGCCCTGGAACAGCAACAGCAGCTCTGAGCCCTTGTAGGAAAAGGAGGATACAAATGGCCACAAATAAATAAACATGAAAGCCTGCTCAGTACTCTGAGAGCAGATGTACCACATTTGAGTCTCTAAAGCTGCGGTCAAGCTAAATGTCACAGCTTATTCAGAGCTGATTAAAATTGGAAAGAAGGCGAGAGAGAGGGAAGATAATGATTCAGCAGCATCCACAGAGGACAGCCACAAGATAGCAACCTATGCTCATCACAAGAGCTGTGACCTCAAGGTGGACAGAGGAAAACAGGGATGTTTTGCTTACCTACCAGCATGCTAGGCTGCTGGTTTCTCAGGAAAGTATCCTTCTAGTACATTATTTCATAGAATCATAGAATAATGGAGTTGGAAGGGGCCTATAAGGCCATTGAATCCCCCCTGCCTAATGCAGGAATTCAGATCAAAGTGTATCTAACAGATGGTGGTCTAATTTTCTCTTGAACGCTTCCAAGCATTGGAGTGCTCACCACCTCCTGAGGTAATTGGTTCCATTGTTGCAATGCTCTAACAGTTAGGACATTTTTCCTGATATTCAGCTAAAATCTGAATTTTTGTAAATTATTTATTTTATTTATTTATTTATTTATTTATTCAACTTGTATGCCGCCCGCACTCTGCAAGAGTCTCCAGGCGGCTTCCAACATCAATTAAAACAGTTCAGTTAAGCCCATTATTACATGTCCTACATTCTGGGATAGCTGAAAACAGAATCTGACCCTCCTCTGTATGACAATCTTTCAACTATTTGAAAAGTGTTATCATATCTCCCCGAAGTCTTCTTTTCTCCAGGCTGAACATGCCCAATTCTGTCCTCATAGGGCTTACTTTCCAGTCCTCTAATCATCCTTGTTGCCTTTCTCTGAACTTGTTCCAGTTTGTTGGCATCCTGCTTAAAGTGTGTAGTCCAGAACTGGGTACAGTCCTCAACATGAGACCTGACCAGTGCTGAATAGAGAGAAGAACTAGTACTTCACCCGATTTGGGGACTATACTTGTGTTAATGCGGCCCAAAATAGCATTGGCCTTTTTTGCAGCTACATCTCACTGTTGGCTCATATTCCATTTGTGATCTACGACAAATCTAAGAACCTTCTTACTCATCATATTACTGAGCCAAGTATCCCCATCTTGTAACAGTGTGTTTTCCCCCTAAGTCTCAAACTTTGCACTTAACCTTGTTAAATTTTATTGTGTTATTTTCAGCCCAGTGTTCAATCAAGATCTTTTTGAATTTTGTTTTTGTCTTTCACCCAATTTTGTGTCATCCACAAATTTGATAAGCATTCTCTGCACCCCCTCATCCAAGTGATTAATAAAAATCATGAGCACTGGGCCCAGAACTGAGCCTTGTGGTATCCCACTTGTTACCGTCTCCCAGTTTGAGAAGGAGCCATTGATAAGCACTCTCTGAGTACGATTCTGTAACCACCTGTCTATCCACCCGGCATCTGTCCTATCCAGCTCATACCTAGTTAGTTTGCTAATCAGAATTTCATGGGGCACTTAGTCAAAGGTTTTGCTGAAATCAAGATATATTATATTTAGATATTTCTCACCTTACTTGTCTGTTGGATCCAGGCACCACACAATTGTCAGTAATGTAAAATAATGTATTCTGGACCAGCCATACCAATAATCAGACCACCAGCTCAACTACATGTAATACTCCTGTTTTTGTGTCAAGTTTGGCATGCTTGAATTTGAATTAAAAATCTCTAACTACACAACGTGCACATTTTATCATCCAGAAAGCGGGGTTTTTTAAACATCCATATGGGGGGTGTATTTTGCGTCTGTTATGGTTACACTTTTTAAAAATTTCTTTTGCCATGTGTGATTGGCTATGTTGGAGTAAATTGTGTCTGCGGGGTTTGCCAAATGTTGGGTGCCAAATGCCACTGGTTTTGGACTGCAGAATACTCTGCAGTCTGAACTCTTCCTCCTCTTTTTTCCTACCTGTTTCTATTTTAGTGCTGCATCACTTAAGTGCTGAAAACTGGAGGCAGCTGCCGCTCTGGTGGTTTCACTTCTTACGTATACCTTATCAGTCCCCTCAGCTTCCAAATTTTAATCAATGTGCCTCCCTTTCTGGCCAGATGTTAAAAAAATACCTGGCAAGACATTATTGCTTATTTCTTGTCTAATGTTTGTTACCTTTTTGAAAACCAAGTTGTGATTCAAAAACTCCCAGTTTAAAATAAAAAGGATCTGTAAATCAATCTAGTGCTACTGTATGTCACTTAAAATTTAAAAAATATTTTAAAAGGCATTTTAGACTAGGGGTAAAGAATTCTGTATACAAGAACAAAACACAACACAACACAATGACCATACAGAAGAACAATCATGGCGTTTGGACGTAATGATTCTTAAAGGGACAGAGGAAAAATTGGGACCTGGAGCAGTGAAGTGCCCATTTTCGTGTACATGCAACCATCTGAAGCCCCGTGTAGTCCCCTGGACTGATATAGCACACAAACTACAACCAAACTAAAAGTTGTCCCATGAGGATGCACACACTGACACAAAGACCACGTGATGTTAAATTTGTTGAGATTTTGATATGAAAATGTATTAAATATTAATGTTGTATAATTAAATGTAAAATGGCTGATTTTACCTGAGTCACTGTACTGATTGTATTCAGGTGTGGGTATCAAGGATTAAGACTTAATGTTGTACAGCTGTGTACATGATGAAATTTGGTGTAACAGAAAATGAAGTAATGTATTTTCTGATTGGTCACAGAACTGTACATAAGTCATGTGTAAAATGAACGTCTTTCTCTGCTGTAAGTCAGATCCCTTTTTCCTATGCTGTGTGTTGCTTCATGTCATGTTATGCTGCCAGAGGAATGTCTATTTTCTATGTATATATGTAAATAGACTAAGTTGTTGGTTTTACTCTCTCTGTGTCATAGTGTCATAAGTATCTCTGCTAACCAATATCTCCTTACTCTGCTGATGTTATGAGAATACACGTTATAATCAAAATTCTCAACAAAATTGACTTCAAAAACTCCAAACCAGCTCCTGTTTCATTTCAACAGTGTGGTCACACCCTAAAGCAGTTGTCTCAGGTACCAGCAGGGTGGGGTAGCAAACTCAACCTTCATCCACCTAGGCAAGACCCATACTCCTCCAAAGATTTGCTACTGCTCTCCAAAGCTCTCCAGCAGCAGAGTTTAGCTTCAGCACTGGTGAAGACACTCCCCTACCCTGCCAGAAGGATGGAAGCACTTCAGAGGCCAGCATTAAACTGAGTGTGCAAAGAGCCTCTGAAGATGGCAGGGATGTGACTTCTGTAGTTCCCCTATCCATTCCCTCATCCTTATCTTAGTCTTTATCATCTGGGGGACAGCAACACTTCTATGTTCAACTCACACCACCATGGTATCCTCCTCATCCTTTTCCTCCACATCCAACTCTCTTTCTGTCAGAGCGGTGCTGCATCTTCCTCCTTCAGGGGCAAGCTGGTGCTTTTCTTAGCCACTTCTCCTCTTTTCTCTCTATAGAGGCTGCTTCTGCAACACTGCTTTTTGGGGACAGTACTTTACCTCCAGCCTGAGATAGCAGAAGGGTTTTATCCATCCTTCATTATGAAGTTTCACAAAGCCCTCTGGATACATAAATGAATTTACAAAGCCTCACGTGTTTTTTTTTTTAAATTAAATAAGAAGAGGGAAGGGTGAATTTGAAGGTTAGATTTGCTTTAAGATGACAGGGCTCAGTTACTTCACAGTGATTAAATGCACACTGAGACTGTGGTCATGTAAACATTCTTCTAGTGTTGTGAATGCTTCCTGCTGCTCAACTACAATAAATCTTTAGCATTTGGCTCTAGTTTATATTGGAGCATGAGTTGATCGAAACCCAAAAAACATGTGGGACAAACTATTCCACCATGTTGGCTCTGATATTATCACTGGCATAGCAAAAGCCATCAAGGCCACCATACCAGATGCCTGATAAACCTCATATTCCCCTCCATCCTTCTGTTAAATGTCTTTTCTGTGTCTCTTTTTAATCATTGCTCATTATGAGCAGAATTTATTGACTGCTCATATTTGGCTAATTGATTCTTCTCTCCTGTTCAAAAAGAATTTTCCCGACCTATATATTTCATCTTGCCAGTAACTGCAAAAGGGTGAGTAGACCAGTAGCATTGCTAGGTCTTAGGTGCAAGCTGAAGTCACAGAGACTTGCTATGCTTCCTTGTGTCTTATCATCATCATCTTAGAACTGCAGAGCTGGAAGGGACCCTATGGATCATCAAGTCCAGCTCCTATCAAGAAAGCACAGTGGAGAATCAAACTCTCAACATCTGGCATACCTAAAATACTGAGCTATCCAGCAGTTCATCCAGGCAGCTGAAGAAATCTCAAGGTGAACAGGGCTGGAGATGGAGAAAGTTCGTTGTTACTGTGTGTGGTACGTAGCTTTAAAGCCTGGGCATCTATCTCCTCCCCACTCCCCACTGGCTCCAGGGCTCACCAGACTCATTGTGAAGCTGTTTTTATGTATGTTGCAGACATGACATCTGTTTAGAGGAAGGAAGTGAGTATTGTCTGTTTGAATCTGTCTCACACATACATGTGCTTACATATTATTCTGCCACTGCTCAAGCCACCATCCCTCTGTCTCAGCCTCTGTTCCTGAAATCTGAGGAACAGGAAGCTGCTGATCTGACAATTCTCAGGATCATAGATGGAGAAAGTTACCATTCAGGACTAACTAGGATATTCCAGAAATGGTCATTCAGAAATGTCTCCCATTTCTGAACATTGACTGGTTCCATTATCATTTTTGTCCAACTCACCCCAATCATGTGCAGCATTTTGTGTTAAATCTGTATGCATAAGCATTGGGGAGGGATTATAAGTGGGTGTGATTCCTTCTCTCCATGTGTTCAGTATATGTTTGAGAGGAAACATTTGTCATACCTCATATGACAAATTCTTAAGAGAGTAAAGCACAAAGAAACACACTGCAGTAGAACAGCAGCAGTTACTGTTGGAGTTTTATTTACAGCCTTGCATGCTGTCTTTAGTTTGAATAACTGGGAGGGCTTTTTTGGGCTGGGGTGATTGTCTATCGAGCACTAACCAATAATTATTTCCAGCTTCTGAAATTCAAACAGAGCCCCACCTCTCTGCTGAGTGTTCCCTCAATCTCTCATCTGTTGGTGGAAGTTTGTTGCTGTTGCTCTGTTCTGTTGGTTGCTAGTATGTGTGGAGCAAAGAAAGCAGCACACACAACTCTGTAATTTCAAGCAACTGTAGATAAAGAAACTTTTGTTATTCTTTCTCCTACAAATGTCTCAGAATGAGTTATTGAGACTTTAAGTGCCAGTTAATGAGAAAGGGGAAGGCTCTGTGGAAATTTGTAGCAATTCTCTGTGGATCTCTGTACTTCTGCTGTGTAGCAAAATGGCAGTTTTACAAAAAATGCAAAACACTGCAACAGTTACAACAGAAAAAGGCAAGCATTTAATTGCCTACAAGCTGTCAAATTTGGCACCAGGCAAGATTTTCCCAACAAAACACTCCACAGACAGAAGAAAATCATAACTCAAAGGTGTCTTTCACTGGTGACCGTTCATTCTGTTGTTGCTGATAAGCACATCTAAAGAACTCCATGTTATGAAGGTAGGACAGGCATATGTGGAGAAGGGCATACTTCAGATATCTTAGCCTCCACTGGTATACAACTTCAAAGCAGTGGTTCCCAAAGCTGGATCCCAAAGGTAGTGGATTAGATGTCCAGATGTTGAACATTTCTACTAAAACTTAAAAACAGTTCCTAAAACTGTGCTCAGAAATACACTAGAAGAACCCAGTGAAACTATATCATAACTGCAAGATATATTCCATAGTAGCAAACCTAGCCAACCAAAGGGATGTATGAGGAATACAAACATTCCAAATTCAAATATAAATAGACCTGCTCCATACGTCCCACACAAATGTGGGTCCCAGACTATGTGAATCATGGACTTGTAATCTATTTGAATTTGCAAGCAAACCAGATATAAAGGACTTGCCGATTTAGATCAAAGACTTGGAAAGCTGCATAAGTATGGATATTATTTCCATGCATACAACCATGCCTGTGGTGCTGACTTAAGATTTTCACCTCTTTTTTTCTGATGCTTCTCAGATACAACGTGTTCCTCTCTGTGATAGGAGTAGCTGTACATATTTAATTAGCCCTGCACAGATAGGTGAGAATTTCATTTGGATAATGTTTTGATAAGAACTTGTCAAAGTTCACAGATTCCTTAGTAAGCAGGATTTCGAGATTAAACTCAAAATATTGAGATAAATGTATTTGAATATGGAAGACAGTTTACTTGGGAAAGTAAATCTGAAGGGCCCTTCTCATCTCTACCCCTGTCTCACTGCTGCACTTCTCTTGTTACTCTCTTCTGAGTTCATTCTGTAGAAATCCAGGGAAGCAGAGCAAGTGAAAGAGAATATGCAGTCTCCTCAGTTTGCTTGCCTGCTTGGAGAAAGTTAGGTAAACAAGCAACAGCAGCAAGAAAGTGGATTGGGAAAGCTAAGAGGCCTTGTGGAATTTCCAGAGAGCTCCAAGCTGGAAGGGCCAGCCTTAGCAGGTGCCTAACAGTACCAAACTCGGAAATCAGCAACGAATGAGCCCATAGGATTGTATGTATAGTGGCGAAGCAATGAGGAGGGGAAAAAACACTATAGCCCACACCCAAGAAATTGCCCTGGTGGTTCAAACCATTTACTCACTTACTCTAGTGCAGTGTAAAACTGAAAGCTTTGCAGCACAGGCAAGGCAGGGCTTCTTACTGCTTTCCTATAATAGATGCTGGCATATGCCCTCAAGCAGAAAGGTTTAAATGCTTCTCAGCTAGTGTAACTGTGTTTGATATTCTTATTATTCACTAAAATATAAAGAACTCCTCTCCTCACTTCTCACTAGGCTGCACTCCATTCACTTCTGAAACTCACTTAGATCTCATTTGAAGCCCTGTTCTACACTGTTCTCCCCATTTGAAATAGTGTTATTAAATCCAGCACTTCTGCTCTCTATGTGAGTGAACACGCTGCTTTTACTACCGCCTTCCTGCTTCTATGCCTACTGCCTTCATCACTGGGCTTCTCGCCTGAGAAAGAAAGACTGCTGAGGTCAACAGGCTTCTCTGGAAAGAGCAACTTTAACTGTATCGATCTTAGAGACAGCAGGACTGCTGGAGGAGAACCACAAAACATACACAGTAGAATCTAACAACAACAATTAAATACAATAGCACAAAGTAGATGGATCGGAATTGGCAACAGCCAGCAACTCAATCGATGATTTCAAAGTTGCTTTTCCAATAGCAAGATTACTAAATAAATGGTGATAGAAAGATCTTAACATTTTGCTATCGACAAACGACAGCCCTTCCTTCTCATGTTAAGAAGGCAGTGCAGGACCCATTGTGTTATGTACTGCCTGGCAATGAGAAGTCCTGTATCATGTAGAAGGAGCTGGACTTTGGTCATTGACAAACCTTACTTCTAAGAGAGAACAGAAATGTCAGCAGAACCTCCCAATTACACTGTTCAATCTCCTTTTTCAATAATTCTCTGTGCTTATGTGCCATCAAGTTGCTTCCAACTTATAGTGACCCTAATATGGCTTTCAAGCTATGCAAGTTGTTCAAGGAGTGGTTAACCATTTCCACCCCCAGTGAGATTCTGTGGCTAAGAGGTCAAAATTTAGTCAGATCTAGTTGAATGAGACAGTTTCCATAGCTAAAATGGATTTCAAACCCAGGTCACCTGAGCCCTAGTCCATCACTCTGTTCACTATACCATACTGGGTAGCACATTTATACATGTGCCCTACGTGAAGCTTAGAATGTAGAAGAAAATCATCAGGTCCCTGTTTCTGTATAAACCTTCATAATTCAGACATGCAAAATTTATCAGCATAGCAAAACACATAATTTTCACATTTTTCAGAATTTTGCAGACCTGTTTATGGACAAAAATGCAGACAAAAATGTGGGTACCAGGGAAAACTAAGGACATGAATACATTGCATTGAAGAAAATGCTTACAGAAAGTGTGCAGCAAAGGCAAAGGGCATACAAAACCACATAGGTCAGGAAATATTCACACAAAAATGCTTACAGATTTTCTTGTTCATCTTCAATGAATTTTTCTGGGACCCCAAAGTGTGAGATGACATAATCTATAGTCAGAGAAACATAGAGAAATATAGAGATTTGTACATTCACCCATCCACTGATGCCATCACTCATATATGGAGCAAATAGATGGGACTTGGATAGCAGTTTGATTTATGTGCCATGAAATCTGTAATATAAATCCCAACCAGGAATGAACATTTTCTGCTCATGATAAAAGTGTATCATTTGTACAGAATAAAGACACACAGTATCAGCAGTCAATTTTTATATAATTCAATTCTTCAAAAAGCCTCCAATTTATGATTGTGGGATATTGTGCTTCTGTATCCACGATTTAAAACACCAGGAAATGGCACTACATTACTGCACAATATCGTGTTCACATTGCCAGTAGGAAAAAGGATGCCAAGCTTTACACAGCATAGGATAGCCAAATTCAGACAACACCAATAGCAGCAGTTAAGACGGTCTACAGGATACCCTCGTGTGTTCACTACCATTCACAAATAGACACCAAGCAAGGAAAAAATCTCAGAAGGTGACTCCTTTTTTCACCCTTTAACTACTTTTCACCCAAACAAAAAGCAATTGTCAGGGTTATTTTTTTAATAGTGACAAGAATAGTACAACAGAAACTTGGTTCATGTAAAATTACCCAGTGCTATAGAATCGCAAAAGATGAGCACATGATCTATACTATGGTTCCAGGGAGAGATCAGAAGCAAGAACAGCTGAGATGTGGCTGCACTCTCTCTGTGCCAAAATATTTTGAAGGTCTGTGTTGGACTTAATGAAATGTTGAAGTAGAGATATGAGTAAGTACAACACATACAGTGGAGAAACATACATACGTTTAATCACATAAACTAATGTTGTCTTGCTCACTCCCCAAAATTGCAAAAGATGAGCACATGATCTGTACTATGGTTCCAGGGAGAGATCAGAAGCAAAGACAGCTGAAATGTGGCTGCACTCTCTCTGTGCCAAAATATTTTGAAGGTCTGTGTTGGACTTAATTAAATGTTGGAGTAAAGATATGAGTAAGTACAACACATACAGTGGAGACACATACATACGTTTAATCACATAAACTAATGTCTTGCTCACTCCCCAAAATGCAGACCAGAAAGCTATATTTCAGTTTCCAAACCCTTTCCTTGGGATATGCAATGTGAGAAGAAAAAAGCTATATCAGACCAAAAGCTCTACAAATTTGTAGTGTGTGCATGTTTTCCAAAGGAGGTCCTGTCATCTCTGAAATTAAAAAAAGGGAAGGTTTAGAGTTAGCAAAGAGTGTCACTGAAAACCAAGGTCAAAATCATCCATACTATGTAAAAGAAAGAAAGTGAATAAAGAAAGAGAAAAAAATCAACTCATTTGAAATGTGGTGTTGGATGAGGATCTTACAAATACCACAAACAGCCAGAAAGGCAGAGTGCTCAATCAAGTCAAGCCTGAACATTCACTAGGTAAAAAATGAATAAACTAAGGCTATCTACCATGCATGAATAATGAAAATTCAAAACTTACCAGGAAATACAATATTGCTGGGGAGGGTGGAGGGGGCAAAAAGAAAAGAAATCAACCTAACATGAGATGTTTTCGCTTCTGAAAATCTGAGCACAGCTGTTAATGATATGACATTTTGGACGTTATTAACTCATATTGTCACCACACATCAGAAATGGCTTGAAAGCACATAACATATTTGGAAAGTTTTTTAAATTACTAGACAATTGTATAATGACAAGAATGGTGGAACAATTGAGACTATGATAGGATATAGGCAGCAAAGTTCTGCTAACAATGAGTAAGACTATCCCCAGCCACAAAGCAAAAAATGATGTCACATCTTAAATGACTCAGCTTCTGAATATTTGCTCTCTATTCTTTTTAAAATATTTTTACTAATATTTTTACAACCAGGCACAGAATCCCTTCGCAAGCATAAATTCCTGTTTAGCCAGGAAGGAATTAAAAATCCAATTGAGTCCTAATTGACAGGGTCAGAAGTTCAGATTACCCCAAACCTGTAACTGATTTCCCCTTTGGAGATTTATGTCAAGAGCCTCATCCCAGAAATCTTGAGAGAATATTTACTGAAAGTATTCAGGGCTGTTCTGAGATTTTCTAATGCAGAAATGCATGGAATATATCTTACAAAATTGTTTGCTAATTTTCTGGAGATACATGAAAAACTGTCCCTTTTCTGAAGGATTATCACTCCATTACTTTTCTTAAAGCAAGACTTTTTTTTAACTCTTCAAAAAAACCCTGCCTTTTGATTCTGTTTCTGTGACTTTTAATTGCCCTCAGCTCTCCAAATATTTTCCTTCCCTGCCCATGAAGCTGCAACAATTTATCTACTTTGCAAAGTTCTTGCTGGGAAGCTTGTTCCACACATGCTCAGAGTGACAAGAAATAACTTTTTGTCCCTTTTGAAAGGCTTTTTTTAGGGACCAATATTTCAGCCTCTGCAGCCTGGATTCTTTCCAAATTTTAAGAAAAGTAAGTGGGACCAACCATTCTCTTTCATGATATGCAAGATTGGTCCTTTTAATTTATATGAACTATTTTAAATCTCGGAACATTTAGGGTCACCTATTTCTGAAATGGTGGGGTTTTTTTTTAAAAAAAAAAAACATAACTCTAAAACCCTTTGTACGAACATCTGCTACAAGTGTGACACATTTGGTGCTGATCAGAAGCCGAGTTTAAAAATTATATATTTTTGCTTGGGCTGCCCTGTCTTTAGAATTGGCTTATGATGATTTGCATTGCCGATACAAGGTCATTGTTGCACTCTCGGCCAACAGTAATGAGATGCTGCAAGTAAAACACCAAATCATTTTTTGGATGTTTGCAAAAGATTTGTGTCACATAAAGAGACCTTCAATTAATTAAACATGTACATAGAAGATTCAAATCCACAACCTGATAAACGAAGTAATGCAGGCATCAGATGTTGCAAATGTTAGTACTTCTGTAGCATTCAGTTTGCTGACTGCCGATAAAATTCTGCACTAATGATGACCATTAAAACTGTGTGTATGTAAAGTTGAGCACACTAAGAAAATGCATTACTTGGAGGAAGATTCACTCTTTCAGATACCATAGTCAAGTGCTTCAAAGCATGTTCCTAGTTCATATATGTTATTTTTTTTAAAAAAAGTTGTATTTATCCCTCTTATTTACTAATTCACAATAAGTACACATTTGTATTCAGACATATCCTGTATGCTTCTCTCCTTCAGGTCTGTGATTTCTCCATCAGCAGAGCTCTCAAATAACATTATATAAACCACAGCTAATTATTTGAATAATTCCTTAAAATAGTTCATTTCTTCAGATGTCCTTTCATTGAGAGCATATGTTAATTAACAATGACTAGAGATCATGAGAAGCAGAATGGAACATGAAATCTTTATTCAGCAAAGATTGCAAATAACATATGACTTTTTGATGCCTTCTTTTTCACTTTATCAGGACATCTTAGATACTTTGTAACTTCTTCCCTCCATATATTAAATGCACTTTGATATTCGTAATGCAGCCAGGGTTTAAAGTGTCCAGATGGTGGCTGAGGTCTCTCAAGTGGAAGACATGTCTACCCAGGTCTCAGTAGGATAGGCCTGTGGGCTGGACAACATATATACAAACACAGAGAGAGAGAGACAGACACAGACACACAGACACACTGCATATACTCTGTGACAAGAGTGAGCTACAAACTGAAATATTTAAGGAAAAACATTTCAGCTTCCATCTGTAGTTGCTGTGGTAAAGGTATATTGGTAGGTAGGTAGGTAGGTAGGTAGGTAGGTAGGTAGGTAGGTAGGTAGGTAGGTAGGTAGGTAGGTAGGTAGGTAGGTAGGTAGGTAGGTAGGTAGAACTGACAAATGGAAGTATTTAAGGTGTGATTACACAGGAAAATGGATAGCATTTTGGACCACTGAGAGGAGTGACAAATAAAAATAAATATTCAAACAAAATATTTCACCTTCCACCTTCTGTTCTGGTAAAAGAACAAATTTTAAAGTTGCTTTTACCAGAACAATTAACAAAGCTGATTTGTTTTTGTAGCTCCGACAGTGCTGCTCATCTCCTGTGAAAGAGGGGAGATGCTGGGAAAGTATTCAGTGCTGTAATTACTTGCATTATTTTACATAATAACTGGAATCTTGTTGCTCAGCATAATAGGTCACACAAGAATAGGCCCATTGAATCAGTGGGGATTTGATGAGGCACCACCTCTATAAGTTCTATTGACTAGGTTTGTCAATCTTAGGTTTTGGCCCCAACCCTCTGGTTCTGGATTCAGCCTTCAGTATTTAGGGTTTCATCTTGAAATCTCAGGCAGCCCTCATCTGGCTTGAGGTTCATCCTGACATAACAGAGACCACCCAGAAAGAGTAGATCCAATTTTACTCATCTTATCTTTGATTCATAGCAATATGCTTCTTTTCCTTTTGGTGATGAATAGAGATGGGGGTATTTGTATACGAATACCCCTGC
This sequence comes from Intellagama lesueurii, assembly GCA_037013535.1. Taxonomy (NCBI): domain Eukaryota; kingdom Metazoa; phylum Chordata; class Lepidosauria; order Squamata; family Agamidae; genus Intellagama; species Intellagama lesueurii. The sequence goes on along the minus strand of JBAJHW010000003.1, from coordinate 38,139,847 downwards.
ACAGGTGGCGATAACAAGGGTCCAGCCCCATGGGGCCAGATGGTCCACTCACTGATCCGCCACTGCTGCGAGCTCCAGGATCCTTCCTATCACTCCAGAGCTTGCAATCTGTGAGCCACTCTTCGACTTGGCAGAGAGGCTTATCGTCCCGCCTCCTCCCAGGAGCGGCGAGCCGATCGCGAGATCCGGAGTGATAGGAAGGATCTTGGAGTTCGCAGCAGTGACGGATCGGTAAGTGGAACGTCCGGCCCCATGGGGCTGGACCCTCGTTATCGCCACCTGTGCATGGGGTATTCGTATTCATATATGAATACCCCCATCTCTAGTGATAAACTTGCTTCCTACTGTGCATTGTGACTTTCAGCCTACAGATCTCTCCCAAAATATTCTGGAGGCATACCTCTGATAGCACTGTTTCATTGGCCTTTCAATATGTAATTCTGTTTCTCCATTGTCCACCTATCATGTGTACTCCATTTTGCAATATTTCTGCAGATTCTACCCTGTGATATCATTAGGACACAACCCTCAGTCTTATGGTTTGGCCCTAAAATCTCAAGCAATTTGATGCTGCTGAGCTGATAACCCTTTGGATCCTCCATGAATTAGTCTAATATTTTAAAGCCATCCATGTTGGGGACCATCACTACATCTTTTGGTAGCAGTTTCTACACTTTAATTGTGTGCTGTGCACAGAAATGCTTTTTTTAATCCATCCTGAATATCGCACCATTCAACTTCAATGAATGAGCCACAGGATGATCCCTAATGTGAGATTTTAATCCCAAACTGATAATTTTTCCAGTTTGCTGGAACTGTTTTGTTCCCTGTTTCCAGTTTGCCAACTGTTTTGTTCCCTGGACAGCTAAACATTTCAGTCCATCAGGTCTACTTATCTAGTCTGTGTCAGAGGCTACACTTCAACATAGATAATACAACAGGTTGGATGCGAAGACAGACCACCAGCCTGAAAAGCTTGGGCATTGGCTAAGCTTATCAAAATCTATAACGTTATGTCAAACACACCTGTTTGCAGGTAGGTTCTACTCAATCAAGTAGACTTGTGTCTAAGACTTGACTTGATTTTAATGCCTACAATGGCCTGTCCTGGAGTATTATTTCACTGCAGTAAACCAGGAGTTCCCTGAAGTATTTTCATATAAATACAATTAGAAAGATCAGCACTTTTTCTTCCTCTGACTTTTGCACGCAAGGCAAAGGAAGAAATGGTTACAAGGATGTTATACATCAAAACATGAAAAATGGCAGTACACAATAAGTTTCAGCACTTATCCCTCTTTTCCTAGTTTGCCTGCTCCTGATCGGTAGTGGGGATCGGTGAGGATCAATGGGATCTGCATTCTGCACCAGAATGGAGCAGAATGCAGATCCAGCAAACAACGGCACATTGACACAAAAGCCAAGATACTGCCCCATTCGATCTGAAACTGTTAAGAAAGGCACGTGTTTAGTTGTTTTTAGAAACAAGAGAATATCTTTAGGTCCCTAAAACTACAATTACCCAATTGAATGGGGAGATGGAGTCAGAGAGAACAGCACTTTGCCAGAGACCACCTAATGCTTTCTAATTGATGTTAGGTTTTCAATCAGAAATTTTCTTGCCCACAGCAACTCTGCTGTACCAGCTCTCTAGTGGGTGGAGTACATTACGAGTCACCAATCATCATAATTACTATAAAGTACATAGATAAGAGACTTTCCTCTTGGGGCATGTCTTCTGTATTACACAATGATAGATACAGTACAGTGCATATCAGTGCTTTTCAGCATGGATTTCCCTTGCTGCCTTTGGCGCATCTGTCTTCCGAATATAGCTTTAACTATAATATAAGATGAATATAAGATTTTAGTCTTTATATCCATCAATAAATAGATTTCTAAAGTGCCTTTCCAGATCTAATAGTTATCAAAAGGCAAGGCATGAAGATGCCAATCACCTGTGGTCACTCAGCTAATTACGTGTAGGCCTTTTTTCTCATTCATTTTCTACCAAAGGCTGGGCATCATCATGGCTAAGTTGATTTTGGATGTAGGAACTCAAGAATAATGTTTCATACAAACCAGTTTCCCAAGTTCTTCCCAAGTAAGAGCACCATTTTCTTTCACATCTTTTCTCGTCTTGAATGAGCAGGTGTAACAAACTGTACTTCTTGTTGCTCATTACATGACTGAAGCAGTCTCGCATTCTGCACTTCATGCATTCTAGGATTTTCATGGTCTTTTTTCATTCACTTTAGTACTTCTTCACTGGTAATCTATTCATCCCAAGAAATTCTAATCAGTCCATCCACCTAATTGACTCTTTCATCATCCATACTTCAGCTTTTATTCATTGCTGCTGAAGCTAAAAGCACAGACACTCAACTTGTCTTCCCCTCCTGTCTCCCAGTCTAGTCTCCTCCATTCCACAGTAATGTGCAAAGGTTTGGGCTGATTAATAGGCTTATGCACCACATTAATATTATCTTGCTCAGCTCCTGCTTCTGTTCCATCACTCGGTCCCTTTAATGCAAGATAATCTGACACACTTTATCACATTTAACTCTGTGTTATTATTTTCTTGTTTTATCTGCTTTTCCTGTTCCACTTTGTTCTTGATTTCCTTTTAAAAAAGATAAAGGTGTCTATATCATATCTCAGATCATTTTAAAAGGATGTTAAGTCATTAGCATAATAGCTTGGAATTGCAAATGTCTCCAATGCAGCTATTATAAGAACAGATTCTTCATCGTAAAAACAGCAAAAGGGATGGTTGTGCCAATACTCTGATCTGTAGCCCAGAAGACATGGATTTCAGATGCCTGTTGAATTCACGACAGGACATCACAGCAAAGGTCAGTTCATTGCCTGATAAAATGGGTTGGCATTTTCCCAAAATGGTTTAGAAATGTGAGCCTCTCTAGGAAAACTTGTAGGAGCAGTTTTGTGAAAAAGTATAGTTTATGTGTGTGCAACACATTAGAAGGCCATTTCGAAAGAGCACTCTCAGTGTTCAAGACTAAGAAAAAAATCCCCTTCTGGAGTTCAGTGTAACTAGGCTTCCAGAGAAGTGTCAATGTGTCTTCAATGCATGTGGTAAGAGACAGGAGCTGAAGGAAGGAGGATGGTTGTGTTGATGGAATGAGGATGTGAAGAGATCTGAAACAGTTGTGTGGGTCTAATATTTGTTTCTAGGAATATCCACCTGAACTGACTTGAGAAATAGACATAGTAGATTGTTCCCTAATTCCAAAATTTGAGATTAAATCATTTTGTTCTGCTTTGGAAATGGAAATATTGTGCCCTTTTTTGGAACTCCTCCTTAAATACCAGCTGTTCATATCATTGTGGTCCATAATTTCAATGTCTAGGTGAAAAGAAGTTGCACCCCCCAACCTGAAATTGAAGATGATCTAGATTTAACATAACATAGCTACATGGTCTTTCCTCTCTCGTCAACCTGATATATTATTCAGCTGAAATAGCAAAGGTGAGAGAATCAACTTTACCCACAATTAGGGGGGAGATGTCTCTGAAGAAGCATGATTTCCTGCTTCTCTTTGCCCAGTTTTAATGGTGTGCAAAGTTTAATTCGAATGAAGGTCTTGTGTATTTAAGAACAAAACTTTTTGCATTTCGGTTGGTGGCTGTGACGTTTACCCACGTGGCCCCTGCTTGTTTCACCCAACACAGAGCTCATGTGAGTATCTCAACACGTCCTTTACCTCGCTGCCACCAGTTGACTTCTGTCAACACCCTTTAATTAGAAAGACTGAGGTCCAAACTGAGTATAAAGTTGAACAACACAGGTTTATTGATTACAGTTCGCTTAAACAGGTTCTTCACAGACTTTAATGTATTCATTTGATTATTAATAATTTGTTTCACTCTTAACTCTTTTAGCTCTCTATAAGTTCCACACTCTTAACTCCTAACTCTGCTACCCTCTCTAACTACCATAGACTAACTTCTACTTCAGACTCTCATCTCTGACTCTCTCTCTTCCCTATCTGCTCCCTATCTGTCTCCTCCTTCTCCAGCCAAGCCTCATGTAGCTGCTGACTCCGCCTCTCTAGCCCTCTCATAGGTTCATGCAAATCAACTCATGAATATGAATGGCATGAGTGACGTGGGCGGTCGCCACAGTGGCACAAGGGGCTTCTTGCATGAAATTTAGCACCAGAATTTTGGAATGTAGGGATCTGGGGTAAGTCTATCTTCAAGAAAATAGACATGTGCTATAATTTGAGGTATATATATGTACACACGCACATATGCATACATCCTGGCCTTAATCTTGTTGGAGATCTCTAATATATATAGGGTTGCCACAAATTGGGAGTGTATTTGACAGCATTTATTTTCATTCTAAAAACTCAAACTGGATGCAGTCTCAACTTTGACTTGCAAAATAACAGTGGATTATATCATGGATATACCTCCCACCCAAAGCATAATGCCATTGGACAATAGTTTCTTGTAAACAAGTTTCCACCTTGACCATGAACTCACAGTATTCAGCATGAACTACACTACAGGACTATTATAAACACACTTTCTCCCAACTACAGCTCCTCCAAAACTTGCAGGAAGCAAATAAAGAACAACATTAATCTTGGAATGTTGTTATACATATCTGTTGCCTAAATCTGTTAGCTCCAGCTAAGCCATAATAAGCTATCACAATTTTTAAGAAATAAAGGGATTCTGATTCCCCCCCTGCAAGTCCCAAGGCTACCATGGAATCCCTTTCACTGGAGGTGGGGTGGGGTCATTGGGGGCTGCAAAGTGAGACAGAGGTCTTTACTTTCCAAAAATTGCTTGTACCAGGATATTGCCAATTTACACTTGCATAAGGGAAATCACATAACTCTTGGCAGCAGATTGTCGCTCATTAATGATGTGCCATTTGCATTCTGGGCACATGCCTGATCATGCAATCATGTGTGTGCCCAGGACAATGCCAACCCCTTGTCATGAGCAGCAATTTGCCCCCAAGGCAAATTCCCCAAGGCTTATGCAATTTCCCTTACACAGGCATGAATGAACCGTAGGATTCTGGCCAATGGAACACATATAAATGATTACTTACTACAGCCATGCCTCATCCTCCCCTGTCAACTCCTCTTGAGTCCTCTTCTGTTAATCAGCCTTTCAGTGCCTGCAGATTTGGTCAGTGATGGAAAGAATGCATCTCCCACCTAAGCCTCAACAGCTGTTAGAAGGTCTCTTTGCGGCCATGGTCTCAGCAGGTTCTACACAATGGCAATACCTAACACTGGCTGTGAGTGGTTGTATACTTCAGCTCATAGCATTCTGAATCAGTTACTTGTCTTGCAAGTATCCATTAGAAGTGAGCCTTAAGAAACAGAAATCTAATTTTACCTTATACAGATAGGTAAAGTTAAAGCCTTCAAGAGTACACAAAGTTAAAGTTTATCAAGATTCTCCAGTTTCCATCTTGAAGCTCTTCCTTTTCCATTTTCAAATGGGGTTTATTTTAGCATGATCTATATTGATATCATTGTAAAATATTGTGCCCATTTAAAAAAATGTACACTTCTTGTACCTATTTTTTAAATGTTCATATTTTTGTGTTCATGCACCCAGTGATTAACTTTTATTTGTGTGGGATTTCCAGCCAGAGGTAGTTTTCTTTGTGCATTTTCCAAGCACACTTAAGCTGTCAAAGGTATTTCTCCCCTTTCATAGGATGCAATTCAAGCTTGGAAATGTAGAGATTTTCAACAGCAAGTTATATTCTGTTCCACATTCAGGGCTGGTAAGTGCAGATTGTGGAAATCTGATTGTTAAAAAAGCAAATTCCTCTCACAACCCCAGAATCAGAACATTAGTCCATCTAGACAGGAGTCTTTGAACTAGGGATCTGAAGAATATTTAAGAAATTTCTTGTTCTCTGTGTTTTTCAAAATCTGGCCATGCTGACTTCTTGCCAAGCCTTTCCCCTGCACCAGCAAGATTTCTCAGCTTCCCATGAAAAGGAAACTTTGGTCTTGTTTTTGCCTTTTTCCCTCCCCCCCCCCTTGTCCTTTTACACAAGAAACTGGATTTCCCCCCCCCCCAAAAAAAAACACGACGAAATATCATGAAATCCAGAGGGGGGAAGGGATCTCCCAGAGAGAAATTTCATTGGGATGAGAAGGGTGGGGGTTCACCTCAGTTTGTCACTGAGAGTGAGACCCTATGAAATTCACATCTCACTTTGAACTGCCAGAAATGCTAGGGATAGAACCCGGAACTTTCTGCATGGGAAACATGCCCTCTATCACTGAACCGTGTTCAGCTTTAGTTTAGGATGCACAAACACTCAGTTGGTGCATTTTGCGACACAAAAATTAGAAGCACACATTATCACCTCCCAATACCTTGGAAAGGGTTTTGTTGCTGTTATGCAGTAAACAGGTTTTATGTCACCCCAGATTTCTCCTAGATTCAATCATCATCTTAGATATTACTGGACTTAAGTTTAGAAGGCAAACTGCTTTACAACACCCTACAAGACACCAAAGCATATCCCATATAGAACTTAGCAGATCCAGTTCTAACAGTGATTTTCTTATTACCTTTTGTGGTTTAAACACATTGGTCCCTAAAAATGGACCAACCATCCAATCTCCCAATATAGCTAGCCAGGTAATCAAATGTTCCATTGTCGAAGGCTTTATTACAGTTTAAAAATGATCTCTGTAATTCACTTTTTTTGTCACTCCCTAAATAGTCAGCAACATAAACAGCCATACAGTAGCAAAGTGTTGCTGTGATGCCCAGTATTACTCATTCACAGCTAGAAGTAATATTTTGCACCGGGGGTGGTGGTGGAAAGCAAATAATCCATGCTGGCTCTCTGGGCAAAAAAGGACCATTTCCTTTGCTTTTAAGAAGCTAATGTTTCATCTGGGTCCCAGAAAAGGAGCAAATTGAAATTGGAAAAGAGAGATGCCATAGTTTTGTTACCATTTTTGCCGTGTATGTACTTTCCATCATCAAGATGGCAGGTCTAGTAGTTCTTTTGTGCTAATGGCATTTGGAGAGGAGATATTCTTCACCCAGTACTCCAGTTATGCTATTCTTTTCCCATTTTTGCACCTTGATACATGAGCTCTTACATAGACATGCACACATGCACACACATATTTTGCAACTTTCTTAGCTCAAAGGCCCATGACGCTTAAAGAGGAAGAAATTCATCAATATGAAGTTCTACCCTTACAATTTTCACTACATTAGACTGAACTGTCAAAATGCAGTTCTCAATTTAAAATGTTTCAGCCTGTAGATTTCAATAGAGGCTCATGGAAGCTCTCCATGTGAACAAGAACCATAGAAAATCAGAAATGTTGCTTGCACGGAAAGCCTCCACATGAACAGCAACCTTTCCTTGCAGACTCCTTGCTTTTCACAGGAGAAAAAGTGACAGCTGACGAGACAGGCCCTCTTCAGAGGTGAACAAACCAGGTAGGTAACACCTGGATAGAGCTTACAGTCATAAACTATTTATTTATTTATTTATTTATTCATTCATTCAATTTGTATCCCGCTCCCATTAGTGCCACAGCACTGCTCTGGGTGGGTTACAACTCATAAAATAGAAAACACAAATTAAAATAGAAATATTAAAACTGATAACAATAACTCTAAAAAGAAAGAAAGAAAGAAAGAAAACCAGATGGCACCGACTAATCTCAGAGCAGATGGAGGAAAAGGGGAGGGAATAGGAGGAAGTGAAAGGGGGGGAAAGTTGAGGAAGGTAGTCAGCTGGGATTGACCACCTTCCTCCCCTTTTTTTTCTCTCCCTCCTGTAACATAATTATTATTGTGTGATAACATAATAACAGTAATTCTACCATGTACATGAATGTTTATCCTGATGACTTCATCAGTACCAAAGTAATATTAACAAATGATGTGATATTCTATTAAACAACTGTTGTTTTCAAGTATGGATGTTCCTGGCTGCCACTTTGAACAGGGCTTTCACCAATCTGTTACCAAAGTAATGACAGCCTTGACATTCTGTAGAACCCAGATATCTTGAACATGGCTTGGATGCCTTTGTGGATGTTTGTGGAAATCCAAGAGTCCACCAGTCCCTCTATCGAAAACTGATTAAAGATGTGAAGAGAGGTAGTGGCACATTCTTGCTCTAATTCCAGGTCTTGCTTTGCTTGCTCTTTGCTAGAGTGCTGACTGCTATTATAAGATCGAATTCACATCCAGAGCATTAAAGTGAGAAACATAAGAACATTCCATTTTCAGATGTTTCTCGTAATCAAACTTCCTTCCATTATATGTACCAAATTTCAGCTCCCTGTCTGTTGTGCACTTATCTTAAAAACCTTTCATAATGATTGAGTCGTACAAATGGAGTGTGTTTGTGTGAAAGAGATGGGTGGGAAGGTTGAGAATCACTCATGTAGGATGGGGAATCTGAAGTATTCCTTTTGGGATATTATCCAATATTGGCCCTGTGAATTTGTGTGAAGGTACACAAGTTCATTTAAGGGTAAGTTCTTCCTAGTTCTCACAAAGTGAAGACAAATCAAAATAAAATTAAGCCTAATAGAGATGACATCTTGGTATAAGCACAGATCTCTACAGGAAGGTGAAAAAAAGATTTGCTTTGAGCTTACTATGAATTTTAGCAATAATTTTCTCCTTAATAATTCTCACTATGCTTCCTTTGAAATCAAGAAACAATTGGTGAGCCCCACTGTGAATAATTTAGCAGCTGTTGATTCCTACAATTGCTAGTCCATTGGGCAGCAGAAAAAGAAAATCCCAAGGTCATCACATGCTACTCCAGTGGCAATTTCAAATGACCTTATAGTAGCTCCTTGTTTCATATTTCTATTATCAACCCAATAGTGGGTTTTAAATATTAATTTCAGTCCGTTTGGCAAAAATAATGGAAAGGTAATAAGTATTTTTAAAGCTTTTTGCACCAGGATTACAAAAATCCTTACATTGTTTGAATTGCAGTGTATTTTGGACCCAGTAAGAAATAGTGTTTCTGTGGGTAGAGTACAGTGTATCCCAGCTAGGCATCTAGGTCCAGAAGACAGAAAAATAGAATAACAGTAAAATAAAATCAGGTGAAATGAAATGGGATAATGAATTTTTCACTCTAAATTCAAAGCTGTAATACACATTGGTGGTAAGTGCTAAGTGATGACAACCATTGGGATCCCATGTCTCAATTGCTTAAATAGTTTCAGTAGTTCCAAGACGATGTACAATTCAAAGGAACCGGTGCTCACCTTCATACCAGTATGTGGTTTGGATCAGCCACCTGCCCCCCCTCCCTCAGTCTATCTAAGTTATGTTAGGTGAAGAGCCATCAATTCCCATCCAACTTAAGGTGAACCTGGTAGGGTTTTCAAGGTATGCACAATATTCAAAGAGTAGTTTTACCAGTACAACTCCCCAGAGAGTTTCTGTGGCCAAACAAGGACTTAACCCCAGGTCTCCTGAGCCTTATCCCAATACTGGATCCATTACACCATGCTAATCCTCAGTCTACTTATACATGAATACATTTTTCTAAGGCTTTTGTCTTGATACCTCCTCATCATGAGATATACAAACTGTATATTAGCACAAAATAAGGTTTTCTCAGGCAGGTTCCTGTAACAGGAGTGAGCATTGCCTGCCCAGACTGGAATAACGAGACAGACACAGTAGATAGGGTAACTAGAGCCACAACTTTATTAACTTATTTAACCTGAACTTCCCCTTTCACAAGGGGGTCTGGGTCTACCTAGTGCAACATAGGTCTGTAACCAGGGTCAACCTTGCCCTTCTGGTCCAGACCTTGCCCTAGGGAGTTCCTCTTCTGGATGTGCACTGTCCTACTATACAACACACTCTCAGTCCTTGAATAGCCGGAGTACCGCCAGGTGGTGCTCCTGGCCCAAAGTGCCATGGGGTCCCCTGCTTACCCTCCCTTCATCTAAGCCTCTGCTAATTCCCATTCAGAGAGGAGAGGTGCCTTGCACCCCCTGGGTGTTCCCTTTGGAACTCACTTACACCTGTTCTTTTTGCACTACCCACTGTTGTGACCTAATTTGCACACCTTTCAGTGACTTCCTATCACTTCCCCTAGTAAGAATGAGATGGGCGAAAACTCACTCACACCCAGGGCCAATTCAGGTGCGAGTCAAAAATTCCCATCCGGCCCCTTAGAGACCGGCTAATGTCATTCTTACTGCACAGGGTAGGAGGGTGGGCAGAGAAGCCCTGCGCCAGCAGCTGCATGCCTTGCGGAGAGGCCCAAGTTTCAACTGCAGGATGTATGTCCAGAATCCCAGAATCCCACTCTGTCCTTCAGCATCCCACCACTATTTTCTTTAGAAAATGTTCTTCCAACCTCTAGAGGGGAACAATTTCTATATGTTTTCACTCTTCACTGTTTAAGAAACCAGGAATGGGGATCTGGGATGTAAAGTCAGCTCCCTGAGGTCTTGATCTTGCACCTACACAGTCACATAAAAATCCCAAAGAACTTCTAACAATTTTGTTCCATCTAAAGTTGGTGCAATGCAGCTTCTATTGACTGGCCAAAATTCTGTTGCACAGTTAAGCCAAAGATGTAACTTTACACAGTAAATTGCCTTCAGTTAAGAAATCTCAGTAGGCAGTACCTGTTGCATGATTCAGCATGCAACAGATAATGCTTATGAAGATTTCTTAACTTACAGTAGTTCCCTGCCATAACTTATGCCTTTTGTGTAACTATGCAATAAAATGTTGGCCATTATGTACTATTACTGTGGTTATGTTTTTATGGAATTGTAGGCTATAAGCTATCCTGTGGGTAAAGATTATATAAAGAAGAACACCAATTTTATGAAAAATAAACACTTCTTCCTGGCAATATTCACTAAACTGATGGTTCATCAAAGACTGGACAACCTACAGTTGCCTCATGCTACTCATTTCAGCAGCCATACAGACTGACAAAGGTCAAGTGTAGGGCAGATTGAAATCACCTGACTGCACCCTACAGAGCCATTTGCCTAGGAACCAAGGATGATGATGTGTTTCAGACATATGTTTGAAGTCTTTATTATTTCAAAATAACTGAACTTTCCCCCCTCCCCCAAAGAAAACCTAGTAGGAACTAGTAAGAGCAGCCAGTTTTAAGAGGGAAAATCTGCAGCATTAGCATGTGGAGTGGTTAGGCAGATAATATTTTTCCTGTGAATGCAGGCAGACTTCCTGGTTCACCCAGTCTGATATTCAAACTCTGCCTACAATTCATGGACGAAATGTAGAAAATGCAAGAAAGTAATTGACAAATCTGGCTCCCTGTGCCCATACGCCCTTATTTTAATTGTCTGATAAGTGATTCTTCTTTTCATCACCCAGAAGCTTCTATCATTTTAAAACATGAGTATTTATATCATGGATGAGATGGTTGGACAGTGTCATCGAAGCAACCAACATGAATTTGACCCAACTTCAGGAGGCAGTGGAAGACAGGAGGGCCTGGCGTGCTCTGGTCCATGGGGTCACGAAGAGTCGGACACGACTAAACGACTAAACAACAACAACATTTATATCTAGAAATATTTTCCTTCCATGTTGTTTCTTTTCATTTCAGCTCTTTATCAATAGCAAGAGAGGGAGAATAAAAAAGAAAAAGAATTGTTCTGGCTGACTGTCCATTTAAAGCTGTTAAAATATGTATTCTCTCTGATAGTTTGAATCTTAAATCCCATCAATTCTCCACCACCTGGTGAAGTAACAGCAGATGGGCCTGTCTTCTAGCAGTTAGCAGATGGATAAAGAAGTAAAACGTAGAGGAAAAAACCTTTACCTGTTCCAGCTTTTTATATTGCTTCTTTTCCAGTATTTATTGTCTTCTGAGCTTCAGTCCCTCAGAACTTTTAATACTTCTGAGGTAATGACTCTTATTTTTCTCCCTCAGAACTATTGTTTTGCCCATAAGCCTATTCTGCAGCTGCGTCATATGCAGGACTCACATGAGTGTTTCAAAAGGGCTCGCGCAGAGCAGTGTCTGAGAGGAAAGCTGTGAACTGGGGTGGGGGAAGGGACTCAGTGAAAACAGCACTTCAGCCATTAAGCTGCCAGGTGACTTTAGGCTTCACCTTGTCACACTGATGATTCTTGTTGTTATATGTCATCAAGTTACTTCCAACTTATGTTGACCCTATGAATTAGTGATTTCCAAAGAATTCTGCTCAGGTCTTAAAACGCTCAAAGTTCAGCTTCCTTTGCCCAACCAGCCTGGAGTAACGAGGCGAGACACAGGACTTACCTTCCAACTCATGCCTTCCACCACTACCCATCAGTGTGACCAACAAGAGACCTCACCCAACCCTGCTGCCAAACAAGCAAAATTAAGAACGGGATGGGCGAAAACTCACCTGCTCCTTTAGTGCCAATTATCAGGACAGGCCAAAAATTCCCATCCAGCCCCAAAGCTACCAGCTAATCTTGCTCTTAACATAGGGTGGACAGGTGGGCCGATGAGCGTGGCACAAAGAGGATAAAGCTGGGGGTGAGCAGCCTTTTCAAGGCAAGCCTCACTCCCCCACCCTTTAGGCCACCCTAGCCAGTCCTCCTGTGTCCACCTCACCCGGGTGGGTGGACAAAAAGCTCCCGCAGCAGCCGCCGCGGAACGAGCCTCACTCAACCAGCCCAGAGCAATGAGGCAAGACACAGGAGGTGGTTGAAATAAGGGCCACACTTTATTAAACATTAAACACAACATCCCCTTTCACAAGAGGGCCTACAGTAGGGTGGAATCAGAACCTGTATCTGAGGCCGACCTTGCCCCAGACACAGACTTTCATGGGTGAAGTCCCATAATAACTGGGTACCCCCCCCCCCAGGATGCAGGCTGGACAAAACTCCCAAATCAAAGTGGTCCGTGCCCCTAGGGACCCCCAGCTCATCCACCTCCCAGTGAAGAAACCTCAGGATCTACAACACTGGGAGCCAGTTCTCCTGTGCACACCTCACCTGGGTGGGCAGGAAAAAAGCTCCCATGTCCACAGCCGCTGCCATGGAAAAAGCCTTATTGAAGCAATCCATCTCACATTTGGGCTTCCTCTTTTCCTGCACTTTTGTTCCCAACATTATTCTCTTTCCTGGTGAGTCTCTTCTCAGCATGTGCCTGAAACATAGTCTCAGTTTAGTTATTTTTGTTTCTAAGGACTGTCCAATGCTTAATCTAATACTTACTTATTTGTCTTTTTGGTAGTCCATAGTAGGTGTAAAGCTCTCCTCTAATGCCACATTTCATACATACTAATTGGGAACACCACAGTATAGGTGATCTTGGCTTAGTCCCAAATGACACATCCTTACTCTTAAGGGTTTTTCGTATTTCCATCATAGCTTCCCTTCAAAGCCTCTGTTTTCTGATTTTGTGGCTGCATCAATCTTCGCTAAGACTGATGGTTCAAGCAACGCATAGAAAATCTTTCACAATTTCATTTTCTTCATTGCCAACATTAAAGTCATGTAGTCCTTCTGTAGTTATCATTTTTATCTTCTTAATGTTCAGCTGTAACTCTGCTTTTGTACTTACTTCTATAACCTTCTTCAGTAGACATTTCATGTTCCTGCTGCTTTCTGCTGGTAATATGGTATCATCTGCACATACTGAATGATTGATGTATCTTATACCAGTTTTAACTCCAGCAGTAATGGCACTAGCCTGACCTTAGGGTGCTAACAGAATGAAATCCAAGATCACATACATATAAAATGTTTTAAATGTGTGGAATTAGGGTTGCCAACTAGAACTATTGATCTGCATTGCCCTTCTGACTTTAACTGCAGCTTGATCTGCAGGAATTAAGGGGTGAAACTTTTCTCTGCATGGAGAGAAACATGATCACAGCCCTAAAGCATGATCATAGTAATGTGCAATCAATCTCTATTGCAAGAGTATTCCAGAACTGTCATCACGTCTCACAAAAGGTTTACTCATTAAACACCTCACTAAGGATTTTCTGAATAAACTATAAATACTATAATTCTCCATCATGAGAGCTCTACCTACCTTAGAGGCATCTTGCAAATACCTGAGTGTGATGCACCTGGGAGACAGGACAAAATTAAAAGGCTTTGAGGCTCAGCTAGGCCAAGCTCTGCCCAAGTGTCCTGTTCTGGCCAGAAAAGTTCTGGTCAGAAAAGAAGCTCTCTGCTAGCTGAGAGCTTCTTTTCTGAGAAAAATAGTCTTTTGTCCTAGGTATGACCCATTCAGGTATTTTCAAGATGCTTTTAAGGCAGATTGAATTCCCAGAATGGAGAACAGTGGTATTTGTAGTTCACAAAATCCTATCCCTACACCTCACACTGGCTTCAGGAAGGTCTCAGACTCTTGTCTCAGTCCATAGCTATAAGCTATACTTCTGGCCGAAAGACATAAGGGTGATGATACTCTCTTCTGCTCATTACCATTCACACTTGTTGAAAACCAGCCCTGGCATTTGCTTTATGTTTGGGTAAGAAGTGGTTAACAGATGAGAAAAGGAGTCAGCCTTTGGGATTTTCCCTTGCGTTGTGTCACTTTGTGAATGGTAGTGAACAGAAGACAGTATCCTGTAGACCAGTAGTTCTCAAATTGGGGTCCCCAGATGTTCTTGAACTGTAATTCTCAGAAGCCTTCACCACTTGCTGTGCTGACCAGAATTTCTGGGAGTTGCCGTCCAAGAACATCTGGGGACCCAAGTTTGAGAACCACTGCTGTAGACCATCTGGACTGCTGGCATTGGTGTTGTCAACATTCAGGCTGCCTTTTGCTAAATAAAATGTGGCATCCTTTTTCCTGCTGGCAATGCAGGAACGATATTGTGCAGCAATGTTGGGACATTTCCTGGCTTTTTGAATCATGGTTACAGAAGCACAATAGCCCACATTCATAAACCAGAGGGTTTTTTAAAATTTTATTTTATTATTATCAATTTTAAGAATTGAGTTTATTTTTAGCTAAGTGGCATTACACAGCAACAAGGACAGATTGGAGGATGTGCTAAGATGGTGACCTCATACATGTCAGCCAGGGAGGAAACTAGAACTCGGAATAGGTTTAAAGGATCTACTGTGAGCAGTCATGAAACAGTAAGCTTTCCTCCCTGCATCATACTTCCCCCTACCTGTCAACACCCATATGGTTTTATTCAAACACCCCTTGTGATTTAATTCCATTGAACAGAAAGTCATATATAAATTTAAATCACAGCTTGGAAAAGTTAGGGGTTTTTGGACTGCAACACCCAGAATCTCCTGGCCAAAAAAGTCACTGTGCATGAAGGCTAGAAAATTCTGGCAGCTATAGTCCAAAAATGTGACTTTCTAAGTTCTGGGTTAATTGTACCTTGGCAATGGAGGAAGGTCAAATCTGTTTTAAAACCATTTTCCATGTCAGAATAGTCTTAGTTTTACGATAGTTCAGATCAGCTAAAACATTTTCAGGATTACACAAACTTGTGTCATTACACACACCTGACATTCATGGTAAGGCAACAACCTCAAAGGACAAAATCATAATTCTTTAAATATTATTTTGTTGTTGCTGTTGCTTCTAAAGGCAATATCTCAAAGCCTCAGCCCTCCTTCCTTGCTCTGAAATGGAACCTGAGTTCATGTCACTATAAATATTCTGCAAACTAAATGCTGTACTCAGCGGTTGTACACCTCTATGATCCTGTTACCTATGGTAAGTTTGCCCAGGAATAAATGCGGAAAGAATTGGGTCCTGCTCTCTCTAACTCATGTTCTGATAGATGTGATGGCTCTGCAGAAGTGGTGCAAATAAAAAGCTTGATGGCTGATTCTTGTGGCTGATGTCAGCAAATAAGACTCTGCATACACAGAAGTAGAAAATTACAGTCACTTCAAAGAGTACATATTTTCCATAAGGTAGACTACAGCTATTTTGTGATATGGCACTTAGGAAAATGATTGCACCAAAAACAAAACAATCAGGTCTGTGTTATTAACCAATCAGTTTGTCCATTTTAAATTATCTAAATTGCTACCCTTAACCATGTCAGGGTTTGCCGATTTACTGCTTCCTGCCTTTAACCAAGTCACTACTCACAGATCATGTTTCTGTCAAAGCAGTTCTATGCAGATGAATTCCAGCACTGCCTCCCAAGAAGTAACAGAAGCCTGTATACACTAAATAGAAGCCACCTTCAATATAATGTTCTATATAGAGGGGATTTTGACAATGACCAGAATCCTGGTTGGGGTCCGTTCCCCCCCCCCCCAGCAGG
Organism: Intellagama lesueurii; assembly: GCA_037013535.1. Lineage (NCBI taxonomy): Eukaryota > Metazoa > Chordata > Lepidosauria > Squamata > Agamidae > Intellagama > Intellagama lesueurii. The sequence goes on along the minus strand of JBAJHW010000003.1, from coordinate 38,123,570 downwards.
GGACGCAGCACTACAGATGGAAAACAATTTCATTTGAGTTGAAATGAATGCTGATGAAAGTCACCTTATCATACTTTTTAAATCTTTTGCAAAAAGAAGCCCACTAACAGATTCTGGTAGCTGGCTCAAGGTTACAGTAACTCAGCCTTTCATCCTTCTGAGTTCAGTAAAATGAGTACCTAGATCACTGGAGAGCAAAATTGTGTTTGTATAACTATGTTGTAAACCATCCAAAAAGTGTTCTAGCAATATAGAGCAGTATATAAGTCAAAACAACAACAACAACCTTTCTTCCAACATACTCACACTTGCAATGTCTATGGAGTGATTCAGAGAAAAAATGTTTCCAAATGCAAATAGCTACAAAGTCATGGCATTGAAAAAATACACACAACTTGCTTGAGTCAATGAGGAAATTACATAGGTAAGGCAAAATGCCTAAATAAATGTGCACAAAATGCATAAATAATTGTTACACATTGGGATCATATGTAAAAATGTGCATAAATATCCATATAAACAAACCGATACACAGAGGTTAGAAGGGCTTGTGTAAAACATATGTTTTCCCCTTTCTGTCAGGGTCTCCTTTATGTGACTGGTCCTGCATTGGTGGTGAAACTGCAAATAATAGCCTGCTGAAGGCGAACAATGCTACCTGTGTGCATGCAGGGTTTGGTAGCAGGATCTTGGCCAAAGTCTCACCACCTCCCGATCACTATGTATGACTGGGAGACTGGACAGTGAAGAAGGCTGAGAGGAAAAAATCTCAATTCATTTGACATATGTTGCTGGGGGAGAGCTTTGCAGATACCCTGGACTACCAGAAATACGAACAAGTGGGTCCTAGATCAAATCAAGCCTGAACTGTCTATGGAGACAAAAATGATGAAACTGAGTCTGCCCTACTTTGGGCATATCATGGGAAGGCAGGATTCTCTGGAAAAGACAATAATGCTGGGAAAGGTTGAAGGAATCAGGAAAAGAGGAAGACCAAATAGGAGATGGATTGGCTCTCTAAAATAAGTCAAAGGCTTGAGTATGCGAGAGTTGAGCAGGGCTGTTGTGGACAGGACATTTTGGAGATTGGTCATTCATAGGTCACCATGAGTTGGAGGCAACATGATGGCGCACAACAACAACTCACCATCTAGTACTATGAAAGTGCAGGAAGAAAATACAAATAGCAGGACTATAAATGAGGGTGGGGCAACTGAGGCTACACTAAATTTTGCTCCTTTTTTCTTGGTGGGGGGCTTGAACAACTAACCATGCAAAGAAGAACCTGCTGGAGAGGGAAAATGTTGCCTGTCTGCAGGCGGTTTGTAGTAGCAGGATTTTGGCCAAAGTCTCACCAGTCAGGGCCAAGTCAGAAGGGCAAAGTGTCATTTGCCCTGGGTCATAAAATTTCTTATTATGGCTCTGACATGCGAGATAATGTGAAATGCAGGGCAAGGTGCCAGGAAAGGGTCATTGCCTGATTGACAACAATTTGCTTAGTCTCTGCTTCCATTATGAGACAGAGATGCTAAATTAGGGATGTCAATCTTGCAGCACCAGTCTGCATAGACTTATTACAAATTCAGTGCAAAATTACATTTTTCTCATGGATGGGCTTCCTCTTTTCCTTCTGCCTTCCACTTTTCCCAGCATTATAGTCTTTTACAGTCAGTCTTGTCTTCCTAGGATCAGTCAAAGGCATCTAGCTTCAGTTGAGCTATTCTTTCAGGTCATATATTCTGTCACCTGAAGGTGTCCCTAAGAGCCCTACAGAACTTTATAGACCTTTAAAGAAAAATTAGAAGCCTGTGGTCATCACAGGTATCATTTATCCTAATTAAGGGTTAATTACAGAATGAAACCAACCAATCATTGACAATCATATTAATATTCATTTATCAACATTTAAGTCTTTTCTTTGTTGCAGTGATTCCAGGCAACATCACGTTGTCTAATTCCAAAAGCTTTGTTTCTCTACATTGCTTCTATTTTCCATTATCCCCTTACCCTGGAATAAGACACGAGACAACTGTTATGGAATAAACATGAGCCACACTTTATTAAATATTCATATTTATCCTCAAATGGGAAAAAGGGGGGTCCTGCTGTAGTGCGGAATCAGGTTCTGCAGAGGGGTCTCACCGGACCCCTACCAAACTATGGGCGAGTCCCGAGCCCCAAGATCTCGCAGTCATGAAGACAGCAAGAACCCGGCTGGCCCAAATTTGACCACCCCCTTACCTCAAGTCCCCTCCTTCTTGTTGAATGTTGGTCCAGGAGCAGCCCCAGCTGATTTTCTCCCCGTAGCACTGTAATCACACGATCCGCAGTGCTGGGAGATCAGATGAGCTATACCTTACCTGTGGTTGTGAGGGGACTCACCAAAACCCGTTTTATCCGCACTACCCGCCACAGCAAGCTTAAGCTTAAGGCGCTTGCCCCCCATTGAGCCTCTCGAGCTCCAAAAGCAGGCCCCTCCGAGGTCTGCCAAAAATATCTCCAAACCTCTATCGGAGAGGTGAACTCCATCCACCCGAAAGAGCTCAGACCTGGTAGCACGGATCTCCCGGTGACCAATCACCGATCCAAGCCATCACATATCGCTCTACACACTTCTCTGTTAACACGCTTCCGCGCAGTGTTAACATGCTGGACCTGGCATTTGTCCCGCCAAACAAGCCGAGGGATGATCATAGACGAAATAATGTTCATCGTACGGTACGTCGGCCTCAGCCATTTGATGTCTCACAGAACATCCAAAACCAAGGCCTTGCCACCATGCTTGGCCAGGTCGTTGCCTTCCAGGTGTATAACCAACACATCTGGGGGTTGCTTGCCAAATGCAGCCGCCCTGCATAATTGGCTCCATAACAGTCCGCGGATCCCTCTCCAAACAATTTGGGCTCTATCTCCGAGACCCAAATCACTCCCCCACGCTGACTGGGCAACGTACCTTGCTGCCCAGAAAATGAAGCTGTGGCCCACTATCATGACTTGCAGCCGGCTCCCCTGTAAAACAGACCTGCAAAGACAAAAAACCAGGCACCTGCCTAGATGTGAGAGAGTGTCCGGACATATCTTCGATAGGTGGTGGATGACCAGCTCCCCAACCACTTGATGTCATCAGGATGATAACCCAGAGCAGCTGCAGTTAATGCCGCCCCAATTCTAAATGAATGAGTTCCGAATCTCAAACCGTGAACACCTACTTTGCCTACTGCTAAATCAGTGATTCTCCAAAACTGATATTTTGTTAGAGGTGTTCCATCCTTATGTATGAAAAAATAATCTTGACCCTGTCCCCTGACACTTAAATAAGTACCTATCGCTTTTACCAGACAAAGGTTTGCTATCAAGCAAGTACCTAAAGTAAGATCTGGTCCCCTACCTCGCTGATCCACCTTCGATCGACGGATGTGGACCCGCACAGAATCTTCTGCCAGCACTACGTTGTGCCATTTTAAGGCCAATTTCGATGCGTCCCCTCTACCTGAAGCCACCACATCACTAATTCTTAATGCGCCAAAAAATGTCAGCAACGTCACTTCTTGAAATAGTGCAGCCTCATATGCATCCCTACAAATGATTGGCAATAGCTGGCAAATTTTTTCCACCAGGGTCGGGGATATTGGTGTTCTAGAGTCCCTAACCCGGCCTTTGTTCCTTACTCCAACCTTCGATCATTTTCTTGATACGAAGGTTGCAGGTATAATCCTGGTAACCGTGGATCCTAGCATGAAAAGCTAACACTGACATCCTACCCTGGACGGATCCCGGTGCTAATCCCTTCCTATTTAAAAGCACTATAAATTGTTGCAGGTATTCCACAGGAGAAGGCCAGATCAGCTCCAAATCCACCAATCTCCTAAACTCCTGGAACTCTGTACTCACTGCTAGGTACGCCTTCCGCATCCTCGGTGCCAGGGCCAAGCTTATAGCCCTCTCGGTGTCATCCCTCCAATTTGCCAGACCTCTGCTGGTAGCTTCTCTTGAAGTTTGTTGGCTCCTGGGGCTAACTCCCTGAACCAGGTGATCTGTTGGCATTATAGGGCATCGGCCAAGCTGTTATCCAAACCCGGGATATGTTTTGCTTGGATCAGAACGTTAAATTTCAAGGCACGTAACGTAAAAGCACATACAAGTGCCATAACATGTTCTGAGTGTGTCGTGAGGTTGTTCACTATGTGAACCACTGCCTGATTGTCACACCAGAAGTGTACTGAAGAATTAGCCCATTCATGCGCCCACAGCCACAAGGCACCTACTATCAGGAAAAATTCTAAAAAGGTGAGATCCCTAGTGATACCTTGCTGGTGCCACTCTTCGGGCCACAGCCCAGCACACCATCTCCCTTTAAAATAAATTCTGAAACTGAATGAGCCAGCTGCATCGGTCTGAACCTGGAATTCCAATTTAAGTAGCAGGTCAGACCTCCAGAATGACACACCATTAAATTCCTCTAAAAACTGACTCCATACTTGCAGGTTCTGCTTCATACCCTTAGTCACCCGAGTCCTGTGAAAAGGGCGACGAAGTCCTTTCATTGCCCTGCACAAACGGCGCAAAAAGGCTCAACCAGGAGCGATTACCCTACATGCAAAATTTAAATGGCCCACAATCTCTTGTAGCTCCTTAAGGGACACTTTCTTACTCCCTAACAGTAGCTGGATTCGCTCCTTAAGAGCCTCTAATTTATCCTCTGGCAGCCTGGAAGCTTGCTGCCTGGTGTCCAGCTCAATCCCTAAAAAGGTAAGTGAAGTCGCAGGCCCTTCAGTTTTTTCCTCAGCCAAGGGAACTCCCAGTTCCCAGGCCAGTGCCTGAAACGTTTCCAAAATAAACCTGCACTGTCCAGTATTGGCAGCACCACAAAAAAGGTAATCATCTAAATAATGGGCCGTGCTTCTGCAACCTACCCTACATCTGATCTTCCACTCCAAAAATGAACTGAACCGCTCAAATGCAGCACAGGAGACAGAACAACCCATTGGCAGGGCCCTATCAATGTAGTAAGAGCCCTGAAAATAAAACCCCAAGAGGTCAAAATCTAAGGGATGAACCAGAAGAATACAAAATGCCGACTTAATGTCACATTTCGCTAGTTCCGCATCTATTCCACATCTGCGCACCGCCTCATGAAAAGAGGTGTAGTGCACTGAACAAAGCTCCTGCAGTATGGCATCGTTCACCAACACCACCCTCCTCAGGGTAAGACAGGTGGTGAATGAGCCTATACTCACCCTTATTCTTCTTGGGTACGATGCCCAAGGGTGATAACCAAAAGTTTTCTAATGGGGGATGTTTGTATGGCCCTAAAATCCTACCTTTTGCTGGACAACACTTTCCATGCCACGTACTGACTTCAAATTTTTAGCAAAAAAACGCCTTACGCTCACCCAATGCTGGTATCCTAAAACTGTACATAAAACCTTCAAACAAATATTGTGCATCTGCTGGCCATGGATAATCCTCCAACCAGCGTCCCAAAACTTCAACTTTAACTGGGCTGGGACCCTTTGTCAAAGGAACCAGTGCCCCCGGAAGCCTTTTTGTTACTTCCGGAGTCCTTATTGGCGTTTCTCTGCGCCCTAGCTCTAAAGCATGAGGTGCTGGGGTGTTGACCGCCACAGACCGTGCACTCATGTCGAAAACGACACCCCTTACGTGAGCACGTGCCTTTGGCATTATAATCCCAACAGAGCAAGCGGGGTTGAACCACTTGCCCCGCGCCGGCACAGGAGCTCACATTCACACCCTGTTTACGGATAAGGTGACCACTGTCAAACCTCTCTCCGGGGTTAGGCCTGGCTGGGGTCATAACCTGCAGCCAAAGGCCTGGCAATGGCTCATCCCATTTTAAATTTGGATGAATCGCACTGCGCATATGGAACAATTCATCATATGTCAACCACGCCTGTCCCGCAAAATCCACATAAGCCCTGTAAATCCAGATACTGGAACAAGGCCTGGGCCCTCCAGGGCTGAGCTCTCACAATTACCCCCGCATAAATTAAGAAACCTGGTAACCAGTTGCCCCAGGTCCTGTCTGGCTTACACCTTCTACATCTTTCCTTCTCTCCATCATCATTCTTATCCACATCTTTTTTGTCTACTTTTCTATTAAGAAGTTCGAAAAGGACCACATATTTTCCTTCTCCCAAATCTTTTCCTTTGTTGCTGGTGTAAGGTGGTCTCCAAGGGGCATGGCATGATCCCCGAAAGGCAATGCATTCAGGGGCACTGTGTTATAGCCCGTATCCAGAACTGACGGATATGGCCAAACACCTACACCGGCCGCTGGGCCTAAAAACACAGGGGAAAACGCTTGCACATAAGGGGAAGCCCAACTAGCTATGGGAGCACTAGTGCTAGGCCACTGAGTCCCGGCAACACCCGGACCCTGCATGCCTGGTGCTGTGTGAATTGGCATGCTAAACTGGCCACTAATAGGCCGAGGCCAAGCCGGCATCAGTGTAAATGTGCTATGTGTAGCCTCAAACTCATGCACTCCGTCAGAAGTCGTCGGTTCGCTGTCTTCCAAGCAGATGGCTTCTTCTTCCCTGCCTTGCTGACTCTGCCTCTCTGCAGTTGGCCTTCCCAGTTCCGCAGATCCAATACCTTGCTCCACCACATCACCCCTGTTCTGAGGTTGAACTAATGACACATCAGCTCCTCTCCTGGATGGTCGAGGGACTGCACAATCCTCCTCTAAGGCAGAAAAACAAGACATTAAATATTCTGCAAGCTCCTTGAGTTTGGTCTTCCTATGGCTCCTGACATCCCTAGCTGAACGTCGAAGTTGGGGTACACTAGCAGGCGAGGCATGCTGAGCTGCTTTCTCAGCCTCCAATGCTGCAATTTCCTCCTGGAGCTGGTGCCATATGGGCCAAGCCTCTTCACCCGAAGATGATTGAGGAGGAGAAACTTGGGGAGCCACCCACTTTTTTGCGGGCTGTTTTCCCTTCTTGTTCCCCTGCCTCTTTCTGGAGGCCATCCCAGGTCCCCTACTTAAAAGCCCTGCACACTACAACCAGGAGCCCTACAATCTGTGTCCACCTGCAAACCGACTCACCAGAACGTCTTATAAGAAATATTTACAAAAGAGAGCTTAAACTGAAAAGATTCTCTTATAGCCTTATCTTAATGGAAGTTTATATCCAACTCCCCCCACAGGCAGTTCAAAATTTCAATAAGCTTGAAAAAACTCCCCCTTGTGGCCGAAGCCACTTTTATTCAAAGTCAGCGACCAGAAGTAACTGCCAATTTCAAAATTCTAATGAGCACTAAGATGATCAAAATGTAATAATTAAAACTAATTCACCTAATATACTAATCAAGCTATCAACTGCAATTTATTCAATTTTCTAATATTTAATGTAATTAAAATCTTATCCTTAAATAACTATCTATCTACTATATATGATTAAGTCTATTTATTTATCAATTAACTACACTAATTATCAATCAATTAAATATCTTAAATTTATAATTACCTACACTAATCACCAATTAATTAAATATCCAAAATTATAGTATGCTCAATAGACACCCCCCCCCCCAATCTGCTTTAACACTATCCAGGAACTATACAATTCAATCAACCAAGATTAGATTAACCTTTTTAACTAGTGTCTCAAGATAATGAATTAATATTGTACAGTGAGGGGGGAAGAAGGGCGGTGCGGGTTCGGACACGCAAGCACACCCACGTTTCTTCTGCTTCTTCTTTTTTTGAAACAGCCCCCTCTTCAATTAATCCTTCTCTTATCTTCCTTAATGTTTGTTTGTTTTTTATTTTATTATTATTATTATTATTATTATTATTATTATTATTATTATTATTATTATTATTATTATTATTATTATTATTATTATTATTATTATTATTAAAGGTAAAAGCAGAATGCTTCCACCCGAGAGCCTAGCGGGTGTGCTGGCCCGGCCGAATGGCCGCGCCGTGCCCCATCAGCCACTCGTTTCCTTCCCTTCCTTTCCTTTATTTAATTATTTTAATTAAACAAAATACAATAAAATCAATGGTGGGTTATTGGCCCTTCAAAGCCGAAGCACGCTAAGCAAACCATGTGTGTGTGGGGGGGGCGCTGATGCAAACCCCCCGTCCAACATGGCAACCGTGAGTGACGCAGCAAGAAACCAAGCTCTGGCTGCAGTGCTCCGTCCTCCTTCTCTGCCAAAAAGGAAGAGGCCCAAGGTAGGAGGAGCTTTCCTTTAAATACTCTCCCCGTCCTCTATTTCCAATTGCTCTTGCAAGACTATGATGTCTCGTGTTATCCCGGGAATGGGATAATGGCGGCCCGCGCTGCCGAAGAGCTCAGCAGCAGACTGAGCATAAGCACAAAATACTTCAAAAAGTAACAAGTTGACATGTGTTGAAAACATCTATGGAAACTGTAGGCACAAATGCTTAAAATAAATTGTTATCTTAAAGTCTTACAAATGTCTACAAAAATAAAAAACTAAAACTTAAGTTGTAGGCAGAAATTAAATCAAATCACATTTGAATTAAAAAATAAAGGAGCTTATAGCCTAAAAGAACCAGCAGAGAATACTTCTCCAAAAAGTAAAAAGCATTGTAACTTTGAGTCATCTTTAGCCTTTATGCATATTAAAAATACATACACAAAAAAGTTACTCTAAGTACTCGCCCAGCCAGCCCAATTTCTATCTGTGGAGGAAAATCCAAGTTGATCGTCTGCTACTGTTATCCTTTCGTTTCAGGTGCCCAAAATGGCATGGGGTTGCAATTATGTGATGAGTTACTGAATGTGTGTGTCTTATTTCCCTGTATGTATAATTCTTTCAGATGTTCACATCTCACCCCAATCTGTCAACAATGTCCTTCCGCAGGGTTTAGAGGTCCAAAAGCCTAGAGATTCAAGAATATTTTTTCAATAGGCACTTCCATTTTTCCTACACCTAAAGTAAATCCAGATATTTGTAACTTAATTTCTGGCAAGTGATGATAATGTTACTGTTATAACTAACATTTTGTAAACCCTAGAGAAATAAAAGCTTTTTGCTCCAAGACTCTGGAACACATTGTAGCTCCAAGGTATTGAAAGAACAAAGAGTGCAAGCTATAGGACCTGCAAACACCACCTCCATATTTATAAATTGTAAGAAAGACACCTTCAGCTGTCAGGAACATTATTGTTCATTAACCTTGCTTGGCAGGAGAGCTGACTAACTGTTTTGAAATGATAATAGTAAGCTATCGTTCAAGCCTCAATTTTAAAAGTACTTTCATTTTCAGGGCTATTTTTCTATGCCCCCTTGATTTTTTTAACACTTTATACATATAAGATTTCAAACCTTGATACTTCCAGTGAGCGTTCAGTCTTGATTTGATCTAGAACTCATTTATTTCTTCTTTTGGTAATCCTCAGTACCCCTAAAACTGTCCTTCAACACCACATCTCAAATGAATAGATTTTTTTCCCTTTGTCTTTCTTGATTATCCAGTTTTCTCTCCTTAATATGGTGAAGGGATTTGAATGTGTCAAGGAAGCTGACAGCAGTATGTTCAGGAAGCTAGTCTACATTATGAGTCTAGAATTGATGGTACCCATGAAGAAGAGGGCAGAGAAACTCCTGAAGGGCATCTTTCACAGATAACAGCAGTGACACTCAAGCTTACTCTTCTTAGTACTTCAACCAGCAAAGCAATGCTAAACATCTTGGGTTAATTTTTGGAGTGTCTTTTATTTCATCCATCTGCTACTATGTTCTTTTGCTCCTTCTCATGGGACATTAACAAGAATAATACTTGCATACTTTTGTGGCATTCTGTTTGGTCCTAGGTATCGTCCACTATGCTTTTGGATGGAGAGGGCAGTGGCACTTTTCAAACCAACTACCTGTGATGTTTAGCTAGGAGAAACAAATCTTGTTTAATGGTATTAAATATCACATATTAAGATCAATCTGAAACAACTATTGGTTTGAAAGCCAGTTATTTGATTATTTTAAGAGGGTAGCTAAACATTTACAGTACAATGCTTAGCACAGTTATAAGGATATAAGTCCCAATAAATCCAATTTATTCCCTAGGAAATGTGCTGAATGCTGTTACATCCCCTTTTTAAAGACATCTTTTAAAGTGTGACTTTAAAAATAAGTCAGGCTTATAAATTGGAGGGAGGATATTTTACCACATAGAAATGTGCAAGTGGAGTTTTTTTTTTTAAAGAATCATTTCTCAAAGACAGTGTTGTTGTTGTTGTTTCTTAACGGCTCACATTTTTAAACAGATATATATATCAAACATCCTTTTCAAAGCTTCTTGGGGAGCATATCCATCCAGGTACCTGAGAGCTGCCAGTTACTTTTAAATAAAGCTGGGTTGACAATATCACTGCCTCACAAAGAAGGGGTTTTTTTTCCCTCCCTCTCCCAATAGATATTTCATAGATTTAAATGTTTTACACCTTCAGTCTCAATTAATATAAAGGGAGTTGTTAAATATTTCATCTCAAATTTCACATGAAATTTTAGGTTTTGTGCACAATTGCTATCTGGAGAAACAATGCCCCTATTTTTTCTTCAAAATTCAAATCAGCCCAATGCTTGAAAGAGATCTACATCTCTTAGGGCTAGTTTATCTGAATGGCCACTTTCTCACCTATGTTCATGCCCATTAAGGTCACAACCTGAAGGTTCTTCTCTGGGTGCCTCTTCTGTGAGTGCCTTCATTTGGTGTGCAATGGGTAAAACTAGCTTTCTCCACAGTGATCTCCAAATGTGCAACATCTTCCTAAAGGAATTCTGTCCAGCACTTTATATGCATTATATACATTCATGTAACAGATCGGTACCTTACTTTTCCTGCAGGCAATTAGAATGAAATTCAACTGCCTGCTCCAAATTTAATAGACCCATTGAGTCAAGCAGACTTACATAAATGCTGTTCATTCAATGAATCTGCTCTAGGTGGGGCTAACAACTATGGTTAGCCTTTAATCTTTCATTTCTTGTTTTTATTATTATTGTTATCACAGACATTTAAATATATTTATATATAAATTTTATAAGCCAGCATATCCAGTGGAGAAGCACTGCCATCTATTCCAAGGGAAGAGAATGAGTCCCTCTTGTTTGGTCACCTGCTGCCCACTCTTTCCTTGCAGCACCCCTGCTTATGGACCCTCCACCTCAGTGTATTGGAGGACCAACCAAGAATTGCCAGGCTGCTGGGAGGATGGGCCCATCCCCCTCAGTGTGGGTGACTCCAAAAGGGGTCATGAGGGCTAGACTCCAAAAGGGGTCATGAGGGCTAGTCTCCCTGCTTAACAGACTTAAGGAAGAAGGGTTCAACTTGAGTGCTGTGTTCATAGCTCAGGAAGATGTGTTTGTGAATGGAAACCTGGGAAGAGTGTGGGAGGTATTATTCCAGTAATTACTGGCAGGGAGAGATACAGTGAAAGATTCCAACTTGGCTGTTAACAAGGAAAGGAGAATAAGCTGTTGGCTGGCCTTCCCTCCTTCTAGGTTGTATCCTAGCCAAAGACGCCAACCTGGAAGGTGCCAATGAAGGTAGACATCTTTTAAAGACCTGTCACCTTTCTAGTGACAGGTCTGTTGCAGGAAAATCCTCTATCATCCAAGATTTGATTCAGGATGAAGTCACTGGCTTAGCTTGTAGCACAGAGACCTGTTCACCAGGTTACTCTGTGATACAGTGGCAAGGGCTGGAGAGAGAGGATGTGTCATAGGCTTTCTTAAAAAAAAAAATCCCAGTGTGAAACAGATCAATATTCTGCACATTGCTATAAGAATGATTTTTTTTTTTGTAAGATGAACTAATCTACCTCTGACTTCTCAAAAGGTTGCATGTTTTCAATAACTCCTGGATATTTATTTATTCTTGACTCTGTACTGTCCCTAGGTTCCCAGCTGACAAGGAGTGCCTTTGCACAAATCCATACAGTGCACCAGCTACAGCCTTTCATGAATTGACCTGAGTAGGAATATCATCAATGCCTTCGTTACATCTTGACTACTGCAAGGAGCTCTATGTGGAGCTACCCTTGCAGATCGAGAATCTTCAACAGGTGAAACTAGCAACATGCAAATGCGTCTCCTCATATGAGCTACCCAAGGTTTTAAGATCTTTGGTGGAGGTTCTTCACTTTCAGTCTTTACCAGCCTGTCTCTTGAGGGAGAGAAAGATGGTGTTCTTGGTGCTCTTAGGCCATCAAGCCATTTCAAGAGAAGCCAGCAAGCAGAAACTTTCTCTTCAAGTATGCATTTAGCATCTGAAAAGGTCATGTAGGAAGGAGCTTTTAATGGTGGATGATGTACTCTTTTAAAAAACTCTTTTGCGGAGGGAGATATTTAAAATGTTTAAATGGTTTTAATTATTTTAACTCAGCAGTTGTTTCAATATAATAATATGTTTCATTGGGTTTAACATTATCATAACTTCTTGAATTTTGAGTCATATTTGATTTTTTTTTTAATCCATGTCGTAAACCAGCTTTGGTCTCTGTATTATTAGAAATGGAAAATATCCAAAAATAATAAAGAAATGAATAAATAAGAGGGAGGCTGACGATATAGCCTCATCTTTCTTAAAAAAAAAAAAAAAGCACCTCAAAACACTCTTTCCCTCCATACGACATGGTCATTACACCAAAAACTCATTCTATCTATAAATCTTCCCAGTATTGGGGTGAGCAACCATAATAATTGGGCAGAAGATTATCCAAATTATCTGAAGTGATGCTTCTTGGCATGCACACATTTTCCTAAAATGTGTATCAGGGTATAAAGCTGTGAATTTGTGTCCCATTTCACCTAGAAGTAATTATAATCCCATTTGAGAAGCAATGTGCTTTAATAGCCATGATCACTGGATGCCATTATTGTTAAAAATACCAGGCTTAGGTATGATGATGTTTCTGCAGTGCAGCCTCGAGCAAATAGATGTTCAACAAATTTGACATTGACTAGGCAATAAATGAAGGATGTTATTTTTGTTCGCCTAAAAATTGTCTGGCATTCTCATCTTTAAACATTTGTTTCTGTTTATCCAAGCCTGTGATGATTTTATAACCTCACTGCCTTGTGCTTTGTTGCTACTTGAAAAATCCAGTCACTGTGAATTCTGATTATGAAGAAACCTGATCTCCATGTCCTGTGGGTACTGGAACTTAACCAACTGGTTTTTGCACTTTCTAGATGTTATGACCTAGTTTTGGTCTCAGGAGGCCTTCCTTATCAAACTATACAAAGAAATATTCTTTTAAAAAAAATAAGATTAGAAATGCATAGTTTTTGAAGGAAGATCCACTAAAAATATATGATTAAATGTGGATTTTCAATGTGGATTTTTTTTTTTTTTGCAAAATAAGGGAGTTGTAGTTTATTAAGGAAATGAATTGATGAATGAACATGTGCAAACATGACATGGTGACATGGGCCATAAATAAAATTTTATCTATAATTGCTACACACAATTATGCAGAATTGCCTCAGCAACCTGCAGATTAAAGAGACATAACATACCGACGCCTCCTCTTTTCATGGTACACAGCAACATCCTGACCATTTCCCCACACTGCATAGTGTGTAGCACCCGAGCTCCATGAAAACATATCTCAAATAAAACTTCTGATGCTCTTTTTCTTGTTGCTGCTGCAGCTCAAGATTTACAGCTTTGTCTATCTAAATAATGGAACTCACATTTGCACATCAAAAACAGAGGGGGTAGCAGTAGAGATGGACACAAACCTGAAAAATGGTGGTTTGTGATGGTTCGTGGTTAGCCACGAACCACCACAAATCAACTGAAAAACAGAACAGGCTCATGGTTCATTTTTTGGTTTGTGCCCAGTGGAGGAGGGCCTACCTGCTCCTCTCATGTGACCACCACCATGCCACTGCCATTTGCTCCAATCAGCTGGGAGGTGGGCACATGCTGAGAAGGCAGTGACCAGCTCAGAATCACAGAACATTGAAGTTGGAAGGTGCCTATAAGGCCATCAAGTCCAACCCCCTGCTCGATGCAGGAATACAAATCAAAGGATATCTGCCAGGTGGTTGTCTAAGTTTCTCTTGAATGTCTCCAGTGTTGGAGCACTCACCACCTCTTGCGGTAATTGGTTCCACTGTTTACCAGGAGCTCAGGTGCTGCCTCTGCACATGCACCTGACCCCCAGCTGATCACCCTTATCAGCTGGGCAGTGGGCACATGCGCAGAGACAGCAGGCTTGGCTCCTGGAAGGGAAGCCAGGCTGCTATCTCTGACAATGACAGCAGTGGTGGAGGCTGCAGCAGTGGCAGGACCAGGTAGGGAGGTGATGGGGGCAGTGGGAAGGTGTCAGTTGGGCATCTATCTTGCTGAAGCAAAATGAAGCACCAAGGGAAGAAAAGTTTAGCACCTCATTTTGCAAATTGGGTCATGAACTGAACCACAAACCATGAACCAGCCTGATTCGTCAGTTTTTCTGGTTTATAGTTTGGTTTGTGCCCACCTCTAAATGGTAGTCTTCAATCAGGGACACCCAAATCGGAGCACAGTTATACCGTGTGTAAGCTAAGATATGAAAGGGTAGGACAGATACATTTTATTAGTCTGAAACATTTTATGGATAGCATTAACTAGAAATTATAGCTCAAGAGCTTGATTAGAATTTTACAAGACAACATTTTAAAGGTATAAAATGATTTCATCACAGTTTGCAGTTGTCAGTAATTATTAACAAGACCCTTCTTTGATAAGTACATGTTACAGAAATTCAGGAAACTGAAATGTTTTTGAGCAATTATTTCAAGAGAGAAAATGCCCAGATATGCAGCGAATACACGCATACACAAGTTTTTCTCCAGAGAACAGCACACACACTGCAAATTACTTGTCCCCTTGACAATTTAATGAGCCATATCACCAACTCATATGTTTTTATATTAGTAAAGCATTCTCATAAAACTACCCTGTAAGCATACAAATTAGTTATCAAAGGGTGGTAGGGGCAGATCCTCCACTGCAAATATTCTAGATTACTTTCCCAACCACTCATTCTGGGTTTTTAATGCCACTCTGTATTGGATAAGGTAGCACATTGCTAGCATAGCAACTATTCTTATGATGCCTTAGTATTACTACAGTCACAGTCAGCTGTACCATTATTTAGGTGAGGCAGTCACCTCAGGAGGCGTAGCAAATTGTATTTCTCTACACAGTAGATAGTATCTTACTAGTGACAGCAGCTGGCCATCCTCCCTCCCTTTCCAGCAACACGTCTAACTTTGCCGCAATGGGACCCCCTCTTCTTTTCATTAAAAAGCAGCATCAACAGCATTAGTGATGACTTCTTTCCACTTCACTTCTTTGTCTTGCTTCAACCTTCAACCTCTCCTTAGGCACAGTGTGGCTGCCATTGAAGTTTCACTACCGAGAAACTGCTGGAGAGCTTTTTTCTCTTTTAAAATAATTCGATGAACTGGATTGACAAAATTAAAAAGAGTGAAGAATTTGGAAAATCCTTTTGCACACAGCTGTAATGTAAACTAGA
The DNA here is from genome assembly GCA_037013535.1 of Intellagama lesueurii. Classification (NCBI taxonomy): domain Eukaryota; kingdom Metazoa; phylum Chordata; class Lepidosauria; order Squamata; family Agamidae; genus Intellagama; species Intellagama lesueurii. Next base: position 38,108,037 of record JBAJHW010000003.1, on the reverse strand, counting down.
ATAGCTATTCTGTGAAAGAATGATACACACAATAGGTGAATGGCAGAACTACCGATTTATAATGTGTATGAGAGCTACTGTATCTAAGTTCCAGTAGTAAAGATGGAATTGGACTCTATCTAACTCAGTATAACAAGTGGCCCTAAGATATGTGTTACTATTAACAGCTATAAGAGTTTCAGCATGATCAGTTATGTGGAGAAGGGATAACTACTGATAAACCCAATATTGTGTCCAGGCTCTTTAAGGGATTGTATCTCTCCATAGCAGCCACTCTGAGCTTTAAGGTCTTCAGGGAATGACTTTCTTTTGGTCCCATCACCTTCACAGGCATGGTTGGTGCAGACATGGGAGTGGGGTTTTTTTTGGTGGTTGCTTCCAGTCTGTGAAACTCCCTCTCAGAAGAGATTAGAGCGGCCCACTCCCTCCTGTGTTGTTTTTTTAATAATTGTGTTCTGTCAAGTCAATTTTGACTTCTGATGACCTTTTTCTGGATTTTCTAGGTAGTGAGTACTCAGAAGTGGTTTGCCATTCCCTTCTTTTGGGGGCACCCTGGGACTGTGCAGCTTTTGCCCAAGGCCACCCAGGCTGCTTCTGGGACACGCAGTTTGGGATCAAATTCCTGATTTCGGACTCAGCAGCCAGATATCTAACCCACTGAACTAACCAGCCAGCTCTTAGTTATCCAACCATCTGCTTTGTTTTAAAGAAAATTTAATTCAGTAAATTTTACTAATTAATATGTTTAATTTTTTTTAAAAAAATAGTGTGATTTACTTATTATATTTATAGTTGTTTTAAGTCAGGTAGAAATTAAATAACTAAAATATCTACACTTTCCACTGAAGAATTCAAGAATAGAGGGGAAAGTATAAATGCAATTCATTTTACCAGGATTTAGAGGCACTCACAATTGGACTTCTTCTCTCAAACTCATAATAGATCTGTGAAAGTTGTATTAAAATGCTCTGCTTTTCTTGCTGATCCTCAGCTACCTGTTCATATGAAGTAAAAAAAACTGAGAGTCTGTAATGCTTCTAGAGCAGTGGTTCCCAAACCTTGGGTCCCCAGATGTTCTTGGACTACAACTCCCTGAAATCCTGGCCAGCACAGCTAATGGTGAAGGCTTCTGGGAGTTTTAGTCCAAGAACATCTGAGGACCCAAGGTTGGGATCCTAGAGTAATTTTCCAGTTTCCTTTGGATTTTATCCTGAGCATTTTTCAAATAACTTGCTTAAGCATTTCATATTAAATACAGTGGTGCCTCGCTAGACAATGTTAATCCATTCCACGAAGATCGCTGTCTAGCGAAAACATCGTCTAGCGAAGCACATTTTCCCATTGGAATGCATTGAAATCTCTTCAATGCGTTCCAAGGGAAAACTCAGTCGTCTAGCGAAAATCTCCCATAGGGAAACATCGTCTAGCGAGTGCGGGTCCCCGTCGGAATGCACTGACAGCTTTTGACCACTAGTCGGCGCATTCCTATGGGGAAACCTCATCGTCTAGCGAAAATTCCCCATAGGAGACCATCGTTTTGCGAAGCGCAGTAGCGATCGCAAAAAGCCATCGTCTAGCGATTTCCTCGTCCTGCGAGGCAATCGTCTAGTGAGGCACCACTGTAACAGGGTTGTCATCTAAGAAGAGGAGGAGCCCAATGTGGTGTAATGGATAGAGTGACAGACTAGGACTCGGGAGACCTAGGTTTGAATCCCTGCTCAAACCATGAAAACTCACTGGCAAAATGGAACTTCTAAAGCCACTCCTTAAATATCTCAGATACCTTGGAAGTCTTATTAGGGTCACTATAAGTCAGTTCTGACTTGACAGCACATAAGAACAACAACAGCTAAGAAGAATACTATTCCCAAAGGAAAAAGCACAGGGAATTGAGAAGTGCTTTAGTTCTTTTTGATTTATCCTTAGATGCCTATTGCTGAGAAGGTTTTTTAGGGAAAAACATTAGGAGCTGTGGATTTTGCCCAAGGGAACCAGAATGTAGGTGAAAAGTACTTGTTGTCAAAAGTGCTCCCTAAACTGAATGACAGATCTTAAAATAGTGGCAGGGTACTTTTGAAGGTTGTCCAAACTTATCCGAGGAAACTTTATACCTCTTAAACCCTCTTTTGCCATGGCTTTTGTAATGTATCTTCACACTAGGATTGGAATGCAGATGAAAGTGAATGGTGAGTTTCACAGACCTGTCTGAATTTGAAGCCCTACCATGCCACCTTGGCTCTGGGATGCCACATTCCTTTCACAGAAGGCAAACTGGCAAAGCTAAAGACAATAGCTTGCACAAGGACCCTAGCTTCTAGACCTTTAGAAACTTTGAACTTGGAGGCATAGGATGACAGAAGGGAAACCTTTAGGGTTTTTCTGATTCACAAACCAGTGTTCTAGGGCTCAGGAGGGCAGCAGTTCCGGACCTGAGCAGCTGTGCATCTTCCAGAGATGCTTTCTTTAAAATAAAAATCAAATCAAATCAAATCTAGTCACAAGAAGTCTTCTTCTGATGGGAGGGCAGGCGCAGGAAAGCCTCTCTTTCCCCCCAGCACAGATACAGACACTGAAGCAGGAACTTGTACAACTTCTGGAGGCTTTGAGGTACAATAACCCTTTCTTTTATGGAGGGGTTGGAGTGGGGGTTACAATGTTTTTTTGTTTTTCCCAGAGAGTGACTCCCAAAACATCTGACGTTCTAAAACAGTGGGTGGGGGCTGCATGCAACTCTTAGGCCTATATATTTGAATGTGGATGTCCACCTAAGTAAAAGGGGAAAACAGCAATGAAGCTGCTAAGTTAGGCAGGGGGCACCTCCGCAATGTATAGGTCCCCTTCATTAATTGTTGCACTACTTCTTTTTAAACTTAATTTGAGACAGTTCACAAATGTATATAAAATACAATAATTATTTACGATGAAAGGAGAAAAAAGCTAAATGACACCTATATGTGAACTTTAAAGCATTTGAGTTGTAACACAAGACTATGTAACATTCAAGATCCACCTTTGTAACTAGGGATATGCAAAAACCATCTGCTTTGATTTGATTTAAATTATTTATCTTACAAATGTAACCATTTCACATTGAGCTGATTTGTAGACCATCTACTTTAATTTCTGTTGATATGTAAAGCATGAATAGCCATTCAGCAATAATAAAAGTAAAGTTTCAATTTACATCCAAGTTTTTTAAAGTATTTGTACATGTTTGTGTTTGTCGTAATAGTGAAAAACATGAAAATCAGAGAAAGTTAATGGGTCTCAGGATAAGACTACACTCGGGGAGAGGGAAGAGCCTAAGGCTGGTACTGAGTGGGGAAAAGTATATTGCTTGCTTCTTTTCTTGTTGAACTGAACTGTATTGTATTTCTTTAATTCCTGAGGCAGAGAGCCCTTAGAGACATCCCCAAAAGACCAGAGAGAGAGAGAGAGAGAGAGAGAGAGAGAGAGAGAGAGAGAGAGAGAGAGGATATAGGAGACTTGATTTACAAAGCCCAAAGGCTGCCTCATCTGGATACACAAAGTCAAAAGTAAAAGCAAGCTGAAGACACAAAAGAGTAGATGCAAAACCCTAGGAAGTATGTGTGTAGAGGAATAGCTTAGGTCCTCTTCCTAATGCTACCATGATCTACTGCACTCAAATCCCACAGAAGAGACTAAGGACACCTATGACATAGATTTCACATATACAACAGCCGCCCAGAGTGGTCAACTGACCAGATGGGCGGGATATAAATACAATAAATAAATAAATAAAATAAATAAAATACAACACTTGAATTTGGATCTATAGCTGACGAAAAGGAAGAAGGGGGGGGAAATAACAAAGGCACATAGCTCCTACTAATTACAAATTAAAATGATGTAATCAAGCCATTTCTAACAAACTAAAACCCTTCCCTAGTCCCGAGAAGACACTTTCTTTTTTCAAGTGAACCTTGCTAGCACCAAGGTTTGCTTCTCTGTTTCAGATTTTCAGTAATATCAGACTGAACCTCTGAAGCATCGGAGCAAATTTTCACACTTCAGAGAGCCCCAGTGTAATTTGAATACCACTTTGGACTTCCTTACTTCATTTCAGACTGTCTAAAAATCAACAAATACCCCCACACCCCTTGCTTTGTCTTCTAAATACTAATCTTGAATTTGAAGCAAATGCCTATTTGAAATGCTGGTGTTAAAAAGTATCCTAGGATTTGGCCCTCTCTTGAAACTTCAGAGTGAAAAGTTAATAAACAGTGGCTGGTTTTGTAAAAGTTAGTGTTTTGGGGCATTATGTTGTCATCTAACAAAATTAATTAAAAGTTAACAAAAATGTTACCTTAAATCACATAATGGCCACTACCTCAAATCTTTATTTTGAGTGTTAAGTGCAACACTTTAACAGTTTGGGACCTCGCACCTTTCCCAAAGTTCTTCCACCCATGCCACCTGTTCCTCCCCGGCTCTGATGCTCGAGGTGGCCACCCCAAGGGAGGCACAGAAAACCCAGAAGACTAGTAATTGAGCCTTCTCGGTGGTGGCCACAATACTGTGGAATGCCCTGCTGTTGGAGGTTTCATTTTAGACAGCTTGGCTTTTTGGTTGGGGTGGGGTGTTTTTACATTTTGTAAACTACCCAGAGTAGTGGCTTGCCACTAGATGGGTGGTGTGCATGTGTATAAATAAATAAATAAATAAATGATAGTTCCAGAAAATGTTTGAGTAAAATTCCTTTTTGGGGTTACAACCCCTGGAATCCTTCGGACTACAATTCTTAGAATCCTTAAGGGAAACACAGACAGTACAGGTTGGAGGTTCTTTGACCTGAATCCAAAAAGTTTGGGTTTTTTACAAATGATATTCTTAATGATATTTGTGAGCCAAAATGTGTGTTCCAGAAGTAATATAAAGCAGTGGTTCCCAACCTTTTTGGCACTGCGGACCGGTTTAGCATGTGTGCGAGGTGTGTGTGTGTGTGCATGTCGGGTTGGGTTGTGCATGCATCCGTGCATGTGGGGGGCATGCATGTGTCCATGCATCCGTGCATGGGGAGGCATGTGTGCATCTGTGCATGCATGTGGGGGTCCGTGTGTCCGTGGAGTGACGTCCGTGCATCTGTGCGTGCATGTGGGGGGCATCAGTGCATGCGTGAGGGGTGTGCATGCATGGGGGCATGTGTGTGTGCGTCTGTACATGCCTGGGGGCGGGAGATCTAACTCCAAGGCCAAGGCCCGGTACTGGGCCGCAGACCAGGGGTTGAGGACCCCTGATATAAAGGAAAGAAGAAAAATGTCTCATGATGACACTGAGTGTGCCATATGTTGAAGTCTGAGATCCTCAGAATCATCTCAGATGTTCAGTTAGTTTTCCCTAGCTAATGGAATTGCATACAGATACACACATAATTTAGTCGCTGGGTTTTCTTCTGAATGTTCTGAGAAAGTTTCAAAGCAAGCAAAGGCAACATAGGACTATGACTTCAGTATCTTCTTTCAAGAACATAATCTCCGTTTGAACTACCATGTGACATTAATAAATGACATTTAATACACCTTGATCTACAGTTTGGTGCCAGTTTTTATTCAGTCATCAGAATGAAAGGTAATATGCCATGCCTGAGTAGCATAGGTTATGCATTCATAATACGCAATATTTAAAAGATGAGGAACATGCCACAAGAAACAACTTTACATTTTCAAATACAGAGTAAGTTGAATCAACCAACATTTGTGTAATTTGCAGAGGAATAATGAATCAGTACATCTGTCATCTTTGCTAAATAAAGTTTTACAGTGTTCCCCTGCCCTTATTTATAGAAGCAGAAATGGCATGACATCTGAAATATTACTTTACTAGGTCATTTCAATAATTTACTGCCACTGCTTTCTTATGGATTTATTGCCTACAGGTAACTCTCAAGGAAACCAAAGAAGTGGAATAGATAGACCTCAAAGGTCATCAAGTCCAATTCCCTGTCAAAGCAAGAAATCCACAGCTGAAACATCTTTGATGTGACCATCTGGGGTGCAGCTACTCAGCAAGAGAAGTACAAATTCACTCACTGTGAATCTGCACCAGGGAATCTGGGTTTCCCTGAGTCTGTTCAAATTAACTGGGCACACTTGGAGAGGAGGAAATTGGTTAAACAGCCTTATTTGCAGCTTGTTTTTTTTTTCAAGCTTTGGACTTGCATTATTTAAAAAAAATTTTTTTTGCATGTTTAACATAACAATATAAACTTAAATTACACTAAAAAGAAAAAAAAGAGTTTAAAATGAGCAAAACGGAACCAAGAGAACACAACAAAACAAACAGACAAAAGGTCAATACAATACAAAATAGTATGGTAATATATACATTCACAATAAACTATCTTATGCATTTACAGTGAGTCAATGTAGGGCTTCCATATATCTACATAGACATCCTTACGGAGTTGCTTTCTGTATGATATTCGTTCAAATGTGGCTAATTGTCGCAGATCTTCCGACCATCGTGTGAAGGGTGGAGGATGATCATCTTTCCAGGCTTTTAATACAAGTCTTTTTGCCACCACGAGTACTCTCAGAATCCAATTTTGTTGACCCTTTGTTAAACCCCATACAACGGGAATATAATTTAAAAGAATACGAATATCATGAAATACCAGGGATTTCCCCAAAACTACATTAATACACGTAAGAACTTCTACCCAAAATAGGTGTAATACAGCAGCTTGTTAACTTAGCTGTGCTGCAGCCCTGCAGGAGCCACAGCTACAGAACTACTTAATAAACTGTATACAAGGGTAGAGTGGCAATTTCCTCATCTTATTTCTTTGTTCTCTCTCTTTTTTTTCCATCTAGGTGCCCTAGTGCAGTGGTCCCCAACCTTGGGCCTCCAGATGTTCTTGGACTTCAACTCCCAGAAATCCTGGCCAGCAGAGGTGGTGGCGAAGGCTTCTGGGAGTTGCAGTCCAAGAACATCTGGAGGCCCAAGGTTGGGGACCACTGCCCTAGTGCAATAACGCTGGCACCAAGCTGTTTTAAAAACAGAAAGTAGGAGGGAGGAATGGCATATTCTGTCCAGAGGGGGGTGGAGAGTGAAGAATGAGAATGAAGGATCAGTTTTCTGCATCAGTTCAAGTGATCAGATTGCCTAAATATATGTGAATGGATCCAATGGTTAAAAAAAAAAAGAAGAAAAAAAGTAAAAGCTCCAGCATTGGCTTTTATATCATGTGGTCAATTGGAAAAATGCGAATTAGCTGATTCTATTCCCATAATATTTTCCCACATCTTCCCTAACCTCTAAACATTTCCAGTGAATGAGAATTCAGCACCCTCATAAGCAGTTCATTCCATTGTTGGACAGCTCCTATTGTCAAGAAGTTCTTGCTAATGTATATGGAAATTCCCTCCCCCCCCCCCCAATTTGAGTCAATTACTTCAGTACCTGTTCTGTGGATCTGCAGAAAACATGTCAGCCCTTCAAATGTTTAAAGTAGTTGTCCAACAGCTTTCAGTCCTCTCTATTTCCCTCAACTGCTCCTCACATGGCTTTATATCTAGAACTTTTATCATCCTGGTTGCTGTCCTCTAGACAGCTTGTTAATATTCTTCTTAAATTGTAGTACCCATAACGCTAATGGACATAGTATCCCAGGTATGACAGATTTTTTTATGTCTTAGGATAAGGGTTCACCCAAGATGTGATGTAATTTGTGTATACGTATGTATGTAAAACTAGCCCCCTTGTTTTAAGTAGCAGATACTCTAAGCACAATTCAAGAAACATAGTGTTGATGACCTCATGTAAGAATTATCACCTTGTTAGAAATTAATTTACCTTTTAAAATAATAAATCATAATAAATCTCAAGCAGGGCTGTTCTCCAAAACAAGCAGAAAGATCTGATCACAAATGGTGCAGTGCCTTTAATCCAATCTGGGCAAAGGCATACAGAAACAGACACATTATATACCCCACATTTTCCTTGTCTGCAGTAACCCCAGTCAGGACATGCGTCAGTCACAAACATCACCTCATCCACACATGATCACAAATGGGGACTTTACCATACTTTTTTAAGATAGTGCATCTTGTGGCCCTGGGCTAGCTTCTGGTCAAGTTCCTCTTTTTAACATCTGTTGTAGTTAATTTCCTGGCTACTGTAACAGCTCTGTGCACCCTGTAACTCTGACTCGAAAGGTTCAACTTTGTATAAGAGATCAAATCACAAATTCCATGTGCCTGTTATTAACACACTTCTTAATTAATACGGTTAAAAGCAATTATTTTTTCACAACCTGGAACAAGGCTGTTTTTTGGCTATTGCCCATGCTGTGTGGGAACATCCTTGTCTTTGGCTGTTTGTGCACAAAGCTCAGAACACTCTACAAATTGTGCTAGTGTATATTTTACAGCTCTTATGTCAAGAAGTTACCAGAAATTCTTTATTTTCTTATGCTTATTTCAGTCATACTATCAAACATAGACCTTTGCTTAGGATTTCTTCGGCCCCTCATCCAATTACTTCCAATTAGTTCTTGCAGCTGGCTATCCAACACAGAAAGTGCTGATTCTACCTCCAGTTCAACTGATAAGGGTTTCATAAATAATAAAGTAAACATTTCCTCAGCCTTTCTCAAAAACCCAAAACAGGAAATTTCTGCAACACAGATGATGAAAGCTGAATGCAAAGATACTATAATTAGTTCTCTTGATCTGGACACTATAGTCTGTTGATGCACCCTAGAATTGAATTAACCTTATTTTTGCTGCTGCATCACATTGTTGATTCATGTTTAGCTTGTGGCCTAGTAAAACCCTTTGATCCTTCTCACACTCACTACTCCCAAGCCAGTTGTCATTCATCCAATAATTGTTCATCTGATTTTTCCTTCCAAAAGTACTGTGCTCGCTGTCTGAAAGCCTAACTTGCCTCCAGGTCCCAGGCAAGCTGATGCACCTACTAACTCCTGCATCTCCAGATTTAGTCCTACACATTGTCATGCAAATGTCTGAATAAGGTTTAAGAATGATCCTAATGCCTTGGCCCAGAAATGTTCATGTTGCTTGATTAAGGCATGTGAAGTAAAAGCTTGAGCACATGTAGGGGGAAAATCAGATACACATGGGCGATCTTCTTGTGGTCCCAATAAGACCTGAATTTTCCCCTTTTCTATAAGAGTTATGGAACGTCTAATATACTTAAAGGTTTTCTCCCTGTCTAGTCTCTAAACCAATCATGCCATGCCCAGCACATTACTGATTGGCCAATCAGAGCCCTAAGAATGGACAGTTCAATGCCAGTGCATGCAGCAAAAAATTAACGTGATGATACTCATTAGAAGCTGTTAAAGTTAGGGAGCTAAACCCAGCAATTGGATATGGACCATTCCCTTTGCCTTCTGCACTTTCACACAAATCTTTCTCAGGAAACTCAAGCCACACCATCTTCACTTTCCTACCAACTCAGGTCTTAGAAACATTAGGTTCTATTATATTCTGTTCCAAGCTGTTCAGTATCTTGTCTGTGATTAGCTTCATTTCTTTCATTCTTCTCCATCAGGATCTTTTCCTATGTTTAGTTTTTATTTTGTTTGGTATTTCAAAACTTAAGGCCCTAGCAGGGCATCAACAAACTTCCGTTCCTGTACTCTTAATAGAATGTGTTTTAAGAATTAGGACACTCCACAGAGAGTGGAGAACTACCATCACAACTCAAGCATCTTTGCCCTCCCACCCTAGAATAATGAGGCGAGACTCAGATGATGGGATGAAACGGGGCCACACTTTATTAACCGTAAACCGTATTCAACTCGTAACCAACAAGAGAGGAGCCTGCTGTAGCGCAGAATGATGCTAGTAGCAGAGGTCTCACAGGACCCCTTCTTCACGACAATGGGCGAGTTTCATGCCCCAAGGCCACACGGTCCCAGCCAGCAAAGATCTGACTACCCCTGGGCCTCTAGCCCCTTGTCTATTGGCAGCTTTTGGCCCTGAGGTGGCCCCAGCACATCCTCCCCCCCCCCGCACCATAATCTCACAATCCGCAGCTCTGAGGGTTCAGATGCACTGTACCTCCCCTGTGCTCCATGGGGAACTCACCGATCCATCTTCATTCCGCACTACCCGCCCGTGTGACCTGGCATGACCACACCCAGTAAAAATGACCCTATCATTTTGACAGTGTGGGACAGGCAAAATATCCCCACTCACAACAGCCAATCAGCAAGCAGGTCAAAAATTCCTATCCAGCCCCAAAGGCAACCAGCAAGGCTCACACTATCTTTGAGGGTGGGCAGGTGGGTTGCAAAGACTCGAAAGAGGCTGATTAGGGAAGGAGCACCCGTTAAATAGGCGCTTCTTCCCCCTCCTCTCCTTGATCGTCAGGATGTGCTCTACACATCTCATGATATTCCAGGTGGGGAGGACAAAGAGGCTCCGCACGGTGAAGAGCCTCATCTGCAGAGCCCGCCATTCGTTACTGGATTGATCCCACAAATCACACTCAGCCCATGGCAGAGAAACCTTTCAGCTCCTATCCTCTCACTTTAGAAGAGATAATATTTGTATTCTAACTCTTTTCTTCCTCTTAATTATCTCAAATTCCCTCCCCCAGCCCTCTCCCTGCCTTCCTAACTTGAAAGCTGACAGCAATGGGTCTATGGGACAAGTACTAAAATCATCCATTTCTCCCTCCTAGCATAAGTAGGCATCCCACACACACATATCTAACTCATATTGCTTTATTTTCTTATTAAAAAGAAGCCTATCATCTTTCTGCCATATAAAAGTACTCATGTGCCTGTCCATCGATCTTAGTCCATTTCCAAACCTGTCAAAGAAATAATCAATTAGCTCTTGGGGGAGGGCAGTCTTTTCAGATATAGATCCACAGCCTCCAGGACCAGATGGAATGGAAGAGCAGACTGCCTCTGAAGATCCTGGACCTTCAGAGAAGGTTTTAGGATTTTTTTCTGAAAAGGCAGGGAGCCTAGCTCCGAAGTCAGAGGAGAAGGATGGACACCCCACTGAGTCTTACCTGATATGAAACAGGGAATAGCTGCACATCACTTCCCTCCTTCTACTATTAGGCCTTGAAAACTCAAGCCATGGCTTCCTTCTCAGTATGATTACATTCAAATACGACTTTTCCAAAATCAATGTATCATGTCATTATTTACCCAACACCTAACAGGCCAACACTACATATGTTTATGATATAAGTAACTATTGCTACATTTAGGAGGACTTACTGCCTAACATGAAAGTTTTGGTTTGCAGATTGAGAAAAATTATTTGTACAAAAGTACCATAATGAGTTCAGGTCTTCCACCAAAATAAAATAAAAACAAATGAAAGCACCACAGGCATGAAAAGGAAAACCACATCTAACTTCTGCTAAGTCCAGATATAATTATAATTTATGGATTTTAATATAAATATTTCAAACACTAAGTAAGGTATTAACAGATGCGTCACACATAGAAACGGAGAGCAAAGAGCTAATAAAACAAAAACAATGCTGAAAACTGCCCGGTCGATGAGCAATTATATCCAAACTAACAAAATACAATTTGTTCTATATCAGAATGCTTGTATATTTAGTTTCTTGTGTATAGACTGTGATTTATCGAAGTCATTCCAGCTTCTCAACATAATATATCCAGTTCCTTTGCCCTCAGTAACTTCAAAGAAGTTTTGTCAATAAAGTGAGAATCATCCACTCCAGACAGCCAGATATCGCAAACACATTTCCCCATATGTTTCTAGCATTGTGACTGACTGTGCCATTAATTTGTTTAGTCCATCAAATCCTGATTGATGAACATGCTTAATTTTAGCACACAAATCACATCTTTCAGAGAAGGAAAAAAGCAGTGAGTAGCAGTGTTTGAAATATGAGCAAAATCTATATCTATATCAGAACATAAAACAACATAATTTGATTTTGCTGTAGAAGTGAGTGAAATACAATGGCTCTCAAAAGGCCAGAATGGTCAGTTAGAACATGAACAGAGAGGCCTTTTAAAAAAAAAATCTCTCAAGCCTGCAAATATCAGTGGTAAAGATTAATTCTGCATCACGTCCTAAATAAAAAGTCTATGATGTGTTGAACCAGAGAAATGGAGTTCAAAATTAGTTGCTGGTCAACTATGTGGGTAATTAGTGATCGGCTTTCTGGGGCAAATTCTGTCACCCTAGGAAAAAGCATTTCCACTAGCCTGCATTTCAGAGAGGATTTCATCTCCTCCAGCAACTGGGAAGGAATATCCATTTGGCATTAATTGATTTTGTTAACCTAGCAGGACTCTTACACTTGATTCCTGTTTTACTGACATAAAGATTTCTATGTTAATTGATGTATTTGTTCTCTAAGCAAACAAACAAGTAGATTTACCTTGCCCGAGGAAACAGAGCTATAGGGGCTTTTGATCTACAGGGAGAGGAGAGACTGTAAATTGATGTCCTGACACCTTTTGCCCCACTCTGTCCAGTCTTCCTAATAGTCTGTTTATTGGCCTGGTGCCAGGCAGACTGTCTACATTTACATACAAAGAAAACAAGGCCACAACTTTACCGCAGTCCCTGACCCAGGATTAGGGAACTACATCTGATACATCAAGAGACTCAAATGCCCCTTGATGCCAACTGCTGGCCCATTCAGCATCCACTAAAGATTCCACCAGGAGTTGCAGGCCTCTGGAGATCACACAGGCATATGTCTCTCCATGACTCCCTGCCACCTGAGGGCAGAGTTGTACCAATGGACCCCGAGCTAGTCCAGACCATGGCCCTGCCCCAGGAATCATTTAATAACTCAGGCAATAAGGCTCTTGCTTGCCAGCTTCATATCGTCCAGATCCAACTCCAAAACCCCAAACAGCCAACAATGTTATGACAAAGTAACATGACCTATAGAACCTATAACAACTGACTGATAATCGTAACACCCAAGAAATGAACATTAAATTGTATCATCATACCCACCACCATAAAACAGGCATGAGGGGAAGGGACCTGGAGGCCTCTTGGTTTCCATTATATATCCAGCAGGCAGGCAGGATTGGAGCCCACTGTCTAAATTCTACTTTTCTGACCAGTCAAGGAAAGGCCAGCAGGGAGAAATCCTTCCCCACTGGCCAATAGGAAGCCAATGGGAAGGATCCCCTCACTATCATCCTGGTCTCCCACATGCTTTGGAGAAGCTGTTTGGGAACCTCCATGCCAGCTCCATCCCCTTCCCATCTTGCCATCAGCCTGGGTCTGCCACACCAGCAAAAACTGAGGTGTCCCAGGTAAGTCTGGGTCCTCATTTTCAGAAAGAATGGATACCACATCTGGCCCAGTTCTTGGATTGTCTGCTTCTTCCTTTCCCCTTAAATTTTATACTATCCTTGCCTGGTGAAGAATTCTGGAGAACACGGATGCTTGATCCAATAAAATGATTACTCAACTGAGAACTTTTTATCTGGTTAATGAAGCAGATCAGACGTCTTGAAGCTTAGCTCCAGTGCTCCAAGGTATGGGTTTGTATTGGGACTTTTTAAAGATAGGAAATATTTGTTTATGAGGCCCCATCCCAGTGGTTTAGATATCTGGCTGCAGATCCAGAGGTTGGGAGTTCAGTTCTCCTCTGTGCCTCCTTGACAGGGGCTGGACTCGATGATCCATAGGGTCCTTTCCAGCTCTTCTGTTCAAAGATTCTTATCAACTCCCAGTGCATGAGTCTCCTCCTTCCTTCTTCTAGGAATTATCGAAAAACAAGGGTTTCCCCATCTGTGATCCTTCCTTAGGCATTTAAGTTTAATCAGTATAAAAGACATTTTAACTGGATCCAGGTTAGTATGTAGCAAACATAGCACTATTCCTAGGTTTCCCCTTCTGCAGCACACCCTCTTTTTGAAAAGCTGCTCTGGTGGGGCCCTTAAGCAGAGCAAGGGAAGCAGTGCATGAGGCTATGCGAGTGGGGGAACAAATTTGCAAAGATTGCTCCCCCACTTCCTGCAGTGGGATGGTTGCCAGAGAAGCAAATTTTAGAAGTGGGACATGAGTGTTTACACCAGATCATTCAAGACATTATCATCATCAGGGTGAAGAATTAAAATTTCTGCTTGCATGTTCCTGTAATACTGATGCTTCCTTGTGAGCCAATTAGTGTTTTCCTCATTGGGGGTGGGGGTGGGGAGGCGATCTCCAACATCTGCCAAACTTTTATTTAATGTGATGCAGATGAGCCGGACATCTTTACAAGAGAATGCAAAATCATTACGTTGTCAATTTACTATGAAACCCAAAGGAGATATTTATAATGTATCATGTATAGAAGCAAGAATTGGGGGGGGGGGGGAAGCACATTATGCTTCTGAAATCAATTTTCAGCTCTTTACTCAGATGGATTCATCAAAGACATGTCAAGGGACTTTGGTGGGTAGATATAGGACTTCTGCTTTTATACTATTAAAAGTCAATTTTCTGTGTGTTTGCAATTGATTTCACATAGCCTTTAGGATTTTTGATGCACAGTTTTAAGTCTCTGGAGGAAGCATGCCCACTTACATAACCTGAGTAGGGCTAATGCAGTTCCTCAATCACAGCTGTTGCTTTTAATACCCTACTTGTATTTTTAATGTTTTGAAATTAAAAGCAAATCTGGGGGGGGGGGGGGAGTTACATCTGCATGAGTTTTTCCCAGCTTTAAAGACATTGTTTAAAGACTGTAAAATACTAAAGATGGTCATTCACACATTAAGTCTCTGCCCTTGAGCCCATTCTCTTGGGAATAGCACCACTGAATTCAGAGGGGTTTGCTTCAGCAGGACGGGATTGTACTGTTAATACCTTGGTCATTTTTCAGAGAAGAATTGTGTTGTGCATACGTCTTGGCAGTTCTTCTTTTCTTAAAGTTGAATGCTTCTTCTAGGGGGGAAATGGGTTTCTACTAGAGATGTGGATATTCGTATTTGTATGCAAATATGAACATCCCTGTTGCAGCTGGCCCTTATGAGGGTCTAGCCCCGGGACCGGATCATCCACTCACATGTTCCGGCACCACAAAGGTCCTGCTCTTCCCACCAATGGTGCCCAGAGCTCCGCTGTCTCCCTGCTCGACTGGCCACTCCAGGCAGGAAGAGAGTGGAGCTCCAGGCGCCATTGGTAAGACAAGCGGGACTGTCGCCATGGCAGGACGGGTGAGTGGACAGTGTGGTCCCAGGGATTAGGCCCTCATTAGAGCCAGTTGCAACAGGGATATTCTCCAGAATGCCCTTTCATACGAAGTAAGGTCACTGGTGGGGTCTGAGAAGGCATCTTCTTAATTTGTTTCATCTCCATATTCTAAATGCTTTCATAAGGAATCTGCCTGGCACCCCACCCCACCCATTTTATGTATTTTAGGCACCAAGAAAGCTAGCTGGATAGCTCAATGATCTAGGTATCTGGCTGCAGAGCCAGATGTTGGGAGTTCAAATCCATACTGTGCCTCCTAGAAGAAGAGCCAGGCTGTGTAGTCATGAGCAAGCTGCACAATCCCAGGGCAACCCCAGAAGAAGAGAATGGTAAACCACTTCTGAGTACTATACCTAGAACACCCTGGAAAGAGTCACCAAAAGACAGAATTGTCTTGATGGCAACAAGGCTGACTGGATAGCTCAGTGCTTCAGGTATCTGGCTGCAGAGCCAGAGGTTGGGAGTTCGATTCCCTGCTTTGTCTCCTGCAAGTACAGCCAGCCTGTTTGGCCTTGGGCAAGCTACACAGTCCCAGGATGCCCCCAGAAGAAGGGAACGTCTGAGTACTCTCTGCATAGAATGCCCTGGAAAGGGTCACTTTAATTCAGAATTGGCTTGATGGCACATGATTATTATTATCCTTTTTAGTCACCAAAAAAGTATATTGTTTGGTAAAACTTTCTAGATTTTGAAAATCTTGTGAAACCTGTTCAAAAACAGTGGCCCAATGAACATAATGCAAATAGCACTCCTTTTTTTATTGTAAGTTAAGTCAGCACAGATATTGTCTGTTGTGCACCAAATTGTACAATTAAGTATGCAATAGAAAATGTCTCTGCTGATGTCATTTTTAGCAAATCACCACCAAAAGTTATGCCATTAGTGTTCTGTTGGCATTAATGTAATGAGATTTTGGCCAACTGCACAACGGAAGGGCCAGTAATTATAGAAGTCTAAACTGAGTAGCAAGTTCCCAAACACACACACACCAATGCATTTAGCCAGCTTAATTAATTACTTAGAGAGTGCTTTTTAAGATAAAAACAAAATAGCTCTTTACTCACTGATGCTGCAAGTTGTGGGTTTGAATTTAGTTACAGAAGACTTCAATAAAGTAGAAAGCATTCAGAGGGATTAGTAGAAGGTTAAAGAAGGAAAAAGGTTAAAATAGTAAAAACAAAATTTGGATCCTCTCAGGCTGCATGACTGAGAGAAGGCAGATACGAGGACAGGAGAAGCTCATGGAGCATCCTTCCTCTCTGGTGATCATGCATTCATTTGCATGTTGAATTGACCATAATTTCCACAATACCTCCCTATGCCCATACTTATTGAGATTATGCAGAGCAGGAAGTCTCACCTGTGTAGGAATGTGGGGTTGCAGCACTTGTACAAGCTCTGATGTTAATTTGCCTTTACTGTTTACTTTGGTCAAGAATTTCAAAAGGCATTCGTAGTTCATCTGCCATGTCTGTTGGGGACAGCAGCTCATATAACTGATCCCTCCCCAGGGTACATGTGCTTAGTCATGTGGTTCTTTGAACATGGACCTTTGTCCATTTTGTGTTTTTGTATATTTCTTTGCAGTTCATCCAGAGATGCTACTATTGCCCGCCACTCCTAATTTCAATCTTTTTTTATATAAAATCTCAACACTGTTCCCTTTGAAATGTATAGAGATTGCACAGTGGCAGTGGGGGTGGGGGTTGTGTGTGTTTTTGTTCTGTTTTTTTGTGTGTGTGTGTGTGTGTGGAGTGCATCTCATTATATGAAATCTGGAAGTCTCTCCTGAAGGAATAAGACATGTCGCAGAAAGATAAAAGTATACCTTTCTCCATTTGCGTTTGTTCTCTTTATGCAGTAGATATTGTGCACACTTTTGAAGAAATCCAGAGCAAGTGACAAAACCCGTTGAGTCACTGGCATGTATCAATGTTTAGAATCAATGTTTTCCATAGTAAAATGGGAAAGAGTAAGAGCGGGAATCAAAGGTTGCCCAACCTACCACCTTGGATGCCTATTATAGATGCTTCTGTTGAGCAGAGATGCAGAGATGAAGACAAATAATGAGATCTCATAGCTAGAGGCATGTGTAAGATAAAATAGCTAATCTAAGACTGGCCACTTTGCAAGCCTGGAGCTGGGAGACCTGATCATGCCCACTTCTCATGGCAGAGGGAGATGGGCTTGTAAAAAGGCTAAAATCAATGGATGTGCTAGGAGCAAGACTTGTAATTGCTTAGCACTGGAGCAATGGCAAAATGCTATCTGTGTGGGAATGACTGGGAGCTACCAATTGCAAGGTGGTTCTCTAACAGAAATGGAGAGAGAACCTGGGGCCACAAAGCAGACAGATGCAGTCCACCACCTATATCTAATGGTCTGCCAGCTTCTTGATACAGGGACACTATATGTTTTCCCTGCCACCTTGTCATTATCATATACTTTTACCTCAAGGTCTCTTCCATTCTGTTTCTACTTCCAACCTGTAAATTTATTTTTAACTTTCATCTCAAGGTATGTACTTCAGTACATATTTAAATGTGTATTTTTTAAAGAAAAACTAATTTACATGTGTGTTTTCTTTCAAAGTACCTGAATTTGGAAGCTCTCTTTTTAAGACTACAGCTATCAAAATCTGCCATCCATGTGACCAGAGTTCATGTCGGCTATGCTAACTAGGATTCTAATACTTGTAAACCCCCCCCCCCCTCAGTAGTTTTCAACCCTTGCAAAACAAATGTTTGAAATGCTTGTTTTCATGTTTATCTTTGAATTGCTGGATTTAGCATCACAACACTGATATAAATGAAAAACACAGTTAAGAGCAAACCAAAAGGGTTGCACTGCCACCCCCAAGTGTGATGTCCAGCAAATTTCAGAATAGACCTGTCAATAACTGTAATTTTAAAAATGAAACAAAGAAACAATTTCTTTGGTTGAAATCCAACAGTAAGTGACAATGAGAGTGAGCCTGTTGAATCAATGGGAAGTAGAGTTGACTCACCAAATCGCCACTGATTCAGTGGGCCTGTTCTAGTTGCAACTTGCTACTGGATTTCAGCCATCATATCTGTACATAGGCTACAAGTCGCATACATGTTATAACCATAAGCCACTCATCAGGTAATTAAGCTGTCAGTTTGGGAGTGGGAAGACTTCCATTCAGTCCCCTGCTAAGCCGTAAAATTAATTGAGCATCTGTGAGCCAATCACTGTTTTTCAGAATTCGGAAAGTAGTTTTTTAAAAGTGCTTGATTCATGTTACTTATTAGAGTTTTTGGAGAGTAAACCGTTACTCAAATATTATGTAGGAAAGTAACCTATGTTTCTTATGCTGCTTATTCCTTTTAGTTATTTTTCATCCCAAGAAGAGCTAATTGATTATTTCCTTTGACGGGTCTGGAAATAGATGAACTAAGACAGATGGACAGGCACATGAGTACTTTGATAAAGCAGAAATATGTCAAACTGCCTCTAATAATGCCTCAATGTGCCATTAAGAAGTAATTTTGAAAGCAACTAGAAAGCATTACTAGATACACCAATAAAGCAACATTGCCCGTACACAGTATACTATTTGAAAGATAACTGTGTTTCATACTCTTTACTACGGATGTAATGAATATTCCCCTTTTTTTTTTCCTCCTTGATGAAATGGGACACCTCATCAAATGAAGCACCTCATCAAAACATTGTCAACCACTGTCAGCTTTTTCAGAGTTGATTAAGAGTGAAAAGACCTTTGCCTTTTTGGCAGTAGCATCATCATCGACGTTATCCTGTCCCAAAAAGGTTATTTGGTACCTTCCCAATGGTGTTTTACTTGAAAAACTTGCATTTTGCATTACAACTTTATGTTGTTCAATATATAGCCGTTCTTGCAAAATATAGTTATATGCAAAATACAGCTTTTTGTGGGGGGAAAACATTTCTGAAATTTGGTTTGGTTTGGTTTGGCTTTGTCAAAAGTCCTGAAATGCAAAAAAAAAAAAAAACAAAAAAAAAAAAACCACCGGGGTGTTTTTTTTGTTTTTTTGTTTGTTTTGTTTGTTTGTTTGTTTTTTGTAACCTCGCTCAGTGGGAAGCCTAGTATTCTCATACCCTGGAAATTGTTATTAAAAAGCAACTTTTGCAAACTCTTAGACTCTCTGTCCACAGCCTATGCAAATAACACAACTGGACATCAAGAAGTATGACAGTTAGTTTAAATAACATGGAAAATGTCACTGAAGAGTATAATCAAGTGTCCTAAATACATAAATTGCACAAAGCTTCCAGCTGTCCTCAGGAATAAAATCCCTTTGGACCTCCTTTTCATTGTTAAGTCAATGCTGGAAGAAGCCAAAATACTGGAGTTTTAGTACAAATTCTGGAAAGACCCTGCCAGATATATCAAACAGAGAGGAGACTATGTAGAATTGCATTGTAAATGGGTCTCCAAGGAAGCAGAATTATTCCCCTTGAAACTACATCTGTCTGTGTGATACCAGGTGACAGTGAGGCGAACAGGCTACAGGTATGCAGTCCAGAAAGAAGAAAAATTTCTGGAAGAAAAACACAGCTCATGAATCCCTAGTGTGGTGTAACTGTTAGAACGCTTAGAAGCAGGAACATAACATATGTCTGAGCATTGATCATGATGGCTATCCCCTTCCATGTGTAGAGGCAGTACATGAGTTACTGGAGGTCAAAGACATAGACTACAGGTCATGTTTGTGGACTTCCCAGAGCCATCTGGTTGGTCACCATGGCTATCAGAATGGCAGATCAGGTGGGGTTTTCCTATAATCAAACATATATATTCTTGTGTCCATGGCAGCACATCAATGTACATCTTATTCATATCTTATTCATATCTCAAAGTGTCTTCCTAGCCACTGTGAGAGTTGTTCTACCAGTTAAGTGGCATGATCATTGCTTTTCACAGTGCCAATGTGCTGGCTGAAGAAAGATTTGTGGGTGGGGCTCATGTGGAAGTTCTCTTAATCTCAGGAGTAGTTGGTGAGTCCAGCTTGGAGAGGGGAACATAAATTTGCTCTAGCTTTTAGTCTGCACCAGAAGTGCTGGTTCTATTTAGAACAGTGATTCCCAACCTTTTTTGAGTCATGACCTCCTTTTATGACCTGCAACTCCCCTGCATAAAAAGACATTTTTTAATTGGGGTAAAGTCATCCCTTTTCAGAAAGTAGAGGCTTCTTTCTCCCCCAAAGGACCTGATTCTCATACATGCACATACACACTAATTTTAATATCCAGCTCCAAAAGGTCAAGGAAGAAATTACTTAACAAGGACTACAACACATATAAGGTGAGCTCCACCACCACCCAGAAAACGACCCCCAGATTTGGAAACTCTGATTTAGAGGATAGAGTACAGACGTTTCTAGTGCCTGCAACATTCAGCAGATTCACCATATCTGCAAAATCCAAGTCACCAGTCACCCCGAATAATCCCCATTGTGTCGGTTGGTTGCATTCCTCATTACAGTGACAGATAGATATTTCCTATCCATTCAGTGGCATTCTGGTGGTTTTTTCCCCCCCTGTGTTACAATTTGTTAAGTCCTGCAAAGGTCACCCATGATTGCTTTTTATACATAAGGCATGTAGATTTTGTATTTGCATGGATATCAACCTGACATCTTGTCTGAAATCTATTTTGCTCAAAAACATTGGAAAGAATCTTATGGCCGCTACAGCAAGATCTTAATGGCAGTATGGTAAGCTATTTGTCTTCAGTTTCAATTTTACTAACCTGTCTATTCTCTACTTTAACAACTTCAAAGGAGTTGTTCTCCTGCAATATGCAATCTTAGTAATTCTGAATTACAGGAAGTGCAGAGACAGAATTAATTGTGCAAAATAGGCAAATGAATGAAACCTGATGTACTAACTATAAACATTGCAGATTTATCCCCCCTTCCTTTCAGTACATGAATTGGGTTAATTTGATGGTACAGATTTTTTTTTAGATCAAATTGCTCTGCTACTAGTGATCAAAAATTATTGATATGAATCATGGTGTTTTATACAGATTTTTTTAATGATAATGTTCATTCACACTCTCTCTGATGCATGTCTTTCTATTACTCACAAAAATTAACTCGTCTTTTACTCTAGGCAAAACTGCCTGGATGATTTAACTGTCTTTTCAATTTTAGGTCACAGAAAAGATTCCATGTGTCACTCATGCAAAGAATTTAAATGCACTCACAACATGACCTGAAGCATGTCTACTCAGAACATTCCACTGAGTTCAAAAGCACTGAGGAATGTAGCCTTTGTAACTACTCTTCTTGCAGTGTGTTAATTTCCATCTGAGGGAATCTCCAGAAGTTCAAGGGCTACATGGACTTGGAGAGGTACATCCCCATCTGTGCTCCACCTGACTCCAAGACTCCAACATCTTCCTCTCCTCTTTCTCCTTCTCCTTCTCCTCCTCCTCCTCCTCCTCCTCCTCCTCCTCCTCCTACTACTACTACTAATACTACTACTACTACTACTACTAATAATAATAATAATAATAATAATAATAATTAATAATAATACAATGGAATATTCTCCTCATGTCATCTAGTGACCAATTTTTAAAAAGGAAACATTTGTACAGAGCAAGTTTTCCCCATGCATACTAGAGCACCAACATTTTAAGAATTAAAAAAAATTAACTTTTGGGGGGAAATTGAGGGGACCGGGTGAAAATCATGGATCCTGCAAGGCCATTTTGCCCACCTTTGATTTAAGCCATAGTATTATCAATGCCTTGTGGCAGTAGTTCCCAGCCTTGGACTGAAACTACCGGAAACCCTAGTGGTGATGGCTTCTGGGAATTGCAGTCCAAGAACACCTGGGCTATCCAAGTTTTGTAACCACTGACTTATGGGCAAGAAGTGATACCAAAGACATTGCTGCAGTTATGGGTTGGTGTAAGGAGATCATCTCAACCACCCTCAGCAGGCTGTCTGGCCCCATCCCACAAGCCAAGGGAATCCCAAGAGACAGCAGGTCTCCCAGGCCCCTACCTAGCAGGAATACAGTGCTGTAGGTGCAGAAAGGGTCACCACCTGATGCAGGACATTTTGAGGAGGGCACAATGTAGGGAATAAGAGGGTAGGAGTTGCAGGGCTCAGAGTTGTTATTAGCTAACTCAGATGAAGGGGAGACATGGGAGGAGGCAATTGAGCACAGAGACCAAATCTTCTTCACTTCTGCAGAAGTGCAAGCAGGGATAGAGGACCAGGGGAGTCACCTTCTCCTATTCATCCAGGGGAAGGATTGGGGACCTGAGGCTATGGCAATGCAGCCCCCAGCTGACCCAGAGCCACCCCAGCCTTGGTGTCCTTGCTGCCCAATGACAGCAGCACAGCCTATCCCAACCCAGCTTCAGTACTGGAGTCACAAGTGGGAGCAGACTTGGCAAAGGGGGTTCCACTCCTGAGCAACACCATGGAGCCTGCTTCTTATCAGTCCTCCCTAAAAGGACAGTGTCCCGGATTGGGATTCATACTTCCCATTTCTCTAGATCTGGACTTTCAGGGACCCCAGTGAAGTCAACTGGGGCCCAATTGGACTGTGCACAAGGGGTTAGTGCAAAAAAAAATTTCAACTCCCTGGAAATGCAACAGAAAGGGCAGTAGGGGCTTACTCTGTGCCTTTAATAAAAAACCTGCTGAGAGTAACCAAAAGAGTCTGGAACCCACGGAATTTTTGCTGGAGGACTCACAGTTGGTCACATGGTGAGAATAAGAATAAGTTAGTAGACAATACAAATACTCTCCCGATTATGTAGGTTGTACGAGTAGAACAAAAAGCAGGCATTCACCATGTTGGGTTGACCACTTTAGAGCAGTGGTTCTTAACCTTTGTTACTCAGGTGTTTTTGGACTGCAACTCCCAGAAGCCTTCGCCACCAGCTGTGCTGGCTGGGGTTTCTGGGAGTTGCAGTTCAAAAACACCTGAGTAACAAAGGTTAAGAACCACTGCTTTAGAGGATTAATGACAGCACCAGAGATGGAAAATTTTGGGAGGCTGGACTTCAGCTCTCAGAATATTTCAGCCAGCATAGACACTGGCCATACTATCTGGGGTATCCTCAGAGGTACAATTTTTTTAAAAAAAATAGCATGCCTTGCCATTATACCTAACAAGTAACTCTACAACTAAGTTAAACCACTTGTTGCTGAACAAGTAAATAATTACAATTGCTAAGTTACTTTTCACTAGTTACTTCCAAACACTGAGGAAAAATACCAAATAAATCACTCACACCTGACATCTCCCCGCCTCATGGTGGAAACTGTCTGCTCCTTGCACAAACACTGTAACCTTATTGCATGAAAAGCTTCTCTTGTGTGATGTGTACTCTCCTTAGTTATCTTTCTATGGGTTCTATTAACCTGCAAATAAGTTTAGGGTTTTGACTGGATTTTAACACAATTCTTAACAAAAAAAACATACACTTATTGATGGAATAATAAATTTGGTCCTGTATCCTACAGCCCAAATACCTAGTGTGGTGTAGTGGATACGACAGGATAGGACCCATGAGGCCTGGGTTTGAATCCCTGCTTAGCTATGGAAGCCCACTGGGGGTGTGGAAATATCAAAAGCCACTCTTTAAATATCTCGCTTACCTTAAAAGCCCTATTAGGGTCATTATGAGTCACTTCTGACTTGACAGCACATAAGAACAGCATCCTACTGCCTAAACATGAAGTGAAAGGGCAGTAGTACAAGCACCCTACTCCCAGGCTGTCCATCATGTGATCCATTATGCAACAGAGAGCCTACTGAAGCACAGGAGAGACTTATGTTGGTTGTCCTGCTGCTCTATGTTTAGGCCATAGAATGCTAGCTTTGGTATATTAAACTGTTGTGAAAAGGGATGCAGTACTTGTGACTTCTCAATGGATGGAAAAATATTTTTTTGGACTACAACAATAGTTGCTAGATTATTTTGGAAGTTGTAGTCCAAACCACTAATTTATTCTATCTCTTCTCCTCAAGGGAAAAAAAACAAACCCAGCACCTTATACATGGTGGCCCAGTACCAGCTTCTGAAGGTACTCCTTTTGGTGGATCCATGGAGATATAAAAGCAAGGAGCTGGTTAAATAAATTTCCAGCTACCGTACATGGCTCATTTGACTTGGTGTATTTGACTTGGTTGGTCAGAGGGTATGATGCCTTAGGTTAATTTGGCCAAAAGATGCCCATGATCCTGCCTCTAGAGCTCCAATCAAAGTTGCTCTCCAGTATTCATGGATGGACTAAGTTCAGTGGACCTCTAAGGTGTAGCCAGCCAACCACATTCTTTATGCCTATGCTTTGTATTTTTGTCTCTTTTGCATATTGAAAATCTCTGTCATTTCTCCCCTATGCTTTCTTGGGCTCATTTTGTTGACTGTGGATGATTGTATTAGTCATACCTTTATATCAGCCAAATGCAAACTTTTCATTCCAGGCAGGCTTAATAAGGCAAGTAAAGCATATCAATTGTGTTGCTGGGAAAGAAGAAACCAGAATGCAACTATCTGGAATGAACAGCAGCAGGATATTTTGGTCATTACGCATAAAATTGCTATTTGTTCAGCTTATAAGTAAACATAATTTAAATGTAACTTTAGGGCCTTCACCATTTTGTGAAGACACAAGCCCCAAAGGTGAATTAAAAGGATCAACAGGTAACTATATTGAACAGCTTAGCCAAATGTTGAGAACCAAACCTCTTTATATACTGAACACTTTGAAGATCTAAAATTTGAGTGATGTGGGGGATATACAGTACATTGACACTTTTCCATACCATCTTACTTTGTGTGATTCTTAGTTACTTAGAAATAATGAGTTTGATCTAGTTACTTTCAATTTAGAGTGTTATGTCATTCTCTTACCACTCCTAAGGGGCAAGGGAAATATTCTTAAGTTTTTGTATTTTTGCAACTATTTCCAAGATTCAGAATTGACCACTAGAAGAAATGAGATATGGTACCTTCCTGCTTGTTTCTGGGCTGTTGGTAATGATAATGCAATGTATTAATAACGTACACCTTAAAAAATTACTAGAGACATAAGCCTCTAGTACACAGGTAGGAAACCTGAGCTCAGTCCTATAATTAAGCAAAATGAGATGGTTACCTCAGGAGGCAGGATGCCAGGTTCACTCCCATCACCACCTAGAGGGCTCCTGCCTCTGTTGCCTTGATCAGAGTAGTCTAATGACTAGATGGGCGGGATATAAATTCAATAAATAAATAAATAAATAAATAAATTGATCCATTCATTCCCTTCCTTTCCAGCTCTTGCTGCCATACTCACATCCCACCAATATCTTGTTATTATGTCTTGCCTCAACACCTGGATTGGCCATTTATACAACACTAAAAAGAACATGCCTCACTAAAAATGACAAAAAAATGACATTGATTTGCATAACATTTCATGTGATAATTTATATGTACAGGTGCAAAACTGGGAATCATTTCCACAATGTAAGCACAATAACAGTGCATCTCATCTGGGTGAGGAAGACCATACTGGGATGACCTTTGTAACTGTTGAGTCTGTTGGCCAGGAGCCCACCCTCCTCTTTCTGGCTCCTTTTCTTCAAATCAGACTTGGGCTGATATCCCTTCAAATGCAAGACATATTAAAAAGGAGGAACATCACAAGGCTCTCTAGAAGCAGATTATGATGATACCACCACTGAGAGCCATTGTGAGAAATTCTAATAAGAGCCACTTCCAGTCTCAGTTCCAAGAACTGGAAAGAGGACCCCCAGCAGGGAGATCAGGTCCTCATCAAGTATCTGAGAAGTCAACCTCCAGCCAGCCTTGATTCAAATCTATTCCAACTTTTTAGGGGAGGCCAACCACTTCTGAGGCATCTATCTTCTTAACAAGAGGAGGAGATGTTGTAAGCTTTAAGAAGGGAACAAATGGAAAGTAATCTGACATATGCCTATTCTAATGTTTTATTGATTGGTGGCAGTGGGAGAGGAATGTAGAGTACAATTTTGGGTGACGAGAAAGAGAAACAATTCTACAGAGGATACATTGTGTTACAAAATGCATTGGGCATATTAAGCTTTTTTTATTTTTAGAAAATAGCAGAATAATGTATGAAGGTTTCCTCTCTATTTCACATGGGTAACCAGCCACATAGAGAAGCCTACAGTACAGGAAAGTCAATTTTGTCTCTGGTTGTTTAGAAAATGTATGTGCAATGAAATGTTTGATTTGGTCTCCTTGCTCGTCAAAAACCACCATCTGAGTTGCTGCTAATGTCAGTTGCGATGAATAGGTTTGAAATGAAATAAGTAGAGAGACCCGAGTCTCTGTTGTATCTTTCCTGAGATTTTCTGCAAATATGGCTTCATCTTTGGCACACAGCACTTCCATTTTGATTCTGCTCATTTCTGAAGAACACACTCAATTATTCTGCTAATCAGACCCTAGAAAGAAAGTTTGTCTTTTGTTCTGTCTCCCTTCCCCTCTCTCTTTCTCTTTCTGAATGCTATGCCACAGATAGCTAGTTGTTGTTATTCTAGTGGAGAAATAGTGGAGGCACTTTGATCTTCGCCAAGGGGTGGACTTTCTTTGAGACTTCCTCACCATATTGAAAGTCTGATATTACCCATTCTTATCCAGTTGGCTTGGACAACTGATCATAGAACTATGGAGCTGGAAGGAACCCCAAGGATCACTGAGTCCAACCCCCTGCCAGTGCAGGAATTCCATAGCTGAAGAATCTCTTACCAATAGAATCTCTCCAATCTTTGTTAAAACTCTTGATGAAGAAAAGTGGCCATCCTCTTTTAGAACATTCCTGTGCTAAAAGATCAGATCCCATTTTTTCTTTTGGAATTCTAGCACCCATCCACTGACCCTGTGGGTATCTGGTACAGGTTTAGATATACCTGTATTTTGTAGGAAATGTTGGTTATTTGCACTTTGTAGAGGTGCCTAGTGCATACTGAATCAGGTGGAATGAAAGAATTTATGCTTTGATGGGCACTTTAGGTCAATTTGGTCACATTTATTCTCCACTGACAGGTTGGCATGAGAATTCTCTCAAGATAAAGTTGGGCAGCTTTATGGTGACTGGTAGGTTGCAGCTCAGAACTCTTGGAACACAGGGGCAAGACAATGATCACCTTTGGGGATTACCTCCATTTATCAGTTTTATGCCATTTTCTGCCAACAGTTCCCATCTGCATTCTGCATAGGACAAACAGAACAATCTCTGTGCAAATGAATGAATGGACAAAAACTTGACATCTGAAAAGATAAGAACCCACTTTCAGTTCAGCCTCGAATGACACTCTTATAGATCTCTGAATGGCCATTGTAGAAAGAAATCAATTACAAAGGGAAATGGGAGGGAGAGAGAGAGGAATTATCTTTATCTTTATTAGATTTTTACCCCGCCCCCCCTAGACAAAGTCTACTCGGGGCGGCTTACATACATAATAAAAACATCATAATACATAAAAGATTTAAAACATCATAATTTTAACACTTATATTAAATTAACTCAGTACCAAGATGAAAGAGTAAAGATCAGTTATTGACTGGAGGGAAGGCCTGCTTGAAAAGCCAAGTTTTCAAATGGGTTTTAAAAACACCCAGCGAGGGTGCCAGACGAATTTCAGTTGGGAGGCTGTTCCATAGCCGAGGGGCCACTGCCGAGAAGGCCCGGTTTCTTGTTCTTTCTTTACGGGCCTCTCTCGGCGTTAGAATTAGATTACCTAAACAAGTTCCAGTGCATCTCTGAATACAGAGCAAGACTTCTTCTTTTCCCCCTTACACACCACATGATCAGGAATCCTTCTTTCACATGGTTTCAGTCTCACTGCTACAACTCTGTAACCTAACACTGTGGCAACTCCTTTGCTGAGCTGTCCCATCAACCTTGGGAGGTGGGGAGCAGAAAAGCCAGTACAAGAATACATGTCCCCCTCTACACACTTACAGGGGGAAAAAACATCAGACTTTGACTGAACAGTTGGCTTGATTAGATTAGGAACTAGATGAGGATTGGGCATTTCACATGTCATTGAGCTAAGCCATATTTTTGACATCTCCATGTGTTCAAATGCTTAGCTGCCCTTTCTACATCTCCAGCCCAGACATGCAAGGATTGTAGGTCTTACTTGTGAATAGATGTCCTGAACTCCTGCATCAAGTGACAGACATGTGTACCTCTTCATGAAGAAATCCACTGCCAGACAAATGGGCAAATCACATTCTTTCTTGTTTTGTATATGCCTATTCATAAATCTGTTCTGCCCATCTCCCCATCAATCTGCATAGTCTGATTGCTTTTTTAACATGCATGAAAATGTAGGTGATTTTGTGTGTGTGATGTTAGTTCACCATCCAAAAAATTACATTTCTATTCATCTCACTTAAAATATGTTATTTTTATGGTGGGAAAACTCACTGCAAAATTTGAAGAAAACCAAGAGGTTACTGGATTCCAATCTGCATAACAGAATGGGAAATGTGAATTAAGGTGTTTCTCTCAAATGCCTTCTGACTGAAATCTTCAAATATTTCTAATTGCCTGGAAGGGTGCTTTACTGGGCAGAACAGACAGCTTTATCACAAAGAAATTTTTCTATCCTATATGCTCCTAGTCTAGAACCGTTCCCTCTTTTAGAGGACTGGGTCAAAATAGTGTTTAGACCATGCGTCTCCATTCTAAGGTTTATGCTACCCTAAACACCATGTCGAATGTCAATGAGTAGAGACAGGAGAGAAATTCTTTGGATGTACCCTCTGATACAAACCAAACAAATCAACATTTCTTGAACCAATACATGGATCTGAACTCAGTTACCCTTCAGTTGTTGTACACTTCTCAGAAGCAGTGTGATGCAGTGTTCCAAGTTAAAAGGTATACAAAAATACATACATTTTGGAATATTGCATACAAAGGGTGTGTGCATATATGTACATACTTATGTACATTGATACGCGTTAGATAACCATAGCATACAAAGGTTTCTTTCAGAGGAACTAGTGCACAAAACTGTTCATATTAAAGGAATTCATGTACAAAAATACATATCCATTTTCATGCAGGCTTGTAAAAAAAAATATGCCAAAGCAGAGTACAATGAAAGTAATTGGGACAGTGCTGATATACAAACTGGGAAAGAATGAAATAAGGAAAAGTCATTCCTACCAAAAAAGAATTTTTACTTCTTTGGGGAATATATAAGATTTTCTTTCTTTCTTTCTTTCTTTCTTTCTTTCTTTCTTTCTTTCTTTCTTTCTTTCTTAGTTCTGTCATTAAAGTTGTTTCCTTGGTGATTTAATTTCAATTTGTAGTAGCTTTCACTCTTGTTTTGTCTGTTTGTCTGTTTGTGTATTTGTTTAGTGGATTGTTTAAGCACATGGAATTACTCAAAAGACAGAATAGGACACATAAGACATGAAGGAAGAGACAGAGGCTGTTTTGCTCATTTGCTCTGTGACAGATGAGATAATCTGAATCTGTTGCTGTTTTGTTAAACTGGTAAAGTGGTTTCTGGGGTTTTGTGTATGTGTGTTTTTAAATTGCCATTGTACTTTAAATTGGTTTGTTCCAAGTACTTGCTTTATCTGTTTGCAAGCTTGGTTTAACTCCCATAGCAACATAAAGGCTACAAGGAAGAATTGGGGAAGAAGACTAAATTACTTGCTGTATTGCCATATAATCCCATTTATGCAGGAAGGATTTTCAAGCAGTATTTTACAAACTTCCTCTCATTTTCTATTAATATTTTGATAAAACAGCTTTATTAGCATGCCACACCTGGAGAATTAGAAACAACTCCGACTCTTAACGGGGCACCACTAGAGTTAAGTTAATATGTACATAAATCTCTGGTGTGAATATTTTATTTATTTTCTCTGCAGTTTCTTTCCTCTTAATCCTTTCCTCTTGCTTGATGATTCTTATTTTCATATTGATTAAAGCTCTTTTCCCAGCCGCAGCTGAAAACGACATTGCCTGATTTAGCTTTGCAACATTTCGCTCTCAATATGTCACAGAACAGGGTGTTTGGGAACTTTCAAAGAAACAGACCCAGAAATGAGAGGGGGGGGGTTAGAAAGAAAAAAATGATGTGGCTGAGAGAGGTTCTTTCCATATTTTATCACAGGACATTAAGAAAGAAATTGACATCTTGAGCAGCAAAATCAACTGCTTCGAGGAACATCTGCAATGTGTGGTTCTCTAAAATGAAAACGAGAAAAGCAGAGTAAGATAAATACTGGATTCGATCTAAAATGTTTTCTTCCTTTCATTTCAAAAGTCTCACTGCCTTAATAGTTCATCAATACAAATATTCCTTTTTTAAAAAGAGGGGGCAGGAACCTCCTCTATCCATGAAATGTATGTGATGTCACATTTAATAGACATGTCACCCAGTGTTGGGATTTAGTTGTGTTTTTCATTACAGATGCAAGTCTTGCTACTTAGCAATAAAACACCTTCCATTAATCTGTATTTCTGGTACCAGAATTGACAGACACTAATGTAGCTACTAGAAGCATTTGTGCTAAGTGTTTTAGAGTTGTTTGTTCATAGGCATGTTTCCAAGTGCTCAGATGCCCCCTCTGACTCAAACCATGAAACATCACACTTTGACATTGTGCTGCTTTGAGTAACCAGATCTCTAAAATCTATAAACCCATTCACTTTTAATCACAGCTAATGTGAATTGTTTTGTCAGTTAACACCAAGAGCATAAATTTCAGGAGAGAGGATTTATGACACTGAGTTATAAATCATCAAAGTTGGTTTCCAACATTTCATTAGAATATGGTGGTTTTAAGAGAACAAAAAAAAACCCGTTGCCTGGCCAGGCCTCCTGATGCTCCTTGTATGTCTGCTCATGATCTTACATCTCAGAAAGCTCAGCACGTCTTCTAGTCATGCGGCCTAGTTAAGACTGGCTTGCACATGTCAGTCATAAGCACATAATAGCACATCCTGAAGTGCCTCGTCTAAAGACCTAGTAGGAAAGCCATTTCATGCCACTATGAACCAGGAACTGAGATTTTTTGCCCCAGTGTTTACACTTGGCACATGGTGCAATGTGCAGCCTCTTCACCAGGGTAAGCAATGTGCTGCCTGCCCAGTATTTTCAACTACTACAGGTCCCTCTTCATGACCTAACTGACTCCCCAACAAAGGTCATAAAGTGAGCCAAAGTCAGTCAAACCATACTTTCCATTAGAGTATGGACCAACATTCCTGCTTTTGGGGGAGCCGCCACCATCTGCCGCCCCACAGGCACTGGGTGAGACAATGTAGTTGTGCTGCTGCCGGCTGCCAGCCTTCCTGGGGGAGCTTGGCTTGGACTCCCACTGCCTTGCAGGACTGGGCCCTTGTTACTTCTGGCTGCTCCACCCCCTCTTCAACACCGGCCACCTGGCTCAGGGGGAGAAGGGGCTTTATAAGCCAGAGCTTCTGCCAGGGCCCTGCTGGACCAACATTCCTGCTTTTGGAGGAGCTGCCACCATCTACCTGGTGTAGGGGGAGAAGGGGCTTTAGAAGGGGGTTTATTGTGATTGGGTTGTCAGTTGCCATCAGGTTGAGTAAGTAGAGACCCACAGTGGATCTGAGGGAACATGAAGGGGGGAGGGTGTTGGAGGGGGCAGCCATTGAGGTGGTGCTGGGTAGGGGAAAGAATGGCAGTGGGGGTAGAACATGCCCATGTAGGAGAAGAGAGGTTAGATATCTTACATCTATCCCCTCTTCTAGTCCTACCCCCAACCAGATGGTATCAGGTGGATGGTATCAGATGATATCAGCAAACCCTTGAGCCACACGGTGCTGTTGATGAACTCCAGGTCAGTACAAAATAAGACTGCCCTCATCCATGATGTAATTCTGGATGGGGGTGCTGACCAGGAGTGTATTACTGAGACCTGGGTGGGAGAGAAGGGTTATGTTCCCCTCTCCCAGCTGTGTCTGCCTGGGTACTCGGTCCAGCTACAATGTCGCTCGGAGGGTCGGGGAGGGGGAGTTGCTATAGTCTATAGGAGTTCTGTCTCCTTGACCAGGCTTCCTATCCCTTTGAGAGGAGGTCTTGAGGGCCTGTATTGTGTGTTGGGCTTACGAGACAGATTGGGGATTCTGTTGGTGTACCGACCACCCTGCTGCATACCAACAGTCTCCCTGCCTGAGCTGACGGAGGTAGTCTCGGACCTGGTGTTGAGGACACCCAGGCTATTGGTGCTGGGGGACCTCAACATCCATGCTGAGGCTGCCTTGACTGGGGCGGCTCAGGACTTCATGGCTGCCATGACAACCATGGGGCTGTCTCAATGTGTCATCGGCCCGACACATGAGAAGGGCCATACTTTGGACCTGGTTTTCTCAATGGGACTGGAAGATGGTGGTTTGGATGTGGAGGGGCTGGTTGTGACCCCATTGTCATGGTCAGACCACTTCCTGGTCAAGTTTAGTCTATTAGCTTCTTCTCTCTTCTGCAAGGGTGGGGGATCTATTAAGATGATCCGCCCTTGGAGACTAATGGATCCGGATGGTTTCCCGAATGCTCTGGGGGATTATCCGTCTGATATGGTTGGTGCTCCTGTCGAAGCTCAGGTCACCTTATGGAATAGGAAGATGACCCAGATGGTTGACACGACTGCGCCTGAGCACCCTCTCCCTGCACGCACAGCTGAGACAGCTCCTTGGTATACATCTGAACTGCAGGCGATGAAGCGAGTGGGGAGACGGCTGGAGTGCAGGTGGAGGAAATCCTGCTGGGATTCTGATCGAACACGACTTAGAGCCCATTATTGGACCTATTTCGTGGTAATACGGCTGGCGAAATGGCAATATTTTGCCATCCATATTCCTTCCACAGAATGTTGTCCAACAGAGCTGTTTTGGGTGGTCCGGGATCTTCTTCAACTGGGAAGTCTGGTGGAGGTCCCGGACCGCTCATCAGCTCACTGTGAGAAGTTTGCCATTCATTTTGAAGGGAAAATTGCTCAGATTCGCAGTGGGTTGGACTCCACCATTAATGCAGAATCAGAGGATGTGTCCAGTATGCCGTGCTTAGGTCAAGTATTAATGGATGAGTTTCAATTGTTGAGACCTCAGGATGTGGACAGGATGCTTGGATCTGTCAGTTCTACCACGACTCTGCTTGACCCTTGCCCATCTTGGCTAATTGGAAGATCTGCCAGGGGGGGTTTGCACCTGGCTCCAGGAGGCCGTGAATGCCAGTGGCAAACCTCTCTTATTTGGGCAAAGTGTTGGAGCGGGTTGTGGCCGGGCAACTCCAGGCACTGCTGGATGAAACTGATTTTCTGGATCCATTTCAATCGGGTTTCAGGCCAGGTTTTGGTACGGAGACTGCCTTGGTCGCCTTTTATGATGACCTTTGCTGGGAG
The DNA here is from genome assembly GCA_037013535.1 of Intellagama lesueurii. NCBI lineage: Eukaryota > Metazoa > Chordata > Lepidosauria > Squamata > Agamidae > Intellagama > Intellagama lesueurii. The sequence goes on along the minus strand of JBAJHW010000003.1, from coordinate 38,074,428 downwards.
AGAGACAGGGGGAGTGTGACCCTGTTGATACTCCTGGACCTCTCAACGGCTTTTGACACCATCGACCATGGTCTTCTTCTGGATAGGCTGGCTGGATTGGGAGTTGGGGGCACTGCTTTACGGTGGTTCCGCCCCTTCCTGGCTGACCGTGTCCAGAAGGTGGTGCTGGGGGACAGTTGCTCTGCCCCATGGTGTTTATGTCATGGGGTTCCTCAGGGCTCGATACTGTCCCCCATGCTGTTTAACATCTACATGGAACAGCTGGGAGAGGTCATCAGGAGGTTTGGGCTGAGGAGTCAGCAATATGCTGACGACACTCAGCTCTACCTCTTGTTTTCCACCAATCCAGGTGAGGCGGTTTCTGTGCTGAACTCATGTCTGGACCTGATAATGGACTGGATGAGGGTTAATAAGTTGAAACTCAATCCAGACAGGACAGAAGTGCTGTTAGTGGGTGCTTCGCTGGACAGGATAGAGGGCCATTTCCCTGCCCTGAATGGGGTTGCACTCCCCCTAAGGGACAGGGTCCGCAGCCTGGGGGTGCTCCTGGACCCCGGTCTAACTCTGGAAGCCCAGGTGGACTCGGTGGCCAGGGGCACCTTCCTTCAGCTGTGGAAATTATACCAGCTACAGCCCTACCTGGACGAGCAGAGTCTCATGACAGTTATGCATGCACTGGTAACATCTCATATAGATTACTGCAATGCGCTGTACATGAGGCTGCCTTTGAAGACGGTCCAGCGACTGCAACTGATCCAGAATCTAGCTGCACAGCTGGTGAGTGGTGGGGCCGCTAGGGAACACATCAGGTCGATTCTGTTCAAATTACATTGGCTACCAGTCGCTGCCCGGGCCCAATTCAAAGTGCTTGTTTTGACTAAACGGCTTGGTCCCTGGATACCTGAAGGACCGCCTCCTTCCATATGAACCTACCCGGCAATTAAGATCTAGCCAGGGGGCCCTCCTGAAAAAGCCATCCCTCAAGGAGGTAAGAGGGATGACTTGTAGACAAAGGGCCTTTTCGGCAGCTGCCCCCAGACTATGGAATACCCTCCCGAGGGAGATTTGTCTGGCGCCGACGTTGATGACGTTTCGATGCCAGGTCAAAACCTTCCTGTTCCAAAAGGTTTTTAATTGAAATAATACCAACTGTGGGTCCTGATGGCAATTTTTAGAGTACTCTATTTTTAATTGTATTTTAATTGTTTTATCTTTTTGTTGCATTTAAATTGTTGTAAGCCGCCCAGAGACCTTTGGGTAGTGTGGGAGGCATATAAGTTAAATAAAATAAATAAATAAAATAAATAAATATGTTAAAGTACAGATTTTGTTCCTGTGCAATTCTCAAGCCTCAGTTCCATCTTCCTATCCAACTCCTCTCCATCCTCTGTCATCTCACTTGCGCTTTGGTACCCCTTTTGTTGACCTCTTTCATCTCCTATCCATCTTCTTCTGTCTGGTTTGCTGCTCCTGTTCCCCTCCATGAGTCATCTTGCTTCTCTTTTCTGTGCTATGCTGTCTTGCTTGCTCCTTCTCTCCCACCCCACTACCTCTGTCCTCCACTGTTGCCCCATTTTCTGAGGTCAGTGTGCCCACTTGCAGCAGTCATAACACCCAGCTTGGTACATTATTTGGGGAAGGCACGGGGTAACATCAGGAGTGGCCAAAAAAGCAGGAGGTTGTAAAGCAAGCTTTGGTAAACTCGGGATATACCACAACCTTCATCACCCCTAGCTTTCAAAATGTTAAGAATTACAGGAGTTGTGCAAAATATCTGAAAGGCATCAGCATTCCTAAGTCTGTACAAAACCTCTGTCAATGCGCCTGTGATAAAAAGTCAAGTCAGCTTAACTTCCTATGTAGTGTCTAGGTCTTCTGTATAGACCACCAAGACCATAATATCATTTCCATCTCCTTACTTGACCACCGTAACTCTTTTGCTTTCTTCCTCCCTCTCTGTTTCCTGGTGCCTTATTTCTAATCTTGAAAATGACTGTTTCTGCTCCAAGATCAGGTTAACTTTTTCTGCTCCAGAGGCTATAACTTAATACAAATCTCAGCCTGTGTTCAGTGGCAGTATCTCCTGGTTCATGTGTTTCTCTCTGGCATACCATATCTGTAGGCACAATGCTTACAGACTAGATAGGCATGTGTGCTGATGGGCTACGAGTATGTATTTGCATGTTATACAAAATGCATAAGGATCCATCATAACACATCAGTGTTTCCCAGCTGCACCAGTATAAGGGTCCGCACTCACAGAATTCAGTTTTAAGTTGATGCTGAGGCAAAGACGCAGTCCCAAAACCAGCAAAATCAGGGAGCTGGACAGGGGACAGATTGTATTTGTCTTCAGTGCAGAAGGAATTGTCACTCTCGAATTGGCCTTCTCAGCCACACTGGACACTGTTCCAAGTCCTCTATTCAGAGCACGTTACCATAGTCTCTCGAGACTGAAGGATGCCTAATCTGAGCTGGGGCTCAAGGTGCTGATAGTCATTTGCAAAACGTGACAGCCAAAACCCAGCAGTAAGTCGAGGATATTCCAGATCACTGAAAACAGTACAATTAAGTGCACTTAACTCTTAGTCCCACCGTCTGTCTGGAACTCACCTAGATCACATTGTTTCTCATAACAAGCATATGGTTGTTTTATAAATGAATCTAATGGAGTTAAAAATAGGGGAGAACACATGCCAGTTATTAGGATAACAGTCCAGAGCATTAGTTTCTGAACAAAATGACTTGGTCCACTCCACCCCGCCCCACCCAGTTCTGTGGCTGCTGCTTATTGCCAGTATTCACTCTTAAAGAGAGAGAGAAAATGAGATTCTGCCGCAGAAAGTTTTTGATTCCATCAATTTAGCCTAGTGGCACTTACAGGCTGGGTCAAGTGTACTGCAGCCAGCTGTAATTGGAGACATTAATGCAGTTTTTAAATGGATTTCGAAATGACTCAAAGTGTACCAGCAGGCTAGAAACTAATTTTGTTAGTTTATAAATATACCAAGCAATCTTAAAGGAATTATTTAAATACTTGGCGGAAAAGACCCAGTTAATGTTTCCAGTATATTTTCTTAATTCGTGGCATAGGAAACAGAATTTTTCCCCCTGTATGTGCTACGGCTACCAAGTATGATCTTCAGAGCACGCGTATGCACTCACACATGCTCAGGGACAAACCCATAAGGGATCTTTGAATTATGGCAATAGTGCATCTTGACACAGATGGAGTACATCACACCCACGTAGAGCTAGGCATAAGGGGAATTTACTGAATAAAAAATAATTTAAAAATAGAAGAGATTCACAGTTGAGTATATAACTAATATGGGGAAATACAAGCTCAAAAGAAGCAAACTCGCATGGCTGAGAGGGTTCAAAGAATGGATCTTCTTTGATCCTAAATCACACACATACAGAGAGAGGGGGGGAAAGGGGGTATAGATTGGGGAGTCTCCAATGTGTGGGGAAAGCACTCCGAGATTATAAAGTGTGACAAAGATTACCTCTCCTTAGTCTCGTTAAACTGTCTTGGATTTATGGACTGTTTGAACTCCAGCTGGCAGAACCAGCTGAAGGTTTCAGAGAGAAATATATACATAAAGGAGAACCTAGTCCTGAAATTGAACTAAACATAACTAGAACAGGACCTGAACAACCTGAACTGAACCCAGAACCTGAACAACTAATATGGCTGCTGTATGTATTTTTATAGGGTTTCTTCACTAGGCTGACCAGTGCTCTGGCCCCTTGCTGTCATGTATTCTGCCTTGCCTTGTCTTCCCACCTGGCTAATCCAGAGACAATAGACATAATAGGCCATTTGCTAAACAGGAAGAAGATGATGGGCAGACCATTCTAGGATATTGGCTTTCCCAGACTTCCAGACAATCCTTTTAGTCTAGAAAGAAAAGAAGGTGATTAATTTATCTGGCCTTCCTAAAGGGCTATTCTGTGAGAAGGCACTTTGGCTTGGGACATTCATGTCTTATGTACTTTTGATGGTGGTCATTTTGAGCTATATAGCTGCCATTTCCTCTTGGAGGCCTGGTTCTTGAAACCTTTGAGGCATTTTCTCCACTGCCACTGTTTAACCTATAGTCATCCTTGACAAGTTTTCCAGTTAAAACAGTCTGTGACATACACATTGCAGGGACGTTTTTCAAACCTTACCGCTGACATACACCACCATCTACCTGAAGAACATACAGCTTTGGAAGGAACACATTGTTGTGGTCATGGTGCCTTGGCAGGTCTCTACAGGCATAAGGAGTTAATGTACTCATACTACCAGTAAAGCATCATGCACTATCCCCTTTCCTTCTGTTTCTGAATTTCCTGTCTTCTACATGAGGCAATCAATAAGTCTGAACAGGTAGAATTCCACTGTCTGCTGATGCTTTCCACATGGAGCAGAACCCTAAAGAAATCAGAGTCCTGATTCACATGGAGAGTATCCACATTAGCAGAGGAGAGTAGGAGGGTGAGGCAACCACACATAAAGGCGGTGGAACTAGAAATTCCCCTCTTCCAGTGGTCAGATTACACACATTCCTATGCCTGAATATAGCTCCATACTCCTCTCTTTCTGATAAATATGATTATTTGCATCTGATCAAACTTTTGCCAGTGAGGGCTTGTGCACAACCAGTACAATGACACCAACCCTATGCAGTTATTCAGTTGGTGCACAAGATAGCTCAAGAAGGGATTCACATGCAAGATCCAGACCCAAGTTCTCTAGGCACTCAAATACCTCTGGAGACCTTTATAGTTTAGTAAGAAGGTCTAGGAAAGACTGCCGAATCCTTTCAGTATTAACTTGAGTTGCCTATATGAGTTGATCAGGGGCAGTGAAAAAGGATGGCCCAGGACTGCCATAATCTGCCAAAACTCCCCACCCCACCCCACCCCAAAAATCTCCTGTTCCCTTTGACTATAGTTTTCATCCTCATAATAGCTGGGGGGCAGGACTGATGGATTTCCACAGCAATGTATGAACTATCCCTGTTGTGATGTGAATTATCTGGGGGCAGCTTGATCTTGCACAGACAATACAGAACTAGAGATGGGCACATACCTTGGTTTGGAGGTACATGATGGTTCGTACATGCGGCACCACCGGTGCTGTGCATTCCTGTCCTGCACCTCTCCAGCTGGATACCCCACTCAACCAGTGTTCAACCAGTCTCCAGAAGAAGCACAGGCTTCCCTGCCCCACCTCCATGGTTAGCAAGAAGAGGGAAAGCAGGGATCAAAGTGATCATGCAGCCCTTTGATCCCTTTCCCCCTCCTCTTGCTAAGCCCTGTGGGGCATAGAAAGAAGGGGGAAAGCAGGGATCAAAGTGATCCTGCAGTGGCTGGGGGATCCCTTCGATCCCTCTTTGATCCCTTCCCTCCTCTTCTTATGCTGCGCAGGCATAGGAAGAGGAGGAAAGGGGAACCAAGCCATCCCCCAGCCCCAGGGGTGGGATTCCCTTTGGGCAGGCTTTAGCAAGCCGCCCAAAGGGAAAACCCCTTTCTGCTTATGCCCCCGAGGAACAGCTGATCTGTGGGGGCATAAGCAGATAGGGAATGAAGGGACGAATATAAAAGGGTTATATTCATTGCTTCATATTCGTTGGGGTCTCTGGACCCCAAGAATACGAAGCAACGAATAACTGACAAATCAGAGATATTTAACAAATATCCTGATTCATTTTTATATTTGTCCCCATGTCTAATCACGATCAGTACCTGCAGCTCAAATTTATCATTTGCTACAGCTGATCCTGGTTGACATTAATGTGATCAAGCCTGCAATCCCTCCAACTCCAGTCCTTAGCATAGGAAGAGTCATGCAGCAACAAGGGTGCAAAGTTAATGGGAGCAGTGCGAGGGGACCAAATCAAGCATCTTATTACACATACATTTTCCAAACAACAAAATTGACTTTCCTGTACTGTGGGCTTCTCTACAAGGCTGACTCCCCATGTGAAAGGAAGGTTTCATACATTGTTCTGCTATTATCTAAAAAGAAGAAAAGCTTAATATGCCCAATGCATTTTGTAACACAGTGTATCCTCCGTAGGGATTCTTTCTCATGACACAAACTTGTACTCTCTCACTGCCACCAATCAATAAAACATCACATTAGAATAACCATGTATCAGATTACTGTTCCATTTGTTTCCTTCTTAAAACGTACAGCATCTTCTCCTCCTGTAATAATGTTGGGTTGAAACATTAAGAAAAAAGACACCTCAGAGGTCGTTAACCCATGCTGCACTTTTTCATGGCCAATATAGGTGAAACACCTTCTTAGATCTATCACACCAAACACTGTGTCATTCTTTGTTTTCAAGGAGTCTGTGCAAGCATATTCAGACAAAAATAAAAACAAAAACTAAGCAATTGAAAAAAAGTGTTGTGGCACCTTTTTAAAAAATGGTTATATTTCAATAAGAACAAAGAAAAGGCTGTGTGATCCCCAAGATTATACCACACATTTTTGGATTCTTCTGCACATTTTTTCTATGTTATCCATGAAGGGGTTGTGTTAGGCCTGAAAAAAAGTAGAATTTTCTCCATGAAAACTTACAATTTGTTTGATTTTTAGTGGTTCAATAAAAGATATCACCCATTCACACATTTATATTTCAATGTGAGCTTTCATGGATACCTCCACTTCTCCAGATATATTGGAGTGAAGTATATAGAGGGTAGGCAAAGGAAATTGATTAAGATGAGAAAGGAACTGTGGAGACAAATAATTAATAGTGTTAATTCCCCTTCATGGATTGCTGCCTTGTCATGGGAAAGGGGCTTGAGTAATTCAGAGAAGCTATGGGCTATGCCGTGCAGGGACACCCAAGATGGACAGGTCATAGTGGAGAGTTCTGACTAAACGTGATCCACCTGGAGCAGGAACTGGCAAGCCACTCCAGTATCTTTGCCAAGAAAACTCCATGGACAGAAACAAAAGGCTAAAAGATATGACACTGGAAGATGAGCCCCTCAGGTCGGAAGGCGTCCAACATGCTACTGAGGAAGAGCGGAGGACAAGGACAAGTAGCTCCAGAGCTAATGAAGTGGTTGGGCCAAAGCCGAAAGGACGCTCAGCTGTGGATGCGCCTGGAAGTGAAAGGAAAGTCCAATGCTGCAAAGAAAAATACTGCATAGGAACCTGGAATGTAAGATCTATGAACCTTGGTAAGCTGGATGTGGTCAAACAGGAGATGGCAGGAATAAACATTGACATCCTGGGCATCAGTGAACTAAAATGGACGGGAATGGGCGAATTCAACTCAGACGATTATCATATCTACTATTGTGGGCAAGAATCCCATAGAAGAAATGGAGTAGCCCTCATAGTCAACAAAAGATTGGGAAAAGCTGTACTGGGATACAATCTCAAAAATGATAGAATGATTTCAATACGAATCCAAGGCAGACCTTTCAACATCACAGTAATCCAAGTTTATTCACCAACCACCGATGCTGAAGAGGCTGAAATTGACCAATTCTATGAAGACTTACAACACCTTCTAGAACTGACACCAAAGAAAGATGTTCTTCTCATTATAGGGGACTGGAATGCTAAAGTAGGGAGTCAAGAGATAAAAGGAACAACAGGCAAGTTTGGCCTTGGAGTTCAAAATGAAGCAGGGCAAAGGATAATAGAGTTTTGTCAAGAGAACAAGCTGGTCATCATAAACAGTCTTTTCCAACAACACAAGAAGCAACTCTACACATGGACATCACCAGATGGGCAATACCGAAATCAGATTGATTATATTATCTGCAGCCAAAGATGGAGAAGTTCCATACAGTCAGCAAAAACAAGACCTGGAGCTGATTGTGGCTCTGATCATCAGCTTCTTATAGCAAAACGTAAACTGAAGAAAGTAGGAAAAAACCACTGGGCTAGTCAGGTATAATCTAAACCAAATCCCTTATGAATACACAGTGGAAGTGAAGAACAGATTTAAGGAACTAAATTTGTTCGACAGAGTGCCTGAAGAACTTTGGATGGAGGCTTGTAACATTGTACAGGAAACAGCAACAAAAACCATCCCAAAGAAAAGGAAAGGCAAGAAAGCAAAGTGGCTGTCCAACGAGGCCTTACAAATAGCAGAGGAGAGAAGGGAAACAAAATGCAAGGGAGATAGGGAAAGTTACAGAAAATTGAATGCTGACTTCCAAAGAATAGCAAGGAGAGACAAGAGGGCCTTCTTAAATGAACAGTGCAAAGATATAGAGGAAAATAATAGAAAGGGAAAAACCAGAGATCTGTTCAAGAAAATTGGAGATATTAAAGGAACATCAAAGATGGACATGATAAAGGACAAAAATGGTAGGGACCTAACAGAAGCAGAAGACATCAAGAAGAGGTGGCAAGAATACACAGAGGAACTATACCAGAAAGATCGTCCCGGACAACTCAGATAGTGTGGTTGCTGACCTTGAGCCAGACATCCTGGAGAGTGAAGTCAAGTGGGCCTTAGAAAGCATGGCTAACAACAAGGCCAGTGGAGGTGATGGCATTCCAGTTGAACTATTTAAAATCTTAAAAGATGATGCTGTTAAGGTGCTACACTCAATATGCCAGCAAGTTTGGAAAACTCAGCAGTGGCCAGAAGATTGGAAAAGATCAGTCTACATCCCAATCCCAAAGAAGGGCAGTGCCAAAGAATGCTCCAACTACCGTACAATTGCACTCATTTCACACGCTAGCAAGGTTATGCTCAAAATCCTACAAGGTAGGCTTCAGCAGTATGTGGACCGAGAACTCCCAGAAGAACAAGCTGAACTTCGAAGGGGCAGAGGAACTAGAGACCAAATTGCTAACATGCGCTGGATTATGGAGAACGCCAGAGAGTTCCAGAAAAACATCTACTTCTGCTTCAATGACTATGCAAAAGCCTTTGACTGTGTGGACCACAGCAAACTATGGCAAGTTCTTAAAGAAATGGGAGTGCCTGACCACCTTATCTGTCTCATGAGAAATCTATATGTTGGACAGGAAGCAACAGTCAGAACTTGATATGGAACAACTGATTGGTTCAAAATTGGGAAAGGAGTACGACAAGGCTGTATATTGTCTCCCTGCTTATTTAACTTATATGCAGAATACATCATGCGAAAGGCTGGACTGGATGAATCCCAAACTAGAATTAAGATTGCCGGAAGAAATATCAACAACCTCCGATATGCAGATGATACCACTCTGACTGGACTGCAAGGAGATCAAACCTATCCATCCTGAAGGAAATCAACCCTGAGTGCTCACTGGAAGGACAGATCCTGAAGCTGAGGCTTCAATACTTTGGCCATCTCATGAGAAGAGAAGACTCCCTGGAAAAGACCCTGATGTTGGGAAAGTGTGAGGGCAAGAGGAGAAGGGGACGACAGAGGACGAGATGGTTGGACAGTGTCATCGAAGCTACCAACATAAATTTGACCAAACTCCGGGAGGCAGTGGAAGACAGGAGGGCCTGTCGTGCTCTGGTCCATGGGGTCACGAAGAGTCGGACACGACTTAACGACTAAACAACAAAATTGCATATATTCTGCATCATGCTAAGACAGGTTCAGAGATGTTGGCAAGTCTTTGGGTTCGAATCCCAAGTCTGAGACTTTGGTACCAAGTCCTAATCTGAGCCTTTGGTACCAAATTCTGAGTCTCAAGCTCCAAGTCTGAGTCTCTATTAAAAACAAGCTTTTTGCCACAGAAAAAGGAAGTGGTGGGCAGATCACAAGTCAAGTCTGCGTCATTAAAAGAAGAAAAAGAAACAATGCAAGTCTGAGTTGAATTGCCAATGTGACTTAAGTCCAACTTGACAGTGAGTCCCACAAGTCAAGCCTCCATCCCTGTACAGATTTCACAGAGAACTATTTTAATGTTACCAGAAACAAAGAAAACATTTGCAACACTAATACTATAAGAGCCAAAGGGACCAGCCAGATGTCCACAGAAAGCCCACATGAAGAACAATAATGCTAACAATGACACTAACAAACAGATTCTCCAGTAGTGGTGGCAGGTTTTTGAGGGCCAGCTGGAACGTCAGAGACATTGCTATGCTTCTCCAGGTCTCCAGGTCAGAACAAAAATCTCAGCACTGGAGCAAAAAGTTTGATTTTTTTGTATGTGAGGTGTTTTTAAAGACTGCACACCCATCTCCTCTCATTACCAACTAGTGGCAAGACACCAGTCCTGGTGTTTGTATATGTGTTGGCCTTCCCTTCCCATCCCTTCCTGCTATGCTTCTGTGATATCACAAGACATGGGTGATGCCATGATTGAGAAAGAAGTAGAAACCTCCCTCAGGTTTTGACTCTGGAATCTCAGAGATTAGGGTGCTGCTAATCTGGTAACTGTATTCCCTCACAATTGGTTTTGAAAAGAATACTTTTTCTGGAAGTGGAGGTAACATACATCCACCATGACAGGTTTTTTCCTGTCTACTGTCCTTCATGAAGTCATCATAGTCAAATACCCATTTAAGGCCATTCAAATCTTTAATACATGTTGTGGAAAAAAGTTTGGTTTCTCTGGACAACATTTATCCAGGGAGTATGTTTTATTGAACCAAATGGGATTGACAGATGGGTAGCCATCCATAGGCTCATACTACAAATTATTGGAGCTCACAGCTTCCCAGTTAATGCTGTTGCTTTTAAATGAATCTGCTTTGCGACTAGCACTCTATTAGTCATGACAGCTATATATTACCTTCAGTCTCCACCTGTGTATTTGAAAAAATGCAGATGACCAAAATTCCTACATTTCTTTTTGGTATTCTTGGTTTCTCAGGTACTAATTCAGATCTCTCGAAAAGTGGGAGGCTCTGATCATTTTTAACACTGAAAGACAGTTATTAAAATAGAGACTTGCGTAGGTTTTTTTTCTGCCTACAACCCCCCCCCCCAACTTGACTACTCTTATTTTGTCACAAAGTCAAGTTGATACCAAGTATAATTTTTGCCACCAAGACTTGGATAACATTTTTTACAAATTAGTTCAATATCCTAATCATATTGCTTTGCTTGGTTTTGTTATTTCAAATGACTTCAATAAAAAGATCTAAAATATTTGGGAGTTAGAAATATCCAGATGTGTCAGTGCAACACATATAAGAATCCTCTGGTCTTCTGACAGCAAGCCATCAGAATTCACATCAATCACTTCTTAGAATGACAGGTTATTTTTATGTATATTGAACAAATAGATTTTCTATACTCAGCTCCACCTGTGGCTTATTATCTTTTACAAAATTATGCATGAGCTAAGGAATCTGTTTAGAGCAGCCATTCTCAACATTTTTTTTAGCCACAGCAATAAACACAATATGAAAGAAATATAGGCTGAATCAGGATTGTATAAGTTGCATAACGGACCTTATAAGTTGGTGTGTGAAAAATTGTTTCCAGTGTGCGGCCCCCTTCAAATGTGCCAGGAACCCTCTTTGCTTTACCGACTGCCACATTTGTTGCAAGTGTCACTATCATTCCCTAAAGTGTCTTGCACTTCACTCTATTTTGAGAATGGCTGGTTTAGAGTGTAAAATGGTAGCAGACTTGGCATGTTTAGACTCCCAGTATTCATAAGCAAAGATTCCTAGACCTCTTGGTGCATAAATATTCCTCACAGCAACCTAGAATGAAGAAAATAGCTTTCCAATGGATGTGCGTAGGGACTTTCGTATTGTAAGCTGAAATCCTGTTCATAGCTCTGTCATACCTTTCAGTCTGTTCCTCTCTGGTAAAGAAAGCACCCCATTCTCAGGGGTTGTGCACACACTTACCAAACCAGCATGCACATGCACCCCAAGAATCATGGCAGGGACATTTTGTGTACCAGGGAAAAATAGACCAAAAATATGATTGCGCTTATTTTATGAACAGGATTTCACCCACAATCAAGGAATTTTCCTTCTATTTTCTCCTTTTTGTTTTCTCTCTCTTTTTCCCTCTCTCTTTTTCTCTTGTCTTTCTACAGTTTTCCTCAGTCTAATAGGGAGCCTTACTACTGGTTTGTTGTGGCTCCATTCAGGTATTCAATAAAAATGTTAAGCCAAACCAAGGAGCAGAGAGAGCAGGCTAGATTCACCCCTCTAGCCAAGCTCTATCATCTGGAGAGACAAAACTGAAGAGAACAGCCATTTTTACCTATGGGAAGTGATCCATATGACTGAAAACTGCAAAAAAAAAAATCACACCAAAAAACAGTGTTCTTTTCTGGATTCCATTGAGACCTCTGTTCTTTAGCTTTAAATCTAAAAGTAGTTGTATGCCTGACAACAACATGAGTGCACAACAGTAGGGCTGTCAATGATGGTACTTTTTGGAGACCATTGATTTATAGGTTTGGGTACCTAGTATAGTGTAGTGGATAGAGTGATGGACTAAGACTCTCAGGATTCAAATCCCTGATTACCCATGGAAACTCACTTGGGGAGTGGAACTGTTGAAATCACTTCATAAATATCTCACTCATCTTGAAAAGCCTGTTAGGTCACTATAAGTTATTTCCAACTTGACAGCAACCTGACCAGGTCTTCCTGTGGTGAACAAAGGCAGTTTCTCTCACCCTTTATTCCTTCCTTACCAACACATCAATCTTAGCAAATACAATCTAATAACATGTGAGTTTTACTTCCACCTTATCTTGAAACTACTGACATCTAAACCCAAACACACATACATTCAATTGTGTGTGCGGCTGTTATCCTTACACTGATTTGATTAGGTCTAAATTTAGCACCCCCCAAAAAAAAATTCCTCTTATCCACTTTCATATTCTGTACTGGACATTAAAATTCTCCCCAGGATTTCATTCAACAGAGTTGACCCCACTTATCTAAAAATGGATATTCTGCCCTTGGACCAAATCTGTTTAGAAAAAACATGGTCCCAGTTGTAGCTTCTCTCTGTTTAATAGAAATTAGCAGATGTTCCTTCAATTAAAATTTGGCATCAACCTTATTTCAGATTATCTATCAGGCAGTTATTTTACCTTATTTGTATTCAACAGTCTGGGGGATTTTCCTCCCTTGTTGGGGATGTTTTGAAAAACCAAACATTGCTCAGAAAAATAGAGTGAAGTGTAGGATGCTTTAGGAAACTACAGTGACATTTGAAACAAATGTGGCAGTCAATAAAGCAAAGGCAGTGTTCACAGCCGGTTAAACAAGTGGTACCCAGATCACTGCAACCATCTCTTTATCTCCAGCTTTCCCACCTCCTAGACCATGGCTAGGCTATAATGACTCTTTTGCTGCTCATCCCTCTCCCTCCCTATCAATTTTCATTTCCTTCCACTGCTTCTTTATCGCTTTCTTTATCACTTTTGTTGTCAGGCGTACAACTACTTTTAGATCAAATGTTTGCCATAAATCCAGGGAATAGACATCTCACCCATAAAGCGTATAAATAAAATTGGCTGGCTTTAAGAGGCATTAGTAGATAATGTTGTTTCATATCCAGAGATGTGGTTAAATATCATCACATCTCTATTTGGAGGGAAAAGGGGGGCTTTTCTTGCATTCAGTATTCCTATATTCCCCTACTCACAAACACTTTGTCCCAACATGGAGCTTCATTTTAAATGATGGTGCTAGTACTTCCCACACACTGCACAGGGGAAAGAAGTATGTGCAGTAAAGTGTATTTTGTAAAAGTACTATTTTCCACTTTTTGAGGAGATCAAGAGTTGTTTAGAAATTATCACTTGAAAACATTCGAAAACTTTTTGAAGTTCTAATTCTTCAGTGAAATTCTAGATACTAAGAACAAATATACCCAGTCAGAGGTGAGTTGTAGGTTGACTTTCTTGTGAAGCAGATACTCCATCATTCAGCAAAATAAGTAAATCCTCCTTCCTCATTCTGCATTAACCAGAGTTAGAAACATTACAATTCTCAGAATCCCACAGACAGTGGCCATACGAGATAGAAAATACTCAGCTGAGTAATTTTGTTTGTATTTTTGACTTTTGATGCATATATTTGGGATATCATATCACATCCATTCATCGCAGGCAGAGCACATCTAGAGTTCTATAAACAGGAGAAAGTCAATTCTCTATGTTTCTACCCTATCTCTTAAAAAAAACAGGAAATTTAAGATATCAACAGGACATCAGCATCATGTTTCACAAGATATAACTGGCCGCTGTTATTTGCAATTTTCTAGTCCTTGTTTCAAGCAGAGGTTGGCGTTTAACTAGTTGTAGATAATGATTTACTTGTAATTATCTCCTTTTCCCAATAATGAAAGTGTAAGTACTTTACACTGTGATAATTTCTGTCTTAATGAAGGATAACTCCATTCCCAATGCAGTTGTTAGTTACTTTAACAGTTGCAGGGTATGTGGGGTCTCCGGGAGGCAGTGGAAGACAGGAGGGCCTGGCGTGCTCTGGTCCATGGGGTCACAAAGAGTCGGACATGACTTAACTAAACTACAGCAACATGTGTGGTCTCACTAAATAAATGGCGGAGAAGGAATGCCACGTGCTTCCTTAGCTATTGCCTTATCTTTCCTCGTGTGTGCTAGGGCAATGATTTTTGTATCCAGCTCAGTGCCTTATAGCACTCAAATATTTAAAAGTAACAAAAAAGTAGAGCCAGTGTCTGTTCATTCTTCCGTGCACAAAACTGCAAACATGGAAGCAGCAATAAAGAGAGGTCATTTGCCTGATTGTGCAGTGGCTTGTGCACCTAGTTGTATCATTAGAACGAAATACAAAACATTAAGAATATTGAGAAAACTTCCCTTTAATTCTTCCTTGCCACTCACCTTTGGAGGGGAGGGAGGGGAAGTTTTGCATTTCTTTTTATTGGTTGATAACTGACAGAGCACATCAGCAATGCTTTGACAGGGCTTCTTTTTTAAAAAAAAACTTTCAAAGCATCCTGATATGTTAGCAGCAATTAAAAAGGAATGCAAAACATCTTCCCTGTTCTACACTCCAAAGGAGAGTTCAGATAGGCAGCCAGCCACTTTGATTTGATCCCAGTGATAATACATACTGGAATCGAACCAAAATGAAGCAAACCTACCTGTACCCAAAAAAGCAGTAGACCCTGACAGGGAGCCAGAAAGATGCAGGTAGCAATACTCTGGGAAGGACTACATCATGCTGGTACTTACACTGTCCGGTCAACAGCAAAAGGAGTGAAACCAGAGCGGACCAAACAGCAGGACAAATGCCCATGTAGTCAGACACTTTCAGACATTCTAAGAGGAATTTCTTAAATTTTCTGCCATTCTTAATAACAAGCCTAATTAGCAATGGGAGTATGATTTTGCTTAGTCTTTTGTATTTTTGTATTGTTAAAGCCCAGTATCAAGAATGATCAATAGAAGACAGTAGATTTGAGTGTTAGAGTGTTTCGGCATGTTGGCAAAATTAAAGGGGAAGTGGGGGATAAGGAAGGAAGGGCAAAAATATGTGGCACCTTAAAGTCTAACAGATTTGTTCCAGTGTGAGCTTTTGTGGATGGAGGGAGTGGATTTTATTTGGCATCTGTATTTATACATATCCCCATGGAGGTGGTGGGGACATCATGATCAGTTAAGGATGGTGCCAGAAGACTAAGTGACAGTGTATTGCTAACACAGGATCATTAAATACTCAACATTGCAGGCCATGGCTGGGATGATTTTGTATCTGCCAAGTAGATTTGGCTGCCACAGAAAGGATATGATTATTTCTAGGGCACAGGTTATATTATGTCAAGGGATACAACTATTCAATAAATATAAGATGTTGCAGAAAACTGAATTATTAATATATATAGTGATCTTAAAAAGGCTTGATCTGCATTTAATCCCTTAGAGATGCACTGGAATTTGCTTCAGTCTGGATTAGAGATGGGGATATTTGTATTCATATAGGAATACGAATATCCCCAACACAGCTGGACCTAATGAGGGCCCGGCCCCCGGGACCGGACTGTCCACTCACGTGTCTTGCCATGGCACTCATCCTGCTCATCCTTCCAATGGAGCCTGGAGCGCTACTCTCTTCCTGCTTGGCTGGCCACTCAGCAGCCATGCAGGTAGTCTCGTCCTCCTGCCCCCTGCCTGGAGTGGCTAGCCAAGTGGGAAGAGAGTGGTACTCCAGGCTCCATTGGAAGGATAAGCAGGATCTGCACCACAGTAAGATGTGTGAGTTGAAGGTCCAGCCCCAGAGGCTGGACCCTCATTAGGTCCAGCTGCATCGGGGATATTCATATACAAATATCCCCATCTCTAGTCTGGATCCATTTCAATCCACAGTTATATCAATTTGGTCTCAGGCCTATTTATGGGACAGAGATAGCTTTGATCACCTTGGTGAGTGACCTGCGCTGGGAACTGTACTGGGGAAGCATGGCACTGTTGGACATGTTGGACTTCTTGGCAGCCTTTGATACCATGAACTCAATACTCCTGAGGACCATCTCTGTGGCATGTGTCTTTGAGGCACTGTTATAAAATGGTTCCAGTTCTTCATTACAGCCCACACTCAGAAGGTGGTGCTAGAAGAGTCCTGTTTGATACCCTGAACATTGGCCTGGGGTCGTTCAGGCTTTAGTTCTGTCACCCATGCTATTTAACATCCACATGAAACCACTGGGAAAAGCTATCTGGAATTTTGGGTGTCACCAGTATGCTGATAATACCCAACTGTCTCTTCTATCAATCTGATTCCAAGCAAGCTGTTTTGGGCCTAGACCAGTGTCTGATGTTAGAAATGGACTGCATAAAAACAAACAGACAAGACAGAGGGGGCCCTGGTCAGTCAAAAGGCAGATAAGGGAATAGCAATTCAAGCTGCACTGGATGGCACTACACTCACTCTGAAAATGCAAGTCTACAGCTTGGATGTGCTCCTGGATCCAGCCCTGAGTCTGGATGCACAGGTTTCAGCTGTGGCCAGGAGTTCATTTGCAAAGTTAAAGCTGATGCAGAAGCTGAGTCCATTCTTTGAGACATCTGATCTGACTATGGTAATAAATGCTTTACTTGCATCCTGCCCGGATTACTGCAAGATGCTCTGTGTGAGGCTACCTTTGAAGAGTGTTCAGAAACTTCACCTGTTAAAATGCTATAGATAGATTGCTGACTGGCACTAGGTACAGGGAGTGTGTAACTCCCTGCTACAGCAGTTTCATTGGTTGACAGTCTTTTTCAAGGCACATGTATTTTTCATTCTTTTGAGAAATGTTTGAAAAGTAGTATCACAAATAGTTGCAAAGTTATTGGTGAAATTGGCGGTCATGATCTATAAAGTCCTATATGGCTATTTGAAGGACCACTATCACCCATGTCAGCCTGCCCAGTTTTTAAGGTCTCCTTGGGATGCCCTTCTTTTGGTCCCACCACCCTCAGAGACTTGTTTAGCAAGGATGTAAGACAGCAACTTTTCAGCCATGGAATATTCTCACTTGGGAAGCCAGGCTGGTCCCTCCCTCTTGTTCATCTGCTGGCAAGCAAAGACCTTCCCTTTTTACACAGGTTTTTAATTGACTTGGATAAGGAGGGGTCATAATGGAATGCTGTGTGTATTGAACTGTGTATTTTAAGTGTTTTTAATTGATAGGTTTTAATATCATTTGTTCAATTGTAATTTAATGTCTTATTGTGTGAGCTGCCTTGTTTTGCCTACTGGGAGAAAGATGGAAAAGAAGTTAGAGAGAGAGGTTTTTGTGGCCTACTTCTGCTATGTTTCTTCTCTTGACTTATACATCCCTTGTAGAGTTGCAGAATGGTATCTAGGAAGTGTACTTGAAAATGTAGAGAATATGTCCTTGCTTTTTTTTTTTTCTGGAATACTAGCAACGATAGTACAACATACTAATACCTATATTGGTATCACCAATTCTGGCGCCTCAAAAACTAATGAGTCACACATGAGTTGCTTTGCAAAATCATGTCAAGATCCAATTGTAAATAACTGCTTTTGAAAACTATAATCTACATGCAGGCGGTGTGAAGAGATTCTGTTACTCAAACTGATTTTTAAACAAGACACACATTAAGGGCTGAATGCTAAACTGCACATAGCAAAATCCAGGTGCTTCTGTTTTCCAAACAAAAGCAGGGATGGCTGTGCTGGCACAAAATAAATTCCAAACTCCATATTGAGATGATACCTTTATAGGCCATCCAGAAAAATTGCAAAAAGAGGCACACGGAACAGCACAAGCCCTTGGGAATATATTCTTTTCACCTGCTACCTCAGATGGCAGATAGTGGATGGTGTGGATGGAGCAGGAGTGGCAACCTCTTGGCCATTCTCTGCTGAAGGACTGAGCTGTGTACTTCATGCAGCTGCTCCCCATCCTCCGAGCTAACCTGGTGACTTTAAACAAGATGGAGGATGTTGTTCTGTTACTCTTATAGAAATAATATCCAACTGCTTGCCTGGTTTGGTTCTGCAGGTGAAATTGGGATGAGGGGGATACCTCAGGCAGCAGAATGTCTTGAGTAGGTCTTGGCTCCCATTTTCTCTGTTCATGAGGCCCCTCTTTGGCATGTACTTCAACTAATGTATGTGATTGATGAATGATTTGCATATCTTTCTTCCTCAATTCTTCATTTCTCTTTAAAAGACGAGTTCATTGTATCCTATTTATTCAGACACCTTTGTGACAAGGGGTTTGAAAAATGAGATGAGCAGAGATGCAACTTCAAAAAGAGTCTGAAAATAGTCTGGCATTTGCAGCTTCTAATTAAGCAAATAAAAAGCACTCAAATTATCTGGTGGCTGGCCTAACAATTTGCCATGTTGAATTTCACATATGAGAGAGATGCGGAGGAACAGAGATGGAAGTAGGAAGGAGCAATTTAGTTTATTACAGGTAGGTGTTTATATCTTCTACCATTTGGGTACACTTGTTGAAGATTCTTGGGGGGGGGGAAGTGGCCTTGACTACATCAGGTGAGAATGAACTCGCATCACTGAACTTTGAAAGCACATTATCAAATTTGCCACTTCTGTAGCTCCATGCTAACTTTCTGAAGCTTTGACAATCACCCTCAACTGAAAGTCTCAGACATGCTTCGATCACTTGATGATGGTCCAACTGGGATTTTAAACAAAATAGGTACATCATTTACATAGCCCAATTCTGTATGTGTTAAGATGAAGGAAGCCATACAGAATTCACTTTTTCCCAAGTAAAGGTATGAGAGATAGGAATGGAAATCTGTACTTCTCTTATCCCACACACGAGGATGAGGGCATGAAATTTTATTTCCAAAGAGAATGTGAGGTATTTTGTTTCTCTCTTGACAAGAGAAAAGAACATGAATGATTTTTGTACAAATCAAGCAATAAACTGCAAATATTGTTTTAACCCAAATAATGCAAATTGAATAAAATAATGATTGATATTTCTTTCTTGCTAGACTTTTAATGATTAGAGTTACTGAAGAAATGCCTTTTAAACAAGGTGCAGTTCTGTGCTTGCTCCCCCATCTCATTTTCTCCCTCATTTTCCCTATTTTTTGACATATTCTTGTTAGGATTTTGACAGATCCGTCTCTGTGGCTTGAAATAGTTTTATCAGTAGTCCATCTACCCTTGGTATTTATTTCTTCCCAGTTCTTTCAGAGCAGCTTTCACTTCACTTTCTAGAACTGCAGGCCCTTCATCATAGGATTCCACTTCAAAGGAATCTCTCATCCATTTATCTCTTCTATACAGATACTATTCCAGTCCATTTTACTTTACTGACACCAAGCACTGGCTTTATCGTTTCCAGTTTACTTTGACTCATACATCTAACATTCCATATTCCAATTGTATATCTTGTGCAACATCAGACTTTCCTTTCACCTCTGTGCACATCAGTCACTAGATGTCTTTTCAATCTTGTCACATCATTAACAATGCTATTTGTACTTATCTTTAGTGGAACCAGTTACTTCGGGAGTTGGTGAGTGCTCCAACACTGGAGGCATTCAAGAAAAACTTAGATAATCACCTGGCTGATATGCTTTGATTGTATTCCTGCATTGAGCAGGGGGTTGGACTTGATGGCCTTGTAGGCAGGCCCCTTCCAACTTCACTTTTCTATGATTCTATGATCTTTTACTCTTTCCTAGTAGCTGGTCGAATGCTTTCCAACCTGGGAGTATCATCTCCTAGCACTATCTCTTGTTCCTTTTGGACTGTCTCATCACAGGGTTTTCAAGGTAGCAAAGGTTCAGCAGTGGTTTACCATTGGCTTCTCCTCCATGGTACTAACAAAAGTTAGCTTGAGTATCAACAACATTATCTGTGAAAGATCCTCTCCCAGTGTTACCTTCTGCTACTACTGTTGCCCAGTAGCTGCCCTCCAGACATTTCTCTGCTCCCATCACCATTGGAAATATATGATCTCTTCTGCTGATATAGCCGTTACTCCAGAAGAGGGTGGATGCATCCAAGTCTGGTGCATCAGCTGTGAACATTCTGCCTTGGGTGACCCTACTAGAAGTCCAGGCTCATAATGGAGTTTAGCCTTTTAGTGACATTGCTTTTGGCTTTTCTAACACACAAACTCCTTCACCAGATTAAAATGTGCATCTAGGAAGGGCATAGAATGATTACATTCTATTCATAAACTGGATTGAACAGGGCATGTAGAAGCAGAAAAAGGAAGAAGTCCTAGGTGTGAACTTGATATATATATACATCACTGTACCCTTTGTAATCAGGGGGATACAACGCTTCATAAATTATGACTGGATCATGACCACATTTGGAGTTTTTCCCCTGCAAGCTAAGAGAAAACACTCTCTGTTTTTGCCTCAATAGTTTTACAATTGACCCCAAAATATTTTAGCAAGTGTATCAAGCACAGTAGCATTTATCTTCTCATTACTGCTGCTTAGCAGTCACCAAGTTGTTTATGCTTAAACAACAGTTTTCTCCTTCCTTATCAGCCTGCACCCGCTGTCTCATTCAGAGGCAGCATAACATAGATAACTCTTTCTTTGATGATGAATTGTGATGTCAGAAGCCATAGATTGTGGCATCAGAGGAAAAAAAATCAAAGGGGATGGTTTTTCACAGAAATGTCTTTATAATGGTCAAGTATTGGTGAGGTTATCTATCATGGATTTTCCACGCCTGTAAACATCTCTGTTTCAAAGTGTAGAAGAGAATGAAGTAGATAGTAAAAAAAGAAAAAAAGTTGGAAGTGAATGCCAATCTTGGTTTTGAAAACACTGATGATTTTGCAGATCGAGGGCTACAATCCTACACACAAGAATAATACCTGAAGTACTTGGCGGTCTTTACATCTCATTAAAAAGAAAAAGAATCAAACCAAGGGCCAAGATCAGCAACTAGTGCCCCTCCAGATGCTGTTGGATGACAACTTCCATCAGCTCTCACTATTTGCTTTGTTTGCTTGGACTTAAGGGAGTTACATTCCAATAACTCCCAGACAACAATACATTGCCTACTCCTTCTGTAGTGCAACATAACTTTAGCTTTCATTCATTCATTCATTCATTCATTCATTCATTCATCTCCATTTGTTCAACACCAATACATTGGCAATTATATTTCCTTCTTTCAGAGACCAGGAAGTCCTAGTCCATTGTAGTCCAGATCTAGCCTATTCAAAGCAATAGGGACAACTGGCATAACCAGCTGCAACAGAATGAATCACAACAATGGCAGTGAGAGGTAGGGGAAAAACTCCAAATGGCCATGATCCAGTCATAATTCATGAAGCATTGTATCCCCGATTACAAAGGGTACAGTGATGTATATGTGTGTGTGTGTGTGTGTGTGTGTGTGTGTGTGTGTATAGAACTATAGAACTATATATATATATATATATATAGAACTATATATATAGAGAGAGAGAACTTTCACCCCATCCTCTTTGGCCATAAAACTTATACCATCTGCCCTACGTTCTTATATATTTCAGGAAAACCTTTATTGAAATAAAGGAGTCTAGAACTAATGGATTAAACAAGGCCCAATATTTGCTTCTCCTGAACAGAAAGATCAACATTTCAGTCAACTACCATAGAGTTTAACAACTTTAAAAAAATCAATTCATACTCAATTCAGCGCAGACATTGTTAAAGTCAAATACAACATTTGAGCTGTTGCTAGGGATCTTCCGAGTTCCTTAGCTTTTCTTATCAAACAAGCTATAAGACCCCCTCCAAGACTAGGCTGGTGAAAGGGGCATTGAAATAGACCTCCAAGTACAGGCCCTCATTCTCCTAATTTAATTTAAGCTATTTTATCAACTTCCCTGCTCTGGCTGAGCTTCAACTTCCTTTTTTACCTGTTCCTATATCAATCAGCTGCCATGCCTTTTGAAGCACACTCCAGAAAGTGTAAGCAGCAGAGGATCAAATCGTTTTGGAGGTAAGGCAAATAAAAAATAATGATGGGGTATTTTTACCTCTTTGAACTGGAATGATTCAGAAGAAATATTGTGGCTGACAGTTACTGCGAAGGCAAAGAACCAAGCAGGCATCTTGCCAAGTGCTTTTAAAGGTTCTCCTTTCCTTTTCCAGACCCCACCTGTAACTCATTAGATTTATCACAAACTGCAACAACATTACAAGGAAGCACAGCAAAAGGAACCAACTTTGAAGTCCACTATTCTTCCTGAGGAAAAAATTAAGATTTTTAAACAAAGAAAGCACCTGGCTCTTATAATGTAAGGCTTCTTAACATGGAACTTGTGGATTTGTTCAATGTTGTGATGCATTCTTATTTATTATCTTTTCTTCGTTTTCAGAACTGGGGGAAAAAAGTTCAGTTTTCAGCTCTTAGGACAGGCGGTGGCAGTGGCAAATTGGGAGGAGAGGAGAGACAGGATAGATTTTGCAACACATCCTGTGTAGTTTCCCTGTGTCATTTCTCAGCAACACAAACACCCTGTACACTGGAAATAGTCTGGAATAACATGAGCAGAACTGCTTGCAAAGGCGTTACAAAATTTATGGCTTATACAGTTTCATATGGCTTCCGTTGATAAACGGCCTGGTTTACCAAGATAACCCCATTGCAGTAAGAAATAATGGGTTGCTTTTTACAAGAGAGGGAACTAGGTCCTTGGAGGGGGAGATTGGTGCATCCTCAGCTAACTTTCAGAAAGTAGAAGGTCAGAGTAAAGTTTTTGCTGCCCATGCCAGGATGATACTGCTATGTATTTCTATGTCACTAGTCATGTTACTTATATTGGTCTTGGACTGTGGCACTAGCGATGCTCAGAGCTTTGAAAGCTACTTTTAGAAAATAATTAAAAATATTTTTACAATGCCTGAGAAGTAATTAGTTACTGTTACAGTTACCACTTTAAAAAGTAGCTCTTTAATGTCTTCTTTCTCTAAAATAACTAAAAAGCATGGTCTGCTACTAAAGTAGTAGAAGAATTATCATGCAATATTCCTCCTCCATTATTTCAGTAAGTCTCATAAATAATCCCTGTAAATAAAACACAGCTCTGCAAACACAAAGCCAACATTTACACTTACAAAACAAAAGGATTGAAATCACCACCTCGTTAACTTTTAATCCTCATTAATTTATAACTTTATTATTGGAAATTAATGATAATTAACTAATTCCAGTGAGTTGGGTACCTGGCTGGGGAGCCAGAGGTCAGAAGTTTCCCTACTGTGCCTCCCAGAAGAAGAGCCGGCCTGTGTAAATTTGGGCAAGCTGCACAGATGCAAAGTGCCTCCAGAAGAAGGGAATGATAACCCGTTTCTGAGTATTCTATACCTAGAATAGTATACACCCAGAAATCCCTAGAAAGGGTTGACATAAATCAGAATGGACTTGATGGAACAAAATTATTATTATTATTATTATTATTATTATTATTATTATTATTATTATTATTATTATTATTATTATTATTATTATTATTATTATTATTATTATTTTGTAACCAGTTGCTTCCAAGTGCTTGTTCAGCCAGGCACTCAGCCTTCAAAGCAAGTATGAGAAAGAGAGAGAGATTTCAGTTAGCAAGAGTGGGTTCTTTCCACACTATACTTTTTGTGGTTTGTGGATTCTCCACAGGGCTAAAAGCATGTGGTCTGTGGAATAATAGACTAAATGATTCAGGTGGAAACAGGCAAGGTTTTAGACTGATTGGACTTTTATGCCATCTGATAAACAGAATTCTCTGTATGGTGTGCAATAAATTATAACATACAAAATACAAACAATTGTTACTACAGACAGCATACAATAAATCCCCACAATAAAATGATCAGCCAAAAGTGAGAAGCACTACAGTTTCTAAAACTAAAGTAAAGCCAGCAATAAAACAGAAAAGTGCCTTCAGCTCCTGCTGAGGAGAGTACAACTTAAGCATGAGGTGAGCCTTTCTGGGGAAGGCATTCCATGGTTAGGAGGCCATCCTTGCCAAGTCTTCATCATGGCTCCCTTGAAGGGAATACTGGGAGGAGGGCTTTACATGGTAGAGATTATGGGATAAAGCCCAGCCATGTGGTATACAGATGTATTTGTTTTACCCTATTATCATATCTTGTCAAAGAGGTCTTTGAAATATATTAGAAGCTGTAGTGCCAAAGATAATAGGAGGAATATAAACGGAATGATAGCCATGTTTGCTAATGTCTGAAAAATGATGATCCATCCCCAGGCTTGTCAATGGAAAAGGAATGAGATTCTCTCCAAACCAGTATCTCCAATACATGTACCATAGTTTGCAAATAGCTGTTGTAGCAGAGCTACAATTTGGAAATTGGTCTCAGTCCCTCTCCAGCCTACATTATTCTTCCAAATCTACAAAATCATTCAGAAAAAAGGATGGGACTTAGAAAAACAAAGGTATATATGCCAGGTGAGAATGGCTGTTCTACAATACCACCTCCATCTCAAACTGCAGCCCACATGCAGCCCTGGGGATTTCAGTGCAAAGCTGGGATTTGGACTACAAAGAGAAGGGACAAGGACCAATCTCCACAAAAGCAAACACCAGCCTCAAGCCACAAATCTTTCTAAAAACAAATACCAGTATATTCTGAAATACAAGCCTTTTATATTTAGGTATACATTGTTAGGTTCTTAGCATCTGTGTGTGTGTGTGTGTGCGCGCGCACGCATGTGTGTGTGCGCGCGCGCGCCCCTTTGGAGTTAACTAGGTCTCATAACAACCCAATTTCTGACTCACCTTGTGTCACCCAGCAATAGGGAAGGGATGTCATGGGAACTGAGATTTGGATGCTTCCTTCCTCTAGATCAGAGGCTCCTAACCTTGAGTAATCCAGGTGTTCTTGGACTGCAACTCCCAGAAACCCTGTCTAGTGCAGCTAATGGTGAAGGTTTCTGGGAGATGCAGTCCAAAGAATACCCAAGATTGGGAACCACTGTTCTAGATAAGCCAGTAGGCTGGAGATGGGCTGTGTCTATTTCAGATGTCAATAGATTTCAGCTTACACCTAGCCAACACTGCCAATGGCTAGACAGGATGGGGCTGTACTCCAACAACATCCTGAAGGCCATCCAACTTTCCAGGTAGCAGACTAAGATGTGTTAGAACCTAACGAGATAGCCATGGACTTCTGTAGGCATGGTGGTGTCACATCTTTGCCTTTCAAAGGGGATAGTCGCAACTGGAAATAATTTGTGACTGCCGCGCAATATTTCGCTGTGGACTTAAAGGTCAGAAAACTAAAATATGTGAATGAAATAGCTGGAAATGAACAGCACCATCCGCCTTTTCTCAAAAGCATTTTACAAGTATGTGAGCCTATCTCCATTGCAGTCATCATTCTGACCGGGATGGACTGTGAATCTCATGATCCAGCCAGGCAGTTCTAAAATTCACAAGCACAACAGAGGGGTGTCTAACATTTTGCTTCTTTCCCCTCCCTGGATCCATCACCTCTGCTATTTTCTCACAGTGGGGTAAACAACACAGCACATTAAATTTTCTTTTGATTCTCCTCTTTCACCTCTTGCCTTTTCATTCTCTCCTGTAGTCTCGGTTCAAGCTGCTGAGCACTCTGTGACATTTAGCGGAAGGGGATCAAACTCTGTCTCTTCACCATTAAGCTCTGCCATCTCTCTTCAGGACACATGCTGCTCTCTCTCCACATGCCTGGATTGCAGCCTATGTCACACAAGAAAGGACAGAATGGTCTTTCATGCTCTCCTCTTCCTTCCCCCCTCCCTCTCCCCCCTCCTCCACCTCTAAAGTGCTGCAAGGAAAAGAAATTTTGCAGACATTTACCTAATGGGGAAAGTACAAAAATAAAGGGAGAAAAAAAAAGGAGAAATAAGGAATAAAGAGACCAAAAGAAAGAAGTATAAGGAGCAAAAAAGAGTACTGCACATATTTGATATCATATTGCCACCTAGTGGGAGTAAAATTCATTGTTGAGCTCAACTCATGTGCAATTAGAAGATGTTAGTTGATCGTGCATCGTTTCCTGAACAGAGGGGACAAATAATCACAAAGAGGGGTGAAATGGTGAGATATTTCCCCAATAGTTTTTACCATTAACTTGTTGGTGATTTTTCTTTGTTTTTCATTTAAGTTTAAGAAATCCTGTCTCTTTCCAGGCGCTACTTATAAGCATGAATATTTCCAATTTTGCTTGCTCATTTTTTAGAGCTTGAAAATAAATGTGTATACTTTCAGATAAGGAGCAAACATCTCACATTTCAAAGAAAGAAACTGCAAGGGCAATATATCAACAACTGCATCAGTGGCAGCTGGTTTATATTGAATAATCATATGAACCTGTGACAGTACAATAAATGGATGGATAAGTTAAAAAACCTTTGCAACCTGCTTCAAAGACAGTATTGCCCGAGTTTAGATAATGAAATCTGCATACGGAAATATGCCTCTCTGCATAAATTACATCTTCCCTAAACTATAGCCAGCATTAGGGGTAGAAAAAAATACTAAATCTCTCATTCTCCAAAACACCTAAATAAGGATTTTTCCGGCCTCGTGATATTCCTCACCCCTAGGTTGATAGTGAGAGAAAGAGTGTTCTCCCCTCATCAAGGCTTTTGAAATTTATAGTTTACTGGCGCAGTCTTCACAAAGCTAGCATTATTCCCCCCATGAAGAAAAGCATGCACATATGCTACCACAACAAACACAGATTGACTGTTTAAAAAAAGATGCAAAAAACCCATCTGATGCTTCAGGTTTTTTAAATGGCATGAAATGAAGTAGCAGCTATTACAATTTTGCAAACTGGGGCAAGTTACATAATTTGCATAAACCAATGATGCAGACAGCACAAGAAAATACTTCGCCCTCTAGCAGGACAGGAAGAGGGCAAAATGAGAATTCATTATCTTTGTCTCCAAGGATGAGATCAGGGTTTTACATTCCTAGCAAACATAGCTAATGGTGAAAAGACATGGGAGCTGCAGCCCAAGAACTTCTGAAGGACGACACATTTCCTGGGTTAGTGCTGAGTTAGGATTGAAGCAGGTTGAAAACCCAGCTCAGACATCAATGTCATGGGGTGACCTTAGTCCACTTAGTGTCTCATGTCTTTACCTACCTTAATGAGGCTGCTGTAAGAATGAAATTGAGACAAGAACTATGTACACCACTATGGGCTTCTTAGAGGGTAGGTGGGGTATGCATGTAAATTTATTGGACATGCCTCCAAATACACTTCTAAATAAAAGTATTTAATTTATTCACAGTGTATTTTATTCAGTTAGATGCACATTTATATGTGCATATTCATTTGTATTGTGGTGCAAATCCACAGCTGAATACCCAGCTAAACATGCACCCTATTGAAATAAAATAATGCAGACAGAGGGCCTGAATTTAGAAGCACATCCCCAAAATTGTGTCTGATTCACACACTTAACTTTCCATTGATGTATGAGTTATTTCTGAGATAGGTAGCCACACTGTCATGTCCATCAACAGAAAGTGTTGAACTCCGAATCACTATGCAATGATAAGAAAGAGGCACAGAACAGCCAGATCCCTCTGAGGATGAAAACTTAAATAAGCTTTTGATAAAGATTCTGCCCAACCTTGGGACATGGTGCCTGCCCAACTGCATTTCTCAACTCTACAACATTCAGAGTAATGAAAACTAGAAGTGCCAAGATGCTTAGTCATGGTCTGTGGACAGAAATTTCCCAGACCCATTTGTAATAGGAGGAGTATATCCTAATAGAGTAGGCAATCATCATTTATTTGATGTGTGGAGCTACAGATGTGTTCCAAGGTGTTGCAGGTAACAACATTGTCTGTAACATTACTTTTGGAGGGTGGGGGTGTTAACAAGACATAATTACATTTTACCAGTACAGATACCATAGGAACTGATGATGTCATTACTTTTTTCATGTATTCATTATTTTTCTAATTATTATTGGGAGAGGCTAAAATGCCTTGAGGCTTCCCCCCCTTTCTTTTTTTAAGACAGAAAAAAGGTGGTAAACTGGTACTATAACATTATGAGTAACTATCAAGTAATGTAATGAGGGATTAAAAATCATAATATTAATGGAAGCAGGATAGTTTCAGGGAATTTTCAACAAAGTATATCACAAATTAATTCTATGCAGTGACTTTCCAAAGTCTAATGTATTCTTCAGAGGATGAATTTTTAAAAAGTTAGCATTGATTCTGTGATGTACTTAGATAATTTCAGACCTTGGACTTAGCAGTCTCA
Source organism: Intellagama lesueurii (assembly GCA_037013535.1). Classification (NCBI taxonomy): domain Eukaryota; kingdom Metazoa; phylum Chordata; class Lepidosauria; order Squamata; family Agamidae; genus Intellagama; species Intellagama lesueurii. Next base: position 38,045,777 of record JBAJHW010000003.1, on the reverse strand, counting down.
CAGGAGTTTCTCTTTTAGATAACCATGTGTAAAGGACATAAGTAACATCTCTCTTCTTCGCTGCTATTTTCCTACTCTGCTCTATATTCTTGATATATTAGAATGGGAAAACCAGTTGGCAACTCTGATTAAAAGGAAGAAGAAGAAGAAGAAAGTAGGGGCGCACCATGTCAGACAATCCATGCCTTGAGATCCCAGCAGGCATGTCTTGGTTACAAAGATCCCACTCTGACAGCTTTGTCACTAACGCTGAAGCCATCACTGTAAGGGTTATTCCAACCTCTGAAATCAGGTTACTCTTGCTAGTTGAACAATAGGAATGAAAGGATGCTGCATAGAGGCAAAACAGCTCTGATGTGCCCTGGCAGTCTATTTATTTCTCTATCCATCACCTGCCATTCTCTCACTGATCATCAAGAGATGGAGGCTGAAGTTGTACTTCAACCCTGTAGTCCAGATCTTCTGTAAGGCAAACCATATTGCAAGCTTTCAGTCTGTTACCTATTGGGCTAACTTAGTGAGGAAAGGCAGGCTCATTCTGAGTCACATAAATAGCAAATGCTATTTTGTAACCAGTTCTTGAGAAGTTGCTTCTTTGAACTGTTAACTCCAGAACTAGCCATGCTGCTTGAGGCATTGTGGGAAGTATAATGTAAGGAAGGTAACTTTGCCAAGATCTGTTTATTAAAATATATATCTAAGTTCAGAACAACTGTGGTCTCATCAGAAGACTGTTGATGCTTCAAAAATGCATCAACCAGAACTAGAAAAAGGGCAATAGGAAGCAGTATGATAGCCTGATTTTACAGCAAAGGGATTTCTGGCACAATCTAATAATCTGTATTCAGTACATTGCCTATATGAGCTCATTAATTTTCATACCAAGCATCTTTTAAAGTCTGCAGTATAGGTTATATTTTCAGCCAAACATCAATATGTCAGAATGGAAGAATTCCAGTTGGCAGAAATGTTCATAACATTGGGTTCCTTGTAGAGCTTTGAAAAGTTACACATTTTACTGAAACTCCCAAGAATCCTGCAGCAAGTGTGGCAGGCCATTGTGGCTGGCACTCTGACTCTGCCAAGTTACATGTCTACAGTGTTTTTCAGCTTTTCTTCTTTTCCACAGACTCTTCCATACCTTGCATGTTATGTGTTATGTTATGTGCCAGCAAGTGGTACCCGACCTGTAGTGACCTTAATAGGGGTTTCAAGGTATTTGAGATATTTAAGGAGTAGTTTACAATTGCCATTCCCAAACACACACACCCAGTGAGTTTCCATGGCTGAATGAGGATTTGAACCCAAGTCTCCTGAGTCGTAGTCCAACACTATCCATTATACCATGCTAGCCTATATTTGGTAAAGGACACTCTAAAGTACAGTAGTGGCAGTGCAGGAGACGAGAGGATTCTATTTAGCTCTTGCTATGGGGAACAGCTTTGTCACTTGCTGCCCTTATCTGCATACATGCTGGAAGACCCAGAATGCCATCGATTCTTTCTCTTAGTGTGAACAACTGAAATTGAGGGGATGATGACCTTTGGCAATCGTCATTGCAAGGCAGATGTGTTTCATAAAGTACATCCTATGCTGTGACCAGCATGTCAAGTCCATTATACTGTGAATTGTTGGAAACATAAAGGACTTGTATCTGCAGGTCTCCCATCCTCCCATCCTGATGCCTATTTTCCTACTTCGCAGAAAGAAGGAGAAGGAGAAGGAGAAGGAGAAGAAGAAGAAGAGCAGGAGGAACAGAAGCTAGTAGCTGCCAAAATGATTAATTTATCATTATTATTCTGTGGTGTATTCCTGCAGCTGATAAGAGCATCTTTTCCATCCTGAGGGACTAACTTGCAAGAAGAAAATGGTTGTCAGTTACCATGAGACATGGTCACTGTATATTACCCAGGTTGTAGTCTGCTTCTGTATTTTAAGAGTCTGACAATGCTGTAGTCACAAAAGCATCATTTCTTTATAAAGCAATCTTTGAAGGAGCATCTGCAATTGTGTAATAATTAAATAATGGTGCTATCACAATTAACTGGGAAGGTATATCTTTCTTTGGTGTTAGAGTGCTAAACAAGTGGTATAGTCCAGGTGTTTCCTGCATATAGCAAGCTCAGCAGTCTCTCTGCTTAGGCCCATGATGACAAAGATTTTCAGCCTTACAGGGCAATGTTTCAGACTTAACTGATCAATTGAGTGATTGCTGTCTGCATTATTTTCTGTGGAATGCCTTGATGGGAAAACATTTGTAGCTTTTCCTCACCCTTCAGTATCTTTTCGTGCTTTGGAAGGAAAACCAAAGTATAGATGAAAACCTTGAGGAAATCCTGTCTGGCTGCTGCTAGGACCCCACTGTTGCCATGAGATCAAATGGGAAAATAGGAAAACTAAATGGGGAAAACCTAGACAGTTGTCTGGCACATAAAGAAAACATGAATTAAAAAATAATAAAAGGAGAAAATGGGAAAGAAAAAGAAAAGAAACAAACAAACAAACAAGAAACAAACTAAAAAAAACCTTAATGTGTTAGGGAAACAGTTGTTTAGTTGATTGAAGCTGGTTTCTTCATAATCCACAGCTCTTCTGATTATTTCTCTCCAAAAAGAAAGAGAGATTGGAGGAGGAGGGCATCAAGATAGCACAGAAAGAGCAAACTTACTTTTAGAGACAGGGAAGGTCCTGTATGTTAGATTTCACAGAAAGAAAGGATTATTACACCATATTAACAGTACCATTCTAAGTATATTCTTTTTAAGGTAGATGAGGTTCATATTCAAATCAATGTGCTTGGGGTTGTAGCTAATTTCCAGCTTATGATTCATTTATAATTTGTAAACAAAAAGTGCCTTGCCCTTAAGTAACCACAGGGATCCAGCAATGGGGTGAGCAGACGTTTCTTGTCCAGCAGGTGCTCTTTCACCCTATCCCAAGCCCTCTCTGACACAACTCATGTCCTTCCCCACTTTTCACTGACTACCAATAGGAAACATGTCAAGTGATTCAACTTCAGGAACAATAATGGAAGAAAAGAAGCAGTCTTTCATATAGAAGGGAATTCTCTTTGCCCCTCATTTATCTTTAAACTTCCTTCAAGGGATGTGATGAAGAAGCCAATACTTGATTACATCAGGAACTACCATATATTTCCTCACCATGCTTGACTGCTGAGCCCTCCTGGGAAATAAGGCTAATGATGAATGTTCATCAGCTTCTTTGCTGTGTCTGCTTCTCTCAAGCATTTACAATAAGTGGAAGGTCACCGGAATTGATAGCTAGCTGACCAGCCAAATGTTATTCACAATGCTGCAAATGAGAAGCAGCACACAAGGTGCCATGTTCCAAACCTTCTGAGAATACTACAGGAAGAGTCAAAGCCCTGTTGTTGTGAAGATCACTATTCTGATGCCAGTTTGTGCACCTCCTGATGGGCACATTGGATCAGAGAAATGCATGTTGTTTGGAAATGTGAGCTATCTGGAATCTAGAAAACAAAACAAACAATATCAATCAATCAATTGATCCAAATAAAAGTTCCCACTGGAACCCTATATTGAAATGGTGAAAGTAGTGTCTCTAGATGTTGGCAATTTTAATGCTCAATCATCACCCATTCCCAAATCATTGGTCATGGAGAGGTCTGAGATTCTGAGTACCATTTAACATATAAATTCTGTTAAAGCAAGATAGGGATTCTTTTGCCAGCCAAATGTTCGGATTTGAACTATGATGTTGATGGTCACCATCACCATTATTGTTTTCATCTCCCCTCAAAAAAAAGTTGCAATGATAATCAATGGGTCTAATGCCAATATTTAAAAAACAATTAGACACATTCAGATTTTGCACTAATGCATTACAATCAAGTAAATTAACAATTACCTTTGCTAATATAAAGATCCATGTGACTGCAATCAGTCATTTCTTTACATCTACAAAATCTGGAAGATTTTGGAAAATTTCAGAAACACCTGAACTCCATAGAGACTGAAGTGAGGAAAGTAATATGCAAAGAACCTAATTTCAGACAAGTTTTTCCTATCAGTGTTCCCAACCTTGGGTCCGCAGATGTTCTTGGGCTACAACTCCCAGAAATCCAGCTAGTGATGAAAGCTTCTGGGAATTTTAGTCCACAAACATCTGGAGAGCCAAGGTTGGGAACCACCACATCTACTTCATAAAACAGGTTTTACCTCCAAAAGATGTATCTCTCCAACCAAATTCATTTTTACAAATACAAGAATACTTTGGCCAGTATCTTATTAAGAGATGAAGAGTTGATGAACATTTAGTTAAGTATCCTTCTGGGCTTTGCATGCCCAATTTAACACTGATTGTGACATTAGTCACAAGATTGGCCACATGAAGGCCTGCTTGCCATGGGATTGATCACATAGCAATGCTTACACAGTTGCTCTTCTATTCGGAATAGGATAGTGGCCTTTAAGTATTACAAAAGTGAGGAGCTGATATATTAAACCGTAAGGCAGATGGTTATGAACTTAAAGACAAAACTTTATTTTCCGTTAATTTTAATGTCCAAAACTTAATTTTGAAATGCATTTATCAGACATAAAATAAAACATATGGTTAGCATGGCAGACTGGACTGGAACTTGAGAGATCCAGGTTCAAATACCCAAAGAGCCATGAAACTCACGGGGTGACCATAGACCAATTCCTCTTTCTCAGTCTGACCTATGTACCTAACAAGGTTGTTCTCCCAGATGATAAAGTAGGAAGAAGGAGAGCCATGAATACTCTCTTACGTTCATTGCGAAAAGGTGGGATATAAATATAAACAATAAAATTAGGCTAGCTATTTTGGTAGTAAATAAATAATACACATCTGTCTATGCAAATGCCAGTTAAGTCATACAAATGTAAATGTATATTTCTAACCCTGGGTTTGATTCAGGGGTTGATCTGTGAAGACCAATGTGTAAAGCAGGTGTAATTAGACTAAGGTTTGGGAGATCCATGTTCAAGTCACCAAACAGACCCATGAAACTCATTGGGTCCCCTTCTCTCAGCCTGATTTTCTTTACAGGAAAATGAAAAAGAAACACAGTTGTATGGTCTATAACAAAAAAAATCCAAAGGAGTTGGGCAGTACCCTTATTGGCGCATTCATGTATCATTTTTAACCATGCAAGAACAAAGCAAAATAAATCCTCCTGGTCAGATGTTGAAGCTACAAGATCTGATAAATTTAGGATGAATTTAATCTTTACCTTTTCTGAGATGAATGTGGCCACGTTCCTGGGCATTTCTTCCATTCAGCACAGGAGCAGTCCATCTATAGAGTCAGAAAAAACCTATTGATTCTACATCCCTTGAAGAAAAATTTGATATTGCCATATATCAAACTGATTCTTCTTCAACTAGAGAACCAGCTGCTGCAAGTTTAATATCTAGTCAAGAAGATTTCTTTTTCCCTCAACAAGTTCTGCATTACTCAGCCTAAGGAAGAAAAGCTAAAGGAAGCTAGAAGAAAAGGGGATGGTAAGGAGTTGAGATGTTCAAGGATGGAGAAAAAGAAAGCAAGAGGGTGAGAAATTTAAAAAAAATCATCCAGCTGTTTCTTCTCTCCAAAATTCAAAATAGAGCAAACAAATTCATGGATGGGATTTTTCACCTTCATTCTTGTTTTGATTTTAGCTTTCATTATGTAAATAAGTGACATCAATTCAAACAGCAATTTAAAGTTAACATGAATGTTAGAAATGCCCCCCTCCTTTCAACACAGATGCAATTTAATTAGATTTTTTTTTTTGCATATTTTACCGTTAACATTCCTATCTTTGGTTCCCATAAATGACTGGGAGTAATGAAATATCTTAACCTTCGACAAAAAATTTTTTATAAAAATAGGGATCAGGTAAGCTTCACTATCCCGCCAACCTAGCGGTTCGAAAGCATGCAAATGCGAGTAGATAAATAGGGACCACCTCGGTGGGAAGGTAACAGCGTTCCTTGTCTAAGTCGCACTGGCCATGTGACCACGGAAGATTGTCTTCGGACAAACGCTGGCTCTATGGCTTGGAAACGGGGATGAGCACCGCCCCCTAGAGTCGAACACGACTGGACAAAAATTGTCAAGGGGAACCTTTACCTTTACCTAAGCTTCACTAAGGACAGCATCCTATAGAGGGGTACGACTGGAAAGGCCCTATCCTTTGTCATCAATGTCCAAGTCTCTCTCAGAGAAGATACTCAGAGTATGTTTTTAGATAATGGCTCAGAGTATGGATGTGCTAATGTCAGGTGAGGCATTTGTTTATTATTGGCCTTGTGAGATGGGACTGGCAGAAATCAGAAGTCCAAAACATATGAAGCATCAACTATTCCCCACTACTGACTTAATAGTCTGCTCTTTCCTTTTTTAGGTAAGAAAAGTCAACGGTCTTTGTAAAATATTTTCAAAATTCTTTTCTGACTCTTTTGTCACCCAGATCTATGAAGAGCTCCATAGCAATTCCACTTATCATAGCAATGCCCCACTCCCTGTGACTGCATAAACTGGTATATAAATACCTTGGGTGAGAGGAGTGGGTGAGGCTAATGAAGACTTTTGATTGAAGAAGTTAGTATGGATGGGTATGAATTTTGATTGGGTTCACTTTTTTCTAAGAATTTACTAACCTTCTCAAATTTCTTCAAAAACAGGCTCCTAAGAACCTGTGTGTTTAATAAAGCAGGAATGTGAGATAAAAAGAAACCGGCAAATTTGTCCACTGAGAGAGAGGGTTTAAGTGCTTAGCACTTAAAAGTACTTCTTTGAATCCCTGTATATTTAATCACAGGCCTATTCAGCATAAAATAACAGAATTAATCTCAACCCATGAACAAAGAAAGCAAGCTAACTCCGCCCCCTCCATCCTAGCCTTCATGCATAGAGACTTTAATCTGAATAGCAGAGTGCTCTCAGAGTATGTTAATGCAACTGATAACTCTGTTTTCTTAATGGGGTTTGATGATGTGAGAACCCCCAAAGATAGTGCCTGCTCTCCTTTACAGCTTTAGGTCTCCATACAGGACAGCTAAAATGCAGGGAACTGGGACTAGCCTGCTCTCTTTGCTTATAAGGGAATTAACCCTGCTCTTTAAAACAAAAAAACAAAACCCTGCTGGATTCTTTTTATCATGTTGAATTTTTGTCAGTCTCTTCTTCTTCGACGGCTGGTAGAATGGTCCTCTCCATGTAGGTATTAGCTAGAGCTACTGAATTTTGGTGATATAGACGAATGAAGAGCCATATTCAGCTTGTTTGATTTAAAACTCCCCAGAATTTACAAATTTCTTGATCAACATGATGAAGACTTGTATTGCCGGGGGGGGGGGGGGGAGAGAACATGGAAGAAAGTTAAAATGGCAGTCTTCTGCCTTTAGATATAGATACCCGAAGGTAAAATACAGCTTGAGGTTATTTGAACTCTTTGCTTTAACTGTCTTAAGAAAGGAACACTCTTCTCTTTGGCAAAAAGTGTAACCATCCAAGGGCATGATTAGGTGTAAGAGAAGAAAAGCATCACAGACATATGTAGGAATTCGACACTCCTTCTGTAACATGTAAGCTGGGCTTTAAAGACAGCTTTTCCCCTCAAGTTTGAAGTGTTTGCAAAAAGCTCTGTCGAACTCTTTTGATGCCATTCATTTAAAATATTTGCTTCATCCTTGATATTCCCCCCACCTCTCTCTCTCCCTCTCGGTCTCTGCCATATATGTGTATTGAAAAACAGACATATTCATCTTTGTCTCTGGCTTCAGTACCTTAACAAGCAACAGAGTTTTTCAGAATGCAAAATGGGCAGGCATTTGGGAAGCAGATGGCATTATTGTGACACTAAACTTTTTTTTATTACGTGTCAAGCTGTTTCTGTTTTTATATTGTATTTTATGTTGCTTTATTGTGTTGTTTTTATTGAATTCTTTTAATGTTCAGGTTTGCCACTTCAAGCTGGTGGAGAGGCAGAATGGAAATAGTTTAAACATTGAATATCTTGACATTTTCATCTTTAATAAAACCCTGGAACCACAAATTCATGAAATCATTATGGTTGTCATCCTTGCCAGAGGCATAATTCACCTAATCCTCAATACTGTTACAAGGTCCTACAATAATGGGGGTGGGGGATTTTACATCTAATTGTCAGCTATTGCCTGCCGTATGATTTGTAATAACTCTCCCATTGGAATGATGGAAACAGATATGGCTTTTGAAAATGTTCTTGGGTAATAAAAACTTCACATAGTCTATCACCCCTCATTTTGCACTCTTTTTATGTATGACTGAGAAATTTACAGTGGATCTTTGTATAATAAAGAGCCCTCATGAGTGAAATGAAAGCATCTCAGTCCAAGGCACCATTCCTGAAGACCATGTTCTAAGTAAATAGACAGGTCAGGTGCAGATCTGAGCAGAGATGGAGAAGAAATTCATTTGGTTCACATTTTAATGCCAACCCACTTAATTCAAATGTCCTGATCTTAATATTGAACTGAAATACAATTGTCTAAGCACTTCTCCATGTTTTGTGATGAAGGTCGCTGTTTTTATTAAAATGTATTTATTAAGGAAAATTGCTTACAAAAAGATGTGTATTAACAAAAAAAACAAAGGCATATATAATGGTTTGGGTAAAGTATATTTATTGAGGAAGTGTATACTAAAATGTGTAATGACTTCTGTGCATATAAAAATTGCTTCTTGGCCTTTTGACTGAAACATTCTCTAATGCAATGTAATCTGTTCTTATCAGTTTAATACAACAATGAAACACAAAAATGCATTATGCACATTTTTTGAAAACGGCAGAGTTTTAAAAAATGCAAAGTGATGTAGAAACAGAATAGGACAAACCTATATTTGGAAACATGCAAACTATACAGAAAGCAAAGCAGACAGATCCATTCATCCCAAGCTCTGAGTGCCACAGCACTACAAGGAGAGAAGAATGTGTTCTTCTAAGAGTCCATCAGTTGGCATAAGCGTAGGACAGCCATGTTGCTTATGTGAAAAGATGATCCGAGAGCTGCATAGCTGCAAATGCATCAGAAGTTCCCATTTTGATGAGAGGAAATGTGTGTGTAGACAAGATACTGCACAGAGTTTGGAAATGTTATTATTCTGGAATAAACTCCCTGAATCTGTATGAATACACTCTGCTAAGGCATGGAGACAGGGGCTAAGTATCAGACTTCCCAAGGCTGAAAAATCCAATACAAACAGCTGTTTATCCTAGATATGTAGGATATATGGGTTCTCCTAGATAGTCTTACAAAGAGTGAGTGGTACTAACTGGTTTTAAAGTGAGATTTGAGAAATTCATAGGAGATACGGATATCCACAGCAATTAGTCATGGAAGCAGTGTGGGACTTCCGAAACCAAAAGCAGTCTCTAAATAACAGCCACTTGGGATGAACATGGCAACAAAACTATGAATCTCATGTGTCACATGTGGACTTCCCATGATGCCACCATGGAAAACAGGAAACTAGACAACCCACTTGTACTATTTAGGAGATATTCATACTCACTCCATCTATAGCTCTGTGACATCATCTTTGCATTTCCATATCTCTTGTAAAAAATGAAATTAAATACTTCCATGAATGGGGAAAACCATGAAGACCTGTGGGCTGGAGGAGCTATTGTCTAACTTACCCACCCACTCTAATTGTCTAACTTACCCACCCAAAGCCCATGCAACAATCCTTCCTTCAACAATTTTATTTATTTATTTATTTATTTAATACACACACTCTCAATCAAATGAGTGTGAAGATACTTCAGTACAGTTTAGAAAACCAGGCTGAATAAGAGTATAAAGAAAATGAATATTCCAGAAGGCAAAAAAAGCTATCTAAACTGCAACTCAGGTCTTTCTGTTTGCCCCAAAGTTCCAGAAAATGGCTGGTAAAGTAGTGACAAAGATGGTATATATGCCATGTGGTGCTCTCAGTCTGAGTCTTCCCTAGTGGCTGAATTGTTGGATTGTCCAGGAGAGATTTAGGCTTTTATTTATTTATTTATTTTATTAGATTTATACCCCGCCCATCTAGACAGATAGTCTACTCTGGGCAGCATTACAAAATTTAAAAACAATAGAAACAATGAACATGCAAAATCCAAGATGTAAAAATGTAAATATTAAAATACAGCGAGAGGGAAAGCCTGCCTAAATAGCCATGTCTTAAGTTTATTTCTAAAGGCACCCAGAGAGGGAGCCAGGCGGATCTCTACAGGCAAGTTGTTCCAGATTCGAGGGGCCACTGCCGAGAAGGCCCAGTTCCTCGTTCTTTCCTTCCGGGCCTCCCTCAGCATTAGGCCCCTCAATCGCCCGGCCTGGCTAGAACAAGTGTCTCTGGCAGAACTGGGTGAGAGAAGGCGCTCTGCCAGATATCGAGGTCCTAAACCATTTAGGGCTTTATAAGTAATCGTAAGAACTTTGAAATAAACGCGGAAACGAATGGGCAACCAATGCAAGGCGGCCAGCGTGGGGGAAATATGTTGGTGCCTCTTCACCCCAGTTAGAAGTCTGGCCGCGGCATTTTGTACCATCTGAAGTTTCCGCATCAATCTCAAAGGCAGCCCCACGTAGAGCGCATTACAGTAGTCTAATCTTGAGACTACAAGCGCATGGACCAGAGTGGTGAGCGCCCCCACATCAAGATAGGGACGCAGCTGGGCAATCCGCCGAAGGTGGAAATGTGCGGAACGGACCCCCTTTCTTGAGGAAGGGATTCAGCTGTCCCTTCTCTTCTTTTTTGGCACCAGCAGCTCAGTCTATTGCATTATTTTTGATTTTACCTCTCCCCAATTCAAATTGTTCATCATCTTTTTATGAATTTTGAATGAGACACAAAGGATATGTTCTAGTGTTGCTCCACCCCAGCAATGAATGGTAACTTCTAAATCTGAATCTGGCAGAGACAGACTTCTTTAAAAAAATAAAGAACAAACTGTTGCTGAATTCTGTCACATTTGTCACAGTCCATTGACCACAGGTCAGCTACCAGCAAAGTATTTAAGGGAAAGAAGATCCCTTCCTCATCAATGGATCTCACTATCAGTGCACAGCTAATTGTAGACGAAATAATGAATTATAGTAAAGTGGATATATGCCTCATAACTCACACCACCTTTAACATATCCATCCCATGTCTAGCCTGATTGGGAAATGGCATAAAGAATTCAGTGTGTTTAGGAACTGGATATAATCCAGGAGCATTATCTCTGAAACAAATCTATTATTCATGCTCACCACATTTCAGAGTGCTGGAGTCTCCTAAGAATTTCCTGGAGACAAACGGCTGAGGAAAATAATAGCCTATAAGATATTCCAACAGTGCACACATGGAGAGTCAGTACAGAAGGGAAACCATAAAACAAGAGAATGCTAGATGAAGGAGGAGGGATATATAGCCATGGAATCTCACCATACCTCTCCTATCAAGAAATTTCCACAAGTAGAAGTGATGACTTATTGCGATCAAAAGACAGTGTTGATGAAGTGCTTGATGTGAAGTGGTTGATTCTGCCCTCTGCAAAAAAATTTAATGGCCAAGACTTTAAAAGTTTAAATACATTAATACTGGACATGGGGATGAATAAAAAAATGAATCACGATATTCATTAAAAATCTCTGACTCATTAAATATTCATCCCTTCATATTTGTCAGTTCCAGAGACCCCAACGAATACGAAGGGATGAATATTGCCCCATTTTTATTCATCCCCCATAGGAAGCGAGGGAAAGCTAGCCTTCCCTCTCTTCCTATGGCCTTCCCATTCTGCCTATGGGCCCGCCGATCAGCTGATAGGTGGGCCAATAGGCAGGCAAACAGCCCCACAGCCACCCACCTCCACAGCCTATCCCCCACCCCCTTCCTCTCCATACCTTAGCCACTGCCACCATCCGGCGCCACCGTCATCCATCGCCGCCCACTGCGGTGGCCTCCGCAGCCACAGCCTGCAGTAAGAGACACTGGCTGCCCTTTGCAAAGATGGCAGCTGTGGCTTCATTTAGGGTAGGGAAGCTGCAGCTGTCATCTTTGCAAAGGGCAGCCTGGATTCCCTTAGCCTGTCTTAAGGTAGGGAAGCAACAGGGGCAGGGGGGGCAGGCTGCGGGGGGGGGTCAGCTTTTTTTAAAAAATGGCATCTGGCTGTCTAACCCCCCCGATGAACCGATGAATACATTCGTGCTTCATCAGTTCATGGGGGGAAGCTTCGTGCTTCGTCAACTTTGACGGATCACGAAGCTGGATGAATCACCAAAATGGCAATTCGTCCCCATCTCTAATGAATACCATTTTAAAATTACGATTTATTGTGGTTTTGCTGAATCTGTTTTTTTCAATGTAAATTGTCAGTTGCCTTCAGTCTCACAAGAAAGGGAGGGAGGGAGGGAGGGAGGAAGGAAGTTCTCTGCTAGTCCAGCCAGAACAGGCCCACTGAACTTGTGTAAATCCCATTCATTCAAGTGGGAACTAGCAATGAGTTTGGGGTCTGTACTTTTGCATATACATTTCAATATGAATTTTCTAAGATTATAAGAAGAGCTGTGCTGAATAGAGATGACACGAACCAGCAAAATAGTGGTTCATTATGCTTTTATGGTTCATTGAAGTCCACGAACCACGAACTTCCTGAACTTAAAAAAAAATGAACCACAAAATGGTTTGTTTGGTTTGGAAGTTTGGTAGCCCTAGAATGCCACCCCCAGCCACCTAGAGACACCAAAATCACAGAAAAGGTTCTCCTGACTTTGCTCTAAGCCCCCTACAAATTTGGTAAAATTTAGGTTTCAAACATTCAAATTATATACCCTTAAAGCTTGTCCTCCTGGGAAAGTGCCTGTTAGCAGCTGGCTTGGGGAAAATTCAAGCAGTGGTTCATGCCAGGGCACCTGACACAGGGTGTTGCTCATCAGAAGGTGGACTGGGGAGGGAGAACACTCTTTCCCCAAACCCCATGGACAAAGGGAGCAATGTGCTGCTGGAGATCTGAACTAACCTGGTTCTGAGGTAGAAGGGTTCCTCTGACTAGCAGAAGTGACCCTCTGAGGCAAAAATGGCTCCTGTGAATTAGTCTTATAAATAAGAACAAGCAACTCCCCCAGAGCTCTTTGAGCCACATGTTTAGCTGCCTGACATGCCAATCCAGTAGTCTCTAGGTCCCTCCCATTGCCTAGTGCTTCTGATTGACAGGACCAGGCTGTTGGGGGCAGGGGGGGGAATGGGCAAACAAACCAAACAAACCTAAAATCACTTTAAAAATCCATTGATTCAGTTCATTTAGGTTTGTTGCTTTTGACGAACCCGAACCAAATAAAACTAATTTTTGACAAACTTCCTGGTTTGTAATTTGTTTCATGGCCATGTCTCGTGCTGAATCAAATCACAGACCTACTTAGTCTGTCACCTAGTCCATTACAGGCCTCCATTATCTGCTGCCTACTACTCACACTCCCACCCAACAACTGATGAAATATGTGCTCAACAAATTAATGTCCTGCTCAACAGAACTAATACTCACTGTGAATACTAGCCACTGATAGCCTCATTCTCTACAAATCTGCTGAATCTGTTTTAAAAGCTGCCCATGTTGGCAGCCCTCACTACATTATACCTTATACTATTATACCTTATACCACTACATTATACCTTATACCAGAGAATGCTTCAGTTATAGAGCTGGCAGTTAGTGAAACCCAAGGCACTTGCCATGGTTTGGTTTGGTTTAGCTTTACTCAGACAGAAAAGGAGGCACTATAGTATTGTGGTTAGAGTGCTGGGGTATGACTCAGGAGACCTAGGTTCAAATTCCCACTTGGCCAGGAAACTCACTGGGGTGAGCAGTGAGTTTGAGTTGTTCACATTCTTTCAGTTTGGCCTGCTTCACAAGGTTGTTGTGAGGATGAAACCTGGGGGAAAGGAGTGGAGAAAAGGAGAGCCACTTTGAGCTCACTGGAGGAAAGGTGTTAAATGCAACTGTTATGTACCGTCAAGATGTGAAAATTTGTTTGTAGAGAATGCTAAAATAATTAAGCTTGTCTAGAAAAAGCAGCCTTGAAGCCCTCTACAGCATACCCAGCATGAAAAATCCCAGCAGGACTAGCCATATTATTGGGTAAAATGATGGCAGATCCCAGTTTTGTGGTAGAGTGAGGTGGTTGCCTCAGGTGACAGATGATCGATGGCAACTGTGGCAGCCCTAAGGCCATTCCCCCTCTTTGGAGGACAGAGCTATAGTATGTCCAACAGCATGTGTGCTGTGAAGAGAACTGCATGTGCTACTTTGCCTCCTTGGTGCACACAGGCTAGCCTACAAAGGTCTGAGATGCTTCAATAAGGAATTTACCATTACCCATCGAGCCACATGTCCAGGCATTCATTTGCTGAATAAGACTTCTAAGTCTGATTGGATCCCATTCCCATAGTTCCTGGCTGTTGGGCTCCTTTCTTAGCAAATGCTAGGAAATAATATGGTTTCTGTGAGGCTGCGTAGGAGAAAGGCTTAGTAAAATGAAAGGCAAGAGTAACTTTCATGCCACTTATCCACTTTAGATGTAGCTACCTGCCTTCGTCTTCAAAAACACCTCACCTATCTGAAGAAAGCTGTTTTGTCAGAGGAGGATGCCTGCTTGGGAGTCAACATGTACAGTTTTGAAAGTGTCTTTCCTCCTGCTCTTGCGTCAATAATCCTACGACTGCTTATCTGCTGTTCATAAATAGCTGATGCTTCAGGAATATCATTTTTTTTCACCAAAAAGGAAGATAATGGCTGCACAGAAATGACTGAGAGATACACTATTTCTCATATATTCCTCCTGATATTTCAAGTTCCTTTCAACATATTTTATTCTCCTTCTCCCCCCCCCCCATTTTTGCTCCTTGCTCACCAAAGGTTCTGAATCACTGGGATTAACCAGAAGCCTGGAAGACGTCCAGGTGTAACAAATAAAAAGCAAGGTGCTTTTAGTTTTCTTCCAGACCTGTTGGGAGGTGTAACTCATGTTTATCGGTGTGAGGAAAAGTGGAGCTAATCAGAGGAAAGAAAAAAGAGTGGGAAAGCAGCCGTTCTTCATGCCTTGATACAAGCTGCACCAATCACTGCTAGTCCAAATGGTGCCTTTGTGTGTCTCATTAGCAGAATAATAATAATAATAATCATGCACCATCAAGGCAATTCTGACTTATGACAGTCTTTTTCAGGGTTTTCCAGGTAGAGAACATTCACAAGTAGTTTACCATTCCATTCTTTTGGGAGCACCTGGGACTGTGCAGCTTGCCCAAGGCCACACAGGCTGGCTCTACTCCCAGGTGGCACAGTGGGGAATTGAACTCCTGACTTCTGGCTCTGCAGCCAAATACCTTAACCATTGATCTATCCAGACCAAGGGGGGGGGGGGGGAGAGATGAAGGCAGCAAGAAATGAGGAAGGTCCTCCATTTCAGTAATATAATTACATTATCTTATAATAATCTTAGAACAGAGCAGTAATGGACCCTATGGATCATTGACTCCAGCCCCTGGCAAGGAGGCACAGTGAAGAATTTAACTCCCAACCTCTGGCTTTGCATCCAGATACTTAAACCACTGAATTATCCAGCCAGTTGCTCATTAGCTGACTAGAGGCTTGTTAAGCGATTATACTTCTTTTCTCACTCAGTACAATGCATTAATTCATAATCATCTACAGTTCTATATGCACAGAGATATCTTTGCTATGCACAGATATTTCATATATACCTTCCCCTTATTATGCATAGAACATTCTCCTTGTTCACTGAAGAGAAGGAGAGGTACAGGTATGTAGTGAGAAATGGAACCAAAGGCTATTGGGCTCAAGTGCTGGACCTATTTATTACGAAAGGGCATATAGTTTGATGTTATTTATCACACACACACACACACACACACACACACACATTTCCTTGTTTCACTCTGAGCTTAACTGCACTTTGCATACTAATTGGGGGAAAAGTTTTTCCCAAAAAACTATATACTGTTGTGAGTTATCCCAGTCATATTCAAAGTACTGCTGGATGCTCAGTCTTGAATGGGCAAACAGACTCCATTAGCTTTACAAAAGGTTTGTTCCTGGTGATGATGAAAATGGTTAGAACTAATTTGTCGACAAAGATCAACACAGTTTCTTCATTGTCCCAACAAGTTTCTTCATTGTCCCAACAAGAAACTGAATTTCAGAATTTACCACTATGCCAGTATGTTGGGAAGTGTGTGTCCATGTGTATAAAGTCTCCAAGAGCTGGCGCAAAATGCTTTGTTTAATGAGGAGATTGGTAAAATGGTCCCCCCAATCCATATACAAGAACTGGCCATCTGAATTTTCAACAGTGACTGAGTTGACATCTTCTACCATGTCTGGGGAGAGCAAGCTTAGCTTAGAAGTGCAATGTGGCCAGGCTGGTTAGCACTCCCAGTCAATTCTTTAAACAACTCACTGCTACCTCCTTGTATGTGCCACCCTGACGGCAGTGCCTAATGATAGGCACCCTTTAGCCTCCTGATAGCAACCAGTGTTTTTTAGACCTGCAGTTAAGAAAGGGAAAATCTGGTGCTAGTTGTGAAGACATTTGAGACTGATGAGTGATGGCTTTGGGGGGAATGTGTGATCCACAGAGAAAATAGGTTCTTAATGCTCTCTCAGAAGTTCCACCTGTTTTCTTGAAACGAGAACGTGGAAGATGTGCATTGCCTTCATTTTTCCCAATAGTCCTGCTACTGTTACTGAGACAACCTTTAGCATAATGAAAAGAAATGGAATTCTCCCTGCTGCTTGTCAAGGGCTCAGAAACTTATCTCATCCATGCAGCCATAAAGCCATTCATTCAATGAAGCATCCACATTAAAGGCAACTTGTTATACTAAGTCAAATTTTCACAAAGGGCAGCAAAAGGCAGCTCCAGAGATTGCACTGACAGATGTAGTCCTTAGAGCACAGACAAGGAAATCCACCTTGACTCCCCAAAATATGATGAAATTAAGCAAGCTATTCATCTCATGAAATTAATCAAGGCACTTAATCAACATGTGGATATACCCGTGATGGCTTTGAAATCCACAAACACCAGCACAGCTTCAACAAAAAAGAAGAAAGTCTAAAACTCAACAAAGTCTGGCTCCCAGCACTGAAAAATACAGCCTGCAAAAGGTCAACAAACTCTACCCAGCCACAAGGACCGGTGATCACTGCACAAAAAAGGCTAGCTAACGACACCCATCAATCACAGTGACAGATCATCTCCCCCCTTATCACAACAAAACACCCATAACAAAAAAACACCCTGATCACAGGAAACACTCAATCTCCTGAAAAGAACAAAAACCTGATCCCACAACTACAAATAGTCAACAATCCCACACACTACACCAGAACACTGAGTTCTAGCTCCTGTCCTCTGAAGATGCCAGCCACAGAGACTGGTGAAACGTTAGGAAGAAAAACCTCCAGAACACGGCCAAACAGCCTGAAAAACCCCAACAACCATCAGATCCCAGCCGTTAACGCATTTGAGAACACATGGTCAACATATGTTCACTGTATCTTGGGTTACTAAATACATCTATCCCTTCTAGGGATTAATGACTGCATTGGTAGAAGAGACATGACAGTTCTAGTGGCATTGAGGCGGGGGCATTCTTGAAGGGTAGCTAGTGGAAAGCAGCAGGTGATACTGGCAGAAAATCTTTCATACAGAGCAGCAGTGATACTCAATCTAACTCTTGCCAATGCTGCACAGAAGGCAGCAATGGTAAATCACCTTTGAATACTTTATTCTTGAAAGCCATGTAATGGCAATCTAAAGCAAAAAACAAAAAACAAACAAACAAGAGATAGAGCTGGAAGATGAAACTCCCAAGTCAGAAAGGATTCAATCAGCTAATTGATAAGGTGGTGAACATATGCCAGGTGCATACCAGGAGCGCAACTGGGTGTGCAATCAGGCATGGGATCACCTCATCAATTAGCCAAAGGAATTTCTGTGATTCCTCTTGCACACTGGTAAATAGTGGTCAAAGTGTTTTTCTCTGGAAATTACAAACTCTGGAAAAAAAACTGTGTTTCTAATAGTGAGGTGAGATGTAGCACAAGTTGTTAGAAGCTATACCCACTTTACTGACTGAACTGGGAAAACCTGAACAGAGAAGAACAAGAAGGAAGACCACATTTTGGGTGGATTGACACAACAAAGGAAGCCACAGCCTTGAGATGTTAATGGCAGGACCTTTAGGAGATCATGAATTCATAGGATTGACGTTACTAGCACTTAACAAATCAATGCTTTCAAAAAATTCCATTGATTCAGTGGGTCTACTCTAGTTGTGACTAGCAACTGAATTTAGGCCCTTATTTTTATTATAATTTTTACCCACTTCACAACACTGATGCAATTTGCATGAATAATCTGTCTTTTTCATATATGCGTTGTTTTTAAAACTGCAAAACGTTAACATAAGGTTGATCGTACAGCACAAAGTTTCCAAATTTGCAACTGAGTATGAACAGTTTGTGCAACATTTCAGCTTTTCAATGGCTAGCTATGTGAACATCCTTGACAAATTCACCCAGTCTATTGTACCCCAGGCTCAGCATTCTCCAAACGCAGGACCCCCAATTGCTGCCAAACTGACCCTAAACACGCTCCTAAATGTATTGCCAAAAAAAAAGGGGGGGGGGAGACAAAAGGAAAAGGAAAAAATACAGAGAATATCTGTCTATCCCCTTGACAAATTATTATTTTTTACCTCCCACTGATTCAAAAGTAGTTGTGGAAGCTGTTTAAACACAAAACGCTGGTTAAGTTGAAGCGTGTTTGGAAATATGATGCTATTTCAGGTACAATTCATATGTTTTCCTCTTTTCCTAGAGATGAACCAGAAAATAGAAGCTGCTGTGAAGTGATATCACTGGGCAAAGGATAATTCAATAACCCCAATAGAAAGGAGAGCTCAGAAAGCATACGGATGCCTCTCCCTTGAGCACAGCAATCCTATTAAAAAGCTATGCCAATTAAGAAGTCCTTGCATTTTGTGTCATCTCACATCATCCTGGATCGATGTCACTCCTGCCGCACCAGAGTCTGCACTTTCTTCATCTCCAAGGAACAGTAACATCCAAAATATGTTTGCAGAAACAATTCTTCTGCTTGCAGAAGATTTGGCAAATGCTTCCATTTTTTCACCATTTCTGAAAATACAACTCCTGATACTGAGCAATGGAACTGCACAATATGAATTGCAAGCTTGTACTGCCCATTGTGCAATAACTTGGGCACCCATGTGATCTAGTGCAACTCTGCGGCAGACATTTACACGACATTAGGCCATTGTACTTTGGGCATACTATGAGAAGACAAAGCTTACCAGAAAAGATTAAAATGCTCACATGTAGTAGGAAAAGAGGAAGACTTAGCATGAAGTGGGCTGACTCACTAAAGAAAGCCATGGGTTTTAGTCTGCAAGACTTGTGCTGGTTTAATGAAGGACTTCTTAGTAATAATAATAACCGCAAGCCGTCAATTCAATTCTCAGAATTGACAGAAGTGATTTAACTTTTTCCAGGGGCACCCTGAGACTGTGCAGCTTGCCCACAGCCACACAGGCTGGATCTTCTTCCTGGATGCACAGTGGGGAATGGAACTCCCAACCTCTGGCTCTGCAGCCAGATACCAAACCAATGAGCTATCCAGCCAGCTGAAGAACCTCTTGGATGTCATTAATTCATAGGGCCACCATACATCAGAAGAAACTCGATAGTATGCAATAGGATCTTGGCTATCCTCTTTGGTGAGAATAGTTCATACATTCCTTCACAAGATGTGAGTCATTCATGTCCTCATTACTGCTTAACACTACACATGCTGGCAAGCTTCCTGATGCTTGTCAATGAAGCCAACAGTTCATAATTTAGTCTGCCTGCCAGCTATACAATAGTCATGTGTGCAGCAATGAAGTGACATACATGCATGTTTAAATCTCATTAAGCAAAGTGCAATGTGACCACTGTAGCAAGACACTGGAGAGAGATGAAATAACAGAGAAGGTTCCAGCCGCCTGACGGTCGGTTTACCGACCTGGATAGGGTGTAGCTGATGTTTGCCCACCATCCTGGATGGCGCGAGACAGATCCCATCACGTCACTGCAAGGGGGCGGGGAAGCGCGGATATTTAAGTTGGCGCTTCCCCGCATTTCGCCCTCTTTCCTTTTAGGGCATCCGAAAGGAGGATCACACTGCCTTGCTCGCTTTTTCGCTCCGTCAGCTCTTTCTCGTCAGACGGGAGAGAAACGTCCTCTCCCTCCTTGGGTTACATCTTATATTGTCATTGTTCTGAGTTAAATTACTGTTGGTTGGCTAGCAGCAGGAATAGCTCTGTGTGTAAGGGCTCCCTGCTGGAGTTCCAAAGGTTGTTGGTTCAAGTCCCTCCTGGGGAGCAACTCCTTTATTACTGTTTAATTAAGTTGTTATTGTTGTTTTTTCAATCGTCAATAGCTGTTTTTGTTTGTGTTTGTTTATTTTTACTGAATAAGTTTATTGATTTAAGCAGCAGCAGCAGCGGGGTTTTGCGCTGCTGCACTGCAGCGCGAGGGGTTTTGTTTGTTTAAATAGTTTAAAACTAATATAATTAAGAGAAGGTGAGGAGGTGTTTATATCAGATAGTTGGAGCCTTGAGGTTTTAAAAGTTTATTTTAAAAGGAATAAGGCGTAAGGGGGTTAAAAACAACAACAACAAAAAACAAACAAACAAACAAAAAAAAACCGTGCCCGGTGCGGTGCGGGGCTTCGTTTCAGCCTTAGTCGTTTAAATACTACAAAGGAAGCGTGTTTAGAGTTGAGTTGGAGTTATTATTTACCTGGGGATTGCTTAGAGTTGGAATTTTGTATTTTTTATTATTATTATTATCATTATTTATTTATTTATTTGGTGCTGCTCTGCAGACCGGCAACCAGGCGCCACTTTAGTTACGGATTTTCGCGCCTTTTTTTTTTATTTTTTTTTTTTTTCCCCCTCTTTCCCTCACCGCCATTTTGAGCTACTAGCTGGCTGCCTTATAACCTAACAGGAAGGAAACCTTTGATAAAAAGAACATCATTCATATTGTTTAACATTCATTGCAGGATAGAATCAATCGTAAAATAAATAAGGGGGGTAATATTAGTTATAGTTATACGAGTAAATTCACTGTAGGTGCAAATAGGAAATTCATTTTATTGTTGGATTAATATTAAGCGTTTATAGAATTTATTGGTGTTGATATCATTCTATAGATTACAATATACAAAAAAAAAAAAAATTTGATACGTTATTGGCATAACCTTAGCAAAGTTTACAATTGTAATCAACAATATATTATTTATAGAGCATATTACAAGATCCAGGGCACTTATTTACAAGCGATATTGTGCTAGTGTGATTCCTATTATAATTTGTAGTTTTACTGTTTAACTTAAATTGGTAGCATTTGGGCGTGGACGTCATATAGGGGGATGAATCTTCCCGCTCTTTTCTCCCTCTCCGCCATTTTGTGTTCGAAAGCTTTAAGAATAAATATTAATTGGCAACTAATTAAATACGGTTAATATAGTATAGATTTGAATATTAAAGTTGGTTAGTTTAGGAATAAATATTAATTGATACCTGATTAAATACATTTCATATAGTATAAAGTTGAATATTATATTGGTAATCAGTTTTGGAATAAATATTAATTGATATTTGTTTAAATACATTTCACATAGTATAAATTTGAATATTTAAATTGGTAATTAATTTTGAGTAAATATTAATTGATATCTGATTGAATACATTTCAGGTAGTATAAAGTTGAATATTATAACTGGTGATCAGTTTTAGAATAAATATTAAGTGATATCTGATTAAATACAGTTCATTTAGTATAAATTTGAATATTATAATTGGTAATTAGTCTAAGAATAAATAATCGATATCTGAGTACATACATTTAATATTGGATAAAATTGAATATTATAATTGGTACTTAGTTTAAGAATAGGAATATTTATATTGACTCATAATCAGCTCTAAGAGAGTTCTGGCCATTCATAAAATTTGGGACAGGCATTGCAGCGCGAACTAGTGGTTAGTTAATAAAAGTTCTGTTAATATCAAGTGCTTTGTGCTGTTTATATCAGGAACAGCTGTTTGTTTGCTAGCGGTTTTTTAGCACCTGGTAGTTGTAGAATTGCATGCTGCAGCTGCAGCTGCCTGCCGAATAACTCAGTGGTTTAGGTCCTTGGCTGTGCACTCAGGCCTGGATTTGTGACCCTGATAAGTAATTGTTTTTTTTGTTTTGTTTTTTTTTTTGTGACTTTTCTTGCCATTGTTGTCACCAGTACCAAATGTGGCCTTGTAATTAAATTAATTATAATAGCATTTACTCTCAACTATCAAGGAACACATAGATACACAGAGAACAGCATTTACCCACAGGATTTAATTAATTAATATTGAGTAAAGTGGAACAGCTGATTCGGGCACCTTAAACAGCCTTGTTAAAGTTGGCCCTATGTTCTTGCTATGGTCTAAGGCAGGAGTTGCAGATAGTCTCCACAGTTGAGCGAGGCCCTGCCATGTAGATCAGCTTGGGAACCTTAAAGCATCAGGAAGGCCAGTTTTAAGTCATTAGCACAGAAATTAATGGATAGATTTATTGCTCTTGAGCCTGTCCAGGTTTCGGAGACTACGGCTAGGCGTGATGAAGCCACGGCGTCTGCAACTCCAAGGGATTACACTTTGGAGAAACAACGCTCATCTGCACCTGTAGTGTCTGAGCCAGCATTCCTATATCAAGATGGGCATGAGGAGGTCAAGGAGTTTGGCTTCAGCACCCCACAACTTTGCGAGGATACCGGTATGGTTATGACGCCTTCAAGTGAGTCCTCCATTACATCGGGCACGTGGGCATTTTCACCTGCATGGCCTTTGGCTAGCAGCTCCACAACAGGATTCGCCACAAACACACCCCACATGTCCATAAACATGGGGCTGCCTAACATGTCTTTGCACTAGGCCAGGTCATTGATTTCATTAGTTTGAGTCCATTAATGGCTACTTTGGATCTAACCGAGAAACCCAACGGTGGCAGTGGCGACCCTGGAAAAGGGACCCAGCGCAATTAAAGTTTGGGTTTTTTGTGGAGAGACTGGGGCCTTGCCCTCATAGGGACGACGCCTCTTAATTATTGGAAGGCTCGAAGTACGGATTTAAGATCTCAGCCATGGGTGAACGGAGAGCGTCTATCGCACATAACCATAGATTGGTGGTAGGTATGTTATCCACATTTCAAAAGAAAATTGACAAGGAAGTAGAGAGTCAGGTCCTAGATATTTTTCGACACTGCCTATTTAGAACCTACGCATCTCTCCATTTGGCATAATTCCTAAGAAGGGCTCAGGGAGAGTACGATGAGCTGCTTGGTGTCTTGAGCCTGTGTGTGTGTGTGTGTGTGTGTGAAATTTGTTCTTTTACTGAAAGGAAGATTGGGCAAAGGGTGCATAGTAATTACATGGCCCATTACTTGATCATTTTCTTTTGTTTTGTTGGAAAGGATCTCGGGTAACTGTAGATCCATACTAACTGCATTTACGTTGGCAGGCGAACTGGTGCTGCCCCTAGCCGAAGCCCCATAACAAATGTTGGACCTTCGAGCCAGAGTTAGTGACTTGCTAAGCAAGAAAAAAGTGACGCTTAAGGAGCTGCAAGAGATAGTGGGGCATTTGAATGTCGCACGTAGAGTAGTGGGTCCAGGCCGTGCCTTTTGCAGCGCTTCTGTTCCGCTATGAGAGGTCTCAAGCGTTCACTGCACAGAAACAGGGTGACATAAAGGTATGGGAGAAGACCTGCTCATTTGAAAAATTCCTTGAGGAGTTTAAGGGGGTCCCCTTTTGGAGATCTGAAGTCAGCTTAAGAGCGGACTTGCAATTGAATTCAGATGTAGCTGGGTCCTTGGGATTCGGAATTCATTGTCCAGGAGTTTAGGAAGACCGTGGAACTGGAACAGGTTTGGCCGGTTCTGGTAGAGCTACTGCAACAATTTATAATATTCCTTTGCAGAAAGGGGCTAGCGCCAGGCACCATCCAGGGTAAACTGTCAGCGCTGGCTTTCTACGCAAAGATCAAGGGGCACCAAGATTTTTCAGGAGACTATGGGATAAAGGAGATGCTGGAAGGATGGTCTAAGGAGAGTGGTAGGGTGTCTGATTCCAGGACACCTATATCCCCATTACTTCTGGAGTGTATATGCGATCAATGGGGAGGATTAGGTAAGGGTCAATAGGAGGTGGCACTTTTTAATGCAGCCGCCTTAGTAGCTTCCTTTGGTGCACTTGGAGTTAGTGAGCTGGTGGCAGCAGGTTAAGCAGACACCTCTCAATATGCCTTACAGCAGAGAGATGTGATGAGCCAGGATGGTCAGTTAAAAATTACCGTCGGACGATCCAAGGCTGATCAGAAAGGTAAAGGGAAGCAGTTGGTATTGGGCAATGTAGTATCAAGCGCATATGCCCTGTGGATGCCGCATGAGCATTCATGGAACTTAGAGGCCAGGGCACAGGATAATTTTTTCAACATGCGGATGAGTCGCCCTTGACTAGATATCAATTTTGGAAACTCACAGACCTGGCATTGGTTAAAGTAGGCGTTCAGGGCTTGAAATTATGGACACATTCTTTTAGAATAGGAGCAGCCTCCACACCAGCTGCCCTTGGGTATAGCACTGAACAAATTATGCAATTGGGGTGATGGTAGTCGTCTTGTCCTCAAAGTACATCAGAACCCTACCTAATGTGTAGGCAGGGGCGTTTATGTTGTTTCAGGTTCGATGGGGACTGAAGGTCAAGACACGTAATGATCATCGGCCCAGGCTTTGTGTATTGGGCAGAACGTTATGCTGCCATGTCCCCTTGTGGGACCGATTTGGGGCTTAGTGCCCATGCATGTATTATCTGGAGAGGCATGCATGGCATGCAGTGCAGCCAGCTTGGACGGAAGACGGCATTTGACCAGTCCCCACCAGATGTTTTGGTAGTTCATTTGGGAAGCAACGATCTGCCTAGAGGATCGGGTGAAGCACTGACCCGGGACAGTTTGAGAGACCTTAAGCGGTTGAAGACCAAGTATCCTGGAAGGCTGTTCACGTGGTCCACCATCATCCCGCACTTAGCCTGATGAGGCGCCTGGAGTATTGTTGATGTTAACAAGGCCCGTCGGGGCGCTGACAGAGAATTGTTTGGAGGTCTCCTTTGGCGGCCTCGGATCAGTGATTTGTCACCACAGGATCCAATTGAGCAATGCTGAACTGCTTCGACGTGATGGTGTCCACCTGTCTGAGGCAGGCTTGGAGATATTGTTGATGTTAACAAGGCCCGATAGGGCGTTAACAAAAATTGTTTGGAGGTCTGCTTTGGCGGCCTCGGATCGGTGATTTGTCACCACAGGATCCAATTGAACAATGCTGAAGTGAAGTGTGTGGAGGTGTCTGCTTTGGCGGCCTCGGATCAGTGATTTGTCACCACAGGATCCAATTGTGCAATGTTGCTTTGTTACACAGTGATGGTGTCCACCTGTCTGATGCAGGTTTGGACATATTTCTTGATGATATCAGAAGGGGCCTGCTTCTTGAGCTTGAAAGGCTCTGTGGCGGGCATGGGACTTAGCTATGCTAGTCCCTATGCTGTGGCGGGTAGTGCGGAAAAACAGGTGTCTTTCGGTGTGTCCCAATTGTAATTTCAGGTAAGCCAACAGCGCATCCGACCTCCCGGCTCTGCGGATCGTGCGATTACAGGGCAGGTGCGGGAAGGATGCGCTGGGCCACTTCCGGACCAACAGTCATCAAATAAAGATGTCTTGAGGTCTGGGGGTGTTTATTAGCGGCCGGCCGGGTTCCTGCTGTCTGGTAGACCGCTGGAACCTGGGGCCGGGGACTCGCCCATTTGATGTTCAAGGGGTATTGGTTACCCCTACCTGTCACCTTTTCCGCACTACAGCAGGCCCCTTATATCTGGCCAATTGATTGGCAAATGCAACTTATTTTCAATAAAGTGTGGCCCGTATTGAATCCAATACTGTTGTCTCGCGTCTTTATTCCGGGATTGGGTGGGCAAGGTTCCAGCCGCCTGACGGTCGGTTTACCGACCTGGATAGGGTGTAGCTGATGTTTGCCCACCATCCTGGATGGCGCGAGACAGATCCCATCACGTCACTGCAAGGGGGCGGGGAAGCGCGGATATTTAAGTTGGCGCTTCCCCGCATTTCGCCCTCTTTCCTTTTCGGGCACCCACCCGCCCTCCCTATTTCTAGTGTGATTTGGGTCGCCAATTTTTGGGGCCGGATAGGAATTTTTGACCTTCATCCTGATTGGCTCTTGGATGGGGGGATTTTTCGCCTATCCCACACTGGAGAAGGGTTGTTGGCTATTTGGTGGTAACTTTGGTCACACTGGCGGGTAGTGCGGAAAAACAGGTGTCTTTCGGTGTGTCCCAATTGTAATTTCAGATAAGCCAACAGCGCATCCGACCTCCCGGCTCTGCGGATCGTGCGATTACAGGGCAGGTGCGGGAAGGATGCGCTGGGCCACTTCCGGACCAACAGTCATCAAATAAAGATGTCTTGAGGTCTGGGGGTGTTTATTAGCGGCCGGCCGGGTTCCTGCTGTCTGGTAGACCGCTGGAACCTGGGGCCGGGGACTCGCCCATTTGATGTTCAAGGGGTATTGGTTACCCCTACCTGTCACCTTTTCCGCACTACAGCAGGCCCCTTATATCTGGCCAATTGATTGGCAAATGCAACTTATTTTCAATAAAGTGTGGCCCGTATTGAATCCAATACTGTTGTCTCGCGTCTTTATTCCGGGATTGGGTGGGCAAGAAGAGAGAAGCATAACAGGAGATACAACAGGAGAGGAATGATTTGATGCAGTCAAATAAGAGGATCAAGGTTTGGCCAAGGTTTGAGCAGTACATGAATGGTTGGATTTTGGATTTGTTTAGCAAAATTAGAAGATTAAAGAAACATATTTTATAGGCAGCAACCACAATCACAAGTCCTTCCTAATGAAGCACAATTTGTGACTGCTTCCAAGCCTAAAATTGTGGGGAAAGACCCCTATGTTGCCTGATTGATTTATCTGAGCTTGTATGTTCCCATCTCCAGAGAATGTTTCATGCTGACTTTTTTTTTGTCACAAAACAGATGAGAGGGTGCTACTTTTTTTGTGTGTTTTACAAATGTAATCTGACCAATTCATTATTTCTTCTTTATTCTATACATGTCATGAGAATAACATTGTTTGAAGGCCTGAACAGAAGGATTTTTCACCATGTATAGCCATCTCAAATATTAATAATGTAAACTGAGATTGCAACATTTAGGATGAAACATTTTGTATTCCATAACTAGGCACATTCTAAATTTGGAATATTTCAGCATTAGAAATACTATACTGTCTATTAAATAAAATAGAAAAGTGGAAACCATAAAAAGTTAGTGACTTACTAAACATATTAATTAGGGATGTGCAGAGACTCCTCCCATCTGGTCCATGCCAAAATAAGGGCACATGCACTGATGCCCATCTCCTCTTCTGATGACATTCTGATCCAATCCTTGTATGAGTCTCTGATGGTCTGGTTTGGTCTGAGTCTGTGATTATCATATCTCCCCAATCCCAACTTGCTTGCACTGGGCCAGGTTCAAGGTTTTGGTTCTTACCTATAAAGCCATTCACGGTCTGGAACCTTTCTACTTATCAGAATGTCTCTCCCAAGAACATCAGCCTACTCCACATGATCCTCAGGCAATGTTCTTATGTGTTGCCACACCAACAGAGGCCAGGAAGACATCTACAAGAAACAAGTGACACCATCAATTGTGGCACCATCCCTATGGAATGGACTCCCAGTTGAATGTGCCTGGAACACGGCTGGACAAATTGTCAAGGGGAACCTTTACCTTTACCTTACCTGCCCCCTCCCAGCCTTTAAGAGGGTGCTCAAAACTGCTCAAAGAAATCTTTAAAGGTACTCACTTTTAAATGTTCTGTCATATTTATATCACCACCTTGCCATCATCTGTGTTTGCTTATTTTTAATCTTAGGCATATTGGTATTCTTTTCTGATTAATTTGTTTGTTTTATCTCAATGATTTGTTTTGTGTTGTCTTGTGATTACATTATTTGCTTGTATTCTTTTGATATAAACCACATAGAGTAGTGTCCAGCACTAATTGGGTGGTATAATGTGCTATGAATGAATGAATGAATGAATGAATGAATGAATGAATGAATGAATGAATGAATGAATGAATGAATGGTATTCATATGGTTCCAGTTCTCCATGGGTGGGTGGGTGAAAACATTGCTATGGATTAATGAATGCAAAGAGAAAAACATTGACTGAATAGTGCAGGCAGGACAAAAGTACTTTTGACCAGCAGCAGTGTGTAGACTTAGGTGTTCTGTTATATTTTTGTTTTATTTTTCCCATCTATTTTTCAGCTTCCAGCAGAAAGCCCCCAATGCTAAGCAACAGGGGAGTGAGTGAGTAGGGGACCTTAAAAGAGTAATGAACATAATCCTCTATAACATCTTCTTAAAAGGGCAATGGAGGAAGACTGCTCTTCTCTACACTGTTTCCGTCCTTTTTTCTCTCTCCCCTCCACCTTCCTCTTCCCTGGAAGTTAAATTGGTGGTACTGCAGCAATACATTCATGATTTAATCAATTACTTTGCAACAGGAAAGATATTGAAAGTTCATTTCTAAGGAAGAAAGCATACTCTTCTTCTCCGTTGCTGCCAACTGAGCTTCCTCCTTGTTTTTTCTCTTTTCCCCCAGTTATGATCTTGATATGTGTTAGCCAGATTTAACACAAGGAATCCATGGTGGTGCCAGTCTGCCCCATTAATGCCTGTGGGTTTTTGCTCTACTTCATAGTTACTCCAAAACTGCATAAATACCCCAATTCTGTTCATGTTTACACATTAGTGCACACCCCTAATTACACCATAAATAACCAAAACTAGACTTTTTACTGATTTTTAAATTTATTGACAATTGCCTTTGGACTAGACAGTTCATACTGGGCATTAACTAAGGCTGACACTTAACAATTACTCAATAATGGGCACACATTTTGCTGAACTAAATTCCTTTTATCTTCTATTGTAGATGTGTTTTGTCAAGACATTTCCGACTTACAGCAAACCATGAATTAATTATCTCTTATTATCTTTTCCCCTGTATTCTGTTTTTATTTTTTTATTTTTTTATCCTACCTTTGACCCAGAGTGGGGAACCAAGGCACCATACATTTTTTTAAAAATCCACAATTAATTGAACACATACCAATAGGTGATTAGCAAATTTTTCAAATTCTCCAAAAACCAACTGAAATGAAACTTTCACGAATCTATACTCTCCAAATTCAATGCATACTGCTATTTCCAGCATGTAAGGGAGCAGTCTGCCAGATGTGTGTTAACGATGTGTGTTAAAGCCTGTCAGAAAAAAAAGATGGCAACTCAAATTTAGTGCTACCATGATTTGAAGGATTCACATCCAAATGACTTCCTTTCCAAACATCTATACTTTGAGGAAACTTGAAAAGTTTGTAATACCCTGTTTCCCCGAAAATAAGACCTAACCTGAAAATAAACCCTAGTATGATTTTTCAGGATGCTCATAATATAAGCCCTACCCCAAAAATAAGCCCCAGTTAAGTGAAACCCTGACCTCCACCATTGTGCAGCAACAGGAAGATGACATGACTGTATTTGAATAAATGTAGATTGTTGTACATGAAAAAAATAAAACATCCCCTGAAAATAAGCCCTAGTGCGTTTTTTGGAGCAAAAATTAATATAAGACTGTGACGTTTGCCCCTCATTGCCCCTGTTTCTCTTCCAAACACAGAGCACCCAAAGGCAAACCAAACACCTTTTCACACGCTGCCACCAGTTGATCACTAAATCAACGTACTTATTTTATTTATTTATTTATTACATTTTTAGCCCACCCATCTAGTCATATAGACTACTCTGGGCGGGTAACAACATAACATATAACAATTTACAATTTAAAATAGCAATATATTACTAAAAACACAATAATCCAAGATGGAAAGAACACAAGAAACAAAAATTCACACAGTGGGTGGAGGGAAGGCTTGCTTGAACAACAAGGTTTTCAATTGGCATTTAAAACTGCCCAGGGAAGGGGCCATGCGAATCTCAGGAGGGAG
Source organism: Intellagama lesueurii (assembly GCA_037013535.1). Taxonomy (NCBI): domain Eukaryota; kingdom Metazoa; phylum Chordata; class Lepidosauria; order Squamata; family Agamidae; genus Intellagama; species Intellagama lesueurii. The sequence continues at coordinate 38,015,485 of JBAJHW010000003.1, read as the reverse complement.
ATTGTTCCAGAGACGAGGAGCCACTGCCGAGAAGGCCCGGTTTCTTGTTTTTTCCTTCCGGGCCTCACTCGGCGTTAGGCTCCTCAGTCTCACCTCCTGGCTAGATCGGGTGATGCGGGTAGATCTAGGTGGGAGAAGGCGTTCCGTCAGGTAACGAGGCCCTAAACCGTTTAGGGCTTTATACGTAAGCATTAAGACTTTGAAATCTACGCAGAACCGGACAGGCAGCCAATGCAAGGCGGCCAGAGTGGGGGTAATATGTTGATATTTTCTTACCCCAGTAAGAAGTCTGGCCGCTGCATTCTGCACCATCTGGAGTTTCCGCATAGATCTCAAAGGCAGCCCCACGTAAAGAGCATTGCAGTGGTCTAATCTCGAGATTACGAGCGCATGGACCTAAGTGGTGAGCGACCCAACATCTAGATAGGGGCGACCTTCGTCTTTCACTTAGGAAAGATGAAGGTCCATTCCATTTTCACTTTTTCTTAAAACAGGTTTATTAATTACAGATGTTTCTTTAATAATTCATAAGTATTTACTTCAGGTTCATCAAGCATCAATCTTCTATTTAAATCTCTCAGGTTACTATTCACTCCTCAGACCAATCACACCTCAGATCTCCCAACTCTCTCTCTCTCTCTCTCTCTCTCTCTCTCTCTCTCTCTCACTCACTCACTCACTCTGACTGAACTCTCCTCTCAGGCTCTACCTTTTTAACCTCTCTGGTGGCCCCACCTCTCAACCACATCAGCATAGAACATGAATAATGCATAACCTATTCAGCATAATAAGGGTGAACGCCACATACCTCCCCCCTTAAATATGTTTGTTTGGGAGGGGAAACGCGTTTTCCCTCCTAAACAAACAGGCACAATTGCATGAAACTCTACTTACCATCTGGCACAATTCTGTAAGCAATACCACATTTACTATAACAATCACAATACCTTTTTACACTAAACATTCCACTACAATTCAATAATATACTTTACTTTATCATTTACTCTTACTACATTTAACATTTTCAACCTTACAGAAATATACCACAATCAGGAAACTTTTACATATATTATTAACCAGTAAATCAATAGTCCATTCCAGTTTATTTTAAAAGTCCTTGCATCCTTCAATTTTCTCTCCATCAGTATTCAATTTTTCATCACTATTTACCAACAGAACAATTATTATACATTACTAATTTTGTTTATCCCCCCCCCCCATCAGTCATTTGGCTTTTGAGGCACAATCTGAGTCTCTTTTGCAAAGTCCAAGTTTGCAAAGTCCAAGTCTTTCACCTTCCCGTTGTAGTAAGGTGCGCCGTGGACTGGTCCGGTTGTTACTGGACACACGACTGCTGGTACTCAGGGGTCCCTGTGATGATCACTGGCTCCTTCTTCCGTGTTCTCTTCCGTCGACTGGAGGTCATCGACCACTCGGTTGTCCACTGGATGTCGTCTGCTGGTCGTTTCTTAGTGACGTCTGCTTTAAGTCTAGCTCGGGGCTTCACTTTCTCAGCTGGGGAAAGTGTAGGCAGTTCCCTCTCCTCCTCCCGAACATCTCTGGATGCGTCCCTCTTCAAGACGTCAGGGCTTACGCCTTCCTCCTCACTCACACATTCACTCACAGGTATTTTCATTGAAAAGTTTTCCCTATTTGGGGGACCACTATCATGGGTCACTTTAATATTCTCATGCAAGTTTCTCTTAAGTGCAATCAACGATTGTATGTTAACTGATTGTATTTCTTCATTCAGTGATACACTAGATAGGGGGTTGCCTTGCATGGTCTTAAGGTCTACTTGTTCCACCCCTGCCAAAAGCAATTTTCTCCCCTCTATAGTTCTCAGTTCTATTACTTGGTCCTCAGGACAGAATACTCTTTCCTGGGCCTCATACAAGCCTTTCTCTTTTTCAGGAGTACTTCCCAAGCTTGGCTCTGCCACTTCTAAGGACTTTTTTCTACATAAAAGCTCCTTATCCAGGCAAGACCTTTCAGGGCATTCAGGAGATAATAAAGTGGGTGTACTGGTGGCTGGTTCAAAGCAACCTCCCAAACTAATTTCCTCCTTCTGCTCCTGAGCCAAACTAGTTTTATTTGGGGTTTTCAAAAGCATGAGATCAGTTTCTAAGAGACTTTCCCTCTCCAGGCTTCCCTTTGCTACTGTAACCATTTCAGCTGCAGTGGGTGATTCCTGGCCCCCTTGTGAGCGTGTAAGTGCAAAAGCACTCTTAACATGCTCTATCAGATGTAAACCTTCTCTATAGGTCAGGTTTTTATCAGTCTTAGACCTCTCTGGGTGTTCAGGGGTCAGTGGAATGGGATTCTCTCTAACTTTTGTAGTACACGCCTTCAAAGTACTATCTTCCATCTGTTCCTCAATACAGGAAGGATCATTAGGGGTTTTCAAAATAACCTCATCAGCCATTTTGGTTACCTCATGGTTCTTTTCTAACTTGGGACATTCCTGGATAGATTCAGAGGTTAGGGAATCCATTTTTCCTTCAGGGATTGTTAACTGCTCCCTCAGGGAACCTGTTACTTCACAAGCACTCTGCACATGCTTAGTGAGATCTAGCCCAATTAAACAAGGTGCAGGAATTTGATAAGAGATTACCACATCCCAAATTCCAACCCAATCTCTATAGTTTATTTTCACTTTAGCCATGGGTAAAATCACTGGAGTAGAACTTATTCCCTTGATGGTAACAGTCTGGTTTGGGACTGGGGCTCGTCAGCCTGGGAAGGCAGCCCATCTAGGAGAAGGAAAACTCTGATCCCAAACCCCCATGCCGTGAGGAGGAGGAGGAGGCGCCACCATCACCCATGCGGTGAGGGAGCAACCCGGGTAGGTGGGGCTCGTCAGCCTGGGAAGGCAGCCCATCTAGGAGAAGGAAAACTCCGATTCCAAACCTCCACTGCCTTGTGGCTATATCCACTAATGGAAAAGGCTTCAGGAGTTAACCTCAAGGCAAAATCCGGAGCCGGAGTCCCGGAGGCAGTTCGTGTCATTCTGGCAACTCCTGTGACATCGCTGGAACCAGTTGTATTGGCTCTTGCCTTTTCATTGGACTATTTCAGCGACGTGGAGAGGGGGGATATGCTGCTTGTGTAACAGCCTATCCTCCATATTATTTTACCCAGGCTTCGTGCTCTGGAGAGGACACTCCAGCTTCGCATACAGCATCGAAGTCCTCCATACAGAGCACGTTACCATAGTCTCTCGAGACTGAAGGATGCCTATGTAAAAAAAATTGGTTTGGGAGAATTTTTTCTTTAGGAATCACCTCAGGATGACACAGGGTTATGTTAGAACAAGTATCAACCACTCCTACATAAGACTTTTCATTAATAAGAATCCTCTCACCAGGGTTATGAACTAAAATATCTTCTGCCTTTACTAGAAAACAATGAACGACTTGGGCTAGTGGCAGATCAGAATTTTCTGTCGTGCCAGTTGCCATGGAGACAGAACTACAATTGCTACAGCCTCCATCAGTGGCTTCAACTGGTTTTAAACAATACACTTTTTTGGTCTGTCCATCTTTCTCATTTGTACTCTTATTTTTGTTCTTCATACAATTGAATTGTAAGTGACCAAACTCCCCGCAGTTATAACACTGTCTTCTTCGCTCACTCTGAGATCTGTTCAACTTTAACTTTTCCTCAGGGTTCATTTGGGTCTGAGAACTAGGCCGTGCTAATTTAGGTGAAGTACTACCCTGGCCTTCTTTTCCTGTTGTTTTGCTGAGGTGATTTTTATTAAAGGGTTTCTTATTGTTGTCCCAGTTCTGCTTGTTAAAATTTACCTCAGAGAACCTGTGGTTTCAAATCTCCCCAAGGTAATCCGTTGTTTCACCTGCTTCTAGTAGATTTTTGGGATTTTTGTCCTTGACTAAATAACGCAATTCCCCAGGCAAAATAGAAAAAAATTGTTCCAACCCAATCACATTTTTCATCTGCTCAAGAGAAGTGACATTCTCACGTTCCATCCACTTCTCCAAACACTGAACCAATTTAGCCCCCAGTTGAGCATAAGATTCTTCTGGCTTTTTGGTAAGGGCATGAAATTTCCTCCTCAGGTGTTCTGCATTTATCCCAAATCTAGAATACACCAATTTTCTATAGGCTTCAAAATCTCTAGCCTGATCTAGGAGAATTTGAGAATAAATATCAAGCAAATCTCCACTTATTTGTGATCTCAGCACTATCATCCTTTCATCACCCCTGATACAGTGGTGCCTCGCTAGACGATGTTAATCCGTTCCGCAAAGATCGCTATCTTGCGAAAACATCGTCTAGCGAAGCACGTTTTCCCATTGGAATGCATTGAAATCTCTTCAATGCGTTCCAAGGGAAAACTCAGTCGTCATGCGAAAATCTCCCATAGGGAAACATCGTCTAGCGAGCGCGGGTCCCCGTCGGAATGCACTGACAGCTTTTGACCACTAGTCGGCACATTCCTATGGGGAAACCTCATCGTCTAGCGAAAATTCCCCATAGGAGACCATCGTTTTGCGAAGCGCAGTAGCGATCGCAAAAAGGCATCGTCTAGCGATTTCCTCGTCCTGCGAGGCAATCGTCTAGCGAGGCACCACTGTATTAAGGTCCCAGCAAGCACGTTCAAAGGAAATGAGGAAAGATTCTGGGCAGTCACCTTTTCTATATTGGGGAAATTTCCTTAGATCGATTTTTGAGAGATTTCCCTCACTAGCACTGTTATTATTGTTGTTATTTTGAGAAGCCAATTCTAATCTTTTCATTTCCATTTGAAATTCCATTTGTTTTAACTCCATTAGTCTGTTTTCTTGCTCAGCTTTTTCTCTCATCTCTAGTTGTCTTTTTTCCTGCTCAAATGCCATTTCTCTCTGTCTTAATTCAAAATATTTCCTTTTGTCTGGCCTCAGCCCTTTCTCTCTCCTTAATCTCTAATTCCTTGAGCTGTAGTTCCTGAGCTTTCTCTTCAGCCCTAGCTTTTTCTCTCTCCTTAATCTCTAATTCCTTGAGCTGTAGCTCCTTAGCTTTCTCCTCAGCTCTGGCTTTTTCCCGAATTTCTAATTCCTTCAATTTAAATTCCTGTTGTAATTTCCATTTTTCAAAATCTAGGGAGCCTAATTCCTTTTGTCCCTCTGAGGCATCCTCCTCAGTCTCCAACTGTTCCCTTGGCGTTAAAGGGTCTCCATTTCCCTCCATTTCTTGAGGTAATAAACGTTGTGCCTCTTGAGAATCAGTTTCCTCCATTATTGGCTTTTTAGTTCTTTTGGGTGGCATTTTTATCTGAGTTACTTAGTCTTGAGTGAGTTTATACTGATTTTTAAAAGGACCTGTCTATCTTCTAATTCCAGTCACTGAAATAATTTCTATTTCAAGCCTCTGCTTTTTCTTCTGTTCCCTCAGATCTGTTCTGACCCCTGGCTTCTGCTTTTATCCACCAGCGCTCCCTTCTCTCAGAGCCTTGGATCTTAAGCTAGCCACTAGGTCTCTCAAATCCTGAGGTAAAACAGGAATTTTTTTCTTCAGAGTCGTTCCCTATCTTAGTCCCCCAGATCTGGGTTTAGAAGCCCCGCTACTAAGCTTTTCCCAAAAGCTCTAGCAGGTAACCTACTTCTTCACCACAGACCTCTGACTAAAAGGTACCCTTGACTCAAAAAAAATTCACTTTAAACTCAGGCTTTACTGGGTTGCTTCGTATCCCACCGCTGGACACCAATTGTGATGTTTTCCCCTCGTTGCCCCTGTTTCTCTTCCAAACACAGAGCACCCAAAGGCAAACTAAACACCTTTTCACACGCTGCCACCAGTTGATCACTAAATCAACATACTTCACTTAGGAAAGATGAAGGTCCATTCCGTTTTCACTTTTTCTTAAAACAGGTTTATTAATTACAGATTTTTTTTAATAATTCATAAGTATTTACTTCAGGTTCATCAAGCATCAATCTTCTATTTAAATCTCTCAGGTTACTATTCACTCCTCAGACCAATCACACCTCAGATCTCCCAACTCTCTCTCTCTCTTTCTCTCTCACTCTGACTGAACTCTCCTCTCAGGCTCCGCCTTTTTAACCTCTATGGTGGCCCCACCTCTCAGCCACATCAGCATAGAACATGAATAATGCATAACCTATTCAGCATAATAAGGGTGAACGCCACAAAGACCCTGTCTTATTTTCAGGGAAACACGTTAGTATCCAAAACAGGGGTGCAATATCATGCCAGATAAATAGATATACCCAAGAGGCAGGGTTAAGTACTAAATTCAATTAAAAAAAATGGAAATTCAACACAGCTAGAAAATAGATTCAGATACCTCCAAAGCTGCCAGGTTAAGGCCAATATCAAATCTGTCTCATGTTAAGTGAAAAGCAGGAAATTGGAAGCTTAGGCCAAATCCTTAACAGTCTTATCCTGTGATCATTAAGGATGCTATGCAGTGTCACAAACTACTTCTGCTTACAATTTACTCACCATGCACCCATGCTTATCCTTGGTCTTTCAGGTCTTGACATTGATCTTGACCTTACTGGTGGTTATGCACAAACCATAGTTGGGTGCTAACAGATACCCTGGCACTGATGGTGTGTGCAGTATATGTTAGCATATCATCATATGTTTAGGTAATTATTATTGCTTGACACTTATTGTGCAAAATCCCGTTGGTGTATAAACTGAATCCAGCACTGGAAATAATTAATTCAAATAACTGAAAGCTTCCTAATCCCCCTAACGCCTTTCAGGTTCAAAGGCTTCCTAGGGGTTCCTTTTGCTCTGAGAAAGTCTTTGGGAGCCTTAGGATGGGAGACAGTTTTAAATAATCAAAAATCTGCTGCAGTCTGGGGGCAATGTTTTAGTATTAAGGGCTCCCACTCCCCCATCTCAAGACTCCCACTGGCTCCTCCAGGGCAAATGGGAGCCCTGTTTTGTTTATATATATATGTTTATATATAAATGCTTGCTAAATTCCTCATCTTCAGAGTAAGAGGGAGACACTTCATCGTCATCATGGTTATCATCCTAAAACTGCAGGGCTGGAAAAGACACTATGGATCATCAGGTCCAGCCCCTGTCAAGGAGGCACAGTGGGGAATTGAACTCCCAACCTCTGACTTGTGCTTTTTTACCAAATTTCTGATACTTGCGCCCAATGTTTCTGCAGCAGCCTGTAAATCTAATATCCTTTCCCTCTAAGAAGCCAAGCAGATAGAAGCACAGAAAGACTGGCTGATTATTTTTAAAAAGGAGGCAAGCAACCCTTTCAAATCATCTGAAAAATCCAAGGAACAAGGCAATAGCATTATTACTATTGTTGTAGTTGTTGTAGTAGTTGTTGTTGTTGTTTAGGAAATCAGCTCAACAGGCCCTTGCCCATATTTGTCAATTAGGAGTGTCATCATGCTCTTCTGGGGATGAGTGTTTGCTTTTTGCTTATTTTTTTGTCAGGAAGAATTGTCTTTGGCTGTGACAAACTAACAAGACAAATTTCTTGAACTACACGCAAGCAAGTGAGTTTAAACTGTAACTTTTTTCTTACTACAAGAACTACAGGGAGAGAGGACAAGGCAATTTATTCAACTAGGAACTGTCTAGGAAATTTATTAACTAGAAGTCCGTCCCCCCCCCCCCCCTTTATTCTCATGCTATGTCTGGAAAAAGTTACACTGACCTGCACACTTCCAGGAAGCTATTGTGTTTCATACAGGGTTTGGGACACACAAAATAATGAACAATATTTTTAAAATACTTACACACTATGCATGAACAAAGCCCCTCTTTATAACTTGTAACTCTCTTTCTCATTATTGCTTCCTGACTCTGTGATAAAACTGGTTACTTCCAGGATCTGATCTGATCTGGACTCATTGGCTAATTGTATTGACAGCCTTTTCAAAACATACATCTTTTGGAAGCAATCTGTAACATTTTCTGATTTTTTTGGGGGGGGGGAGCTGGAAATCATTTCCAATGATATTTTTCAGCCCTGTCTTGAAGGCTTTAACCAATCTGAGAAACCCATTTTACTGGTATAATTTACAGTCCCTGCAGGAAATGATCGAATATGTGATATAATTTAAGTCAGAAATGGAAAAAAATATGTCTATCACTCATACTAATTTAAGTCTATAATTCCCAGGTCCTTCAAAATTACTTCCAGCTGACAGCTTCTTCTTTGCACCACAGAATCATAGAACCATGAAGTTGGAAGGGGCCTCTAAGGCCATCGGGTCCAACCCCCTGCTCACTGCAGGAATACAAATCAAAGGATATCTGCCAGGTGGT